>OX424472.1:8750000-10000000 GCA_949152455.1 Lithophane leautieri | reverse complement strand
AAGGTGTCCCACGGCTATCCCAGCATCTTCAACCAACATCTTACTGGAATACTTCCTGCTTCCGAGCTCGTTTGCTGTTGCAAATCAAGCCAGCCAATAATGGCAAGAAAGAAGTGGGAGCTCTGTTCCTCGGCAGTGTTCACTCTGGCCGGTCAATAAAGGCAAGCCAGAGATGAGAAACGAGACTTCTCCCGGATGATAGGGTCCGTTGGGTCGCTATTAGTGTTGCCAGGTCTGATTACTTTTAAATCGGGGTAGAAGGTAAAACAAATCGGGATTAAGATTTGTAGATCGGGACAATAAAAAAAACCTTGGTTTTTAGGGTTCCGCACCTCAAAAGGAAAAAACGGAACCCTTATAGGATCACTCGTGACTACTCGTGAGTCAGTCTGTCCGTCTGTCACACCCAATTTGCGTACGCAAAATACGCTCTTTGACGTGGAGTTGCGGATACCAGCCCGTATTACCTATTACCTACCTATTATCACACCCAATTTGCTCCGAATCCAATGGACCGATTAAGTAGGAATTTGGTACACATATGTATTTCTGTGAGTGAAACACATGCGTGTAATGAAACATTTTGAATATGGGGATAACTTTTGGGGGCAGATTAGAAAAAAAAAAAAGGTTTGCAAACTGTACCGTATGACATATGTTACTTACGGACTTACGCTATGAGTTCTGTTGCTTGAAATAAATAAAAAAATAAAAAATCAAATGAAAGGGCTTGTTGCTCAAATACATTTATTTTAGAATTTTGAAATAAATACTTTTAAAGATATTTAAGAAAATTGACCATTCCGCCCTTATCTCGAATACTACTGAGCCAAAAAAAATTAAAAATATACTTAACAATTTTAGGTATTTCTGAAAAAAATACTAAAATCCTTCCTTTAATATTATAAATGCGAAAGTAACTGTCTGTCTGTCGCGCTTTCACGGCAAAAAATGTTAAGTTTGTTCTTAGGATAAATTCATCCCAACTATGGAATCTAAGGGAACCCATCATTGTGCGTGGTCCGAAAAAATTTGTAAAAGTTTTTTTAAAATTAAGGTTTAATTTAATGAAAATGTGAATTTTAAAAAAACTTGAGGCATGGGGCAATCGGTTAGACATTTGTTTCAAATCAATTTAGATTGTGATTGATAGTACATTACGTAATTAGGGTGCTCGACATGTATTGATTTATCGGGACATTCAGCGTCCCGATCAGGTGCAAATCGGGACGCATCTTCAGACCCCTGAAAATCGGCACGTCCCGCGCAAATCGGGACACCTGGCAATCCTAGTCGCTATACTGCCTAACAGGTCACCACAACAGGATCCCTACCACGACGTCAACTTATAGATTCGCGCGGTGGGGCTATAATTATTATGATTGTTGTGAGTTGTTGTGACTTCCCCCCCTCGACCTATGGCAACTGTATACAATACAATTTATAAGTAAGTATAGTGAATTAGCCGATTTTATAGCTACTATCCTTCAGGATTGTTACTATAAAAATTCTCCAAAACTTAGATATACATTGAAGGATATACTGGCTCCCTTCCGTTCGTCTTAAAAGGCGCGCATTGAATTCGACGCGCTGCCGTTTCGGGAGTGTGTCTATTCGCGCGATTGTTTCCCAAATCCGCCGCTCACAGACCACCGTTTATGGCGGCTGGAGATCTTTTCTTGCGCCCTCCGGTGCGTGATGCGTCTGCTGTGAATCAAGAGAGAGGTTATAACTCCCTCACAGGAACATACGATGGCATCCCACACGCTTGCACTCAAGATCATGGACTGAACCACGACCGGGAGACAACTGTGCCGTGTTGTCGAGGTAGTAAGTACTTAGTTACCACAATGAACATGGGCGACGGCTCCTACTCCTAAGTACTTATTCTACGCGGCACAGGTGCTTTCAGAAATACTCAGCATCTATCCGAAGAGAACCTGTGTCAATGATGAATCTGAAGGCAAGAGAGCCATGCCGTTACGTCACCGCAGCCTCCAGCCATCATGATTGAATGACATTGGTTTCTGGGCGTAGTATGTTGGGCATTGTCGTTTTCTAGGTAGGTATTTCCTTTAGTGTCCGTGTCCCTCACATGGATCGAGCTTTTTTATGCTTATAATTTACGGGGAAAGTGTTAAGCCTGCTTTTACATTCATAATAGTGCCCGTTTAGCACTAAGCGTCACCTGAATGCGCTCTTCTCGATTTTCAACTTTCGGCACTGAGCCGATCGTTGAAAATTCAATAGTGTGCTTTTACTAGGAATGCCTGCATTCAAGTGTCGCGTAATATTATTATTAGTGAACGAACATTATTTTCACTGATTCCAGAATTAGAAAATATTTGCCTAGGCATAGGCTTGGCGTTTTGTCGAAGATGACTACGTTGAAGCCAGGCGAAGCAACCAAAATGAATGTACACAAAGTTACCAAGACACTCGTCACATCGCCTGATATCTATAAACCCGTTGGACCTTACAGGTTCGTTGATTTTAGATAATTTAAAATAATCAGTACTTACGGTACAACATAAGTTCAGTCAAAAACCTAATTACTTTGAACTGCTAGATATAATAATACCTACTTATTATACCTAAGTAAAAAGAGGTAGATAAGTTTCCTAATGTCTTTTCCAAAGGTCTCTAATGAAAATGTAATCAAATGAATCAGAAAACGAACCTGAGCTATTTTCTTTCAATCATTCTGTTGGTTTCAGCCAAGCGATATTAGCAGACAACAAAACACTCTATGTGTCTGGGGTACTAGGTATGGACCCTCAGGCACAGTTGGTATGTGGCGGTGCAGAAGCACAAGCACGACAGGCTCTCAAGAATCTGTGCCACGTTCTGGTGGCCGGCGGCGCTTCTCTCGAGTCCGTCGTGAAGACTACCATCCTACTAGCTCGAATGGATGACTTCCAGGCTGTAAACCAGGTTTATGCAGAGTGTAAGTTTCTACCTACCTAAATAGAATCGTTTTTGAGTTTTTTTTTGCAACTTTGTATTATTCGACAACATACCTACAGCAAACGAACATACGTGAACGGCAAAACAGACAAAGGTTCGAAATCGACACCCTCTACAGTTTCAGACAGTAGCTCGAATATGTACAACGTTTTTATAGTTTAGCTAACAGCAGTAGGAAGCAGTCAGTGGTAACAACAATAAAAAAGGTATACAGTACCTCCTCCACTGTTTGAGTGATATAGTAGGTACCTACTTATCTACTTAAGTTTGTACAAAGATGTTTATTTTTAAAATGT
Source organism: Lithophane leautieri (assembly GCA_949152455.1). NCBI lineage: Eukaryota > Metazoa > Arthropoda > Insecta > Lepidoptera > Noctuidae > Lithophane > Lithophane leautieri. Next base: position 9,996,737 of record OX424472.1, on the reverse strand, counting down.
CTGGTATTGTCTGAGGATGCAGGGTTATAAAGTGTCGAACTCTTACCGACTGAAACCTAGGGATTTAGGTAGGGTTGCCATCTCAATAATTTGGCAACGAGGACAAGACGCGTGAAAACCCCGGATTTTAGAGCCCAGAACCTGGACATTTCAACAGGTTTTTTTAAACATAGTCAGTGTAATAAAAAACAGGTGAAAATGTCATAAATCACCAATTTATTAATTTTCAGACCTTAAAATTAAATTTAGTCATCCTTTATCATCATTTTAAATGTACCAAACAAAACTTTTTTACAAAAAATTAAACCGACGAAAAAAGAACTGAAAAGCGAAAAATTAATAACTTTAATTTCGGAAGTCGGTGTCTTCGCTTTTCAATTTTCGTTTTTTGCCACCGACTTCCGAAATTAAAGTTATTTATTTTTCGCTTTTCAGTTCTTTTTTCGTCGGTTTAATTTTTTGTAAAAAAGTTTTTTATTTTTCGCTTTTGAGTTACCATCCACTCCGGGGTACTCCAGGGGGTTACTCCAGGTTAAAGACCTGGAGTTGATGATGAGTGGTTGTGTCATCAGAACTATGTATGTGTGCGAAATTTCAACAGAATCGGTTCACAGTTGAAAATTCAGTTGATGAAAAATCAATCAACCCCATTTTTTCTACCTTTAGGGGTGGCTTATAGTTTCCAATTTCAAATGGGACCAACTTCGAGGTATACCCTTCCCAATAAAAAAAGAATTTTTCAAATCGGACTACTCACTACAAAGACATGCGTGGCCATGCATAAAAAAAAAAAAAATTACGGGTCGACTTGAGAACCTCCTCCTTTTTTTTTCGTCGGTTAAAAACAGAATCTTATTACAGTTTGTTACAAATAGTTTTAATAAACAGTTAGTTTTTTTTTATTCTTAAAATAATACACAAATTATTAGTATACTCTGTTATGAAAACAAAACTTTATTAAAATATTAAACCTAACAAAATTCAATAAAAAAAATTTAAAGAAAAAACTTAAAAGTACTGAGACCATTTTAGTATTCAGTCTTACAATTTTTGAGGTAACTCTTTTCACTGCGGAGTGCGGGCGGCGAAGTTGAAGTGTGCACCGTCACACCGTGGCAACTGCGACGGGAGGGGCGGGGTGACGGTGAATTTAGCGAGTCGGTTCGTCGGTTGATCGCGGCGCGGCGTGCAGGCACAGTGCGTATGTCGCGGGCGGCCCAAGACTTTAAATTTTTAAACCCGGACTACAAATGAAGCCCCGCCCGGACGCTCCCCGGATGCCCGCTAAACTAGGACAAATCTGGGGAAACCCGGACGGATGGCAGCCCTAGATTTAGGGAATGCAAAGCACTTTACCAATTTGGGCCGATTGTCGCGACAACGTGATGGCTCGCAACGTCTTTAGATATAGTAGGGTATCTATTCGGGTCGAATTAAAAACAGGTTGGCACATAGCACTATTTCATTGGCCTATATGGAAGGCGAACCCTGAAAAAATCACAATGTTGGTCAGACATTCAGTTGCCCTAATATAGTTAAAAATAAAAATACTTACCTATTTTCAAATATTCGCAGAAGTTGACTGTTTTGAAAAATGGGTGAATTTGTTTGTAGCAAACGAGAGTTGTGCAATTTGTTGATAAATGGGCACAATATAGAAGAATACTTACAAGAAAATTTCATGCTTAATTTTTTAAATTAATTATTTAACAGAATTTTCAAAATCTACATTATTTCCAACCGCTCTAGTGCTGCGCCGCTATTTTATTATCAAAAAGTTTATTTCCTGCTCTTTCAATTACACGCTACGATCGACACGTGTCTCGCCGAAATCTGCGTAACAGTACCTATATGTTGGCCACAGTGTTGCTAGTTACTAATTTAGTTTCATCTCTCTTTCCTACTCCATCATCAGACCCTGATCACCATCCATCTGTAACCTATTTTTTAGACCTTTCCAATGAGCCCAAACACGACACCTCTGCTGTAAGTTAGTGAGGGAGTTGAGTATCCTGCAAATACCAGGTGATGCTGCAGCATCAGATCAAGGTTACTATATTCTTCTCATATCATTGAAGTAACAGAATTCTACATTTCGAATCGATTGGACCTGTAGAAGATGCAGATCACATCCATTCATCAACTAGAAAAGAGCTGATAGTCTTCAAACGGCTGAACTGATTCTCTTTTTCAAACAAAACAAAAAAAAACAAAATCGGTTCTGCCGTTTGGCAGCTACGATGGCGCAGACAGACCCACAGATACACACGTTAAACTTATAACACCCCCTCTTTTTCCGTTGGGGGTTAAAAATACGAAATCTAATATGTACAGTCAACAACGGAAGTCGAAAAGTTTTTAAAATAAAAGAAGCTACGGATAGTGAATACCTACCGTGCTACAAAGGTCAGTTGAACTTTAATAATCTAAATGTATTATCTCTATACCTAATTATGTTATTACAGCTTGTGAACAACAAGTCTGTTTTTTCCTCGCAAGTGTGTTGAAAAACGTCGTATGAAACGCGTGTGCATTGATCATTACACTCTCGGCTACCTTATCGAAATAATACCGCCACGCACTCTCGGCTACCTTATCGAAATAATACCGCCACGCACTCTCGGCTACCTTATCGAAATAATACCGCCACGAGTGCAATAACCGTATTGGTTATTGCACACTTGTATCACGATGTACCATTAAAATTCGAACCTTTCTATTCAATAATTTTCTATCCGGTCCACTGATAATGCGTTAATACATATTTCATGTCAGTGCGCTAACCTCATTTTTAGGGTTCCGTACCCAAAGGGTAAAACGGGACCCTGTTACTAAGACTTCGCTGTCCGTCCGTCTGTCTGTCTGTCAGTCTGTCATCAGGCTGTATCTCATGAACCGTGATAGTAAGACAGTTGAAATTTTCACAGATGATGTATTTCTGTTGCCGCTATAACAATAACAAATACTAAAAAACAGAATAAAATAAATATTTAAGGGGCTCCCTACAATAACGTGATTTTTTTGCTGTTTTTGTAGATAATGGTAGGTACGGAACCCTTCGTGCGCGAGTCCGACTCGCACATGGCCCGTTTTTAGGATAATCGCACTGGTCAGCACGAAAAAAAATACCTAGCTCAATACGCCTAAAGAAATTTTCACTTCAAAAAACTCTTTAATGATTTCTTTAGCAGTGCAGAGTTAGTGCAAGCGGTACATAATGCCGAATCGAATTGAGCTTTCTTCCGGAAAATATTTGTTCAATGGATGGAGACACCCAACATTTTCCTCGCTGTAGTGAGGTGAAAAGTTGTGTGTTTCGCTCGGCAGCAAAGTTATTCTGCGTCTCGTACCTTTGAAACCCTCGCAACGCTCAGCTTAATACAATTACCTACTCGCGCCAAAAAACAAGTTTGCAGTCTAGCATCAAATAACTGTTTATTGAGATTTTAAGAAAGCAAATTAGCATAAATAGCATAAAAGCAACCCAAGTAGCACACGAGGCTGTTTATCAGCCGAATAACGGATTCCCATCATGCTTAAAGCTAAATATGGGCTGTATAGGGCCTTATACAGCTCTTATAACTCTTAAATGGGCACAAATTATTCAGCCTTAAGTTTACGTAGCTGCTTAGGAGCTGTGTAGCAGCAATTTAACAGTGTTATAAAGGGTAACGACAGTACTATGCGCTGAATATCGACTAAGAGATCACAAGTTACTCTTTATTCAGTAAATGTGTCAAATCTACGCTCTTAATAGATGTTTTAAACCGGGAAAGGCTGCTTGTGGCCTGTGTAAAAGTGAACATATTTGATGTAGCAAACATATAGAAGCAAGTATAACCCTAGCTGCCAATTGAACACTTGTTTCGTAGAGTGAATTATACGTTGATTTACATATTTATAAAAGAAAAATGATTGGGAATGTAATTTCACTGACATTATACATATATACTGTCTAAGAAAATTTTAGCGCGCCACGAAAATATTCTGTTTTTAATTAGTTTTGTGATATAAATAAGCCGTGATGAAAACTTGAATAAACAATTTTTAGTTCTTTGAAAAGAATTATAAGGCAAAAAGTTATTATTATGTTATCAGGAAGTAAAAACTAATGCAATACATGCCTAATTCATACACAAAACATCATAAAAGTTGAAAAATGAATCAGTATATTTATAGGTTATACAATACAATGTTAAACAGGTTAAACAGCGACCTCTTTTAAGCTGCAAAAGACTGTCTAATAGTTCACTAGTGTACTGTTAATCAGCAATAGCTGCATACAGTTCACATGTGTAATTTTATTCAGGTAAAGTCTGATTAAAGGTACTTAGCGAACCACTATAAAATAGAAGCCGTTAATTCGATACAGTGAGTCTCTAAGCAGCTGCGAGGCATCTAGTGAATGTTTAAACAGCCGCTATGCAGACACTGTCAATGGCAGTATAAAGGCTGATTAGCGGTAGACATATTCAGCAATAAGCTGTAATGTGGGCCACAAATCATCATACAGCTATTAACGTCATAATAGTTCACACGTGGCCCTTTAATAAGTCAGTGTAATAGGAGTTCACAAATACCTTCGTATACAGCATTTGGCGTAATTTCATCCACTAAACAGCCCTTACTACGGTTAAGGCATAAGAAAAGGTTTAAAGCTGAATACAGTCGTTGAAAATATACCTTTATAGCACTCTTAGCGTATTAATGGTAGTTTTGTCGGTCTTAATCAGCCTTAATGCAGCTCTTAATCAGCCTAAGCTGTTTAAATATGACTGACAGCTATTATGCAGCTGTAGGATCACCAGTGTACTCTTAAAAGAGTCTTAATACGCATAGAGTTTCAAATAGGTCTAAAAGTGAGTACTTATACAGCTATCTGTGCTACTTGGGAAATAAACATAAAAACAACAACAATAAAACATACCTACAGATATCAATATTTTACGTACCTAAGTATTTAACAAAACACAAATAAAAGGAAATAAAATTTAAATTTTGAGATGAGTGTGTTACTCGTTCACTAATGAGTGATTGCGTAAGGGTCTGTTCACACCGTGACGTGAAGTGACGCGACGCTGCGCGCATTTTTTAACAATTACCTATCAAACTTATTTTCTTCACGAATAGGTATAATTACAGTGCGATTGTTGACGCGTGTCAAAGTACGCAGAGATGCGTGGTGCTGCGCAGCGCGTGAACATTATTGTGTAGTACCTAAATAAATTTGATATTGTATCGGATCATAAAAAAGTGCGCGTCGCGTCACTTCTCGGTGCGAACTGACCCTAAGAATTTAACGGGGTTTGTTTACACTTCATCAGATACTTTTGGAACAGACTAATAGGTAATTAGCCTTTTTGCCATAGATATACAATTACAGTTTACAGTAGCTTTTTGCATGTTAGAATATCGTTTGACATATTATAATCTCGCCATATGTGAGTATTATATTCCTTGTACGAAATGTGGGTTTGACATTGACATATTTCAGTTATTTGAAATAATTCGGAATTAATGGTTTCCTCAAAATAATTAAGTACTGTGTTTTTTCATTTATCAACTTATCAGCAAACATACCTACCAACTCGTTTATCTTTTGTTGAATATTGATGTGGAATGAACTGATGCCCCCGTTCGCGTAGGTACTTAGTAAAATTCACGATGAGCTCTGACGAACAACCTATTGCGACCCCACCCAAGACAGACGCTTCATCCAAGAATGATGCAATGAATACGCAAAAACAAGACGATACAACTAAAACGAACGTTCACAAAGTGACCAAGACGATCGTTACTTCTCCAAATATCTATAAGCCCGTTGGACCTTACAGGTAAGTAGTACTTTGTGTAACTGGGAGCACAGGCAGATATCTTGTTATTCTATATTTTTACGTTGGGAATACATTGCATTATATGAGGAAAAAACTGTAAAAACGTTTTCTGTCCTTAAAGTCAAGCATTAATTACAAAGTTCGACCAATTGTGTCGGACACTCGGACCACATAAACAGTACGGTATACTGTAGTAATAATATGTAGGTAATGTGCAAAACACCCATTTAGTGCTTTGATTGTACAGGTAGGTTATATATTTAGGTAGGAATTGTGCTAGTTTATGTTTTCGTGCTACGAGTATGTGCGAAATTGTAAGGTTCAAGCTGACTAAGGAATTTTTTAAGAAGACTCCTACATTGTATAATTACGAGATCACCCTCTTCAGCTCTCCTGAACTATGACTACTGTGTGTACTGTACTCAGATAGGTCCGTACCTATATAAATCACACAATGAGATAAGTAGCTACCACTTAGATTGTGACTTAGATTCATGTCTAGGCTTTTGGATTCTTGATAATGACTTTAAGTAGGATTGCGACGAAAGGAATGAAGGAGAGTGATATACTTACGTTGATAAATGATATCACTGAAGTCCATTTGATGTGCCTCAGAGGTCATTACATCACATTGCATCAAAAATAATGTACTTAGTTACTTACACAATTTTCCGGGGCCTTCTTTCTTGGCGTGCACTCTAAGAACTTTAACATATTATTTGGTGAAGTGATGGGCTACGGGTATAATTTAACGATAAAATATCATAATACTTGTATGTGTCACTTATATGTACTTAAGTAGGAGCTTAATTAAATAATGCGGTTTCAGCCAGGCTATATTAGCGGATAAAACTCTTTACGTATCGGGAATGTTGGGCATGGACCCTCAGGCACAGTTCGTAGATGGAGGCGCCGAAGAACAGGCCCGACAGGCTCTCGATAACCTGAGGCACGTGCTGGAGGCCGGCGGTGCTTCTCTTGAGTCCGTCGTGAAGACTACGATCCTGCTAGCTCGAATGGAAGACTTCCAGGCTGTAAACCAAGTTTATGCAGAATGTAAGTAGGTACCTAGATATTACAGATACTTTTATCAGCAACCATGAAGAATAGCATGTTGTCGAATAATATCAAGTTGCTTATCGCCTCAAACATAAATATTCCGTGTCCATTACCGATCTCTCAAACCAAGTGCGTAGTTATGGTAGTTTCCTTATCCTAACTAATATTATAAATGCGAAAGTGAGTTTGTTTGTTACGCTTGTACGCTAAAACGTCTGAAGGGATTTGGATGAAATTTGGTACACGGGTAGACCATGACCTGGAAAAGGACATAGTAATTAGCCTTTTATCCCGATATTCCCACGCGATCGAGACTTATGCGGGTGAAACTGCGGGGCGCAGCTAGTTATGATATAAAGATTACCTAAGCGTAGAGCGACACTTACACGAATTTAACTTTCAATGCAAATTATGTACCGATGTGACGTTCTTTCGGCTTGATGTGTGGTAGGTAATTACGAGTATACAAACAAAACCGGCCAAGTGCATGTCGAACCACGCACAATGAAGGGTTCCGTAGTTGACATGAATTTATCCAACAAACTTAACATTGTATAAATCACACTACTAAAACACATTACCAATTCAGCAATGTTGATTGTTCATAGCAGTCAAACTTAGGAAATTAAGTACTTATTGGTTTTGCGTTACATTAATATATAACATAATTATTAATCACATTGTTGCATTTTATGAAGCAAGCCACCAGGAGATAACAAACAGGTGTCTCATAATGGACTTCAAACGTCTAACGGAACGCGAGTATGTATGTATGTATGTAAGTATGTTCATCTGTTCCCTCCTATCTTCTAAACCACTCATTACAATTTAACAAATGAGGTATCGTTGGAAGCGTCTTAATCGTCCGCCGGTTATAGGCTATGTGACGTCACATTAAATTAAAAATGGCGCCCTCAAGAGGACATAAAGTCAGGAACTAAAAAAAAAAGTTTTATTGTACCATGTTGGGTATCAAAAATGAGCACATTTCAAAAATAAGTATATTATAAGCCAAAAGAATTGAAAAAAAATTGAAGTACCTCATAAAAACTAAAACTCAACTACGACTAAAAAGGTATAAACAAGACACCTCAGACAGACAAAATAAAAATCCGGAGTCACACGTGTTAGGGCATAAATCAAACAGATTACGTGTGACTCCGGATTTGTGTGTCTGTGGTGTCTTGTACCCTTTGGGTACGGAACCTTAAAAAACGATTCCGAAATACATATAGGTAGTACCTACCATATCATTTGATCTAACAGGGTTTGCTACTCTACTACTGATATCATTCTATTTTTTTGTAGCTTTTTAAATTTTTGTAAGTAGTCAGACTCCTCCTTGCCTCGGAAAGCACGTTAGGCCGTTGGTCCCGGCTGTCATTTGTTGTTCTTTGACAGTCGTTACTCGTTAGGTACGGATCGTCAGAAGTCCGAAAGTCTGACAACCAGTCTTGCCAAGGGGTATCGTATTACCTAGTTACTGGGTTGTGGAGGTCAGATAGGCAGTCGCTTCATGTAAAATACTGGTATTCAGCTGCATCCGGTTAGAGCCCAGCATAGATGGGAATAGGCTAGGCAGATGATGAGCATCATAAAAGCGCGCAGTCACACTTGCTTGGGCGAGTTTGTAGCACTTCCACATTCGTAAATAAGTAGGTAAGTTACAAGTTCACGATCAATCCAAGTTGCAGGTGCAGAATGCGAATTACCCAATCGAACGCTATCGAGAGGTCGCAAAAGATTCCAATGGCAGCTAATCTAGTGCTTCTCCCCAGGTGTTAAAAAAATGTTGTTCATGTACGCACAAACGAACAAGAATAATATTCTTGTTCGTCAGTTCACCATATTATGGTGAACACGAACATCGAACATTTTGTTCGCATGCGCGTAGTTACCACTCGGGCCAAAATAAATAAACAAAAAATTTAAATATAAAAAAAAGAATCAAAATTATCATTGGCATTGGGCCATTGGGCTAACTAAATTGACATGAATGTGTGTGGGATTTGATCAAAATGATTTATTACACAAACAGGACTGAATTCTCGTACCTACCGAAAACGCGAGGCGAAAGAGCGAAAAGCAAGATCATGAGGCTGTTTATCTCTATCTGATAGTAATAGGGTGATCAAATATTCGTAACAAACAAGAACGTTTTGAAATAATTTATGTCCGGTTGACAAAGTTATTGTTTAGATTTACTACAAAAATGTTGAAATTAAGTTACTTAGAATGTTGAATGCGATAGTCGTCTCCACAAAAAAACAGAACGCAAAAAAAAACTCCACAAAAACACATGACAGTGACACCATTGAAGCCAGATTTCAGTATTACCAGAGTAATTTTATGATAATATTATTTTGATTATTAATTTTTTATATTTGTTTACATATCTCGGGACCAAGGGGTCCCGGTCTTTTGGAAGGCGTACGAGGGGCCGAAGCCAATTCGCAGAAATTTGAAACAGAATACTTACTAAGATTATGAAATAATCAAAAACCTGCAACGACACCAACTAAAAGTTTGTTTTAAACTTTTTAGTTGTAGTCAGGATTTTTGTTTTATTTTATACTAGCTTTTGCCCGCGGCTTCGCCCCCGTGGAGGTCGGAAATTACCCCACGGGAACGTACTACCGAGATGAAAAGTATCCTTTGTCCTATTCCAGGTAATGTTCTACCCCTGTGCCAAATTTCATACAAATCCGTTCAGCCGTTTTAGCGTAAAAGCGTAACAAACAAACAAACAAACTCATTTATTTCGTTTTTTATAATATTATACTAGCTGCGCCCCGCGGTTTCCACCCACGTAACTGTCGATCCCGTAGGAATATCGGGATAAAAAGTATCCTGTGTCCTATTCTAGGTCATGGTCTACCCATGATCCAAATTTCATCTAGATCCGTTCAGCCGTTTTAGCGTGAAAGCGTAACAAACAAACAAACAAACTCACTTTCGCATTTGTAATATTAGTTAGGATGATTAGGATTAGGTTATGTATACCTAGTTAAGATTGGTATTTTTAAATTCTTGTTGATTTAGGTATTAATCTTAATAAAAAACTGCATTGTATTTTTGACTAGATGTATTAATAGTAGATGTATAAAGCGAATAGATGTATTTAAAGCGCCTACGTTTTTTATGTTTCAGTTTTCCCAAAAGATTACCCGGCGCGCGCTACCTTTCAGGTGGGTAAGCTTCCTCTGAACGCGGCAGTAGAAATAGAAGCCATTGCCCTCAGTGGAGACCTCGTCGTCGCCGAGGCGGGCCCCTGCCCCTGTGCAAAGATTTAGTACTTATGACAGAAGTTCATTTGACAAGACAACTTATTGATGCCGTGTAACGTGTATGTTTGTTTACGTTTAGGAAAATAGGTATGTTTCTGAATTATTTTTAATGATTATTATGTATTCTTTTATATGAAATAACATAACTGTTGTTGTAAAAAAAAATTTATCGTGTTATACAAACAATTAAATTCTTACATTAAAAAACGTTTTCACCTCACAAGCTCGTAAAGATTCTGTTCATCATACGAAATCTGAGTGCAAAAGTGCATTTTATCCGCTAGCGTGGAATAGTTATTTGTGCAACAAGAGAGCAAAGTTATTTTTTGCTGCGTGTTCAAAGACACGAGATGCAAGTAACTTTGGTCTCGTGTAACACATAAAACTTTTCACCTCAGCAGCGAGAACATATTAGGGGTTTAAATATGAAATTGCCGTTTTTAGCCTGAAGAATTGTAACAGTTTTTTTTCTAAGGTAATATATATATTTATTTAATCAGTCTCATTGTCTACACATTTCTGCCATCTCTTGGGAAGGTCATTTATGCCTTTGCGGTAGAACTCTGGGGACCTGGACTGCTGTGTGAAGGCATTTTGTATTACTTCCTGGGAAGAAGAATGTTGCGGCGTTTGACCTGGAGTCAGCGATTGAGTTGTTCGCTTGCGATTATCGTAAAGAATCCACTATATAAAATAAATAAATAAAATAAATAATGTAAAATAAATAAATAAAGTAAACTAAAATAAATAAAATAAAATAAATAAATAATAATTTTATTGTACAAAAAGAAACACATAAATTATACATACTCGTAAAAGATGATTGTCAAAATCAGGTGGAACAGCTGGTCCACTTTTCATCACACGTCACAATTCGCCCCAAAATGGGTCATTTCTTTACAGGTTCAACAAGGTAGGCAAGGTAGGCAAGGCAAGCTTCAACGCGCGCTTCTCTCTGCAGATCAGTCAAATCACCCGAAAAATCACACCGAATTGATGCAAATGGGTCAATATTGTAGGTTAAACAAACCATGCCGCTAGTTCCTTGGTATTTTGATACGGATCGGCTTCTACCATCGCATCCAATTCATGGTTATTTACCTTAGTTGCTGGTTTTTCTCGGGATTCTTTCTTCAAGTCGTAGTTTCCATTACGAAAGTGATTATACCAAATGAAATGAAATGAAATTGTTTATTCTGTAAATGGGTCAATATCAACAAATTGCAATTTTTATCAATTTTGTTGGGGAAATTTTATCTTCTGTTTTCGTGAAAATAAGGAATTGATATGAGAGTAGAAAGTGCAAGCTAGAAGGATCTTCAAGAGGTCTGAGAATATCTCGATAACTTTTTGAGATATTTTAGTTTAAAGTCTAGTGTGGCCACCAAAATTGAAAATTGCCCACCAAAATCGAAAGTGCCCACCAAAATTGAAAATCAGTGGCACCAAAATTGGATTTCTCTGTCACAAACCTCAATCTCACTAATTAATAAAGCTCAATGTAACCAATCTCACAAATTCTCGGGATTTATCAATAACTTGCATCGGTTAATAAAACTCTCTATTGTTAAAAAATATTTAATTTGTCTGATTAACTCATAATGATAATTATGAGTTTATGACAGAAAACACGAAATCAAAAAAACAGTAATATTTTTGTTGTTATCAAATTACTTGCCAGCAACTAACTACAAAAGTTTCCCAAACAAAACTAAGAAATAAATAGTATATTATACAAATAGTGAATAAAGGACGGATTTAAAGCGAGGGCCATAGATGAATCACGAGTTAGTGAAGGATTCTAATGACTGAATCACGACCGTAGGGAGTGATTCTATGTTCGTGATTCAAGTGTTAGAATCATGAGCGACGCGAGTGGTTCATGGCCCTCAATATAAATCCGTTTTATTCAAGAGTTGCATGCTATACTTTATACCATGACTACGAGAAAAACTAAGTTGCAACTTCGAGTATGTTGTTATGTCAATGTTATGCCTTGTTTTTATTGTACACCGTAGCATAGAATACATGTACTCCATAATGTCGATGACTTCTTTTTCTTCGACAACTCATTAAAATAAGTTAGAAAATCAGACTCTGAAAATGTGCCAGAAGCTTTATTAACATTTGCAAAACTCATCGTAGGTTTGATGTAAACTAGCAGTGATTTGTTGGGTAGCAAGTTTTCTACGATATTTACCGCCCTCTCTTTCTTAAACTCAGGTATTAACACATGCCCTGGGCGTCGGGAATCCCAGGCGGATTCCCGGCCACCATAGGCGCGGGCTTGCGGACGGCGAGCAACGGGCAGCTCGCCGTCCGACAAGGACCAGGGGCCCTATTATGAACTCTTATTTCCAGGCAGTTTACGGCGTAAACAGAACTGCCTTGCAATTTCGTATTATGAACTAGTCAAGCAAGCCAGTCAGCGGTCACGTGACACCCTGGCCGCCTTCTGCCCGAATATTGCCTGGAAATATCGTACTACGAACGTTCGTTTGACATTTCTTGACATACTAAAACTGTTATTATGTAACCTCACAATCCATTCAATAAAAGCTGCTTCAGAGGACCTTTTATTGAATTGTTTTGGATTTATTTGGCGAAATTATTCGAGCGTTATCTAGCTAACATAAAAAATATCAGTTGTGACGAATATGTACCGTTTGAGTTTCTGGAAACTCTAGAAAGTGGCACTTCTGAGTGATAAAAATACCGAAACAACGATCAAATTGTAAAACTCGCACAACTTTTCCAACAGAACATAAGTTAGTCGCCGACGAGGGCGGAATTCTCATCCACTGAACTATGTATAATAATTATAACTGCCTTTTAATATCTTGTTTATTTATGTTCATACATAATTATACATTTTTAAATATTTTATAAAAGTCATTTAAAAAATCATTTGAAAAAATAAAAATAGATCCGCCGGTATCGGGAGCAGGGTCGAAGCTACCAGTGGTTAAGGCTGCAGAGACAGGAACCTCCTCACAATGCGAGCCTTATCTGCCTTCTGAATCAGGCCCTTGATCCAACTGCATAACGAGAGCCTCGAGAGCTGTTGGTCGAGGCTTTTGGTCATGAGCCAGGCCATTGGCCGTTCCGACAATCGGCACAATGCAATGATAGCCGAGCTCACATTCTACATGTCAACAACTGCCTCTAATTCTAAATATTCTAATATTATCATGATGAAAACTGATAATTAAAAACAATTGAAAACACCACACGGTGGTGTGGTGTAAGTATTTTCATCCACACATATCCATCCCTAACCATATTTTCGTTTATACTTCGAATCTATTACGTACTTAAAATTATACATTTCTTCATTTATTTGTGCAACAATGACAACAATACGTACATGAAGTTGTCAAATTCCCAGCTGAACTTCAAGTGGAGTACGTTCGGAAACTTAATCACGCATTACAATTTGCAACCACACAAAATTATTAAATTAATTAATAATATAGCACAATATACATTGCGTTCATATTTTAACCTACTTTTAGTAACTAGAATTATATATAATTTATTATTTTTTCATAAAATACATGATTTAAATAAAATCGTAACTTACCGATAAATATTTGATTGTGTTTCTGAATGTTATGGCAAAGAATTACAAGCCAGCCATAGACAAACTACCCAGCGTGAAATCGGTCAGAATTACGAATGTCATAATACGAAATTTAACCATGCAGGGAAATGAATTGCCTGGAACTTGCCAGGTTTTTTTAAAGTTCGTAATAGGCCCCCAGGCCCGAGTCGAATGCGCGTCATGTTCCACGCGCGCCTCAAAGAGATGTCAGCACAATTAGCGGGGTCCGCTAGGACCGATGCCTGCCAGGGTTGCGGGAAAGTCCGAAAGGGATACCGGGACCTTGGCAACAGGCAAATGAAGGAACACGGGTGGGTTTTAGTCAGTAAAAGTCTGACACGCCCTTGTCATTGGATGATTTCCCACACTCAAAAAAAAAAAAAAAGGTATTAACACATCTTCTTCATCACTTTAATGCATTTTCAATCGATTTATTATTAAGTAATACTAAACTTTGTGTTCGTACAGCTTACAGTATTGAAAATAGCGCCAATTTACTAATGACAGCAAAGAACACAAAACAGTTTTTATTCTAATACTAAACTCCTTGTAGAAAATGTCGAAGAATCAAATCGGAGTTAGTATCGAGTATTTTTTCGCAAGAAGCTTGTATAGCATTGAGATGGAGGTCGAATTAATTGGTGTGTTCTGAATTCAAATACCAAAACGAGTGATTATAAGTTCTTTTTATTCTCTGTTTTCAGTGAATAAAAGAAGCTTTTTAGAGGGGGAATGGTATAAACATAATTATCTCTCCCTTTCTCTTTTTCGTAGTGTTTCAGCCTGTTCGGGATTGCTCTTTATTCTTCCTTTTCTTCTTCTTTCTGCTATTCTCTTTTTAAGCAGCCTCTCTTCCCTGGTCTGTTTTGGCATTCTAAAAAGCAACAAATTAAAAATATATGAATAAGACACTTGATAATTAGTATGCCACCCTTATAATAAATTATAAATAGGTCTTACTTACTGCCAAGTACATAACATTTAGTTTGCTAATCAAATTTGCAACGTAAAAACTGGCTATATAGGTACAAACAATACATAAACAGTGCATATTTAAAATTTGGTGGCTCGTTTTCAATTTTAGTGGCATGAAACCGCCACCAAAGCCACCAAAATTGAGCCACCAAAATTGGAACCTGGTATAAAAAAAAACTTTTAAAATAGGGTTTTTAAGTTACAATTAAATTAATATCACTGATTTATGCCTAACCCAAATCACTACCTATAACGTGTAGCTTACTATTAAAACACTTTAAAATCAACAGCAAATCGATACCAAAAATGGAACAATTCTTGTCCCCCTAGCCACCCAAGATGATAGTTACCTTTTTGGCAGGAAATCACAGCACTAATCACACACCTGTTACGTGCAAGTGTAAGCCTAAGAGTACTTTTATATATGTGTAGGCGCACGACTGAGACATGCGAAATAATAAAACGCGATTGAACGCACACGCACGAAACTTTATGTTATAGTAACCGTGCGTTTGCACTGGCGAAACATTTACAATAAAACATGTTGAAATCTCTATTTTCTGTCAATGTTCCATACAATTTTTGACAGCAACTAGAGATTTAAACATGTTTTGTTGTAATGTTTCGCCAGTGCAAACGCACGGTAAGTTGAACAAGTGCCACCAAAATTTTGATTTTTGCTTGGACAAACTTTGATCGAGTATCCTGTGCTTTTAAATTAGATTTTCTAATATGGTTTAATTGTTTTTAGATAATGTGTCTTATGATATTGTTTATTTTTTATTGTACCTTAAATTGTTACTTTGGTGAACGCAATTATATCAAAAAATGGAGCTGGGACAAGCCACACAACTTGAATTTTAAGGCGATTTTTTTTCCCCTTATTATTTTCATACAGTTATATTTAAAAAAAATGTGGCCCTAATTGAACCAAGTTACGTAGTACACTATTAAAAAAATTAAGATATATCCTATCATTTAACACCTCGATTCTCAACGTGGACACGTATAATTTGCCGCTGGGATATTCACCCAAATAGGATATTGGAATCACTTTTACACGTCATATTATAAAATATATAAAATAAGCTAGATGAGGTCGGCGTTTCCTATCTGACTACTCGGAGAAGAAAGGCCGAAACAAACTCAGAGGTCGCAGTCTCTTTTAAAGTCCAGACATAATCTTGGTCAGACCATATGAGGACCATGTAGATTAGCGTCTGAAATGGTCTTTTGAGGAAAGAACCACAACGATTTGAGTGGACCTGTCCAGTCAGTGCAAGCATTTGTCAGTAACGAATCGCACGGTGCGTTCATTAGCCATATTCTCTTCAAACACAGCATTGATATTGTAAGCTGTTTCCGCTGCGTTAGTTCTAAGTACGTAGGAACTCGCTTAAGTGTATCCGAACGTTTTATTGTTTGCTTCTTTTTTGGGCCTACTAGATAGAGGAATTTAAAATCCAACTTCGAATCGACTTGTTTCTATCTCTCGCTTTTTTCGTATCGAAATAAAAGTGACAGAACACAGTGAAATTCAAATCTTTCGAATTTTGTGAGTAGATTTACGACATGTTCTCGGCATTGAGAATCAATAATTAAAAAGATACTTTGTCTCACGCTCGCAGCAAAATCGAATTTTGCTCACTGCCTGTAGACAGCAAAACCTGTTTGTTTATGGTACTGAGGTGAAAAGCGTTTTTAAAATTCAAACCTTTCTATTCAATAATTCTGTATACCGCCGAGTCCACTGTTATTGCATACCTACTTATTTCATGTCAGTGCGCCAACCTCATTTTTAGGGTTCCGTACCCAAAGGGTTACTAAGGCTATGTCCGTCTGTCTGTCTGTCTATCCGTCCGTCCGTCTGTCCGCGGCATGGGTATACATATAAATCACGCCGACAAAGTCGTAAAAAAATCGTAGAAAAAATTTTTTTTTAGGTTATTTCCCCTACACTTAAGGTGGGGATCGTTTTTTTTTTTCTCTCGTCGGACCCATGGTGTGGAGTATCGTTGGAAAGGTCGTTTAAAAATAATGAGTTTGTAGTAACCATTTTTGGATTCAGAGATCTGTTAGCGAAATATTAAGCTTTAGAGTGCAAATTTTTGTTGAAGTCAAGTGTCCCCCACCCCTGCCAGCTAAATGGTCGGTTTTGGATATGTGAAAAAAATCTCGGCAGTAGTATACAACGTGCCGCTACAATGGCGACATTAATTTAACACACGGGTAGGGCTAGTGGCCAGTAAACATAAAAATATAAAATAATAAAACAAAATTTAAATTTTCAAACAAACTAAATAATAAAAGCATAATATAATAATAACCAATATTGAGCTCACTCTGTGTAAAAGATTCACTCATGAAGCTACCTACCAGCTGGCTTACGTTCTATCGGTAAAATCCTTTGTCCGGCAGCATATTCCGGCATTATTTCTAAGAAATTGCGCGGCTTTCCTTTTATTCGCCTACATATGATCCGTGACCCCGGCAAATGACCTCTTCGTTACAGTTCTTTAAGTACAGGTTGCTCCAAGATGATAATTTAGAAAATTGTAAATAAATCAATAAATAATAACGTTAAATGAAATTGAAATATTTTCATAAAACGAATACGCGAAATCGTATACGTGTGTTAAATTAATGTCGCCATTGTAGCAGCACGTTGTATATAACGAAATTAAAAGGAAAACTATCACCGCTACGTAGGCTCCACAAGTTACCCAGTAATAATCGACCAACTTAAATGTGCAGTTACAAAATGCAAAATGTTTTTCAACCAAATGTTAAGTTTGTTCTTGACATAAATTCTTCCCAACTACGGAACCCTCCATTGTGCGTGGTCCAACACGTACTTGGCCGGTTTTTTTAGGTAGTTTAGGTAATTTCTTTTTACGGTGAAAATAATGGTACATTTTTTTTTTAATCGTACCTGCTTTATTGTTAGTTCAGTTATTATGGAAAGGTTCATGATCTCATTTGAAGTACTTTTTTGAATACCAGCGGTTTATAGTTCGGTTTAGAGGTAACTTTGTTTTTTTTTTGTCTCGAGAAAAGTTTTTGTTAGTGTTTTCGCCATCAATCCTCAACTTTAACATAAATATATTTATTTCAAAATTAATGCTGTAATATTTTCGGCATAACGGAGCATCATGAATTCATGATAGACAATTTGAGGTAGGGTAGGGCGGGGCTTTAAATTTTAAAAGATAACGTAGGTACTTATGTAACCTACCTATGAGTTCTTACAGGGGCGCCCGCGACAGCGCGCCGCGCCGAGAGTGCGTGACTGCACAACTGCACATGCACCTCGCCCTGGCTTCGAAATAAAATAAAGGTGTAAAAACATACCTACAAAACTAAAGTAATACCTATCCGAAAATTCCTAATACTATAATAGAGAACTAACCTATTCAAGGCGATATCATATTTTTGATTCATTTTGCAATCTCTCAATTCTCTTTAGAATTGAGAGATTGTACATGATTACTTTGTCGACTAATGCACAGAAGCTTTCTTCTGTGCATTAGTCGACAAAGTAGGTACTCGTGTATTTGAGTTAGTGCTTATCGTGATAAATCGAATTAAGCAATACCTTCTTAGGTATTAAATGTTGTTGCTTTTATTCGAAAAAACTATGAAAAACATACAGACGAATTGAGAACCTCCGCCTTTTTGAAGAAGTCGGTTAAAAACAAAGTTACTTCTGCGGTTTTAACCAAAAATATCCCGTATCTCTATATAAACTCAAACTCAAACTCAAACTCAAAGCATTTATTTCAATTAAACCATTCACAGGCACTTTTGAATTGTCAAGGAGTCGGTCAGTCAGAAATATGAAGCTAGTTGCCCATTCCAAAGCGTAGTAGGTACCTATGGAGACAATGACTATATAACCTCTTGACTGCTCATGCGGGCGACTCAAGCTCACGACACATATGATGAATAGCACTGATACTAGATGGAAACACGAGTGGCCATTTTAGTTTTGACCAGTTATTGGATCTCTGCACACACCGGTATTTTGATACATTTTAAAACATTTCTACATAAATAAACACAATTATGAGTTCCTGTTCAATTAAATGGTGTGGGAAATTCTCTAGAACATCCAGCTATAAAAAGATTGCATTACTTTTCATCGGTAAGTAAAATAAATATTTTATTAAGAATAATTGCAGGGCTCAAGCTAAACTGGTTGTTTACGTAAAATGTCACAAAAATTTACAACGCGTTGATGTCTTTTTGAAAAGTCCCTTTCTCTCACTAGAGTATTGCAATAAGTCTGTCCCTTTCTATGTGCACCTATACTGTAGAGTGTTGTGACAACTTCAAAATAAAGTCTATGTCGATAAAAATTACGATGTTTCCTAATGGTAAAAAAGTAACATTAAGTACTTAATGTTTACATTTTAGATTTTAAAATGTTCCGTAATTGAAAGAAAAGTGGATTAATGCAGTTCACAGGGAAAATTGGTTTCCAAATAAATATAGCATTGTTTGTTTAAGGCATTTCACAGCAGATTAAAAATAAGTAATAGCAATGTCAATCCCTGTCGGATAGAACAATAAATTCTTTTAAGGGGCCGGCGGAGCTTCGATCGCAACTACGAATCAAGTGCTACAAATGTTGCGCTAGTGTGCCTGTCGGAGCGATACACACAGCTACCGTGAACTGTACGACCACGCACACATTTTCATTGACATGACATTTCCTTGACGCGATAGCACTACTGGCTATTGAAAATTTATGATAAATTTGGGTGTGTTCCGTAATACCAAAAATGATGAATGAAAACTTAATGTTTTTAAATTTTTTTTTCGATAATTTGTAACTTGATAATATAGGCTATGTTTCTGCTGAGACAATATCACAAGTATTGTTGTTTATAATACAGAAAAAACAACATGAAAACATGTCATTTACGCTGTAAAAATGTGCGAAATTCAATTCGCTACAACTTCATTTAAGTTAGGTTTTTTGGAAAAGAAAAAGATGTAGGAACCTAGATAAATACTGTCTCAATCCGAATAACAACACACTATGGTGGAAATATGCTCAAATTGCAAATGATTTAGGTATTAAGTTTGTATGGAGAATTCATCCGTCGCCGTGTTCTTAAGTGAAATTCAAATTTAAATAATTTATTGTTCAATTAGGATTGTAGACGTCGATTTTATCGATATCGATATTATTGTTGCAAAACTGACTTGTGCATCACTATGTTTGGTACTTTCGTCCTAACATTGTTGCATCGGCCAATCACAACCGCTGTAATTTCTTCGTCCCCCGGCCCGCAGTAGTGAGTCGTGTGCCTAGACGAAATCGGTCTATCAGCTCTCAAGTGGTTTAATTCTCTTTGGACGGCGCCCGTTCACGAACATGACGCATGGATCAGCACCATTCAGCTCAACCATTTTGAAGGGAGCTAAATGATCCGACACACGCGCCACCACCAGCTAGACATTTCAGTGAGCATGACATTCCCAGTCGCCAGGGCACATTCAAGTCAATGAAAGACAAATTACCCGGTAAATGGTAGCTCAATAGTACATAGTACTCACACCTGTGCTATGCAATTATATAATACAAAGGAGATTGAGTTTATACAATGCAAGATGGTCTTCCGATCTTCAGCAGCTCCAACAGTATTTTAGAATGTTAATTAGTTAGTTGTGATTGTGGAGCAGGACCAGCATTAAGCCAAGCATTCTTATCAGAGATGTAATCCTCCAACTTATAATATGCCTGCCTGCATAGTGTGCGTTTTATACAAGTTTTGAATTTCGACTCATTCAGTTGAAGTATGTGGGGAGGAATTTTATTGTAACATTTTAAACAGTACCCCATGAAAGATGAGTCTACTTTAGCTAGTCTGAAACCTGGTTGAACTAATAGGTCCCTATTTCTAGTACTATAATTATGTCTATCACCTCTTTTACCAAAAAGATGTAAATTTTTATGTAATTTTTTTCTATATCTATAATTATTATATTATTATTCTATAACTATGTTCATCTATTCCCTCCTATCTTCTAAACCACTTATCACAATTTGACAAATGAGGTATCGTTGGAAGCGTCTTGATCGTTGGTTATAGGCTATTTGACGTCAAATTAAATGGCGCCCTCTAGAGGACATAAAGTCATGAATAAAATAAAATAAAATGTATCGTACCATATTGGGTATCAAATGAAAGGACTTAATTAGCACATTTCAAAAACATATACATACATATATTATAACCCCAAAAAGTAAATAAAAATATTAAGTACCGAATGAAAACTGAAACCCGACTACGACAAAAAAACTCGTCAACTAAAAATATATAAACAAGACACCACATACAGACAAATTAAAAATCCGAAGTCGCACGCAATCTGTTCGATTAAGAGATTGCGTGTGACTTCGGATTTTTAATTTGTCTGTATGTGGTGTCTTGTTTATATCTTTTTAGTTGACGAGTTTTTTTGTCGTAGTTGGGTTTTAGTTTTAATACTTTAATTTTTTGTTAAGTTTGATTTCCGGGCTTTTTCTGTTGTATTTTTGTATGTACCTCATAATTAGTTTAACAACATGCAAGCCTATTTATTCAAATAAATAAGACAACTATTTTTAAATCTGTGACCTAGAGCGGGTGGTCATGAAAACGGTAGTTTACAGCACGGCGCTCGTCGGGCAACTTACATAAAGCTTGCCATGCACGAAACGATTAGTCTAGTAGATAGAAGTCCTTTTGATACCTAACTATGAAGGTCAAAAAATTTATAACTTAAGGTTTACTACTTACTTGCTTTGTTTTTTTTTTAAATATAAAACATGACACCTGCTTTAGAGTACCTAAGTTCAGTTATTCTGCAAAGTTCCATGAACTAATTTGAAGTTTTTTTTTTTATACCAGCGGTTTACAGTTCGGTTTATGTTATATGTTATGTACTTAATCGTGTTTTCGCCAAAAATAGGACCTAGCATCAATCCTCAACTTTATTTCAAAATACATGCTGCAGTCTTAGATTATAATAAATTATAATCTAAGGCTGCAGTATTTTCGGCATAACGGAGGATCATGCTAAGCAATTTGAGGTAGGAGAGTACGGTTTTAGTTTTAAAACTGATTACTATGTAAATCTAAGATTGCAGTCGCTTCCTTATTAGCTCCCGTAGAAACAAATGTTGTCTGAACTTCTCTGATAGAAATCCTATGTGTCTGGGAACTTATACCCATGAAAAATAAATAGCCTATTTTGATGGGAACAATTGGATGAATTTTGTTTGTATGGAAACTTGTCATTTTTGCAGATGGGAAAACCCATACGGCTTGTTTTTATTACAGTATGTAGGTAAAGTACTGTACTTTACTGTAATAGTAAACTCCACTTTACTGTAACAGTAAAGTGGAGTTTTGACAAGTGATTTTATGAACTCGCCGTTCGATAGATATCAATTATCGCGTCTGCCAAAATAGGGTGCTGGCGTCAATGGCCCTGGGACCTGGACCTATGCTAACGACATTCGACCCGATAGGTATTATGGTGGATGCATAATAAGTACCTTCTCGTATGGTATTGGCGTATGACGTAGATCAATGTCATTTCACATGTCGGATCCGATAAAATTATCGGCGCCGACACATTTATTGGACGTATAATCTGTTCTTTAACAGTTACAGCTATGTTTTTAAACTATGGTTATGGTGGTGGCTTATCTACTAATTATTAAGATTTGTGTCATACTTCATAATACGGGATATGCTACAAATTTTTAATAAATCGTCGAAAATAAAAAATTGTCGCTTAAAAATTCGAACCCTAAGTGCTCGGCGATACGCGACGCCGCCGCTGCCCCCGTGCCCGCCGCCTCACAGTTCGTGTATACACGGCTACACATCAAGCTATATATTTATTTTATTCCCAGTTTATGCTGATCTCGAATTGTATAGGATTTCCGTACTATGCCAGGTCAGCTTATAGTGGAAATATATAGCTTGATATGTAGCCGTGTGTAGGTACACAGCTTAGAGGCGCGGCGACGGCGTCGTGTCGCTGAGCACTTAAGTGATTGAGGCGCTTAGCAATCATCATGTCCGTCGTCATATTGACGGTGACTGTGACTGTGTCAATAATTTAAGTTACGCGGACGACATGGTGCTTCTGAGCGCGTCAGTCTGCGGTATTGGCTTGGTTTTTTATTCTTGTGCTATTAGGACGTTATTGGTCATATGTGAGCGCTACTCAACAGAACATGGGTTATTGTATAACGTTCTGAAGAGTCAGTACATTGTTTTTGAGGCAGGGACCAAGTATCATCTTGATATGCCTCCCCTACGGCTAAACGGTTTTCCTCTTGAGCGAGTGGAACAATTGAAATACTTGGGTCACTTGGTCACCACCTTAAGGACAATGCTGATATTGAAAGGGAACTAAAGGCTCTGTCCATGCGTGCGAATATGATAGCCCGCAGGTTTGCACGTTGTACTGCAGACGTAAAGGTGATGCTCTTTACAGCATTCTCTGTACCATCTTTACTAACTTGTGGGAGAAGTATTGGCAGGCATTCGTGTCCAATTTAATACATTATTTATGCATTCAGAAAACTGATGGGGTTGCTAGGCGTTGCAGTGCGTCAGGAATGTTTGCGGCAGCGCGTGTAGATTGTTTTTTATACTATAATGTGTAAGCGCGCTGCATCAATGGTGGCACTAGTCATGGCTAGTCTATAGTGTATCATCTATGCAACAGGGTTCTGAAATGATAGCTGACAGAATGGACTGTCCATAGATATTCACTGCTGTCAGTTACATGTGTCATCGTATTGTGTTGTTTACTAACACGTAGTTTTTAAGGACAATGTTACTAACCCTTTGGCGCCACCTCCACAAGCGAGAGAATTGCGACGGACCCGCGCTACTACGTCGGGTAATCTCCACGAACGAGTGATTATTCCGCCAGTGTATCGTCGCGATTCGTAACGGAATCGCCGCGTTTCCGCGTTAAGAATCGTGCGTGAAAGCTAGAGCGCCACATTCCGCGGCGAGAGCGCGGCGGGCGCGCCGCCATTCAATAGCGACGAGCGCGCGGCGATAAGATGACGTTTCGCAGAGTTTCGCTCGCACTCAGCCACTCGTCGCATAGCCGCGATTCTCTCGCTCGTAGAGACGGCCCCTGAGAGAGTGTCTATAAATACTTGGCACGACGATAATATCGCAGCGATACTCTCGCTCGTGGAGGCGGCCCCTTTATGAGTCTTCGCTCAAATTAAAGATTTTAAGCTTGATTTTGAAAAGTCTTCGGAACGCGTTTTTCGTTTCAGTGTGCGCCGTCATACATAATTATAAGTTTCTACGATAGCAACGCGAACGCAGTCGGTGTCGGCGACAATTTTATTTCATAGTTATCTGGCTACATTTTTTGGCTTGATGAATGGGAGATTATGAAGCGTGAATAGGGCGGAGACGGAATAATTTATACGTGTATGTGTTGGGTACAGGGTAGCGGCGTATTGCGTGTGTTTAAGAACAAAGAGCTTTTGCCGTTAACTCGCCACTAAGCTTTATTTGTTACCCCCCTTACATATTTATAGCAGGCCAATTATAATTCAAACAAAAGAATTGTGCGCAAATGTAGAGCTTTTTTTAACCAACTTCAAAAAGAAAGAGGTTCTCAATTAGACTGTAAGTATGTTTTTTTTCTCGTGTGTTTCTTACGCGGTTACTCTGCTTTTTTGTTTTGTAGGTGGTGCTTCAGAGTTGGTCCCATATACATTTTATTAACTTTGCTTGCGTAGTTTTTGAGTAGCTTCAATAATAGGTACGTATTTCTTCCATTTAGCCCATAAGGATGATGTTTTAATTTCCGTCACTGTTCCACAACTAAAAAGGGAAAAATAAAAACTTTTTACTAAAAAGAACAACCGGTTTCACTTTTTAGTGTTCTTTTTGGAAGTCGGTTGTTTTTTTTAAATAAATAGTTATTTGTGCAACAAGAGAGCAAAGTTGGGTTTTTGCTGTGAGTGTTGATTTTGAATCCCGAGTAAGCTAGCTATGATAAATACACGAGATGCAAATAACTTTGGTCTCGTGTAACACATACAACTTTTCACCTCAACAGCAAGAACATGTTAGGGTTTTAAATATCCTGCCAGGGTTGCGGGAAAGCCCGAAAGGGAAACCGGAACCCTTAGCAACAGGCAACTGAGGAAACACGAGTGGGTTTTAGTCAGTAAAAGTCTGACACGCCCTCCCGCCCCGCCCAGAGCGGGAGAAGTCATTTGACGATTTCCCAACATAAACAACAAAAAAAAAGGGGTCTAAATATGAAATTGCCGTTTCCTACTGAGGAATTGAAACCATATTTTTCAAGGTAATAATTATTTGTGCAACAAGAGAGCAAATAACTTTGGTCTCGTGTAACACATACAACTTTTCACCTCAGCAGCCAGAACATGTTTAAATGTGGAAATACCATTTTCTACTGAGGAATTGAAACCATTTTTTTTCTGAGGTAAAATATATTTATTTCATCAAAGTACCTGTTTTCCCTCATTGTCTACACATTTCTGCCTTCTTATGGGAAGGTCATTTATGCCTTTGCGGTAGAAGTCTGGGGACCTGGACTCAACAAACTGTGTGAAAGCATTTTGGTATTGCTTCCTGGGAAGTAGAAAGTTGCGGCGTTTGACCTGGAGTCAGCCATTGCGTTGTTCGCTTGCGATTATCGTAAATAATCCTCTAAATAAAATAAATAATATTTTTTTGTAGGTACACATATATATTATACAGTGTAGATGATCAGTCGCTTCTCTCTGCAGATCAGTCAAATCATGGGGCATCTATTTTTCAAGCTTATTTGTCTCACCGATTGATACAAATGGGTAATTATTGTGGGTATGCTTATGCTAACATCAAACCATGCCGCTAGTTCCTTGGTAGTTTGGTACGGCTCGGCTTCTACCATCGCAACCAATTCAGCGTTATTTACCTTAGTGACTGGTCTTTCTCAGGGTCGAAGTTTCCACTACGAAAGCGATTAAACCAAAAACGCATGTTGCGTTCATTAGCAGTAACCTCTCCAAACACAGCATTGATATTGCGAGCTGTTTCCGCTGCGTTAGTTCCACGTAGGAACTCGTATTCAAAAATTACTCTTGAAAGTAAAAAAACGAATCTTGTGAAAAAAGCTTCACTCTGGAATCTCATATCATGATGCAGGTTTAATTTTAATTCAAAGTGGCCAGTACTTTAAAACGGCAATTTTATATTTATACCCCTGTTATTACCTGAAAGTAAAAAAATACAACATAGTAAACATTAACCACATGTATATTTGTAAAACAAACATTATCAAAAAATTTAAAGTTTAATAGAACAAGCATATCAGATTTGCAATCTTACGGTTTTATGTGTATCCGAACGTTTTAACGTTTGCTTCTTTTATGGGCCTACTAGATAGAGGAATTTAAAATGGAACTTCGAATCAACTTGTTTCTATCTCTCGCTTTTTTCGTATCGAAGTACACGTGACAGAACAAAGTGAAATTCAAATCTTTCGAATTTGGTGAGTAGACCCACGACATGTTCTCGGCATTTAGAAAAAAAAAGTAACTTTGTCTCACGCTCGCAGCAAAAACGAATTTTGCTCACTGTCTGTAGACAGCAAAACCTGCTTGTTTGAGCTGCTGAGGTGAAAAAGTTTTTTATTATTCTCTAATGGCCAGCCGGCCCTGCTTCGCACGAGTGCGATGGCGACCTACTGATGCGACATGTCAGACAGAACCTCTAACATTCTGTGCTATGTAATCTAAATCTAAGCTAAGTAGGTTCCACAATCACACGTAAACCTTCTGGAATAAATTTTCGTGAACATTTAGGTAAGTAGGTGTTTTGTAATCTCTTTGCAAAAGCAATGGTTTTCTTTGTTTTTACACGACTACGGCGAAGAAAAAAGGAGGGTTATGATTTCGACCGGTATGTAAGTATGTTCATCTGTTCCCTCCTATCTTCGAAACCACTCATCACAATTTGACAAATGAGGTATCGTTGGAAGCGTCTTAATCGTTCGCTGGTTAAGGGCTATGTGACGTCACATTAAATTAAATTATATAATAATAAAAATGGCGCCCTCTAGAGGTCAAAGTCAGGAACTAAAAAAAAATATTGTTTAATCGTACCATATTGGGTATCAAATGAAAGGGCTTAATGAGCACATTTAAAAAATATATATTATATTATAACGCCAAAAGAATTAAAAAAAAATATACATATATATAAACTAAAACAATACTACGACTAAAAAGGTATAAACAAGACACCACAAACAGACACGTAATCTGTTCGATTTATGCGCTAACACGTGTGACCCCAGATTTTTAATTTGTCTGTTTGTGGTGTCTTGTTTATACCCTTTTAGTCGTAGTTGGGTTTTAGTTTTTAGTACTTTTTATTTTTATTGTTTTGCTTTCAGACCAACAAAAACGGAAGTCGGAGCGCTCCGAACATCAAAAGTGAAGCTACAAAACTATGCTTCTTCAAGTAAACACACAGGCTCACGCACACACATACTCTAAAACTATGCTCATCGCTCCTAGTACGTCACGAGTCGACGTCTAGCTAACATCAATAAAAAAATAGAATTATGCCTTCCTGTGTAGTGAAAATTTGTAAAAACAATAGCAAATCACATAAAAAGTCTCACGAAATCACGAAATCACTTTTCACTTGTACGTACTTTAAATTACATCGTTTTTTAATTTAAATAACTTCGAATTTTAGGTAACTTGGAACAAAAAAACTCATCGAATTAATGAATCAAATGAATGAAAGCAGTGCCATAATGTGATTTCAAATTTTCCCATTCGACTAAACCAATTTAAATTCTGATTTCTTATTTCGAATAATTATATTCTTGTTTTGTTGTTTTATGTATTTAAATTTTATATCCAAGTAATACTGAATCTAAAAGTAAATGGATAGTAGCTACAAGAAATAGCGATGTAAAAATTTTTGTTTTTGATTCGGAATTGAAGTCCTTCTTAATAATTGAGGTATAATACCATACTCAACAATATCTTACTCGTACAATATTACCCTACCCATACAATAATTATTCCCGAAATTATAGGGAAAAACTTTAACAAATGGCAGCCCTTTTTACACACAAATAGATAAAAAGGTGGCTTCACTTTTGATGTTCGAAGTGCTCCGTCTTTCTTTTTTTGTTGGTCTGAATTTAGCTATAGAAAGTTACCAAGTTGCAAATTTTTGCTCTAAGTACAAAAAGTAGCTTCGGTGTGGCCTCACCTTAAGGTTGAATTTCTCGAGTTACTCCAACTGCACCATTGCGCTAAGGGATATACTATAAAGAAACAGGGGCGCGGTTGAGGTTTTACTGAAAATACGGGCAGATTTGCGAATTGGTACCTAAATAAAATACAGTAGTATAATACCGCAATCAATACCTAACTGGACAGTTTATTATAGCTCCATGATGGTTGTGTCGTGTCGGCGGGAGTCATGCGTGACGTCACTGCAATGAGTTCCCTCACCTCAACAAGTCAAACTGTTCTTAGGCTACCACCCCTCGTATTTTGTGCAATACCGCCCTGCTGATTACTACGATATTGATGTGAAAATAAGTTTCCCAAGATATTAGATGGAATCAAATACACCTAAGCACATGGAAAGAAGGCGATACCCTGGGAATTCAACCAAAAGTTGTGAGGACACCGACAGCGACGGCGGCGGCGGCGCCGGCGGAATGTAAGAGAGAGGACGCCACCTCCAGTAGTCAAAGAAACACCGGGCGTTTGGTTACTATCACAAGAGTCTTCGAGTACCTATTTGACAGACTTCACCTTCCCTTCAATGAATAAAATCTTAAATTCATTCACTTACTGACAGACAACGCACAGCGTAAACCGCTGGGTCTAGAAACATGAATGTTCGCACGACGATCAGGGCCGTAGGGGGGGAGGGGGAGGGGTTGGAGGTCCAAAATTGTTATAAGTAAAATTGATAATAGGTAACTCTTCACCAATTTGAATTTTGACTGGTGATGTCTACAATCGTAGAATATTTTATTTTTAACGACCAAAAAATGGTGTTTTAAAAATAACAATAAATAATACTCTTTTTTTATAAAACTGTACTCTTAATTTATCATCTCGGAAATCATAAATACTTTTATTCTTTAAAAAGGTAGCAAGCCTATCCACCCCCCCTTCTACTACGGGCTACGGCCCTGACGAGGATAGCCAAGGTGAGCACTAAAGAAGGATAAAGTATTTTAAAATTCGTCCTCAAAAGGGGTTAAATATTAGGGGATGAAAGCTTGTATGAATGTTTGTCATTTACGAAATTAGAAACTTGAAAGTGGGGTTACCTACTTTCAGTTCATCGTTTTTTGGAAACTAGTCTAATTTAATAACTAGTTTGATACCCTTACTAAAGGTCAATTACGTTAAGGCATAATTGATGACTGTAGGTATGTCAGCTACTTTTTACCCGACTACGGCGAAGAAAAAAGGAGGGTTATGATTTTGACCGGTATGTATTTATGTTCATCTGTTCCCTCCTATCTTCTAAACCACTTACTTATCACAATTTGACAAAAGAGGTATCGTTGGAAGCGTCTTGATCGTTGGTTATAGGCTATGTGACGTCAAATTAAATGGCGCCCTCTAGAGGACATAAAGTCAGGAACTTAAAAAAAAAAAATGTTTAGTCGTACCATGTTGGGTATCAAATGAAAGGGCTTAAGGAGCAAATTTAAAAAAAAATAAAATTATAACCCCTAAAGAATTAAAAAAAATTAAAGTTATAAAAACTAAAACCCAACTACGACTAAAAAGTTAGCGCCAAGATGGAGGGACGAAACTTTGGATTCCAAATCAGCCTACATAAAAATTTTATACCATAATTCTACTATTTGCTACCTTTGCTATAAGGTATAAACAAGACACCACAGACAGACAAATCCGGAGTCACACGTAATCTGTTCGATTTATGCTAACACGCGTGACTACGGATTTTTAATTTGTGTCTGTGGCATCTTGTTTATACCTTATGCTCTAATTATTCGTATAACTCAATTCCTTTTAGAAGACATTTTCTTGCTGGGGTAACGCACACTTTTTAGTCGTAGTTCGGTATAGTTTTTATAACTTTAATTTATTAATAATAGGTATCTGACCATACCTACCTACCTCTACCTAACCTCCGTAGGATTATAATGATTGGAAAATTAATACTTCATAAATTAATTAAATAGAAAGAAAGGTCTTTCACTACCTAAACCATTTGCGAGTCAAAGAATGTACTATGTTCGTTTAATAGGAAAAACGCGATGGGGGTGCGAGGTCAGTTTAGCGGGTTGCCTCCTTCCATAATAGGTAGGTAGCTACGATACGATCTCGGGGAGTCGCGGAGCGGCCAGTCGAGCCGAGTTGCTGTGGACGGCTGGTCAAGCTTCCATCGGGTAGCACACAACATCGCGCCCGATAACCGCTCAGATACATCTTTCCACCAGTTCGTCTTTGTACTAATGGCCGCTGAATAACTCTGCGTTCTCTCGATCATGGGTTGTACCAGCAGTGCTCCAAACATGGTCAACTCAAGTACCGCAGGTAGGTATGGTAATGTGACATTTGGGGAACCCACTTCATAGTTACAAAGTAGAGTAGGTAGGTAACAAAATATTTTATTTTTCTTTCGTTTTATCAAACTTTGTGTGTATACTCGTAGGTTCACAAAAAGTTAGGCATTCTGATGA
This sequence comes from Lithophane leautieri, assembly GCA_949152455.1. Classification (NCBI taxonomy): domain Eukaryota; kingdom Metazoa; phylum Arthropoda; class Insecta; order Lepidoptera; family Noctuidae; genus Lithophane; species Lithophane leautieri. The sequence goes on along the minus strand of OX424472.1, from coordinate 9,966,213 downwards.
AGGATTTTGGTTAGAATTTCAAAACGCATAGGTACCTACATGTTGAAAATAAATAATTAATAGTCATCACATCTAGATAACAGTACTTTTTAGGGTTCCATAGTCAACAAGGAACCCTTATAGTTTCGCCATGTCCGTCTGTCTGTCCGTCTGTCCGCGGCTTAGCTCAGAAACAGTTGCTACTAGAAAGCTGTAATTTGGTATGGGTATACATTTAAATCACGCCGACAAAGTGGTAATAAAATCGTGAAAAATCTTTTTTTTAGGGTAAGTACCTCCCCTACGCGTACCTAATATGGTGATGTTTTTTTTTTCCGTCTGTCCCATAGCGTTGGTTATCGTTGGAAAGGTCGTTTAAAAATATTGTGAGGTTTTGAAAACTATTTTTGGATTCAGGGATCCGCTTGCGAAATATTAAGCTTTACAGTGCTAATTTTTGTTAGAGTCAAGTGTGTCCCCCCCCTGTCAGGTAAATGGTTGGTTTTGGATGTGAAAAAATTCACGACAGTAGTACGTATATATTATAACGAAATTAAAACTAAAACTATCATAGCTAAGTAGGTTCTACAAGGTACCGAGTACCTAATAATCGACCAACTTACATTTGTAGTTGCAAAAACATGTTTTCCCATACATTCCGTATGGGGGAAAAGTTTTTCAACTACAATGTTAAGTTTGTAGGTACTTGTGATAAATTCATCCCAACTACCGAACCCTTCACTGTGCGTGGTTCCACACGCACTTGGCCGGTTTTTTTATTATATTAGCCTACTTACTATTTTTATACTATTCAAAAATAATTTAAACAACAAAGTATAGTAACAATTATAAATAAATTAGTAGGTAAGTAGATAGGTCCGTACCGTAGATACAGACCTTACCTTACCGTAGGTACTTTTGCATAATAAAATCAGTAATTAAACATTGAAAAGAACGAAGCGCCATCGCCAGGAGAACTTATAATTTCGAAAATGTGTTTAGGTACGGTCACTGGCTTTACCTATTTATTTCGAGGTGATGCCATATTTGTTTAACATTAAACTAACTTATGTTTCAGAGAAAAGCATCCAGTCTGAAGAGGAAACAACTGACGATCAGTCGAAAGATACAGAAGAAATAATTTATAGAGCGGGAAATGATACAAACAAAATAACCGTGCTTCCATCGTGTGATACTGTAACAGAACCTATTATACATGTAGTTAGAAATAGATCTACTCCTAATTTAAAAACAGAAAAAGGTATTGTTGCCCTTTATGCCTTTGGCATCATGTGTTGGTTAGGCCTCGATAATCACTAAGTAGGTACTTATTATAATCAATACTTCGACCATAGAAATATAAAAAACTTCTTTCTTGTATCTATGACTTTGACATTTTCGAAAATTATGTTGATTTTCGAAAACGTCGAAGTCATAGATATAAGAAAAAAGTTTTTAGTAAATTATTTTTTATTAGGATTAGGTAGATACCTACTTTGTTTTTAGGGTTCCATAGTCAACAAGGAACTCTTATAGTTTCGCCATATCCGTCTGTCTGTCCGTCCGTCTGTCCGCGGCTTAGCTCAGAGACTCTTAGTAAGTACTAGAAAGCTGTAATTTGGTATGGGTACACATATAAATCAGGCTGAAAAAGTGGAGGAAAAACAAAATAAAGCAAAAATTTTTTTTTGCGTTCCCCCCCTACATGAAACGTGGGGATGGTTTTATTTTTTCTCCTATATTCCATGGTGTGGGGTATCGTTGGAAAGGTCGTTCAAAAATATTCTTAGTATCAAAATACGTCCCTGCCTGGAACAACTTTTGTTTTTCTATTCAACCACGTGCACAAAGTAGGCACTGATAAACCATATTAGGAAGCTAACAAGACAAGGAACTTTTCCTGTAATTTGTTAGTACGTTCAGTGTGATACATTTATTTTGAGTAAACTGCCGCTAAAAATAAGAGAAGTTACGAAAAAGAAAAATATAACATGAACTTCTTTTGATACTTTGGTTTTATTCGTTTATTAGCTACCAGAAAATATCAATTTAACGGCCAAAGCTCAGTTGGTAGATTTCTTACAGTTAGTTGGTCGAGATCGAGAGCAGGAATATTTCCCATAAAACTTTAAAATATCTCCAAAACAACCCAGTTTGGAAAACAAGTTATCGGCGTCAAAAATATTGCAAACTAGCAGCGCCCTGCGGTTTCACAAGAGTAAGTCTCGATCCCGTTGGAATATCGGGATAAAAAGTATTCTATGTCCTTCTTCAGGTCATGGTCTACCCCTGTGCCAAATTTCATCCGAATCCATTCAGTCGTTTTAGCGTGAAAGCGTAACAAACAAACTCACTTTCGCATTTATAATATTATATTACTAGCTTCCGCCCGCGGCTTCGCCCGCGTGGTATGTCGATAAAAAGTAGCCTGTCCTTTTTCAGGCTCTAGACCTTCTGTGTACCAAATTTCATTTAAATCAGTTCAGTAGTTTTGGCGTGAAAGCGCGACAGACACACAGACAGACAGTTACTTTCGTATTGATAATATTAGTAAGGATAATAATATACTAGCTTCCGCCCGCGGCTTCGCCTAGGTGGTATGTCGATAAAAAGTAGCATATTATGTCCTTCCCCGGGATGCTATCTATCTCCTTGCCAAATTTTATCGAAATCCGTTCAGTGGTTTAGGCGTGAAAAGGTAACATACAGACAGACAGAGTTACTTTGGAATTTCTCATTATTAGTGTGGAAGTATGGATAGTATGGATTAGCTTTAGTACCTAGTTATCACTTATCTCAAAGAATGCACCTGTGTAGTACTTACTAATTCCTGTAATACTTTTAATAACAGGTCAAGACTGACTCAGGTCTCGCCGACTGGCCCCGAGTTATTTTGCTCAAGAAACACCTTATCTTTCAGAAAATCAAGAAGATGGACATAAGGTCAATAAAACAGATTCAAGCGACATACGAAACGAAAAGGAAAGTCCACCGAAATTAGAACAATTCGTTCAGAAAGCCGTGGAGTTGCATTCTTCAGAAAATATAAACGAAACGCTACCCGATTCAAACAAACCTGATAAAACAGCAGAACAATTGCAGAGAAGTCAAGAAAATAAGAATAACAGTAACAGAGAAAATAATGTTTTACAAAACAACGAGGAGCATTCTGACGTAGAACATGATAAACAAAAGTAAGTAAACAGTTAACTTAAATTAATGATAATAGGTAGGTACCGGGTACGTACCTACATGAGCATGTACCTACCTAACTACTAAGCATTATCTGCCATGCATTTTCTCAACAATCTCTGAGTCGGTTCCCAGTTTAACCGGATGTAGCTAAATAGGCACCAGTATTTTGCCTACCTTTTTTTTGTACCTACCTACCGAAATATCTGTTGAGAAACATGATAATATGGTTGGTTGACATACTGGGTTCACTACAGCCAGCTATCATGCGGTGGCAGAGTCTGGGTTCGATCCCCGAGTCCTGGAAGTGTAACCGGTACCCGGATTATGGCAATAGGCTCGCACCCTATCTATTACATAATAAATCCAATGGAATTCATCGCTAATCTTCTGTTGCGTATGGGGATAGAACCAAAAAACAAAATGGCAACTAGTGGCAGGCAACCACCAGTTGCCATTTTTTTTTTTAATTTGCGGCGGTCTAACTGGAATTAGTTTAAGGATAGAGGTACATTACCAGGGTAATGCAATTGAACAAACAAAAATGTCGTGGGATTTTGGTGCTCTAAAGGCACCTGAGCCACCGCCGCCGGCGCGCCGACGAGGAAGTGACTAGCTAGAAACATACAAAATATTGATTGATTGATTGTCTCGTGTCAATAAAAGAGATATGTACATAATTAATAGTATAATATAGGTATTTAGTTTAGTTGATCGCCATAACGAGAACTCTGACAAACAAACAATCTCGTTTTTAGTTGCAAGCACTACTTCGCATTAATAAGCGGTGACACAGGTGCCAAAGTGTCTCGCTACCGAGATATTTGGAGCTTAAGATCTCTCGCTTTTATATGTACCTAAGTATAGGATTAAAAGATATGAGATCTTTCCAAGTTGTTAGGAATATTGTGCTATCGTATACTTTTACAATGTTTATAAATACCTATGTGAGCACCATGTATCTATCACATACTTAATTTATTTATTTGTCATTGTTACATTTTTAATGCTTTTTTACCTATTGTGGTACAGTAATTGTATATATTCTCATCGTCTTCACATGTAATTATATAATTGATGTATACCAAATATAGTAAAAAATTGTTTTAAAGAGATTGTTTTAAAAAATTGGTTGAGTTTCTTGCCCATTCTTCTCCATACGAAAACTACCTTTTGGAAGGGGCGACTAGAATCAGTTCTATTTCTATGTATTTGACGTTCAAAAGTGCCTTTAATGTGCCTACTTGAAATAAATTATTTGACTTTGACTTTGATCAATTTCCATCCAAAAATATCTTGGCAACAAGACACTTTAAAGGGCTTAGTTTATTCCTATCTACCTAGCTAGGGCTTATTTTATTCCTATCGGATTCCACAATCAATCACACTTTGTGAGACTCGTTAGGAATGTGGATAGAATAAATATTTTGTTCCGATTCGATCCCCTTTTCGTTGGGGGATTCCGGATTCGTTAGGAATATGTATAAAATTAATATTTTGTCCTGAACCGATCCCAATATGTACGAAAATGATCCCTGCTGTGAAACAATAAATGGAAATGAAAATAAAGAATATAAATGTACAGATTAGCGACATCATTTCGTAAAGTAACAGTAAAACAGTTAGGCCTTAGTTAAAACAGGCCCCCGAGGCGCGCGTGTTGGACGCTCAATAAAATTGTACATACCTATCAATACCTAACTGCGATATATTCACTTATGCAGATGATACGGCACTAACCATGTATGACAATAACTGGGACAGCTGTAAGCTGAGAGCCGAGCGGTCGCGTCAACGAGTGATGGCATGGCTCGCGTCGAATTTGTTGACCTCAAATATTGTAAAAACCAAGGTTTTTCGCTTCACTCTCCCTCACACGTGCACACCTCCCGCGGGTTCTAGTTCGATCAAAGCCCATACTTGCCTAAACTCTTTGGATCACAGCCCAAATGCTTGCACTTACTTAACCCTATCACAGGTTCCAAGTAACAAATACCTCGGAGCCCACATTGATGAGCACCTTAGCTGGCGCCCCCATACTGAAGCACTCTGCTCGCGTATTAGAAAATTAATATATATTTTCAAAGAACTCAGACACTCAGCTGATCGAAAAACTCTATTCCTTGTATACCAGAGCCTGTGTGCCTCTGTTCTTACATACTGCATTTCTGCATGGGGAGGAACCATTAAAACCCACCTAATTCAGGTTGAGCGAGCTCAAAGGGCAGTCCTAAAAGTTATGCAGTTCAAACGCAGAGATTACCCAACTGCCCTGCTCTACTCCGAGTCAAAGGTCCTAACGGTGCGCCAACTGTTCATTCTGCATGCTGTTCTACACCGTCATTCTTTGGTTCCTCTGGACAACAAAATTTTAAGGAAACGCAAATGTCATCCAATTTGTAAATCTACTCAATGTCGTACTTCATTCCGGGGCCGGCAGTTCGGTGTCCTCAGTGCTAGAATATATAATAAAATCCATTGTCTTCTCGATATGTATCCTCTCACCAGAAGTAAATTGAAAACCAAACTTACCAATTGGCTGCAGGAGTTGTCTTACGATAGCACCGAACGTGTCCTTATATAGTTAACTCGTAGTCCTTCAAGTCATTTATAGTGTACCTTCTTTAATCTGTTCCCTATATAAAAAATGCCATTTACGCGTGCACCTATCTTATACCACACACACATAAAGCATACATACACTATCACACACACATCCCCTCATTTTACTTACTTCCCATTCCCACAGCTCTGTACTTGCCACAACTAACAGTGTTTTCCTTTAGTACGTCCTGACATTGTTACTCGGGGTGGGGACCTGGTGTCCTATAACACAGGTTATTAGCCTAGTTTAGGCACCAGTCTCCCACAATATTTGTAGTATACTAAACAATATCTTCAAGCTATATCTAAATATTGTGGTGAGATATAAATGATTTATTTATTTATTTTATTTATTACAACATTAGAATCGTAGATTTGTATAACCGTGTGTACGAAGGGCCGTATGCGACGGAAGATCAGCGATGGCGACGTAAATTCCATTCCATTAACACAGAGATGGAGTGATAGGTACTAGGTACAAGGATCTTTTGGCACCGATAGCAATTTTATAGTGTTCTGTGGGCCTTGTAGCGTTGTTCACCACTACCTACTTATTTGATCCGGTGGCGGATTTCATGGTTTACCTACTTCTCTGACGTTTACAAAGCAAGTTTATTTGAAATAAGAAAAACATAATATTTTAAGTACCTATATATATTTAACAGTTTATGTAAGTATACATATATAAACAGACAAGAAGAAAGGCACAGAAAAATACGATGATGCTTATTTCTAAAGAAATGTCTTCCAGCACACCTGCAATAGGAGAACATAATTATAGAAAGAAATGTAGACACCGTGTATGTGTACGTTGGTTTCCTTTTAAGTTAATTACTCAATTCAATACATATTTTATAGTAGGTATGTACCTACTTAAGTTACCAAATACCTATAATATTTTTTTTCCACTTATGTAAACATTTTCTACCATATAAGTTACCATTTTGTAGCATTCCCGCTAAACAAACCTAACAATCGAATCCGCCACTGTATCGAATGGTTGTGGATAGGTGAGTAATTGCGGTGTACAGTGTACCTACGGACTATGCTTGATACACACAGCGACAAATTTTGAAATCGCCAAATCTGTGTGTGGACGAGCAATGCAATCGCGAGTCGACGACGCACAGTGGAACGAATGTATGGGAGCGGTTGGACGTAGACATGTCCGAAAAATAAGAGTAAAATTATGACAAACTAATGATGCCATCTTATTCGATTACTTAATGCCTTCATAAATTGTGGTGATGAATTTCTTCATAACTCCCATATTTCGGGAGTAATTTGAGAAAATGTGAAATTTTACTATGAAAATGAGTGTATTGAGCTCTCTCCCTCCTGATTCCGGGCTTGTTTCAAGTAGCGGTCTCTAATATCGTAATGCTATTACTAAGAGCTATATTTAATACTAAGACACATAGTGCGCCAAATGTGCACTTTCTGGGATAAAAGGAAATGAAAATTTAAAAAAAAAAACGTTTTTTCCCCATTTGTATTTACTTTAAACCGCAGACAGACTTATTAAGAGGTCTATAAATATATTATATATATACAGAAATATATATTAACAAAAATATTCACAAGAACTGATGAGAGTATGACTTTTAAGTAAGTTGATAATAAATTACCTAGTTTCATTAAAAGTACAATAAATAATTAAGATGTAAGCTCTAATTTACTAAGTTACACATTTTAAAACAATAACATCATTTAATTATCTTCGTCATCATCATCATCATCAATTAATTCAAATTCAGAATCGATGTCCGCTAAATCATTTATGTTAACAAATTCGATATCACTTTTCTCAGAATCCGTAAGCTCATAAAATTCCTTAAAAGAAGATTTTTTTACAAACTTATTTCCTTTTGGACGGATACTTGTAACAAGTGGATCAGAAGACAGTAAAAGATTGTGCATAATATCTTCATTGCATGAGATACTGCTATGCTTTCGAGAATGCCCCTCTCTATATTTTCTAAAATCTTTATTTCTAGCCTCAGATGCCTCTTCGGATAGAAAACCAATGGGCACAATTGACATGTTCTGAACTATGTCTGGCCCATGCATTAAAATTTTATGAAGTGAAGAAGGCATATAATACCATGGGTATAACTCCACGTAAAGCTTAGCAGTATCAAAGCAGAACTCTCGGAATTTAGTTACGTTGATCTTCTCTCCTGATGAAATACACTGCAAGATCACACAGATTTTTCTTAAAAGCATAGCATCTATTCCGGTCAGTTCAGCAGATTTAGTGTAGTTTTCAAAAAATCTCCTTGCCGAGTTGCCATTGTTGGTGGATCCACTGCCTTGTTTCACAACATCGAGAAGTAAGCCCGTTTCTCTTCTTACAGCCTCTTGAACTCTTTTCTTCCTGTCATCAACTTGCCTTTTTGCTATATCACCCCTTACTTGCCATGATTTTATGTCTAATTTGTAGGAAATGTGTAATAAGCATTCCATTGAGCGAATCCAAGCGTGAAGGGTGCTTAAGCTATATTTATACATGTCCTCGTTTGCGTGTTTATCTTTGATTAACTCTAAATTATTCATTTCTTTAGGACAAGCCTTGCATATGTCACACACTGAAGCTGCTGTATTGGATATAATGGAATGAATTTTACCATCAATCATTGTCAACAGCAGTTGGTGTTTGACACTAATTCCATCAGTGATGGTGGATGGAGTTAAGGCTTCAATCTCTGCTTCGATTTCAGCCATCTCTCTCTGCACATTTTCTTTGGTTTCCTTTATAAACTTAAACAATATTGGCCGGCAAAATGAAGTGGAAGATGGTCGCTCGTTTTCCCAAATTGTTACACCTTTTGAGACGAGCCGCAGTGGTACAAGACTAATCATAAAATTACTAGCAAGATCGATTTGCTCATCTTCACTCGTCCTTTGATGATAAATGCTTTGGCTAGATGATCCGTCAAAACCCCATTTGCTGGTCAATACGAGCTGTTGATTGGGATCAACAGGGGTTTCTAACGACCTAATAAGTCTTCTTGAGGTTAAATCCATCAAGGCTTGTAATTTGATTTTTGCAGAGCTCTCTGTAACTGTGAGATCTTCTTTGGCCGGATAGCACTTAATTTTTTCTTTAACCAACATGTAGTAACTCGGGTATTGAAGAGCTCCTTCTTGAGTGTTGAAATCCCGAAGAGTGTTATAGCGCCATTTCGATAAGTTCATCGATACATAAAGAGCCAATGCCTTCAAAGGGGATATTTCCCGTACCTGAATTGATTTACCTTCAATGAAGGCTTTGATTTTTGAGGCCTCTTCTGGATTCTCCGTCAAGTATTTCATAACATAAGCTGTATCGCTTTGTCCTGCCTTTTGAAGCGCCCTTTCGGCCGAAAACATAATTTCAGCGCTGCTACTGCTGCATGAAAGACTATCTTCAGTGGTGCGTCTTCTTTTTTGCCGGTTACTAAGGTCCTCAAAAGATTTACGAGGACTAGGATGTGTACAAGTTGAAGCATCAGATTTAGCAGGAGAAATTATGGGCTCGATGACGTCACTTATATTTTCTGTAGAAGGTTCCATATTTTCTTTCTGTAATTCCGGCCATTGAATTGCAGCCTGTAGCCAAATCTCATGTTTCTTCCGAAACTTATCTGTGCTTCTTCCAGACTGTGTCCATTTTGCATAAATGCGGTAGCAAAATCGACGACACCAGTCTTTTAAACTTGTTTCAGCACTTTCACATAACTGAACACAACTGTTATCTTTTAAAACACTGAACAAATAGTTAAAGTCGCGTAAATCTTTATGTGCGCGTGCGCATAAAGCAACGTGAATATCAAGATTTGTATTAAAATTTGGAAAATACATTGCGAGATTAGCTTGGATACAACGAGGTGTAAATCAACACTGATTTTAAAGTTACTAATAGTGACCTATTTATATAAAATCCAGGTATCCCAGGTATCCTTTGTTAAATATTGCAAGGTAATTAGTTATTGTGATAATTAGTAAATGATGCATGCTAAATTAGTGTATTAAGAGCCATTTAGTAATTAAATAATAGCAATGTTCTTATCAGTAATCATTAGTGCATCAGTTTTATATGTAAACCTTAAGTCCCTAATTATATATCCTAATTAGCTTATATCTTCTCTAATTGGCTGCTCAGAAATGTTATTGTAATAAGGTAAACCTTTAGAAAAACGGTTTTAATCAACAAAATAAACAAAAAATTAAAAAATTGTGTTATAAAATAAACATCACTCTTTATCCCAGAAAGTGCACATTTGGCGCACTATGTGTCTTAGTATTAAATATAGCTCTTAGTATTAGCATTATGATATTAGAGACCGCTACTTGAAACAAGCCCGGAATCAGGAGGGAGAGAGCTCGATACACTCATTTTCATAGTAAAATTTCACATTTTCTCAAATTACTCCCGAAATATGGGAGTTATGAAGAAATTCATCACCACAAGTTATGAAGGCATTAAGTAATCGAATAAGATGGCATCATTAGTTTGGCATAATTTTACTCTTTTTTTTCGGACATGTCTACGTCCAACCGCTCCCATACATTCGTTCCACTGTGCGACGGTGACTAAAGTCGCTGCGTGCGACGCGTGCATGAATACATAGCAATGGCCAACTATAAAAAAAAAACTGTTTTTTTTTAATCCCAGGTGTCCGTTTTTTTAATTTAATTTCAGTAGAATGTATGTCGATTTGATAGACCAATATTTTTTGCCCGAAATTGCTACTAACTATGTACCTGCTTGCATTATTAGGGACGACCATCCCGAGGAAACCGTTAGTCCGAGTCAATCAGAGAGCAGTCGCGCGACTCGGTGGGAGGCGCTAGCGGATATAGCTGCAGAACTACCCCCGTCTCTTACAGTCGATCCATTAACAGGGCAAATTTATGCGCTTTCCAAATAAATTATTTATTTTTATTCGTTTTTTTATTTACCGTGATGGTAACAGTCGGGGACCAGGGAAATTAATCGAGTTCAGTGTTATCTTTTTCTTTCTATGTCATTAAGAAAAGGACAGAAGATTTTTAGTTTAGTCCTGTCAAATTAATCAGCGCCTGACGTAAATTGACGTAATTTTAGTAAGCAAGTTTTTAATCACGTCTAAACATAAAAGGAGTAGTGATAGGAGCTGATTAATATGACAGGACTAAACTAAAATTGATCTTCTGTCCTTTTCTTAATGAAATAGAAAGAAAAAGATGCACTGAATTTAAATTTAGTTTAGTTTGTACACAACAGAATCGGCACCAATGACAGTAATTGTGATTGAAAGATTTGATTGATTGAAAGATACCGACATTCAATTTGCCTTTATTAGTTATTTTCCCTGACTTTACCTATATACCTTTTATCAGCAAGGTGGGTTTATCTTAGGAATACCTACATAAGGGCAACAAAATAGTTGTCACCTACTTCGGTCGTCAGTAGCCACGCACGTTGGTTAAACTACACTACAGGTCAGTGGCGGATTAAATGTCGAGACAGCCCTAGGCAAGCACCTCATGGACGTCCTAGCGGCTATAGGTATATTTAAAAAAAAATGGTCTCTTTCTGTCTTCCTACCCTACCAAGTTTCATCACAATTGGTTCAGTAGTTTATTGCATGAAGAAGTAAGATATACCTTTACATACACACAGACACACTTTCGCAGTTATAATATTAGTAGGGATAATTAGGTAGGCCAGGGAATGTGATGAAAGTCAAGAAAGCAAAAGGGACCAAACAAACATGGAAATCCATTATGCCTCTCTGGGAAACAGATCTGACTGTGTGTGTTCACAGATGATCGTTTGTTATCATTAATTCAGTATCTACTCACTTCTTTCATAAAATCAAGCGATGTTAGGAATAATCAAGAAGGTGGAGCATGCTTCGGAAGCTCTACATCTCTATAGAATTAAACACACCTATACGAATATTATAAAGCTGAAGAGTTCGTTTGTTTGTTTGAACGCACTAATCTCAGGAACTACTGGTTGGAATTGAAAAATTCTTTTTGTGTTGGATAGTCCATTTATCGAGGAAGGTGATGTTATGAGGAGTTAAAGTGGATGTTATGAGGAGCGTGATGTTATACAGTCTATAGGCTGTATAACATCACGCTACAAACAACAGGAGCGGAGCATAAATGAAAAGTGTTGCAAAAACGGGCAAAAATATTCCTATTTGAGAGCTTCCGTTGCGTGCGCTGCGTAAACGGTTTCAGTTACTCAAATACCATGTATGACGGAATTGTTCCTCTTTAAAAGTTCTAAAAAAAAGTCCGCGACAGCATATGTCTGTCTTTTAAGATTGACTCACTATAACCTTTTTTTATGGTAATCAAATTTGTTCGAAATTAATCCATTATTTGCGAAGGAGTTTTATCAACATAATACTCATTCTTATTCAAATAAATAGTTTTAACATCAAAGGTGTTTATGTAGCAGTAAAATAATTTTTTATTCATTCGAATCGGACATTTAATTTCGAAGTTATCACGAAATGCAATACGCGAACCGTTTGACGCCGGCGCCGCGCCGTTACGTTCCCTACTCTAGAGAGGATAGGATATGGGCACACGCAATGACTGGAACACGGGTAGACCATGACCTGGAATAGGACATAGGATACGTTTTATCCCTATATTCCCACGGGATCGAGACTTACGCGGGTGAAACCGCGGGGCATTATTGGTTATTTTTTATTTAAATTCTATTATATTAATCTCTCAAGTACATTGCGAACTATATAGTTTGTATTATTTGGAAGCATTTTTTCAATTTTGTAAATGTGAGTACGATGGAGCCGTTTCATATGGTATCATGTTGTATGTTGACTTGAAAGAGTATGGCAGATGAGAGTATGTCATACTCACTTAAATGTCTCGCTGATGGTGGCGCGTGTGTTGGATCATTCGGTTCCCTACAAAATGGTTGAGCTGGATGATGCTGATCCACGTGTCATGTTCGTGAACGGGCGCCGTCAATTGAGACTGGTCATCTCTTATCTGCCAGGGCTTATTTATCTTATATTTTGAATTATTTTTGATTATTTTTCGTTTGACATTGTTCTAGAAGCACCAAGAATACTGTACCCAGGATTTTGTAATATCTATATACATTTTTAAAAGAGTGTCCTTGGAGTTTCTTGCCCGTTCTTCTCCATATAGATCTACGAATTGGAATGGGCAACTAGCTTCAACTTTTTGACTAACTGACCGACTCTTTGACAATTCAAAAGTGCCTGTAAATGGTTTAATTGAAATAAATGCTTTGAGTTTGAGTTTGCACAGCTAGTATTATTTATAATATTAGTATAGATTTGTAGAAAGCGATCGTTGCGCGAATACGCGATCGTCGCGTTTATACGTCACTTTTTGTACGGAAAACCGGAAGGCGGAATGTCGGCGCGACCACGCGTTCCGATTCACCGAACAAAAAGTGACGTATGATCGCTTTCTTTATGACGCGGTCTTAAAGTTTGCAATAACAGTTATCACATAAGTTATTGATCATGTCCGTCGAGGTAACGTCCACACCATGGAATTCAGGGTTGGTTATCAAAATACAGTAGGTACCTACCCAAATAATTGTAGGCGCCTACACAGTTAGTACTTAAGTACCACAAGTCACGACCAAAATTAATTAAAAGTAGTAACTTGACTATGTTTACATATTTAGTGTCGACTTTAGCTTGACGCGTCAAGACAGCATTGCAATAGATAATTATATATACTCGAAGTCTCGAAAACGGCTTCCAAACTCCGGCCGGCCAAGTGAGTGTGGGACCCAATGATATTATATTAAACAGATATGTTATACACTCACAAAACAACTGAAAAAAATGATCCGCGCTGTAGCGGCAGCACACATACGCACGTTTCATTCATTTTACATTTCACTACAAGTAAAAATGATAGAAAGAGATGCCTTGATAAAAACAGCAAGAAAAAAAGAGACAGCTAGTGTTGTCAATTGCGCGCGAATGTAAACAGACATTATTCTGCCCACCAATCACCGAATTTTGGCATCACAGACTAACAAATTTAACGAGACAGAAGGTACAAACCGCGTGTACAAATTTTGTACGCGCGGTTTGTACCTATGGTGAGAAATAAAACACGATGTAAAAGGAAAACAATATTTATTTTGTACCACAAATAATCATACACCTTCAAAAAGATTCAGTTTTTTTTACAAAAAAATCACGTTTGTTGTATGGGAGCCCCCCTTAAATATTTGTTTTATTTTAATTTAATTATTTTATTTTTAACATAGAAAATAGATTTGCATTACAATATTTATGAATTACAAAGATGTGTGCATGCAATTAAAAGCCTTAATGTGGTAAACAACGATACACTATTATTGTCGCGTGATACCCCATAGGTGCATGTGACATTTCGGGCATTTTACCGATGCACCTATGGGGTATCACACGACATTTGGGAAGTAAAAGTGAATATATAACTAAATACTCAGTGAATATTTCCAGCGTCTATCTGTTGCCGTTATCAATATCGAGCAAAAACTAGCAAAAAAATCACGTTTGTTGTATGGGTTAAATGTTTATTTTATTCTGATTTTTAGTATTTGTTGTTATAGCGGCAACAGAAATAAATCATCTGTGAAAACTTCAACTGTCTAACTATCACGGTTCATGAGATACCGTCTGCCTGGTGACAGACGGACAGACAGACAGCGGAGTCTTAGTAATAGTGTCTCGTTTTATCCTTTTGGTACGGAACCCTAAATATAGAAATAGCTTTATTTTAATATTCTCTGTGATATTATGGTAATGATAAGCTAACTATATTTTCTTTTCCAGCACATGACATGTTTAATTTAAATTTAAGTATATAAATTATTACATAAAACAAAATGATTAAATAATACAAGGTTAGAAAAAAAGGAAAACAGAACTGTGGGGTAACGATGACTTTAATGCCTACGTTTTCGCATCTGTACTTTTATTCTATGTCCGGAGTGAATGCGTCCTTGTCGCACTCACGACAATAAAATGTATTTCCATTTCTTTCTTTTTTATAACCTCCGAATATCAGAATATTAGGAAAATAATTAAAATAAATAATAAATCGAAGTATATTGCTTACTTCCATGTGGTATGAGATCCCTTGTGTTTTACTAACTTTCGCATAATAATTGGTACACTTTCTCAATACACACGATGGCATTTTTTGTTTATTTTTGCTGCTTCAACCATATTAGCGTATTACTCGTCGCCATGCGTGTCGCAGACTAAAGCCAATACGTTACAATTGGGGTGTTTTCGAGTCTTCACGATTGCGCGCTTACAACATATCTGTTTAATATAATATCATTGGTGGGACCACGGTAGACATAGGTACACATTCTTTACGTATGCACAGTATTGATAATATTAACAGCAAAAACAAGTTAGTACCTACTTATTTCATAGAAATAAAAAAAAACCTATCAAAGCCAACGTTATCGTTATTTTGCGGCTGTAGGTAAACGAAAATATCCCATAATTCAAAAAATAACAAAGGCACTTGCCTGTCTCCGAGTAGGTAAAATGGCTGTGTCAGATCCGGACCGGACATGACGAAATTATATTTGCTCAGTTTTTCTTTTTACCACTTGAAAGTGCGTGCCCTCGCTGTACGAAATCTTATGATTATTGGATTATGCACAGAGCACTATACATATATTACTGGTATAATTATGGCTTATTTCGTGATCCCACAATCCGATCTCACTTTTTGTGATATTTAATTTTATCCACCTGTCTAACCTAAAGTGCCTGCTACACGGTTGCCAACCGCGTCCCCGACAGAGATGACCATTGAATATTTTGTTCCAATGTTTCGAATTCGTACATACGAAATGAATGAAATGATCACTGTAAACGCGTCGTTTTGCTTCGCCATATTCGGGTAAAACCACAGACTACTTAGAGAACTAAGGTAAAACGGTGTTCGGCCTGCTGTACATTAAAAAAAAAACATTTGGTATGGTGCATAGACTACTTAGAGATACTACGTATGGTGTTTTTGGTAGTTTTACGGTGTATTGTATGGGTAGTTTAAGTGGTTTTCAGTGGCAACTGCAGCTGCAGTGCTGAGTGCAGCCGCCGACACATCGTGCCACTCGTGTATTTGAGTACGTTGCTCAAATACACAAGTGTACACGAGCGGCACGTTGTCGACGGTTGCAGCGGTTTACAATACCGCTGTCATGGATATAATTATACTTATTAAAATATTGCTGCAATGTGGTAAGTATATTATTTAGTCTATAAATCAATGCAGTATCTACTCTGGGTTGCAGTTGCCCCTGCCGATGCCGTTGACGCGTACTGCTCATGCATAGTCAGTTAGGGTAGGTACTTAGTGCTACCGTGCGAAGCCGAGGCGGGCAGCTCAGCTAGTCTATATAATAATTAAGAATTGCTGTTCGTTTAGTCTCGTTAAAGCTGGAGCTACATTGTCGCGTTATCGCGAACTATGCTTGGCGCGTTCTCTGTTGCTCAGTGAGACGCACAGTGGAACGAATGTATGGGAGCGGTTGGACGTAGACATGTCCGAAAAAAAAGAGTAAAATTATGCCAAACTAATGATGCCATCTTATTCGATTACTTAATGCCTTCATAACTTGTGGTGATGAATTTCTTCATAACTCCCATATTTCGGGAGTAATTTGAGAAAATGTGAAATTTTACTATGAAAATGAGTGTATCGAGCTCTCTCCCTCCTGATTCCGGGCTTGTTTCAAGTAGCGGTCTCTAATATCATAATGCTAATACTAAGAGCTATATTTAATACTAAGACACATAGTGCGCCAAATGTGCACTTTCTGGGATAAAGAGTGATGTTTATTTTATAACACAATTTTTTAATTTTTTGTTTATTTTGTTGATTAAAACCGTTTTTCTAAAGGTTTACCTTATTACAATAACATTTCTGAGCAGCCAATTAGAGAAGATATAAGCTAATTAGGATATATAATTAGGGACTTAAGGTTTACATATAAAACTGATGCACTAATGATTACTGATAAGAACATTGCTATTATTTAATTACTAAATGGCTCTTAATACACTAATTTAGCATGCATCATTTACTAATTATCACAATAACTAATTACCTTGCAATATTTAACAAAGGATACCTGGGATACCTGGATTTTATATAAATAGGTCACTATTAGTAACTTTAAAATCAGTGTTGATTTACACCTCGTTGTATCCAAGCTAATCTCGCAATGTATTTTCCAAATTTTAATACAAATCTTGATATTCACGTTGCTTTATGCGCACGCGCACATAAAGATTTACGCGACTTTAACTATTTGTTCAGTGTTTTAAAAGATAACAGTTGTGTTCAGTTATGTGAAAGTGCTGAAACAAGTTTAAAAGACTGGTGTCGTCGATTTTGCTACCGCATTTATGCAAAATGGACACAGTCTGGAAGAAGCACAGATAAGTTTCGGAAGAAACATGAGATTTGGCTACAGGCTGCAATTCAATGGCCGGAATTACAGAATGAAAATATGGAACCTTCTACAGAAAATATAAGTGACGTCATCGAGCCCATAATTTCTCCTGCTAAATCTGATGCTTCAACTTGTACACATCCTAGTCCTCGTAAATCTTTTGAGGACCTTAGTAACCGGCAAAAAAGAAGACGCACCACTGAAGATAGTCTTTCATGCAGCAGTAGCAGCGCTGAAATTATGTTTTCGGCCGAAAGGGCGCTTCAAAAGGCAGGACAAAGCGATACAGCTTATGTTATGAAATACTTGACGGAGAATCCAGAAGAGGCCTCAAAAATCAAAGCCTTCATTGAAGGTAAATCAATTCAGGTACGGGAAATATCCCCTTTGAAGGCATTGGCTCTTTATGTATCGATGAACTTATCGAAATGGCGCTATAACACTCTTCGGGATTTCAACACTCAAGAAGGAGCTCTTCAATACCCGAGTTACTACATGTTGGTTAAAGAAAAAATTAAGTGCTATCCGGCCAAAGAAGATCTCACAGTTACAGAGAGCTCTGCAAAAATCAAATTACAAGCCTTGATGGATTTAACCTCAAGAAGACTTATTAGGTCGTTAGAAACCCCTGTTGATCCCAATCAACAGCTCGTATTGACCAGCAAATGGGGTTTTGACGGATCATCTAGCCAAAGCATTTATCATCAAAGGACGAGTGAAGATGAGCAAATCGATCTTGCTAGTAATTTTATGATTAGTCTTGTACCACTGCGGCTCGTCTCAAAAGGTGTAACAATTTGGGAAAACGAGCGACCATCTTCCACTTCATTTTGCCGGCCAATATTGTTTAAGTTTATAAAGGAAACCAAAGAAAATGTGCAGAGAGAGATGGCTGAAATCGAAGCAGAGATTGAAGCCTTAACTCCATCCACCATCACTGATGGAATTAGTGTCAAACACCAACTGCTGTTGACAATGATTGATGGTAAAATTCATTCCATTATATCCAATACAGCAGCTTCAGTGTGTGACATATGCAAGGCTTGTCCTAAAGAAATGAATAATTTAGAGTTAATCAAAGATAAACACGCAAACGAGGACATGTATAAATATAGCTTAAGCACCCTTCACGCTTGGATTCGCTCAATGGAATGCTTATTACACATTTCCTACAAATTAGACATAAAATCATGGCAAGTAAGGGGTGATATAGCAAAAAGGCAAGTTGATGACAGGAAGAAAAGAGTTCAAGAGGCTGTAAGAAGAGAAACGGGCTTACTTCTCGATGTTGTGAAACAAGGCAGTGGATCCACCAACAATGGCAACTCGGCAAGGAGATTTTTTGAAAACTACACTAAATCTGCTGAACTGACCGGAATAGATGCTATGCTTTTAAGAAAAATCTGTGTGATCTTGCAGTGTATTTCATCAGGAGAGAAGATCAACGTAACTAAATTCCGAGAGTTCTGCTTTGATACTGCTAAGCTTTACGTGGAGTTATACCCATGGTATTATATGCCTTCTTCACTTCATAAAATTTTAATGCATGGGCCAGACATAGTTCAGAACATGTCAATTGTGCCCATTGGTTTTCTATCCGAAGAGGCATCTGAGGCTAGAAATAAAGATTTTAGAAAATATAGAGAGGGGCATTCTCGAAAGCATAGCAGTATCTCATGCAATGAAGATATTATGCACAATCTTTTACTGTCTTCTGATCCACTTGTTACAAGTATCCGTCCAAAAGGAAATAAGTTTGTAAAAAAATCTTCTTTTAAGGAATTTTATGAGCTTACGGATTCTGAGAAAAGTGATATCGAATTTGTTAACATAAATGATTTAGCGGACATCGATTCTGAATTTGAATTAATTGATGATGATGATGATGACGAAGATAATTAAATGATGTTATTGTTTTAAAATGTGTAACTTAGTAAATTAGAGCTTACATCTTAATTATTTATTGTACTTTTAATGAAACTAGGTAATTTATTATCAACTTACTTAAAAGTCATACTCTCATCAGTTCTTGTGAATATTTTTGTTAATATATATTTCTGTATATATATAATATATTTATAGACCTCTTAATAAGTCTGTCTGCGGTTTAAAGTAAATACAAATGGGGAAAAAACGTTTTTTTTTTTAAATTTTCATTTCCTTTTATCCCAGAAAGTGCACATTTGGCGCACTATGTGTCTTAGTATTAAATATAGCTCTTAGTAATAGCATTACGATATTAGAGACCGCTACTTGAAACAAGCCCGGAATCAGGAGGGAGAGAGCTCAATACACTCATTTTCATAGTAAAATTTCACATTTTCTCAAATTACTCCCGAAATATGGGAGTTATGAAGAAATTCATCACCACAATTTATGAAGGCATTAAGTAATCGAATAAGATGGCATCATTAGTTTGTCATAATTTTACTCTTATTTTTCGGACATGTCTACGTCCAACCGCTCCCATACATTCGTTCCACTGTGAGACGTCGCGTCGAGTGGTGTGAGAGTTAGAGCGCGCGAAGTTTAGTTAGCGATAACGCGACAATGTAGCCCTAGCATAAAACTCGAGAAAGAACGGCTGGACCTATTTGGATAATTCTTTTTTTGTTGTGTTCGTTATTCTCAGGGCAAGGTTGGTACGTGAGGTAGGTGTAGGTAGGGTAGGTATGGTACTAGGTAGGTAATGTGTCGTAGACAACTATTAGTGCTACCCGTACGAAGCCGGGACGGGCAGCTAGTTATATACATTCATGTCTGGTATAATACCTCTCCCTTTATTTCATAAATTAATAGGTAAGTACTAAATGGAGAGTTATGACCACTGGTCTTTTTTTTGTATGGGGCTCACTTGAAGTTTGTAAGTAAGTACTTATATTTTTTAAACTGGTGATCAAGATGATCACATACAACTGAAGGACCTTTTTTTGTTGGTCTGAGGTTAAGGATCAAAAATGTAACAAGGCTATTAATAAAGTACTAGTTTTCTCATATGTTTTTATATTTCTTAACTTTATAACAATTAAATTAGTTAGGTACCTAAGTGTTCTTTACTTTCATCAATGCTAATCCATTGTCTTTTGTGGTCCCTCCAAACACAATAACAAATAAAGAAGATGGCTCAAGACTGTCCCATATTGATTGTATCCATACATTGATTTTATTAGTTAGGTTTACTTCTTGGTCATTGCCAATGTCAAGTTTCAAATGGGCCATAGTCAAGTTATAATCAGTGACAGAGTCTGTGAATGATGTGATTACTTCTTCGACACTGTCAACAGTTACTAACTTTATCTTCTTAGGATTTCCCTTTTTTAACTGTGCAGACATACTCTCCTTTGCTTGGGTTAAATATGTGTGATAGTCACCAGTTATATCATCACAGCCTATAATGACAGACGATTTCTTCTGTTCCAGCATGTGATTGAATATTGATAAGGCATACTGTGGTGTTTTTACCATTTTTATAATATTTTCTTTAAACTTTTCTCTATTTGTGTGTACAGCATCTCCAAATACTATGCTTTTGCTTAGCTTCAACTGTACTAGCTTTAGAGCTGCTAAGGAATCTTCAGTGGAGCAGTGACCTTCCTTACCCATTTGAATATTTTCATTCAAAAACTCTCTAGCTAATGTTTTGAGTTTTGGTTTGCGAGTTCGTTCACCAGTAAAATTATACAATAGACTAGTATCAATTATGTAAGGATGCATCATTTTTAAAGCATGCATATCTGTGTTCAATGACTGGCCTACTAAGATAGCATCGGGAGGTAGTATTGCTCTTATATCATTCTGGACATCCTGCAGTCGTTTACTTACATTGTTTAATAATGATTTAGTAATACCTGAAAACCTGGTTAAATAATCTGTTATATCATTATAAGGTTTCACTAATGACTCATATATAACCTCATGCTTTTCATTAACTACAGAAATTCTAGTTAATTCTGAACCTGCATTCGTTAAGCACATTTCACAGTCTATACCATACATTGGCGATGTAGCAGTAACAGGTGAATATTCATCTTTTGTGAGTACATAATCAGCATATGCAGCACTTAATTTGCCCTTCAAAGGTACTGGATAGTTTTCTTCAATCAACTGCCAGGCCGACAGAACCAGTTGTGTTCTCGGAAATTTATCATCAGCAGAAAGACTAACCTCATTTGCTATTCCATCTCCAATAGGAAATACAGCCCTCATCATTATCATCAAATCTTTCCGTGCTTCAAGTGCTAAGTTCATACTTCCAAATTTTTGAATAATGGTATCTTTCTCAGCCTCTGATAATGGCACTAGGGCAAGTTCTTCAACAAGTGAACCCCCATAAACTGAAGGGGTCAAAATTTCTACATAATCAGTAAATATTTTTTTTGTGTTATTAAAATCATCAGCATACTGTTCCCAGTGCTTAATGGATATACCTTCTAATACCAAACAAGCAGATTTTTTAATTCCTCCACAATTATCTAACACATACCAACGTGGAGATTGAGTTAGATTGAGGTTTCCGAGTAGTGAGTGTATTAATAAATATTGTATATCTGTGAGTGTTAATGGAACCCTTTCAGTTGTGGCAGTGGACAAAGAAGCATTTTCTCCATTTGTCTTTAAACGGAATTTTGGTGATTGTTTTTTTCGTTTTTTTATTACTTTAGCTGATGATTTGATTTTTTGTCCATTATCTGTTGATGATTCAGCATCTGTAAACCAAATAATTTTTTATAGCTACCTTATATGGTATTTAATATATTATTTAGATACAAAGACTGCCTCATAAGATAGTGGTTGCATGTGCTAATGCTGTAGTCCTGGGTTTGATCAGGTTGGGCAGTGTTATTGGTTTTTCCATCTGAAATTTCTCAGCAGCAGCCCAGAGTTTGGTTTAGTGCCTGGTTGGTGGCGGTTTGGCCCCCTATTAGATGAGACTTAAACATAAGTGGTGAAATGAGGTTGTATACTGTACAAGGTACTTCTCTGCCTAACACTTCAGGGATTTTAAACCTGATGTTATGTTATCGTATTTAGATAACAATATATTGTACATATAACAGTTTTCAAATCAGGAATGCATTCTGTCTGCTCAAAATGCAACTTGTTGGGCAATGCCAAATAAGCTTACTAGTTTTCCTGATATCCGATTCGTTAGTACTAGTTTTACGATAAAAATGTGTTCCTCAAACTGCTTTTAGGTTACAAATTCAAAGACATTGCTATGAACCTAGACGTGTTTTTTTAAATTATTATTGATTTCCCTCATTAATTGAATTTAAATATTCCTATCAGTTTCATAATAATTATAAAAATACTAACTAGACAAGGAATAAAATTCGCATCAAGAGCAGAAATAATAATATACGAGCTTACTTTTTTCCAGTTCGTTATGAGCCCGTCGCTTTCTAGAAGCAGTAGCAGTACTCATTTTATTTTTATAATACACAAATTATACTTAATCCAAACCGAAACCAATTTTATTTCAACTTTGGCTCTATAACCACCACACTCACACCTCTCCACACTTTTGCTTTACCGAAGTTAATCCTTTATTATTAAAAATGTACTCTGTGAAGATAATCATGTCCACAGACCACAGACCACAGATTACTAATATGGTAATCTATGCTAATATGCAGACTACTTCAATGACTTAGACAGCTAACGTTCCACAGACTAAGTAGATCATGTCAATAATGTGCATGAAGCAATGAAGCATACAGTCAGTGAAACTCAATATATAAAAGTACTCTGTGGTGAAATTGAAAGACATTAACTCAGCAGACTGTCAATGTCACCACTGATCACTGCACAGAGTATGAAAAGCATGGAATTAAGTTAGTAACATGATTCGAAAAGTATAAAGAATACGAACTATCACTTTATTGTTGTTTTGTGGACTACTGCAAAGCCTTTGACTCCTTAGAACACAACAGAATTTGGAACGCCTTGAAAAAGCAAGTTGTTGAAGAAAAATACATAAGAATAATAAAAAACATATACGCAGGCAGTACTGCAACAGTAACATTGGAAAAAGAAGGAGAGAGCAGAATCACATAGAGAAGGGCGTACGACAAGGGGACCCTCTTTCACCAAAACTCTTCCTCTTCAAGACAGTGCTGGAAGATGTTTTCAGGCAGTTTGAATGGACCAACCATGCCTCAAAAATTGATGGTGAATACCTAACCAACTTGAAATTTGCCGATGACTTCGTCTTATTTGAAAAGTCTCAAGAACTCCAAGAAATTTCTTGCAGTTCTTGAGACTTGTGCTACATACACAGCAAAAATGTAGGCTTAATTATGAACACATCAAAACTAAAGCAATGACCAACAGAGCAAAGGAAACAATCACAGTAAATAGCATCATATAGATTACGTAGAAGGTTATACATATTTAGGACAAATAATCACAACAAATAACATATATCCAGCAAAGAGATACATAGAAACACGAATAAAGCATGCATGGAAAAAATACTGGTCGTACAAAAAAATAATGAAAGACAAGAAAATAAACATACACACATCAACACGGTCTAGGGATATTTCATACTCAATTAAATAACTCGAAAAGTACTGGCCGCATTGGAATCTTTTATACACCGATTTGTTTGTAATTTATCTCAGACTAATTCCAAACCCAAATTTTTGAAAATTCTTTTGTTTCGGTGGCATAAAATGAAAATGAAAATGTCTTGATGTGTAGGAGAGGGAATTTTCATTTGTGCGAAATTTAGAAAACAATACGAATTACGTTTAGTTACAGTTTTTTTTTCATTTTTAAACGAAAGATAAAGTTAAAATTGAGCTATTGTAGCCATGCAACGCCAACATTTGACGAGGGCGGAGATGTTACGAGCTGTGGGAATGCTGGAAGCTGGGTCTGTTCAGCGTAATGTTGCTGAGGCCATAGGGACCCACCAAAATGTAATTTCAAGATTGTGGACACGCTATCGTGCCACAGGTGAAGTAGCGGAGAGGCACCGGGGGCCAAGTCGCATCACTACCCCCAGCCAAGACCGATTTTTGCAAATTACTGCGCGAGCTCAACCAAATGCAACGGCGACTGAATTGGTCCAAAGGCTGCGAGTGGAACACCAAGTGCTTGTGAGTGACCAAACTGTAAGAAGGCGACTGCATGAAACCAATCTACGCTCTCGTAGACCACTCCGGGTCCCACCTTTACGGAGAGGCAATCGTGGACGACGATTAGAATGGGTTCGGAACCACGTGGACTGGGGCCGTGAGCAATGGTCCAATGTGCTGTTCACGGATGAATCCAGGTTCGGCTTCCATCCAGATTCACGAAGGACGCGTGTTTGGCGAGTTCCTGGACGATGGAGCCGTCTTCAGAACCCTCAGGAAGTTCACCCATACCAAGGAGGAACAATTATGGTTTGGGCAGGAATTCGTCTTGGAGGACGGACGGATCTCGTTTGGGTGCGGGGCAATATGACGGCAGACCGATACGTCCAACAGGTGCTGGGGCCCGTAATCTTGCCCCACAGAACACAAATGGGGCAAGATTTCCTGCTCATGCACGACAATGCCCGGGCACACACGGCGAGAACGGTAGCAGCTTGGTTACATACACACAATGTTAGGGCCTTAGACTGGCCTGCTCAATTGCCAGATCTAAATCCCATTGAGCATGCGTGGGATATGCTGCAAAGAAGAGCTCTGAAGGAAGTTCCTGAAAATCTGGCTACAGAAGATCAACTTTTTGCGCACCTCAGAAGGACATGGGACAATATTCCGCAGCAAGACATTGACAACCTTGTTCTGAGCATGCCGAATCGTTGCCGATGTGTTATGAACATCATGGGCGCTTTCTCAGACTACTAACTTCAAGTTTATAAACACAAATTAAATGACTTTTCTATTTTTTTCAGTTTTTACTCGTAAATTAAAAGTTAATTCATATACGGTTTTCGTCTATGCTTCATTTTTTTTCCATAAAATCCTGAAATTTTAATCGAAGTACCTTAACCATTATTAAAAAATGGTAGAATATTAAATAACGTATCTTTTAAATATATACATGTCATATAAATAATTAACACATTGATAGTAATTCGCTTTTTAAAAAATATCCCTAGACCGTGTTGATGTGTGTATCTGTTAAAGGAAAAATTTTCAACACCCTCTTACTTTCCTTCTTATACGAACTTACGAATGCCGTACATGGGCCTTGACCAAAGCCCATCAGACAAAACTTTGAACGTGTCAGCGTAGCGTGGAAAGGAGTATGATGGGGAAAACGAAGATAGAAAGAACCAATCACTGTGTAATCAGGAAGGCAACAAAAACACAAGATGTAGTACTGAAACTGAGAAGATTAAAATGGAGATGGGCCGGCCACAATGTCAGAGGAGAAGAGAAATGGAATAAAAAAGTCACCCTATGGTACACTAGAGAGAAGCAGAGAAAGAAAGGGAAACCTTTCAAAAGATGGTAGGATGACTTGGTGAGGACGGCGGAAAAGACATGGACTAGACAGGCAAGGAACAGGGAGAATTTGAAGGGGTTGGAGGAGGCCTTTGCCAAAAGGCACACAGACTCAGAACTGAGATAAAACGCTTTGTAATACAACTTTAACTCTGAATATAGGCTATAAATAAATATATCGTCGGCGACATCCAATACCGCGAATATGACATTTTTGACGAAAATCAGATTTTTTATTTTTTATTTCATTCTACCCGTTCAAATACGTGTTCCTACATTTTAAAATTGACCGAAAGTTATTCAGTCATATTGTTATTCGAGTCATCCAAATCCGCGAACGTAATATTCCGCCACCAAATCCGCGAATATGCGTTAGTTCCTCACACGCATCGCAAGTGCAACACGCAAAGTTTTTTCCGTCTCCTGTAAAATTTGATGAACGTTGCATTCGCGGTATTGGATGCCGAGCGATGACATGCAGTTTTTTTAACTGCCGCCTTTTTTTCAGGATATACTTTTGTTAGATTTCAATTTATTAATACATAGGTAGTTTTTGGATTGTACTGGCAACACCGAAAGATTCAAAATGTTAAAATGGCGCGACAACGGTCTTCCGGCTCGGGCGCTCATGACGATAGGGCGTGTTAGTGGCTGTGTCGGTTTGAAATATGGATCGGCATGAAATGCTTGGAGATCTACTGTAAATGAAGGTAACCTATTCGTTTTATCGTAAATATTGGGATATTAAATAAATTGTGATATTATGTGGGGAATAGGAGGTGTGATGGTATGGTGGAGAATATTGAATTTGATGTTGGCAAAGTAATATAAATGAAGGACGAAATATCTTGGTGTTTCATCTTATTTCCCTAATCCCTGAAATACTGTTAATATGTGATTATAATAGACAGTTAGAGATTATGATATTGGGATAATGAATTTGAGATCCATTTGGGAATTAGGTAGTTATGGGGGTTTTTATTACATTTCAGAAGTGGAATTGTGGTCCGCTTGTTTCTTTTGTAGTATATAATAGAATTCATTTTAAAATAGTTTTAACGGTTAAAATTGAATTGTGGACAGTATAACCTACCTACATCACGTCTCGTGTTCTTTTGTTGTATTCGAATCATCAGTTATAAATCTTAAATAGTTTGTGATAGTACCACTTGAATCACTCGATGAAGTAGAGGTCATATTTTCCTTTTTTAAAGTGTATCTCCTGAATAGCTTCACAACTTATGAGTACTGTACTTGGGATTCTGATAAACAATTTGATGTACATGATATAGCTGTTGTTGGATGTGAGTATGAGACTCGTATTGGGGTGATATAACTTGTTAGTACTATGAGATCAAGGGGCGTTGATAGTAGCTTGTTGCCTGCTGAAAAAGATTCTTATTGCTGACGGGGTAGTTACGATTGTAAAGTTGTTCTTGACGCTGAATGTTTGTTACGTTTGACTAATAGTACTTCCCGGATGTCGGTAAATTAATTGAGTGTTAATGAAGATCATCTGGTATATGTAGCTAATCCGGATAAGTTTTAGTACAATTGTATTGCGTCTAAAATTAGTAAGTACTAGCTGCGCCCCGCGGTTTCACCCGCGTAAATCTCGATCCCGTGGGAATATCGGGATAAAAAGTATCCTATGTGTTAATCCAGGTTATAAACTATCTGTTTGCCAAATTTGAACCAATCATTGAAGCAACCATTCCATTCGGAAGTTGGGGTCTCCAAAATGGCCGTTTTGTAGGCCGTCCACAGCTTCTTCAGGTGATGAAAATCTCTGCCCACGCAATTTATTCTTTATTTTAGGAAAAGTATAGAAATCATTAGGGCTTAGGTCGGGGCTGTACGGCGGATGGTCTAATAATTCTATGTTTTCTTGCTCTAAAAACTCTTTTGTTCTGTGCGCGGTGTGAGAACTCGCATTGTCGTGATGGAGGATGATGCGGCGGTTGCAGTTCTCTTTACGGAGTTCAGAAACGACCTGTGGCAAACAAATGCTAGCATAACATTCTGCATTAACCGTTCTTTGTCCCTCAAGAGAAATAGTCGTAACATGGCCGGTTTTGGAGACAAACGTGGCCACCATTTTTTTGCAACACTCCGTGAACAAACTATTTTTGTTGGCTTTAACTCATTTTCGAACACCCAAACTCGTGACTGGTTTTTTGTTTCGGGTTCATACGCGTATATCCAGGATTCGTCACCTGATACGATGTTGTATACAGCATTTGAGGATCCTGCGTGGAATCTTTCGAGAGTTCTGACGCACCAAGTAACGCGAGTCGCTTTTTGCTCTTCACAGAGCGAATGCGGTATCCATCGGCAAAACAACGTTTTTACACCTAATTGTTCATGCAAGATTATTTGCATTTGACTCATGCCAATGTCTAAAGTTGCCTAAATTTCGCGGTATGTTACATGTCGATCTTCCTCAATCAGCTTACGCACAGCATCAACGTTTTCTTGGGTGACTGCAGTTTTTGGACGACCTTGACGGGCATCATCACTGAGCTTGACACGTCCACGTGGAAATTCAGCAAACCCGCGATAAATTGTGGTTTTGGATGGGGCTTCATCACCAAATACAGAAATCATCCGGTCAACACACTGTTTTTGTGTTAAACCACTTCGAAAGTCATAATAAATCATCGCTCTTGAATTTTCTCGAGTCAATTCCATTTTCTCAACGACTAAACAAGTTTGACAAAACCTTGTGACAAGACCGAGAATCTTTTTTAAATAAATAAATGGTATTCGATTTTAAAACCAAGGAGTTTTCAATTAAAAAGATTTTAATATGACAGGGACAGTGGAAATATATTCCATTCCCGATACTTTTAGTGCAGCCCTCGTAATATTAGTAGGATTCCCACTTAATTATAATGTGTAGATTAGCTGGTTTGAGCTGTAATTAATAATATCTAAAAAGGTAAAGACGTGAATATGAACAACTAATTGTTGTTTTGTGAAACTTCTATGAATATCAAAATTATAATTTTGAACAATCAGTATTTATTTATGAATTTATGCTTGTGAGAGGGTTCACAAGTTATGTCACCTCGGTTAGCGAGAGGGTTCGCTGCCACCGTGGCTTTATGTTCGTGTGTTTATGCTTGTGAGAGGGTTCGCAAGTTATGTCACCTCGGTTAGCGAGAGGGTTCGCTGCCACCGTGACTTTATGTTTGTGTGTTTATGCTTGTGAGAGGGTTCGCAAGTTATGTCACCTCGGTTAGTGAGAGGGTTCACTACCACCGTGACTTATTTATGTATTTATGCTTGTGGGAGGGTTCACAAGTTATGTCACCATGGTTAGCGAGAGGGTTCGCTGCCACCGTGACTTTATTTTTATGTATTCATCCTTGTGAGAGGGTTCATAAGTTATGTCACCATGGTCAGCGAGAGGGTTCGCTACCACCGTGACTTTATATTTATGTATTTTTTATCCTAGTGAGAGAGTGAAAAAAAAATGTTTATGTAATGTTATATTATACATAAATTTTATATTATACATAAATTTTAAATATTTAATTTCTATTTACATGTATACTGGATGTATACTGGTGAGAAGGAGGTTTCATAAAATTACAGTTAGTAAGAAGCTAATGGTCGGAGCTTATTTAGTCAGTGTCTAAATTGTTTTGGTTTACAATCAGCCCAACAGAAGTTTTGGTCATAATTTTGTCCACAGTATTGAGAATATATTATGAATGGGATATTTCTAGACAGAGGACAGTTAAATATGGGCAAAAGTGAAATAAGCATACTTATGAGAACTAAAGATGATTGGGAGATTCAAAGCATAGGCCATTCATTGGAAGTCGTGCGCTGACTGACAGGTGAGAGTGCTTGATCAGTGAGTCTTACCGTGCGTTTGCACTGGCGAAACATTCAAGACAAAACATGTTGAAATCTCTAGTTCCTGTCAAAAATTGTATGCAACTTTGACAGAAAATAGAGATTTCAACATGTTTTGTCTTGAATGTTTCGCCAGTGCAAACGCACGGTTACGGTGCAATGAGTGACGGTTTTAAATTAATATTGAAAAGTATGAATGAGCTAATGAAAATGAGTAAATAACAAAATGCGATTATTTAATATCTTGCCTTTGAGCGATTCCTGTGTTTTTGGGAGTAAATTATCACTGACTAATATTATTTCACAGTTTCTGAGAATTTTGTTAGTCGATGCCCTAATTAAATACTGTAATAATGAACGCTAAACATTCAGGTCTCCTATAATATTCATTGAACAAGCAAGCAACATAGTGTTTATTTTGATATATCAATGGTAATTTATAGTTTAACGACAAACTTGATGTCAGCAAGGTTGAATATTAGCTTTTGGTTTTAGTGTAACTAATATTTATATATTATAATTATTAGAATCATTTACATCTCTCCTATGTTAGATTAGTTCCATTGGAATGGAACTATAAGGCGAAATAAAACCAAAGTTTTTTTTGTATGTATTTATAATTATACTTAGGTACCTGGGAGTTAATTGTAAAACTATTATTTGTGAACATTATATACAAGAAGTTACATTAGATACAGTATTGTATATGTATGAAGTTCATAGTAGGTAAATTAATAGGTACCTACCTGCAAACACATGCACATTTGCACATGGAGGGTGAGTTACAAAGCTAAAATGTACGATTTACCTACATCGGCATCGGGGAGTTTATGGTGAAGCTTCAGGATAACCCGCGAAATTCAAATTTTCTTACGTTTTTTGCAATTTGAACGTCAGTATCAGGTTGTATGTTGATTAAAATATGATCCGCGAGCGTAACAAATATGGATTCACAAAATTATAAATATTAGAATCAACAATAGGTACAACTCTCAAAGTTGATAACATAGTAAGCGTCATCATCGTATTTTTTTATTACCTACATCCACTTTGAATACTACATTTAATAGCCCCCTCATACATATGGCAAGGCAATATAATGATAGGTCCAACTTGACGGATTACTCACTCTATTTATATTTTCTTTAAGAGTTTCACTTCTTATAGACGCTCCCTATTTAAACAGTACAATGAGTGTGCGCCTGTCTAGCTCAAATTGGTTTGATTTGTAGTGTTCTAATTCTTGATTATGGTATACTAACTTTTTAGGGTCAGATCACACCGAGCGCACTTTTTAAGATAGTCATACAAAATATAACTTATTTACTACACAAAAAGATACACATTTAATTGAGATAATTCGAAAATGCCTCGCTACAGCATCTCGAGGTTCTTGCACGCCGCGTGACCCAGCGCGACGCCGCGAGGAGCAGCCTGAAGGCTCTGTGGCGACTTGTCTCTACGCAGTGGTGCCAACTTTGGGTAATTTACCCTAGATTTAGAGTAAAAGTATTACAGCAGGGTAAGTTTTGGGATATTAATTTTTTTAGTGCAAGGTCTGTTTCGAATATTACTGGTTCGTTCCAGGTTTTTCATAAAACGAAACCATTTTTCAGAAACGAGAAACTGTTCCAGGTAACAGTTTATCAATGCATTGATTTGACTGACCTGCGCCCGACCCGCCTCAACCCAATGGAGCAAAGATTACCCGTTTTTCTTGGTTGGTACTTTTTTATTCAACCTGAATTATGTGCGACTTGCGACACGATTTCCAATGTCGTCTTTAGCCACGGTAATAGCACATATTAACATGGAAAACTAAATTAGGTGGATTACATTAATTACGAGTTTACCCTAAAATAGGGTGAAATTCCTAAAAGTGGAAATACTGGTAGACACGCTCCGCTGCGCCGCGCGGCGCCGGCGGCGTCTCGCTGTGCCGCCGGGTGCAGCGAGGCGTGGGACTGCCAGCGGCGTCACGATGCTCCTCGTGACGTCGAGATGCGTCTCGCGGCGCCGCGCTGCGCAGCGCGAAACCACTGGCAAGTATCTTCGCGTCGCGTTACGTCTCGGTGTGAACTGACCTTTATTGTTCTCCTTTGTCTCTAATGTTTCATACGTCAAAGTCATACATTCCTGTCATTTGCATGGTTACTGAAATGCATAATTTTAAATGTTATTTAATTGAATTGTGACTGTGCTGTTGGTGTGCTTATGATATATAAATAAATAGTGTATTGATTGACTATTTCATGAAATCATGACATTTGGGAGTTATTCTAACTTGAGGAGCTGTATTGCCGATTCTCAGACTCGACAAAAA
Source organism: Lithophane leautieri (assembly GCA_949152455.1). Taxonomy (NCBI): domain Eukaryota; kingdom Metazoa; phylum Arthropoda; class Insecta; order Lepidoptera; family Noctuidae; genus Lithophane; species Lithophane leautieri. Next base: position 9,934,334 of record OX424472.1, on the reverse strand, counting down.
AAGGTAGACGGAGTACTCCGAACATAAAAAGTGAAGCCACCTTTTTATCTTGTGTGTAAAAAGGGTTGCCATTTGTTAAAGTTTTTCCCTATAATTTGGGGAATAATATTGTACGAGTAAGATATTGTTGAGTATGGTATTATAACCCAATTGTTAAGGACTTATATTCCGAAAAAATTTTACATCGCTATTTCTTATAGCTACTATCCATTTACTTTTAGATTCAGTATTACTTGGAAATCTAAAATATAAATACATAAAACAAGAAAACAGTAAAAATAATTACTCGAAATAAGAAATCATAATTTAAATTGGTTTAATCGAATAGGAAAAATTTTAATCACATTATGGCAACCCTCCCACCTTATGTCACTGCTTTCATTTATTAATTCGTTGCTTTGTTCCAAGTAACCTAAAATTCGAAGTTATTTAAATTAAAAAACGATGTTATTTCAAGTACATACAAGTGTAAAGAGATTCCGTGAGACTTTATCTAGTACATTACTGTCGCGGTCAGCAATAAGGGGATTGATGGACGATCGTGAAAATGAGGGCCGAGGCGAAGCCGAGGCACTCGTGCGTGTGTCCATCAATTCCTGATTGCGGCCAAGGCTTGTATAGTACTTTTCTCAAACAACGCGCGGAAATTCAAACTGAGTAAATTAAATAGAAATTCCAGAATCAATGACGAACAACTATCATTTTTCATGCGCCAATATGTTAATTTGTTTCTTCTTTGTTCTATTTGCAAACCAATTCGTAATTTAAATAAAATCTTTGATAAGTTACCTCCTTGGTTGCCATGTGTTGAAGTAAAAAGTTCGTTCCATTTTTAAATAACACGACAGATATGAGTTTTCATAGTAATTTATTTGGCCGCTAAACACGCCAGATATGGATTTTCATAGTAACTTTGCTGGCCGCATCGTCACTTGTTTTTTACCAGTACAGCAATTTTGATTTATCTCGAAGAAGGTTGTCAAAATAATGCTCGAATTTCCAAGCATGTTTGAGAAAATGTAATTTGCTATTTGTTTTTACAAGTTTTCTCTACACATGAAAGCATAATTCTATTTTTTTTATTGAAGACAACTAGACGACGACTCGTGATGTAGGTACTAGGAGCGATGAGCATGGTTTTAGTGTATGTGTGCGTGAGCCTGTGTTTACTTGCAGGAGCACGGTTTCGTGGCTTCACTTTTGATGTTCGGAGCTAGTGATGTGCCGCTACCATTTTACCATACGGGAATATTCCCAGTAAGTTTCTATTGTTACCGGTAATATTCCCTAAATCTGGTAATATTGTTTCATAATGATATCGATTCTGTTGTTCACAAACTAAACTAAATTTAAGTTCAGTGCATCTTTTCCTTTCTATTTCATTAAGAAAAGGTCAGAAGATAAATTTTAGTTTAGACTTGCTAATCAGCGCCTGACGTAAATTGACGTAATTTTAGTAGGCAAGTTTTTAATCACGTCTAAACTTTTATGGAGTGTGACAGGCGCTGATTAATTTGACAGGACTAAACTAAAATTTATCTTCTGTCCTTTTCTTAATGAAATAGAACGAAAAAGATGCACTGAACTTAAATTTAGTTTAGTTGTGAACAACAGAATCGGCACCAATGTCATGTTGATTTATTTAAAATGCGCACGTGCAGTTGTTAGTATTTGTTTAAAATGCGCACGTGCAGTTGTTGCTAGCTCGCTTTTAGCACTACTTAAAAAAATATTAAAATTGTATAACTTTTTATTCTGAAAGCTCTTTTAAATTGTCAGGTTTGTTGTTTAGTTTATTTTTTTATTATGTTTAGCTGTGACTGTGATTATTTAAAAAGGTACTGTTGTAAATCATAACAGAAAATTATGGTAAACCTGTTATAGAAACTTGTCAAGAAATTAACTTAGTAACTTGATAAGAACAATCAGAAAATACCCAGAAAGTTACTGTATAGGAAGTTACTCAGTAAGTTTCTAGAAACTTACTCGGTAAGTTACTAGGAATATTGGGAAAATAGGATTTAAAATAAAAATGTTGGTTTCATTTAAACTAGAAGTGGTAAAAGTCTTATCGGAACACTCAATATAGCAAAAAAATAATAATAAGAAACACAATTTTGTCCCCTATGTTACCCTAAATTACCATTTTTGTAGAATGTTACTGGTAACGCTACTGGTAAAATATTCGACTGGAGTAAGTTACCGGTAACGGCACATCACTATTCGGAGCGTTCCGTCTACCTTATCAAACAAAATCCTCCGCCGCGTCTGTCTGTAGTCCTGTTCGCGATAAACTCAAAAACTACTGCACCGATTTTCATGCTGTTTTCACCAATGGATAGAGTGGCTCTCGAGTAAGGTTTTAGTATATAATAACCGACAACCACGCGGGCGAAGTCGCGGGCATCAGCTAGTTGAATATAATTCTTTAAAGCCATATTTGTTACGGTCATATTCTGTTCAACATACAAACTGACACTGACCCTGCAAATAGTAAAAAACGTAAGGAAATTTGAATTTCGCGGGCTACCTTAGCGCATCCGCCTTATAGAATATTTTGTCGGGGATTTTTGATTGGAGGGGTACTTCCTTCAATAATGGGGCTACCTACTGGATTTCTCCGCCTTATGAGTTCCGAATTCGATGGTTTTTTATTTGAAAGATTGAATCTTTTAAGTTGGTCTCATTAAAAATGGTGACGATCTAATGAGGATCTTCGGTGTGATGAGCAGAATAGCTCTTCAAAAAACAGTAAATTGCTCCTTTTTAAATTTCAAGTCAATTTTTTTTTCAAATCAGCCCTTTAACTACTAGGTAGGGATTGATGGAGCTCCTGGGACCACCTTCTCATCACAAAACTAGAGAATTCTGAAAATAATTTTCCTATTTCATTATGTTTATAAAAACAAAAAACATGGTAAATATTCCGTTTAAAATAACTTTAGTGGTATATTAATTGTTGCAACAAAGTTTGTGCTTGCGAAGTTTATGTTCGCAGAACTACTAGTTTATTTTTGTCAACAAATTAACAATAACATGTTTAGTTTTAGGTACTAAATGGCTGTTTGGCGGCTTCGAATCAGACACAAAAAACACCACGAGCCAATATATCTGTTAAAAATTCAGTGTTGGTCTCAGGTTAGGGGCCGCATCTGTAGGACATCGGATACGACTGGTAGCTGTACGCCGACCTCCCTAGCGGCGTCAGCGTAGTTTGCTACGCTGACGACACGCTGGTCCTGGCGCAGGGCAGGTCGCACCAGGCGGCGGCCGATCTAGACACGCGGGGTTGCGACAATCGTCGATAGAATCCGGCAGCTGGGACTCGAGGTGGCCTTGCACAAGTCCGAGGTCATGTGTTTTCATGGCCCTCGGAACGCGCCACCATCGGGTTCCCAAATTACGGTAGGAGGGGTTCACATCGGCGTCGAGTCGACGATGAAGTACCTAGAACTCGTCTTCGACAGCCGGTGGAACTTCGTGGAGCATTTCCGACGTTTGGCTCCCAGGCTAGACCGGGCTGGGGCCGTCTTGGGGCGGCTCCTGCCCAATCTAGGGAGTCCAAACGCCTCCTGCCGGAGGCTCTACACGGGGGTCGTGCGGTCCATGGCCCTTTACGGGGCACCGGTGTGGGCGCGTTCCCTTAGGCTGCAGCCAGCCCGCCGGTTGAACGCGTCCCAAAGGGTCATGGCCATTCGGCTGGCCCGGGGATACCTCACGGTCTCCCGTGAGGCGGCGAGCCTCCTTGCCGGAATACCGCCATGGGATCTGGAGGCGAAAGTCCTCGCCCACATTTGGGAGTGGCGCGAGGAGGTGAAGCGCCGGGGCGTAACTCCGCTGCCGCGAGAAATCGCGGCAAAGCGGACAGAGCTCCAGCAGGATCTCATGGCAGCATGGAGAGTGCGATTGTCGCAACCCAATGCTGGGCACGCCACAATTGCGGCGATAAGTCCCCTCTTAGAGGAGTGGCTAGAGAGGCGCCACTGCGTCCTCACCTTCCGCCTGACACAGGTCCTCACCGGACATGGCAGCTTCGGGAGGTTCCTGTGTAGGATTAGGCGGGAGGAAACGCCCGGGTGTCACCACTGTGCGGATCGCCATGAGGACACGGTGGAGCATACGGTGGAGGTATGCCCTGCTTTGGCGGAACACCGCCGTGTCCTCGTGGAGGCGATTGCCAGCAATGACCTCTCGCGTCCGGCCCTGGTCCAGGCCATGGGAAGCCGTCACCTCCTTCTGCGAAGCAGTAATCGCGTGAGGGAGAGGCAAAGTCTGCGCCCTCACGCCCCTAACCGCCGCCGCTGGAGACGCCCTGGAGGTCGGGAGTCCCAGGCGAATTCCCGGCCACCATAGGCGCGGGCTTGCGGACGGCGAGCAATGGGTAGCTCGCTGTCCGATAAGGACCAGGCCCGGGTCGATGGCGCGTCGTGTTCCACGCGCGCCTCGAAGAGATGTCAGCATAATTGACGGGGTCCGGTAGGACCGATGCCTGCCAGGGTTGCGGGAAAGTCCGAAAGGGATACCGGGACCTTGGCAACAGGCAACTGAAGGAACACGGGTGGGTTTTAGTCAGTAAAACTCTGACACGCCCGTCCGCTCCGCCCAGAGCGGGAGAAGGCACTGAATGATTTCCCACAATAAAATAAAAAAAGGTTAGAAAATAATAAGTTTGAAATTTTATTTATTTTTCCTTTGCTAGTGTATTGAAAATCGCCGTTTGATACGCATGAGCATTTGACATTGCACATATACCTACTGCAAATCAATGTTAGTAGGTACCTACCATTGTTTTACACTATTTACTAGAACGGTTTTTACTCATTCCCTGTAGTGAGTGATTGCGTAAGCGCGTAAAAATTTAAACTGAGTTTGTTTACACTCTCATCACTTTTGGAACAGACAGCACACACGCAGCGACTTTATCATTCGCGACCATTGATATATTAAAAAAACCCCCATGACGTCAGAACCTCACGTCTACCACACATCCACTCAGTTTATGACCAAATTGGCTGTCAAAACATTTCCAAACTTGCCGCGAAATGTACTAAGTATCGTTTTATACTATTCTACTATAATTTTACGACTTGACAAAACATCGAGATTTCTTTATTTTAAGTAAATTTAATCTTAACGGATTATAAACGTAAGCCTTTCGGAATTCTCTTAGTAATGGTGAAAACCGCATCAAAATCCATTGCTTAGTTACGAAGAGGTCATAGAGACACAGAAAGCGACTTTAATCCTTACTTCCTTACTAATATTACAAATGTGAAAGTAACTGTCTGTCGCGCTTTCACGCCAAAACTACAGAACCGATTTAAATGAAATTTGGTACACAGATAGCCTAGAGCCTGAGAAAGGACTTAAGCTACTTTTTATCGACATACCACGTGGGCGAAGCCGCGGGCGGAAGCTAGTTATGTCGGTAATACAAGGTCAGATTAAATTAGCTAGCGATACTTTTTTGATTAGACATTTGTTTTAACCGATTCCAACTCTGATTGATCGTGTATTACACAATTAGAGTGCTGGATTACCTACTGGACAAGGAACATTTTAATGGTAATGGACGCTTACGGACATACATACATTATGTATTATAATTATTAAGTAAATAATTAATAATAACCCAAGAATGCTAATGGAAAAAGTTTATTTGGGGATTCTCCTATAACCTTATATATTGTATCTACCTATTATTTTAATATCTTATAGTAAAGTATGCTTAGCAGCAAATTTAATTGGAACAGGAAGGTAGCATGACGATAGCCAGAATATTAATTTACTACCAATAGTGTAACTATATCAACATATATAATATATAGGTATATTTTCTGTACTTTTACAAGGGTTTTGCCTAATTCTTTCAAGCAGCCAATGTTTTTTCTATAAATGCTTTCATGTCTGTAAGTTCCGCCTCTGAAGAACTATGTGTCAATCCTTGGTATGTTGTAAACTCAACATTTTTCATGAATGTTTTGAGAAATGAGGCTGTCATTTGTCCCCATTTGAATGGAACTACTGGATCACAATCACCATGGGCTTGAAATATCTGAAACAAAGACATATTTTAACCGACTTCAAAAAGGAGGAGGTCCTCATTTCGTCTGTATGTTTTTTTTTTGTGTATTTGTTACGCGATTACTTCGCCAATTATTAATTTGAATTTTCATGATTTTATTTTACCACTTTGTTGGCGTTGGTAATATTTATACGCATGCCAAATTACAGGTTCTTGCATTTCTATTACTAAGAGTCTCTGACCTATGCCGCTGACACAGACGGACATGGCGAAACTATAAGGGTTCCTTGTTGACTACGGAGCCCTTAAATCAGGGATCACTAATTCGTTTGACTCTGACAAACGAACGGTCAGTCAAACGAATTAGTGATCCCTGCTTTAAGGGTTCCGTATTTTCATTCGGCCGTACGGAACCACATAATTGAGATTATTAAGATTGTATGTACCTACGATTTTACGTAGAATCACTATTAAAGCACAATTTAATGCTAATTAGTACTATAAATAAGAATTAATAACTATCCGAATCCTATGTATGAATCATAGATAAGTTAATATAAAAACACTACATAATTTAAATTGTTTGGCGTTACGAATAATTCATTAATCGTATTGTTTGCAGCATAATAAGTAGACTCTTTGCTAACTGTCAAGGGTTTGTTTATTCGGAGCCACCATTGCTTTAGAGACGATTTTCTAGCGAAACCCAATATAAAAAAAAATGCCATGCCTTTTATCTTAATTTGCCCGAGATGTATCTTTTCAGAGTGATTTTTACGAATGAACGCAGTCTTAATGCGACACCCAGATTACACAGAGCCCTGCCATTCTTCGTTGTAAACCATTTTTTGATGTCATACGGTTAGTAAAATTACATTAGAAATACAGTATGTCCAGGTGATTAACCCCAATGAGTCTTTATTCCAGTTAGGCTCAAAAACTGGCAACGCTCATTTTCAAAACCGTCACGAAGCGAAATTCGCGTTTAGGCCCTTATAAAAACGGACATAGAACACAGAACGTGTCGTGGCTCTTTTGATATTCGACCACAACGCGTTCTAGCCGTGAAGAAAAGCGACGATGACACGACGCGTTCTAAACTAAAGCCTTTTTGATGCAACCACGACACGACGGACCGGTTTTATGGAGCTTGTCGAATGCGCTAATGCCAAAAAGAGACACAGGTAGGATGCAAAAAATCCAAGATGGCGGCGGCGATTTGTAAATTATTCGTCATTTTTTTCATTATCTGTATTTTGTATCCGAAATTGTTCAACCTCTACGGTGAGCACATTATGAGGAGAGCGATAGCGGGTTGGCACGGCGGAATCGTTGTTGGCGGTGAAAGACTCACGAACCTGAGGTATGCGGACGATACGACTATAGTTGCGTCAAGCGAGGAAGAGATTGCGGACCTGCTGAAGCGTATAGAAGCAGACAGCGCTAAACTTGGACTCAAGATCTACCATGCCAAGACAAAGGTAATGGTGGTAGACCGTGCTCATCTTCTTCCGAGCTCAAATCTACTCGACGGGTATGAGAAAGTCAGTGCGTTCGTGTATCTTGGTTGTATCGTGGTCTTTGATCACGAATGAGGGTAGCTGCCTGGAGGAAGTCCGCCGTCGTACAGGTATGGCCAAAAGTGCATTGACCAGTTTAGAGAAAATTTTGAAGAACTGTGGCATCCGTCGAAATACCAAAATGCGACTGACCCATGCTCTAGTTTTTTCCATTTTTTTATATGGCGCTGAAACGTGGTGCATTTAAAGCCACGAAAGCAGTAAAATCGATGCTTTCGAAATGTGGTGTTGGCGGAGGCTACTTCGTATACCATGGACCGCCATGAGAACGAATGAATCCATACTGGAGGAACTCAACATCACCAAGCGGCTATCTACTGTATGCCAGGAGCGTGCCCTCAGCTTTTTCGGACATATTATGCGTTCACCTAAGCATGGTCTGGAAAAGCTTTTGATACTGGGCCGGGTGGAAGGAAAACGGGCTCATGGTAGAGCACCGGCAAGATGGTCAGACGCGATAAAGAAGGTTGCTGGAGACAGCATCTACCAAGCGGTCCACACTGCAGAAGACCGCATAGCTTGGAGACGCGTCATATGTGGTCGCGATCATCAGCATTGAGGGAACGACGAAGAAGAAGAGAGAATATACACAAACAAGTACCTACAATCAGCATTAAATGTGGCTAATCAAGTTCTAAGGGTGCTGATAAAACTGAACAGGTAAGTGATTAGTTAGGTATCGAACTTAAGTCAAAAAAAATCGACGAAATCTAATTATGAACATTGTATTATGCTTACACAAAATTTATTTTATAATTATTTTGACAAATCTTAAATATCAGTATCAGTATAAAAATACAACTAACATTATATACAAGTATACAAAGCGTATACTTAATATTCAAATTGGGGATTGTGAGGTCTTGCTTATTCTGTCACACGTTGATGGCAATCGCAACCTGATTCCATTATTTAAAATGATGGTGCAATATTTTTTTGTTTTTAGATCTCATAATATTAATACGCAATACATTTTAGAAGGACCAGGGAACAGTGACAGAAAGTCATGTTTGTCTTTGATTAATGCGACCGAAGAAGCTATTACCTACAGTGCATTGCTGGACAATCGCACGCCATTTTAATTGATTCTCGGCTAGTTTTATCCTGCTGCTCATAGCCAGCCTGCCATGATCCTCCACCTAGCCATAGTTATTACATAATTTTATGTCCATTTTCACCATCGTTATCAAATACTTTCTTACTAAGGGTCTCTAAATAACATAATTATGAGACTTCTTAAATCAGACCCTTACCTAAATTTGTTTTCACCAGATTAAGGGATACCTACGCTAAGTAAAGGCCACTTACCTAAGTGACAGTTTTCTTTTATATCAGGGAGTTCGGAAATCGGTCTTTTACGAAAAAATTACAGATTTTGTATTCCATCGATAAATCATGTAGATTAATGTACTTAATATCGTAATCCAATCTCTTTGTTGGGGTTTTGCTTGGCTGCACTTGCATAGTGCATACAGGGATAATCGTCGGTTGGTGCCTCATTCCTTTATTTTACTTATGTTTTTACTTTTTTGTTTGTAAAGCGCGTGCACTTTTGCAAGCAGCCGGCGATGGACGGTGCTACCACACTGCTAGTATTGTTTAATTCTTCAAGGACTTTCTAATTAAACTACAATAGTTTTTGATCCGCGCACGGCCCGGCCGCGGTCATACAGGTTAAACTGTTTTTTTATTCCATTGCCGGCTGCTTGCAAAAGTACACGCGCTTTATAATACTTTAATTTAATCAAGCGGAACGGCGCGGCGTCCTATTTGCGGCGGCGGCGGCGCGGCCTCGGCGTCGTCGTGTCGCCGAGCACTAACGTGGGATCATTTCCGACCTCCACGAGGCGAGGGCGGGGCCGCTGGCACAAGCTAATCTATCTTCTAATACAGTGTAGTTCTGTATAATGTGTACATATCGAAATAAGGGAATCTATGCTTAATTTCGTAGACGGAAAAAAGATTTAAAAAAATCTATAGTACTGTAAGGAGTTCGGATGCGAGGCGCAACCTCGCATGGTACAGGCTGGCTAGAGGGCAGCCCTGTGTTTCGAACGTTCCAATAATTCAGATTAAAATATGTTAGGAATGCATTTTGTTTTGGTACATCAGTCTAGCTTAGCTACCGAACAGTGTACGCGTCTTTTATAAAAGTAAATATTATAATAAACCCCCTTTGAACCCTCGCCGTCTTTGGATTTGCCACCTCACACACACCCTCACACCAAGATAACGCTCCCAAGCGTTACAGTGGTGGAGGCGCCCAAAAGATACTGGGTGATATTAGTAAAAAATAGAAAAAAAGTGAAAGTTCGTAAAATTAAAAATTTTGTGAGGGTGATGAAACGTTACAGAGGTGCGCAAGAATAGTGAAGAAGACGCCGGAATAAAAGCTAAGTGGTGTTTGACTAAAATTTTATAAAAGTGCGAGATGGAATCCTTCTCAGGCATAGACGGCAAATGCCTAGAACATTTCATAAACGAATTCAAAACCTTGGCCATCTACTACGAATGGCGAGAGAGCGATTGGGCGCTGATTATTAGTGCATATTTTGTGGGGCCTACGAAATCTTTCCATAACTATACATACCACGAGGGTATGAGCTTCGAGTCGATGTGTGACGCGCTATGGGCAGAGTTCCCGTGCAAATGTCACAAACATTTATATAGGGTGCAAGTAGAGGATATTGCACAAGTATTGTCTGATGAAGGCGGACAAGAAAACGCTGCGGATTTAGATGTTCATGCTGATTTATTTTCTAGCGGAAGACAGGATGACCCGCTAGAGGTTGATGTTGATATTGAGCAAAGCTGCCATGAGGGCAGAGATGATGATGAGGACGAGCGCAGCCTGGCGCACGATGAGGACGAGCCGATTGATGTGTTCGCGGATGAACACGAGGAAAAATTGGATGAATCGGGTCAGTCCAGTCCATTTATTACTTCTTTCAGCTATATTTCAGACCTTCAGATTGTGTCCTTGTCAGAGGAAAATGATGATCACGATGATGAAACTTATAGTAATAACATCATCATAGATCAAATTGTTGAAAATGCTTATGGTAAAAATTTCACCGATCCAAAGGAGATAGACCAGTTCTCGTTAACAACAGAGATAAATGAGGTTGAGCAGTCATCTTTGTCTCCAGTCGAAGTTTTTGAATCGAAAGTCGTTTTAGATGAAGATGACGGTGAAAAAGTCTTAGATGAAGGTGACAATATTTTAGTTAGGAATGATACGGAGTCGTGTGTGGTCGGAGACCAAGAAATTGACCTTAAGAAGATAGTTGTGCTGTATGAATACATCAACAATTTTCAAGCTGTCGAAGCTATAGATAATAATTTCAATATTAATGTGACTTATAATAAAATAAATTTAGATAGGTTCCACATTAAGTTAAAATTTCTATTTTTACTTTTATCTTTTCTATATTATTGTATTAATTTCGCAGTACCACAAAAGCGTGCTGTAAACAATTTAATAAAGGCACCAATAAAGGAAAAGGTCTCGCGTGAGAAAAAATCCAAATTTAAAAACTTTGAACCGAATATGTTTAAATTTAAAAGAAGGTTCAAATATAATAGGAATTTTATAAAGAAGTTTTCATTTTTAAAATATAAGTGTTTCGAAATTAAATAATAGGCGAGTCAGGGATTTTATACATGTTTTTTTATTAAAACCTTTTCTTAGTAGGATATAATTAATTGTCTTTTTTTTAAATGTCATTTAATTTAATTGTCATGTCAATGTCACATTGATGTAAACATCGCAAAGATGAGTGATGAATATGAATATGGTGTAATAATATTAATGGATTTTTATTTGTGTTTCATATTGCGGAAAAACAACATTGGACCCGGCCGGGTGCGAATGGGGCGTCACCTGCACGCCGCTTCGGAGCGTGTGTGGTGACACTTCCCACATCGCCATGAAGTCGGAGGGAATGAGAATGAACAAATGCCTTCGTCTTCAAAAATCTTCGTTAGGCTATTGTAGCATGAATGTGCTCCAGAGAATTTAAGGGGTAAACCAACCAGGGTCCAGGGTCAACCAGGGTCTCTCATAGAAAGGGGGGGATGGCACTCTGTCCGAGTTGCTGTCGTGTTGTTACCAACTCCGTTCATAGGCATAGCACTTTGCGGGGGGTATTTGATAAATACTCATGGTACAACTTTTGATTAAGGACCCACAATTTGGTTTTTAATATGTTAATGGGTTATAGTGTGGTTTTTATATTTTCGTCTCTCTGGAGTGCGAGCATGGATTTAATTTAATTTGTTGAAGGCATATATCTGAACCTTTCATTCCCTTGGGCTCATTTGCGTCTGATGGTTTAAAAGTTTTTGATGTTGTTTTCATGTTTTTATAAACCCCTTCCGGGTAGATGTGAATTATCACATCGTGTTTCCTTCTTGAGGCTTCGTCATATCTTTTTCGCCAGTTTTGGTATGACGAGGTTTAAACATGACGACGTTTGCTATTATGGGTGCATTATGGCACATGTTAACTTTCAATTTAATTGGCACGCGTCGGGGTGTTTATCGTTTGTCCTGAGTTAAGCCTTCTTCTGCAAAAGAAAGACCTCACCCGTGTTTCTTTCCTGGCGTTAGGTAATTTTTTCTGATAGGCGTAGGTAGGAAGGGCCTGATTGTTTGAACGTTGTGAATAAAAGTCTTGTTTTTCAGACTACGCCAATCCTTTTATTCAAGGGTGGGCGTAGCTCATGTAAGGAGTTCGGATGCGAGGCGCAACCTCGCATGGTACAGGCTGGCTAGAGGGCAGCCCTGTGTTTCGAACGTTCCAATAATTCAGATTAAAATATGTTAGGAATGCATTTTGTTTTGGTACATCAGTCTAGCTTAGCTACCGAACAGTGTACGCGTCTTTTATAAAAGTAAATATTATAATAAAACCCCTGTGAACCCTCGCCGTCTTTGGATTTGCCACCTCACACACACCCTCACACCAAGATAACGCTCCCAAGCGTTACAGTACACTACTGTCGTGGCCTGCAATAAGGGAATTGATGGACGATCGTGAAAATGTGGGCCGAGGCGAAGCCGAGGCACACATACGTGAGTCCATCAATTCCTGATTGCGGCCAAGGCTTGTATAGTACTTTTCTCAAATAATGCGCGGAAATTCAAACTGAGTAAATTAAATAAAAATTCCAGAATCAATGACGAACAACTATCATTTTTCATGCGCCAATATGTTCATTTGTTTCTTCTTTGTTCTATTTGCAAGCCTGTTCGAAATTTAAATAAAATCTTTGATAAGTTACCTACTTGGTTGCCGTGTGCTGAAGTAAAAAGTTCGTTCCATTTTTAAATAACACGACAGATATGAGTTTTCATAGTAATTTATTTGGCCGCTAAACACGCCAGATATGGATTTTCATAGTAACTTTGCTGGCCGCATCGTCACTTGTTTTTGACCAGTACAGCAATTTCGATTTATCTCGAAGAAGGTTGTCAAAATAATGCTCGAATTTCCAAGCATGTTAGAGAAAAAAAAAAAAATATTTTCTTTACGGAATTTTTAAAAATTTTGTTCGCTTCTGTGATCCCAGTGTAAACAAAACGGTGTAACTTTTAAACTAAATGATCTATCACGATGACACAAACTCCGTAATGATTGGAAAGTAATTAGGCGTCCTCATAAAAATTGAAAATTGTGGAAAAAAACTGCCCGAAAATAAACATGTTTTTTTAGCGAAAATTGTCTAGTTTTTTCATCAAGTTTTACAATAATCGTAAAATTTTTCAAGAAGACTTTCTCATTACCTACCTTTTTTATTACTTTAAATTTAAATTAATCTTCGTCGTATTAGCTACCCAATATTAAGAATTGCATATTTATAACTCAATCCCAACATTTCTCATCAACTGTCAAAGAAAGGCCCAGCGCATGGCTACGCACTTGTTTAGCAGGTAGCTAACCTTTTTTACCCGACTGCCCCAGAAGGAGGGCAATGTTTTTCGAGAGTATGTATGTATATAATTGTATGTTTGTTTGTATGTATGTCTATTTCTTTGGCACGCTCTGTAGCCTGAACGGCTTGATGGAATTTAACATACGAGGTGTCGTTAGGTTCGTCTTAATTGCGGGAGTGACATAGGCTATAAAAAAAAAACATCTGCAAATTAATAAAGGAGTTTTTTTATTACAACAATATTGGTATCAAATAAAAGCTAGTAATGAGTAATTTCCAAATACGTAGATTAATAAAACTAAAAAGCTTGAACTAAATAAATTTTAAAAAACAAAAAACCCGACTGCTAAAACCTATAACTGAAAGGAGAAAAACAAGCATTGAACTTTGTTTTTTGTAAGGTATTGCAGGCGGGGACAAACCAATAACCTGAAATATGGTGTAACTTTTGATTGTCTTTCTTGATAGTTTTTCTCTTTTCAGTTATAGGTTTTTGCAGTTGGGTTTTTTATTTGTTTGTGAATTTTGTTGTGAATGCGAGCGGTTTGGGGTGCGGGGTGGTAGGGCCGAAGGGACATTGAATTATAACAGATCTTGATTTTAACAGAATTAATAAAAAAACACCAACAAAAAAAAAAAAAAAATAGATTTGTTTAAATATTTTTTCCGTCGATAAAATTAAGCATAGATTCCCTCATTTCGATATATGCACATTATGAAGAATCACACAGTATATACATATGTAAAATTTCCGTGTCACAGTGTTAGTTGCCATACTCCTCCGAAACGGCTTGACCGATTTTTATGAAATTTTATGTGTATATTCGGTAGGTCTGAGAATCGGTCGTAATCTATTTTTCATACCCCTACCCACCTACCCTAGGGTAGGTAGGGTGGGTATGGTAGGTAGAGGGTATAAAGTACTTAATACTACCCGTGCGAAGCCGGGACGGGCTAGTAATATTATAAAAAGTAAATTTAATAAAAATCGGCTTCTAAAAAAAAAAACACTAAGAAGCGAAAAATACCTGTCTTTGGTTTTGAATTTCGTTTTTTGCCACCGTCTTCCGAAATTAAAGTTATTTTTTACAAGTCGGTTGTTTTTTGTAAAAAAGTTTTTATGTTCCACTTTTTAGTTGTGATACCTGCCCCGCACAAATTCGAATACTTCCTGCTTTGTAAATAACAGTGACAGGAAGTTATTGTAACATCCATCTAAGTGGGAAAAATACGTATTATTGAAGCTAACTAAAAAACTACCGACGTAAAGTAAATAAATAATTATGGGACCCCCGCCGTAAGCTTGCTCCACTAAATGAAAAAAGAAAGCTCCAGTTAATGGTAAACATTTTGTGAAATTGTCACAAATTGACGTAATGAGTATATCGATAATGATGATGAAAAAAAAAAATTATTAAGTTAAAAGTCACTTTTTCAGCTGATATTCGAAATTATAAGTCTAAATATGTTTTTTTAATCATCGTTAGATATCGTTGCCCTTCGCGTCTGTGAAGTTTCGCCAAATAATTGAATTCAACCATACTAAATAGTAAATAGATTCACGTTATTTTACTTACCAGCATGTCTGTAGAAGCCTTTACTGCATCCGGAAAGTGCGCATGTCTAGGCAACCAACACGATAGTGACATGACTCCGGCTAGTGGTTCTGGATACGTCAAACCTGCATGAAGTGCTAATGCCCCTCCTTGAGAAAACCCACCCAGCAATATCCTATTGGGGAGTATGCCAGCCTGCAATAAAAAACCGGATTGTTTTTGTGCGTCAGAAAAATGACTCTCGCGACAGCTTGTTTTATGATTATAAATTTCAACATTTTTTATCCTCTTGCTTTACGCAAATATACGTCAAATCAGGAAAATTTACATGCAATTATGTCCCTTAAGGTGGATACGCCAAGGTAGCCCGCGAAATTCAAATTTTCTTACGTTTTTTGCAATTTGCAGGTCGATATCAGGTTGTGATGTTGATCTAAATATGATTTACGCCCGTAACAAATATGGATTTACAGAATTATATTTAGATCAACATACAACCTGACACCGACCTGCAAATTGCAAAAAACGTAAGAAAATTTGAATTTCGCGGGCTACCTTAGCGTATCCCCCTTAAGCAGACACTTAGTTCATGTTTGCCTTTCATTCGGCATCTTTCAGTCTAAGTAAAATTCAGAACACCAAAAATAGTGAAAAAGAAAATATAAACCTTTAACCATTTATAGCCATAAGGATTTGCCCTGTGCTCCATGCTCCATTCCCTAGTGAGCAGTTTTTAGAGGTGTTTTGTTTATTTTACACAATTTACTTCTATAACATGGATATTTATATGTTTAATTAAGAATATGACATTCTTTTCCTAAATATGCATTTATAAAAAAAAAAAGTAATAAAAACTAAAACCCAACTATGACAAATAAGTCAATCAGCTAAAAAGGTATAAACAAGACACCACAGACAGACAAATTAAAAATCCGGAGTCACACGTGTTAGGGCATAAATCGAACAGATTACACGTGACTTCGGATTTTTAATTTGTCTGTCTGTGGTGTCTTGTTTATACCTTTTTAGCTGATTGACTTATTTCTCGTAGTTGGGTTTTAGTTTTTATTACTTTAATTTTTTTTTATTGTTTATATTGTGCTTAACTTTCCACTGTTTACTTACTGCGTTTACTTCTCCAGTGTTATTAAATTCAGTTTAAGCATAATTTACATAGGTGACTAGCCAAATTGCGTCAAGCTCAGAGCACACCACAGGATTTGTCATTTAGTTATAAGATTAGTGTTATAATAAACCTGCTAAATCAATTAAGCTTCAAAAACTAGATGAAATCCTATACTAAAAAAACTTTTTTACAAAAAATTTGTCGACGAAAAAAGAACTGAAAAGCGAAAAATAAATAACTTTAATTTCGGAAGTCGGTGTCTTCGCTTTTCAATTTTCGTTTTTTGCCACCGACTTCCGAAATTAAAGTTATTTATTTTTCGCTTTTCAGTTCTTTTTTCGTCGGTTTAATTTTTTGTAAAAAAGTTTTTTATTTTTCGCTTTTGTGTTCCCATCCACTCCAGGGTACTCCAGGGGTTTACTCCAGGTTAAAGACCTGGAGTTGATGATGAGTGGTTGTGTCATCAGAACTATGTATGTGTGCGAAATTTCAACAGAATCGGTTCATAGGTGAAAATTCAGTTGGTGAAAAATCAATCAACCCCATTTTTTCTACCTCTAGGGGTGGATTTTCGTTTCCAATTTTAAATGGGACCAACTTCGAGGTATACCCTTCCCAATAAATTATTTTTTTTCAAATCGGACGACACGCTAAAAAGATATGCGTGGTCATACATTAAAAAAAATATACGGGTCGACTAGAGAACCTCCTCCTTTTTTTTTCGTCGGTTAAAAAGAGAATGACCATACGCCGTATCGCTATTTGTTCGGCTGTGACTTAGGTTTCTAATGTTGATAATTCATGTTTTAAAATATAATGATTTTATCTAGTAATGCGAATCTTTAAATTCTCTGCATAAAAAACATCATAAAAGTATTAGTTTTTATTTCGATTTCCCATTTTATCCATGCATAGTTTTTTTTTCACGCAAGTAATGTCATATGTCATTGGCATTCAAAGAGTATATAAGCAATCTAACCTTCTTGACTTACGCAAAACAATAAAAGTAAACATCCAATTAATGAAATTATAGTTGAATAATTAGTAACTAATTATGGCTTAACGTGCTTTCCGCGGCACGGAGGGAAGGCTTTTTGTTTATTACTTTCATTTCGTTTGTTTATTTTCTTTCTTATCTATTTATATTTTAAAATATCTTTATAAAAACATTTTAAAATATAAAAAATAGGGGTCCGCCGGTGTCGGGAGCAGGGTCCAAGCTACCAGTTTATTATAATTATTACATTGTAATAACAATCTGTTAGGGTGTTTAATTAAGCAAAACTTTTGTTTATACGAAAGACAGAATGTTTTCGAGACCTTTGCCTGTTCTAATCAACATTATAAACTCTTTGAAAACAGAACAAACGCGCGCCATAGGATTATATGCGCGCGCATCCCGAGCAGAATATGCGGACGACTGAACGGCGGGCGTTCTCTTTCTAGCATATGTGCACGTCCCATTCTTTTGTTTTAAGTACAGTCTCAAACGGTATTTACTTTTATTATTTGTTTATGTTTATATATCTCGGGACCATGGGGTCCCGGTCTTTTGGAAGGCGTACGAGGGGCCGAAGCCAACTCGCAGAGGCCCCTTAGACAATTTTAAATGAGATGAGGCACCAACCGGCGATTATCCCTGTATACACTATGAAAGTACACCCAAGGACAACCCCCGGATGGTGTAGGACTATTGCAGAACATGGAAACAAAACATATTAGTATTACTTGTAACAATATTAGGAATATTGTAATATTGTATACTTTTACAATGTTTGTAAATATGTGAGCACCATGTATCTATCACATAATTAATTTTATTTGTCATTGCTCCATTTATAATTCTTTTTACCTTTTGTGGTACAGTAATCTTATTGTAGGTGCATCCTCTTCACATATACTAAATTATATAATTGATGTAAGTATACAAAATATTGTAAAACATTTTTAAAAGAGTAACAGTGGAGTTTCTTGCCCATTCTTCTCCATACGAAAACTAACTTTTGAAAGGGGCAACTAGAATCAGTTCTATTTCTGGTTTTTGACATTCAAAAGTGCCTTATATGTGCCTATCTGAAATAAATTATTTGACTTTGACAGTGAACATTATGCCAAAAAAGTTTACGTAAATAGAGCATTTTAGCATACTCTATTAGTGTTATAGAGTATACCTACAAGAAAAAGAGTACAATTTGGTTCGCAACCCTAAATTTGTGCCTCACACAGCCAGGAACAGCCAGAAAGTATGAGGAGGCAACTACAATTTTTGCAAGATGATCTCAGTCTTAAGTAATATTTGGCTGGCTTTCAATGTGTTGAATAAATATGTGAATTTCTATTTTCTTCTAAAAATTAGACACAATCTAAAGAAATAATTATTACCAATTAGGGATGCAATTTAAAACTTAACTCAATTATTATATTTAAACTCATCTAAATTAAATTGAAACACTTTGATTACAACAATGAATTGAAACAATACATACCTACAATACTGTAATATTTAAAAATGCTATGTTTTCTACTTACTTTTATCTCATTAGCAATGAGACGATGAACTTGCTCAGTTGCTCTTAATATTCCCTCTTCGTCTTCAGGAGCCGTAGCGTCTAGTGTCCTTAAATCAAACCATGACGGCATACGAAAGCCTGCATTTAATGTCACTGGCATCGTCGCGGCAGTCGGACATATTACCTTCACGTGAGGCCCACGAATAGCGGCGATGGTATTTGCCCAGCCATGGCTGAAATTAAAGTCATCATTATTTGGTATCTTTTACATAAAATTAAAATAGTTTAAGGGTAATATAATATACAGAAGTTATACTAACCCAGTGTCACCGAGACCATGTAGAAATATAAGCTGAAATAAATACCGACAACGATTTAAACAACAAAATTCAAATCTATAATCTTTCTCTATTATAATATTAAAGATTTAAATTAACATATTTGATAGCTTACCGAAGCCGTTTGTTTGGCTGTGGCAGCAATAATTACAGGATTCGGTTCCATTATCTAAACAATATGTGAAAATCAATACTTGTATCCACAGACTAGTTCTTGTATCCTGCACTAGCAACAGAACGTGAGCAGAAGTCAGAAGTTCAGAACAAAATTTGACTTGTGCCTAGTGATGGGCGACTCGGAAAGTTTCCATCATTCCACCCGGAATATTCCTGGGAATATTCCCAAAATGGGTATTTACCCGGGAAAGTTCCCAAATCGTGGGTAAATTCATTTCTATGACGATTGAATTAGTAAGTACTGAATAAAAACAAAAACACCAACTCTAAAATCATTTAATCAACAAAAGGATGGTTCAAATATGAACATTATTGTTTAAATATCAGGTTATGGGTTGACAAAAATCACTTCAAGTTTAATACTCTTATAATATTAAGTAGGTAAAATGTTATTGAGATTCATTTAATCACTGTCTATTTGTCTAAATCACTGTCATCGTAGAATGTTTTTTTATATCGTAAAACTCTATTTCTCTTGTATTTCTTCCAGAAGTTGATGGTTGAGGTTCAATATTGTTTATGGTCAATGGGCTAACCATAAAAGGACTTTGAAGTGGGTTCCTCATCTTCTTCATCTACTTCTTCGTCTTTTTGATTGTGTAACAAATTCCAGTTATATGATATGTAGGCCAGCTTTGCAGCTCTTTCTGCAACCATAGACAGAGGCGAGCCAGTAACATAAATTGCCTTCGAAAGCAATTTTGTAAGTCTTCGTTTTTTTTCCTCTGTAAATTCGAGCAAAGGAGTAGCGTCACTGGGTGTTGAGTTTTCAATTATTTCTCCTTCTGTAGTTGATGAGTTCGATGTATTTGATGCTATTAACGATGTTTCTTCACAGCTTTCCGTTAAACCATTTTTTATAACCAGCGGACATTTAGGACACTTCATCAAATGATTACCTATTTTGGTTATATTAGGTACTCGGTACATTTTTGAACAAAATGTGCATTTGACTGATTTGTCAGGTAAGCTGTGGTAATGTCTCCAAACTTTTTGTTTTTTCTGTTTCGGCATGATGATATCTATAACAATAAAGTTAATCAATATTAATATTTAAAAAAAAAAATTGTTTTGTAAATATATATATAAAATTACATTTTTAAATATTTTCAAAACAATTTATTAAAATTTATTTATAATATTCGTTTTAAATTTATTTATTTATTAAATACTAATATGGCATGTTTTTCTATCAGAGGAAAAGAGAATCATAATTATAACTACACACGACATAATTATTATCATAGATATCATATCAATAAAATATATTTAAAGAATAAATGTAAGTACTTACGTAAATTAGATTCGATCGCCTCACTAAATTTGAAAGCAATACCACAATAATAATATATACACTCAGAATCAGTTATTCGTTGCCAAAATTGTCAGGTTGAATTTAAGAAATTTCCAAATATAAATACCCGAATAAATACCCATTGGGTGGATTCAATGGGAATATTCCCGGGAATATTCCCATTTTAGGAATTTACCCGGGTAGAATCCCATCACTACTTGTGCCCAATCTGACTGATTGATTTTTGACATGACTGACATTGAATTTTCATTCCCTCCCCGCCCATGGAACAAGTAAGTACTTTATATTCACAGACTAATATTATGCTAGGTACACACGCAGCGACATTATTCGCCGGGGACGCGCTGGCGATAGAATAGAATATACTCGTACATTATTCGATTTACTAGCTGCTCGCCCTGACTTCGCACCGGTGCACGGTAAATGATAAATGATGATAAATGATAAATGATTTTTATTTCTGTAAGTAGGTTTGTACAAACACTTTTACACGTCAATCACATTTTTAAAACTAGATGAGGTCGGCGTTTCCTATCTGACTACTCTGAGAAGAAAGGCCGAAACAAACTCAGAGGTCACAGTCTCTTTTAAAGTCCAGACATAATCTTGGTCAGATCATGTGAAGACCATGTAGATTGGTGTCTGAAATGGACTTTTGAGGAAAGAACCACACAGATTGAGTGGACCTGTCCAGTCAGTGCAAGCATTTGTCAATAATCGTGCAGCTCAACTCCAATTTTAAGGAGCTCAACGATTTGACGAACAGTACCAAAGAAAGGACATTTGGTTAGGCCGCATAAATTGCTCAAACTGCCAGACCATGATTAATTAAAACTAAGGAAAAATTAATACTAAAAAAGAAAAGAAACAAAGATCCACATAGTCTTCACATTCACAATAATTAAAATAATATAATACTTTACAAAGTAAACATTCATGTCACTGTATAAGATAATAATAAAATAAAAAGTCACTAAAAATAACAGAATTCGATAAGTTAAAAAATAACAAAATTGGAGAAATTGGAGCAGCTCAATCCCAAGCCTTGGTGGCACTTATCTACGGCGCACCAACCTACCTACTCACCTACCAACCCTACCTACTTTACCTACCTACATACATACCTACTATCTACCGAGATATCAAAAAAGCCATTATATACAGAATGTATGAGAAAACGAATTTTCTTCATATATATTTTTTTTGTGTATATTTATGATATTTTAATAGTTATTCTGCTATTCTGGGCGGAGACAAATCCAACAAATCAAAGATCATCAAAATCGGTCCAGCAGTTCTCGAAGTGCTTGAACAAATTCTACTTTGTTTTATTAGATGAAAGAAAAAAGAAGATAGATAAAGGAACAGAACAAAACCTATTAACAGATCACAAAATTCTAATCTTACATGTTTCGCGATGGGTGTATTATTTATGTAGACCTCTGCCTAATGCTTCGGGGATAACAGGCGTGATGTTATGTTATGGTATGTTTCGCCATGGACTGATATGCAAATATTTAATTCAAGCACTAATCTAATATGATAATACATTTGAACACACACGCACGCACATTTACTATAATTTACATAATATCACAGTTACATCACAAGTGCCTTTAGGTAATGAAAACAGACTTAGTTCTCTTGCTTACCGTGCGTTTGCACTGGCGAAACATTCAAGACTAAACATGTTGAAATCTCTAGTTCCTGTTAAAAATTGTATGGAACATTGACAGAAAATAGAGATTTCAACATGTTTTGTCGTAAATGTTTCGCCAGTGCTAACGCACGGTTAGACAAATTTCCCCCAAAAACGTCTTCAGCTTTCCAATTTTTTTCCGGAGAGCTCTCTCCTACAGTTTTCGTCTTTTAACATCTTTGGCAAATACATGGGTCCCCATTTGCAGTCAACAGGTGCGCAACGGGGCATATTAATTAATTATGCGAAGACGTTTATTTACAAAACAATAGATAGTGACAGTTAACTGTCAAATTCTAAGACGCGCAATAGTGGTGACCTCTGAAGTGACTGTGCATTTGCACTGGCAAAACATTCACAACGATGCTGAAATCTCTAGTTCCTGTCAATGTTTTCTACAATTTTTGGCAGAAACTAGAGGTTTCAAATTTTTTTTGTCGTCAATGTTTCGCCAGTGGAATCGCATAGTGAGCAAGCAATGGGATCAGCAACTGAAAGCTCGTCATAGGTGGCTGGCCAATTGTCCGTCTTCAAACCGCCATTGTTGTGTTTATGTCTACTTTAGTGTCGATCACAAATTATACGAAAACTAGATAAATATGTATGCGACTTGTAATGTAGCACTATAAAAGACGAGGTTAGGATAGGTTTTGGATACTCCGATCAGGTCGCGAGTATGCCCCCCCTAGTGCGCCCCGATAAGTCAGTCGCCTTCGACGGCATAGAAAAGGCAGAGTGTCTAGCTGATAGTCTAGAGGTTCAATGCTCTCCCAGTACCCTACCAGTAGATCAAGCTCATCTCGATGAGGTGGACGCTGAAGTCGAACGTAGAGCTACTCTTCCGCCCGTAGAGGACCCTGATGATCCCCTGCTCCCCGTCGCTCCGGACGAGGTGCACGAGATCATCAAGGGTCTTAAGATTCGCAAAGCCCCCGGTTCAGACGGTATCACCAATAGGGTGGTGCAATTGTTCCCAGCCCATCTGATAATGCTACTGACCACCATCTTCAATGGTGCTCTGAGCAATAATATATTCCCTAAAGCGTGGAAAGAAGCCACAGTCATAGGTATCCCGAAACCCGGCAAGCCAAAGTCGGCACCGTCGAGTTATCGTCCCATTAGTTTGCTCAAGGTCATAGGCAAAATCTATGAGAGACTTATTTATAAGCGACTCAGAGACTACGCCGAGACCAAAGGCCTCATCCCCAATGAACAGTTCGGTTTTCGAACTCAGCACTCTAGCGTGCATCAGGTCCACCGGATCGTAGAGCACGTAAGTGCTGGTTTCCAGCACGGCTCTATGACCGGTGCTATCTTCTTTGATATAGCGAAAGCCTTCGACAAGGTTTGGCACAACGGATTGTTATACAAGTTATACCAACTCGGTGTGCCTGATCGTCTCGTACTCATAGTACGTGATTTTCTGTCGGATCGCACCTTTCGTTATCGCATCGAAGGAGCCTTATCCTCCCCCCGACCCATACGTGCGGGTGTCCCACAGGGCTCAGTGCTCTCCCCGCTCATATTTACTCTTTTCACTAGTGATATCCCAAAGAATAGAAAGGCGCAGTTGGCTCTGTTCGCAGACGATACGGCCATCTATTACAAGGGACGAAGTCGTGACAACATACGAGCCACACTCCAGAGAGCGGTCAACAATCTTGGCGCCTGGTTTCAAAAGTGGCGTATCGAAGTCAATCCCGACAAAAGTCAAGCGGTTTTCTTTATAAAACCGCAACTTCGTAGCTTTCTCTGTCCCCCTCCAGTAACTATGTTCGGCAAGCCGATCCCTTGGGAGAAGCAAGCCAAATATCTAGGTGTAATACTGGATCAAAAACTCACGTTTCGAGAGCACATAAAGCAGGTTCGTTCGCGAGCCGCTTTCGCTCTAGGTAGACTCCATTCCATATTAAATGCGCGTAGCAAATTGTCACTAAAGTGCAAATTGCGTACCTACACCGCGTGCATTCGTCCCATCATGACCTATGCGGGTTCCGTCTTTGCTCAAGCAAAACCCCACTACATTCATAGGATGCAGACACTCCAGAATAGATTCCTTAGAAAGGTCACGGGAGCACCCTTTTATGTTCGTAACGAGATCCTACATCTCGACCTAAAGATCCCCACCATCCGCCAGTTTCTCAAACACCTCTCAAAGCGTTATTTCGACACAGCTGTCACACATCGCAACCCTCTGGTTGTCGAGGCCTCCTGCTATGTCCCATCCAATATTAGTTCGATTCGCCGTCCGCGGCATACTCTCTCAGAGCCAGACGACCCCATAACTCTCCTCCAGGAGAGCCGTAGGGAGACCAGTACAGTGCACAAACACAGACGCCTCCCGTCATTCCGACCTCGCCGTCGAGGCAAAACACGTTCGCGTCCGCCCCGATTAAATTCACCAACCCCCCGTCCCTTGTCCGATGAAGTAGTGCCAGCCCGCGCCGCAGCTGAGCACGTAGCTTTAAATTCCCCGTATAATAATAATAATGATGATATTTTGATCCAGCCTGTCCCATCTTGCTGTCCCCCCGCCAGTGATGTTGCCCTAAGCCGAGGTTCGTACCCCACAGGGGGTGCCCTTAGCGAGCACACACTTAATATTAATTTAGAATAGTTTATGCCCCTGGCTGGAGGCCCTGAGTGTAGAAGCTTAAGGCAGCCACAGGAATGTCCGGTTAAGAAGTCATGATTTCAGAAATCAACTTCAAGATGCCCTAGTTAAAAAATAAAAAATAAAAAAAGGTTTTGGATAGGCATTTTCGTATTTTCACATCTTTTGCAAATACCGTATTTTTCAGCTACACACCTGCACAAAGGCATATTAATTAATTATGCGTAGTAGAAGTCGCTGGTGTTACAAAAAATTTATGGATAGTGACAGCTTGCAGTCAAATTCTAAGACGCTGGGTAGTAGCTAGCGACATCTGAGTAATATTTTTATTAATAAGACTAAAACAAATAAAGTTAAATTACCGTAAAAAAATAGGTGGACAAATTCACTGTTTTTATAATTTTTCAATAAGTCTTGTTTGTAACGATAACTGGGAAGCTGCTGTAAAGCTTAGTTTACACATGATGCTAACAATAATATACAATTTGTAAATCTATCGTCAGTGTCAGTGGCCATTACCGCCATGGCAGCGCCATCGCCACCACCGAATACCCAGCCAATGTTTTTTTTTTTTTTTGATTGGCCTCTCGTTGGTTTTACCACAAAGGGTACTATCTACTTAACCGGACTGTCCTGCGAAGATGCTCTAAGCTATAATACTAACTCAAAGCGCCTCCAGCCAGGGGCACCCAGCCAATGCGTTGGAGGCTGTGTATTATAGCGTTTGCCCTCCACCACGACTTTCAGTGTTACCACAAATATTTTTTTCACGCTTTGATTATGAATGGTAACACGTGACTAATTCGATAAATAGAAATTCATATAATTTTAATGAGCGCCCAAAACGCAGCGTACTGAGCGCGCGCCTCAGAGGAAAAAAAAAAGAAGTGTTTGTGGCTATATTATTCGTATCGGAGATTGTCACTTAAACCTATCGGATCTCTCTTTTGCACTCGTCATTTAACCCCGGCCCACTAGCGCTCATTGATTGAATTTATACGCATTCTTTACTTTTATTTTCATTGCTTGTTATTTCTTGGGTAGTCGGAGGACTTCTTTTTATATTTTGTTGAATTTTGTTACAATGGATTCAACTTTACGTGAACAAGTCATGATAAATCAATTTGTGCTAGCAGCAGGATGTGCTCAAGAACAAGCAAAACAGTTATTGCAAGCTGCACACTGGCAATTCGAGGTAAATTTATATTATATGTAAACAAACAGTATGTAATCATGAAATGGCTGCTACATTTTTTTGATTTACATTAGCCTTTTACAGATGTCACACATTGTTATCAAATAATATGTAATTCATTAAAAAAATACTTTGTATTTATTTATGTCGTTTTTGGACATCATAATTTTAAAGTCAAAATAATACTTGATTATGTTCAAATATCATACATAATAGGTATTTGTTTCATGCTAGGTACTCGTTAATCTGTAAACATCATTTAATAACACGCAATAAGCGAACGGAGCTAGTACCTAACTAGTATAACCTTCATGGGATTATATCAAACAAAATTGTACATGCTCATTTTTGCCAAATCTCAAATGTAAATGATGTTGTTAGTTGTTTTCATGGACTTTTAATATTGTTAGTTAAAACCTTTTTTTTTAAATCTGATTGGTTATGAAGGCATCTTGGTGAGCTGTTTGTTTTATTATTCTCCAAATTTACTTATATTTTTGGTTAGTTTCTGAATAACAGACTGGCTAGCAGTAGTAATTTATTTAGTTTATTTTATCAATGTCAGTTCGTTTGAACAAGCTATTTGGTGTTCAGGTATCTAACTTGCTAGCTTGCTTGCTTAGTAGCTAACTTTTATAAACAATGCTGTGCGTGTGCTACATACTTAGCATATTCTTTTACATCAGTGTCCCATTAGATGAATTAGTTGTTACATCATCATCGTCTACCAAGCCTTGTAGATACCTATGCTGGAGCTTGGAGCTAACCTAATCTAACTATGCAGCTGAATACCAGTATTTTACATGAAGGGGCTGCCTATCTAACCTCCACAACCCAGTAACACCTTAGACTTGGAATTCTGACTATTTCTAACAACTGTCAAAGATCTAAAACATAACATTATACACACACACACAATACACAATTTATGTTTATGACAATTAATATTTCTATACATGGATAGAGAATTTTGGGTTGGAGTGTATGTAATGGTGCACTGAGGAAACAAGAAATTTTTTTAGCCAAAAAACCTTTACTGTCGCAAATCGCTGGTTTTCTCGATTCTATCGTATTTATCACCTGGATATAAGGCCCTAAAAGCTTCTTGGTGTTTTTTATCTCCAATCAGCCATTTGTCGTAAAAATGATATTGAAGGGATCATTACAAAATGCAATATTACTGTACTAGGAGCAATGCAAGAGCAAGTGAAACGTGCTCGGGATTGGGCACCCCAACTTGGTCAGGTTAGGTTAGAAGCCTTTGTGGTTATTTTTTTTGTAAACCACCCTGAAGTTGCAAAGCGGGGCTCCATCAACTACGGCTTATTGTTGAATAGGCAATGGTTTTTGGTGAAAATTTTCTAAGTCTTTTTTTCATAGTGCCCCAATTCGTATCCACTCACCCTGGCAGTTTGAGTACTTTATGCGGCCTACCCCAAGTCTTTTTGGTACTGTTCATCAAGTCATTCAGCTCCTTAAGTTCTGCGTTGACCTACATGATTACTGTCAAATGCGTTCGCTGACTGGACAGGTCCACTCAAATCTGTATGGTTGTTTCCTCAAAACACCATTTCAGACACAAATATACATGGTCCTCAAATGATCTGACCTAGATTATTTTCCGGATTTTTATATACACATTGAAATTATTATATGAAGAGAAGTACGCGCGGAGTATACGCGGCGTTTTTAGACCTTTCTAAGGCTTTTGACCTGGTTAGGTATGATATATTGTGGTGCAAGATGCGCGAAGCGGGATTGCCTGATGCCATAACAAATATGTTTCAGTATTGGTATGGCCACCAAACGAATCATTTTAGATGGGCCAACGAGTTGTCTGAAGAGTACAGGTTGGAATGCGGGGTGAGACAGGGTGAATCTCGCCAGCGCTTTTCAACCTGTATGTAAACCAGCTGATTGTCGAGCTCAGTAGCACGTATGTTGGCTGATCTATTGACGGTCTGTGTGTTAACAGTATTACTTATTCGGACGACATAAGTCCGTCAATTAGCGCACTCCGAAAGATGTTGGCGGTCTGCGAGACTTACACAGAAGCGCATGGACCCGTGTATAATGTGCAGAAAAGCAAAATTCTGTGTTTAGGGTAAAGCGTAAAAACCAGCATATATCCCACCGGTTATGTTAAAAAGTGTCGCTCTTGAAATGGTGATAGTTTTTTTTTTATTGTTTATTAATTGTGGAACAAAACAAAATATAAACAGAAACATCACAAACACCTCATTAGGTTTTCTAGATCTTGAAACACTTGTATGCAATCATAATACTAACGAAATATTATAATAATTTATGGTTAAAACATAGAAAAACATTGTGAGATAGTTTGTAAACAATAACCAAAACAAAAACGATGACGGCGCGGATCAGACAGCCTGTCGATGCCAATATGAAAAAGAGGATGATGCATTTTCAAAGAGATTCTAAGAATTTTTTGTATTTATTTTTATAATTATTATTTGTTATTTCCGATTGAATTTTTGTTTGGAACATCATTAATTAGAGTAGGTAGGAATAAGCGTTCGTTCGTTTCCCGTAATAGTTTTTGTATCTCGGTACTACCAGTTTTGATTGAGCTGCCATTCTTGTTGCTATGCCATAATTGAATTTAATTTGAAGTTCTTTGTTGGTGAACTGTTCTATCAGTAGCCACTTTCGTATTTTAGTGTGTATTGGCAAGATTTTACAATATTTAAAAAAACCTGTTACGTCATCACCATCAAAAAGTGTTTTTTAAAAATATTTATTTGTTTTTTTATGATACGAAGTTGTAGGTTGTATATTTTGTCTAAGTAAGTTTTGAATGTTCTGCCATAGCTAGTTCCATATGAAATTATTGACTCCACGAGTGCATTATATGGGTTTAGTAATATTTTAAAAGGTACTTTGCAAATTTGGCTAGCATTGCTCGCAGTTTATCACAAATAGAGTCTATGTGATAGCCCCAGTTATTTCTGTCATCGCCGACTAAACCCAAATATTTGTGTTTGGTAACCTGCTCCAGTGGTTCACATTTGCAACCAAGCCTAGATAATATTGCACTACATGCAAACATTGGTGAGTGTGCGCAATTATTTTAACTGGCTTGTCGGAGTTGAGTATGTTATTGGACCGAACGTGGATAGTCTTAGTTTTACCAGGATTAAGCACCAGTCCAGCATCATGAGACCACTTGCACAAACTATTAAAATCATTTTGAATCGATTGTTCAGCCTTATATCAAGTCTTTATCAGCTGCTACGAGACAGATGTCGTCCGCGTACTAATAGACTGAGCAATTGCTTATAACATTCTCATAATGCAAGGGTCCTATAACCGAGCCTTGTGCTATTCCCGTATTTACTATAACTTCTTCACTGAGTTCATTGCTGATTTTTACGCGGCATGTTCTGTTTTTTAAATAACCTTGGTACCAGTTTAATATTGGGCCTCGAACCCCTGTATTATCAAGCTTGTTTCATTTGTGTATCATGCCTGAGAGTATCAAAGGCTTCGCTAAAATCAATTAATAACAGGATGACATGTTTTTATCATTGAGGTGCTGGTTTATTTAAGTACTTAAGGCACAACATAGTTACTGATTACTTGAAAGATGATGCCGACATGGAATCAGAACGGAGGGCGTTGGCTGTTTGATGCAATATATTGGCCCTCAGGTTTGCACGTTGTACACCAGAAGTATAAGTAACTCTTTTAAAGGCTTTTTGCCAATCGTTGTACAGTCACGGACTTTAATTGATGAGCCACTTTCAAACTTTTCAATTTTACAGTTTCATACATTCACGAGATTACACGATTAAACACGAACTGAAATCGCATGCTCGTAAATAAGATGACAAATTACTAGTAATCAGAAAAAGTCTTATCCATAGAGGTTGACTAATAAGTTCTCAATGATAAATAAATACAATGTTTATCCAATCTATTTGATACTGACCTTCTTTGAATCAGAGCTCATTAGCTCGATAATTCTGAAAACCTATCCGAAGATAGTGACAGTTGAAATATCAATGTTAGAGACGATATTTTCGAATTTGTCGAAATTACTAATTAAAGTTTCTCCATACGCTACCGTTACTATGGCTACGCTGAAAAAATCGTCGCTAGGTTACGGTTGCTAGACCTGCAATTGGTTGACTTTGGATAGTCACTCTGCTGTCAAGTTTGTAGTTCTGGGTCTCAGGTTAGCCAACCGGTAAAGATATTAAATATAATTTTCTTCTATATTACGGGGTGTCCTGCGTGAGTGACGAATTCGACGCGACGCGACACGACACGATGCAATGCGACGCGATGCTACACGCGACAAAATAATGTCCTACGTGATTTTGGTCATTACTTCTCGAATCATGGTGAAGTACAGTACAATTTTGATTGAAAATTCAAAGTCAAATAATTTATTTCAAATAGGCACATAAAAGGCACTTTTGATCGTCAATGAAAAACAAAGAAATAGAATTGATTCTAGTTCATATTTAAAGAGCAGACTTAAAAAAAATTAAAGTAATAAAAATTTAAACCCAACTACGACTAAAAAGATAAAAACAAGACACCACAGACAGACAAATTAAAAATCCGGAGTCACACGTGTTAAATCGAACAGATAACGTGTGACTCCGGATTTTTAATTTGTCTGTCTGTGGTGTCTTGTTTTTATATATTTTTGAAATGTGCTCATTAAGCCCTTTCATTTGATACCCAACATGGTACGATTTTTTATCCCGGTGTTACGTGCATGCTTGACAGTATTCTGTTCACAACACGTTGTGCACAGTTTCCGAGCTGTGTAACCTAGCAAAAAGTACTAGGCTTGCATGAATTCACGATAGTAGGTAATACGGGCTTATTTACGATAGTATTAACTAATAGGATTTCAAATAGTTATAACTAACAAAAAGTACTGGGATTGCATGAATTCACGTTTATATTATTTTAAGTACTTACATAAAAAAAATTGCTATCTTTAAATAAAAATCAATAGTCGCATGTATGAAAGAAAGGTCATCACTAGAGAATGGCTCGACCGATTTAGCTGACCTTTTTTGTTGTATTCGTATCTGGACAAGGTTTGTATGAAATAATTTTTTGATAATGCACCGGAAACCCGGGCGATGCCGGGCACGAACAGCTAGTATCCTACTAATATTATAAATGTGAAAGTTTGTGTGTTTGGATGTTTGTTACTCAATCACGCAAAAACGCCTGAATGGATTTGGATGAAATTTGGCAAACAGATAGTTTATAACCTGGATTAACACATTGGATACTTTTTATCCCGATATTTCCACGGGATCGAGACTTACGCGGGTGAAACCGCGGGGCGAAGCTAGTATTTAAATAAATATTGAATTCAAGATAGTTACTACAATCAATTATCCCACTAATAAGATTTGGATGAAAGGCACACAAATAGTTAACTAAAAGTACTAGGCTTGCATGAATTCAAGTAGTATTAAAATCATTACTGTTATCCCACTAATAAGATTTGGATGAAATGAAAATACTTTTTTGTGCCACAAATAGTTAATATCTAACAAAAAAGTACTAGGTTTGCATAATTATATCCACGTTTAGTTACACTTTGAGATGAGTACTAAACTAATTAGCAAATATCGCAAAACGCACTTCACATTATAATACGAACATAGAAAAAGCAAGCATTAATATATATACGACTTTCTCAACGGGTAACATATTTTAACAAACCTTTTGTTTATTGGACTCATGAAAAAGGTTCCTTTTGTTGGTAAGCTAGGTAGCAAAAACTATCACTGGTGTCACGAATTGGTGAGATTACAGGAGTTATTAAAGTAATCAAACATAGCGTTATTCATAATGTGTGCATCTTTCTGTCTGACTATAGTCAGACATTTTTGGTTAAATTTCAAAGGAAATGCTGCAAGGGGCGAATCGATACATCAAAATAATTATTTAAATGTCAATTTTCCACTCGCCCCTTCGTAAGGGGTGCATCAATACACCAAAATAACGAGTGGAACATTTTAATCCAAAGGGGCGAGCGGAGCCCACATCGCTTATGGGTGTTAGTCCCATACATTTTTGACTTTTCCAATGGAACGCTGGCTGGAAAACTCACGACTTGATACGACCTCTAACATACCTCACTGTGACTCCGCAATGCCGGAGATCTCATTTCACCTAAAAGAGGTCCGTAAGGCCCTTTGCAGTCTGGACGTGACTAAAGCAAGCGGTCTTGCCGGAATACCGCAAGAATCCTGAAAAGCTGTGCTCCAGAGTTGTCTCCTGTTTAGACACACTTGATTCGCCTCTCTCTAAAAAGCGGAGCGGTACCGGAGTGCTGGAAGCTTACTAATGTGTAACCAGTTCCCAAAAAGAGTT
The DNA here is from genome assembly GCA_949152455.1 of Lithophane leautieri. Classification (NCBI taxonomy): domain Eukaryota; kingdom Metazoa; phylum Arthropoda; class Insecta; order Lepidoptera; family Noctuidae; genus Lithophane; species Lithophane leautieri. The sequence continues at coordinate 9,901,888 of OX424472.1, read as the reverse complement.
ACCGTGCTGACCCTGTCAACTACAGACCGATCGCCATAACCTCCATACTATGTAAAGTGATAGAAAGCGTGAAGGGAATAATAACCTGCTAGCATACCTGGAAGAAAATGAGCTCCTCCCTCAGTGACCATCAGTATGGCTTCCGCCGTGGTTGATCAACTGGAGATCTTTTATGTATGTCACACATTGCTGAGGCGAGGCCATTGATAGATACGGCGAAGCCCTTGCTATGGCCCTTGGTATATCGAAGGCTTTTGACAGGATCTGGCATGTTGGTCTATTGGGTAAGCTTCCCACATTCAGCATCCCTGCTGATTTACGCAACTGGATTCCCAACTTCCTAAGTGAGCGATCGATCAGAGTGATCATAGATGCCTACTCATCGGAGTATATGGCTATTGATGCCTGTATTCCTGTATTCCTCAGGGGTCTGTTCTTTCTGCAACTCGATTTCTGCTACAAATAAACTATTTGCTTCAGCTTGATGCTATGCTAATTTTGTTATCATTATAAAATACAAAATGTTTTCGATTTTTAAATTTAAGATGGAAAATAATAATATTCTTCGTTTAGTATCTTCATTTATTTGTTAAATTATGTACGGTTGTACGGAACTCTTCGTATACGGGTCCAACTCGCGATTGGTTTTATTCATAATATAATCTATTTAATTTCAGACAGCGTTATCAATATTTTTTCAAGAAGTGGCCATTCCTGCTGGCGCTAATGGAATCGCTGCACCACACTACCGTCAGGTACCGTAACAGTTATTGCAAGCATATTTTTTTAAGAACCATCCATATTCTATAATTTTTAAATAAAAATAAAAATGTTGATTCATTATCCATACTCATAAATGCGAAAGTAACTCGTATCTGTTACCTTTTCACGTGTGCTAAGGTAGCCCGCGAAATTCAACTTTTCACGTTTTTAGCAATTAGCAGGACAGTCTCAGGTTGTATATTGATCTATTACTCGCGACCGAAACAAATAAAATTAGAATCATCAATACTCATCACTATCTCTTCGATCATTATTACTCTATTATATTCAATAAGTTTGCACACGTGATGGGGTCGCTATTGCTATGCATACATAGGGTCGTTGCCTTTTTCACCGAGCCGTAAGTACCTTGGTGGTGGTCAGTGAATTGGCAAAATGAAAAGTATCGTCATCGATTGCCGTTGTATGTATGTATTACCTCGCCGGTTATGTGCTTAATTTGGGTTGTCGTTGACGCCTGGATGATGACGAGCCGACGATGTGTAGATGCCGATCCCGTGCAGTGCTTATACGCAACGTATGCTTTGACCTTAATGAAGACGTTCATTCATAATCTTTACCATTTTTTTACTATTTATTATATTATTTTTATTATTTCAGCAACTGATGACACCATGTAATACTCCAGCTACTCCTCCTAATTTCCCTGACGCGCTTGCCGCGTTCTCGCGGCTGTCGACGACAGGCAGTCCAAACAACGCGGGCGGTGGGGGGTGCGCAAGCGCGGCTGCGCCGCCTGTGTCCCCGCTCGCCACGCATCCACCACCGCCGCCGCCACCACCACACGTGCAAATGAACATGTTTCCTGGCACTCCAAATCCTCAGACAAGTTATTCGTCAATTTCCTGCTCAACTGCCGTAAGTTCTTATTATGGCTCTTACATACTGGCGCGACGCCGCCGCATTGTTCGCCGTGAAGTTTTCTCAGAAATTGTTAACCGACTTCTTCAATAAGGAGGATGTTCTCAATTCGTATGTATATTTTTTTTTGTTTGTTTGTTACGCGATTACTCCGCCAATTATGAATCGATTTTGATGGTTCTATTTTTGTTTGGTAGGTCATGCTTCATGGTCCCATATAAATTTTATTAACTTTGCTTGTGTAGTTTTTGAATTAGCTTCAATAATTACGTATTTTTCCCACTTAGTCTATGTATGTAGATGATATCTTATTTGACTCCGCCACTGATATTTACATAGGGTAGTAGTATTCGGATATGTGTGGGGTAGGTACCATAACTAAAAAGTGAAAAAATACTAACTTTTTACAACAAAAAAACAACGACTTCCAAAAAAAACACTAAAAAAGGGAAAAATAACTTTAATTTCGGAAGTCGACGGCAAAAAACGAAAATTGAAAAGCAAAGACACCAACTTCAGAAATTAAAGTTATTTTTCCCTTTTTTAGTGTTTTTTTTGGAAGTTAGTTGTTTTTTATTTGTTAAAAGTCGCGTCGCGCAACAAGTCGCGCCAGTATATAAGAGCCTTTATTGACTTTTGAATTGCAACAATAATCATTTATAAATTTGTCTGTTCTTTCGTTTTTCATCACCATTTAGAGTATTAACTCCGGGGAAGGTTTATTTGATAACATTTTAATATTAATTAGATAATAATAATACGTAGATAATAATAATTAAGAAATCACGATGGTTTAGTCAAGTCGTAAAAACCGTGCGAAGCAGGGGAAGCGTTATGTCGTCGCGCTTCTCTTTCATGCAATTTGACGGGGACCGCGGTTTATCTGTTGTCAGCGCCTTAAGTAAACAACCAGTCCGCTGCGACAAAATGTTTATGTTATACTAGCTTCTTCCCGCGACTTCGTTCGCGTGGATGTCGTAAGATACACAATATACTAAAATAACAGCCACACCGCGACCCACCGCGTTGCATCACATCGGCCGCCCGGGCTATTACTTCGTTTCGTGTAGCGTTCGCATTGCTCGGTTTCTACGGGTCGTAGCGTGGTGTTAAATAACCTATAACCTTCTTCAAGAATTGAGAGATCCAAGGCAAAAATAATTTTAAATTATTTTCAAATCCGACTGGTAGTTCTGGAGATTAGCGCGTTCAAACAAAAAAACTCTTCAGCTTTATTGTATCCTTACATATTATAAAACAAAGTCCTACGCCGCGTCTTTCTGTCGTCCTGTACCTACGCTATAAACTCAAAAACGACTGCACCGATTTTCATGCTGTTTTCTCCAATGGATAGAGTGGTGGCAAATTTTAAAAGAAGAGAGTCCATTTTCAGTTTAGTGCACCGGAAAATATTATAGCAATTCCCAAAATTAAGAACTACGGATAGAGAAAACAGAAAACGTGGGAAGACGGCTATGCTTACGGGTTCCCCGTACACAAAAGAGCTGGGAAGGAAAAAAATGCAATGAAGAATTCAAAGGGAGCGAGGTTTCTTTTCGCCATACCAACAAGCAATGGCCCACAGTGCATAAATAATCTAAAAAAAAAAAATATAATCCTACTATATTATTATATTATTTAGTATATGTTTATAAATTTCGGGAACATGGGTCCCGGTCTTTTGGAAGGCGTACGAGGGGCCGAAGCCAACTCGCAGAGGCCCCTTAGACAATTTTAAATGGGATGAGGCACCAACCGGCGTTATCCCTGTATACACTATGAAAGTACACCCAAGGACAACCCCCGGATGGTGTAGGACTATTGCAGAACATGGAAACAAAACATATTGGGCTATGGGTTTGGGTGGCTATAGTGGACTGGTTACCTAAAACTATTGAAGGACTATGTCCCCTGCCTGATCAATGTTTTATATATACACGGATAATATGGCAGGGGGTGACTTGCACACTCAATGATGGGTCCCCGAAAACGATCGCTAGCACATAGTGACGTAGCGACAAGGAGGCAACACTTCCTGAGGTGCTTGAGAGGAGTGGAGAGGTATTCCACGGCTATCAGGACAATCCCGGAAGTACGGTCAAGATCCCTACCAGCATCTTACTGGAATACTTCCTTCCTCCGAGCACGTTTGCTCTAGCGAATCTCCACTCAAGCCGGCCAATCAAGGCAAGAATGAGGTGGGAGCTCTGTTCCTCGTCAGTGTTCACTCTAGCCGGCCAATAAAGGCAAGCCACAGGTGCGGAACAAGACTTCTCCCGGGAGTTAGGGTCCGTGGAGTCGCTAGTGCCCAACAGCTCGCCACACGCTGCCCTGCGGGTTTTTGTATCTCTCTTGGTCTGGCTCCTCACCCTAGACCCGTTCCGGCAAAGTAAAGTCTACCGGCACAGACCTAGGGTTCGGAGCGCGCAAGCCCCACCACAACGTCAACGTAGAGATACGCCGGTGGGGATATTATTTATATTATTATACTAGCTGCGCCCCACGGTTTCACCCGCGTAAGTCTCGATCCCGTGGAATTATCGGGATAAAAGTATCCTATGTGTTAATCCAGGTCATAAACTATCTGTTTGCCAAACTTGTGCCAACAAGTTTGTGTGTTTGGATGTTTGTTACTCAATCACGCAAAAACGGCTGAATGGATTTGGATGAAATTTGGCAAACAGATAGTTTATGACCTGGATTAACACATAGGATACTTTTTATCCCGATATTCCCACGGGATCGAGACTTACGCGGGTGAAACCGCGGGGCGCAGCTAGTAAATTATAAATGTGAAAGTTTGTGTGTTTGGATGTTTGTTACTCAATCACGCAAAAACGGCTGAATGGATTTGGATGAAATTTGGCAATTAGATAGTTTGTAACCTTGATTAACATATAGGATACTTTTTATCCCGATATTCCCACGGGATCGAGACTTACGCGGGTAAACCGCGGGGCGCAGCTAGTGAGTAATAGACCTTTAATATTGTACCTATGTCACCCAGAAAGTAGTAACTCGAAATTTAAAAAAAAAACATAGTTAATAAGAGTATTCTAATGTTTACTTTAACAGTTCGAATGCGTGATTTTAAATGCTGTGATTAACAAATAAGTATTTGTTTAAATGTTAAGAAATGATCACAAGAAACCAGCTAATGAAAATTCTTCAACAATACTGAATTATATATAAAATTAATAAACCACCAAGAATGACGTAAGTAAAAATATAATAAAAAATCGCATTTTTGTGAATCAATAATAGTGTAACAACTAGAAATACTCCAAGTTTAACTCGAATTAATAGTTTAACTTTTACATACCTGATTCAGTAATAACGTTCCAATTCGAATTAATGTGTTTTAAACGCAAAGCGTGCCGGCCCTCTTAGCCGAGTTTTGGTCGCAACTAAAGATGATACTATAATGGGTGGCAGATTTTGACAGTCGGTCATCATGAACAATGACTCATAGCGCCATCTCTTATTTGTTTCTTGCAATTTTCTAACGACGTTATTATTGACGGGTAGGGAATTGAATTTTACGTTTGAATATGATGTTATCTCAAATTTGTCATTTTTTGTGTTACAGCAGTATTGTATTATCAGTGCGATATAATAACCGACATCCACGCGGGCGAAGTAGCGGGTATCAGCCAGTTATAAAATAAAAAATATTGTGCTGCGGACATTTTTGTAGAATTAGTTTAAATGAGTCACCAAATGGCGGACCGCGGTTTACTCGTTTCTTGACTTCGTAATTTGAGCCGAACGAACGAAACGAATGAAAAACCTAGGTCAGTATCAGGTTGTATTATTTAGATCAACATACAACCTGACACCGACCTGCTAATTGCAAGAAACGTAAGAAAATTTTAATTTCGCGGGCTACCTTGGCGCATCTAACCCCCCTAAAACAACACACCGCACACGATCTCGGAAACCTACTTGAGTTTACGTTAGTAGTTAGTATAATTTAGGGACAATAGATGTCGTTGCTTGTATTTACGTCATGAAAAATTCTTGTTGAAAATTTTCAATTGATTATATCTTTTGATAGAGTAAAGTGATTGTTTCATCGCAAAAAAACAAAAACTAAATGTTACACTGAGTTGCACACAGTATCCTATCTAATATTATAAATGCGAAAGTGGGTTTGTTTGTTTGTTACGCTTTCACGCTAAAACGGCTGTACGGATTTGGATGAAATCTGGCACAGGAGTTGACCATGACCTGGAATAGGACATATGATACTTTTTATCCCGATATTCTCAGGGGATCGAGACTTAAGCGGGAGAAAACGCGAGGCGCAGCTGGCTTGAGTATAAAAGTTAACCATACTACGTGATACCATAACAAATTAATCTCTCACATACAAACAGACAAAAATGGTAAAAATGGCATCAGTATGTTGGTTAAGTATAACCAACAGATGCCATTTTTTAATTTTCGAAAAATGTTATAAAGAACGTAGTAGTTGTAGTTTTTTACATAATCAGATTAAAAATAAATAATTAAATAAAAATAAAAGAAATATTTAAGGGGGCTCCTATATAGCAGACATGATTTTTATTGCCGTTTTTATAGATAATGGTACGGAACCCTTCGTGCGCGAGTCCGACTCGCACTTGGCCGATTTTTAGGGTTCCGTAGTCAACAAGGAATCCTTATAGTTTCGCCATGTCCGTCTGTCTGTCCGTCCGTCCGTCTGTCCGCGGCTTAGCTCAGGGACTGTTGGTACTAGAAAGCTGTAATTTGATAGGGTATACATATAAATCACGCCGAAAAAGTGGTAAAAAAAATCGTAAAAATGATGAAACCATTTTAAGTGTTATCTCCCATTAAAAAAATATTCTCACACGTGGCGCTACTAATATCATCCATACGTTAATATCACGTAAAGGGGGTATACCAGAGAAATTACATATTTTTTTTGTAATTTCGTGACTTGAAGTTTCTATGAGTATGGAGCTTGATTTTCAGACCACTGTGCGTCGCCGAGCACTAAGAGTTCCGTTTTTTTATTCGGACGTACGGAATCCTAACAGTATCGCTCGTGTGTCTGTCTGTCCGTCTGTCTGCCACAGCCAATTATCTCCGAATGTAATGGAATTATGTACACTTGAGAATATCTCTGTGACCCAAACATGGACGTATTAGGCCGCATTCACACGGGATCCGTCGTTGACGATTCGTCAAAAAACACGATAATTCATGCTGGATGGACGTGTTCACATTGCATAAGGAAACGAGCTTTTGTGATTCGGCTGAATATCCGAATAGATGTTCACACTTGATTCGTGATTCAGAGTTCGGGCAAGCGCTTCAGCGAATCAGTCACAAAAAATTGGCGATTCGTGTTTTTTGACGAACGTGATTTTTAAAAGACGATACACGATGTAAGGCGTTCCGCCATTTTTGAATATTTAATTTGTATCAACAAAGAAATTAAATAAAACTGCTTTGTAACTAAATAAAAAATGAGTTATAAAATACTCGTTTCTTGTTTCAGATGTGCAGCGAAAACATGCCAAGATAAATTTGAAGATATTAGTTTAGGAGCATCTATAATTTATTTTTCTAATGGTGCGCAATGTGAGCTGTGGAATTGTGTATGAAATGTATATTACTTTAGTAAACACCCTATAGCAGCGTTGCTTTGCTGGACAATATTTAGGGTGCTGTACTGTAGTCAATCATGTTAAATTTATTACAAAATATCGTATCTACATTATAATTATATATACAGTGGTTTCAAAATGTGCACAATAAATCCTATGAATTGTGTTAGTTTTTGGTAATTGAAATTTATATTGTGATTGTAAAAAAATATTGTAACAGAAATGTAATGTAATCGTAAATAATCATGACTTTAATAACATACAGAGTGAGAATTTTGCTTTAGCTTCTAAAGTTATCGTCGTACTTCGATAATAATTTTATAGTCGTAATGTGTAATAAAATATTATTGACACACGCCATACCACGAGGATATACCTACTTAAAATTCTAGTTATTATAATAAGTGTTGAAAAATACCCTTTAATTTTCTCCTGAAAGCTGCGGTACTATCCACACATATCAGATAAAAAGAGGATAGCATTAAATGCTTGTCAATTGTCATACCTACAGTTGTGGACATATATTTAGGAACGACTGATATGAAAGTCACTTTTCGATAAACATGTTATTTTGGTATCAATTTACAAACTTTTAACAACATGGTTAAACATCAATTTTAATAGGCTTTACTGCTTACAAAACAAACCATTAATATTTTGCAGGATGACCCTTGCTTATATTAACTGCTCTGCAGCGACGAGGCATGTTTCTTTATTTTTACAGGTTTCAACAGAAATAGTGCTCCAAGATTCGACAAAGGCATATGGTTCATTCAAATTACTAGCCCTTTTAGCAGCCACACTCTTCTTTACTTCTCCCCATAGATTTTCGATCGGATTAAGATCTGGGCTGTTTGCAGGCCAATCTAACATGACTTGTTGCTCACTAACTAACTTTTTCCGCCAATAATTAACTGTATTGAAATTGGTCTATAAATGCCTTTAATGTTTTTATCTGGACAACACCATGCTCTGTGAAACATCTCCAAACTTTTATGTTTCCACCCCCATGCTTTACTACTTTTTCGTGCACTTAGGATTCAATGCCTGCTTAGCCGATCGACGCACATACTGTTTACCGTCAGAACCTAGTCTGTTTATCTTCGTTTCGTTACAATATAATATATTTTCCATTGACTTGCTGTCCAGTCGCCATACTTTCTACTGAACTCTAATCTTGCTATACGATGCACCTTCTTGATAAGTGCGGGATTCCTCTAAATAACTTTGCATTCATTAAGCGTCTTCGTACTATACGTGCTGATACTCCTCCATTACCAAAAACTTCCTTATAATTTTAGAACCCATAAATAGTTCAGTCTTCGCTGAACGAACAATCAAAGTATCTTCACGCGGTGACGTTATTTAACCGACTTAAAAAAAAGGAGGAGGTTATCAATTCGTCGGTATTTTGTTTTTTTTTTTGTTTCCTCAGAACTTTCGCCTGGGTGTACCGATTTTGATGATTCTTTTTTTATTTGAAAGCTGGTGCTTCCCGTGTGGTCCCATATACATTTTACTAACATTGCTTGCGTAGTTTTTGAGTTAGCTTCAATAATTACGTATTTTTTTCTCACTTAGTATATAGACGATATCTTATTTGACACAATCACTGTTATTTACATATCAGGTAGAGGTATTAATTAGAATTTGTGTGGGGTAGGTACCACAACTAAAAAGTGCAAAAAAACTTACAACCGACTTTTTGTAAAAAGTTTTTAACTAGTTTAGCCCGCGCGCGGACCTAAAACCATTGTAGTTAATTAGAAAGTCCTTGAAGAATTAAGGTTTTCGAAGAACATTATTGGTACTTAGTGTTAATTTCTTGACGTGATTTACAGCGTTACAAACCATAGTTTTGTAGCACTCCATTATTATCAGCAATATTTTTATACGACCAATCATGTTTAGGAATTAAACATAGTAAATTCTTGTAGGTATAAACTTGTGTAATGAATTAACTTTACTGTCATTTTGGTTGCACTTATGTCATATATTATTAGAGAGTTTCAAGGTTTCAACGCGGTCGCGGTTTGCGGAGCAATGGCGGCGTGGCGCGGCGGTCGGCTGCGCTGGCGATACTGCCTCTCGTCCCCCTTTCCCCTCGATCGCCTGCTCGGCGCGTGGCGCGTGTGTGTGTAGTAAGGAGCGCGTACAAATCACGTTCATACGGTGCCATAATCGTTTTTCGGGTTGATGGATCACAACTTTTTTTGTAACGAACGGATTGGCGGGAAATCACAAAATGTGCTATTTTGATTTCGAAATTCAAAATTCAGAGCATAATTTTTTCGAATACAGCCAACTTAGGTTATTGAAGGGAAGTGCAATTATTTTGATTTTTGAGTATTCAATAAAACATACTTATAAAGCTATTATTTTATGTCGTTTTGTTATCTGTAAGTTGATACAAAAGTAACAGCAACTTGTTTATCCAAAAGTGACTTCGTTATCATTCTTTCCTAAAATGTCCACAACTGTACCTACATTGTGTTTAGGTACTATTTTTAACGTACTTCTAAAAGGAGGACGTTCTCAATTAGACTGTTTTTTTTTGTGTTTGTTACGCGATTACTCGGGCAAGCATGAAGTGATTTTGATGATTCTTTTTTTGTTTGGTAGGTCATGCTTCAGAGGTGATCCCATATAAATTTTATTAACTTTGCTTGCGTAGTTTTGAAGTTAACTTTAATAATAAGTATTTTTCCCACCATCACTTTAAGGATGATGTTTTAAGTTACTCCGTCACTGTTATTTACATAACAGGAGATAATATTCCACAACTAAAAAGTGAAAAATAATAACTTTTATTTTTTTGTAAATCACAGCTTGCATCGAATTCGAAAAACTGGGAGCCGCATAGACGCGTTTTCGTGAATACGCAACTCGTTAAGCATTCGGGATATTTTAGTTGCATAATATTACATCGCATTCTGGCCCTATTTATTATATATTTGTGGATAGACCCCCGGTTTTATTCATTAGAAATAATCTTAAATCAAGAAGTTTATTTTTATAAATCGTGTTGTGTGTGAACTCCAATAGTTATTTATGCTACTGTTATATAATAAGAGGTATTAAAACACGAATGTGGGTTTATCATGATAATAGTATCACATGAGTGTTTTAATACCTAATTATTAACAGTTGCATACAAGACTTTATCTACACCCATGATAAGAATCCTCTATAAAAGGTTTGCAATACTATTATAGAACAAAAATGGAGGGACATGAATTCACATAAAAAACAAGATTAAAAAAAAATTACAGCTTTGTTAGTGAAACGCGCCTGCATGGCAATGTTCTTTTTTTTTTAAATGAGTTGTATTATGAAATTTAGTACAACATTATAACACCCGTTTGGATGATAATTATGGTTACTATGACACTGGTTGTTTAATGTTGTCTAACTATTTTTAGAAACTTTTATAGAGAATTTATGGCATGGGTGTAGATAAAATAAGTTATAACATTATCTACATCACGCGATTATTCTGCGAAAGGGTAGGGCTGAAGAGTGAAGAACATACAACATTCAACATTTCGCCAGTTATGTTCAATCTACATTATATTTAAGTAATTAATCATTGTGAATATTTTTAAATATAAATTACTCTTAAATGTTACTTTCGAGATGAAGATAATTTCAAGGATAACGAAACAACGATACAACTTCCAGACCTTTTAGTCAACAGGGCGATGCATGTCGTCCGCCTCAGTCACTGTCAAATAATATTTCACGGAAATTATCCAGGTAACTAAGGGTGCGTTTGCACTGAAGCGGAGACGAGCGGAGCGAAACGGAGACGTGCAGGAATTAACCAAAAACAAACGAGGCAAGATACGCGATGTGGATTTGAACCATTATAAGCCCCCGGACTCCGGATGTCTCCCCGGATGTCCGAAGCGGAGACGAAAAGATGTTTTTCAGCGAGGGAGTATCCACCGAGACTTTGCGGAAATGCGTACTGGCTAGACTGTAGCGGCGATCTGTACTGGCTAGAGCGAAGATGTGTGCTGGCTAGAGAGGAACTGAGCTACGTGCGGCGAGTGTTGGATGTTGACATCTCTTCTCGTCTCCGCTGCACGCTGTCGCCAGCTTGCGAGGCACAGCTCACATCTCTGCTTTGCCGCTTCGATCGCGCCATACAAATACGATACATCTCCGCTCAGTAGTATCCACTGAAGCTGAATGGAGACGAGATGTGTGAATAACGAAATTCTATTGGCTGTTTAAAACACATCTCTCGTCTCGTCTCCGCTTTGGTGGAGTCCGGGCCTGCCTAGTCGATTCCTACACGTTTCCTTTCCGCTTCACTCCTCTCTGCCTGTGGAAAGACACCCGAGTACCTCTGTACTCGGGTGTCTACGCTTTACTGATTTGTCAGAAAAAAATAAGGTGTCTGGCGAGACTTATTTACATACTATGGCTAATTGAAAAATTGTTTCATTTGAAAGATGGGATAAAGAAGACTATACATATACGTACCTATTTACAATATAAGTAATAAACGATTACATAATAAAAAGTCATACGGCTTATTAAATACTTGAAGCAAGATTTATTCGTCGTTAACGCCCAGAGACAATAACACTGAATGGTGTGGGGTTGCTATGGACACTTGACAATAACACTGAATGGTGTGGGGTTGCTATGGACACTTAGTAGATACCAAACAGACCTAGCATCATACAATCCCGTTATGATAGGTAAACTAAAACATTGATGTGTCGTTACATTGAACAAAAATATACACAGTCTGAAGGTTTCCTAGCACGGCCGCCTTTCCAGCAGGGTGCGCCGCCAATGTTTTGACAAATTTGTGGCTACAATTAAGTTTCCAATGTGTAGATTTTTGTCCGTGTGTCATACATCTTTTTGGGACTGACTGTACCTACCTAGGTACCTAGATTTCGAGTTACACCTAACCCTTTATGATATTATGTGATACCGGTCGATAGTAGTACGTGAATACATACGGGCGATTACTCAATTGTTTATATAATATCATAACAACGTAGGTATTATAATAGTTAAAATATAGGTAGGTACTAACTACGTCTTGGTAAATGAAAGGGATGTCTTTAGTAGCCATAGCATTTTTGCACCTGTATGTTTTCTCAATGTTGATATTACATTTTTATTTTATAAGAAAGAAAGAAAAATGCGTTTATTGGCATTGTAGCAGAAAAATACACCTTAAAACTATAAAACCGAAAACAACCATTAGAATGCCAAAAGGGCCTCAGCTCAGCATAATGTCAGATGGAAACACAAAGTGTACCACCTGACGCTGACGCTGTTGTTAAAGTGTTATTTCATATTGTCCTACTTTTATAAGACACTAATTTGCTTTTTCGGCTGTCACGAATAAAAATGATTGTATTATGAATGTGTTTTCTATGGCAATATCTCTCTTAAGTTCGTCTTAAGCTAGAATAACTTTCGTGCAGGCTACTGTCTGGAGATTTCCTTTGATTAGTTATACAATGTGGAGACGACAATAAATGAAAACACTGACAATATATTGCTTCGGATTATTTTGAAATTACTAAATAAATCGTAACATCGAATTTGAAATAGTAAAGTAACTCTGTCTGTTTGTTACCTTTCAGACCTAAAACCCTGAAAGGATTTCGAAAAAATTTGGCAAGCGTAGAGGAAAGGATGGTATTTTGGAATACTGTTGTTAATTTGGGATAGCAGTGTTTCACAAAAACGAAAAGCGCCATCTCGTTTTACGGATCATAAAATGTTCACAAGTACCGTCATCTATCGATATGTTTACATGGATAGTCTGTCATTTTTCTAAGATGGCGACCAGAGATTGAGACGTGGAACAGAGCGTGAGATTTTATTTAAATACGTGTTTATCCCATTCCCGTCGCTAAATTTCCTTATGATTGTGCTGCTTAGCTATGTGTAGTGTAAAATAGATAATTAATTTTGCATATTAGCATTGATTTCAACAATTTGTATAAGTATTTATAAATATATAAATTGAGGTTATGTCCAACTACATCTTGTTGTTAATTTGGAATACCCGATGTGATGTGTAATTTTGAATACCAAAATGGTATGCCAAATTACCTTCAGCCGGTTTAGGAACCGATTTTAGAGTTGCTCTCTAGGATCAATTTTGTTATCACAAACCTTACACTTTCTTCTTAAACATTGACTTAGTAATAGCGAAAAGAACTAATTTAAGCATGGTAAATATAATTTGGAATACTCCTATACCAAAATACCTGCACCCCATCTCCATAACTAAATTGTGCCATTTTGCATTATTCAACCTAAAATTTTAACCTGTAGGGATATTTAATTGTTTTTGATAGCTTGCACATTGATTGTAAGATAATATTGCTTCAATTTAAACAAGGTTTTATTTGTTAATACCACCTACCTCACGGAAAAAAAGTTGCAGGTCTGAAACAAAATGGTATTAAAAATTACCATCCTTTCCTCTACTTTTTATCGAAATACCACGCGGTTGGTAGCTAGTTATATATATATATGTATATTTATGCGAAGTTAAAATGATTTATTCCTCGTAGGTACACACGGTTACACATCAAGCTATACATTTCCAGTTTATGCTGATCTCGCATTGTATAGGATTTCCGTACATGCGAGATCAGCTTATACTGGAAATGTATAGCTTGATGTGTGACCGTGTGTACACTTTCCTCGTAGATAGATACACTTGAAAAATTCTCGCTTCTGTTCCTTATAGATCCACTTTTGTTTAGTACAGCAAAACAGAAAAGAGTTCATGTAAATTTTATTTGAATATTAGGACTCATCGAATTATTCCTCGTAGATACACTTGCCTCGTAGAGACACTCTTGAAAAATTCTAAATTAAAATTATATGTATCTCATCATCTGCCTAGCCTTTTTCCAACTATGTTGGGATCAGGCTTCCAGTCTAACCGGATGCAGCTGAATACCAGTATTTTACATGGAGCGACTGCCTATCTGACCTCCACAACCTAGTAACTGGGTAATACGATACCCCTTGGTAAGACTGGTTGTCAGGCTTTCGGGCTTCTGAAGACCCGTAACGACTGTCAGAGATCCACAAAACACAGCCGGGACCAACGGCTTAACGTGCTTTCCGAGACACGGAGAAGTCTCGGTATGTAAAGATGGTCACCCATCCACGGACCAACCTCGGCAAGAGTAGCTTAACCTGATGGATCGACCCGTGCGGCTGTTATTACGTAGCCACGAGCTCCTCGAGAACTTATTTATTATGTACTTATACGACTCTACAACAGAAAAACAAAAGTAGGGATAAATGCTCAATATAAAAAAAATATAAAACACACTGTAAGCTAAATATAAAACATAACCTAGCAGTGGGACCTCGTGCTGATGCACCAAATCTGAACAAAATGTGTCTAGACGTATATTGGATCTCGTATTAGCAGACTTACCTTATCTTGGAATACTGCAGTACCATCTGGAGACCTCCTTATGCCACGCACAACCTAAGACTGGAGCGAATACAAGACATTTCTCTAGCATCTTGCTTAATATGCCTTCGGAATTTCCAAAAGGAAACGGTCAGACGAGATTTTTTTTTAAGTGTCTACGAGGAATAATTCGTAGGTTTGTCTATTTCTTTGGCAAGCATGCAATGTGGGAGTGACATAGGCAATATAATATTTTGTATATTGCTACTGTAAGAAAAAATAAAAATCATTTCTACCATCAACATAATTATTTAGTGCTTAACTGTACCTCAAAGTGTATCTAATAAGAATAACTGTTCAGGATTTTAAAAAGTGTATCTTACAGGAACACAAGCGAATAATTTTCAAAAGTGTCTCTACGAGGAATAAATCGTTTAAATTATTGTCGTACTAGCTGCAGCCCGCAGTCGTAAGTCTCGATCCCGTGGGAATATCGGGATAAAAAGTATTATATGTTCTATTCCAGATCTTGGTCTACCTATGTGCCAAATTTCATCCAAATCCGTTCAGCCGTTTTTAAAAGCGTAACAAACAAATCAAATCATCAAACTCATTTTCGCATTTATAATATTAAGTTAGGATTAGCGTCTCCGCCTTTTATAATAATGATAATAAAAACATTTGTGAGGTGTCATTGTCATCCCTTTTAGCAAGACAGTGGTGAAGTCTAGCCCCCTTTTTAACTGTTTGGCATAACTTTATTCTGCGTTTAATATTAAATAGATACTTAGGTGTATATTGTGTTTTCCATATCTATACATATTATAACCAACGTGCTACCGGGATAAAAGTATCATACGTCCTATAACCCACGTGGTCTGTCTAGGCGACCTAGGCGTTACGGCGTAAAAGTAACGGAGATGAGACAGCCAGTAACTTTCATATATAATATAACCTATTAGTGATAGTCCATATTTGTATTGTGGTGATAGTCTGGATAGTATGGACAGCAGTATGAAACTGTCGGAAAGATTAATGAAAAAAATATTGTAAGTATAAAGATTAAGGCTCAGCTTTCCCGGCCTCCCATTCCCAGATGCTACGCCTAACACAGGGAAGCGAAGGGCCGGCTTTTTCCCCTGATCGCGGCGAGCTTCTAGAGCTCTGAGGGCTCGCGTCTTTTTTGGCTAAAAAAAACTATGGCATATTGTATGGACGATGGAATCTAAGGCGAAAGCTTTAGGTAGCCCGCGAAATTCAAATTTTCTTAAATTTTTTGCTATTTGCCAGTATCAAGTTTTATGTTGATCTAAATTTGATTCGCGGTTGTATCAAATATTTATAGAATCATAATCATAAAAATCATCAATACAATTCTCTGAGTTCATATAATCACAATGAATAACTATTTCATGAAAATGCGGATTAATTTACCTTAAGGAGTTGTATTCCTGTATCTAATGGTTATAATTCTGTAAAGCCATATTTGCTACAGTCGCGAATCATATTTTAATCAACATACAACCTGACACCGACTTGTAAATTGCAAAAAACGTAAGAAAATTTGAATTTCGCGGGATACCCTAAAGCTTTCGCCTTAAGAAAATCGCGACATTTGCACAACACCACTATCGAGTACTCATTGGTATACTCAAACTCTCCGTTCCAAGCCAACTTTTATCCCAAAAACAAACTTAACATTGTAGTTGAAAAACTTGTTCTTCCTTAAATTCCGTATGGGAGAACATGTTTTTGTAACTGCAAATGTAAGTTGGTCGATCATTACTCGGTATTTTAATTTTTTTTTTTGAGGCTGGGAAGTCATCATATTACTTCTCCCGCTCTGGGCGCACCGGAAGGGCGTGTCAGACTTTTACTGACTAAAACCCACCAGTGTTCCTTCAGTTGCCTGTTGCCAAGGTCCCGGTATCCCTTTCGGACTTTCCCGCAACCCTGGCAGGGGAGCCTACTTACCTGTGATAGTTTTTAATTTCGTTATAAGTACTACTGCAGTGAATTTTTTCACATATCCAAAACCAACCATTTAGCTGGCACTTGACTCTAACAAAAATTAGCACTTTAAAGCTAATATTTCACAAGCGGATCCCTGAATCCAAAATTAGTTCTCACAATATTTATGAACGACCTTTCCAACGACACCCCACACAGCGGGATCGGGATAGACGAGAAAAAAAAACCATCACCATCTTACGAGAAGGGGAGGTACCCTAAAAATATTTTTTAATAATTTTATTGTACCACTTTGTATACACCCATACCAAATTACAGCTTTCCAGTACTGACAGTCTGAGCTAAGCCGCGGACAGACGGACATGGCGAAACTATGTTGAAACGTACATGATACGCTCTAATTATTCGTTCATAGATCATAGATCGTAGAGGATGATTCTCAGTCTATACAAAGACAATATTCTATACTTCCTCTTGTCAAAATGTAGTCATGGTGAGAATCACCACCGCACCACTAAGTAGTAATGGCAATTAATGCGATTTTTCATTAATTTCATTAGCAAGTGAATTATTGAGTCTTAGTATGATAATTGCTATTGCTATGCTAATAGCTAATATGATGATAATTGATAATAATGAAGTATGAAAATTTTATTAAAAGTGCGAATTTAAATGGTGAACGCTCATTTTAATTCGCACTTTTAATGAAAATGAAAATGTACGAAGCGATAATTCACTTAGCACTTCACGAAATTTCGCAACTAAATTTCATTAGCTAAATGCTAAATGATTTTTCACAAGCTAACAATGAATGCGAATGCTAATTAATCCATCACTGCCACTAAGTAGCAATCTAAACTTAAGGTTATGTTCTGCACGCGTTATCACTTTTTCCTTATAACTTTTCATGGCCCATAACCTGTTATTACGAACTAATAGAACAGCTTGTTGACTACGGAACCCTAAAAATGATAGGTTTCCCATACAAACTTTCATCCCTTATATCCCCCCCCCCCCCTTAGGGTTATTTTTGAGAGAAAAAGTAGCCTAAGTCCTTCCCCGTAGTAATGGCAATTAATGCGATTTTTCATTAATTTCATTAGCATGTGAATTATTGAGTCTTAGCATGATAATTGCTATTGCTATGCTAATAGCTAATATGATGATAATTGATAATAATGAAGTATGAAAATTTTATTAAAAGTGCGAATTAAAATGGTGAACGCTCATTTTAATTCGCACTTTTAATGAAAATGAAAATGTACGAAGCGATAATTCACTTAGCACTTCACGAAATTTCGCAACTAAATTTCATTAGCTAAATGCTAAATGATTTTTCACAAGCTAACAATGAATGCGAATGCTAATTAATCCATCACTACTTCCCCGGGATGCCATCTATCTTCTTGTTACCAAATTTTAACGAGATCCATTCAGTGGTTCAGGCGTGAAACTGAAAAGGTATCAGACAGACAGAGTTACTTTCGAATTTATAATATTAGTATGGAAGTATTGATTATGTGTTCAATTCAAATTGTTTCAAAGATCTGAATTCGGCGAACGTCATTCTTTTATGGACAATCTTAACACCGCGATCCAGAAAATGACGTTAAATGAAAAACGCCATCTGTCGAGCCCGAAGTGATACTGACAAAATATATGGGAAAACCTTCGAACACTTTGTAAGCTAACTAAGCTATGTAGAAAAGTCCAAAAATATAAAATTAAAGAATAAATATATGTTTTATAAGTAATTAACATTTATCACTATTTTTTCTTGTTAAGTAAATAATTAATTTGTATCATGATTAATTTGAAAGGACGGATTTGGAAAACCTTAATTAATCTAACTTTAGATTGGGTCATTGGGAGTTTTATTCTATTCACAATGCATCGCGTTGTGTTCGCGCGAAGTATGTGAAAATAACCATCATAAAACAACACATGATCTCACAAACCTACCTGATTTTACGCTAGTGTCATTTCGTCAATAGATGTCGGTACGTGTATGAACATTACGTAATGAAAATTCCTTCCTTCCTTCCATATATCTTTTGATATTTTGAAGCGATTACGATGAAACAAAAACTAAATGAAACCTCGAGTTACACACAATATTTGAGTGTAAAAGTTAACCATATGCATTTCGTACTTTTTACGTGATACTGGAAAAATCAAACCTCTCACACACAAACAGACAAAAATGGCATCCGTAGGTACGTTATTTTTGGACATTCCACCTACATTATTTTACTCATTGTACAGAATCGGCTCCTCTACAGATTTATTATATTTATAGATATATGTAGAATAGATGAAAGTCGCTTTTCGTGTTTGTCTGTAAGTATGTCCGCGTTGTTCTTCTAAACCACGCAAGAGATTTTGATGAGGTTTTCACATAGAGAATATAGTCATTGGGTTTTCACCATCGTTTATAGAATGGGAAAAGGTTTATGTGTATAATACGTTAATATTAAAGTTACTTATAACTAAGAAATCTGGATGTTTTTTCAAGTCGTAAAAACCGTACCGAAGCAGGAGCGGGTCGCTAGTATTCAATGAAAAAAACATAACATCCGAATTGATAACCTCCTCTTTTTAACCGACGAAAAAAAAGGAGGAGCTTCTCAATTCGACATGTATATATATATATATTTTTTTTTAATTTATGTCCACTCATAACTTTTTAGTGAGTAGTCCGATTTGAAAAATTCTTTTTATATTGGGAAGGGTATACCTCGAAGTTGGTCCCATTTAAAATTGGAAACTATAATCCACCCGTAAAGGTAGAAAAAATGGGGTTGATTGATTTTTCACCAACTGAATTTTCAACTGTGAACCGATTCTGTTGAAATTTCGCACACATACATAGTTCTGATGACACAACCACTCATCATCAACTCCAGGTCTTTAACCTGGAGTAACCCCCTGGAGTACCCTGGAGTGGATGGTAACTGAAAAGCGAAAAATAAAAAACTTTTTTACAAATAATTAAACCGGCGAAAAAAGAACTTTAAAGCGAAAAATAAATAACTTTAATTTCGGAAGTCGGTGGCAAAAACGAAAATTGAAAAGCGAAGACACCGACTTCCGAAATTGAAGTTATTTATTTTTCGCTTTAAAGTTCTTTTTTCGTCGGTTTAATTTTTTGTAAAAAAGGTTTTTTAGAAGTCGATTAAAAATTAAGATAAGGTTGTCGCAGAAAAAGTCAGTAACAATGAAGGGATTTTTTTTTACTAGGTATTATTAGTAGTAGTAACCCGATTGGATCTTTAGCAGTCAACGAAGACGGTTGTGTTCGAGACGCTCTCTCTAAATTTTTTATGATAGTGGCATGTGGCAGGTACCCCTCGCTTGCCAGCGAAATCGAACTCTGCAAAATCGGTATTTTATCGGGTGGTGCGTGTTGTGTAATGTGTAGTTTCATGGATTATTTTTAATGATAGTGAGTTTTTAAAGTGATGTTGGTGTTTTGTTTTGATGGTGGTGGTGGCCGACAAGTGTACCTGCAGGCTAATCTGGTGAGATCTTTCCATACTACAGTGACTTGCTCCTCTCTGCAAAATACACGCCATAATTCTGTCATTTTAAGTCACTACAGGTTTAATTGGCTAAATAATGTACCCAACTTTAAGATATAATGCGTAGGTGATTGTGTTCCAAAATCGTTATTGAGTTCAAGTGACCTTTTTTTTGTGAGTGGTCAGTGGTGCTCTTATTGTCTTGGGCACGCATACCTAACGGCTTTGGAAACAAAATTCCGCAGCCCCTATATCCTTCGCCAGATGTGGGCGCCCGCGCCGACCCTTAGGCCGCATAGCAATTGGTATTTTAACTTTTAAGATACTCACTATTTGGGTATATTATAGAATGCCACAACGGGGCATCTCAACAAATTTGCTGACAGTGAAAGTGTAAACTGTAGATTGTGTAGAATATGACATATCTACTTTGATTTTCATTCACTCAAACACTGTCTGCAGGTGCAATCCTTGAAAAGGGCTTATATTCGAGCTAATTTAAAACAAATATGAAGGATGCTATCAAGTTTTAACGCTTTTTAAGTTTACTCTATCCTGGGCGCTATTTTTATTTACAAGAAAGGGGTCGCAACAAAAATCTGATGCTGCAATGTTATTGGTTGATCAGCATGGGTAAGCGTTACATAGTGGCTGAACGCTGGAGGCGGGAATAGACCTTGCGATGCGCGCCCGCCATAGTACTATCGCGGAAAGCCAGCAAAGGCGCATGGACGCTATTATAGAACCTGGGCGGTAACAGAGGTGGTCATCTTGTGCGCGGGATTTTGTTTTGAAAGTGGTTGGTTATGGGTGTCGGCAATGTAACTATGAACAGAAAAAAAGAATTCGGGTGACGCGGGTCGAGATTTTTGTCGGGGTCTTATTAATTACTTGAGCCGAATTTAACTCCGAACTATATTATTTGCAATCGCATCAACCCGAGGTGAGCAGCGGCGAGCTACAGATTGAACTTGTACGGCGACGGAGCTGAACATAAACAACGAGGATCGGGCCGATCGCGATCTGAACAGCGCTGCTGAAAACGCATCAGAACTAAGAAGAAAATAATCGAGAAAGCAGTTTACCCCGCCAAAAGATTCACCGGTGAAGCTGGACTTGAACTATCCTGACAGAGAGAGTCATCATGAGAGACTTCATTAACCACGCTAGGAATAAACCAAGACAAAAGTAAATGCACGAAATCTTAGAAGTAAAAACTGGTACGAAACACATCAAGAAACACAGGACGTGCTATCTCGCACATGTTCACAGACGCGGCAAACCACACCTTTTATATGCAGCAATGCAGTACAAGGCCAAATCCAAGAGAGTAGGCTGACCGATTTATGCATGGAACGACAACCTAAGACAGGACATGGCGTGCTTCAACAAGGAAATCAACTTCTGGATGGACATGGCTGAAGACCGATACAAGATCACGAAAGCAGCCAGCGAGATATACAAGAAACCTGAAACGGACAGCAGCGAGTCCTTGGACAAAGACTCAGAAAACAGCAAAGTGTAACACAGCACAGCAGGGAGATAGAAAAGAGCCGAGAACGAAGCATATCTCCGCCAATGGATTCAACGGTGAAAATGGAATGGAGCCAACTGGCGGCGTCGTCGTAAAAAGATGCCCATCCTTAGATAAATATTACCCGTCTCTCCACTAGTCCATTGCTTACTCAAGGATGCATATCCGGTAGGCTCGCAAATCCTTCCATATCCTGACGGGCACGGTCTATTCCCTACCATTACCCGCGCCCCCCGGTCTACTCTTTGATATGCAATGGCTTCTGTAACCCCATGAACCATGAGGCTCCAGGGGCTAGTGCAAATCCTGGGGTTCATTCGATTTATCGAGTCTGGTTAAGCCACGCTGGGGTCGGTGCATTTCATTCATTCATTCATTCAGGTATTATTAGTAGTAGTAACCCGATTCTAATACATACGGTATTACGATTCAATAGAGTAGTTCGGTCAGCAAAGAAAGTCGGCTAATTCACAAAACGAAAAATAAGAGATCCCTGGGAGACTTGCCATAGGTCATAAATTGTGTCTCCAACGCTATTATGTAAGATTCATACTTGATGAACCGGGTACGCACGTATCCCATCGCATTCCGCCGCATAATTTATGTCATATTACCTATGGGTTATTCCGTTTATCCACCCCAAACATCCACCCTAAGGTGGATACTCGGAAACGTATGTCAGAGAATTCACCCGAAGCCTATAAAATTCGTTTGTCTTACTAGGCCTAGGCCGAGAATACACCCTACGGTGGATACTCATCTACCTTCGGGTAGATAAACGGAATTACTCTTACCTATACTATATGCTGCTTAATTTTCATTATTAAATGTTAAATGCGCTCCCCGTCAGGTCTAAATCATACTTCAGTCGAAGCTTGTCAGGGTCAGCGCTAACAGATTTTCAGATCAGTCAAATGCTCGAGCAGTTTTCATTTAATTTATAAAGAACATACAAGGCAATTGAAATAATCTTGAAAGTAGCGTGCAAGATATAATTGCGTGCGGCATGCGTTAGCGTATGTTCATCGTGGTTACGCGAGTCGTTGCGAGTACCTATGCTCGAGTGCACAGTCGCCGCCGCACCACTCTAGTAAAACTTGGTACAGTTCGATTCAAACTTAATGGCGATGGCGGCTCGGAAGTTATTTACTCGTTGCGCAGTACCCCACCCCTCACCCCCGCTGACACATGAAATTGTTACTGCGCAGCGACTCGCCTCGTGTTCCGAGCCGCCATTATGTTTGAATCGAACTGTACCACACAAATTGCAATAACTTTTAAATGACACAAGATATCGATAATGATACTCTTTTTGTTTCTGTTTGCACATTTATTTCTTGATCGAAGAATTATACAAAAGGCACGGGTGTCAAAAAAAAAAATGTAAATAAGGCGTAAAACTGTAGTTAAAAAATAAAGGTTTGAGTTTTTTGCCAGCAAGTTTAAAATGGCTATATTTTGGTTTAAGTTAAAAACGTTACCTACCTAAGTATAATAACCTATAATTTGCAAGAAAGCTGATGAAATTTGCTATAAAACGTTTTTTATTTCAAAACTCTGGCTTCTACAGTTTAGGAGAAATTGCAATTTTAAAAGTGTGGTACTAAGTTTTGAAGGCCAGTCTAGATACAATAAATACCCTGAAGAAAATGTTGTGGGTCAGCTCATCAAGCGTTGGCTCATACACAGGGATTGGCTTTATACGTCAGCCCGGGTCCGCCTAGTGGGTGTGGACGCCTGGCGAAATAGACCCTGGAGGGAAAGTACCTTATCCCTACGTGTGATTGACCCAATCTATTGGTTGGTGCTATAAAAATACAGGTGTTATTTTTCTGAATTGATACAGGCAAGCGACTTTTCAAAAATGTTTGAATGCAGTTTTGCTCTTTTTGGAAAAATCCAATGTTTCTTTTGAGTTAAAATTGTTAGGGCATTTCCCCTCCGGAGCCCACTTCAATTTTCCACCCAGTTTAGGCAATGTATAACAAAATTAAAGATTAAAACACATCTAATGAGAAGATTCAGATTCTGGGTCAAAAACTTCTGGAATAACTTCTTGGATCTTTTTGGCCTCTTGGTTATTTGATATCTCATCCAACAATGGTGTGTTATAATTTGTTTCAAGTTCCTCATTACTTTCTAGTGGGCTTATAATATTTGAATGCTTGCTCCTTTTAAATATAAGCTAGAAAAAAAAAACCAGTATAAATATGTATCATAAATTCATAACAGTTTAAACATACTGGGTCAAATGAAATAAGTTGGCGAAAGTCGACAAACGTGATGGGTCGATATCTTCTTCTATATCTATAAAAATACAGGGTATTATATTTTTGGACATTAGTTGTAGTTTAAATCGAAAGGGTGTACTAAAAAAGGATTTTGCGAAAATCGACCCTAAACTGGGTGAAAAGGGGGAACTAGAATATATAAACATTTTTAAATCTTGGGTTTATAAACTTGTAACTTACCACGAATGCGTACCTAAGTACTTAAATAAATATTATAAGGTACTTAGTTTTTCAAAACTACCACCCAATAAAGGTTAATAAGGTGGTGTTAACGTTTGTATGGGCGAATCGTAGCGCGCGGTCAGATGAACTTGAAACGCATATTTTTTCTCAGACCAACAAAAAAAGAAAGACGGATCATTACCTATATCAAACGTGTAGCCACAAAACTATGCTCCTGCAAGTAAACACACAGGCTCACGCACACACCTACACAAAAACTATGCTCATCGCTCCTGGTACGTCACGAGACGTCGTCTAGTAAACTTCAATAAAAAAAATTAGAATTATGCCTTCTTGTGTAGTGAAAACTTGTAAAAACAATAGCAAATCACATAAAAAGTCTCACGGAATCACTTTTCACATGGAAGTACTTCAAATAACATCGTTTCTTAATTTAGTTAACTATGAATTTTAGGTTACTTGGAACAAAAACCTGAACGAATGAACGAACGAAAACAGTGACATTTAAAGTGCGAGGGCTGCCATAATATGATTTGAAATTTTCCCGTTCGATATTTTTTATTTCGAGTAATTAAATGCGTTTTTTTTATGTATTTAATATTTTAGATTTCCAAGTAATATTGAAAATAAAAGTAAATGGATAGTAGCTATAAGAAATAGTCGGAATGATCCAGAATGGCTGCCATCGAAAACCAGCGTGGTTTGTTCCGATCATTTTGATAATAATGACCTTTATTCAACTAATCGTGGACTTCGCAGTGTGATCAAAAGCGGATATAAAATTTGAAAAACAAAAATGAGATTTTATCAAAACAGTAATTAAACACGAGACTGTATTTTTTATTTTATTTTAGTTAGTTTCTCAGCTTAGTCTAGCAAATTTAAATACTACTGTACCAAATTTTATTTCATAGATGTTATTTCCATCGTCCTACGTAATTGCTGAAAACTCGGTTTCACAAAGTTCTGGCTGTAGGTTTGTTCAAGTATGTCCTAATTCTTCATTTATCTTCCTAAGGTTTTAATCAAAAGCTGCCATTACTCGTGTATTTTTTTTTTGTAGGAGTTACCAGACTTGCCTCATGTAGCCATTGACGATACGGCTGTATGTAAATGCACTTTGTACTTAATTGTTATTTTATTTTATTTTGCGATGTAAAAAAAATGGTTTTGTTTCGGAATCCTTCCTAACAATTGAGGTACAATACCATACTCAACAATATCTTACTCGTACAATATTATCCTACCCAAAATATTATTCCCCAAATTATAGGGAAAAACTTTAACAAATGACAACCCTTTTTACATACACATAGATAAAAAGGTGGCTTCACTTTTGATGTACGTAATGCTCCGTCTTTCTTATTTTGTTGGTCTGAGTAATTTTTATAAAAAATTTGAATTAGGTAAGTACCTACGTGTTTTTGGATTGTTCGAAAATCAACCCCTAACTGGGTGAAACGGGGTACCTAATCAAGTTTTTAGGGGAGGATTATACTGCGTGCTTCAATTAAATCAAAACTTGATATAAATAATCATACAATCAAATAATGGAAAAATATAAATAATTTCAAATATCAACTCTGGGTGAAAGCGGGAATACTTTTACCTATAAAATTGGCATAAATAGGTACTTATATAAGTAAACTAGCTGTGCCTCGCGGTTTCACCGCGTAGGTCTCGATCTCGTGGGAATATAGGGATAAAACGTATCCTATGTTCTATTCCAGCTCATTGTCTACCCGTGTGCCCATACTGCCCATCCTCTCTCTAGAGTAGGGAACGTCGCAGCAGAGCGCGGCGCTGGCGTCGAACGGTTCGCGTATTGCATTTTTATACTCGTGATAGCTTCGAAACTAAATGTCCGATTCGAATGAATTAAAAAGTATTTTACTGCTACATACCATACAATACCCTTGATGTTATAGTAGATTGTTGCATCGGTGCAACAATCTACTATAACATAACCCTCGTGCATTAATAACTCACTTTAACAAGGTGCGTAATCTACTTGTGACTGACGCGACAGACTGACGAACGGACGGGTAAACGGACGGACGGACGAACAGACAGACGGACGGACGGATAGACAGACGGACGGACGGACAGACAGACGGACGGACGGACGGACAGACAGACGGACGGACGGACAGACAGACGGGCGGAAGGACAGACAAACAGACGGACGGACAGACGAGCCTTAGTAATAGGGTCCCGTTTTACCCTTTGGGTATGGAACCCCAAAAACAGTGCATTAATGAAAAACAGTGCAACAATGAAATTTTATACAACTTTACTGCACTGTTTTGGTTCTAAGCAAAAAGTACGTCCTTTGTGATCGGTCTTGTAGTGATTAATGATAACATTACTATGTAGTTGAAAGAAAAAACTATTTATTTGAATAAGAATTAATATTATGTTGATAAAACTCTTTCGCAAATAATGCATTAATTTCGAATAAATTTGATTACCATAAAAAAGGTTATAGTGAGTCAATGTTAAAAGATAGACAATTATGCTGTCGCGGACTTTTTTTTTAGAACTTTTAAAGAGGAACAATTCCATCATACATGATATTTGCGTAACTTAAACCGTTTACGCAGCGCACGCAAAGGAAGCTCTCAAAAAGGAATAATTTTTCCCGTTTTTGCAACATTTTTCATTTATGCTCCGCTCCTATTAGTCGTAGCGTGTTGTTATATAGCCTATAACCTTCCTCGATACATGGACTATCCAATCAAAAAAGAATTTTTCAATTTCAACCAGTAGTCCTGAGATTAGCGCGTTCAAACAAACAAACTCTTCAGCTTTATAATATTAGTATAAATTAGTATAGATTATAGATCAGTATAGATTTAGGGGCACGATAGTGCCCCCGCCAAGCCGAGGCCAAGCGAAACGCAAGGCCACTATCTACCTTTTCTCGAAGCGCTTCGTCGTTTTTTTGAACCCCCATAACTTGGGTTTGGATTATACCAGATAAACAAAATACTCATGTGCGTGTGGTGTGAGGGCCACTTTATTAAAACTCTTTTTGGAAATACGTTTAGGATTTAGTGAACATCCCAAAGAATTTTGAAAGTTGGAATCAGATTTTGTGAAAGTCAATTATGTGACTTATGGACTGTAAAGTTGGGCCCTCAGTTCTCGCCTTATACCGAAAGCCTACGATCCGCGATTTTGCGGACGGACACCGACGAGCCCGGACTACGGACCGTGGGAAGGTATACGTGCGGGGTATCGCAGACAGGTACAGGTATAGGTACAAAGGATCCTAACCTTTAGTGTGTTTTGGATATAAAAAAAGAACTTCTTTGGTTTTTCTACTATTATTAATACACACAGTACAGTAATTTTGGCTTTTTTTTTAATTAAAAACTACACTTTCGCGTCGTACGGATCGCTGCTGCTGGCACACGGCATACCCCTGCACTTTGTCTTCTCACTGAGCTGGCTCAAACCAGTTTGTTCTCTAGCGGGCGCTGGTGCACCCCCCGCGCGCCTTCTCCGTGACAGACCACACACACATCGCTGTGCGTGTAGTAGTGTTCCCGCGCGAAACGTTAGTATGAAGCTTATAATAGTCTGTTCCTTATTTAGTCTTGTGGTATGGTTTTGCAAATCTCTTAGTGATAAAACGACTGGACATAACTATACTCCATTTGAAATAAGATTAGACATTTAAATAAACCTCTTTTACAGTCCGTTATATAGAAAAATAATATATTATGTAACGAGCAAAAAGGATTTCGTGAAAATAAAACTATAGGTATAGCAATCTACGACTTTATATACACGGTACTGACAAAGATGGACAAAAGAACACCTGTATGTACTATCTTTTGCGACATGACGCATCACGCAAGCATTTGACTACGTAAATCATGACATTTTAATTAAAAAACTTGACGCTTATGGAATAAGAGGTAATGTACTTAATTTAATCCAATCTTATTTAGACAATAGAAAGCAAAAGACAGAAATAACTAGAATCAATATAGCTACTAAAAAAGAAGAGATAATATGTTTCAGATGAGCGTCACGTTACCTTTGGTGTTCCACAAGGTAGTGTATTGGGACCTCCTCTCTTTACATTCTTCTTATACATCAATGACTTGCCAAAGTCAACTTCACATCCCATGACGCTATTCGCAGATGATAGTACAGTGACAATTGCTAATAATAATAATGCCAAGACACAATATAAACTTGACATTCACAACTCTTTGACATCTATAATACAATGGTTAAACTGTAATAATTTAAAGATCAATTTAATTAAAACTAAGATCATGCATTTTAGCCAGCGTTTGACAAGAAATAATTTGCACATAAATATTGATAATAATACCGTTGAAAGTGTTAATACAATTAAATTCCTTGAACTAATCATTGACAAAAGACTGGACTGGAAATTACAAATAGAGAATCTGTGTAAAAAAAATTGTAGTTCGTCTTTTGCCTTGCATTCCCTAGCTGCAGTCGTGAATGTAAATACACTAATTGCGGCCTACCATGGCTTAGCTGCGTCTCACAAGATACGGCATAATCTTTTGGGGAAATTCTACCGATTTCAACATCGCATTCAAGGCCCAAAAGAGATGCATTAGGTCAATGTTTAGGTTAAAGACTGATGATACTTGTAAACCGTATTTTATAAGATACAAGATATTAACTTTGCCTTGTCTGTACATCCTCGAAACAGTAATGTTTGTTAAAGCGAATCCCAAATTATTTCCACGTTTACAGGACGCGGTCCCACGTAATAGACGGGGTGTGAGTATAATTCGCGTATATCCTGCTAAAACTGCACTCATGCGCAGAAGTGTCATCTGCATGGCTCCAACTATATTTAACAAGCTACCTAAGCGTTGGAAGGAGCTAAGTATCAATGCGTTCAAACGTCAGTTGATAGTGTTTTTATCGCAAAAAGCTTATTATAGTGTGTCTGAATTTTTAGTTGAAAAACTTGTCTAACATTAATTTTACTATACTAAAGTCTATTGACTATAATAATATTTAGTAATGTGACTAAAATATTTGTACGCCAATATATTATAAGGCTAAACATGATTGGACTATAATGTAACTGATTAACATATTGCATGCTCTTGTGTGTGTATACCATGTTTATACAAATAAATAAATCTTATCTTATCCGTTCAACCGATTATGACTTCTATTGCGTTGGTGGCATGACAAATGGCAGCTGCAGTTGGTATTGTGTAACCTTTTTTGCTTCTATTGCCTACGGTATAGCAGTCAAAATCGGTTAAACGGATTTTAAAAAGTTTTGTTTAAATGTCTAATCTTATTTCAAATGGAGTATAGGTATAGTTTATTTTGCAATTTACCCAATATTAGGGCGTTTGCGCAATACAACCGGATACAGATAAGTTTCTTAGATATCTGAAGGTTGGTAACCAAAGGTAAAAGTGGTAAAAGTGTAACATGTCAAACATGGCTTTTGTGTTTTTTAAGCGGGCCCGGACACGTAAAAACAATCCCTATACATATGAAAGGAAAAATTGACTGACTGATAGGGTGGAGTGGTAGCCATTGAACCACCAAAAGTTTGAAGAGCTCTAGCACGGTTGTTATTGCAGCCTAAAATATTTT
The DNA here is from genome assembly GCA_949152455.1 of Lithophane leautieri. Taxonomy (NCBI): domain Eukaryota; kingdom Metazoa; phylum Arthropoda; class Insecta; order Lepidoptera; family Noctuidae; genus Lithophane; species Lithophane leautieri. The sequence continues at coordinate 9,872,084 of OX424472.1, read as the reverse complement.
TATCTCATCACGTAGGTAATTTAATAAGCTACCACACAGCGTTCAAAATTTTTGGAAAATATTTGCTATTGGTGCCGATTCTCTTGTACACCGAACTAAACTATCCCTAAAATTCCTTACTTTTGGCTATGAGAATCTTGGGAGCTAGTCTGTCAAATAAATTCTAAAATCGGATTTGACAATCACGCCTCCACTTGGTACTTATTTTTTCTAACCCAGGATTTTTTTTAGAGCTATGGGTGCGCATTTACTGCAGCCTCGACGGTTTTTTTTAATGGAATTTTTCACTTTATGTATGGAAAATAAGGCAAAAAAAAAAACCTATATATTGAGTAGGTAATAGGGGTGTCAACATTTTCACTATTTTTGCGATAGGACACACCATTTTCGAGATAAATAAGCAAAAAAAATAAAAACTTAAAAAAGAAAACCGATTTCCAAACAAAATATTAAAAACGTGAAAAATAACTTTCAATTTCGGAAGTCGTTGCCTTCGCTTTTCAATTTTCGTTTTTTGCCACCGACTTCCGAAATTAAAGTTATTTTTCACTTTTTTTGTGTTTTTTTTTTTTGTAAAAAGTTTTTATTTTGCACTTTTAAGTTGTGGTACCTACCCCACACAAATTCGAATATAACTACTTGCTATGTAAATAACAGTGACGGAGTCAAATAAGATGTCGTCTACATAGACAAAGTGGATAGACAAAGTGGGAAAAATACGTAATTATTGAAGGTAACTCAAAAACTATGCAAGCAAAGTTAATAAAATTTATATGGGACCACCTCTTAAGCATGATCTACCAAATAAAAAAAGAATCATCAAAATCGATTCATAATTGGCGGAGATATCGAGTAAATACAAACAAAAAAAAAACATACAGACGAATTGAGAACCTCCTCCTTTTTGAAGGAGAAAAAAAAAAAGATACAGTACTGTTTTGAAACTGAAGTCGAGGCGTTGGTTTGAGTTTTAGTTCATGTCATATAATTTTATTCCACACATTTTTTATCGCGATTAAAAATAGTTAGATTTAGTTACAGGATTTTAGTTATAGGACAAAATTTTAGGTTATATCGTCAAATTCAGAATAGGATTTTCACTAAATTAATAACTCACTATCATCTTAGTGCTATCAAACTAAAATATAGTTTAGTTGTGTCACTATTATAGTCTATTTCAGAATGGGAAATCGTCGTTTGACAGGAATAAACTAAATATTAGTGATTTTAAGTCTAGTTTAGAGAGTTTTGTGACAAGAGAATCGGCAGCATTGGCTGATTAATTAAAACAGCTTTTTTTAAACAAGTAAAATGGTTTACGGTTTGCTGGGTGATCACACACACAACACACACACACAGTGAATCACAGTAATAGATAAACCGATGATTGTTGTTTTTACCGTGCGTTTGCACTGGCGAAACATTTAAGACAAAACATGTTAAAACCTCTACTTCCTGTCAAAAATTTTATGGAACATTGACAGAAAATAGAGATTTCAACATGTTTTGTCTTGAATGTTTCGCCAGTGCAAACGCACGGTTAGGTTGAAAATAAATAAAACAGTTGTAAGATTCAATATTTATTAGGTTTCGGGTTTATATGAAAACCACGCGATCAGTCTTAAAACGTAACTTTTATCAGTCATATTTACTTTTAATAAGTATAAACTCTATAATGCAAATTAAAAAGGAAAAACACACAATGAAGGGTTCCGTAGTTGGGATGAATTTATCCAACAAACTTAACATTATAGTGGAAAAACTTGTTCTCCCATACAGAATGTACCTGTAGGAGAACATGTTTTTGCAACTGCAAATTTAAGTTGGTCGATTATTACTCGGTAACTTGTGGAGCCTACGTAGCGGTGATATAAATACTACTAACACTTTAAAGCTTAATATTTCGCAAACGGATCCCTGAACCCAAAAATGGTTTTCACAAACTCGCATTATTTTTAAACGACCATTCCAACGATACCCCACACCATGGGGTCGACGAGAAGAAAAAAAACCATCGAAACTTTACGTATCCAAAAACAGAAAAACGATTTTTTTACCATTTTGTCGGCGTGATTTATATGTATACCCATACCAAATTACAGCTTTCTAGTACCAACAGTCTCCAGCTAAGCTGCGGACAGACGGACAGACAGACGGAAATAGCCTTAGTAATAGGGTCCCGTTTTACCCTTTGGGTACGGAACCCTAAAAAGTAGTTTGTACTAACTAATTAACATTACCTACTTTGAGGATTTATTTTTATAGTTCCTGTATTTTTTATGTATCTTCGCAGTGTGGGGTACGTTGCAATCTTTGGCTGCTTTTCTGATACTCAGTCCCAACAAGTGTTTATCTATTCCTCTTTGGATAGCTTCTCCGGTGTGACTCCCTTTTTTACCGGGCTTCCCGCCCTACCATGTTTCGTCCCATGCTGAAATAAATAAATGGTAATGATACTTACATTGACACTCAGTGGTAAAATCTATATATACAATCAATGTTACCTACACAATAGCATTACACAAAGCACTTACACAATGAAACATGGTTCATTGCTTACCCAGGATAAATGGCTCACTGCGTACCCATCCCCCCTTAGGAAATGTTGGGTTATGTTTTACCCAATAACTGTAGAGAAGTAATCCCAAAAAATAGTCTCAAACATGCTCAGGGACCCACATTACACATACAATTCACTCATAGTTTAGTAAGAGTTAAAATAATAAATTAATTACAAAAAGAAACTCACGTTTTTTTCGTCGTTTTTGCTTGAATAAACACAAGGACGCGGATCACGCGTTCGTTTATGGCGACAAGCGGTTGGCGACTAGATCAAACTGCTAGAGATGGGTTGGAACAGGTTAAACACGATATCTGTTATCACTGTTACTGTTACAAAAAAATAACAGATCCAAATATCTGTTAAAATAACAGCCTGTTATTTTTGTACGGACTATAAATGCGTATTTAAATCTCAATTGAATATCTTCTTTATTACTTTTCGTTTAAAGTCGAAAATCGTATCCGAAGTTTTAATAGTAACAGCCGCGGTAACAGTCTTGAGGATCTGTTATTTTAAGTACATAACTGGTATGTTTTATTGTTAGGAACAATATTGTTATTTGTTATTTTTTAATATTTGTTATTTCTATCTGTTACGATAAATACGCCTCACCCCTACAAACTGCGCGAAATGGCAAGCCAATCGTGACACGTTTTTTGCACGAGCAAGCAACGACTCATATTTACGGTAGTTACTATAGGTATGGTTCATAGTTTCATACGGTACACGCGGTTCATTGGCTACCACTCCACCCTACGGCCCTACCTGTATCAGCATACAGAGACTAGGAACATGAAATTTTGCACAAGGCTTCCTTTTCTAGTAAGCAAGCACTAAGGGGTTTTTGGAAATTAAATCTAAAAGGAGGATGAAAATATTATTACTAATATCTTCTTGAAACTTGGGCTGAATAATTATCTAACAAGTAAATTATAAAAATTCATTTCACTCATTGAAAAATATGTTTAGGGTGTTGAAAACTTTGGGGAAAATTCAGTTTTCTAATGACATGTTTTCAAATAGCCTCTCTATAGTATCTTAATAGCAGATTTTTGTCATTTTAGAGTCAGAATCCAGATCAGTGATGTTGCATGCCAAGTGGGAGTGATGCAGAGCTTTTATTTGTGTTTAATGTATGATAATCATCTCAGGCAGAATGTTAACTAACATACGTCTTTCCACAATGTGAAGAGATTCAATTCAAGGGGGAATGGCAGTTCTTCCAATAGATCTCTATGGAAAAAAAATATAATGCTATGAAATCTTTGCCCAACAGTGCCAAGACACAGGCTGACAGTAAGTAACTAGTAGGGTAGGTACCTATCTGCTATGACTGACCTTTTCTTTTTCGTCTTGGTGAAAGTGTAAAGTAGCAACTGATTTAAGACATAATAAAATATTCTGCTAATAATTAAACAATCAAAAGAAAAATACTTACCTTGTAAAACTGGGGTTTTTCATAAATCCATAATAATACTATAGAAGTAATGATCACCGTTATGGTAAAAATTAAATAATTAGTGGAATAAGTATAGGCTTCCAAGAATATACTGTACCAACAACCCGCGCTAAGATACACCATAATTTTGTCTTATAATGTTCTGCTAATTATTTAAATTGCGTGGTTATAATACTAGAATAGCACAAAGTTCAAGTGACAATTATAAAATGGAATTACAACAGTATCACAACAATAGCATTACCAATGATGAACGGAATGGAACGGATCAACCACAGAACATACGTACCAATACGTACTTACTCTAGGGGGATCAACGGAATATAAATGCACAGAGTACATTTTTATAAAGTGTATATGTAGGTACTCTGTGTCAACGGAAGCTATTTAATTTCAATTTGACAGGACTAAACTAAAATTTATCTTCTGTCCTTTTCTTAATTAAATAGAAAGAAAAAGATGCACTGAACTTAAATTTCGTTTAGTCTGTTAACAACAGAATCGTCACCATTTAAGTATATTGAAACCAAATGGTTTAAAATACGTTTTGCATCTTTAAGCGGGTAGCACACCTCAGCCGCGAAACCATAGCGCTAGGTACTCGAATAGTCTTGCGTCTCGTCAATTCGAGTAGCGGAACATAGCCTTGAACATGGCGCGAGTCTGTTGAATTGAATTAAATAGGTACTGCGGTTTCGCTGCTATGGTTTCGCGGCGGAGGGGTCTAAGGCCTCAAACATGAGCGAATGAAAAGCATTATAAAAAATCTTGAGAATACGATCAATAAAATTTAATTACATAAATAAATTGCAGCCTCAGACCAACAAAATAAGAATTGCAGCGCAAATACAAGCAATAAGTACTTGAATCAATTGACTTGCATGAAATAATTACCTTAGTGTAAACATAAGTCGCATTGATTGGCAAAACTTTATTTAAGCCATTTTATGGGATTCGCAGCACGTTTGTGAACACTCTCAGGGTTGAAGGTTAATTTTGTTGTTGTTTGAGAATTTCAGCTTTCTATGACTTGAAGTACCTGACTGACGAAATTGACTTAGGTCAGCCTCAAAGTCATTTATTTGCTTTAAATGTGGTATAGAAAGGTGGTAGAAAAAGTAGTATTCTTGAGCGATGACACATTTCGCCATATTTTGCCATGCAAATATTAAAAGTAATTTTAGTTATTAAAGATTAACTACATCATATCCTGAGAACTTGAGCTTTCTAGCATGATCCGGCACCGGCACCCTAATTGCGCAATGCACGATCAGCCAGAATTAGAATCGGTTTGAAACAAATGTCTAATCCATTGCTTCATAAGTTCGAAAAAAAAACCTGCTCATCAACATAACTTACGAACTTAAGAAGCAATGGATTAGACATTTGTTTCGAACCTATCGTGTATTAACCAATTAGGGTCAGTTCACAGTTCACACCGAGCCGCAAGCGACGCGCACTTTTTTTCATGATCCGATACAATATCGAATTTATTTAGGTAATACACAATAGGGTACACGCAGCACCGCGCATCTCAGCGTACTTTGACACGTGTCAACCCTCGCAAGAAAATAAGTTCGATAATTGTTAAAAAGTGCGTGCTTCACGTCGCGGTCTGAGCTGACTCTCAGGGGTGCAGGCCGAACCTATGAGGGTTTGAAAATATGACGATTCTTTATTCGAGAAAAGTTAGCGCCCCCGCCAAGATGAGTAAATTGTATTTTTATTTTTTGCTCGTCTTGGCGGGTTCACTATTGTGCCCCTAGATTATCTACTGCTGAAATCATAGAAATATCTTATATCTATGGCTTAAATGCTTACTAATACTAGCACCGAAAAGTCTATCATGATCATGATTCTTGAAAGAGAAAATTGAACAGGACATTATCGTCTGTGGTTTCAGGCCGAGTCATGTCAACTCATGTCGCAGTTGCGTCGTGCTTCCGCTAGGGATGCAAGAAGTGCCAAAAAGTATCATATCGATATTGACAAATCTTTATGTAAGTAACAAAAATATATCAATAAGTATAGATTTCGATACCTATATAGAAAAAAAATCGATATATCCATGAAATTTTCTTAAAAATATTTTTTCTTTATTAAGTTCAAGATTTTAATTAATGAATATACCAAAAAAAAAAACAATTGCTTAACCTTTTCCCAAAATCCCAACTATGTTGGGGTCGGCTTCCAGTCTAACAGGATGCAGCTGAATACCAGTTAATCATTTGCCCCTCCTCCCCCCTTCTTTATACAGGCTGTTTGGTGTTACTATAAAATATTTTGATTATGAATAGAATTTGAAAACTAAGTTTTCAAAACAGGTGACGCGTTCCAAGTCATGTCGTGATTTTCGCGAAACGTAACGCTAGTTACGTTACGTTTCGCGAAAATCATGACATGACTTGGAACGACCCTTACCTAATGTTTGCAAGGTTTAGTTTACCCGAAATGAGACGGTACACGTCGAAACATTTAGTTAGTGGACAATATGTTGCAAGTAGGGATGCAAGAGTTGCCAAAAAGTATCGATATATTTAAAATAAATATCAATATCGATTTCACTATATCGAAAAAAATATCGATATATCAGTGAAATTTTCTATTTCTTTTTTTAACAATATATATTTGAAAAATATTTGTGAAGTTCAATTGTATTTGTTCTTCATTCATATTAAAAATACCAAATTAGGAAAAAAAGAGGAGCTCGTGGCTAAGTAATAACAGCCGCATGGGTCGATACATCAGGTTAACCTACGCTTGCCGGGGTTGGTCCATGGATGGGTGACCATCTTTACATATCGAGATTCCTCCGTGCCTCGGAAAGCACGTTAAACCGTTGGTCCCGGCTGTCATTTGTGGATCTTTGACAGTCGTTACGGGTCGTTAGAAGCCCGAAAGTCTGACAACCAGTCTTGCCAGGGGGTATCGTATTACCCAGTTACTGGGTTGTGGAGGTCAGATAGGCAGTCGCTCCATGTAAAATACTGGTATTCAGCTGCATCCGGTTAGACTGGAAGCCGACCCCAACATATTTGGGAAAAGGCTAGGCCAGGCTAGGCAGATGATGAGTCGCTGCCGACAACGGTGTTGCTATTGAAAATATATCGTATGATACAATGTCTATACATGATATTTTATAATGATATATCGAAATAATAAATATCTCCTAAAAATATCAATATATCGAACAAAAAATATCGACATTTTTTCTACGACCCTAGCCTCCGCTTGCCGATGACGCGTTATCACGCCGTCTTCAGCAATCAGCGTTGCAATCAGCCGTCTTGTGCGTGTAGACTGTGCACAATTTTTTGGGTTTGATTCCCAACAATAAGTTTTTTCCTTTGTAATAAAAGAAAACGGGACGGTTTGCAAATCGGACGTTCTGAAGCAAGACCAAACCACTGATGGACCAAACTTAAATAATAAAATTAATTAATTTCTAAATAATAAAATTACTTTAATTTTTATCATCATTTAGGTACTATATTTTAATCTCAAATTATTTGTTTTTATTACTTTGTTGTAATAAGAATAAAATGACACCTTAAGAAATACCTAACTAAAATCAAAAGTATAAGCTTATATCTTAATAAAAAAAGAGTAAATAAACAGACAATGTTTGAACATTACAACGCGAGAATGTAATTAAATGTTTGTATTGGAGTTATTGCCAAATTTAATTGGAGCGATAGGATTGGGTGAGGTTGCAATATAGTTGCAAGACCAAAGACGGTAGTTAATTGTCCAAACCAAAAAAAATATTGGTAAATAGTTTTCAGTATATAACTATTTGCTCCCAGTAACTGGGAGAATCTCAACATCATTTTAGTTTTGCTTGTGACATGAAGATCTTATTTTTGGTAGGCAGTTCATATATTTTTATGTATATTATGTTATATGTACATCATTTCAGCCATAGATGACATTTTTTTTGGTATGTGTACCAAAGTTTCAAAATAGCTTGCTAATTCATCAATGGTGACATCACAGGGTGGATTTAGAGCTTGTTGAGAACAGCTGCCAGATCTACTACTCTGTTGTTTTGGTTCTCTATGCTCCTGTGAACTTGATACATCATGCTTCCACCATCTACTCACACTGTTTTCATCGGTCACTACATTTTGTACATTAGCACTAGACGATATAGTTAGCTGGTTACAGTTATCAACAAGTGTGCATAAACTTAATGGGTCACATCTCTCAATATCTGTCATGTTTTTACTTGTTGATTCTTGGCAGTTCTCCTCATCCAATTTAATAACAGTACCACCTTTTTTTAATATATTCAATACTGGTTCTTTGAGTATCTTACTAGGTTTCTTTTTGCAGATTCCAGGTTTTAGTTTTTTTTTAGATGAACAAGAGCATCTTGACTCTTTAGGTAGGACAGTAATCTTGGGAAAATTCCTTTTCTGCATTGTGTTTGTGAATGGATTTTCATTACTTCTATTGTTATTTATTTTTAGTGGTTCTATTTCTAGTCGTCCCATTTCCAATCCTAATAATATGTCTTCTTTATTCATGATTCAAAGTACTGAAACAAAAATAAGACTATTTGTTTATTCACTCCAGTTGAAAGGGTTATAATATTAGCAACACTGCTGAATTCCTGATGTTATTTTTCCCTTTGTGCAACAGTGCCATTTTACAGATCATTGATCACTTTCATACAAAGGTATTAATTCTGAAAATATGTTAAGTTATTGTAAATGTTTTCAAATATCAAGCAGAAAATCAACTCACATATATAGGTATAATTAGTAATTTACTGAAATTTTTGTGTTTGCTTAGGGGTTTTCTTTTCTGTCTTCTTGTATTAGACAGGTAATATGCATGTTAACAATATACTTATGGAAAATAGTGTGATTGGTCATGTTTGTTTTGAACTACAAGACCGTGTTCTCATTGTTCTGGAATGGAACAACACTATAACCTGCAGTACATTATGTACCTATGTACCTAAACAAAATAATTAAATGTTGCAAGAGGTTCTGGATATTTATATTTTTTGTCTTCGTTCAGCACAAATTATTAGCAATTAGTCAATGACCAATTGAGCATTGTCGTTTTTTGAGAAATGCTTTGTTTATGGAAAACATACCAGTGGGCTGCTGAGCTAGTTAGTAATTTCACGACGCTGTTGTATGTTATAAGAACAATAATTACTTTCATAACACTATTCGATATATAGGATTCATGTAAAGAACTAAATCGTATGCTTTACTGCTAATAAATTGGACATTTTATTTTGTTTACGTCACGGTCGTCCTTTTCCATTACAAAAGTGCTCTGTGGTCGTCATGTTGCATGTTCATGTTCATGACATTTGACCACAGACTACTTAGAGATAGAGTGAGGCGTATTTATTGTCACAGATAGAAATAACAGATATTAAAAAATAGCAGATAGCAATTGCCCCTAACAATAAAACATAACATCTGTTACTTAAAATAACAGATCCTCAAGACTGTTACCGCGGCTGATACTGTTAAAACTTCGGATACGATTTTCGACTTTAATGAAAAGAAATATAGAAGATATTCAATTGAGATTTATACGTATTTATTATGATCCGTACAAAAATAACAGGCTGTTATTTAATAACAGGCTGTAATTTAATAATAGATAGATACGATTTTCGATTTTAAACCAAAAGAAATAAAGAAGATATTCGATTGAGATTTAAATACGTATAACAAAAATAACAGATCCAAATATGTTATTAAATCACAGCCTGTTATTTTTGTACGGTTATCGTCCGTACAAAAATAACAGGTTGTGATTTAATAACAGATATTTGGATCTGTTATTTTTTTGTCACAGTCACAGTGATAACAGATTTAGTGTTAACCTGTTACAACCCATCTCTACTTAGAGATACTACCAAGTGCACAGACTGATGATAGGTACCACAGACTACAATTACAATAAGTACACGCGCAGCGACTTTAGTCGTAAGCGACTCCCTAGCGATTTCAAAATATTAGACTAGTGTTTTTCGGAAATTAAACATAGGATTTTCCGGAAAAACCCATGTCGCATGTAAATAACGCTAAATTGTCACTACAAGTTACTTCAGTATCATGTAGAATTATTGTGCTTTGTACGGAAATCCTATATAATGCGAGATCAGCATAAACTGGTGTGTACAGGTAGGCCCTCAATCCTATAGGTGAGAACCGAGGACGCAACTTTACAGTCCATCCCTCACACCACACGCACAAGACTTGTTTTGTACAGAGATTTGTCACCTTTGCGCAATGTTGCCAGGTCTGGTTTTCACTTTACCCCAAGCTTCGTCTCAATTTACCCACGATTCAAAGTTAGTTTGAAAAAATACTCTAAATTAGAAAATAGGTACAAGCTAAACGTTTACAAACGTTACCGTGCGTTTGCACTGGCGAAACATTTAAGACAAAACATGTTAAAATCTCTACTTCCTGTCAAAAATTGTATGGAAAATTGACAGAAAATAGAGATTTCAACATGTTTTGTCTTGAATGTTTCGCCAGTGCAAACGCACGGTTAGGTTGATTTAGTAGGTTTAAGGTGGTGAATACTGTGCGTGAGACATTTTTGAATTGGCAGATCGTATGATTATTGCTTTAGAGGATATTATCGTTTTAAATATAATAAACAGTTAAAAGTAAAATGTTTGATTTGAAGTTACGAGTAGATAAGCTAAAATAAATTGTATTTATAAATAAGGGCGCATATTTCAAATTTGGTTGAACAAAAAAGAACCAATCAAGAAAAATAGGTACTTTTTGCTCCATTGAGTTGAGACGGGTTGGGTGGGGGTCAGTCGAATCAATGCATTGATAAACTGTTAAGAATCTGGAACAGTTTCTCGTTTCTGAAAAATGGTTTCGTTTTGTTTAACGAAAAACCTAGAACGAACGAACATATGGTAACCCTAGGTTTGCCCTAGATTTAGAGTAAAACTATTACAGCAGGGTAAGTTTTGGGGTATTAATTTTTTTTGGGTAAGGTCTGTTTCGAATAGTACTGGGTCGTACCAGGTTTTTCGTAAAACAAAGCAAAACCATTTTTCAGAAACGAGAAACTGTTCTAGATAACAATTTATCAATGCATTGATTCGACCGACCCGTCTTAACTCAACGTAGCAAAAGTACCCGTTTTTCTTGGTTGGTTCTTTTTTGTTCAACCAAATTTGAATGATGTGCCCTTATTTTTAAATAAGATTTATTTTAGCTTACCTACTCGTAACTTCAAATCAAACATTTTACTTTTGAAACACAGGTTTGAATTAACCTAGATCGGGCGGGTCGCTACCAAAAAACTTGTAATTCCAATCTATCATTACTTGCACCTCAAAATATTTTAGTTGAAGTTTATCTTTAGGAACCTACTATATTTGTGTGGAAAGTCTTACTGTTGTTGAAATGTACACTTTTTAAGCGTTTAATTATTATTCAATAAATAAATTATTATTATTAATTATTATTTTAACTGTTTACTATGTTATTAAACGATAATAATATCTAAAGCAATAGTCATACGATCTGCCAATAAAAAAATATCTCATGCACAGTACTCACCACCTTGAACCTACTGAACCAACCTGACGTTTGTAAACGTTTAGCTTGCATCTACTTTTTAATTTAGGGTATTTTTTCAAATTATCATTGAATCTCGGGTAAATTGAGACGAAAACCAGGGGGCCAAGTCTACTAATTTACAAACGTGTCAATGGTCTCACAATGATGAGTTTTTGACAGATTTGCCATACAAAATCTGTCAAAAACTCATCATTGTGACCGTGCGTTTGCACTGGCGAAACATTTACGATAAAACATGTTGAAATCTCTATTTTCTGTCAAAGTTCCATACAATTTTTGACAGGAACTAGAGATTTAAACATGTTTTGTTGTAATGTTTCGCCAGTGCAAACGCACGGTGAGACTACTGACAGGTTTGTAAATTTTTAGACTCGGGCCCCCTGGGGTAAAGTGAAAACTAGACCTGGCTACATTGGCCAAGTGTCACCAGCTGTTCTTCCAGTTCTGCTCTTTGGTTCTGCTGCTGTCATGTCACTGTGTCATGTCAGTACCTACTTCTTGTAGCTGAGGTTTTAAAATTACTAGAATATCTGTAGATAAATCTCGTATTCATGAAAACAAACATAAACAGGAACTGAGAGAGAGGCAGAGAAATAAGGAGATTAAGTACAGATTCAAAATTAATACATAACTTGAAGAGTTTGAGAAGTTTTGTTGCGTTTTTAAACAAATATTTTATAATGGCTTGTATTCGAAAAGATGTATTTTGGATCGGCATTATATGTTTGATTAGTTTCTGTTACGGAGAACACCTGAAGTCATCATCTTCATCGAGTGAACAGAGAAATCCTAAGTCCATATTTACTGAACCACAAACTACATTGCAAGGAAAAGTATACACTAATTACAACAGTGATCACGAAATTGTTTTTTCAAGGTCAAAGCGATCCAGTTTACCCAATCAGAGTGATTCTAGTTCTAGTGAATCGTCAGTGAATAGTCAACTTGTGAATTCAACACCAAGCTCCTCAACTGAAGGTTTAAATATTGCTACAGAAAAGAATGATAAGGAATCTTCCATACTATCAGTAGTGCTCGTAAATATATCGTCATCAGCGATTCCAAATGCGTCAGTTGTAAGTCCCTCTGATGCAGCACCATTGCCCGAAAAGAGCTCTGCAGAAGATGAACACAACAGTTCCATGGCCATATTTTTTGTATTATGTGTGCTGGCTCTAGGCATTTTATTGATTCATCTTATGCTTCAAACTGGGTTTTCCTATCTTCCTGAGAGTGTGGTAATTGTGTTTCTTGGTGGTTTAATTGGTATGATCATCAATTTGATGTCCATTAAAAACATTGCAAACTGGAGAAAGGAAGAGGCATTTTCACCGACTGCTTTTTTCCTAGTTCTGTTGCCTCCCATTATTTTTGAATCAGGTTATAATCTTCACAAGGGTAATTTTTTTCAAAACATTGGATCAATCTTATTGTTTGCTATAGTTGGAACTGCAATATCGGCATTTGTCATTGGTGCTGGAATATATTTGCTAGGGTTAGCCCAAGTAGTTTATAAACTGAGTTTTGTTGAATCATTCGCCTTTGGCTCCCTGATATCAGCAGTAGACCCTGTTGCCACAGTGGCAATCTTCCATGCTCTTGATGTAGACCCAGTACTCAACATGTTGGTTTTTGGAGAGAGTATACTAAATGATGCTATTGCTATTGTTCTGACAACTGCTGTTTTGGACTCAAATGATCCCCTCATGTCCACTGGAGAAGCAATTCTTTCTGCAATCAATAGGTTTTGGTTAATGTTCTTTGCATCAGCAGGCATAGGAGTCTTGTTTGCACTTGTTAGTGCACTTCTATTGAAACATGTTGATCTTCGAAAGAACCCATCTCTTGAATTTGGTATGATGTTAGTGTTCACTTACGCTCCATATGTACTAGCAGAAGGTATTCATTTGTCAGGTAAGTTTTTCATTTATGTATTGTTTCGTTTATTTATTTTCTTTCTTATGTAATAAGATTTTTAAATATTTCTTAAACTAAAATGATAATTAGTATAAAAAACATAAAAAAATTGAGGTGCGCTGGAGTTGGGAGCAGGGTCCAAGCTACCAGTTGTTAGGGCTGCAGAAACAGGAACCTCCTCACAATGCGAGACATATCGAAGAGTACTGCTTTCTGAATCAGGCTCTTGATCCAACCACTTAATGAGAGCTTCGAGAGATGTTGGTTATTATAATAAAAATGTATTACACATTTGCGTGAAAAATCATTGACCCCCCCGGTCTCTTTTATTTGATACAAGATAATTCAAAAAGTTTTATCAACAATAACTTAATATATTGTATTATGATTTTTTTTGCCACTGCCTCGTTGGTCTAGTGGTTGAAAGCGCTACTGCTGTGCATGAGGTCCTGGGTTCGATTCCCAAGTTGGGCGAAGTGTTATTCGATTTTTCCATCGAGAATTTCTCAGTAGCAGCTCGCAGTCTGAAATTGTGCCCAGTTGATGGCAATAGGCTTGCCCCCTATTACATGGGACTTAAACATAACTGGAGAAATATGGGTGTATTATACATAGGTACACCTCTGCTTAACCCCTCGGGGATTGCTGACGTCATTTTATGTTATGACTTTTTTGCATGCATGTGTAGTTGTGATTAATTAATTGTGGTATTTGAACATAACTAGTTGTATTTTTGATTAAGCATATTTTGTTTCAGGAATAATGGCAATATTATTTTGTGGCGTAGTAATGTCTCATTACACACATTTCAACTTATCAACGGTGACACAGGTCACCATGCAGCAAACTATGAGAACACTGGCATTCATCGCTGAGACCTGCGTGTTTGCTTACTTAGGATTAGCTATATTCAGGTATTTTATTTAATATAATTATTACTCAACACTCAAGTGAAATAGGAAATTATAAGCTTAATATTCTTACAAATATTTATTATGTTTACAGCTTTAGACATCGTGTGGAACCAGCTCTGGTAGTTTGGAGTATAGTCATGTGTTTAGTTGGTAGAGCTGCTAATATCTTCCCACTTGCTTTACTCTGCAATAAATTCCGTGAGCATAAGATAACTAAGAAAATGATGTTTATCATGTGGTTTAGTGGTAAGTACTTCATATTTTAACCCTTCATACGTTTGAATGCTGAGTTGACGAGTAATAGAGATGCATGGAAGAAAAATACGTACCTTCTGCGCCAACCACACATATAAATAAATAAAATAAATTGTGTACGAATATTATAAAGAGGAAAGATTTTTTTGTTTGTACCGAATAGGCTCCGAAACTACTGGACCGATTTTAACCATTTTCTCACCAATAGAAAGCTTTACCAGGAAGTAACATAGGCTGTAATTTATTTTAAAAAAAGGGGGTTCTTAAGATACTTGCAATAATGTAACCCAAAGTAGCAAAATGTTGCCTATAAAATTAATTATTTGGCGTGCGCTGAGAGAACATGATTGTACCATCAATCACACGGGAGTCACACGTGCGTGTGACTCTGTATTTTGAATTTTTCTGTCTGTGTTTTAGTTGCCTTTTAGTCGTAGTTGAGCTTTAGTTTTTATAACTTTTATTTTTATTATTTTGGGATAACATATAATTATGTATTTAAATGTGCTAATTAAGCCCTTTCATTTGATACACAAGATGGAACAATAAAAAATGTTTCTTTTTTGTTCTTGCTTTTATGTCCTCTAGAGGGCGCCATATTTAATTTAATGTGACGTAACATAGCCTATTACCAGCGGGATCTTCCAACGATACCTTGTTTGTCGAATTATAATGAGAAGTTTAGAAGTTAGGAGGGAACAGATGAATATACATACCAGTAAAAATCATAACCCTCCTTTTTGCTTCGCCGTAGTCTGGTCAATATTCAGCCGTTTTTAGATAAAATTGTTCACTGACATAAAGCGGCCATCTATGTTCAACTATATGAAGCAATTAAATAAATAATTATGTACCTGTTACATGTTACAGGGCTAAGAGGAGCAATATCCTACGCTTTATCACTTCATTTGGGTTTTTCCGACGAAACTCGACATGTGATTATAACTACAACGCTAATAATCGTCCTATTCACGACTTTATTCTTCGGTGGATCTACCATGCCTTTATTAAAGTTTTTACGAGTAAGTAAATAATAATATTTGATTAATAGTAGAAAGCCTAGTTGGTCTAGTGGTGGCAAGCACTACTGCTGACCATGATGAGGTCTTGGGGTTTGGTTGCGGGTCGGGCAGTGTTATTGGATTTTTCCATCTGGAATTTCTAAGTAGCAGTGGAGTCTGATCCGTGTGGATTTGCATTTTAGGGTTCCGTAGCCAAATGAAAAAAACGCAATCCTTATAATTTCGTCTTGCTCGCCTGTCTTTCCGTCTGATAGTTACACAGCCATTTAAATTTGAGACTATTGGCACTTAATTTGTGAAATTTGGAAGTAAGGTGTACCTATTCTATGAACCGCTAAACAGTGGAGTAGTGAAAATACGAGAAGTAATCAGGTGTGACACTGCCCATAAATGAAACCGAGAGATGATAAAAAAACGGCGCACATAGGCTTGTGGGTATGATGTTTCTAATTAACCTTTTTATCAAAGTCAATCGATTTTGCGATATGGGATATAATTTCAGTTACAATCGCAAAAATAACACTTTTTTTCACAGTTCCTGTTCTTTGAGAAAATAAAAACTTATTTTTGCAGGCGATATTAATTAATAGGTATGGTGTTAATATATGTAAATGTTAATATTCCTCCAGAATACGAAACCCTTCACTTTCCGTAGTTCGACACGCACTGGGCCGGTTTTTTTTCCTGTAAATTCAATTAAGCCCCGCGATGCGAAGTTTCATTTCAAAAATTGAAAGACTGCCATTCTATATCGAGAGAAGACATACCATAATATTCCAATCAGAATTAAGAATAAGTATTTTTTTAACAGGCTAACAAAAAAACGAAGCGTTCGAGATCATTACGTAAGCAGAAGGAAGTAAGTTTATCTAAGACAAGGGAGTGGGGCCAAGCTATAGACTCGGAACATTTGTCTGAGATTACAGAAGAGGAATTAGAGGTAAGGGTAAATAATAAGTATAGTGGTCATTTTTTTCGTAAAAAACGCGTGGAACATGTATCATTACATTAATTAGACTTTGGCTTTGTCACTTTTGATGATAAAAATTCCCAATAGATTGAAACTTCAATAGGGTTGAAACTATACTAGCTGTCACAATATGGTAAAGAGTTAAGTAAAAAAAAATTAAGTTATAAAAACTAAAACCCAACTACGAAAAAAAGTCAATCAACTAAAAAGGTATAAACAAGATACAGATGAACATACATACATACCGGTCAAAATCATGAAAAATCTCAAAATCAACCTCCTTTATTCATCGCCGTAGTCGGGTAAAAAAAATTAGCTAATCAAAACTAAATATTTTTACATGACATTTTACGTTCATGGGTTTCCGCAAAGATACAATCTTGACTCATTGGCGTTAAAGAAAAATATACCGTTTTATGACGTGCAAGTGACACAACCTTAGGGTGGTAAAGTTATTACGAGGTCGACTATACTAGTGCACAAGTGATTTTACGTATTTTTGTTGATATGAAGGTTTCACTAGGATGCACTGTAGTTGAACGACACGACTTTGAAATTTACCTTGGCCTAGAATGACCTAGATAGATAACGACTCCAAAAACGCGAAAATTCATTTAACAAAATTTTAAGCTTGGATCAAAACGAAAATAATTGTATTAAAAGTTAGGTACTCAGACCAACAAAAAAAGGTAGAAGGAGCACTCCGAACATCAAAAGTTAAGCCATCTTTTTATTTATGTGTGTGTAAAAAGGGTTGCCATTTGTTAAAGTTTTTCCCTATAATTTGGGGAATAGTATTGTATGGGTAGAATAACTTTGTACGAGTAAGATATTGTTGAGTATGGTATTATACATCAATTGTTAAGAAGGGCTTCTATTCCGAAATAAAATAAAAAATTACATCGCTATTTCTTATAGCTACTATCCATGTATTTTTAGATTCAGTATTACTTGGAAATCTAATATAAATACATAAAACAAGAAAACAGGAATATAATTACTCGAAATAAGAAATCATAATTTAAATTGGTTTAATCGAATGGGAAAATTTGAAATCACAATATGGCAACCCTCCCACCTTATGCCACTGCTTTCATTCTTTCATTCGTTGAGGTTTTTTGTTCCAAGTAACCTAAAGTTATTTAAATTATAAAACGATGTTATTTCAAGTGCGTACAAGTGAAAAGTGATTCCGTAAAACTTTTTATTTGATTTGCTATTGTTTTTACAAGTTTTCACTACACAGGAAGGCATAATTCTAATTTTTTTATTGATGTTTGCTAGACGACGACTCGTGACGTACACACGGCTACACATCAAGCTGTACATTTCCAGTTTATGCTGATCTCACATTGTATAGGATTTCCGTACAATGCGAGGTCAGCTTATACTGGAAATGTATAGCTTGATGTGTAGCCGTGTGTACTAGGAGCGATGAGCATAGTTTTAGTATATCTGTGTGCGTGAGCCTGTGTGTTTACTTGCAGGAGCATAGTTTTGTGGCTTCACTATTGATGTTCGGGTCGCTCTATCTACCTTTTTTTGTTGGTCTGAGGTTAGGTAATTGATATAATTATATTGGGAGTGTATCACCCCTTGCCCTAAAGTTTTTTAGAGAGATCCGAAGGCATAAGTAACCTTTATTGATGTGGATTTATTGGATCATAATTCTTATTCGGAGATTAATTATTACATTCAGGTATGGATAATACCAGACTATTATACTGTCTCACTGCAGAGCAAAGGCCTCTTCTCAGATAAAGAAGGCACGAGCATTTGATCACCATGCTTGTTCAAGGAGGATTGGCGATTTCAAACGATTTTTCCCTTCACCAATGTCTGTGATGTCCAAGATAAACTTGGAACTTTAAGTACATATGAATTGAAAAAGCCACATTGATGCTTGACTGAGTCTTGAGTTAGTACGGTTCTGTGATACCGGGCTATCGTAGCCTAGCTTCAATTAATATTTTATAAGTATAACAAAATATGTTTTTTTTCTATGTGGGCTAATCGTCAAAATGCATCTATATAACTGAATACATTTTATAAGAAATCTGGTACCTTCCCTGGAACTTGAAACTTATTATTGTACTTAAATGTTTTAGGTAAATTATTCACATGCGGCGCGACTGAGAGGTTTCGTGAGGTTAGACATGAAGTATCTGACTCCATTCTTCACCAGGAGATTCACTCACCAGGTAAGAACTGCTTCCGAAAGGGATACCGGGACCTTGGCAATAGGCAACTGAAGGAACACGGGTGGGTTTTAGCCAGTAAAAGTCTGACACGCCCTCCCGCTCCGCCCAGAGCGGAAGAAGTAATTTGATGACTTCTCACACTAAAAAAAAAAATTTAAGAACTGCTTTTACTGGAATTTTGTCTCACTGAACTAATTTTTTGGCCCACGATTGATTCGTGATCTGATGCTGATCATTCTATGTATTTTGAACCGAAAAAGAAAAAAACGTGAGGTTTTGAAACATTAAAGTGCACTTAACGTTTAATTGTTATTACTTATGTGCCCAAGTGGTGTATGAGTTTATTTCGAAAGTCGAATACCGTTTTTTTACCGATTATATCAACGGCTTTGCCTCTAATAGTTTCAGGCTAATCTGAAAAATCTAAACTATTCTTGTGTATTAAATTAAAATTATGTTTGTGCTAATAAAAAATCAAGGCATTCAACTCAGTTTGACCATAGGTTAAAAATTGTACCTATATAATTTCAAGTGCTTGCTTCATTTCAGGAGTTAAAAGATTGTAAAAGCCAAATGACGGATCTTACTAACCAGTGGTATCAGGCTATAAAAATATCGAATGATCGAGAAACTGATGAAGAGGAGAGTCTGCAACAAAGCTCCCATTCTAATTCACAGACCAGTCTTCAGCGAGGCGTATAAATAAATACAATTTTATTAAGGGCGAATGTCACCAATGAGACTGAACGCGATCAGCACATCTAAACTGCGTTCAAAAGCTGTCAGTGTATACCTAATGTGTATAACTGGAATTAATCGTTGGTTTTTACGGCCTTTCGTTTAACTTGAAGAACACTTCATAACTATATTAAAAACACTGAAATAGTGTAATTGTTATGTTATATTCAATTTAGGACCTGCCACCCAATTGCGTAAAACACTTTCATTCAAAATTCGAAGTATTTTGAAAGAAGTTCCTAATCCATCCTTACATTATAATTAATGTATCCATACATTATAATGAATGTGAAAAGAACTCTTTGTGGTCTTTTTAGGATGCTTATTTCTTTAGCAGGTTCCTTTTCACTTGTCCACATGTTTATTAGCAATTAATATTTTCGGTAACTTTCCTACAATATAAGGTGCTTTCATTTCTAAAATAGTTAGCAGTGTTGAACACTATTTTACACGTATAATAATTTATTAGTTTGGTTTACAAGATTAGAATTAATACAATGGTACAATTTTATTAGGCACAGTCCAACCGAATTTCCGGACCAGCATCCTAATTGCTTAATACACGATCAATCGTTTTGAAACAGATCTAATCCATTGCTTCATAGGGTCACAATTTTTTTTTTTCAACAACCTATTTATCGCAATTAGTGTTGTTAAACTGTCAAAATGAAGTAGATTAGTCTTAATCGTTTACGAAAATGTGTTACGCAATTAGATAGCTGACTGTGTAGGAGAAAGTGCTATTGGGTTTTTCCATATGGAATTTCTTAGCAGCAATCCGGAGATTGGATTTGTGTCCGGTTGATGGCAATAGGCTTGCCCCCTATTACATGGGACTTTAACATAACTGGTGATATGTGGGTGTACTATAGGTACACCTCTGCTTAACCCTCTTTGGGGAATACAGGCGTGATGTTATGTAATTTAATCACATTCTGTAGTAAATGTTAGTTAATATTTTATTACTTTAGTACTTGTATAGTTTGTGTATTGTTAATATTTTTAATTTCTGATTCCTATTGAGTATTACATTTTAGTTAAGAAATGTGATATATTTAAGTATTGAGAAAGGACTAGAGTATTATTAATTACGTAATAGTGGGCGCCAAAGATTTACGTGTTCTTTTAAAAGTATTACTGCAGAAAAATCCTAGTTCTATGCTCATTTTCACCAGCACTTGACACAGAGCCACATTATCAAAAAGGCGTTGCAGACATTCTGAGCATCAATGTTTATTTAGAATTATTTTGTAACAAAGCTTACATTATATTTTGCCAGGCTATTATAGTATTTGGTTGTGTAATGTAAACATACACATTAAATGTGATTTAGTAATTATAGGTACTTTAAATAATATGTACTTAAGTGTTGTTAATAAGCTTTAATTCTTAATCAGGTCAATGTAAATCAAAGTATTTCTTTTTATGCATTTGTTGTTTCAAATTCTGAAATTTTCTTTCGATATTCCAGTTTACAAAAATTTTAATGATATAGGTAGGTACCTAGTTGATACATGGTGTCATATTAATTTATTGTGAAATTTATTTTTAAAGGAAATCTATATCATATATCCTAGTAAATTAAATGGCTAGTCTAAAGAAATAGCTGTATTATAGCATATTTTAATTTTAAATGTATCGTTATTACATTATGGTAATATTTAAATTTTTGCCAAGCAAGTTGAAGCTATTTTCTAATATACATAGCTTCAGTTAAGGTGGCTCACTTGGCTATAATAATTGGTGGCCAATATAAATAATTGTTTAAAGAAAGAGCAACTGTAGTGTTCATATTACTGTGCGTTTGCACTGGCAAAACATTCTCTATTTTCTGCCATGTTCCATACAAGTTTCGATAGGAACTAGATTTATGTCAATATGTTTTGTTGTCAATGTTTCGCCAGTGCAATTACGCACATTTACGGTAGGTAATACTGAAACTGACATATTAAATATTGGCATTTCGTGCAAACGCATTTTTTGTTAAATTAAATTAAACCCATTAGGATTTTTTGCAAAAGTTTAAAGTATAGCTAAGAGAGTTTTAAGTTAATACAATTCAATCTTCCTCATTTTCCAAATTGATGTGACTACCAAATTTTCCATACAAGTGCGCTTTTAATTCACCCATTTGAGATTTGAGCTCCTCACATTTGCCTTCAAGTTCATTTATTTCATTTATCTTTTTTGATTTGGCGTCATCTAATGATTTCTGGAAATAAAATTGTTTGGTTAAAATGACCCCCTCAAACTGAAACAATTGATTATGTCTAGATAGTGTTGCCCTGCAAAGAACTAAAACAAGCAAGCTTTGTATGCCTGATGTGCGTGGCAAGTACGTCTTACACTTGCGCCAAGTCATTGTGCTTTTCTTGTGTGCTGTGCATGTATTTAGCGGCTATCTGTCGGAAGTTATTTTTTTCGACAAGTTCACGGCTTTGACTATCTAGACATATTTATGTCTTTGGCTGAATGCTGATTCAACAAGCTAAGGTAGAGAGATCGGCAGAATGTTTGAGAAATATAATAATTTTATTTTAGTAAGTACTCAATTTAGAGAAAAATAAATTTACATTTTACTATTCATACAAGTACCTATAGGCCGACCGCTTAACTGAGACCGTTCCTGAGTAGCTGCGCGGTGCGGGAGGGGTGTGGTGTCGTTATGCGAGAACTCAATGATTCGTGAACTTGTGAGTCATTCCTCCTGCACTGCACAGGTACTTTAGGAATGGTCTCAGTTAAGGTTGGCCTATAGTTGGGGGGAACAAGTGCAGCATGTACCACAGATCTTTAGTCTTGTGAGTTTTTTATGCTTGATATACATTTCTTTAACATTTTAGGGATTTCTTTCTACTTCTGTACTTTCCAGATGCAAAGATGTGTACATCATCATTTCAGTGGAAAGACGTCCACTGCTGGACATAGGCATGCCCCAAGCACTGTCACTTTGACTGGTTTTGTGCTTCTTGCACCCAGTGGATTCCTGTGGCCTTCACCAGGTCATCTGTCCCCCTTGCAGCTTTCCTTGTGCATTGGGTTGGTTTTGTGTACTATCGAAGAACTTCATATCTTAGCAGTTTCAAAACAAAATCCCGTGAACACGATGACTACATCTGTTACCACCCCGGTTCTATAATGGCTGAGCGCTGCAAGCAGAAATAGTCCTTACAGTGCATAGATATGATCTTCTTCGATGGTACATTGTAATGTGATTTGCTAAATAAATATTAGATCAAATTATTGTAGCATAAAAGATATCTTTTGCCCTGCTGGACTACTGGGCAAATTAATTAATATGTACAGAAGAATCGCACTAATTTGGCACTATTAACAACCAGAGGGTGCCAGATTATTGGAATGTTGGGATTACTGGATAAAATAAAGCATTTCATAAAGAGAGTACATACATATTGCGAGGGAGGCGCGGGCGGAGCGTGCCGGATTATTGGACGTATCAGTTGTATTGAAGTGCTGGATTAGTGAGATTCTACTGTACATCTAAACTTCTGAACAAATAAATCCTACTAATATCCTACTCAAATCAATCTGCCGAGCCTTTTCCCAACTATGTTGGGGTTGGCTTCCAGTCTAACCGGATGCAGCTGAATACCAGTATTTTACATGGAGCGACTGCCTGTCTGACCTCCAAAACCCAGTAACTGCAGTAACTGGGTAATATGATACCCCTTGGTAACCCTGGTTGTCAGACTTTCGGGCTTCTGATGACCCGTAACATCTGTCAAAGATCTACGAATGACAGCCGAGACCAACGGATTAACTTGCTTTCTGAGGCATGGAGGAGTCTCGGTATGTAAAGATGGTCACCCATCAACGGACCAACCCCAGCAAGCGTAGCTTAACCTGACGGGTCGACCCATGCGGCTGGTATTACTTAGCCACAAGCTCCTCCACTAACTAATACCCTACTAATACTAATATCCTACTACCCTACTAATTATAATAATTATAAATGTGAAAGTGTGTGTTTGGATGTTTGTTACTTAATCACGCAAAAACGGCTGAATGGATTTGGATGAAATTTGGCAAACAGATAGTTTATAACCTAGATTAACATATAGGATACTTTTTATCCCGATATTCCCACGGGATCAAGACTTACGCGAGGGAAACCGCGGGGCGCAGCTAGTATTAAATATAGAGTTGTGCCTAAGGTAGTCTCTAAAAGTAATGATCCAAATAAAAATTCACTGATAAAAAGCGACACTATTGCTTAGCCGTGTTAGATAGGTAGGTAGCGGAATTACAAGAAATATTAATTCAGTTATGAGTTACAACATTGAACATCAGACAGCAACCCAGAATGACATACTAACCAAAGTGTCTTCAAGCCCTTGACAAATGAAAATTTCACCGATGAGATATGGGATTTTTTCACCATCATCAGCAAGACTGAGTTCTTCTACAGCTTCTTCTAAATTCTTCATATCATTCTGTTTAAGTTTGAGTTCTTCTTTGAAGTCGTCTACTTTGGCATTTAGACGAGCAAATTTGTTTATTTTCTGCTGATCTTCAAAGGAAATGTGGACATCTGAATCCTAGAAACATAATAATAACTGGTGAGGTATTGAGCATAATACCTAACACCTAACATAACCTCACTATATTGAAAACCTTCACGTACTGGTTGAAAAGTGCCTTTTCCAGAATTTGCCATTATGTTTATGTATTATTACAATGAATAAAACAAGATTAAACTACTTTAAGGTTTTATTAAAACCAGTTGATCAATCACAATGGGATCACAATGACAGTATATGTTCCTTGGGTAGGTACCTAGGTACCCGTCACAGCAGTGTTGCCAACTCCAAAAGTTCAAATTATTGACTTCCCACGTCAAAATTATCGTTTTTTAGGCAAAATTATCGTACAAAAAAAAAAATATCTTGTAAAACTTTAATTCAAATTGCTATCAAAAATCAATAATTTTTTACTAGAGTCAAAGGGGAAGTATATGCCAAGATTCACCACTAATGGCGCTAGCAGCACAAACCTTAAACATGTTTTGTCATAATTTTTCTGATGATATTTTTATGTTTTCTATTATAATCTAAATTTGATTAAATTATTCTAATCTAGAAACCATTTGTGCATTTCACGTCGGTCTCACCGACTAGATAGTAACTGTGGGAATGGATGAATACAGTGCTACTAGGATCTTTTGACGCTTGATAACATTATAAGAGGTTAAGGTTGCCTGGAAGAGATCGCAGAAAGCGATAAGGCCGCCCATTGTATGTTTTGTAGTGTTAAATATATTTATTTTCGCTATGTATTTTCTGGTGTACAATAAAGTATATTTAAATAAATAAATAAGAGGGCGCTGTTGGTAAACATTTGTGAAATTGTTTTGTGATTAATTGTATTGAACAAAGATCCTCGTAAAGCTTTAACAATCATCATGGGCTTCTACATTATTAGAAATAACAATGAAAACATGCTTTTTACCCGACTGCCCTAGGAGGGTAATGTTTTTCGAACTCAACTCAAAAAACTCAAAGCATTTATTTCAATTAAACCATTTACAGGCACTTTTGAATTGTCAAAGAGTCGGTCAGTTAGTCAAAAAGTTGAAGCTAGTCGAGAGTATGTATGTATGTTTGTATGTCTATTTCTTTGGCACGCTCTGAAGCCTAAACGGCTTGATGGATTTTAACATATGAGGTGTCGTTAGGTTCGACTTAATTGTGGGAGTGACATAGGCCATAATTTTTTTATATATTTCATATGTAAACAAAAAAATGAGGGACGGGAAGGTTTTTTTAAAATAAATTACTATATTGGTGTCAAATAAAAACTAGTTATGAGTTAATTCCAAATCAAATTAATAAAACTAAAAAGCTTGAAATAAAATAAATTATTTAAAAAAAAAAAATCGCCTGCAAAAACGCATAACTTAAAAGGGAAAAACAAGCATTATAAAAAGTTACACCATATTCCAGGTTATTGGTTTGTTCCCCGCCTGTAATACCAAAATTCTACAGTTTATAATACTTGTTTTTGCCTTTTAATTAAGTTATGCGTTTTTGTTACCGTGCGTTTGCACTGGCGAAACATTCGAGACAAAACATGTTTAAATCTCTAGTTCAAACATTTAAACATGTTTTGTCTCGAATGTTTCGCCAGTGCAAACGCACGGTAACATACACAATTACACACGTCACACACAACCACCAAGAGTTCTTCGTTGTCTATTGATAATTACAGTATTTGTTGTTACGTCACACACAACCAGTTGTTGACTGATTGACTGACAAATGACAATTGATTGATTGACATTGACATTTCATGTTGTTTTTCTGCATTTGACAAATGACTACTGACATTTTTTTATTTTTTTCTGCGTTTAGTTTTGTCTGACAAATACGTTTTGTAATTGGATCTTTTTTTTTCAGCGTATCTCAAAATTATCGTACATTAGACATTCACTATCGTACATCGTACCATTGGCCAAATTATCGTACGTCCCCATAATTATCGTACGGGTTGGCAACACTGCCGTCACAGACTAGTTAGTCTTGTACCCGTGCCAGATACAAATTACAGACAGATGGTCATGACTTCATGAGGTCATCCAGTGTTGCCAGGTCTGGTTTTCACTTTACCCCAGGCTTCGTCTCAATTTACCCGAGTTTAAATGATAATTTAAAAAATACCCTAAATTAAAAAAGTAGGTGCAAGCTAAACGTTTACAAACGTCAGGTTGGTAGTTTCAAGGTGGTGTGATTTGTGCGAACGTGAGACATTGTTGAATTGGCAGATCGTATGACTATTGCTAGGCTAACGTTAAAAGTAAATGTTTGATTTGAAGTTACGAGTAGGTAAGCTAAAATAAATCTTATTTATAAATAAGGGCACATAATTCAAATTTGGTTGAACAAAAGAGAACCAACCAAGCAAAACGGGTACTTTTTGTTACGTTGAGTTTAGACGGGTCGGGGGTCAGTCGAATTAATGCATTGATAAATTGTTACCTAGAACAGTTTCTCGTTTCTGAAATTGGTTTCGTTTTGTTTTATGAAAAACCTGGAACGACCCAGTACTATTCGAAACAGACTTTACCCTAAAAATACCCTAAAAAGTTAATACCCCAAAACTTACCCTGATGTTTCCAGTTTCTCAACAGAGCTAGTGACAAGCGTTGCCAATGCCTATTTTCCAGATTGCCCAAAATCATTGGTAAAAATCCCTGAATTCGGGAGAACAAAATCCATATTCCCCACAAAATCTCCACAAAACTATTTCGTAAAATAAACTCATTTCTATACAAAAAATCAACAATATTTATTAATAACAAACTAGAAAAATTCATAATTGTAAAGAATAAAAACCTTAAACCTTATAAGTCACGCAGCTATATTATGGCAGGGCTTTGCCCCGAAGATTTATTGAGATTTATGTATTGTTGCCATAAAAATACAAATTTAGACTGGAATTTACCGGATCACTGATCAGTATCCGAGTATATACAGGAAAAGTTTTTATCCACTGCGCAAATTTTGACAAATTAACCTTAAACCAGTTTTATTAAGCATATTTTTTTTATTTTGATGCGTCTTAATACAAAAAAATTAAAAAATCGTTAACGAAAGATGTTTATTTTAAAAGTGGTTGCATGGCTAACCGGCGCCGGCGGCGCGCGGCGAAGCGGAACGCGCGAAAGTACCTACCTATCAGCTGTGCGCTCGCTCGATTCGCCGGCGTAGGTATTTACATGGGTTACTGGCCCTTGGATCTCTCGGATTTCGATCGCCAGTCGGGGTCTGCCAGACCCTCGTGCATGATTCGGGGTTCTGAACTGTCCGTGATCAAGCAGCCTTTGAGTGGCCGCTAAAATGGTCCTTTCATTAGGGACCGCGGGGTTAAGGATTCCATGGGCTCGCATTCGAGGTATGCTCTCCGTCGCATACATTCTGCGAGCTACTCACAAACTTTCACCACTCAGTACATACACTCGCACCATCTCGTAAAACTCGCGGTTACTGAAGTCCGACATCGTGACCGGTAGGTACAAGCACGACACGTGCGGCGCGGCGCTTGCGCGGGAAAGCGATTAGACGCGACGTCACACAACAGCGCGTGCGAGGAGCGAACTGTCGGCCACAGCGCCCGGCGCCGCCCGGGAGGGGGTTGCACCCCCGTGCAACACCGCCGCCTGTGCGCCGGCCGCCGCACGCGCCCATTGATATTATTACGAATAGTTTGTGTCCATATTTTGCTGATTTTAAGTGGGATAAAAAAACAAAAAAAGTATTGAATAAATAATGGAAATGTGTTCTATTACTGATATTGAACCACCAAAAAAAATTTGCGCACTGGTCATAAACTTTTCCTGTAGTAGAGTGATGTTTGTAATTTGTAATATTGGTTTTAAGTCACCATGCCCGGATTATTCCGGGCATGGTGCCTCTCCCCACAAAGTCCCCAATCGTTTTAAGATTACCCACAGTTTGGGGAAATTTCCACAAATGGGCAATCCTCCCTTTGTGACAGTGTAAACGGTACCACAGTCCACAGTTATATATAAACCATAGAGTATAGTATTAAAGAGGGAACTATAAACTAGATATTCTGTCACATGGAATTAGTATGTACTTATTCTGTGCCACCATAATTTCTTGTTCATAAATATACCAGTATACAATAAAATACCAATCTAAATAGGCTAATAATACCCTAACTGCCATATTTCTGCTTTTGACGACGGGGTGGGGGCTTGCGCACTGCTGAATTCTGGGTCTGTGCCGGTAGTTTTCTTTTCCGAAACAGTTCTAGGTTGAGGAGCCAGACCACGAGATACATAAACCCGCAGGGCGGCATGTGGCGTGCTGTTGGGCAGTAGGGATATCACAAACCCTATTTCCCGGGATAAGTCTTGTTTCTCATCTCTGGCTTGCATTTATTTGCCGGCTGCACTGACGAGGAACAGAGCTGCCACCTCTTTATTGGACGGCTTGAGCGGAGATTCGCAAGAGCTAACGTGCTCGGTGGAAGGAAGTATTCCAGTAAGATGCTGGTAGGGATCTTGACCATCTACTGAGCTCTGGGATTGTCCTGATGGCGGTGGAATACCTCTACACTCCTCAAGCACCTCAGGACATGTTGCTCTCTTGTCGCTAAGTCACTATGTGCTAGCACAGTTTCCAGGGGCCCATTATTGAGTGTGCAAGTCACCTCCTGCCATTTTATCCGTGTATATAATGTACATATAACATTGGTCAGGCAGGGGACATAGTTCTTCAATAGTTCAAGGTAACCAATTCACTATAGCCACCCAAACCCAAGTCCCATTTCTGTTGTTTCCATGAAATGCATTAGTCCAGCCAGCACCAACCTGGGGTTGTTCTTGGGGGCACTTGCATAGTGCTTACAGGGATAATTGTCGGTTAGTGCCTCTGCGATTTGGCTCGTACGCCTTACAAAGGTCCGGGACCCCGGGGTCCCGAGAAATGTTAAATACGAAAAAATAATAATACCAGCCTACTATTGTCCCAATTTAGGGTAAAGGCCTTTTCTCATACTCATATATTTCTAACTAAGTACTAGCTTCTGTCTGTGACTTCGTCCATGTGAAATTTCTTGTGGACGGTCTGCGCTTTTACTTCGTTTTCGCTTAGAGTTCTTTCTGACTTTTTTCTTTTTGCTCGGCTTCTAAGAAGTGTTAAATAGCCTTTAACTTCCCTCAAGAATTGGGCTATCAAATGCAAAAAGATATTGTCGTATCAGACATAGGTACCTACCATAGGATAGGTAAAGATTAGCATGTTCAAACAAACCAACACAAAAACTCTTCGGCTTTAATAGATAGGTATCTATAGACCAAATAGATTAAGATGTTATACATATACTTAGATAAGTAAGTTCAGGTTTCCGCACGAAATTTTCCTTTCCCGATATCAGTCTATTCCAAGATCAGAACTCAAGAGAATCCAAGAACATTAACTCAGAAAACCTACCTACTTAATATTTATAATGAATCGGCGTTGCCAAATAATGTTTCGTGAAAAGCGGCATTTTGAAACATTTTGAATAACTAAAACCCAACTACACGTGTTATATATCGAACAGATTACGTGTGACTGGATTTTTAATTTGTCTGTCTCTGTGATGTCTTTGTTTATACCTTTTTAGTTGACTGTTTTGTCGTAGTTGGGTTTAAGTTTTATAACTTTTATGTTTATTTAATTTTTTTGGGGGTTTTAGTATATATTTTACCTTGAAAAGTAATAAATAAGCCCTTTCATACGAAAAAAAAAATTATAATAATAACTTTTTGTCGTCTAGAGGGCGCCTTAATTAATTTAATGTGAGGTCACACTAAAGCCAGCGGTCGATCAAGATGCTTCCAACGATAAGTAGGTACTTACCTATCCTTTTAATTGAGTTTCAAATGAAGTTTATAATGATGATGAAAATGTATTTGAATGGAAATTCTTTATTTTACTAGGTATACCTAATAGTAACAATAACTGTCTGGTTTACCCTGTGTCTTCGTAAACTATGGAGTTTATTTATAAACGTTGCTTAAAGCTAAGTAATGATTAGCGACTGTTTAACTTTACATTTTAAATAAACCCCTAAGTCATTAATACTGAAGCCTGAAAGGAAGTGTAATTATCTACTGTTAAATTAGGTACTTACGAATTAAGTAGGTAGGTACTTAATTTCTCTGAAAAATTTACTTTGTTTTTAAGTTTCCTTTTTGTACACTAATATAATTTATAGAGAAAAGTAGGTATAGTAATTTTGTTTGTTACTAATGATTAAACAAAAAACTACTCAGCTGACTTTAAAAAATCTTTCACCAGCAGGTAGAATGCTATATTAGGTATCACTGAGTAACATAAGCTATAATTTATAAAGATATCACGCTTGCGAAGCCGCTGGCGGTATCTAGTTTGTTAAATATAGGTATGTAGTTGAAGAACTCTGCACAGCACAGGATACCTAAAGATTGAATGAGTGATTCTGCTTATTTGGAGTATTTATTTGGTATCGGACCATTTTAAATTCATTCGGAAAAAAAACGCGCTCGGGAAAGCAGATTGAAGTTGGGTCTAGTTTTAAAATATATTCTTGGTATCTCTATTTGGAAAAAGAGCTGGTGCCATTTGTGTGCAGTTGTGACTTTACGGTTTCTCACTACACTACTACGTCTTAGGATGATTTCAATAAATTCTTCATAAAAGTTATCTAATAATAACTAAACTCACAAAAAATATAAGTTGAGGAGCAAGCTCCCCGGCAAGCAAGTTATTAGTTTTTTGGGCGGAGTTAGTGGCTTGGTGGAATGTACCTAACATTGAATTTGATTTTATACTTACAGTCCTTCTTATGGTACGTCCGTAACGCAAATGTGAAATATGAAAATACGAAATAACAGATTCGTCTCATTTGGTAAATCTATAGTATAAATAGGTACAGTAACCTACATAAGTTATTCTTTCCTTTATTGTAGTGAATAGTTATTCTGCCGTTAATCCTGATGTGTCAATGCTTCTCGAGCTTAATAATGAAGGATTCAATATCCATATAGTTTACAAGTAGTGAAAGGAAGGATGCCATCGGCTCACCAACGCGCTCAACCTATAGATATTATGTAGGTATGCTTAGTATTACCTAATCAGCATAGTATATAACTTATACATAGGCATAGATGTCTTTATTTGTTGTCTTTACTAACCTTAAGATGGTTGGTTCCACAACTTATTTATACCTAATCACGTATCAATAAGAGTGGGAGCAAACAAACAAACGGGAAACAGTGTTATACCCCCTGAGTCCAGGTGGAGCCACAATCTACACAGGGTAGTTAGTAGATGGAAGCTGGATGAGACAGGCTGATTATAGAGTTAAATAGCTTGCGATCGGAAAAGCCTACACTATTTCCAACAGTGAACTGTAATTATGTATTAATGAGGATTTTGCTTTCTAATTAGGGGGGTACCGTATGTAAAACCAGGACCGAGGACACGCAAGTACCTACCAAATAAGCATACCTGTATTACCTCTACCGTCTATCCTTAAAAGGACTGTTCAACCCTGGTTACTGCATACCACTTAATTGTGTGTTCCTGTGAGTGCTTTCCATAATTTGTTCGTAGCTGAGTGCTCCTTGCCGCCGGAATACCATCATTTTAGGCCTAAGAAAGAGTTATACCTATTTTTACGAACGAAATGAAATGGAAACTTTGGTTGAATTAATTTCGTTTGGTTTGATTTTTATACTGCAGTAAAGTTGAGGAGTTCTCTTCACTGTTATCTTAGCAATCACCTCTTAAGGTCTATTCAAAGAGGATATATATAATTATATACTCTTTGGGTCTATTGTCATAATAAGTGAATGCGTTATGGCAGTGTCGCGCGGCCCCACCACCGAACGACGACGTCGGCGCCTACGCCGTGCAGCGCCGTTCACTCGCGCGCACTTCTACATCAGACGTCCAACATTACGCGCGCGACAATACCTGGGCTCTACTTTTTTTTTTTGTGAAGATTAAATCGCGTGATGGAGAAGGAGCATCAGCCAGATTCGATGGCAACCATCACCATGAAACCGGAATACCCGCCTTCTGAAGTGTACAGCACGTCGGAACCCCCACCGGTATGATAATTTCCGTTATTCTCTTTGAATAAATGTTAAACAAGTAACGTGTAGGTCTGCTGGCGGCCCGTCACCATTGTGACTGGAAGTCAAAGCTTTGGTATTTTACATATTAAGCTCGATTAGGTACTTGGAAAACTGTTGTTTAAACATGACTTTATCTAGTTAACTGCAGATAGAATCGGAGGTAGGTATACCTAAAGGGGGCATAGGTAGCCGCAATAGCTATAGTTAAGTATAACTGTTTATTGAAATCTCTTAAGTGTAACTTTTGCGTTTGTAGATAATGATATTAATGATCTATGTTTCTCTAGTAAACTAGTGATAAAATAAATAATAATGAGTGGTCTACTAAGTACGGGACATAACTGCGGGAAAGCGCCTTTCTCTCGGACTTGGCTGTTAGCGGTGACTCAGTGTCAGTGAGGCCGCTGGCGCGTAGCGGCTTCTTTCTTGTTTGTAAACATGCTTTAGCTAGCATTGAAAGTGCTAGGGTAGCATAGCACGTTACATTTAAATATACCTTTTTTACAATTTGCAGCTCACTATCAGGTTGTATGGTAGTAAACATTTAACGCCCCTGTAACAAATTATTTATATTTACCGAAGCATACTTAATAATTAAATTCATCAATAAATCGTTCAAATTGCTCGATTTAATGGATATTTCATGAAAACTTGACATTTGAGACCAACTTTATCGTAGAGAGTAGTAGGTTTTGATGATTGTATCTAATAATGATTATAAATTTATAATTCTGTAGGTAAATACATATTTGAAACGGGTGCGTCAAACTTTTTTATTACCATACAACGATACCGACCTGCAATTTGCTATAAAAACGTAAGAACATTAGAACTTCGCCTAGTTCACCTAAGCGTATTGAAACAATTTCCTTGTTTTTACCTATTACCATGTATTTAACCCCCATTGAGTAGTTGAAATTTAAAAGTATCCTCAACATTGTTAGGACCTACTTGATTTGTGCTTTAGAGGCACTAGTTTATTAGGTACGTACATAAAGTTAAAGTTTAAAAGATGTAGGTAGTAGAGTGTAAGTAGGTATAGAAGATTTAAGTAGTGGTCTTATGTGGACATTTACTTTAATTTTGAACAGTTCGAATAGTTCTTACTAAGTAGATTTTGATAATCTTTTATGTTATGCGCTTTTCATCTCTCATGTAGTCAGACATAAAGTGGTGACACTACTTAAATAAAACGTAATTGTGTTATATTCCTAATGTTGTAAGTGTTAACCCTCATCAATGCCTGACCCGATTCCTACTTGGCAGGTTATTTGTTTACCTAAGTAAGTAAGTACCTAAGTAAGTACATGCCAAAGGTGTTGTAAAATTAATTGAGACATAAAATGCGAGTTGTTGTAGTTTTACGTCCTTTTCAATAAAATCAATTCAGCTACGGATATCAGGATAATTATGTGTATATACGAACCTATATGAACAGATATTCCTTTCCGAGAATTGTGTTATGTCTAAGTTAATGTGGGAAAAAACATTGTTCTATTGTCTCTGGCCAACTATTAACATAGCCTTCGCCACTTATCATAGTTATCACGCAACTTCATCATAGTCTAGTAAATAGGTATATTTATACTTACTTGGCTGACTAGGTAAATTGTGACGTCAGAAATGGCATCTCCCATATATAGTAGGAAGTTACAGTAGGCACCTACTACGAAACTAAGATATGCCGTATGCCTAACGTAGGTAGGTAATAAGCACTGAGGTGGAAAAAATATTTATCAATGTTTTCCGAATGTAAATTATTTTGTGTAAGCTGTTCATATTGTGTACATAAGCAGTTTTAAAGCATACCTTACCCTACCTTATACGTAGTAGGTACTGTAGGTACATGATTGAGCTTTCCTTAGCTCAGATATATACCCAAAAACTATGTCTTATGTTATATAGTGGTTTGTAAACATAATTTAAGGACTGACAGTCTGACACATCGATCCTCTAGTTCATAACACAATCATATCTACTAATATCGGGAAAAAGCCCATGTAATGAGGACGATAGTGCACAAGTAATAAAATTGCAATGTCATTGGCAAAAAAAAATGTAATAAATATGATTGTGAACTAGGGTATCGCATAGTAGGGGCGGCATTTGAATAGCCTACGGGCGGCAAATGTGTAAATCCGCCACGGCCTTTTTTACCATTTTGTTACGGAACCCAAATAAACTAAGGTGGTGCTTCTTTTACGACTGATCCTTGGATAAATGTCCTATGCATAGAAAGACAATATTTTTTAATGTAAGAAATATTATTTTATTGCACTTATAGTTTAAAAACGACGAACAATATCCCTATTAAATTATTTGATGAAATCAATGATGTTATGAAAGTTTTACATTACTTTTTTGCGCGATTTCATACCGCAATATCATCAATTTTATCGTCGTATGAAATCTTGTTCATTAGTTCAGAATCTATGCACATGTAAAAAGATCATGATCATGTGACTTTTATTTTTCACTTACTACCTGCTATCTAAATAACACTGACGGAGTCACATAGAACGTCGTCGACATATATTAAGTGGGAAAAATACATAGATAATATTGCAGCTAACTCAAAAACTACGCAAGCAAAGTTAATATGGGACCACCTCGGAAGCATGACCTACCAAACAAAAAAGAATCATCAAAAACGATTCATTATTGGCGGAGGAATCGCGTAACAAACATAAAAAAAAAAAACACGCAGACGAATTGAGAACCTCCTCCTTTTAGAAGAAATCGGTTAAAAAGAGCTAAGGCATTTTGCCAAATAGGACAACGTAGGAAGGTTCATAGATACGCGTAGTTCAAAATAAAATATTTATGTGGTGAAACTTAATTATTATCTACACGTTGATTGAATTGTGTGAGTGCACCTAATAACATGTAGGTTTACTTGTATAATAACCTTTTTTATTTTATTTCTGTAAGACAATAAAAAATCTTGGATCAAATTTGCCGCCCCCTAAAATCTGCCGCTCTAGGCTTCCAGCCTACTCAGCCTGCTGGTAAATCCACTGAAAAAAGGGGAACCATATGTTGTGCCTTCGTCTGTCTGTCTGTCCATCTGTCACAGTTGCTTATTTCAGGAACTACTAATGCCATCTAATCTCTTCACCACCCTTGTTTGACTGGTAGAGAATGCCTAAGGCATTAAGTCCGCCTTTGTACCTCTTTTTTGAGTGCGAAAAGTTTAAATAAATAAATAAATAATGCTATCGAAATGTTTGAAATATTGTATAAATAACTACTAGGTACTTACTACTAGGTATATTACTACTTACTTTTACTTTTCCCTTTGAAGCGTGGTCCAATAAACCCAAACATGTTGCCAGAGATGCGACCGGGTGGTAATTGATACTTTGTATTGAGTGATGCTTGTTGCGGTCATCGTAAATAATTTCAGTTTATTTGTTCTATAGAAACCATCATTTAAATAAGTTGTAGGCATAGGTTTGGAGGCGTCAGGAGTATTTAGCCTTGAATTGGAGCAACTGCTATTGACGGTAACCAGTATTTCTCTTAATTCTTCGGTACAAATACCTTTAATAGCGCAACGACAGGTGACTCAAAAAATACCGCGGACTTAGGTGTTTTGAATAAGCTAAAGAACCAGATACCGTCAGGCTCCGTAGCCGCTAGTTTCAGACAATATAATATTTGCGATTGAGTAGAGTCAACATACCAACATTGTCTTTGTCGGCTCTTCACAATACAAATTATAGCCTTGCTTTAGCCCGATGCTTCGCTCGCGTATTGTGGCCAATTCACAACAATAACTATATAAATTATAGCATGCGTTTTTCAAATGTATAAGCTATTTTACTGTAAACTTTCATCAAAATCCGTTTTTCTGGAAACAAAGCCACTTGAACTGAATAATTAAAATAAGTATTAAGCAAGGCAATCGTGTACAAAGTCTGTAAAGTAAAAAATATAAACAGCTATATTCTGAGTGAAATCGTTAATGGTCAGTCGAGCAAGTGGACACAATGCCGCTTGCGTCACATCCGAGGCGGACAGCAGCTCGCAAACTAGATATTTGCACGAAATATACCTACATCCATAATATATTCAACAGGCTTATAAAAACATAATTGTTTACACGGAACTCGTGGCTAAGAATGACTGCATGCAATGTCAACGTTTTAAACTGGAGATTCACGTTGTTATTGCACAGGAAACCTCGATTATGACGACGATAAGATGAGAGTAGCTAGTACATGATGATAAGGCGCGGTATTAAGCAAATTATTACACAATTCATGATTGACCATGCCAACATGACAAACGTATATAACTGGAACCGTGTGCAATCGTTTATATGCATGATTATAATGATGCTCTTGAACGTGCTTTGGGACATTTATTGTGCCTAAAAAAGTTTCAGATGATAATAGTAGATTATTATTCAAAGGATGAAAGGGATGAAAATACCTATTTAGGCACTCAAACTATTGACGCCCTTGCTACGCTCGTGCGTCAAGCCGTCTAGGTCTTTCACCTGAGGTTAAACACTCTGCTTTTCATTTCGAATATGAGGAAAGTAAATAAAAAGACTTGACTCTCTTTCAGCGTGCCATTTCATGAAAACATGTATCTCTCTTTTGATTTTGGCGGTAAAAGGTTGTCCACTAGTGTTTTCGCCTCTTCTCTAATTAAATCGGGCGATGTATCTATATCTGAATCTGGTAGTTACATAATATTATAAATTAAACTCGCTTTTTATATTTGTCTGTATGTCCGCGTTGTTCTTCTAAACCACGCAACAGATTTTGAAAAGGTTTTTACCATCGTTTAGAGAATTTATTCCGGAAGTTTGATGTGTATAACTAAAAAATCTTGATGTTTTGTCAAGTCGTAAAAACCGTGCAAAGCAGAAGCGGGCAGTTTTAAGCCGGCGCCAGATACAGTAACAATATTTGAACACTTGTTTGAACATTTGTGAGGCACGGGTATTTGAGTATTTGTTCAAAGTTTGATGACATAATTATAACCGTACCTCACAAGTGTTCAAATAAGTGTAAATAGGTGGATACTGAATAAATTAACAGACTTGGTTTTACATTAAATTTCAAATCTTTTTGCGGTAGACGGACTGCGTTGCGAGTATACAGCAATTTCGATTAATCTTGAAGAAGGTTGTCAAAATAATGCTCGAATTTCTAAGCATGTTTGAGAAAATACTTTTTAATTTAAATTTGTCTGTAAAGGCAGGGAATTGCTTGCATTGTTTTTAAATTTTTTGACAGCAGCATTTCCCTGAACCTATAAACTATCTACTGTTTTTATCCATCTGATCAGGTAACTTCAAGCGTACTTTCCAAGTATGAGAGATGAAAAAAGAATTACTGGGCGGTATTTGCATTTCACATATTTGAGCTCAAATTTATTTATTTAGGTATTTATTTACTATTATCACTTACATTTGCTTTTGCGATTATTGTTAGATTTTCGGTCATCGATGGTGAGTGCTATCACTGGCCGTGGTGGTGAGGAGCTCGTGGCTAAGTAATAACAGCAGAAGGGGCTTAAACTACGCTTGGTTGGTCCGTGGATGGGTGACCATTTTTACATATCGAAACTCCTCCGTGCCTCGGAAAGCACGTTAAGCCGTTGGTCCCGGCTGTCATTCGTGGATCTTTGACAGTCGTTACGTGTCGTCAGAAGCCCGAAAGTCTGACAACCAATCTTGTCAAGAGGTATCGTATTACCCAGTTACTGGGTTGTGGACGTCAGATAGGCAGTCGCTACATTTAAAATACTGGTACTGAGCTGCATCCGGTTAGACTGAAAGCCGACCTCAATATAGTTGGGAAAAGACTTGGCAGATCATGATGGTGAGTGCTACCTTGGACTACTATGCCATTACAAAAACAATGTTTAAATAGTAACTCGTTTGATGTTGAGTATACATCGAATATGATCCTGTCTTATTTTGTTTTAGTTATAGTAAATTTCTTCCACCTGTCATAGATTCATACAGTGGACTAGTCAATTTAACTGTGCTAATTTTTGATTTAAGTCCATTTCTTGGTAGTGGGCCCTAATGATAATCAATTGGGTGTGGGCAAGTGCATGGACAACTCCCAATATTTTTTTAGGCATACAAGTGGTTCTTGAAATTTTGAGAATAGGTATACCATCAACCAAGGACACAAAGTATAATAAAAACTTTGAAAGCACAGCGCAAGGGTACAGGGTACAGATATACAAACATAAACTCACGCCTTCTTCCCATGGGGGTAGGTAGAAACTACAGAACGCCACCTGCTACGATCCTTACATACTCCGTTTGCCTCATATATCCTCTGTTCATATATCTATCTGGTCATATACGCACGCCGGTTGCGAGTATTAGGCACCTGACCTTTCTGAAGAACTTCACCAATAAGGTCACTATATGTTCTCCTAGGGCGTCCCCTCCCTCTCAGGCGGATTTCCGGCCACCATAGGCGCGGGCTTGCGGACGGCGAGCAACGGGCAGCTCGCCGTCCGATAAGGACCAGGCCCGGGTCGATGGCGCGTCGTGTTCCACGCGCGCCTCAAAGAGATGTCAGCAAAAATGACGGGGTCCAATAGGACCGATGCCTGCCAGGGTTGCGGGAAAGTCCGAAAGGGATACCGGGACCTTGGCAACAGGCAAATGAAGGAACACGGGTGGGTTTTAGTCAGTAAAAGTCTGACACGCCCTTCCGCTCCGCCCAGAGCGGGAGAAGTCATTGGATGATTTCCCACCCTCAAAAAAAAAAAAAAAAAGGGCGTCCCCTCCCTGCGTTTACACTCACATCTGCCTTGTAAATACCTTTTGTTAGTCACCTTTCATTCATCCTCTCAACATGAGCAAACCATCTAAGAATGCTCTTTAAATTTTTTGTCACTACATCTTCTTTTAAACCACACCGTTGCCTTATTACATCATTTCTCAGCCTATCATTCATAGTCACAGCACACATGCTTTGCAAGGAACGCTATTCCTCAGCATTTATTCTACCTTTATGCTTCTTTTGCCACACCCAACATTCACTTCCAATTTCGTAGGCATCGGCAAACCATTGTGAACAGCCAGCCTTCATTAATCTTTCCATCCCTTGTGAACTGACTCCCCAAATATAGCAGTGAGTTTGTATATTTGGGGTGTATGTTCACTTGCTCCACACTCATAACATTTATTTTCATGTCACACACTGATGCACCCTTTTCTCTTTCAAACACGATGTCTTGCAACTATTCCGCTGACGATGCAGGTAGAACTCGATCATTTGCGTAGAGAAGGCATTTGACAAGCAACTCATTCATCCTCAATGCGCACTGACCCTCTTTCAAATCCGTCAGACCCGCAGCTGCCAGTTATGGCCATGGCCGTAGCCATGTACAAGTTAAACACCGTGGCTGTTCAGCCACGGTGACGCTACACAACCTTATCTAACGCCCCTCGAGATGTAGAACCAGTTCCTGAACACAAGCACTGGAATCCTTGTATAAAGATTCCAGTGCCCGTACCAAGCGCCAGTCCACACCCACAGTGTCGACCACAGTTCTTCCCTCCACACACTGTCATAGGCCTTTTCCAAGTCAATGAAAGCACAGTAGACTTTCTTGTGCTTTGTCAGTTTTTTTTCGACTATGAACGGAAGGGAGAAGATTTGATCCATACAGCCCATACCATCTCTAAATTCTGCCTGCAGACTCTATATTTCCTCATCTGTCAGGGTACTGGGAAATAGCATAATTATTATTATTGTGTCAGATAGGCATCAAATTATTAACTTAACAATGTGTTATTCCTCGAATTGTTATTTTTCTACTCATCATGTTGATTCTATTCTATTTCGACCATATGATTTCAATTAACATTACAAATGGTCTCAGCAGTATTGTATGCGCGAGTCAACTGACTCATTGGAGGTGAAGACTCTACCTTCTTATTATGTTTAGTATGTGACTGACGGCGTGACAGTTTATAACGCGACTGGTTTGTAGAAAGTTGTCAAAGCTGTGTTATAAAATAACGTAACATAAACAGTTTACTTAACACATAACAAACAATGTATTATGTATTACGCACAGAACTTATGATTGTTTACATAATTATGTAGTTACGTTTGATTGTGATGTGCTGTTTGTTATAACCATTTAAATATTTTTAATAAGTTGAATAAGGTGTATGGAAAGTGCGTAAACATTCGCACTAAAGTTCGAAAAGTTACGAAAGTCTGGGAAGTCATTGACCAGCCAGCTGCAGCAAACAACGCACTTCGATACGGTTTAATGAAGATGTGCTAAACAAATCGTAAGATTGAAATCGACATCATTTTGTAGCTCGCTAAAGATGATAGATTTCTCAAATGCGCAGTAGAAGCACTTTCACCGGAGCTCCCCCCGCTTCGTCCCTCAGAGACCCGCGCGCCAGCGGCGGCGCCCGCGCCTGTGACCGCCCCTACCCGACCACGGTTACGTAATTTTTGTGTATAGGTAACTACGTAGTTACGTACTTGAGTTTGTTAGTAAATCACAACTTCATTAAGTACACCTCGCTAAGGACAAAGCACTCTCAGGCTATTGCAGCTGCGCTTTGCTGTAATGAATTCTCATGTGCATGTAGGTATTGTGTGGGAGATATCTATGTAAGTACTAGGTATTGTATTTATAGCACAAAAATGTTCTTTGTTCAAATATATGAAAGTACCTACTCAAAGTCCCACTCTGAGTACTTTCTTATAAAATATTTGATTAATTGTCTCTTTGTGGTAAGTTATACATAAAATTATTGTAGTTCTTAAAGCTCTTGTTTTTTAAGGAAAAAGATTAACAAATAATGATCCCATTTACTTACTTTTAGTACCCACTTATTTTTCACCGCCACCACTGGGATTCCCCACTTCTTGTATGTATTAACTTTTTTGAGATCGGTGTGGATTATACTAAGAGATCATGTCACATGACTACTTTAAGTAGATTTCTTGTTTTATTATTGTGTACAATAAAAGTAGATCTAAATCATCATACATTTAGCCACTAGGCGTGACTTCCATATGAGGGACTCTCCAGGTCATACATTTGGCCACTAGGCCTGACTATATACCATATGAGGGACTCTACACGTGATATATTTGTCCACTAGACGTCGTTACCATAAGAGGGACTCTACACGACATACATTTGGCCGCTAGACGTCGTTACCATAAGAGGGACTCTACACGACATACATTTGGCCGCTAGACGTCGTTACCATAAGAGGGACTCTACACGACATACATTTGGCCGCTAGACGTCGTTACCATAAGAGGGACTCTACACGACATACATTTGGCCGCTAGACGTCGTTACCATAAGAGGGACTCTACACGACATACATTTGGCCGCTAGACGTCGTTACCATAAGAGGGACTCTACACGTCATACATTTGTTCACTAGACGTGAATACCATAATAATATGATTCTACACGTCATATATTTGGCTACTAGGCGACTACCATATGAGGGACTCTACACGTTATACATTTGGCCACTAGGCGACTACCATATGAGGGCTGAATGCCGTGTAGAGTTACACGGCATTCAGCTCTTAGATTTCTAGAAATACCTGATGATATCGAATATAAGCGATCATAATTGCAGCAGAGATTGAAAATATTTAAAACTATTGTGAGTGGTGTCTGGTGCTAGTAGAAAATAAACAAATAATATTGATATGACATTTTATTTTCATAAAGTATTATGCTCACGTATTGTTCTATTCACCTGATTCACCATTAGCAAAGACAAACAAATCAAATGATTGATATTTCATATTCAAATTCAAAAATTCCAAATTGTTTATGTCTTCAACAAGATTACAACAATTAGTTTATGATTGGAGCCTTCTTTTAAGCAAACAATGCCTGTATTAAAAGACACCGCTCTTCCATAACAAAGGAAAGAAAAAATATTAATAACATATTTAACATAGGTAAGTAGACAAGATAACACAGACAAGATTAGCCTAAGTATAGGTGGGTGTGTATGCGTGTGCGTGCTTAAGTGTGTGTGTGTGTTTGTGTGCGTGTATAGGTTATGTCGTAGGTTTCAAGAGTTCTTCTGTTTCCTCATAATATGTAAGTGGTTTGATCTATTTTATAACAGGTTTTTTGCAATCATAATATTGTTTTTTATATACATATATCTCTTTATTTATCCTATTATATAACCGAGCCGACCGTGTATACCAATGTTTTTGTTTGAGGAACTTCTGCAGTATCATACTTTCTTCTTTTTGCTAGTTTAGATGCATCGTATGGTGTTGTCTTATGTTTTTTCAATACAGTTTGAATAATGCATAATTTTCTTACTGAGAGTAATTCACTTAGGTTATAAAGACTACGAGTATCTGTGGGATATCAAATTTTCTTAAAGTATATCGTTTCATCAGGGCACGTTGTGCACGCTCTACTTCTATGAATCTAGTTTTTCCTGACCCTCCCCATATAGGAATACAGTACACCAAAACAGACTGAGCCAAAACGATGTATATCTCAATCAGAAGATTTCTAGGTGCACTAAATAACCAACACAGTTTTCTAATCCTGCTAGCAACTTATTCGATATGGGGATACCAGGATAATCTATGGTCTACTATTACCCCTAAGTATTCGGTTTGTGTTAATTAATAAAAAATAAAAAAAATGTCTTCGCAGTCATGTATTTTAATTTTAGAACCTTCCGTCAGTTCAGTTCGTGCACTAATACTGAAGCACACGAAATTAGTTTTAGAGGTATTCAAGGTAAGTCAAATAATTTTTAATCATTTGGCTATCCTAGCAATGCCTATTTCAGCAGTCTACTCAACATCTTGCCAGGAGATACCAGAAAAGACAACAGCTGTATCATTGGCATAAGACAATTTTTTTGCGTGTTTGATGTTTAAATTGCAGAGATCATTAATGTAAATTAAAAATAAAGTTGGACCTAATACGCTTCCCTGCGGTACACCATAAGATACATCCGCGTAGTCACTGGCATACTTTCCAATCTTAACGCTCTGCCTCCTATTATAAAGATAGTTCTTCATGAGAGAAAGCGGGGTTCCTCTTATTCCGTATTTTTCTAATTTACTCAACAGGGTTGGAACACAGCCGGTGACAAACGCTTTTTTTAGGTCTAAGGAGACAGTAACACATTTGTTGCCTCTATCCAGAGTATCAGCTACCAGCGATGTTAGGGCGGTTACTGCATACTCGGTCGATACAGCTTGTCTGAACCCAAATTGTGTAGGCGACAGTAAGTCATATTTATTTAAATATTTAGTTAGTCTATTATTTACTCGCTTTTCCACAATTTTTGAAATTGCTGGTAGGACTGATATTGGCCTAAAGTTGTTGACATCGTTTCTGCTCCCCCTCTTGTGTACAGGAGTAATAATTTACGTTTTAGTACTTGACCGTTTTAGTGCGTGTATAATAAAATTTATGTTTGTTTGCTTGCTTAAAACACTAATTTTTATTGACTTCTGCTGTAAATGCCTGTTCGGGGAAAATTACGGCAACACAATTAGTACGGCGAAGCTGTTAACGAATGCAAGTAGAAAATAAATCCTTTAAGTAATACTCTGATATCATTTGCCTGAAATTCTTTATTGTT
This sequence comes from Lithophane leautieri, assembly GCA_949152455.1. Lineage (NCBI taxonomy): Eukaryota > Metazoa > Arthropoda > Insecta > Lepidoptera > Noctuidae > Lithophane > Lithophane leautieri. Next base: position 9,828,184 of record OX424472.1, on the reverse strand, counting down.
TTAATAGGAATTAAGTTTAGTTACTCTCCATTTGGTCAGTCTTAGGTGTACCTAAATAAGTACAATGTATTGTATAAATACAGAGATGTTAAAAGCTCGACAGTCCTGGTTAGATAATTATATGCTTCATTTTCCAGGTAGGTGACATGTGTACATAATCGTGTAGGTAAGTGCTTACCTACAACATGTTTATTACCAAAATGTCGTCAACCCGGAAAATTATGATACTACTTACATTAATGTTTAGAAACTTGTTTATTTTTATTTACACCGAAATATATTATACATTCTTTAAAAACTCAATCAATCTGCCTAGCCTTTTCCCAACTATGTTGGGGTCGGCTTCCAGTCTAACCGGATGCAGCTGAATACCAGTATTTTACATGGAGCGACTGCCTATCTGACCTCCGCAACCCAGTAACTGGGTAATACGATACCCCTTGGTAAGACTGGTTGTCAGACATACTTTAAAAACTAATAGTCTTAAAATAATAATAATATGCAACCTTTTTTTTTTTTAATGTGGGAAATCGTCAGTTGACTTCTCCCGCTCTGGGGGGAGCGGAAGGACCTGTCAGACTTTTACTGACTAAAACCCACCCGTGTTCCTTCAATTGCCTGTTGCCAAGGTCCCGGTATCCCTTTCGGACTTTCCCGTAACCCTAGCAGACATCGGTCCTAGCGGACCCCGCCAATTGTGCTGACATCTCTTTGAGGCGCGCGTGGAACACGACGCGCCATCGACCCGGGCCTGGTCCTTATCGGACGGCGAGGTACCCATTGCTCGCCGTCCGCAAGCCCGCGCCTATGGTGGCCGGGAATCCGCCTGGAATTCCCGACGCCCAGGGCATCTCCAGCGGCGGCGGTTAGGGGCGTGAGAGCGCAAACTTTTCCTCTCCCTCACGCGTTCCGCTTCCTCCTTCGCGAGCATTACTGTTTCGCAGAAGGAGGTGACGGCTTCCCATGCCCTCTCGCTCCGTACCATGGCCTGGACCAGGGCCGGACGCGAGAGGTCGTTGCCGCCAATCGCCTCCACGAGTACACGGCGGTGCTCCGCCCAAGCGGGGCATACTTCCACCGTATGCTCCACCGTGTCCTCCAGGCGATCCACACAGTGGTGACACCCGGGCGTTTCCTCCCGCCTAATCCTACACAGGAACCTCCCGAAGCTGTCATGTGCCATATGCACCTACCATCATAACGCATCAAAAAAGCTCTGCACCGTCCGCATCAATGTCAACAGGAAAACTGCCCAAAAGGCTGACCGTTAAATTATGTTAGTTTCGTACTTATAATCAGCAACGGGCATCATTTTGTGGTTTGATATGATGTACCAAGGTTATTTAAAATATTATCGGGTGTAGGTTTGTTTCCGCAAAAGTTCTATCAATTAGTTAAGTACATAGAATTGAAACAACAATGGCAAAAACAATGCAAACGAAATGAAATGAAATCATTTGCATGAAGTTATAGAGGTATGAGGAACAGGGTGTATAAAGTTCACTCATCCTCCAATGGGATAATCTTCCGACCAGACGGGTGTCATGTCTGGTGGGCAACTGCCCGACGATTGATGTTGAGAAGTTATATACATGCTGATCGGGCGGTAAACTATGCTTGCACGATACGGGATTGGCGTGTGAAGTCAGTGTGATGCGTAGTTCGCACGTGGAGGTAGAAATTCTGTTGTGTGATATTTTTGTAAAGTGCCTACACGCGTTGAACTCTTTGCTTAAAACAAGATGACATAATTAAATAAAGAGGAAAATTCTTTAAAAAAAATCACATAGTTCCATCGTGTACGGGAACCGTATCTCGTACACGATGGAATGGACTAAACTGTTGCCTCGAAATCTATATATTTATGTACTTACTTATAATAATAAAATAGTAACGAACTCAAAACGAAATATTTTCGAAGTAAATGCTACGAGCGAGCCTCATGCAGATTTTTTTTTTTTTTTATTTTGTTCGTTTGTCTGTTGGCTGGATGTGTGTTGATTGATTGCATTGATGTGATTAGCGCATGGCGCAAAATAGGCTGAACGGATTTGGATGAAATGTGTCTCACGGATAGTTATAGAGATTAATTAACACATAGGGGTAAGTAGGTACATTTAATATGTACGGGTATAATATGTACGTTCCCGTGGGATATTTTCAGGAAGGGATTTTCCGGCGAAGTCGCGGGCAAAAGCTATTATACCTTTAAAAGATGATTATTATTTAAATCGACAGACGACTTGAGAACACACCGTATACATTGAGGAATTCAGTTTTCATCTTTGTTAAAATTCAAACTTTCGACTTATATTCATTTATGGAAAAATCTCTAATAATGTAGTATATATAGTCTAGTCAACATCACGCCTGTATTCTCCGAAGGGTTGGGCAGATGTGTACCCCACATTTCGCCAGTTATGTTTAAGTCCCATGTAATAGGGGGCGAGCCTATTGCCATCAATCGGGAACAAATCCAGACTCCGGGCTGCTACTTAGAAATTCCAGATGGAAAACCCAATAACACTTTGTCCAACCCGGGAATCGAACCCAGCACCCCATGCTCAGCAGTACATGCTCAGCACTTGCGACCACTAGACCAACGAGGCAGCCGTTACGGATTAAAAATGTAACAGACTGACTGACAGAGTTATTTTCGCATTTATAATATAAAGTATGGATTAGTAGGTATGACCTCTATCACTGTGGCAGCTCTAAAACACCTACCAAACAGAGGTTAGGACGATCGGTGTTAGTGTAGAAAGTTGATATACTCTGCGCTGCGGTTTGAATGAACATTTTCTTTGTTTAAGCAATGCACTGCAGCTACAATGCTACAGGTGAATATTGACTGTTTAGGATTTATTTTGCATATTTGGTTACGTCATCTACTTATACTATTAAATCATGGTACATGTAAATTATTGCTAACTTGTTGTCTCCTCTAGAGCAATGTAGTCGATTAAATTACTTATTTAAAGATAAGACAAATAAAATGGTGGTATATGTAAAGATTTTGTTAGTCTGCTTTGATAGAATTCTGCCATTATTCATCATTCCTAGAATATAACTATTGAATATGTAGGTAATAGCTACGGTGTATAACTGTATACGTATGAGTTACATATGTTGGGATAATATACTCGTAGTTCGAAGATTTTAGTCATAGTTTTACTTTCTGTAAATGTATCTAACAAACAGTTTGATGGCATGAAAAATTAGTATGAATGAATAGATACTTTACAAAGTGTTTTAAACCAAAAGATATCCAAGGTTTTTCTTTTGAAAAAAAAAGATAATAAATGTCATTAAATGAATGTGTTTTTTGGTCTCAGGCGTACCGGCAGAGGGTGTCATCTTCAGTACAAATAGCGAGGATCGCGGCATTTACGGTTGTGGCGGCCTCGTTCATCCTGGGCGCGTTCATCCTGGCCTCCAGCTGGGTAGCGGCGCGTGCCTCCTGCCACCAGCTCGAGCAGCTCGACGCCATGCTCGACAAAGAGCTGGCGCTCGAAGGACGGGCATACGGGAACGACGCCTTGCTGGCGGTAAGTACTACAATACACAAATACAAACATTACAAGAAACGAGCACACGTATATCGATGAAATGGTGCACATTCACAATTTCCATTCAGTATTCTAGAGTGTCATATCCTACAGACTTGGTCTGTCTCTTAGGCCTATCACTGTGTAATGAACTCTCACAAAAGTTCAGATATAGATAAATCTAATAACACCCCATTCTGAAATCGAACTGATTGCGTAAAGATAGTCAGCCATGATTGTAACCACTTGCTGCATTAAAGTGGCTGTTTATCAAGAAGCTACAATGATCGCCGAATCACTTGAAGCATGTGTTTAGCTGCAGAACTGCATATACTGTGGCAGACTGCCAGCCCTCGGCTATCTGCTCACACATCGGTAGCTCTTTCCCTCACAACCTTTTCACTTACAGCTTACAGGTACATAAATCGACACGTAAATCGTACGTCGGAGTTCTAAGTATTTCTTAATGTTTAGTGTTCTTTTAATGTGTGCTTAGGATAATTAAACAAATTGAGGCCTGATTTAATAAGTTAGACGTGCGATTTGTTTGAAAAAAAAAAAACTAAGAACAGAGTAATGTTATTTAATTTACTTATCTTTAGTTTTTTATCCTTATTATATTTTTATGCCTTATATTTTGGAATTTACGTGAGTAAGGTACACGTATATGTATTTTTTGTATTAACATAGAAATATACAAAATAGTTATGTAGGTATACTCATAATTCATAATGTAGAGAACTACAGACGTAGATGGAAAACTAAACATTTACAATGTAGGCAATCAGGCAAAGCTTATCGATACGCAAGTTATACCTATACGTTAATAACAATTAGGTCTTCTGAAAAATATTATTCACCTATGTACTACAGATTCTCCTTATGTTTAAATCGTTTTAAATAATAAAATATATTTTCTAGATTAAAATTTAGTTAGTTAGTAAATGTTGATTATTTTTTCTGTAACTTTACTTGTCGGTACGTTCGTTTAGGCTCGCTTGCACCACAATTCACTAATGCGTACTCTGATATCTTCAAACGATTGACAGAAACAGGCAACGTTTAGCGGAATTAGCGATTTATGGCGCAAGCGGTGTTTAAAATAATATATAATTTAATATAAAATCAATTCGAACTAATTTAAACAAATAACGAGAACTGGCTGTGTCCGTAACTTGTTTTATTATCATTAGCATTGAAGTGGCAGGCAACGAAGATATCGATTGAGTCTGCAGTTCACGAAATCAAGAGAAGTCACGTTTCTCGAGAAGAGTAATGCCTACTTGCATGACTTTCTTGTACAATACATAGGGATCGCCTTTATATTACATGTGATTTTTTATTATCTAATCTCGAATATATCATCACTTCATCAGTTAAAGAGTTCATTTTTTTTATTCCATTACTGATGATCTTCAAGTAAAACTATGTTTTAATGTACTGAATGCAAATGATTGTTGAAAGCAAGAAAGTTGTCCATTACATTATGTCAGGTAGTTAGTGCGACATGGGTAGGTACACTGTGAGGTACTCGTGAATATTGATTATTAGTCGCCACAACGCAATTCCACACACAATTGCAATTTATTTCAACATTTTAATGTAGGTAGGTACATGTCGGACAGGTATTTAACAGTAATTACACTTCTCGTCAGGCTTCAGTATTAATGACACGTTCTGTTGTTATGTAGGCACTAGTTAACTTTAAGAAACCTTGGATTCAACATCATTAAGTTTAACTGAGTATTTTAGTAGTAGAGTACTTGATTTTTTATATAATTTTCATGAGCATTCACGCAATTAAAATGGGCGAAGAATAAAATAATGTGAATATACGAAATATAGATAATAATGTGAATATGTGACTACATCATCCGTGACTTGTACATAGTAGGTATTAATGTTTACCCGAGTTATGTAATGTTTGTGGAGATGTGTTGGTTCCGTGTATAGAGAGCGGTAGGTTAGGTGCTTAGGTGTTGTAATTGGTGTGCACGGCCACATAATTATGTATAACAATGTTAAATGAAGATAACAATACTATGGTTCGATAACGAGTGTTCATAATAATTATTATCACATAATGATGATAGAAAATCTATATTTTTTCTCGAATGTTTTAACTTTCTTCCTTTAAGGAAAAAAAGTCAAATCCATTCCTTTACAGAAAAGATTTCCAAGATTATATTATATATATATAAAACAAACACAAACTACTACAAACACCAACAACATAAGTTGTTGGTGTTTGTAGAGACGAGTGCTAACATAAATAATAGTACCTACTTACTTATATTTTTATGAAGTGTGCAAACATTTTTACAAATTATGCTTCCGCGTATCAACGACGGTTTTCAACATACCTACTTGCAAAGATAAATAAATAATCCTAACTTTATAATATTATAAATGCGAAAGCGAGTTTGTTTGTTTATTTGTTTGTTACGCTTTCACGCTAGAACGGCTGAACGGATGAAATTTGGCACATGGGTAGACCATGACTTGAAATAGGACACAGGATACTTTTTATCCCGATATTCCCACGGAAGCGACACTTACGCGGGTGGAACCGCGGGGCGAAGCTAGTATTTTGTAACAAATATTTATGTCAGATGTCAGACGGGCTCGCCGCGCGCCGCCAAACAACGTAATAATAAATCGAATAAAAAAATATTTATAGAACACTAGCTGACCCGACAGACGTCCCGTCCAAATTCATACAAAAAAGGACGCTCAGCTTTTCCCGAATTTGAAGATTTTCTGGGGAACAGTTTCCATTTTTCCGTAAGAACTGGATTCGGACTATTACAAATATCTTAAGACAAAATTTTGCCCAATCAGTTCAGCCGTTCTGAAGTGATGCGCTTACCACAACGAACAGCATTTCATTTTTAACTAGTGCGGGAAAGCAAAGTATAAAGCACGCATGTTCAATACACTGCATGGTAAAGCTATAAGCGGTGCAATAAGAGCCCCTTTTCGAGCAAGTGTGTTGAAAACCTAAATAAATCAGGCTTCTGAAGCCCATAGCGTGTTAGTAATACAAATTACAAAATTACTTAAAAACTGTGTTAGTAGAGCATGTTAAACCTGTCCAATGTATTGTAAAGGCCCTTCTTGTCACTCCACAAATACCTTCATATTGCTGTTGCTGCTTCCTCTCACTCTGCGTATTATCGAAATAATCATCGGTATCCGCATCAGCGAACATTCCTGACGAAGAACAGGAATGTGGAAGCATCAACAACACCCTGAAGGCATTGTTGTATAGCATGCGCTGGATGTACATCGTACATATAACAACCAGCAAACCTGCGAGCTAGCATGTTTCCCTCACAGCCATCGCCCTGCGATTCCATTTCACAGAACTTTCAAATTTTCAAATAATAGACGAATCATCTTTAATCGTGAAGCGTGGTAAATTGACTGGGTATGGCAAGCGTTTTATGAAGTCCACAAACGACCCCTGTGTGATCTTCATTAAAACAAATTCTACAAGTAAAGATTCAAAGAAAAGGTTAGTTCATGATTTATTTAAGATGAAGATGTCATGTCAGCTTATCCTTGAAAATCCTTTTATAACATTAACTTCTATCTTGAATATGTAGGTACTTGCATCCTCCATTATATGACTGAGCTGGGTTTAGCAGCCTTGAGCCTATCTATCATGGTAGTGTTCGCTAGGCTCTAGGCTGGGATAATTAATTGTACTGGTCTGAAGGGAAGGGAAGCTCGTGTTTAATGGTGGACAGCGATGTGACACCTAGGCTATGATGTAACACATCTGGGAGTGGCGCGAGGAGGTGAAGCGCCGGGGTGTAACTCCGCTGCCGCGAGAAATCGCGGCACAGCGGACAGAGCTCCGGCAAGATCTCATGGCGGCATGGAGAGTGCGATTGTCGCAACCCAGTGCTGGGCACGCCACAATAGCGGCGATAAGTCCCCTCTTTGAGGAGTGGCTAGAGAGGCGCCACGGCGTCCTCACCTTCCGCCTGACACAGGTCCTCACCGGACATGGCAGCTTCGGGAGGTACCTGTGTAGGATTAGGCGGGAGGAAACGCCCGGGTGTCACCACTGTGTGGATCGCCCGGAGGACACGGTGGAGCATACGGTTGAGGTGTGCCCTGCTTGGGCGGAGCACCGCCGTGTCCTCGCGGAGGCGATTGGCGGCAGTGACCTCTCGCGTCCGGCCCTGGTTCAGGCCATGGTACGGAGCGACAGGGCATGGGAAGCCGTCACCTCCTTCTGCGAAGCAGTAATGCTCGCGAAGGAGGAGGCGGAACGCGTGAGGGAAAGGCAAAGTTTGCGCCCTCACGCCCCTAACCGCCGCCGTTGGAGACGCCCTGGGCGTCGGGAATCCCAGGCGGATTTCCGGCCACCATAGGCGCGGGCTTGCGGACGGCGAGCAACGGGCAGCTCGCCGTCCGATAAGGACCAGGCCCGGGTCGACGGCGCGTCGTGTTCCACGCGCGCCTCAAAGAGATGTCAGCAAAATTGACGGGGTCCAATAGGACCGATGCCTGCCAGGGTTGCGGGAAAGTCCGAAAGGGATACCGGGACCTTGGCAACGGGCAAATGAAGGAACACGGGTGGGTTTTAGTCAGTAAAAGTCTGACACGCCCTTCCGCTCCGCCCAGAGCGGGAGAAGTCATTGGATGATTTCCCACCCTCAAAAAAAAAAAAAAAAAAAGACTATGATGTAACAAGTTACTGACCAAAGCTTTGCGCGAGTTACAGGCCACACGTTAATATAGGTCCACACGTCGACACGCGATGAGGAAATATTGTAGCGCAATATTTACATAAATGTATGTAACGTAAGTATACGTATATTTGTAAGTTTCCTTCGAGCTCGTGGAGCACTGAAGAGGTACCGAGTTGCGTTGCGACCGGATCACCTTGAATTTCCACACAGAACATGGCGTTGACTTGTGGCTTTTAATCGAACGATTTTTGTAACGTACGATTGCAAAAGTTGATGTATGTCTAGTACTATCTGCCATATTATGTATAGAGAGTCCGTCGCAACTGGTAACTTAAAATTTTTTGTTGTTCAGCCCGAGGCTAGGTCTCTTAGTTTCTCGTACCTTTCCGAGATCTTTTTTTGGTAAACAAAGTATACATTACAAAGAGTATTTTCTCATTTTTAGATTGTTTATACTCTCAATACGAGAATTTTGACAATACGAAAAGTTACAATCAATTTTAAATGATCAACGAGCACTCGAGAAATCTAAAAAACCGGCCAAGTGCATATCGAACCACGCACAATGAAGGGTTCCGTAGTTGGGATGAATTTATCTAACAAACTTAACATTGTAGTTGAAGAACATGTTTTTGCAACTGCAAATTTAAGTTGGTCGATAATTACTCGGTAACTAGTGGAGCCTACGTAGCGGTGATAGTTTTCCTTTTAATTTTGTTATATATACTACTGCCGTGATTTTTTTCACATATCCAAAACCAACCATTTAGCTGGCAAGGGGGGGGGCACTTGACTCTAACAAAAATTAGCACTTTAAAGCTTAATATTTCGCAAACGGGTCCCTGAATCCAAAAATGGTTTTCACAAACTCACATATTTTTTAAACGACCTTTCCAATGAGACCCCACACCATGGGATCGACAAAAAAAACCATCCCCAGTTTACATGTAGGCGAGGTAACCTAAAAAAAAAATTTTTACGATTTTTTTTCCACTGCCCGCGTAATTTATATGTATACCCTTACCAAATTACAGCTTTCTAGTACCAACAGTCTCTGAGTTAAGCTGCGGACAGACGGACGGACGGACGGACAGACAGACAGACAGACAGACAGACAGACGGACATAGCGAAACTATATGGGTTCCTTGTTGACTACGGAACCCTAAAAACAGACAGCCATGGATTTAGGTATCTGACCTTTGAGATAGTCATAAGTCCTGTACAAAGTAATGTGTAGATATTACCTGCAGCCTGCAGGGCAGAACTCAAACGATCAAAGGATTGCAGTGGGGTTAAGTCACAGGTCAGCGACGCTTCATCTAGACAATCTAGAGAGAATTTATGTGTAATGTACAAATACCTGGCCGGAGTTGGTGATTATGGATCTGTAGCGAAAGCGGCTGGCGACGGGGTCGACGAACCCGTGGCGCGCATCACTTCGTGATCGTGACACATGGTAATGTCATGTGAACTGATGTGCGTTTCGAGTATGGCACGCACAGACGCACTCGGTACCTGACGATCAGACGATGTATTGCATTACAGTTTTATATTGCGTTCATATTTAATTGAGATGAATGCTATATGAAACTTTAATGCGATATCTGTCTCAGTTTCATCGAAAGTACCGTACAGGAATACCTATCTATAGTCATTCCATTCCGAAATAATATTGGTTTCGAAATATCTACATAACTGTACGTGTGTGAGTAAAGTGAATGTCGCCATATATGGCATACAAACAGGCATTCAAAAATGAAATGAGCAGGATTTCACGTTCTGCTTTGTTCATACGAGCATGACGTGTTGCCAATATTGGTGTCTATGAATGAGACAAAGACTGACCATTTGCTTTAGCTTAGCCATTAGACTTTCTGTGCATTTTGGATACCTTGTACCTACATACCTACTAATGTAAAAAAATAAGTTTTGTAACTTTGATTTCCACGAGGGAAAGTCATAGGTTTACAAAATAATACTTTGTACGTAAATTATAAATTAGATCATATTTCTATAGTTTCATTGTAGTGAAAGAATCAGGTCATAAAAAAAAAAATATGATTTCCGTTAGCATGTTTCAGTTTTTTTTTAACCACTGCCTAACAACTTGCTAAGGTAACATTAACCATCACTCAAATATTTCCTACTGTAACATAAAAGGTACCTAACTGTTGTCTGTGTCAATTAGGTACAAATCAATAGTTGCTTGTTTCATGTTTTCAATTCTTTCAATGGCAGGACTTTCTTTTTTTTTTCTTTCTGGCCTGTAGCACATTCATGTTGTTGTTTTACGACACATGTTTCACGGATTCACGGTCACATTTCTTCTTTTCTTATTTTGTACTAAATCTCATTGTTATGCGGAAGGTGTTACATACGTGTAGGTAGAGTCCGACCGAATTTCGTTTTAGGTTTCTGGCAATTTTAGGGCAAAATATCCATTTTGTTGCAATTGTCGTTTTTCGTATCCGAACAAATTAAGTGCTGGCAAATAAATTTAATTTATTTCGAAAATCGATAGTCGAAAAACATGCTTTTTCAACACACTTGCTCGAAAAGTGACTCTTAGTGCACTGTTTTTAGGTTCACAATGCAGTGTATTAAATACGCGTGCTTTATACTTTACTTTCCCGCACTAGTACGCTACAGTTATCTATATAGTTATATAGTATACTTAGTAGTCCAAGCTGTGCGATATTTTTTATCTCAGCAAAGAACCTTTATTCCTTTTTATGTCTAAAATTGTAAATAAATAAAATATGATAAATAAACAATTTTTCATATCATTAACTGTTTTTGTCACCAAATTAGCATTATTTAGTGTTCTATTAAACGTTTTTAATGCCTTGAGGCAGGCACGACGGAAAATCTGATTGTAATTATGTCTGTGAGAAAAGTACCTCTTTATAGGAACCTACTAGTTATTTCGTCTGATTAAAATTTTATAAAAGGTTAAAGGAGACGGATAAGCTTTCATACAATCTTGAGCCTGGATGTAAAGTGATGAAATTGGTGTCAATTGATAACTACTATCTGTAGGAATGGAACGTTATGACAGGGTAGTGAAACGGGATGTGAAGATGAATGACAGATGTGACGAGTGACAGAGACGAATGTACGTATTACTCAAGAGCGAAAGAGATAGTGAATGAATGTTTAAAAGTAGAATAAGTTAAAAAGAAGAAGGCAGATCAGCAGATGACGGAAGGAAGGATAAAGGACGTGAGTTGAAAAGGCGAAGAAATATATAATATATTAAGAAGAAATCCGGAGTTTGATTTACGTTTTGTTCAAATCCCACAATTTTTTAAGAAGAGTTAAAAGAGATTTTGTTAAAGTGAGGTTACGTTACAATTTATACTTAACAGCTGATTTTTGAAGTGAGATTGTCTTGTTTTCTTAAAGATAGGATGTTAATTATAGGAAGTATATAGAGCGCCGCTAGCGGCACTGTATCCTTGTCGGATAAAATGCTATTATTTGCGGCATAATAGTGGCGCTACCTCGGCCTGGCTACTAAAATGTCATAAGAATGCATTGTCATTGTCACTTGTTATTTTGTTTGATTGTTGAGGCTAGTTCGCTGCCCTTTGATTGATAGTATTTGTTATTGTAAAATTGATTATTAGTATATGTTATTGTTATACACACTCAAAACGCTCACGCACTAAACGATACGAAACGAGTGAGTGAGTGACTGACTTACAGTGTCATACATGTCATGCCAGCATATACTATAAATACAATAATCGCTTAGCAAACGTGAATCGATTTTAAGATTTACCATTATTATGTAGATATTTAATTTGCTTAAACTGTTTTAATATGTTAATTCTAATAGATTTAATTATTGTAATTGAATTAATCTTATGTTAAAAGCATTTTTTTGAATAGTATGTACTCTGACACGTTAATCGATTATAATTTAATCGATATTCCAGTTCGTAACCTTAACTTAATTTTTGGTTTTCTCATTTTCCAGATTGTAAATTGGGTTGATTTTTCACATTTTGTAATAGAAAAATATTACCCTTTTTTTAACCATACGTCAACTTATTACAATCAGGCCCCAGAAATCCCCGTCTCCTTTAATTTTTAAAAGATTGATACTGTTTATTATTTTACTTTTACCTACCAAAGCAAAATCTATCGACAAACAATACCTAATTCGTTTTCGGCCGAAAATCAAATCCATGTTCGGTCGGAGTCAACCTGCATGTGAGGTATCGTTCCTGTTAGTTAAAGCTCCGACGTTTGTATTATGATTAAGTCCACAGTAATTTAAATTGTTGTAAAATGACATCATAGTGAAGGCGTCACTCGTCTCACAATAGCTTCTTCCGCCGTGAATCTCGAATTAGAATCGATTTATTTACTTGAGATATCATAATCATATTGATTGATAAAGCTGTTAACGTTGATATAATTAGTTGCAGTTGGTTTGGCCATTATCGTCCCGTTCATGTGGACTTTACGTCAACTAGGTAATACCCACAAAAATAGATCAACTTTGAATCAAAACCAAACTCACTGTTAATACCTACTAATGTGAACTTGACGGGTTTTTACACCGCCAGAAGAAGTTTTAACATTTTATTTATCGACAGGTCGTTGATCCTACATATTATATAAAATCTTCCAATTGGCTACGTTTTCAACGTCGTTCATAACTAACTTTGTTGATTCAACTTTGAAAGTAGTTGTTCATGTAGGTAATACAAAATTGTTCGTGATTTTAACCGTGTTCAATCGATAAAGCTTAATATCTAGCCAAAATACAAGATTTACTAATAGCGCACTTACATTCTAGCGTTTAACAAAATAGTGTACGGTAAGCTAGACTATTTTATAAACCCACCCACCGTTACGTCACTTAAATTCACATTTAATCAATCTTTATCAAGGATTGACAAAGTGTAAAAGACTGCTAAAATCATAACTGTTTCTTTTGGCTTTGGCGTATTCCAACTAGGTACAGCTGACCTAGAGTATTCATAGGGTTTTCTGACGTTCAGGGTTTACAGAAGCACTGCTGCCAGCTATATTCGATAGCTTTAAGAAACGCAAAAAATTTCGTATATCATGTGTGTCAACCATCAAACAAAACCATGGTAACGGTCAGTGCCAAACGCAGGCCTTCCATGCCATAGTATAAACGTGGTGGTCGTGTAGGATGTGAATGGATAATCCGGGTGTCCTATTGTAGCCATGACCGTTTTTGTTGAACCTTACAATGATCCTTTAGTCCAGTCAGATCCCACACCCGGAATTACATACTTATACCTACCTACGAAGGGACGACACTTGTAGGTACTTAATTGGAAAGCATGTACCTATGGACCTACTATGTACCAGCTATAAGCAATTTTTCTTGTTCTTGTTACTACATTACAGCCTATCCATTGGATTCCTATGGGTAAATGAACATAATAACAAAATATGTAAAAATAAAATGTAAATGTGTGTGTGTGTAATGTAATGTAAATGTGTTTATCATATCTCTTTGGTGAGTAGGTTTTCAGAAGATTACGAGTATCAGTAGTTGTCATTATGCTACTATTTATTAATCCTGAATTAAATTCTTAATCCGAATACTTCAAAGTTTTGGTTGTTTCACAGGTACTTTGTGTCTTAGATAAAACGCAATTTTGCAATAAGATGGTTTTTGTGACTAGGAAGCCTGAACAGTGGGATTATTTTTATTTATTAAAAAAAAAGAACATTTGTCGCTTTAAGATATTGTTTAGCATTTTCTGTCGAGCTGTCATATTTACGTTGTCAATATATTTTCGTGTAACTTTGACTCACCGTGTTTTTGGCAATACCGGCGAGTAGGATTGTAAACATTCAAAAGGCGTGAAGTCCTTGAGTCCGTCGCCGTGACCGATTGTATTGAAAATTAACACGTACTTGGCTTGCTTATTACAATGAGAACTTACAACGAACACTATTGGTAGGACAAAGTCTTGATTGTTCAGATTCTAGTTATGTTCCTAATGGTTTCAGTATTAAATTCTGTTAATTTCCGTAAAAAGTAGTTGGCTAACCGCTACGCAACCATCATTTCGTAAAGTCTGTCTCGGAGCACTTTTCAGACAAAATACTCAATCCTACTTGAACGTGAAGGTACCCCTTTGATAGACGTTTCTGAACACGTGGTAAGAAGGGGCGTTTAGCGACTTTTGTCCAAAACGATTGTATGACACAAGACTTGATTTTTATTACTTAAAAAAACCTTTTCGTGATTTCAGGTTTGGTCCCATAGTGAAAGTTGTTCATAATGATGAGTACAATGACCCCTTAAGAGGATTAAAACAAATAAAATTTCACCCTGTATAGGTACGACATGACTTCATTATCTACTTTGAGATTTAATTTCGAGACAAAAATCAGGAGCAATAAAGGAATCAATTAGTAGTATGGTTGGGCCCAATCGTCCACAACAGAACAGTACATAGTGGCTGCATCTTGCATCCTCGCCTGAAACAGGATAACCTAGTTCAGGGACATAAAACATTTGGATTTTTCGTAGATTTCAGCTAATTTGTATTTAGTGTTTTACCTTTTTACCTGAATAAACTTTTATTTATTTATTTTATCTAGACTCTGTTCGTGTATTAGCACTACTGAAAATTTTCAAACCATTAAAAATAGCGGCACTTATGTCTAATTCATATGTGTGTGTGTGTTGAGCGGAAGCCGTCGATTTTCTGCGCACGCGCAACACAATGATCTTCCTCACATCCGTCCACCCGCGCGTCCCACCCACTGCGCTGTCATCGTCTAATTATTGACTCCCCATCGTACCTTGATTAACATTCTTTCTGCTCGGGTGATTCCAACAAGTGCTCTTGAGACTCGATCATATGCTATTACTTGTAAATTGATGTATGTAGGTAGTGCTAGCTTCGCTCTTGGTATATAATGACGACCAGGATTAGGTGTTTTTTAATTAAGTTTCTCCCAAGTTACACAAGTATTTGTTTTCGATTTTGATAAATGTTAAATCTTAAAATGAGCACATAAATAATTTTACATTATATTTTATGTATTAAACTATACATAGACGTTATGATGTAACCATAAAGGTATGATTCCGATCAACGCTGAACGCGGCAGTGCTAACGCAGCAGTGCTGCCTCGTCACTACTGGTCTCCATACATTTTCTATAGGTTTATATTATGAGATTACATTCCGAGCACGGCAGCCATGCTGCGCGACATTGTTCCGACTGCTGCGCGGCTGCAGTGTTGTTCGGAATCATACCTTTAGCGTAACCAGTGGAAGAAACGGAACAATTCATCTTATGCGGGACGTTAGACGTTATAAAACGGGCTGGTTCAAACGGTTTGGTCAAATAAAACTGCGAAAATTCATATTTCTTCATGGCATTTGACAACTCGTTTTGATCAAATTTTCCCATACACAGTCATGCGTATTTGATAAAACTGTTTGAGCCAGTTTGATCAAATTACTTGAACGTCAATGCCATTAGGTTATAGACTACAAACAACTAGCGTATTGTTCTCTCGAAAGACTCGATGCTATTGATTTCGCCATTCGAGGCTACTCTGAGAACCTTTGATGGCCCTGGAGTAGCTTCCCATCTCAGTCTCAAGTTGCATTATTGCAACCTGCCGGGAACACGGACGGCGCGTTGTTTTTCTTTTTGCTTAGAAAATACTACAACATTCATAATTAAGTGTTACTTTAGTTCGTGCCGCGAAAAATAGTCTTTTCCCAAAGAAAAGCTTTAGCAAATAAGTATGGTTTATTCTTCTAATTGATAATAATAGGTTATTATCCTTTAGCTGCTGTACCTAATATGATATTATTGTACAACGATATCTAATTGTACCTACTGGCTAATTAAACCTGCACGGTAATTCTCATGTAGGTATATAATCAAAAACTTATCTTTTCAAAGCAAATATACCCGTTTAACATCAAGATATTTGTTTAACCAGGAGCCTGTGTTAATAAACAGTTTCATTACAACACGAAGTATTATGCCAACATTGTTTTCCCAGATTGTTTCCAACTATTAAGCAACTAAGTTAACAGTTCTGAATAGACGAAATACAGGTAAATAAAAACACACAACCCAGCCGGGAAACTTTTTTAAGAAATGAACTGGGAATCCGTACTCTACCTGCGTAGGGGCTGCGCCCACTGGTGGCACGGCACGGCAAGGGATTTTTATGCGACGAATAAAAATATATCTTATAAGTATGACAATAAAATTGAAATTTCGTAGTTACAAAAACGAAACTGCAGTGCAGTATGCTTAGGCATTAGGCATGCCATGCTGGCAGGCTTCGGAACGCCTCGGCATCCCTCGGGATACATCGGGAGCCTTTGGGATGCCGAGGCAAGGTGGGGCGCAAGGCAGGGTTACGATTGTTCCGGTGAAGGCGCGAGCTCGATGTCGCAACGGTAGGCTTCGGCGTCTCTCGCGGCATGCCTAAAGATACCGCGGCATCGTTGCCGTCAGTATTCGCTTGCATGTCGTGATGCCGAAGGATCGGAGCCGTGCCGCCATGCCACAGGGCGCAGGCCGCATTCATTTAGCTACATCTATATTGGATAACAAGTTGTTTTTATAACCTAACGAAGTAAAGTTAAGAAAAACTAAAATAATATTCTACATTCATCCCTGATGGTAAAGCATGGTAAAGTAATCAACTTTATCAGGCAGACTGGTGAGTTAAGATGATCTGTAAAGTCTAGGTTCTCTCTCGATACTGTAGTCAATTATAGCCTATCATAATTCATACTACACTATAGCAGGGACTCGTAACATAATATTCCGTGCAGTAGTTAGATACATTTTCACTCTAGCTACCATGCTGGAATTTTATTTGGCGATTATCATAATGATGGACATTGATTGGCGAACATGTATGATTATGTATGTCTGCAACTGACCTTTGTGGGCACTCAAATTATATATCTATCGTGATGTTGGCATCGTTATACTTCACCGCGTCTGAGTTAAGTTCATTGACAATTATTTTACAAATATTGAGGACAGGTTTATCAAACCTACCTATTTATTTATGTTATAATCATTGTCCTTTGTAGTCTACTGCATTAAAAATTCGAAATAGGAAATCAAAGTAAATGACGTGTTCTTAAGGCAGTATTTTACACCATACTATCAACATCTCAACAGGCATAAAAAGAATTTGATTTTGCTTTATATTAGTCATTTTATGTTTGTTGTGTCATTCACTTATACCAACATACGAGCACAATATTTGTATTCACGGTGCAAGCGTTGCTAGCAGCTACATGTATTTATAAATAAAATTGCGTACAGAATTCCAAGAAGTCGAGGCGATTTTATACCATTTGCGTACGCACAACTTATTACAATACACAATATTAATAATTGTGACCCAAACTAAGCGATTAGGATTCTTTGTTCACAGACGATTGCTTACTTTCTGTGTTCGCGAGACGAGCAATTTCCTAGTTATCACGCAACGTTTGGTGCGGCAGGCAACAATAACAACTAAATGTTTAAAACGTTTCGTAAATCCAGTAAAAGTGCTGTGGGCGTAGTGCACAATGCGACAATAGTTGTCGACGTAATCGTCGTTTTCTATCAGTTGCGGTCGCAAACACTTCGCGCTCCGCTGCGCCTGATACTTGACAGTGCACAAAACATCATTTGCACACCAAGATACCAACATATCTCCGTGAAATCTGACAAGTTTTCCACGACATGTTTAGAATTCATCACTTGTCATAAGCACAGTGCGACGCACGTATCTTCGAAGATGACTAAACTCAACGAACCACCTGCGTGTAACTGACTGTTAATCGTCGTATTTTCCATGGATTTCAAAAAGTTAGCGTAGGAGTACCTAGTTCTCGTGGCATGCATAATTTTCGAAATGAATAAGTAGTTTTCTCAATAAATACACAATGGATTTAGATTTGTGTGCAATAAAATTGTTAGGGGAGTCTTGATCTTTCAAGTTCGCCATCGATCGGTAATAAGCTACTGTCTGGGCTGGGATCGAGACTACATTTTTCACTTTGTCAGCTTGACGAGGTTGGTTGAGATCAATAAATTACCAACGATAGATCAATAAACCAATGTAATTTATTCAGATGAATAAATTACATAGGTGCACAGCACATTTTACTTCAAACCTAGTCGAATTTTGGCAATAGGCCAAGAATACTCTTAGTTGTTGTAGGTTACCTGCATCTACTTATATTATTTTATGAAGCCACAGTACCAGTACCTAGCTCCTTCGGTAAGCATAAATGACCTTCGTAAGTAAATGCCAGTGACCCTTCAATAAGTAATACTAATAGTAACACTTTGTAATCACTTTGTGATTGTTTTGAAAAAGCGTATCGTAAAGGGGCCTTCAGTTCATTCGTTTTGTTTAAAAATCGTCGGCCTGGCCGCTAGCTCTACAGCCTTGCACTTTGTTATATGAACGTTTTTTAAGCACATTGCATGACTGTGACCGGCCAACTGTAGTCATTATCCAATGAGAATACAGCAATTGACATGAACAATGATGAGACCCGATACCGTGTGGGTAAATACATAGGTACGTGAACATAGCCTACGTACTCAGGTTACGTAAGAGGTTGGCTGCATGCTAAAGGCATCCGCCATTTTGCGATGAGCACTTTGATGGTTTTTGCGCGAAAAGTGAGCGGCGAGGTTGGCAATGCTTCAACTTTAATTTGTTGTAGAAATTACGATTTTGCAAAGATTTCTTAAACACTTTAAACGACTTGTAAAAAAATTGGTTACGTGCATAATAAAATTGACACAGTCGTGTCTTGGTAAACGATTCAGAACTTGTAGCGTCGTCGTAAGTGCCAGTTACCACAATAGGAGTTAAGCGTGACCTTCTTATTTTGATTCGATTAACTGATTCAGACCTTTAGCTGGGGTAACATTATGTGTGCAGTGCTACAAACTCTTACATGTGATTTTAAGACAATATTCTATCCAATCTTTAATGGGTAATTGCGACTATTCAAACTCTATGTAAACAAAACAAAAGTAACTATATGTAGAGCCAGAAAAGTACAAGTAGAGTGTGTATAAGAAAATATTTAGATGATACAAAATGTATCTCGCCATTAGTCTGGAAGTGGGGTTTACACAAGGTTCTAGATTCGGTCTCTGAAGAACAAAGTGGCACTAGGTTTTTGTTGAAAATCTGCAGAATTATCAAAATGGTCGGAAAATTTCCGTTTGTACAGAGATAGACTCTATGCTATCTGATAGGGAAAATGTTGGACCGTTCACCTCTGCCATGCCTCTGCCTAACTTTTCGAGAACTTAAGAAATGTTTGTAAGCAAAATATTTTATTATTAGCTTCGGTTACTTAAAAATGTGAATATTTGTTTGTTATAGGACGAGCCTCTCCCCATAAACAACGCGCACGCGCTGCACGGCGTGCCGCCACCCTCTGTGGCGCCAGAGCCGGCGGCGCCCAGCGCGCGCGCGCCCGTCCCCGCCAACCAACTCAAAGACGACGCACTCAACCATGCTGAGTCCAAGATCGACGAAGACAAATTACAGGTGAACATGTTTTCCCACACTGTCGCTGCTTGAATACTAAAGAGTTGATGAGTCTATGTTGTTGTTTGCAACATGCCTACGTTTTATAAGGATAAACTGGGCTAGAAAGCGTTCAACAGTATTATATTATTGTATTAAAATTAATGTAGAATTGGCAAAGGCCAAAAAAGGTATTGAAATCACTTTGGTTTGAAATAAGTACAAACAAGGTTGAAAGTATGGTGCAAATAAGAATGATGTTACAACGCGACGCGCGACGTCTCATCACTATTCTTTTAACTCATAGTTTGACTCTCTTTTTCAAGAAACTATGAATAATGCTCTTTATCAAAATTAACTCTTTTGTTCTAAGATTTCTAGAACATGCGCCACCCAGTTTTATAATGTCTTTCTTAGTTTCCTGTAATGGATTGGTGAAGGTCAGCGAGTGGTTTCTCTCGGTTGTTTCACGCGTGAAAGGCCTAAGAAAACTTTAATCGTGTTAGACATAGGTCATCTACCTGCTCTTACTTACAATTAAGTAAAAAAGAAACTTACAATTTGTGAATATAATTGCATTATTTAGATACATAAGTAATTGATGCGATTAGAGCTTTGTAAGGTAGGTTTAAGAAGTGACGTAAAAGTTACGAGAACGTTAGTTCTGAGTGAAGAGGTTTTGTGGAAATGTGCATTTGTCAGTGGGTGCAAATGGTGACGTCAGTCAGCTTTCACTTGCGGGTGAGTGGGGAGGCGGGGCCAGGCGGCGGTGCGGCGGCGGGGAGATCCGCTGCTGCACCACGACCACGTGAAAGCGACCACTTTGTATTATTTGTATTGCCCAGATATTGTCGAGGAACGCAAAATGACATGCAGATTGCAGATGAAGGTTTCGAATACAGATGACTAATAAAATAATATGAGTTGCTCGATGTTTATTTATTTTAGTACGTAACAGCTTTCTAATGTCTTATTTACGAGTATCTTCTAGCCATTTATGCTAGGTAGTATTAATCTGCATACATATTATATCTTTCTAAATCTTGCAACCTTTGCAATTTGCTCTACACAGTCATTAACTTAACTGTGTTGTCTTTTCAATGATTGTTCAGCTGACTCTACATACTTATTGACCCCATAACACCGTCTCACGTCTAGACATTTGCGGTCATCGTTTTAGTCTTAAACAAGAAGTTCATGAAACTGGTTAGCAGTACAGCGCATGCGAATGCAGTCAGCATTAGTATGAATACAGGGTAAGGTCGGAGCGTAAAACAATACGTTGGGCCTGAAATTCTTTTGATACGATAATAAGATTTGCATAGACATAGGCTGATTCAACGATGAGCTATCTATCCGAATGTTAGTAATATTTACAAACGGAGGGCGGTGGAACAATGGCGCGCGGGCGCATTGTCTCGCGCAGGATGTCCGAACCATTGTACCGGGTAAACAGCACAGAACGAGATGTATAATGTTCTTGTTTCACACGTTGCTTTTCCATTAAGTGTTAAATGCAATTTATCGCAGCATTTTTATGACATTATAAAATTACATTCACTGTTTATCTGCACTGCAGGAATGATCTTCAATCAATATAATAAATGTCGCTACTTTCGCTTCCCTTCCAGTTCGAGTGTTACGAAAGGGAAAGCTACCTTTCTAGGGCTGCTCAGGTCAAATGTGTGAGAGGTCAACTTAGGTACCTCATGAGCTTCTCATGAATAGCTCTAGCTAATAATGTCTTTAGGCTAGGCATCTTGGAAATGAATGTAGGTATTTATTTGCCGGCATTAATTTCCTGAGTTTCTTATTGTAGTGTTCAAAGTTTAAAATAAATGAAATAGACATATGAAATAATTTATAAGTTACCTATATATTTTATCAAAAGGTGACAACCAAATGCAATTTACAGCAAACCTAAGTGATTTTTCACAATGCTATTTCTTCGTTTCCAGAAAATCGACGATGAAAGGAATGACTCACCGAACTCAGCGAGTGATGACAGCTCGGAGTCTGACAGTTCGGCCGAGGAGGAAGACGAGCTCGACGCTGTGCGGCCGATGCTCAAGTTGCCCATACAGTTCGACTTGGACGAGCTAGCTGGCGCGTTCCTGGCTAACAATCAGAAGTGAGTTGTCAAAACATCTCATTTTTTTTTTACCTTTCTAACTAGATTCCCGAAAACCAATTCAAAGATTGGCAAACCAACAGAAACTAATATGCATTAGAAAGCACACGACTAGTTTACCCATGTGCTAATGATTCGTCGAGTTTCTAGGGTTACCTAGAGCGCCTGTCTTGTTAGAACTGCAATAGTACAATCAATAAGGACACGTTAGCACAGTAATAAGCTTCTAAAACTTCCAATTTACCTTTAACAACACACTTTGTAAGGTGGGTTGACCTATTCTACCCCATGGAGTGGGTAGACAACGGGCACTTACATTGTTAATCTGAGGACTACACGTACTCGGTGAAGCGAGGATTATGCTAGACGCTGTTCGATGCGTTGCTGTTTCTCCAACAAATTATGTAAATAGGAACAAGGTCAAGTTCTCATCAGAGACAAGGATCAAAACTGTACAGCCTTGTCAGAAATTGTGCAAACGCTTGTTAAAGAATACTCAATTTATCACGGGTCAGTTGTGTTGTTGTAATAAGTCTAGAACACCATCCACGCATTCAAATATTTGTTTTGTAACAGGTTAACATTCCAAATTTTTCAAAGCCACGTTGAAAGGTTTTTCCTGAACGAATCGTAATAGCTACGTAGTTACGAATAAAATGACAATAACTGTTTGTTTTAGTTTAACAATCTGACTGTACCGGGTTATCGATTTCGATAACGATTTCCTTAGAAATCAATTCCTTGTGTGTGCCCTTAGATGGCTTGCTAGACCGAATTTAGTTTTAGTTTACCGGGTAAGGTCAAAAGTATTTAGGTGGGCAAAATCTCTTCCGTCTACAAAACATTTGTAAACAAGAAGTGGTACCAAACAACAGTTGGTTACCTAATTAACAAAATTTGAATCTGAATGAGATACTTATGTAACTGGAACTCATTTCAATGAGAAATCTATCGACCAAAGCACCGTGATAACGGACACATCCCAAATGCTAACAGCACTAGAGTGTCAGTAAAAACGGTATTAGTAATATTAATTAATATTTTATGTGAGCAACTTGTTGTATAAATAGACGGAGTTTTCCCCAGAGCGAGTTCCTCGGCTCTTCCCGTGTTCTCATATTATAACGATTTGAGTAGTTGTGTAACACCGGTGCCGGCGCTAGGCGGAAGGAGCCGGAGAAACTTGTGTAATCACATTAATACTAGCTCATTGGTAATCTGTAGGAATATATTGTGTGATGTGAACTAACGCGGCGCAGATCATCGGCGCACTTCGATGAATATTGCAACGATCGCAGCGTTTCATTTATAGAGATAGGAAAGCATACCTACTGATGTGACATAAATCGTAAGTGCGTTCGCATATCGATATTTTTGTTATTTTATCTTGCTTAAGCTGACACACGAATACGATGCTGTTAGTCAGCCTCACAATCCTGACTAATATTATAAATGCGAAAGTGAATTTGTTTTTTACGCTTTCACGCTAAAACGGCGGAACGGATTTGGATGAAGTTTAGCACATGGTTAGACTATGACTTGGGTTAGGACATTGGATACTTTTTATCCCGATGTTCCCACGAGATCGAGACTTATTCGGGTGAAATCGCGGGGCGCAACTAGTAATGTAATAAAATTAGGTCATGTTTTAAAAAGTTACAAAATGATTTGTTAAGAAATAAACGGCAGCTGGTAATAACACTATCAAAGCTTGAAGTGAAGCTAATTGCAGATTTTCATCACTTTTCATCGCAAAATGAACATTCTATAACTTCTACTTGTTTGAGTCGGAACATAAATTCAATAATTGCTGCTCTACATTAACAAATCGGTCCCAGTAAAAATTTGCAATGAAATGAGACCCACAGAAGGTTTTTACAGTCAGAACCTTTATAAAAAGTCGCAGCAATCAGAGGGTATTGTTGTTTGTTCTAGAATTGCGGGTTGGAGGTTATATAAAAAAAGAAAATAAAAGCATGAAGAAACTTTTAATTAATAAATGCTACTATAATATTGACGACTATTTAAATGATGTACTTTAGACATTTTTCTTATTGTTTTCATTGATCAGACGTAACTTTATGATTTTTTTTTGGACTTGGAATTATATCATTACTATATTTGTACGCTTTTCTAGACAAAACATGTTGAAACTTTTCTTTTTTTGTAATCGTTCTAACTGATTGTAATCTTATACGTGTTTTTGACAAATAAATATATCTTATCTTAAGTTAGGTTCAATTTTTTTTGAAAAATCTTGTCATAATTGACCCTTAATCTAGTAACTATACTTAGTTATAAAATAAATGTGTTTGTTTCCAGGGGTCGCATGAACTGTGTGGTGGAGAGGCGCCGCGACGACCCGATGGAGAGACGATTCCCCTTCAACATCCTCGGAGCGTTCGCCCCGCGCAGCGCACAAGCAGAGCGCATCGCCATCATCTGCCACGGAGGCGACGAGCCTAGGTAAACTAACTCATCATCATTTCTCATCAGGAAACACCCACTGCTGAACATTTAATCTCCCTATAAATGATCAAAGGAATGTTGCTATGGTCGGACTTGTAGACGATTCGTAATCGCTCTATGTTGTTAAATAGGTAAACGCTGCGCATATTTTCAAACATCATTTAACTCTCATGAACAAGTGAAGATACTCAGCAATCTCAACAAAAATAGACAGAGGCAGAACTTTCTCTACAAAGGTTATGTTCAGTCTTCGCACGCAGTTAGGTAACCGTTCGCCTTGTGTTAACTATGTTTTTGTTTTCGATTACGTTAAAAACAAGTTTTTCATTTGTACCTGACCTTTATGAGAGTAGATCAAAGATATTGTTATGTAGCATCGTAAGTCATAATGTGGGTTAGTAAAAAGCTTTTGCCGAGGGCAACTTACGGCTCATTTCATACCTTCATGTGCCTACATGGTACTGAAGGTTTGTAGTATATTTTAGTTCAATATACAAAAAAAAACTACAGGATTAATAATTTCATCGTTTGGGGTATAACGTGTCTCCGTTATTTTTCATCCGTACTGTTAGTTACATAAGATGTCTACGTAAGAAAAGAACATATAACTAACAATATGGATTAAATTCTTTTGTTGGGTGTTTTGCGTGGTTCGCATTGAAATGCGGCGGAGTGAACCGATTATTCCTGTTTCTTAGAACCTCCGAAGGCTTGGCGTTCCATTCTTCGTGCTTTATTGTACGCACCGTGTTTATATTTTTTGTACGGCCTTCTTGTACCTACATGGGAGGCGAGGGTCAGGCGTAGGTTTAAGTCGGGAACCGTATTCATTGTGAACAATAATAAGTACGTTCTGCTTATTAATTGAGTCGCAAAAAACCATTTATTTAACCGTTGTTCACTTTGACGTTATAAATAAATACGTGTCTATAATTGAGTAATTTCGTGTCGCTAATCATCATTCAAACGCATTGGCGACGTAAATTACCTCACACTCGTGGTTATGTCTTCAATATTGATGACAAAGTGAAAGGCTGGTAGTTGGCAATAGAATGAGTCTCTATGAGCGTGCATATAAAACTTTATCAGGCAGTAATACACTTGGGAATTAACGACTTACTTACGCAAGTAGGTACTTACTTTCATTATATTATCGTCTGTCGGTAGAATACCATAACATTAATAATACTTAGTCCATTGATACCAAATTCGTTTTCTGAAAACTGAATATAGTTACATACCTACGTCATCATAAGATTAGCTGTAACTTATTTTAATTACAGTTAATTTGATCAATAGTCCTAAGCAGCTGCCTTTATCTTGGTTAACGGAATTGTATTTTGCTGTAGTGATGATATTATAATAGAAACAGTTACGTTTTGCTCCTACCTTGAGAACACCTCTATGTTGCTATCGACAAAATGAACGTGCTGTAAAGTAGTAAATGTAGGGACCTACATTCTCTGAGTAGAAGGTAAAAAATATACTTAGAAAACTATCTGAGCGAGTACCAACTTGTGTATTATATGAGGGAATATTTCAGGGTTTAACGATAAGCTATATTTGTATTAGTAGGATCATCATCATCATCAGCCTACTGCAGTCTACTGCTGGACATAGGCCTGTCCAATCACATATTTGTATAACTACATAATCGAAATAATATATTGCCACTACGCCTAGGGAAGGATGCTAAAGTTTTGCCTTTAATTTAATCGAGAAAAACCTACACAAACAATGCACTTACTTATTTACCTAAAGTGCCGTTTCTTTTGCCCATGGAATTTTCTAGCAACAGTTTTGCAGTACCATTCCAGACATAATCTCCTACATGTGAAGAAAGTGGTTAAACTTTATCAAGCTTTCATACACCCATATGACAATCACAGACTTTACCTACACAACTTAATACTATATATCTGATGATTCCTGTTTGAAAGTGATAATAGTTGGAGCAGAAGATATGTTTTGAATTATAATTTTAGGGAAGTTCAAAGTAGGATCGGATGTCTTATTACTTGAAGACAATAGGAGTCATTAGTAAACGTAAGTGATGTCTTAAATAACTACGCCTACAGCAACCAATTAGCTAAGTGATGGTAACTTGGTAAGCAGGACGTTGGAGGTAGGTAGGTATCGGTCGAATGTGATTTTTGGATAATTGAATATAAGGTAATTTGTAGGGCCTTACTTATAAAATATAGATTAATTTGTTCCCAGCCGTAATTAAACAAATAGGAAAAGAAGATGTTGGTGGAAATCAACTTTATTTCACAGAACCTTTTGCCCGTGTTCTCTCTACTTCATTTACCGATACTACACAATCTGTATTATTGAAATGAAATTGTTTATTGAAATAATTGATTTACATAAAAGTTAAATTTAAAATTTAAAAAACCCCCGACAAAAACAAAGCATAGAAAGTAAAAAATAATGTGTAGGTGTTGGCCCTTTAAGTGCTATTTATAAAAGTTGACCTTTCCAATGAGCCCAAACACGACAACTCTGCTGTAAGTTGGTGAGGGAGTTGGGTATCCTGCAAATACCAGGTGATGTTGCAGCATCAGTTCAAGGTTACTATATTCAAGTTATTATTCAAGTTCAAGGTTACTTCTCATATCATTAAAGTAACAGAATTCTAAATTTAGAATCGATTAGACCTATAGGAGATGCTCACATCCATTCATCAACTTGAAAAGAGCTGATAATCTTCAAATGGCTAAACCAATTTTCGTGAATCATAGCTAAGAACACTCTCGATCAAGTCACCCTTCAAACAAAACAAAAAAAAAACAAAATTGGTTCAGCCGTTTGACAGCTAAGATGGAATAGACAGACACAGATACGTTAAACTTATAACACCCCTCTTTTTCCGTCGGGGGTTAAAATAGGGCCTTATACTAGAGGTTAAGGTTAATAATAATTGGATTCTACCTGAACTAGGAATAAACTTGTATCTCAGGTATCTCACTCAAGTGTAAGTGTGATCTAAGATTCCAACAAATACCTACTTAGTAAATGATTTATCTACTATAAATAATGTTTTCATTGAAATTAAGAAATATAGTACATATGCTACTTTTATGCATCATCGCAAGACATTTTTTAAACCATGTTCTATTATGCTTTTTGCAATTTAACATTTTTTTAAAGGTCGCCATTGTAATGGTCTATCTGTGTTCCTTTCAACCTTTGTTCAGCCGTAACAGCGTCAACAGATATCAAAACCATTTATTATATTAGTAAGATGACAATTTCGACCTTAGTCTTCGGGCCTCTCCTGCGTCACAGCTGCTTACCATGGCGGCCCCATCATCGTTCCAACTGGATTTTATTTGTGCATAACATTTTTAAAGCTTTTTTCACTTAAGTGGAGCATAAAAGAACGAGCTTAGGGTTTACTATGCACTTTAACTGCCAGACCGTTTAAGTCCTGGTCAATTAATTTTCTGATACCTAATACAAACAATACAGTTATTTAATTTTTAAGAATTACTTTCTGATCTCGTTAAGTGTGTACCACTCGCAATAGGAATTATTCTACGTAATGGCAGTTTACCAAAGAAAGAAGTTCTTTGTTCAAAAGACTAGATGAAGTTACTGGAAAACAGCAGTATTTTTTTGAACTCGAAAGTTGTTAAGCCTTGTTCGAAAATATTGATGAAAGATTTTTGTTCCAGACCGATGAACTTCCCGGAGCCTCAGTCACAGGTGTTCGCGTTCCCGCTGACAGGCCCCGTGCGCCTGCCACTGCGCCCCCAGCCCGACCGTGTGCCCGCGCCGTCTATGGCCGGACCCGGACCCCAGGGACCCCGCATGCCTCCTGGCTTCGCGCCCCTTGCTCACCGTCAGGCACCTTTCCCCCTACCCGTAAGTACCTTTATACGTTCGAGATGAGTATCTGAGATGTCCGTTCTTGTTAGTCTATTCTTATTCTGACTTACGATATACTTAATATTCACCGGGGAAATCTACCGGTTCAAACAGAATAATATCACAGAGAAAATCTTGTAGCAGACTTTATATAGTCCCGGAAGCTGCGGTCACCTTGTGATGAACGAGTGAGGCATCTTAATGTGAACATCACAAGTTTGTAATTGACCATAATAGCTTGCCTCGTCTTCCGGAGTCATAAAGAATAAATCATTATATAACTAATTAAATAATGGACGAGGAACAAGTCTGCACGTAATAAATGTAAGCGACATGAAACGATTATACTTACTAGGAGCTTAGGAGGTACCTACCTATTAGTATAAGTCGCAGGGTTTTGTCACAGAGAGAAAGGGATGACTTGTGACCCTTCCATGTAATCGTACGTTTGATGTGGTAGAGAGGCACGGAATATGAATTGGTATTTGGGTCAAGTGAGACCGTGATTGCTGGGGATTATCCTACGATCGTGTCGTTTATCGACCAAGGGCTCTAACATTTTCAGCTGGCACGATGGCGGAACACTTTTTTCGTTGCTAAAATCTTGCCATAAAGGTGGTGTAGAAAAAATGGACGCAGGGACAGGCTTTGAACTTGAATTAGTGACACCAAAGAATTTAAGGTTAAAGTTGAAATACCAAAACGGTCAGGTTATGAGATTTTAGTAAACGAAATGGAGTATATACATATTCTTTGATATCAGCCTGAAACCTAAAGTTTTTCAGTACATAGGAGAGTATTCATCAAATTAACGGTTCGCTTCAAACGGCGCGCGGCTTGTAATGTCGACTGCTGTAATACACCGGCGAAATTAAGCCTATTGTGTTCTTTAAGACTCAGTTCCTTCGTGAACTTCTTTGGAGACGTCCGATAAATGATTTCTATTGTTAATGGTGATGGTACTCGTGTGTATTTCAGCGGTTCAGTTGCTACCTAACACATTTGTACGTTTTTGCTATAATTATACCTCATGCTTGTTTTTGAATCTTTGTTTTGTTTGCTATTAGTATTTACGAGTATATTATTGTTGTATAGTGTTTTTAATATATATCTTTGGCTCTATTGTTGGCTTGTAGATAGGAGCCCACTCTTTAGAGCCGATATTAATTTCTTGAAATCGGTCTAACGTTTGCAAAGAAAAAATTGCTACCTATATAGGCAGTTCGTGCATGATGAAGATGTTCGGTAGCACTATTAAAGTAATGTATTCGGGTCACAAAGCACTTGAAGTGCTAAACAATAAAAGTGATGTGTTTCCGCACAATAAGTGCTGCCACAGCGAGGGAGCATTTATTACGTCTGTCATGTGTTATGACCGCTATAATAATTTCATTACGTCAAGACATAACACGATTGACGCATCTGAGTATGATAACTTTAATTGGTGCCAAATATTACTGAATAACAATAATTAAGTTTCATTTACGTAGTACGATGTACATACCTATATCAGACGTTGTTTCCTCTAATTTTAAATGATCTGAATTTGCCGCATTTGACACTAACTAAATCCAGGTTCAAGCTAAAATAGAAAACGAAGCTCAATCAAACTAGCTTTGTAGAAGTTGGCATTTAGGCATTACGAAATTTCTTTACAGCTCTACCATTTGAGGCAAATAAATGCCGAAGAACAACTCTATGAGTCCTAAAGTATGCTGAGGAGTGCAGTTGCGTTGGCAGACACATAGCTACTTAAATGGATAGTCTCATGCACAACAAACCCGTCTATAGGTATCTATAGTCATAGACCATGCAAATATTTGGTCTATGCAGAGATCGAACGTGCGATCTGTGTCTTAGTTACTATATGTACTGAACTTGTATGTATTGGTACAAAAGTGAGTTATGCACAGCACGCACATCTTGTGTACAGACTAAAGTTCACAACAGCGCATAACTTCAAGTGATTAGTCGCGTGGAGTACTAACGGCGGCCCTATCTCTCCACTGACTGTTATAACTTGGGAGCGAGATAAGTACTCCATGTTTCTCTTTAATTACTAGATCGGCATAGGAATACACTCATTAAAACTGCTTGTCTGTTCATATAAATTGATAAATCTTGACTGATTTTATACAAGCAGAGTTTGTGCAGTAGGTGGTATTTAAAAATAACAAGAAATGCACAAGTATTTTTTTGATTTTGACGATAAACAGATGCATATTTCCCAAATTTATTTCAGTAAATGGTTAACAAGAAATGAAAACAATAAAGTAAGTAGGTATGTAAATCACAACGTATAAAAATGTGTTTCAATTAAAAATGTCTCGGTTGGAGAGATAGAATCGACTTAGCGATTA
Source organism: Lithophane leautieri (assembly GCA_949152455.1). Classification (NCBI taxonomy): domain Eukaryota; kingdom Metazoa; phylum Arthropoda; class Insecta; order Lepidoptera; family Noctuidae; genus Lithophane; species Lithophane leautieri. The sequence goes on along the minus strand of OX424472.1, from coordinate 9,797,549 downwards.
AGTTGATAGCGACATGATGAGACCGGCGGCGGCGGCGACTCGTCGCGGCGAGCCGGTGCAGCGGTGACGTAATCCAATGAAGTCGCGCAATTTTACAATCGGGAGAACTGCCTGCGTCGCATGCAGGCAAACCCTTATCAATTTATATTATGTTTGAATGTATATGACCCCGTAATGTTAGTAGCGATATACGTACCTACAAACAAATCTTTGTTTCTATCTGCTCTTTGCTTTCTTCAGTTTCGAAATCGTTAAGGGTTCATCACCTTAAGGAACATGAATTGATCAAAATGTATTTTTGTATTCTGTGGCTGTGGGTATGATTTCTTTGTCCGTTATCTTCATCTTTATGTCCAGCGTCCATTGCATATACCTTCGTCATGATTGCACTGACATCAGATAGTCTCCGTCAATAGATTCGAGACACTTAGACAGTCTTTTCTTTGCATTGGCATGCTCCTTTTTATTCTTAAATCCATAGCTAAAATGCCAAGCTCGAATGCAAATGTTATCATAGGAAAAAATGTCTTAATGCTACAAATATCACGAGTCTCAAAACATAAGAAAAGTAGTTATGAAATTCTTAGAGGGCGAGAGTAGAGTAGGAATGTATACATATTTTTTCAACATACTTGCTCGAAAAGTGGCTTTTATTGCACTGCTTTTTGGTTCACAATGTAATGTATTTATCACGAGTGCTTTATCAAAAAGTTCATGGTAGGTAGGGACTTATGAAATTTATAGTAGGTACCCAGTTTTTCGTCTGTTTGGTAGTTAATCAGGTGCGTGAGCGCGTCTGAACTCAGCTCAAGGCTTTGCCTGCTGAGATCAGCTTTATTTGTTGCCAATTACGTCGGCGGACTTGAGCGCTGTTTTTGATGAAATTGGAAGGTATTTGACCGTTTTATTATTATTGGAAGGTTTTTGTACACCGCTTTTTTTCATTTACTATGACCGTAGGATAATCTTCGGATAGACTTTTTAAAGGAAACCTGGTCTTTTATTTCTTATATTTTGATAGCTTTAGGTAAAAAATTGTAAGTACTAAATAATTTATTAATTTTATACACGAACGTGTGCTCAAAAAATCCCGACTAAAAATAAAATATTGATGAGGAAATTGACTTCGTACGTCAAAGGTTTATTTCTAGACTTTATTTACCCTCGGTTTTCCCGATCCGAGGCAGCAACTAATATCGCTGTCAGTACAGAAACGTATAACAATAGGACAGTATGCTGGTCCGGGAGGGGTATTCATAGTTCCCCATAGTGATTACGTTAGTATTTGACGTCAGAAGTTCATAACAGTATATTAATTAACTGTAAGAGTATATCCTTGTGACACGCGCGCGTGTCTCTACGAGATAAATATAAGTAAATAGCAAATTGTTAGACGCTGAAAACAGGCAGTCACTTATATTAGACAGCTAGGTGTCTATTACATGCGTCTACGGGAACAGTTGGCTTTTATATCCTGTACACTAGTAGTTAAAAGTGGCAAAATATGGGGTAATGTTAGAACTACTTACCTTCTAAATGATTAAATATAGTAGTTTAGATATATATACATAGTATAATAAATAAGGCTACTGAATAGTAATCGTAACAAAAACCTGTGAATTGTGGTCGAGGACATATGAATTACGATCACTTATTAAATACTTGCCACTTACTGTACCTACCTACTTCTAACATATCGCCTACATTTGCTGTAGGCCGCAATCAATACTTAAAGCAACGATTATAATTATACCCACTCCTTTGCTTTTAAAAATACCACGTTTTCCGTGGAACACCGCCCCTGTTTCTCAAAGGTATACAAAAGCTATGCAATGAGAAAGTTTCCATAAGATCCGACGCGTCTTCTTCCCCCGTAAAGTGAAAGAGAAACGCTTCTTGTAACAGTACCCATCACGGGTACGTTTCTATGACTACATTTCGTTAGAGAACCGGACACGTTTCTCCTTTAAAACCTTTTTAAGGTCGTCTATTTTTATCCCAATTCTGTAAAGATAAAGGAAATTGTTATATTTTTTAACAAATTATATTGTTTACTTTATATTAGCTATACTTAGAATAAAATGATCCTGTTTCCCACAAACATATCGTGATACTTTCCTTTAAGAGATTTCGCATTTGTGAAAGAAAAATGTAATATGACAAAGTGTAAAACCATGTAGTATAAAGCGGACTATTTCAGTAAAACAAGGGTATTGTCACGAGTGTCGTCCGCGCCTGACCCGCAACGTGCCCGCAACCCACAGTAGTACATACTAGGAACAAATAAGCGTATCTGATAACGTTCTACACAAACGTACAGGACTTTATGCCTTCGACAATGTCGTATAAGTAGACCCCAGTAGGTATATATTTTTCATAATATGACAAGTCAATATCTAACGCCACCGCATCACTCCGTCTTATGTTTCTGAGAGCCTAGACAAGTGACAGTCGCTTCGAAAGTGTTTCGTTTTTCTACAACGATTTTCAACAGGATTGACATTAGCTTATCCATAGCTTATGTCAGTCCTATACATTTTTGCCTTTTCCATCATCGTTGTCGCTGATAGAATGTCACTTTGTCTAGGGCCTCTGGTTCCTTCAATTTTTCCACAATATGATGCGAGAAAGATGCTTTTAGTGTACCCAATGGAACACATGAGGCAAGTGCAAGAAACCGGCCAAGTGCGAGTCGGACTCGCACATGAGGGGTTCCGTAACAACTTTACAATATTTAAAACTATATTTTTTTTAAATACTTAGTAACACACATTTCTAGTATGGGGACCCCCACTACTTTTTAACTTTATTTATTTCTAAAAATCTTAACCTATAGGTGTTTACAGTAAAGTTGGTTTTAGTCACAACGAAAACCTCTCAGGGTCTATCTGTGTGCTGGTATAGTTTGGTATAGCGGCAATAGAAATAGGTACACAATCTGTGATAACTGTCTACCTATTACTGTTCGTGAGATACAGCCCGCTGACAGACAGACGGACAGTGGAGGCTTAATAGGATTCCGTTTGGCATCCTTCGGGTACGGAACCCTGAATGGAATGTTTGCGGTTTTTTCGCATTGCTATCGAAGCACGGACCGGGATCTGTGGAAATAACAGTGTACCTAACCTTCTACAATATTGATAACTCTTACTGAGTACCTATTGTATGTTACGAAGATACAACATTTTTCTTTTCACTAATATTTTGGCTTGTATTGCAACTCTCCAAGAGTATATAGCCCTTTTTTTTTTGAGGGTGGGAAATCATCACTTGACTTCTCCCGCTCTGGGCGGAGCGGAGGGGCGTGTCAGACTTTTACTGACTAAAACCCACCCGTGTTCCTTCAGTTGCCTGTTGCCAAGGTCCCGGTATCCCTTTCGGACTTTCCTGCAACCCTGGCAGAAGAGTATATAGCCCTAAGGTTAATATGTATTCGCAAAGTTACTACAGACACCGTATCATTACTTTTGTGTGTTATAGCAAACTAGCAAAGCAACAGATCCAAAGCACGCTAACGTAGTTTCGACTCTAATGCTGGGGCTACATTGTCGCGTTATCGCGAACTCAACTGCGCGTGCTCTCTCTCGCACACCCCTCGACGACGTTTCGCTGAGCAACAGAGGCCTTAGTGTGAGTTTCTTTTAACCATCTCGACTTTACGCATCGACCCCGTTCGGCGCTCCGATTGGCCCTTCACCAGTGAAGGCCAGTGAAGGGCCAATCGGAGCGCCGAACGCGGTCGATGCGTAAAGTCGAGATAGTTAAACGAAACTCACACTAGGGCCTCTGAGAGCGCGCGAAGTATAGTCCGCGATAAAGCGACAATGTAGCCCCAGCATTACAAGTAAAAAATAACGTGGATTGCTACATTCTACTGTCCGAAGGTGTGTGACAAAGAGAACAAGTATTATTAAAAAAAGTTGCTAGTTGTCGTTGCAGTGAATAAAAACCAGCTTGACCAGTGTCGTCCTAAGATAAAAGTGTACCCAGTAGGTATATCTATCTATTGTACCTTCACCTTACAAAGATTCCCCTTAATTGATACCCCTGTCTCGAAGTATATTAGTAACACACATTGCAATCATGATTATAAATAAAATTATGTTCATCGAATAACTTACGGAACATTTGCTAGCTCTTTGTCTAAAGCTTAAATCTTAAGTTAAGTTCAAGTTAAAACTTTAGTGAGACATTTATGAAATATTTCATATACATTAAAATGCTTATTTACAATTTAAAACACAACGAACTATTGACACTAACTATAAATTTTTTGTTATAACTCCATGTAACTTGCTCAATTATTTCATTTGTAAAAGCGTAGGTACTTCTTTAGTCTTATATAACAGCCAGTTTTATAAAAATCTAAAATTATAAAATAGGTACATACCTACCTATACTGCTGTTGCTACATCGGTACTTGTCTATAATACTTACATACGTTAGTAAGTTCCACTGCTATCAAGCTGATGTGAAAAAAGTGGCTGTTTAGAAATGACTAATTCTCTTTGCTGTTTAGTGTACCCTTGGCGATGGCTTTGCGACACTACTCGTGGGCGATATGAACATGCAACTGAGCTTCTTCCATTGTATTCTTTAAACCTGACTTATTATTTTGGCACGTGGTCACAGGCAACACCTACGCATTTCCTAGTGTAACTGCTTTCAATCCCGCGAATTCTCCCTTATAAAAGAAAATAATATTTCACGTAACAATCAATCATTTTCACACCATTAAGCTGATGTAAAAACTTTGCGAGTAAAATATATATGAGACGATATGCGAGTATTTTAAAAGCTCCCGGGCCACGGTTCTTGATCCGAAAATTTTGCAAAAATCAGGGTCGGTCGGTCATCGGCCCGAGACCCCGACAGTGGTTGCAGCGTGCACAACACATGTGCTTACGCAATCACCAACGATCCGGTTTTTGGCTCACTTTACTTATTTTGCCCTTTCATTTATCGTTATCGAGCACACCAGTTAAAAAACAAGCTACTGCTAAACCATAAAACACGGCCAAATTGCCTCCTGTTGCGAGTGACCATTTACGAAACTGCGGAAATTGACTTATTATCTAGGGAATATTACTTACATTAAAGTGATATCAGTGAGAGTGCGGTTAAAAAACGGTAATTGGTCCGTGAATTAGAGTATTCGCGAGAGTTATTTTTAATATGAAACATAATGTAAGGAATTCAAGAACATTTATATAAGAAAGATAACCCCGGAATGAAATTCCACCTCTGGGTATACATACCTACTTAGGTAGTAGAAAAATGGGCACGTTGGCACTCAAACGATTTTCTTTATTCCCATTGCTGTTTTCATGTAGGTAAACGTTTTTCCTGTTTACTCTCCAGCTATGTTTTCTTATAATAAAACTGAAAAAGAAAAGAAATAAATCGGAAATACGCATTGTTGTTCTTAAAAATCTTAAATGTAAAAAGTTCAGCTTGTCATATCAAATGCTCTACAAAGCAAGATATTTTAACAGAAAGTAGGTAGTAACGTGTGTATTTTCTTGGCAACTTTCTGAACGACTATCATTTGAATTGATAACTAGTTTTATTATTTTTATAGTTTTATTTTCTTCATCTTGTGGACTTGTGCGCTGCTATATGAGATAATCAAATACCAATACACATATATAAATAGCGTCGAAGCAAAGGTCCCAAGTAAAACAAAATCGGGAGCTAGTTAGATTACTTAGTAATTAAACTAATGGATGCTTTCAGAAAGCTTTAAAAATTTTAGTAGGTAAATAATTACAAAATGGTAAACTTAATTTCATGTTTTACTCCTTGCTTTTGATTTACATAAACTAAGCGAACTGAAACTGCTAACAATTACGACTGAAACTTTTCCCTAATGATGTAATACAATACACGGAGAACTATAGAATTAAACTTGACATAAAGTTTGAGTGATGTGACACTTTATCTTACTTTGCAAGGGACAAGGATATGAATGGAATGATTCAAGTCACGCAAGTTCAAATGTGTGTTGTGCGCGTTGTGCTCCATCCTGGGCGCTGCGCCGGGCGGACATCTCGCGGTGTCAGGCGCTTCGACGCCTCGCCTGGGGGGGTGTGGCGGTGCCCAGGTGTGGGGGGAGACCGAGGCATTTGGAGTTTGGCCACGGAGGTAGGGCGCGCGTACGTAAACAAATGTAAACGTTCCCGATCACAACAAACAAACGGGTGCGGAGACGCTCAGCCTCGCCTCGCGCTCACTCTATTACACGGGCGTGGGACATGATATAATTAAGTTTTGATCATTGATTGAAGGCCTCGTTATAATCCTCCGAGATTATGTTTGTATACCTCTCTTAGTTTTTGCTTGGATATAAATTAATCAACTCGCCTGTAGTGAATGTGTTCTGTCGGCAGGTATATTAATTAGATAGAGAAAAATGAATCACTACAACTATAAATACGAATAGAGTTGTGTGATAAACAACATAAACCTGCTTACACGACGTTGTGTTATTATGCTAACGATTTGGATGCTAAGCCATTGAAGTTACATAACTTCAATGGCTTAGCATCCAAATCGCACTTAACGCCCTATTACATGTGTAATAGGGCATTAAGTGTTAACTGAGAAAAATATGTTCTTTCTTGTTTACGGCCAGCCTTGTAGGAGTTTGTAACATAATCTATAAGTACGATTTCTATAGGCACAGCAACTTGCAGTTTAATAAGGCTTTGGCTTATTGATATCGATCCAGAGTCTTAAAAGTCGGAAACCAGATAATTTACCTTTACATAAGTGCTCATTAAGTATGTGTCTTTTTTGTATAGCTTCAACATGGTTCCACATATCTATGAAGAGTAAAGTTATAGTCACGTTGTCTCACGGCGACACATTTACTGACATGACATTTACAATAATACACCGAAGGGGCTGTCTGGAACTGACGCCCGGACAAGACAGCTAATGAAATAAAAGAAAAATAAATTCTCCGCGATGTTGAAACGTATGGAGTGTAGTTCGGACAGTTTGTCACGCTATCAAACAATTGAGTTTCACCTAGTGGCCGGGGCTTGTTGCTCAGTAATAGAGGTAATAGTTTGTTCACATGTCAGGTCAAGTTCTCTTTGACTAGTTAAGTACCTATATATTTCACACTTCCTGCTCAAAGTAATTTCTGTGGCAATTACTATAATAATATGTACATCATCCCACGTTGATAACATTCATAGATGATTACGACCAGTTTGATTTATGCGGTGAATAATATTAATAATTTTATATCTACATTAAGTATTTCAAATTAATAGGTTAGGCCTTGGATAGGTCAGCTCGGTATACATATAAATGCAATATGTTTCTATGTTAATCATGTATTCATTTATTCTTATACTATAGTTTTTGTTCTTTATTTGTGGCGTTCAATTTCACAATTCGTAAAAACGTTCGTGTTTAGTCGTAATTCGTATTCTTTTGAGATTTGAATTGTCAGTTAATGTTGTGCTGTTGTTTCCTGTGGCATGCTTGTGAGGATGTCAGAGACATAACATAAATAACAGATTGGCATTCTGAAGCCAGCACTATAACTAGATCACGTAGGGCGCAGGCGCTCGATATTTTGACCAGATATGAATCTTTTTATTGCTTTTTGAGACGCGCTAGCACAACGCACAACAAAGTTATCAACAAAATATACTCACTATGATGGAACTGATTCTTTAAAATGTATTCAAAGTAATTCTAATTAGTCCCATGCTAGCAAAGCAAGCTTTATGCGTCTGCCCTTCAGGCATTGTAAAAGCTTTATATGAGAGAGATTGTGCTTGATAATATGTCATATGATGAAGGATTAAAAGAGTTTAGAAAGTAGAAGTAGGTAGTTCAATAGAAAGTAGTTAAGTAGAAAATTAGACAATTTCCTGTATACCATAATACAGGGTGGCCATTTAGACATCTGCAACCGTCAAGGGGGTAATTCTACCCGTCATACTAAACCACTGTCACCATGAATTTCGTATCCAATTCGTGACAAAAAAAAAAAACAAGTTCCTATATTAACTAAAGAACTAACTAACTATACCAAAGGAAAACATTATATATAAAGGAAGGGCTCATAGGGCGTCAAAAAATTCTTCCGCATCGCTGTCAGCGGGAAAAGTGCCCAAAAGGCTGGCAGCATTGCCACGTTGGATGGCAATGCTGATTCTTTGACCTAGAAATTGTCCAGCCCTCTGGTCACATGAAGAGTCGACCAACCGCTTGGCGATGTCCCGAAATACTCGATGAGCAGTCGGACCCCACGGCCCTAGTGTTTCAACCCCAAACGGCTCAAAGATATAGCTACCAATGAGGTTGTTATATTTGCGCCGTTTGAGATTTTCTGCACCTGCAGCAGCCGCCCCAGCACAGCCCGCCGTGCTAGGATTTAGTATTTAGTATAATAAAATGTTATTGGCCAATGACTAAAATAAAGTTCCTATACAAGAGTAGACCGATTATTTCGATACACGTATAATTTCTTTTTTACGAATCTTTTCATAGCGAAAGTAGTTTAGTATGACAGGTAGACTCAACCCCTTGATGTATGCATGTCACTAAATCGCCACCCTGTATATTCTTCCACACAGGTATACTGTTATCAAAATAGGTGTAGTTTTTATTTTTGAAAGGTTACTACTTTGATTTTTAACTCTAGCGTATAGGTATGTAAAATGATATAATGGTTTGTACAATGAAAACTGAACAATCATCACTGAAGCTTTTCCAGATCCTCAAAAAATACAAAACGGTTTCAGAACAAAAAATTTTGAAGACGTCTTGCATTTTTTTCTCTCGAGAAAACAAATTCGTTTTGAGATAGCGCAGGGGAGCTGTTGGCTACTCTCATTCTAAATGAGCTGAGATGGATGATAGCCGATCACAAATGAGGTCAACTTGCAATGAAAATAATGAGCTATTTACTCGCAAATTTCGCTTGGCAGATGAGGAAGGAAATAATTAATACTTTTATTTAAACAGATTGTTGTGTGCACAACGGCTCGGTTTTGTCCTGAATAGTCGTTGTGCAAATAATACGTGTATGTAAAAGGAGTGCAAGTACCGCTCAGTTGCTTGTATAGCTGGTGAATAGCGGTACTAGATCATGAGACTACCTACCTAAGACAATAATTAGGTGTCAGTCGGCCAAATCGTTCATCTCACAAAGAAAGTTAACTGTACATGACGTTTTTACACGTCTGACAGCTCAACTATTGTCGAACAGAAATAAGCGTTCGCCTTTGTATCTTTGAAAGGCATTAATTAAACGTTGAGAGAAACCTTTCTAAAGAAAGATAAGTAGATATAATATAGTATTGTTTGTATATGTATACGGGTATTGTAAATACTTTCGAGAATGTACATACAAATATTTCTTCTGCGTGGAAATTATGTGCTTGTCACACGTATTTAGGTCTAAATTATTGCACTAACTCTAACTGTATACCTACGAGTATGTCACAGATATTATAATACTACTACGCCTATGTCCAAAAAGCTGTTTAATTCTATTTATGAAAGACTAGCTGATGCCCGCGGCTTCGCCCGCGTGGATGTTGGTTATTATATACTAAAACCTTTCTCGAGAACCACTCTATCCATTGGTGAAAACAGCATGAAAATCGGTGCAGTAGTTTTTGAGTTTATCGCGAACAGACAGACAGACAGACAGACGCGGCGGAGGACTTTGTTTTTATATTAAGTAGTGATTAAGGTAAAAGTATAATTTGTGTAAAATAAATTCTCCTTGGTGATTGAACTTTGACATTTATGGCTCTCTTTTCAGGCTGACCCAGACTCATTTGAATATTCTACTTTCCATAAATAATAGTTTGAGGCTTGGACTTATAATAATATCTTAATATCTAGGTAGATGAAATGCGACCGCAGCGTCAAAGGGTAAACCTCCCTATATCTCTACTGAAGCTCTTCCTCTGTTCATCCCATAAATGATCAAAAGGATGTGAAAGTCGGTTTGCTACATTTTAGATGTTTACAGTAGAAATTCATTCTTATACCTCTGTACAAGCGACATACATTTCTGTAGTCATATGACAACTTTCTTTTTACTTGTATTTTATAAGTAAACCTAACTTTTCCCGGACTCACCCATATTTTTATATTCACCAGCTAACATATAGCATGTTATACGCTTTCCTATGAGATCACATAATGCTCGCATGAGGTTATCCAAAGAATCAGTAGCTACGAGTTGGTACCCAGGTAGGTAGGACTGAAAATTTTGGTAGGACTTGAGAAAGGACTGTGTATAGTTTTGTCAGTATTGGACTCGGGTAAGTCAACCCTTTACTTAATATTACAATTGGTAGAACATAAATCTAAAAGACAATACTAATATGGCTAATATGGCTTTTTGTTATATCAGCACATTCACTTGACCCAATAAATAAATAAATCATAACATAAGTAAACATTCTTAATAAGTACCTATTTACTTACGATGAAATCTTTCATCGTAAAATATTAGGATGTTTTTATTATTCGAGCGTTTGAGTAAAATCATCTGACAGTAATTGTGTAGGAGTTGGGGCGGAGGGTAGCTGCCCCGGTTGTAGGCCGAGGGGGGCTCGCTGTGGGAGAGTACAGCTTGTGCTCCGCAGACTGCACGTCGGCAGTTCGGCGTAGCCCATGACACCTCGACGACTAGCTGCCAGTTGCCACAACACCTAATGACGGCACTCTCAACCTTCTCATTGTTGCTTCCTAATCTCTTTGTTTCGGTACGTTCTACCGATTCGCCTCATGAAATTCTTGTGAATACCAAGTACCTACATTTTTCATGAATGCTGCGTATATTCTGAGCCCGGTTACGTATGAGGTTATCGTCAAGGTTCCCTGCACTTCTATTCGGAAGTACCAGCTCCGATTTAAATTTTACTTTAAAAAGATAAACATTACCTTGGAGTTCTCAGTTATTTAATGAGGGACTTTATGTAAGACCGTACATTTTTATTATAGAAAATAACTACCAAACATTAGTTTAGACGTGTATTCAATGTTAATAGACTGTATTAAAATTGATGCTTCCAAATTATTCCAGCTGGTTTGGCTACACCGCATCAGTTCCATTGAAATACAAATGATGAGGCAAGTTTAGAAGAGCTTCTACAGATTAATAGTTTTTTTTATTTTGATGACTGTTTCATATTACAATATTGATATTACAACATTAAAGATTGCGTTATTTTTTGGGTACTGTTTTCCGCTTTTTTGTGATGAGTTTAGCATGTTCTTATTAGTAAGCATCGTCTGCTGAAGTAGTATTAAAATTTTTGTTTATTTGAATCTTGTACTGACATTAGGCACTCTCCGCTGCAACAACCGTCTTCGAAACATGTAAAAGCTCAATATGGCTCCTATCAGATTAGTAATGTATGTCAGTATGTCTTATTAAAATGTCATCGATGAAGACAACCTTTTTACATTTTACTGCTGAACAAAGAGTCTTCAATGATTCACCGAAACTATCCTTAACAGACGCATATAACTTCATTGTAACTCTAAAAACGTTTAATAAGCTTTAAGCCGCTAGGCACCCGAATGTTATCATTATTTGCAGAAATCGGCGTCTATTATCTCACAGACCGCTTTCTATATTAGAGACAAATGAACTATTCTCTATACGGAAGCGACTTTCATTAGTTCACTTTTTAACAAAAGGACAACTTTCGATTAGAAAGTGTCTCGATTAGGATTTTCGCCGCTGTAATGATATGAGTAGTTAACCGCATAAAGCTAATTATTTCCAAACGGCTCGGCTTGAGCAACAATTGTTTGTATAAGTAATTATTGTAACAATTCAAGCATGGCTTCAGAAACTAGTCAGTGTTCAACTTTAATGTCTAAGGACAGGCCTGGCTGACACCGATTGTAGCAACTGCATTTTAACCTCGCATACATTATATTTCATTGTTCCCATTACTAAATGATAGGGTCTAATTACTGTAATACAGAGGTACAGCTCTGTGAGCCTAGTCGTGTTTACACGCGATGTCTGATTGTATTATTGGTAGGTAGGTACTTTGGCCCCTACATAGTATATTATATCGCAGATATCTGCGTAGCACGTTTAAAATAGCATTATAAATATATAAAAGATTTGGAATGGGTACAAAAAGTTCTTCAAATACGTGACCTTACAAGATTAATTTACTGACGTGAATCTATATGCACACTATTAAGAATTCTATCGAGCGAATGTTTGTCAATTGTTATTTGAAATTGACGATTTCAAAATACTCACTTTCAATAAAAACCATATTTATTCAAAATTATGATCTGATTATTCAGGGATTACACAAAAATTATCATAACTGATTTCGAGCGGGATTTAAAACCGAATTGAATAAAATGTTTTCACGTATGTCAACATCAACTTATAAACAAGTACCTAAATAATAGGCACAGTTGAAATCAAAAATATTTTTTTAAATATTATCGTGTATTATCTAATAGTATCTATTACATAACTTCTAATTACACTATTGTCGTGCAATTAATATTAAATCTATTTTCTGTCAATCGTTGCCACTAAACCGTTCAGGTAACGGCATAACTTGAGCGTTCGATCACAGCCACTTCATATAAATAACATTAAACTTAAGTACAGTCTGAGCTTGGTCCGCGCACGTCCTGGGGATTCGCGCGCGTCTCGTCCTAGTCACAGTGAGCTATCAGCGCAGCCTTGACATTTGGTGGAGGCGTGTACTGGCGGCGAGCGGCCACTAGCCCCAGCGTCGGAAGCGGTTATAGTTCGGCACTGGGAGGTACGGGTACCGCGCCGGAACCCTCACATTCTCCAGGTTGTATCCCCGCCGCTGCCGAACCAGCACATCACTCACTGGGCTTTCCACGTTTCTTTTCGCCGGTCTCACTATGCTTAACACATTTGATTCTAATAACACATTATCATCGGCTACGTTGTCCTGGGGACTCGGCCTAGTGATAAGTTTCACCCTGTTCTTCTGCGAGGCGACGTATTCTCTATCGAGGACGTAGGATTCCAGGCGCTTGGGTAGCAGGTTCATCCTGGAGGAGTCTATCTCTCTCTCGTAACCGACTCGTGCAGACGCGGCAAGCGCGGGCGCCGCTAGCGCGATCACTAGCGCGAGGTACGCGTGCATGATGCGGTGTGTGTCGAGTGTATGAGCCGCGCTCGAACAACACATTTTTATATATACCACCGATCGATACCATTAGTGCCCAATTTGTGTAGATTCTTTTTTTTTGTGATCGCTGTGCTCGAGACGCTCTTGAACTTGGTAGTGTGTCGCGGCGACGCAGGCGGCTGCGGGTCGCTGTGGGCCCCGCGCGCCGGCTCCGAGCCGCGATGTCCGCCGCGGTGCAATTATTCGTATAATTTGATGCACCGATGACTTCGAACGCTCATGAACCTTGTTCCATTTACATTAACCAACATTAAGTGATGTTGTTCTCACCAGCACAAGGCGACCGTTACATAGTTAAGGTGGACCTATGAAGATTGTTATCATTCAATACGATACCAATCGCAATTATATTTTTTATTCGTTTTGGTTCCTGATTAGTTTCTATACCCATGTGCCCAATTTATACTTTGTTGGTACATAATTTGAAGTGTGCTTATTCTTGGGTTGAGACAATTATTACATGCGGTGTTTACATATTTATAAGTTTAATTTGTGTTCAGAGCATAACCACCTTAAATTGCACATTTACAGACATAGAGCACGATTTGTTCAAGGATAATGTACATACCAGTACCTAACTGCGGGTAAACATTTAACGCAACTTTGTCTTACGCGTATTATCTTACATTACTCGTACCTAAGTACTTATTACTGAGTTATTTTTATCTTTTCTATATCTTCTACTATGATGGTTTCTGATAAATAGAGAAAGTTTAGTTTTATATAATTTGGCTATCCTTCTCGTAATATCAACAGCACCTAAAGAACTTGAAAATGTAAGGATAGATCATTCTACAAATCCAAGTTATGTTTATTTAAAGTCCTTCGCAGGTTTCCATATTCCCCAGTACCTATAGCGTGTAGTGTAGACCATAGAAAACCTTTGTTAGTTGCCAATACCTTGTCATAAGGAAGTAGTTGAATGAAGATTGAAGATCCTATTGTAGTGTACAGACTACGTGGTCAAAATTAAGTGCACATTAACAATATGTCGCACGCAAGTGACGCACATTGCAGCAAACTGGTTAGTTGATAGCTGCTCTAATGTAGCATTATTGATTCTACTGCAATAAGCATTGATCGCATTGTTGTTGAATACTTCAGAAAAGAGGTGCGCAGGGCAATACACCTTCCATACAGTTCAGTGGTTCAGACCACGCTGTTGTTTGTAATAAAGCGCAAAACTATTATTAATAAGTATACGCCAAGTCGCCAATAACAATATGAAACCGTTTTATAGTCACAGGTTATAGAATACTTACTTATGTCTCTCTTCCATATGCATGTTATCGATTTTGAAATTTTACACGAATGTCCTTCCTATCAACGAATATTTATGAACTTCTGGTTTCTTCATCCTTATTCAGTAGTAGAAACTAATAAACGATTAATTGCAGCAATAATTCAAAATAGAAAGCATCCGGAACTGAACACTCGAGGTCGTCTCCAAAACATATCTCGCATAGAAGCCTGGTTGTACAATATATATGTGCGTGTGTATCAGGAAATACAGGGCAAGCTGTCGACCTTCCGAGATCTGTCTTGGTCTGGTGATTACATAATACTCATTTAAGTAAATGAATAAAGATAAAATAGACGTTAATGTAAACATACTTACGGTAAACAGAAAACATTTTCCACGGTTTGTGGGAAAAATTACATATGCGCAGCTTACTAATGTTTGGACGAAAGTGGTCAGTCTGCTTTATTCAAATGTTGTCTAAATGATTATGATAATAGAATGACAAATTGGAATTATAAAGAAGCTCACTGACATTTTAATATACTTTCGATATTCATCGCTTTTCGCTTTTTATTTTCTTTTCAACACTTGTCAGTTTGTTTAGACTGTAGACTTACACTCTTGAATAAAAGATAGCCTCAAAAACATAATAAATAATAATGGGAGGATTAATATAAAACATAGAGGTGTGAAAATATATATCCGATTAGTGTTGAGATATAACAAATCGTAACCCGAGTAAATATTAAGAAATAATGAATATAGCATATACCGCGCAAGTATAGCAGCAAACCTAATTGGCATATGTAACGCGTTAAAATATTGTGTTCTATTTATATTAAATGGTAATGAGTGAACAGGTTTCGGTTAGTTAGGACGGAACTCATTTTATTATAAACGGAAGTACAGTTAGCATGCAGATAGTGTATGTGAATATGGCTCGAAAGGAGTGGAAGCAGCCAAGGCGAAGAGCTGCGGACGAAGCCACCTCGAATCGCAATTGGTTGATAACGCATCAACTGATTGCGATATTAATTTATTCAAAAAGTTGCCTAATTCATTTAATTAGATGACATTTACCCTGTTTTACGATAATTTAATTTTGTATTTAGATTTATGATCTTTCAAACTCAAATTTAATTTGCTACTCTTTTATTGTTATCTGTTTCTCATACCACTGCCGATTCATGAGTGCTTTGATTATCAAACTAGTTATTTCACAGGTAGTATAGTAACCCCCGTTTTAGCCATATCGTCTTTTACGTAATCCATTCATCGTTTCTAGGAACCTTTATTCCATTTAAATATTTAAATTGGATCGATGTATATCAGAGCTTGGTCTCTGAACTCGTTAGTGCAGAGTTGACAGCTACCACCCTAAGATTAAGGAATGTTCTGATAAATTGGGCGATCCTTAAATCATTGGTGTAAAAGATAGGTACGCCGTACGGGTGAGGTACAAAAAACGAACAGCATCTTAATATGTATCGGCTATATGTGTAGATGAATTGTCGACGATAGAAGGCTGGAGCCTGTTTAAAAAAAAATAGTCAGCGAAATTAATGAGGCTAATTAATTCAATCATGCTTGTCTGCTTGATAACGAAGTAGTCGGTGCTGATTCTCTGTGACTTTTTCTGACAATGGTTCACATCGCACAGCTCGTGTCCACACTCTGCACCGACCGAGACTGCGGAGCCTACGCACAAGGATGAATGGACAATACTGTGCTCGTCGTTGCTTCCGTGTTTTTGTCGCGTTCTGCATCAAGCGGCATCATCATTAGAATATTAATATTCGTTATCCTAATTCAATGTTCGTCGAGCTTCTTTGTCGACAGAACGGTTAGGTTTTTGCTACAAGATCTTTTGTTGCTCTAACATTTAGTTTGTAACATCTAAGTTTGGATTGGTACCGGATCACAGTTCATGTTTCGTTTTTGCATATTTAATATTAAACGCCTTTGTTGAACCTACATAGGCCAAGGTCTATTCTCTTTTATCTTAACAATGTCTTGACTAGTGATTTTTGTTTGGTGGGTGTTTATTAGTTTTGACACATCGATGTCTGTGAGGCTTGACGAGAAGAGTTCGTCGGCTTTGTTTTGCGCGGCTTGGGCCACGCCGCGGATCGGGTATGCGCGGGCGCGTCCTCGGGTGTCAGCGGTCATTGCTTCCTGATCGCCCGTGTTTATCTCTGAGATGTGACGCTCCCGCTGCGTTTGCGCAACGTACTGCATGCATTATTTATAACCGACATGATCGTGCCTTTATTATCCTTTGTTTCCCGGTAATTTCATATGCACTTATCACAGATAATTTGGTGTCGTTTTATTAGGTGACTTTATTATTGTGAAAGATATTTGTTGAGGTTATATTTAGAGGTCTCATAAAATATTCAGTGACCACTTCTTTAGTAGAGCTTAATGGGTTAATAAGTTTCAAATAAGGATAAATATTTATAAGAACAGCATTTATTTATATTGTTTCTCTTCTTGTTTAGATGCCATGGGACTCCTCGGAGGAGCAAATGGGTGGTCCCCGTGAGATGCGCATCCACGTTCAGCGCGTGATCGCCATCCCCGCGCCGCACAACATGCCCCCCCCGCCGGAGACCACGGGACCCTTCGCGCCCCCCCCGCCACCACCACCACAAGGGCACGACCAGAATGAAGTATGTATCTTATGGGAGATGGATACTTATAAGCCGAATTCCTTCTATCTATCGTCGACGTAGCCTCCTCTTCGACAGATAGCACTGCGCGTCGCTTGCTGATCAGGTTTAGGTTCTGAATATGGTGCGCTTCCTTGCACTTTCATCAATACCTAGCTGACGGTATTAAAAAAAATTAATGGAATGTGTGGTCAACGCAGTGCATCGTAGACAGTGCCTGCTAAATAAGCAGCAGCAGGCAATGTTTCTGTTCGATTAACTATATTGTTTACAAGCTTTTGTAGGTATACCTGCCACTATGAAAACTCACAAAAAGAGAAGAACCTATTCGTTTGTAAATTAACACTGTTTATATGCTATAGGTAATTTGAGCACTACATAAATATTGTCTATTCTGTTTGCTACTAAAGTTGCGGTACTATCTAGGTCTAATACATTGACTGTTAAACAAAAATAAAATATTATGGAACAACTCCACTATTTATAGTCGCAAATGATTACACAGCTTGTAATCAAGCTGGCTCGTCGTCCGGCATCGCCGCGAGCCGCGAGCGGCCAATTTAACAATGACATGTTGAGCAAGCTTCGCGTGTGTCACCGACGGCGAGCCGAGTAAGGTCGCGAACTTAAAAACCGCGTACTTTAAGTACGTCTATCACCCCCTTAATAGCCGTAAGTTAGCGTAATGAAAGTCTTTATCTGTCTCAGTATTACCTACGTACGATCCAGGCCATGTAACTTCTGTAACGTTAAACTTTTCTTTAAAGTAAGTTCTTTAAAGAAAAGTTTGACGTTACAGAAGTTACATGGCCTGGATCATTTTTAATCTTTAAATTAAATACACGATTGAATCATCGGGCAAATAAAAATAAATGAACCGTGAAGTAGCACTGTTATAAAGAATAGCAACCAATGTTTTGTAACAGTTTTTTTTTCAATTAAATTAAATTTATCTCTTTGGAATTTAGGATTCGCTACAATAATTTAAAATCTCGAACAAGAAGTTCGGTGTCGAAAAACTTTTAAGAATTTGATGCAAAAAATACTCCGTTAGCGAGCAATTTACAAGTTCTGTAACGAGTATTGAGACGATGTTACACGGAAGCTTGGACGTGCTTCGATAATAGCACTTGCCAACAATATTGAATTATTTAAATAAACATATGTATGTTATGTATCACGTTAAGAATCGTAATTATGTAATAATAAATATGTCAGGAATGTCAGAACAGACTCGTAACACCGTAGCTTTGTAACAATTAGAAAACGATTAAAATAGACTTCATTAACAGGGTCTTTATCATAGATATATTTATTTGAAATGCATTTAGATCTCATCACATAAAAAGTGAATATTTATTTAAATAGTTAGTTGCTGTAGATTTTATTTCTTTGAAACTCAATTTGCATAGCATTTTCTGGATTGAAGTTGCACGATTAATCAGCTCTGAGCTTCTGCCTAAAATGAAGAATCCTTTGTTATATCTACAACAAAGGATTTACATCTAAATATATGACTGACTATAGAATAAGTGAATATACAAAAACCTTACATTGAGATCACTGAAGCGTTTTCTTAGTAGAGGTTAAGGAACTCG
This sequence comes from Lithophane leautieri, assembly GCA_949152455.1. NCBI lineage: Eukaryota > Metazoa > Arthropoda > Insecta > Lepidoptera > Noctuidae > Lithophane > Lithophane leautieri. The sequence continues at coordinate 9,778,837 of OX424472.1, read as the reverse complement.
GCTTGTTAGCATGGCGGCGCGGCCCGCGGTCCATGCGTACCTTACGATTGTTAAACAAGGGTACCTGCATCGCTGTCAAGGATTGCGTATACAATTTATAAGATTTTGATTGACACTTTACTTTTCTTTATTCCAGCAACCCACCGTGCTCCATCAGTTCGTTCCTCAGTCTGCCCCGACACAAGAACTCGACCAGCCTGAGGTAGGTCCTTGAATGCATTTTTTTGTTCTATCCTTGTTAAAAGTGTCTTGATGTGACTCATTACATCATACGGTAGTATAGGTTCGTGATTAACGATGCTATCGCTCCAAACGGTTAATTGACCATCACCACAATACCATGAATGCATGTGTACGTGTTCAATGTGTTTAATGTCGACTCATTTAGGTATTAATGCCATAACGATTAGAATAATCACCTATCCTTTGTATGCAATGGAATCCCTTGCTCTTAAGGTGGATTTTCATTTGAATATTGGAGCTTTACGAATCCTTTATTTTGTGCAGGTACAGAAGATGCCCCTCGACGGTGGTATGCAGATGAACCTGCCGTGGAACATAAGCCCCGAGGAGTTGCACATGATCCACCGCACGGCCGAGGACGCCGCCGCCAACCAGCGCCGCGAGCAGCAGATTGACAATGACATGCAGGAGGTAAAGTCTAACTCAAAGCATTTATTACAATCAAACTATTTACAGTCAGAAACATAAAGCTATTTGCCGATTCCAAAGCGTAGTAGGTTTCACTGTAAAAGAACGGGCAAGAAGCTCCATGGACATTATTTTAAATAAAAATATTGGTTACATATCCATGTAGAAATTATATTTATATGTGGTAAGGACTGATGTTCATAAGAGGACGAACTATACTAGGGCTCTTGCTAGAAAGTAAAAAGCTTACTATCAGCGCGCTACATTAGGTAGGTACCTTACCTACTGTAAATAGTTAGTATAGTTTGTTAGTTTATGTAGTGTAAGAAGTTTATCAGTGGTAATAAAAATAAAATAAAGTTTTATAGATTGAACAGAAAATTGTATCGAATTCATCTACGTTATAAGCTTCGTTCGATTGCGAACACAAATTAACAAACAACAGATAATTTCTTAACTACTACCGCACGTAAAAAAAACCTATAGAACAGTTGCTATTTCAGTAATAAAATTATGTAACTACTGTAGGTACCTACAGGTAACAGGTATTTACTTGGTAGCACACGGCAATAACTACAAATATTTAATAATTAACATTTAACTTAATGAATGTGCGCAGTTTGATACAGCTTAATTAAGAGGAAAATGATGAATCGGTAGGCAGATATCTGGTTATTAATTATTATCCTTGAATTAAATGTATTTAATGACAACGCTACGTTACCTTCTGGTAGGCGCTTGTATCGTCAGTACCTACACAATTATAGGTATCTACAAGCGCCTATCAGAAGGTAACGAAGACGCCTATCTTTTATTTAAATACTAGCTGCACCCCGCGTTATCACCCGTGTAAGTCTCGATCCCGTGGGAATATAGGGATAAAAAGTATCCTATGTGTTAATCCAGGTTATAAACTATCTGTTTGCCAAATTTCATCCAAATCCATTCAGCCGTTTTTGCGTGATTGAGTAACAAGCATCCAAACACACAAATACACAAACACACAAACTTACACATTTATAATATTAGTAGGATATAGTAGGAAGAAGGATAGTAGGATTAAAGCTGTAAATGTTTTAGTTACATCAACAGTTTTTTTTTTTTTTTAAATAATCATTAGTACAACACTTTTAGTCATTATGGTGATACAGAATAGTGGTCATTGTGGTCATTTACCTTTTCCTAATGTCTCTTCGTAAGAATCCGAACGACAGATTACATCATATGTATGTAGGTATCGTTTTACATCCGTGAAAAATTTTTAATCAGTCCGTCGTTTTCAATCAGTTTTTATATATGTTTTTGTTAAATGAGAATGTTGAGGTCTGAGGTTCACTTACTTAAATATTCCCGAGTTATACATTAAGATCCTGCCCATCTTCTCTCGAGGGATGAACACCTGTATGTGCCTTACATCCTAATGTACTTGGTCATTTAATATTTTATACGAAACGCTAGCGTTATATTTATGTAGAACCTCTTTTGTCTTTGTTTTGTCTTTCGTCTGCTATATGGTACATATTATGTGCCTTTGGTGATTAGAAATCAAGACATATTTTCGGTGACATGTTCACATAAATAGTAGACTTAAGTTGTAACTTGTAGGTGCCTACATTATTATATGCGTTGTATATTCTTATATTCCAATCTGTAGTTTGATAATAAAGTAAAATATTATATTCTCAAGCGAGCGTATATTATTTAGGCACAAGATTTTCAATACAGAATTATTTTAGTTAATAAAAACTTGGGAGTTTGGGAGGTCGCGCCGGCAGGGTTAAGCGAAAGTAAAAAAATTGTGCCATCTGGGACACGCTAGGCCTAAAGGTTGCCGACTTTCTAACTATATTTGGTAGTTTGTAGAACAAATGCAAAGGAAATATATGTAAACGTTTTAGAATTGCGATTAAAGGAAAAAAACACCACTGTTCACAATTAAATGTCTCTAATCAGCACTTACGAGTAACATAATGAAAAAACGAATGTTAAGTAAAAGGGAGAGAAAGAGTAGTTAAGATGTCTGGTAATAGAGATTTAAGGAAGAACACAAATCTGGATACGAGCTTGAGGATGAAAAAATTAAAAACATGAGAAAAAAATATCTACCGGACATTGAAATAATTAACGACTAGAACTTAAAACATTTCATGGTGGTGGCTTTAAGTAACCTCAGGTGTAAATCGGATACCACCACAACCTTCGAGCTTTCTCGTATGTTCCTAGAAACTCACCTCATACTCAATGCCTCAAATTATTCCCATAATGAACGTATTAACTCTTGCAGGTGAAGACCATCGTGAAGACGCTGGCCGCGGCGGCGGAGGCCGAGGCCGAGGCGGAAGCGCGTGCACAGGCCGAAGAGCAACAGGGTGAGGCGAGGCCCGACCTCGCGCATGCACCGCGCGCGCCGCGCACGCTGCTGCTACCTCAGGATATGCCCATGCCCTCTGACGAGAGGCCGCACTGTAAGTACCCAGCTTCAGATCATTCATATCGAGACTGCTACAAGGATCTTTTGGCGCCTGTATAACATTGACAGGGTGGTGTTGTTGGTAAACATCTGAAATTTTCTCAGAAATTGTATTGACAAAACAAAATGGCGGGTTAGTACCGATTATGACCACGTGCCAAAAGAACCTAACAGTGTGGCACTTCAATTTATTTGCAATAACTGCAAATATGAGTAGGTACAGGTATCCATGGTAGATTTAATGTTTAAAAGGCTAGTCGACCAGGCACTAGGCAGCCAGGGAAATCTAAATATCATTATGTACTAAGCTTGCGGTCGAATACTAGGTAATATTAGGTATCCTATCATTGAAGCTTTTCCTGGATCTGTTGAACTTTGTGGACAGAATTTATAAAAATGTTGGTGTACGCCGAACTGCCCAAATTACTTCGGACAGTCAGACAGATACATGGAATTGTGTATTTCACTACAGCGAGCTAGTTACCTGGATATGCTGGCAACGGTGAAAACCATTGCTTTATTATTACGTGGATAACATCCTTCCATGACTTCATGTTATTAAAGCGAAATTCTATTCAATCTGCATTCAGAGAATCCTGCGCGTTCGTAGAAATTTCCAGATAGAATTTACAATATTATGATACGAGCGCACAACCCGAGTTGCATTTATGTGATTGAAGCATTAAAAACCACCGGTGACTTAAGAATTGTGTGGAAATCGGTTGTCATAAAGGAGGCGGGGGAATGAGCAAAAAGGTCGTGAGGAAAGTGAATGTGGATGGACTGTATGAGACATGATAAGATAGAAAGGTGGTGACTACCGAGATGACAACTAATACAAAAGTATGGAAGAAAATAATGTTGCGTGTCCGTAAATGAATTGGGATAACTAAGGGCAAGAGAATGATGATATTAACTTCTTGATGTAAATTATGTTCCTACGTTAAGTTGTTTGTAGATGTAGCTGAAACGTTAAGTTAATGGAATATATCAGACTGGGCAGTATTTAAAGCTAAATAATACCGTTTCACAATATAAACTTTTTGACAAAGAAAAAAGCCTTGAGCAAAGGAGAGCTTAAACTTGAACTGTCATTAATTAACCACGTCTCAGCTCATGTCTGCTCTTGTAAACATGTCTATAAGCCTGTCTGAGTGTCTGCTAAGTAGTATTGTAACTCATTTCAAAGCTTCTTAAAAATTCAACTTCGTTCATTATTGATAGAACTCTTAACAACAAGAGTATTACAATACTTTTAACGTCGACATATTCATTTAATATGCACGTTGCTTGTGCTTCGACGCTGTGTGACGATATGTGCTTTTTATCACTGATAAAACTCGAGATAATAATAACAATAATAATGACCCCACCGCCGCATCTCTACGTTGACGTCGTGGTGGGGCTTGCGCGCTTCGAACCCTAGGTCTGTGCCGGTAGAGTTTACTTTGCCGGAACGGGTCTAAGGTGAGGAGCCAGACCAAGAGAGATACAAAAACCCGCAGGGCAGCATGTGGCGAGCTGTTGGGCAGTAGCGACCTCACGGACCCTACCTCCCGGGAGAAGTCTTGTTCCTCACCTCTGGCTTGCCTTTATTGGCCGGCTGGAGTGAACACTGACGAGGAACAGAGCTCCCACCTCATTCTTGCCTTGATTGGCCGGCTTGAGTGGAGATTCGCTAGAGCAAACGTGCTCGGAGGAAGGAAGTATTCCAGTAAGATGCTGGTAGGGATCTTGACCGTACTTCTGGGATTGTCCTGATAGCCGTGGAATACCTCTCCACTCCTCTCAAGCACCTCAGGACATGTTGCCCCCTTGTCGCTACGTCACTATGTACTAGCGACCGTTTTCGGGGGCCCATTATTGAGTGTGCAAGTCACCCCCTGCCATTTTTATCCGTGTATATATAAAACATTGATCAGGCAGGGGCCATAGTCCTGCCATAGTTCCAGGTTACGAGTCCACTTTAGCCACCCATTCCATAGTTCAATATCTTTGTTTCCCTATCCTGCAATAGTCCTACTCCAACCGGGGATTGTCCTTGGCTGCACTTGTCTAGTGCGAACAGGGATAATCGTCGGTTGGTGCCTCATTCCATTAAAAACATCTAACGGGCCTCTGCGAGTTGGCTTCGGCCCCTAGTACGCCTTCCAAAGGTCCGGGACCCCAGGGTCCCGAGATATGTAAACAAATATAAAAAAAAATAATGATAATAATCGATGTTACCATCCCACATGACGAGAACCTCGTGAAAGCTGAGAAAGAGAAACAAATAAAATATCTCGGCTTAGCACACGAGGTTGTCGACATGTGGAATGTGAGCTCGGATATCATTGTGCCGATTGTCGTAACGGCCAATGGCCTGATGGCCGAAAGCCTCGACCAACATCTCTCGAGGCTCTCGTTAGGCGGTTGAATCAAGGGCCTGATTCAGAAAGCAGTACTCCTTAACACGGCTCGCATTGTGAGGAGGTTCCTGTCTCTGCAGCCCTAACCACCGGTAGCTTGGACCCTGCTTCCGACACCGGCGGACTTCTATTTTTTATATTTTTAAATGTTTTTATATTTTTATATTCTAATATTTAAAAATATATATTTAATTAATTAAATAAAGGAAACAATAATAAAGCAAAAACATACTCATAGGTACATCAGATAACATATTTATCTATCTATTTTCATGACCAATACTACCTATCACTCATTCAGCTAGCAGAATTGTAGTGCTCTTTCATGCAATATTTCCTTAAACAAAAGGAATGAATAGACACGAAGTCTACCACAAAAACACATGAGTCACATCAGTTCCAATAAATCAGTGTCGGGTCTCACTCTCTACGTAAGAAGTAACGGACGGTAGTCAGTCGCTTTGTACCTTTACCAACTTGTATAAAGTTCAGGTGAGGTACCTACTTGTACACACGGCTACACATCAAGCTATACATTTCCAGTTATGACTGTACAGTCATAAGCACTAATATGTATACAGATTTTCTCCTACTGAATTGATTGTAACTTTATGTTATAACGAACATAGTATTTTGGAACCCATATCGTTATGAAATAGGTATCATCTCAATGTTGCAACCGTTGTTCCGCGAGAAAATCAGTATTGAATTTTGCTGAGTCTATACATATTTTTGCTCGTGACTGTACATGCTGAACAACATAGATCTATTCGTGCATAATTAAATGCTAGTGCCAAAGGACGCTCCGAGATTTCCAGATCGCTAGACGAAGTTGCATAAAGTAAATTATGTACCTACAAAGAATAAAGTATTTTTTAAATAACTGCATGAAAATTATTAAAATTCATTAAAATATTTATATCTTCTAATGTTTTAACCAAAAATAAACGAGTTCAACAAAATAGTATTTTCGGACAATAGATTTGAACGACACGTGGATTTTTTTTTAGGTACCTTTGCCAATTTGAATCATAACTAGTTAGATAAGGATATTCAGAACAGTATATTATTGCCACTAATTGTTCGTTGAATACCTACCTACTTAATGTAAACTAATCTCATCATCTACTTGTCGACAGAATGCAGTTGTGAACTTCGTTAACAAGCTTTGTTTCAGTAATTATGGAACAGTAATGTAAGATCAAAAGAATTTCGGTACGAAACTATACCTACTATTGTGCGTATTTACATAAATTAGTAATTTATTACTTGTAATTCATACACGGGATGCAACTAATAATGGTTATTGTATTTTCCATTAAGAGTTAGTCAACAAAAGCATAGGTAAGTGACGACGCATCGTAGGAAATGCGTAGTGTAGGTACAGCAACCCAGTTAGGTTGACGTCCATCCACGTAATTTCAAGCAACTGGGCCGTTCTTGCACTCACTGATGCCTCATAATTGGTAATTAATGCAGGTCAATAGTGTTTATTGACCTGGATTCGTCTCAACATGTGTTGCTCTTGATCTTGCCCTAATTTGTTTACAAGAGCATTAAGAGAATGGGTTGTGAGGTATCGGTCCGTAGATTGTTCATCAATTACGGTCTCTGTCTATTTATATGTGTAGTGTACACGTACAGGATGACTATCGTAATATATTATGCGATTGCGAGCTACTGAAATAATACCATGTTTGATGTTGTTGCAGATCTGCAGCCCCGTTCAGTTCGTAGTGTGGACGCTTTGGTGAACAGCGAAAAGCGCGTGAAGCGCTGCGCGTGCAGCTGCGGCCCGTAGAGGCGTACCGTGCGCCCGCGTACCGCGCTCTTGTAGCGCACACGCGCTTCTCTCCGTCCATTTTTCAATCTCCATTACCTATTCTGTAACAGTTAATGAAACCTGTTAGTTAACATAATAACGGCTTCTCTAACATTTCTGTAAATAAAGTTGTTAATCCATGAGCTTCCGATTATGGTTTTTAATTACCTATCGCTGCATAAAGGTTGTATTTATGGGAAATTTTAATGTTTGTTAAATAATTATAAATTTTATAGTTCGTTTGTTTCCTGTTTCGACATACCTATGAATTTCTATTACCGACTGTTTACTTGAGAATGCAATATGTAAGGTATAATAATAGTTTTAACATTAGGTACGTATGTATAGGTGCATATGTACATGTTGTAATTGTGGGGGTAGTAGGAGGAGGTCGGCGATGCAATATCCATCTGCAGATTAATTCACAACCTCGAACATATTCCGTTCAGTTTGTTGTAAATTGGTTTTCGAGAAAATAGCTTTGACGTGTTAAGGTAAGAATATTTGCATTTGTTTGGGGTAAAAATAGAAATGCATTTACTTCTGAAGGAATTCTTAAACCTTGTTTGCATACCTTGCTCCTTAATTAACTAGTGAGGTTATATTGTAAAATTAAAATCAAACATGTATTCTATTATTGTGATCCTAAATTAAATTTGTACTAGTTTTATTTGACTGAAAGTTTTATTTGAACGCTTGTCATGACTGACCCATAAAATAATGAACGTATACCCTAGTTTAAACTAAACTCAATGTACATTATTTTAATACCTTCTCAAAGATAGTAAATAAAGACAAGGGAGTTTAACTTCCCTTCCCAAGAGTGTCGATCGACTTCCCATCGTTGGCTTCCACTGATACTCACCCACTGAATTTCAGTATTGTATACGGATCTTAAGTTGTATCAGTTGTCAGACAATCGGCTTCGGAATGTTTGTAACCCGATGACAAGTAGTTTGTGCTGTCTATGTAGGTACCAACATCGATCGCTCATTGGTACGCAGCTTGCAAATTAGTCGATTGATCGATAACCTTACACCATGATGTCACGATTTTTATCTATACACTCGATGGGACTTTATGCATGATGCAGTAAGTGCCATACTACGTGATGTAAACTGGGATTTAGATAAATAATTCATTCACGATAAACGAATGTCACGTCTGCCTTAGGCGCGGGCCACACAGAAGAGACGTGAGACGGGACGCAGACTTCATCTGGCACAAAACGTATAGAAATGACAAGACGCAGGCGCGTCGCTTTCCCATCTGCATACTATTGCCGCGTCTGCGTCCCGTCCTCATGTCACGTCTCTTCTGTGTGGCCAGCTCCTTAACATGATTAATTTACCACACAAGATTCACTTTTATCATAATGAAGTTGGAACTGTAAGTTGGAGGCTATCGAATGTGCGTCACAGTTTCGGTGTAGATATTTTGATAGTGCATGCTCCGTGTAATTACTTACGCCGTGCTAAATTTCTACCGTCAGACAGGGATTACATAGAGCTCTCTCAGACGTTCAGTCACCCATCATAACCACTCTGGGATGAACACAAGGAGTTTAAAGTGCTATGTAATGTGCTAAGTACGCACTTGACGCGCAATTTGAAGAGAGCAATGTGTTCTAATAGTCAGGGAGAGCCTGTTTGTTATTTTTCTTTCTATTTCAATGTTGAATATTGTAGTGATTTCATAAATCTATTATTATTGATTTTAAAATCAAATACTTATCGTGTGAATATCTCAAAAGGAAGAACAAATAGGTAAAGCGCTATGTTAGTACCAGATTGTTCATTTTAATAACAAAATGTTAATTATCACTTCCTACTAAGTACACAATAACTGGCAATTTGGTTTTAATAATTGTGCGGTTGTGGCCAGTAACCACTAATGATTAAGTGGTTTGAACGGTCCAGAACAGTTGTCGGACTCAAAGAGATCTCGAAATATTGACTAAATACCGGGAAAAAGTGTACACCCCGCCATAATTGCAAGGTAGGATTTAATTAAATGAACATGTGTAAAGCTGACTTTACGATATGAGATAAAGATTAAATTTCGAGATATAAATTAATATCGCTCTCCGTATTTAAATGGAACTGTTTAGACTGAGTTGTAATTTAGATTACATCTGTCTTTTGTTATCTCGGGATATACTAATTATATCTCATACTGTGAAGTCAGGATAATCGATAGTTGGTTTACTCTTGACATGAAAGTACTAAACGTTGGGTAGGTAATATCACATAGCAAATAAGAAATAATGGTTATTATCATTATTTTATATGTTTTCTTGCTGCCCCTATGTGGATACTGTGATTTGATGCATCGTAGATTTCATTAACTTTATAATAATGGCATTGCTGTAACGTTATAGCCATCATACAAATATTCTAGTACTCCAGTAAACAGACAGAGGTAGTATCGGACAGTTCTCGACAGACTTGTTTCCTATTCCCTTACAAAGACGATTGCCCTCTGTTCAAGCGAAGCTGTTCCAAGAGCCGTTTGTTAAAGTGCAAGTTCCTCGCTCAATATCGTTATGTAAGAGAGTTACGAGAAGGAAGGTGCTCGGTCTCGTTTCCATTTCCTACTGCCAACATTATCCTGCACAATGTAACAATACAAGCATTGTTTATGACTTAAAATACTATGCTGTTGCACTGAACTGAATTTATCGAAATAAAAGAGCTCTGACCTAGGTTTTTTATTTAGAAATAGGTACATATGGATATTAGGTATTTATAAGGAACACAATACTTACATATCGATAGTCATTTTGTGCGATTAGAAGCCCCTGTCTCGACTAGAAGCTCGTCGCCTAGGCCTGATGCCTTCATCTTTTTTAACCGACTTCATAAAAGGTGGAGGTTATAGGTTTATACAGGTTTTTTGTTTTTTTTTCAAGGATATTTTCCTCAATTGTGGAACTAATTTGAAAATTCTTTTTTCATTTGGTAGAGGAAGCGCTTGCGCGGTGGTCTCATATTTTTAACCGACGAAAAAAAAAGGAGGAGGTTCTCAAGTCGACACGTATATTTTTTTTTTTTATTTTTTTTTTTTTAATGTATGACCACGCATAACTTTTTAGTGAGTAGTCCGATTTGAAAAATTCTTTTTTTATTGGGAAGGGTATACCTCGAAGTTGGTCCCATTTAAAATTGGAAACTATAATCCACCCCTAAAGGTAGAAAAAATGGGGTTGATTGATTTTTCACCAACTGAATTTTCAACTGTGAACCGATTCTGTTGAAATTTCGCACACATACATAGTTCTGATGACACAACCACTCATCATCAACTCCAGGTCTTTAACCTGGAGTAACCCCCTGGAGTACCCTGGAGTGGATGGTAACTCAAAAGCGAAAAATAAAAAACTTTTTTACAAAAAATTAAACTGACGAAAAAAGAACTGAAAAGCGAAAAATAAATAACTTTAATTTCGGAAGTCGGTGGCAAAAAATGAAAATTTAAAAGCGAAGACACTGACTTCCGAAATTAAAGTTATTTATTTTTCGCTTTTCAGTTCTTTTTTCGTCAGTTTAATTTTTTGTAAAAAAGTTTTTTATTAACTTTACTTGGGTAGTTCTGGAGTTAACTTCGATAATACGTATTTAATCCACTTTGCACACATCTCGATTATATTATATACTTTGTCACTGTTATTTACATAGAAAGTAGTGGTATACGAATTGGTCTGGGGTAGGTTAGGTATCATAACGAAGAAAGGAAAAATAAAAAACATTTTATGTCTTTGGATTTTAGTTTTTTGCCACCTTACTACCTACTCTTGCTACTACTTGCTCACCGACCGTTTTATTTTTCTCTTAGTAGTGTTTTTTTTAAAAAGGTGAAGTTATTTTTTTGTAAAAAAAAAATTTGAAGTCTGTGGGAGAGAAATGAATTCAAACGACATCTGGTGTTAAATAAATTATATTTTATATAGGTACGAGTATTATTCGCGAGTCACCAAGGCAGTTACACAGTAACATTAGTTATTCGTTAAAACCACTCTCACACAATCCAATCACAAAACTGGGAAGGGGAATGTTTTAACATTTCATATTAGCATCAGCTAAACTATAGTCAGGTAATGTTCTCGAAGACTGTGTGTTATTGTTGTAACTTAACATCAATAGAACTATATATAAAACCAGAATCAAAAAGTTCATGAGAAAACCAGATATGTAGCTTATGAGTAATGTCATTAAGGATTTCAAACACCACAAGTCCATAACGTCCTTGGAAAACAAATAAACGTTTATGGTCAAACAAAGTAAAAATGTAACGACTGCCAGACTCCTGGCAAACTGTCTTTTTTTATCTGACAATACTCTGTACACTATAGCGATGTAGAGCCCCGTGCCGATGAATATTAGCGGCCACCTGAATATACTGCAGATCAACAAGTTGACGTACCACTTGCTCATCGAGTCGGTGATGATGACAGCCGTGCACGCCGCGCTGATAGGGACAGGTATCAACCATGAACAAGACAGTACTCTATAAAAACTAATATGGCTTATTTTAACTAATACTATTATTAAACTGTTATACATGTGTTTTATAAAAAAGAATACTAGTATAACTATAACAAAGTCCATATAAATCTGAAGGCAATTTAATATATGAGTGACTACCTCGGTAAGTGCGATATTACCCTGACATTCTAAAAACTTAAATGTAAATATAATCCTTTTAATAAATCTGGCAAAAGTTAATTGCATTAACATTTGATTTCTGTAATTTCTTCTCCATCGTGGCATCTTGATAGCTGCGAGAATTGATATTATTAACTCTAAAGTCGTCATAACCAGTTCGATCACAACAAAAATTTGAAATACTGAGTATTCACTGTACAGAGCACTTTCTACCTCAAAACTGTAAAGGGCACTTCCATTGGTGGCAGTCTGTTCTTCTGCATTGCTTGGTGCTAACAATTCACTTTCATTGTACGTGTCCGCGGCCGTCGGCGCTGCCGTTGTCAGCAAATCGGTAACATTGTCGATATCAATCGGTGGTACAATTTCCGTCGACATTTTGACCACATGGACGTATTTTACTATTTCACTATTAAGCACATCAAATGTGTTGTGATGTCCTGAAGTCAGTAGACCGACTAGTGGTTAAAATGATACTGTAATGTGAAACGGGAAACAACAGCTTACATAGGTATATATTATTCATAGGTAAATGATACAACAATTTATTGGAATTTGCGGTTAGCAGACGTCATGGCGGTGGGCGCGAAATACCCGAGTACGAGTTGCTTCCACTCGGTATTGAATAGACTTTATTCATTTTCAGAAGATATTTTCTATGAAGCATTTAAGTTTACCAGTATTTTTATGATATTTATTTGGTAGCAAGCAGAGGAATAAATAATTTTCTCGTGTTCGGAATTTAATATCTCCGCGAGTTACCTTTGATAACACGATATTAAATTCTATTTCATATTTATCTCAACCACGTTGCTGACCATGCAATGGTGATTTTTAGGGTTCCTTACCACAAAAGGAAAAACGGAATTCTTATTATAGGATCACTTCGTCTGTCCGTCCGTCAATCTGCCTGTCTGCCAAGACCATTTTTCTCAGGAACGCGTGGAGGTATAAAGTTGGGGGTTTTATGACAAACTTTGTTTCATTAGGTAAATAGTGAGAATACATATTTTAAAATAATGCAGTTAGGTAAAAATCATTAAGTAATCTAAGAAGACATTGTATGTTTTGGTTCTTTTCTTCTGCAGTAGGAAGTTCGTGTGAATGATTAAAGATATCTACTGTTGACGTGTGACCAAAACTTACTACTTTTGCTAATGAGGCTTTTGCGACCAATATATTTCCACATTGCTCATAAGATTGTTTCGAAAGTAAACAGAAAATTGAAAAAAAAAAAAACACATTACATACATACATATTACCTGAAAGTAGTTACCTGCTTTCTTTCAAAGCCGCACACAAGTAAAAGTGGTGTTTTGTAAACGAAATAACTTCCAAGTGAAACTTGGCACTTTTCCTTAAGAAGACAACTGCGCAAGATAAACATGGCTGGCAATTGCTTCGCGTGAAGGGTCCTTGCGAAAGCGGTGCGATCAATAGGTTTAAAATATGGGTCAAGCTCAGTGCGAGTCCTACGCTACAGAGCACAGTGCACAGTACTCACCTGTGCCGCGGCTTTCAGTGCACACACTGTGGCCAATACTTACTGCACTCTCGATATATTTTTACAAATAGGTACATTGTTTACTTCGTGAATTATACTTTTAAAATCGAGTAGGTAGGTAGCGTAGCGTACTAGTGTAGCGTTCAATAACAAATGGCGACATATTTGTAGTTGTTTTTCTATTGAAAACAATAGAGCCTGATAGAAGTATTAACCTTTTGCCCAACATTGGGGCATTCTGTTTCCTTGTAGATGTCGAGAGTATGCACTGCAGCTCTCAATCATATTAATCATCCATCTTCTCTGGCTGGCTGTTTTGCCAACATTATCATTTACGATAGATTCACTTCAGTATAGTGTAGCTAGTAGTATAGATTCTTTGAAGATTGACTGGCGAGTTTATTATAACTACGCAGTGCAATAGTTTTAAACTACCTTTAGGTACGTTTAACGAATAGCTATTTATATTGATTGTTATTCCAATTAGTGATATGATGTCGATATTTTAGTCCAGATCATCCCGGCTAATCTGTTACAGGCCTGATTTTATTACTACAAATTAATACAACATTGTTATTATTCCAGTAACGAGAAAATATTCGCAGAAATTATTTTTTTTAAATCTTTGTTTCCTACAATTTATCTATTCTGCTTAAAAAAGCCGATTACAAGTTTTGGTGAAAGTGTTAAACCCAATTTTCAAAACTAATGCGGTCAGTATCAGTACCTATTCATTATTTCAGTTCAAAAGGAATTATCTCGCATGTAGGCAAAGATTATTTTATGGTATTATATAACCTATTCATTTTAAAGGCGAGAACCGATTGCAATGAATGAGAAATAAGGACGTGAAAATGTTCTTAATTGCAAAGTAATGGCTTAAACAACATATACATTAGTAGTGCCTAGTTATATGGTAAACATTTTAAGTTGGCAGGAAGTGGGTTCTCGGCACTACCTAAGTCTAACGATCCCACAAAAATAGTAACTACAGAAGGTCTACTACAAACAGAGCCATAAAAAGTTTATCAAAAGGAGTATGACGAAACAAAACAACAGCATTTGAATTCGGGACAAGACTGTTTGCAGGGTGTAAAAATACGATAAGGAAACTTGCCTCTATACATTCATCGAACGTCACGTCGTCGCACGCACGCAATGGTCTACGCGCAACTATCATCGGGAAAGTAAAGTGAGTCACTCACTTGTGGGAGTGACGCGTGACGCATGTTTGTGTGACGGGCAAATGTATGAAATCAAGAATGTTAGGAGTCTGTTACTCAAAAACTGAAATACGACACACTGTTAACAGGCGTAATGTAACTAAACCTTGCCCCACAACTACGCGATATCTTATCACAGCCTTATGAATATACCTGCCAAATTTTAAGTGACCAGGACAATAATACTTCAATATTATTTTACTATAAGACTTAATTCCAAGACTATAGCTACTGGTTTTCATTGAATTAATTGAAATATAACTTACTCCGTTCCTCATAGCCAGTGAGTACGTACAAATGTCTGTCCACACTTTCACCAGATCAGAGCTTCTGCGGTTTCTTATGCAACGGAGTAGTGAAGTGGCCGGCACTCGCCACGCTCATTTCCGGTCGCCAATCGATAATCAGATCCATTGATGTGCACTCCGCTTAGATTGGATTTGCGACCTGTGGATATACGCCTTGCTTCGACACGCACGTCTGCTCCAACCATATGAGAATCTTTAGGACGATGTTATGATAGAGACCATTTAATTTAATATTATTAAGATCTGTACGTGAAATTATGGATGAAAATACCTATGTTGTTGGGTAATCTGAAGAGAAGGTCGGATCCTTCTTAAAGCTGGGTTATTAAATACCTAATATATGTATGTAAGCTAAGCGTGGCTAAGTAATAACAGCCGCATGAGTCGATTCATCAGGTTAAGCTACGCTTGCCGGGGTTGGTCCGTAATATGACCATCTTTATATATCGAGACTCCTCCGTGCCTCGGAAAGCACGTTAAAGCGTTAGTCCGGGCTGTCATGAGTGTATCTTTGACAGTCGTTACGGGTCATCAGAAGCCCGAAAGTCTTACAACCAGTCTTGCCAAGGGGTATCGTATTACCCAGTTACTGGGTTGTGGAGGTCAGATAGGCAGTCGCTCCATGTAAAATACTGGTATTCAGCTGCATCCGGTTGGACTGGAAGCCGACCCCAACATGGTTGGGAAAAGGCTAGGCAGATGATGATATGTATGTATTCATATAAGTCTATAGGTATGGATAAATTCAACCATTCAAAAGGTTTACAAATTCTCAAATACTTTTGGAAGACAGCGAATACCTATGTAGGTAAGTATTGGGAATAGTTCCAATCTAGGCTGTACAGAAAAATAGGTTGCCAGATCAAAGAGACCATTCGTTTCTCTATTTCTTTGTTTTTCCCTTTTTGATCGACATTTACAATTTTTGATTCTCCTGCGAATAAGTCCAAACCGATTTCAAACCACTCTCGTGGGACAAAGGTAGCAGTTGTGGAGAGTTCGTCGTATTTTCGTTTTATTACGTTTCATATCTAGAGTACAATGTTCTGAACTTGTTTGTACTATCTACTCATTTTATCACATGTCGTGTTTGATGAGTGATAACATTCAATATGTATTTTTATCGCCGAATTGTAATAAAGCTCAATGATGAAGGTTGGTTTGTTTATATTTTTTCAATGAACGTTTATCGCTTGTAATAATCTTTTCTGTTGTTACTTCTGACGTACAGTGTTTAACGCAAATACTCAGAATTCATATTGCATAATGCGAATTTTATGGCGTGTGTTAATTTACGCGCTCGTAACAGCTACATCAGTTGGTGTGTAATGACTGGGGAAGACAATCAAAAATCTATCTAGTAGGTTGTTTACTTAAATGTTTACCCACATCCGACACAGACCCTTGTTGTGATGGAATTAGAAAATTTGTGTGATTATGACGGGTTTATTAAATTAAAAGCTTTTACGAAAATTTTACCAAATGCTCTGTGTCTGTAATTAAATACAGGTAATTTGACATTCATTATGAAAACAACGTCCATTAGTCACATTCGACCGAAAGCTCACCTTCTACGACCATATTGCCACGGTAGCTAAAAAGAATCCTACCAAAGGTTGAGTTTCATCCTTAATTGCCGCGGTTTTCGCACCACACATACCATCAAAATAATATTAATATAAATTGGAATCCAGTAATATAAATTAGAATCCAGCTCCTTTTTTTTTTTTTTTTTTTTGAGGGTGGGAATACATCCAATGACTTGTCCCGCTTTGGGCGGAGCGGAAGGGCGTGTCAGACTTTTATTGACTAAAACCCACCCGTGTTCCTTCATTTGCCTGTTGCCAAGGTCCCGGTATCCCTTTCGGACTTTCCCGCAACCCTGGCAGGTATCGGTCCTAGCGGACCCCGCCAATTGTGCTGACACTTCTCGGAGGCGCGCGTGGAACACGACGCGCCATCGACCCGAGCCTGGTCCTTATCGGACGGCGAGCTGCCCGTTGCTCGCCTTCTGCAAGCCCGCGCCTATGGTGGCCGGGAATCCGCCTGGGATTCCCGACGCCCAGGGCGTCTCCAACGGCGGCGGTTAGGGGCGTGAGGGCGCAAACTTTGCCTTTCCCTCACGCGTTCCGCCTCCTCCTTCGCGAGCATTACTGCTTCGCAGAAGGAGGTGACGGCTTCCCATGCCCTCTCGCTCCGTACCATAGCCTGGACCAGGGCCGGACGCGAGAGGTCATTGCGCCAATCGCCTCCGCGAGGAAACGGCGGTGCTCCGCCCAAGCAGGGCATACCTCCACCGTATGCTCCACCGTGTCCTCCGGGCGATCCGCACAGTGGTGACACCCGGGCGTTTCCTCCCGCCTAATCCTACACAGGAACCTCCCGAAGCTGCCATGTCCGGTGAGGACCTGTGTCAGGCGGAAGATGAGGACGCCGTGGCGCCTCTCTAGCCACTCCTCAAAGAGAGGACTTATCGCCGCTATTGTGGCGTGCCCAAGAATCCAGCTCCTGCGTGTGGAATCTATATGAACGTGTACCTACGCGCTTTTATCGCGTTTTCTTTCGAACGCTTTTTGTTATTATCCTTACCTCTATCCGACTAAATTCTATTGTTACGCCTCGGATATAACTCACTAGAATTAAGGCAAGCACGAGATCCAGCTCACCATAGCTTGCAAGACACTCCGAGGCACTGTTGACGCGCCTGATCTGCATGCTGTACTGGCTCGCTTGTTTGTCCCAGACAATTACTGCCACGGCAGAAAGCCCAGGCTGTTTGCTGTGCCCCCATTTCGCACCGTTGTGCGTCCTAAGTCCCCAGTACCTCGCACTTTGGCCGAACTTAATGATCTCTTGGATTCTAATCCAACAAATGATCAGTTTGGGGATGAATATACGAAAATTTTATTGGCATGTGTGGAGTACTGTGAGAGGGATTCATGAAAGTGTTGTTAATTTTTTAAGTGTCTGAACTTTATGTACCTACTTATATAAATATTTTTAATAGGTAAGTACACTTTAAAAATAAAAAATAAAATTATAGATTTTTCTTTAATTACCGTATCTTATTGGTTTTTAAGCGTGTTAATTAAAGTTAGTCAAACTATTATAGGTAAGTAATCGAATGTCTTACTATTTTGACATAATTTATGTATGCCTTCGATAATTGATTGAATTAAACCATATTCTGTATATTATAATAACTGTAGGTATCCGCGAGCGTTCGAAACGGATAAAGCAACGTACAAATTAGTAGATTAATTGGATCTTGGACTCCGACGCTGCGGGGACTCGATAAGGCGCAGCCAGCCTGGGCAGGGACGCAAACAAAAGACGGCGGACACAGCGCGGTAATCATAATAGATTCGTACCTATCTACATACATAATATAATATTTCCTATGCTAAGAAAATTGTCTACCAAGAAAACGATTAATTGTCACGGAAATATTCAAAGAAGATATTTTATACGAATCTGTAATATTGGCATCCCCATGACTTCATTTACAGGGTTAGGTGTTATCTATGTTGTTGACTACAATATTGACACGGCCGCAGCCATCGTGCCGCAGCCATCAACTTGACAAATTGCCGGCACCAGACACTTGTCACGTGCCATGTTTATAAACTTGAGGAAAAGTAATACGATATTATTATAGTATCGCTAAACAAATGTCCTATTTTGTGAAATAAGTAGGTACTAGTCTGGTTACAAAGTATGTGCGCTGCATGATATCAAACGGTTTTTTCCTCTATATATATTTGTAACTAATTCCCTTAAGATTTAGGTAAAAACATTTGAATTTCTCGGGACAGAAGGTGCGTGGACCTGGCAGTGTGACTTATTTAATTGTGATTGTGTTGAATATGTGCATTTTTACATAAGTTTACACAAAGCTTAAAATGGCTTCACTGAACAAAGCAAAATCATGCTCCGTAAAAAAAGCTGTCATACCTGTATTCGATTTTTTACAGTATCTAGTTTTCAAGACGAGGAGTTTCCCACGCAACTGAGAAGAAGAGAGAGCTGTCCAATGATATTGGCGTAGGTGGTGGTCCATCGCCCACGGTATCTCAAATTATAGTCCGCATTAAAATCACTGTAGGTTTAGCCCGCGACTTAGCGAGGATAAGTAGGTTACCATTTGGGTGAATTAAAATTCTGTGATTTTCCCAAACAAATTCTCACATCTTGTTTATAACCCTTATTATGAGTAATTTTACAACTTTTATTACTTGCTCTAGAGCGTTGCATCTCGTTGGTCTACAGCTACACCATCAATTTCACCCATTGGGGTTGATTCTCGAAAAATCTTCAAGTGACAAGATGGTGTGACGGTGGAGTGACCAATACCTTTCAAACTTGTGTGTATACCTTAAGACTATTTTATATTGTGTAGAAAATAGATTTCATTTAATAATATCTCAAACAAAAACAAACATGTGTTGCAACCTTCCTACATAATTCTAATAATATACGATGATATATATGCAAAATATGAAAGTAATTCTCCTTAGTTTATCGGGGAAGGACGTGGCAGTCAAAACTTTGCTAATCACCGTTCGAACGACCACTCGCTTAAGAATAAATTACCACAAGAAAGTTTTACGCAAAGTAATTAAGTTACCACAGTCAAGTTGGCACTTGCTAAATATATTCGTGCTGAAATCGGGCTAACTCTACAAGCTAACAACTACAAGAGTGGCTCAAGTGCTGCGCGAAGTTACGCGGAATGCATGCGGGACTAGCAGACGTATAGTACTTAAGTTATTCAACTATGTGCATATATGACAGCAATTAACTCTGACAAAGGAACAAAGTATTAAATTAATTTCCATAGGAAGGACAACGAGCAGTATTTAAATACTAGCTGTTGCCCGCGACTTCATCTGCGATCCAGATTGAAAAGTATCCTGTCCTTTTCCAGGTCATGGTATATCCATGCACCAAATTTCATCCAAATCCGTTCAGCCGTTGTAGCGTGAAAGCGTAAGCGGTTGCAGCGTCGTGTCGCCGAGCACTAACAAACAAATAAACAAACTCACTTTCGCATTTATAATATTACTAGCTGATGCCCGCGGCTTCACCCGCGTGGATGTCGGTTATTATA
Organism: Lithophane leautieri; assembly: GCA_949152455.1. Taxonomy (NCBI): domain Eukaryota; kingdom Metazoa; phylum Arthropoda; class Insecta; order Lepidoptera; family Noctuidae; genus Lithophane; species Lithophane leautieri. Next base: position 9,758,677 of record OX424472.1, on the reverse strand, counting down.
TACTAAAACCTTGCTCAAGAACCACTCTATCCATTGGTGAAAACAGCATGAAAATCGGTGCAGTAGTTTTTGAGTTTATCGCGAACAGACAGACAGACGCGGCGGAGGACTTTGTTTTCTAATATGTAGTGATATTAGTTAGCATCGATTCGAGTTGCTTTGACAAAAGTGTGTACGTCCAAACTGTATTCATCATTCTCAGAAGAGTTACTCAATAATTAAATCTTATTTTTTTTAAACGAGCTTATACTTAATTTAACTTGCACAAATCCCACTAAGATAAAGAGGCCAAAAACATTTAAAAAAAGATGAGTCAAAGAAAACGATTTTATGCAGTTGTGAAGCCGAAATAATGGTCATCATTTTGGTGTCATCATTGTTGCGAATTCGAAGCTTTATGTAATGTGTCTAACATAAAAACAGAAAATATGGTGGCTCGATTTAGGGCTCCGGGAGTGTATCTTCACACAGCAAAAAACGTATTTTTTTTTCTATTGAACAAAAACGTAATAAAACGAAAATGCATTATTGAAATTTGAGATTTGTTTTTGGCATGGGGTACCAACGCACTCATATGATACTTCGGGTATTGGAGATGGTCATTCGCGACGGTTACCACTTACCATGCGGTGGGCCAACAGAAAGTCAGTCACAAAAAAAAAACTACATGGATGATGGACGTGACTAAACTATACTGGTTATTTGTTCTACCATAATCATCATAACCGGAAAAGATTTTCAAGCACATTTTCTGAAATCTTAAGGTACTATTACTTTTTATATTAAAATGTGCAATTAAGCTTTTAGTGTGCTCGTAACAAATATATAAATTCTTGTATATTTTTATGTTTCCTGGGAAATACTTCGTCATTACCACAGTGCACCCAGAACGTGATCTGTATAGTGAATTTTCTTCAGAATGTGCTGAAATCACGTTCTGTTTGTAAATTTTCTATGAATTAAAGTAATGACGCTACGACTGCTACGGTTGCTACGCCTGCTACGACCGCTACGACCGCTACGCCAACGTTTATTGGGGCGATTTTAACTTCCAACCCTTTGGGGAATACAGGCGTGAAGTTATGTTATGCTTTTAAGTTTGATTATTGAATTTTTCTAAAACAATGATTGAGAGTGCGCAATTGCGCATGCTGACTAACACAAAAATAACATCAGTCAACTGTTGACCGATAATTTGGTCTGAACTCTGAAGTCTGCTGGGGCTCTTAAAGCAACTTGATATTTCGCATTTATCGATAAAGATTTCATTAGTAGTAACAGTGTTTACATTTTTGGCTACAAGGGATTTAATACAAATTGTTAGCAATATTATCCAACTAAAAGTAAGTTAGCACTTTTCATAATCCTTATAAGTTACAATATAATTTATCTCACATTTTCTCAATATTCCTTCGTCGGAATTCGCAAATGGAAATCTTTGCATCTGGTTAAGTGCAAATAATACTGTTTGATTTTATGTGTCTACATACATATAATAGATTATTAAACATATTTTATATTAAAGTTTAAAATAAGGACTTTTATGTACAAAAAGGCATAAGTATTAAAGCAAAACTATTCATATTTTCTGCGCTTTGCATTTTCAGTTCTGAGTGGTAGTAGTCTGGTAAAGATAATAGCAGTAGCGATTTGTCACAACAATAAAGCATTGAGGTGAATATCCATAAATCAATAATGTGATGGAGTTGTAAACAGAAATTAGTGATTAAAGAGGTTTGAGATCACCTGTCGCGTACACGATCAACAGGAAGGCACCCGGGCGAGGCTCGCAGGAGCGGAGAGGACGCCAGTCGCCGCCCAGCCGCCCTTCGCGACGCACGTCACCCCGCGAGGCAGCCGCCCTGCACCACCGACTGTGTACTCGACTCACTTACGCCTCATCTCGTACCAAATTCAGTTATACCGTTCTTGAACATCACAAAAACCAACAAACATTTCTACCTAAATAGAACCTTTTAAACGTTCGTCGCAAATTAAGTTCGAATATCGGAAAAAGAATTGAGATCGTTTGAAGTTTACAGTGCCAACGGATAGCGAAGGATTCTCGGGGCCCTCATCATGTTTTTCGCTTGAGGCCAGGTAAGTTGTAAGTAACATTAAGTGCCAACTTATATTTCGCAAGTAGTTTGGTTCAGAAAACAATATTGTTAACTTTGCTTTATATTGTATGTATAAAATAGTTAAGATACCTATTTGTTTACATAATTTCTTATTTACTAGCAAATAGATGTATATAAGTATTTATCGGCTTAATTACTTTTAGTTTTATGCATACATTGTAAAATCATTTAATTATTTTTCTATCTATAGATATGATCATCACTAAAATACTATGTATATTTGGCAACACAACATCGCATAACACACAAAGATAAATGCAATGCGAAGCGCATACTATGTAACAACACACTTTATAAACATCAAACGTACACAAAGAAACAAGACCTACGTTCTGTTCATTTACAAATAAAACATTCTCTTGGTGGAGACATTTTCTTGTTTGTACTTCACAAGTTTTCCGATGAAATTGTATAAAATACTTGTTTATATTGTATTACTTTCATGACAAACAGTGGAAAGCTGGACGTGCTCTGTATCTCCGATTTTCTTTTGCACCGTCCTCAGTTATGTAGGTGGGGTTCGGATGCCAAAATGTGAAGGCCGCGGCTGCGCCACTTAATTGCAGCTTTGCATTCGTTCCGCTCAGGGATGTGATTGGACACTTAAATTTGTAGTTACCTTGTAATATAACCTTCTGCCAATAGTCAAGCCTAATGAACGTACCTCTTCATTTACACAAAGATGAATGGTAAAGTGGTTTTAAAAGGTAAATTACATGCCAGGGAGAGAACGTTGTTTTAATTAACCTTTATGACTGTGAAGGTTTGCTGCATCGCTGCAAACATAGCGAACAATTAATTGAAGGTTTCTGTGAAGGTCGTTTTAAAAGGTGTTGCAAAAAATTGTCAATAAACCAACGTACATAGCAACGCTCTTTTTAATTATTCGTCCGCCGTTTCCATCGTCGACTATTCCCATTTATGAAACACGTCGAGAGGCGGGTGACTGACGGAAAATTCGTAATTTCAGTGCCGACCTCTCAATCTGAATACGCGCAAAAAATTGCAATTTGATACTATTCAAATTACAATGGACGAGAAATGATTCAAAATATGATTTACATATTTCCGCGACCTAATTAAATGTAATAATTTTGGTGAAATCTCTGTAATCTTCTGAAATTAGTTTACATCCCGCGGATGTTATCATCGTATGGCTGAGTTTACTATACATGTTGAGGTTAGAAGAGAGGAAGGAGGAGAGAAGTAACATGACTTAGGTACACACGGCTACACATCAAGCTATACATTTCGAGAGTATAAGCTGACCTCGCATTGTACGAAAATCCTATACAATGCGAGCTCAGCATAAACTGGAAATGTATTGCCTGATGTGTAGCCGTGTGTACTTAAAATGTATTATAATGACAGATATCTATAGTTTCAAAGTATAGTCATCATCATCAGCTCCCTGGCTGTTGGGCTAATTGATTTAGGGTCGCAGCGTGTCTTTTTCATCTGTAGGTACAATTATTTCAGTCATCATTTTTATTAGGTATTAAACCAGTGTCTAGCCATAATTATCATCTTTCACACTATATATCCACCGTTTCACCAAAAAATGTAGGTATTAATTTATAATTGTAAAAAAAAACAGTGAAAATATTGTTTTCTATTTGCACCACATTTGCACTGATACAAGCCTTTTTTTTTTTTTGAGTGTGGTTTGTTTCTGTTCCACTGCAGGGCAAAGGGTTCTTCTCATATTATGGAGAAAGCACGAGAGCATTAATCACTTAATCACCATGCTTGCTCAAGCCGGATTGGCGATTGCAGATTTAGGTACCTATACTAAATAAAAGATCAGGTTTTCTCACCAATCAATTCCTTTACCAATCAATCTGCCTGCCTTTTCCCAACTATGTTGGGGTCGACTTCCAGTCTAACTGGATGCAGCTGAATACCACAATCCGGAACTAATACGATATATATATTGGTAAGACTGGTTGTCAGACTTTAGGGCTTCTGACGACCCGTAACGACTGTCAAAGATCCACGAATGACAGCCGGGACCAACGGCTTAACGTGCTTTCCATGGCACGGAGGAGTTTCGGTATGTAAAGATGGTCACCCATTCACGGACCAACCTCGGCAAGCGTACCTTAACCTGATGGATCGACCTGTGCGGCTGTTATTACTTAGCCACGAGCTCCTCATGGTTCTCTTTACCGATGTCAGTAATGTCTAAAACAAACTTAGATTTATACTGAGTTAAAATTTGCGCTGATGAAAACTACCCGGCACCTCTACCTACGTGGTTTTTGTTTAATGTAATTCCTTACAAAAACACACACATTAATCAGCTTGCCGTGACACGTGGGACACGGGTTTAACAGATCTTACAAACTTGGACACCGAATTGTTCTGGCCGGAACTCAGTGAACGTTGTTAGATGTTTCTTAGACCCGACAAAATTGCCTAATTTCCGTGTTTCCGTCATTATTTATATTAATTGGCATTCTCTGGAACTGAGATTACATAGGTAGCTGCTAGCTGATGTCGGTATAACTGAATTGATTGGAAGGAGAGTTGTAAGTATTGATAGTTACCCAGTATCCGTTATACGTACATCAAAGAGAATTCTGAATTCTATGTATTTTATGAATCCGATGATTATGGCGCTGGTCCGGTCTCTCTTTGTGCTATTTCCACTGAAGACTAACAAAATTCATCTATATTTTGCTCTGTTCAATCTACGCTGTAAAGTGCAGTTCAAAAAAGATTTTCGTTTCAAACAAAGGTTTCAAAGCAAGTTTGAATAATTCTATTTGTTTTGTATTATGTGTACTTACACATTATACCGCATAGAAGATATAACAGAACCTATTATGTCATTCCAGACATTCGTGTCGTTGTTACAACATTAAATTGGAGGCATCTTCAGAAGAGTTTTCAACATACCACAGACTTTTAATGTACTTCGGCTGAAGTTTTCAATTCTTTTTAGAGATAATGAAGTCTTGTATCTCCATTATTGTCTCCAACCTAAACTATAACAAATATGCGGAGACTATTCGAGAGGTTCTTTAAGGAGGTTAACATTCTTTATGTCATGGCATGAAATTATGATACCGGACTTGATTTTTTGTCAGGTTGTATATTGTTTTGATATTTGGTGTATATGCAACTTTTTCTTTTCAATTCGATGGTACTTTTCAAATTAGTTGGAACCAGTAGGAGGCCACGTTAAAGCTTCAGTGGCATTTATTAGATCTTCAAAAGTATGGACCCAGTTTTTCCAAATTGTGTTTGCAGCGCCCTGGATGGGTGCGCAACCGATTGAGTGCTTTTGATTTATGTAATAGTTTCTACTATTGTATTTATAAAATCTATCGAAATGTGGTGTATTACCTACATCTTCGTTGCTATCCGCCAAGCTTCAACATTTATTTGATAACCTATGGCACGGAGTTCTACCGGATATTTTCATCTCTCTGCTTCCTTATGGGATTTTGACGAATTCAAGCTTCAACGGTTTCTACTTAGTGTTCTCGGCGCGTGGGTGAGCTTTCTGCGAGTGAGTTAGAACTTCACAAAAATATTACTACGTCAAGAGAAATACGTAATTTAAATACATTTTGGACTCGCGTAGATAACACGAGCTTAAGTTATGTTTTCTCCCCTTATATAATGTGGATTTTATCCGCAGTTTGCACACGTGGTTATGTTTTCTTGCATAACGAACCCAAAACTCTGTAAATACATGCATGAGTTTAGCTACGTTACCAATAATATATATACCAAAATGAACTCCAAAACATTGTGTAGACTAAAAAAATGATGTAAACCTTGATGACGTAAATGTAGCCACTTTTATGAGTAAACCTTATAGTAAGTAGATTATGCAAGAAACATAAAATATTTTCTCAAACATGCTTGAAAATTCGAGCATTATTTTTAGATAAATCGTAAATGCTGTACTGGTCAAATGCATGTGTTAGATTATTCATTTTGTGAGGTTATTTTAATATTAAAATATTGTTTGTTCGATAGTGACTTCTGTCACATTTACGAAGCTTGGGACCGATTTAGAAGTACCTGATTTGTCTAGGTATTGTGTTTACCTAAAAATAACACTTAACTTGTAAAATTCATTTAGAGGTGACTATAAATTATTATGTAATATTTAATGATACTTCTAGCATATTTTAGATTTGATAATGCTATTTTAATATAATAAGCCGTTTCAACCAAAATATGTGATCATATATGATTTGTTCAAAACGACGGTAGATGTTTGACATAAAGTGACGTTGGTAGGACATAAAAAGTATTTAAGGACGATATCGGTTCAGTTGCTCGGTAGATGTCCAGTTGGTTGGATCTAGTGCCGTTGTTGTTTGGAATAGACCGGCGGGTGTCACGTAAGTTAAGTAGTTTTATATTATACCGTAATTATTGCTTATTATGATTATGTTGTTGTGTATAAATACTACTATTGCCAACATTGAATAAAGTCTTATAAAATAAAGGTCTAGTCTTGTCTTTCTGTGCTTTACTTTATGAAATCCTTTCCCTACAAAAAATATATTCAACAGGACTTTCATACACAGCAAATAACCTGTAATCATCTTGACACTAAAAGCTTACCAAGTTGGCTAATACATATATATAAATACCTATATCTGCTAACACATGCAAGCAGTCGGGCGGCAATGTTAGTATGAAAATCCATAATTGTCGCGTTTAGCAGCCGAATAAGTTATAATGAAAACTCATATTATTCTGTAGTGTAATTTAAAAATGGAACGAACTTAATATTGTCGAGTGAAAAATGTTCTTTGTTCGTCATTGATTATGGAATTAATTAATTTACTTAGTTTGAATTTTCGCGCATTATTTGAGAAAATTATAGTACAAGGCTTGGCTGCAATCAGGTATAGACGAAATCACGTATGTGTGCCTCGGCCCACATTCTCAGGTTCGTCCATCAATGCCCCTTCTGCAAGCCGCGGCAGTATCCACACGAAGAGAACGTATGACGTAAATAAATGAAGAAAACTTTTTTAGTTCCTGATCGTAGGCCGATCGTCACTTAGCATCAAAGGAAAAAAAAGTAAGAGCAAATGTAAACCTAAAAATGAAAATACAGTTGATGTTTCAAAGGAAATCCAGTTGAGATGTAATTTAAAGCACGGGAACCGATTGAAAAAGAGGCTGAGGAGATGGACGTCCCAATTTACATGAAAGTTTATTTGCCAAGTCTACGTCAGACGCGGAGTAGAGGCTTTAATTAAACGAGCCGCAGGAAGACCAGCTGACTCAAGAGATTATTTTGTAATTTATTTTATTAATATATTTGTATTCAGTTGTGCCGAAACTCTTTCCACAATTTCTTGGAGTCTGTTTTTGCTTTGGTCTGAAACTGGAGGCAGTGCAGCTTGAGCGTCGGCCTCATAATCACAATTCATCAATCTTCTGCTTGTAACGGATTGTTACGTTAGTAGCGAGATCTAGTTGATGATGATAGCCATGCACACAACATCGCTTGTGGTTAGTTAAAACCGTATTGGGTCAGTTTATCGAACTATCTACACTGTCATGAAGGGAAAACCTCAAACGTTGATATCACAGATTACCTAGCATTGCAATTGTGTTTGGTAATCTTATGTCGCATCACCCTTGCTTTTCATTTGGCTATGTTGAGGCTTTCCACTACATTGATTAAAGTCGGGAGAGGAAGAAGGAATCAGATCTGTTCGTGTCCGTTCTCGATACACAAAACGGTTTTAAAGTTTTCATACGAGTATGTCTTTCCGATTGCCACTCCTCGAGAGTCCACTAACAAAGGTTGTACGAGGAATTGATTAAGAGCGTGCATTCTGAAACTGGGCAACGTCGCAAATAACTGTCAATTATTTTGCTGTTTTGATTAATTTGGCAATATTATTGTATGGAAATATGAAATATCTCTCTGTAGTGAACTAAAATATTGATTATGAAATGCAATAAATAATGTAAAGAAGTATTTGCGGACTTTCCAAGTGCCCTTTTTATATTTAAAACAGTTACATCAAATTTAGCGTTGTAATTGCAATTCATCCTAACCTAACTAATTAATAAATGCGAAGTGAGTTTGTTTGTTTGTTTGTATGTTACGCTTTCACGCTAAAACAGCTGAAAAGATTTGGATGAATTTTGGCCCATGGGTTTTGGTATACCATGACCTGGATTAGGACATAGGATATTTTTTATCCCGATATTCCAACGGGATCGAGATTTATGCGAGCGAAACCGGGGTGCAGCTAGTTATTAATATTTTAGGTCACTTTATAGCGATATTTCATATTTCTATATAGTATTTGATAAAAATAGGTAAATATTTGACAGCTATTTGCGACGTTGCCAACTTTTGTTGCACGCTCTTAAACGACCTTTATTTTTTTCACGAATGAGTGTTGTTTTTCGTTGTGCAAATAATGTAGGCATGCCGCAAACTCATTCATTAATTTATGTTGTTAACACACCGTATTGTTTTTGGTCAGCAGGTTCATGGTACACTGGGTGAATTTTTCAGATGAGACTTCGGAGCGAAAATCTGAATCCACACTTTACTCAATTTATTATCGTTTAAAAGACACATCTCAAAAATTCACCTTGTAGGTACATAGGTATGGTTAAAAGATTGAAGAATTGTCGTAGGTACAGACAACTTTTTGCCGTCGAGCAAGTCGATTTGGATTCACTTGTGACTCATATTTTGTGGTGTGACATTGAAAATATTTATGGGCTCATCATTTCTGTACCATGACGGAATACACGCCATGTCGTCAAAAGAGATTATTCATTTAAGTATGAATGAATGAATGCCTAATGAAGTCAAGTGAAATTACAATCAAGCAATTTAGAGCTTGTTTCATCGTGAACAATGTTCTTGACGATCGCTTTGCTAGTCGCTATCTCCAAGGCGCTCAGATCCGCTCTGTGTTATGTTTTCAAAGTACACCTCCGTTTTGTTCCACGGAATAATTAATTCTATTGTTCGAACCACGTTCCTGAGAATGACACAACTTTGTTAATACCTGTACGATGTGAAGTCCTCTCGCATGGAATTATATAACAAATGGGGATTAATACATTTAGGATGTGCCATAACAGGAAAACGGTACAAGAGCTTTGAATAGCAGAGATTTGTTTTATAGATAATTCGCGAGCTTTTCGGGCAATTCGCAAGTGTCGGGGGTTAGGAGAGCTTCCCGACCTTAGCCGGATTTCAGGGTAGATACAGTTATAATCGTGGGCTTTTATCTAATACATAGTTGATGTTCATTAAACCATTTATATTGATTCTGTTTCTAGTATTCTGTGTTCATTTACACACCCTTCGGCAACTAGAGTTTATTGGTACAAAATAACAACGATCATTCGTAATTGGATAGTAAGTTACAGCAACTAAAACAAAATGTTTTCTTAAAAAATGTTATTTAAAACATACATTAGAAAAATCGGACAAACAATTCATTGAAACAGAAAGTCGGTTCAGTCTCATCTACATTTCAGAAAGGTTTGATAAAATTGCATATTTTCACCGTATAAAGTCAAACCCAATAATAACTTTAGATTTAATTAAACTTTAATTTGTTACCGATTGTTTTACAGCAACTGTTACACAAAAGTAAAGTCTATTTAATAAAATCTAAAATAATTACGTGCTTCTATAGGTAGGTACTTAACTACGTCGTTTTATCATAGTTTAAAAGATTCAGTTTCGATAATGTACTAAATCTCAAATCTAAATGTTTTGCTGAAGTTCTGAGTCGTGTGTTGTAACTCTGTAAATCCGCAATAATATTATTGGAATGATATCTACGAATGATTTTTAATTGTGTAATTACATTAGTCTATAAGCTTTCTGCAAAATAAAATAGGTACCTAAGTCGTATCTCGGGCAGTTCTATTGATTGAGTACAATTCATAGGAATCCATAATATTATCACAATTATCGATTATCCAGTAAAATGAAACCAAATCTAATTACTTGACACTCTTTCACCACTACAAAGCATGCGTGATCATAATGGACTTATAGTATTAATTAAAAACACGCATAGATAATACTGCTTCAGAGCTTAATTCCAGTCTTTGTATTACAAATGCACTAATTATTTTTAGTCATGATATCAAATCATCAATGCCTAATAGTTGTTTACTGTTGGACAGATCTCACCAAACCAAAATTCGCTTTCAGAATCCGACTTCAACAGACCATTGATCGTAATAACACGTACCTAACAGTTACCATTATTAAAATAAATAATCTCTAATAGACTGCAGTATAGTAATAAAAATCACAACTTAATTTAAATACTTTTGACGGACCGGCGCATCATAAAATGGAAGGTGTGAATTTTTTGTAAAAAAATACTCATTTTAGCGAAATTAAAGCGGCCGAGCTGAGAGTGGCCATGGCAACGCAACCATCTGGGGAATCCGCCTTAATTTGTTCATTAACCCGTAAACAGGAGGCGACCCATTTGCAAAATTCACAGTTTTAGCTATAAGTAGTTACTACGACTTTCTCGGCTTACGGAATGAGTTTTGATGTCTTTTGTGATCTTTAGTATTTTACCCTAGCTAGACGAGTAGAGTTAACCTATAGGTAAGATAGTAACTCGCTTATAAAACATCAATAGTGGCATTATCATAAATCTTTTCTTTCGTGAAAAAGAAAAGGTACTTTCCTTTTATTTACTTGAATAAAGAAAACCGAGTGATAAAAGCAAGGAGAGGTGATAAGATCAAGTTTAAAAAAAAAATGAAAGCTTGAAAATTCAAGCTAATACCTTTGTTCATTTTCTTCACTTCACTAGTTCTAATTACAAATTGGAATAGGACACTCCTTTGGTCTCCCCAAAGGAGTTTGAATTTGAACAACTAAGTACGTACCTACGTCTAGATTGATACGCTTCGATTTTTTACCCAAAAATACTTGAGCTTTACTTTCAAACTTATCTATCACGAGCAGTAATGGATTTGCTGTTAAAGAAGCAATAAATTTTTATTTATAGTTCAAATACTTAAATCTAACTTTTTTAATGAAAGTATCCGAGTAGCAAACGCTGAGAATGACATATAAATTACAAGAATATTTATTAAGTTTAACTCCTTCGATCCTTCGATTGCAAGTTTTTAAAATAATCAATAGTTTGAGAAAGATGTACAACATGTAGGTACGTTTATAAACATTGAAAAGGTATTAGTATTTCGGATGGTTTAGCGACAGTGTTAATAAATAGATTTATGAGATAAAGTGACAAATAATAGAGTTGCTATCCCATTCAGTGCAGGACGGAAGCCTCACCGTTCGTCGTAATAGCGTGGTACGTTTAAACAAAGCCCTGCCTAATCAAACCCCAGTAGGCTGTATTGTAGCGCGCGCTTGGCGGATGGCCGGGCGGCCGGGCTGACGGGCCGTCGTCGGGCTGCTGGGGTCACCTCCCAATATTGTAGGTACTGAGCAGACGGGATTATGGCGGAGCATCAGACTCCCAGCTTAATGGATTTACTGCTAGTTGCGCTCCGCAAATATACTCCGGACCTACTTGTTTACTTACATAAGTGCCAGCGTTTATAACTGTTTGCTCATCGTTTTTCAGTTAATCCTATATATATACATAATATTATAAATGCGAAAGTGAGTGTTTGTTACGCTTTTAGGCTATAACGTCTGAACGGATTAGGATGAAATTTGGCACAGGGGTAGACCATGACCTGGAGAAGGACATAAGCTACGTTCTCATCCTGAATCGAAGACGAAGTCGCGGGCAACAGCTAGTAACTTATAAATTCGTTTCTCTAATTAACTTTTAAAATTATTTGGCAAATGATTTACATATCAACGGACATGAATGAACGTGGGTAGGTATTTGAATAATAGTAATGAAGTATGAAATTCCTAAGCTTGTTATGAAGGAATAGCTACCTGGTTTTTCGAAGAATTTGTTATTTGCTTGAAAAAATAAGATGATAAATGATATAATAAATAACAAGTTATTCTTGTGTAAAAATATGTTGCTTCTATTTTGCTGTACCTAAAGTTTTTCTATAGTATTTACTGGGAATTGCATTTTTCATAGAAATCGCTTCGATACCTTGAGATATTCTCATCCTCATTAGCCTGTAGCCGCCGTTGGTCCCGGCCTTCTTTCTTATATCTATGGTCCCGGTTGTCATTCGTGGATCTTTGACTCAGACTCTTTGTCACGGGTATCTTACTACCCAGTTACTGGGTTGTGGAGGTCAGATAGGCAGTTGCTCTATGTAAAACTGAAGCTGAATAGGTACTAGTAAATATTCAGCTAGATCCGGTTAGACTGGAAGCCGACCCCAACATAGTCGGAAAATGGCGAGGCAGATTGATGAGCTTGTAGCAATGTATGCTGAACATACCTATAGGTATGACCTCTCCCATCGCACGCCTTTCAATTCACTTCTCAGCTACTCTCATCGTACGACTTGTTCTGATGTGTTCACATCTAACTGCTACCAGCCACCCTGCGAATATCCTCGCTCCACCTAACCTGAGGGCGATCTACCTTACGTTTGCCGATTCGCACATTCCACTCAAGAACATGTCTATCTACCCCAGCGGTCATCGGTCGGGTCCGAAGCAGAATAAATAAATAATACTCAAGCATGAGGAACGGAGGAAAAATAATGAATGTTCTCGATAAAAAATCTTATAGTGTCTATAAAATGTAACAAAAGGCGTCCTTTTGAGAAAAATCTCTACGAGCATAAAATGTTTATGGCTTGAATTTATTACACGAAAATATTTTACCCTTTATAAACCAGTCTTTAATTTTTAATAGCTATCAGATTCCTGGAATTTTATAAATCCCTATAGGTAGGTACTTACTTACTATTTCAATGTGATAAAATTTATCTTGAATAGGTATTTTCATAGTAACTTTTTCTGTTCACCGCTTTTATAAACCATTATTTATGCTGCTACCTTGTTGTACATAATCCATGTAAACGTTAAAACTTTCAGTTTTGTTAACATTATTTATATAATTATATTTATTTTTTATTTTTTTTATTTAAGACGTTTTATCAGACTTAGTCCATATACTGTTAGTAACACAAATACCTTGTAAAACTATTGTTAGTACAAAAACAAAGCTCCAAGAAGAAATAAAAACACAGAGTGGCACCATACAGGAGTGCCAGTCTATGGACGCGTCCACCCGCAGTGTGTAGTCGCATCCAGTGCTGCCACATCGGCGAGTCCCAGCGGCCCACGAACATGCTCAGAAGGCTATTCGAGCTGGCCCGCATGCGCCTCATAATAGACGCACAACGCTTCCGCATGATGGCATGGAAATCATCCGCGCTTTTCTCCGCAAACATTGCTGAAGCGCTGCAGTGGCTAGGCAGCCCGAACAGTACCCTGAACGCGTTGTTATACTGTACTCGCAGAGCACTATATGTACTTAGTCCACAGGCTGTAGGTGTAGAAAGATTGACAGAAGGCCTTAAATAATGTCAGTTTGACCTGCTAGGTACACCGTGCAAACCTGCGGGCCAGCATGTTACAGCGCACAGACAGCGTCTGTCAAGTCGTAAAAACCGTGCAAAACAGGAGCGGATCGCTAGTTTATAACAAGAAGAACAGCATCCTACAACACTTTTCTTTACATTAGTTCACGTAGGAAGTAGCATACCTACATAATATACAGACATCGACATGTGTGAATCTATGCCTGACACCGTGTGACCTCAAACAATATTATTGTTCACACAAAGTCACTACTGTCCAGGAGGAAACGTGCAGATTTCACAGTAATAAACAGCAATATCCTTTCATTTCATGTCCATATTCTGATACAAGTTTCAATAATACTGATCATTGTTAGACGAAGGTTTGGTAGCCTGTCACTGCTCCCTAATAGGGTGCAATGTTTCATTGTTTCCACCACAACACGAAGGCCATTTATTCAAACACCGCATTTGTGTCAAATGTGGGTTTCGTTTTAATTGAAACTCAGTTTAAGCCGCCGAGGATAATTATAACGCTATCTGTGTAATGTCCCGCCGCGCGATAGAGCGCTGCAAGGAATTACTGTCAGTTATTTAGGTATATATTTGAATTGTTTTGATTCACGTTTCTGTTGTTTTGTTTCAGGTAAAGTGACATCTACACTAGTGTGACCACCGCGACGATGTGTGAACTGTGAACGTTTAGAACGGAACAGTGAACTGATTGAAATGAATTTTACTAATTGACTGGACAGTGTACTGATTCAGATGAGTGTTTCATTAAACTGAGTGGTGTTCTGTAGCCATGAGTTTCTTGACATCTTTGGGTCAGTACGTGGCGGGCATGGCGGACAGCGTGGCCGGGCTGGCGCTGTCGCCGCGTCGCGCGCCGCCCTCCCGCCACCGCTCCGCCGAGGAGTCGCAGGCGCACCCACCGCCACCATCCACTGCGACCATGAGAGGTAATAAAACAAACCAATTTAGACGATTTTTGCGATTTTCTATTTAAAAGAGTGTCCATTTCGTTTCTTGCCCGTTTTTCTCCATAGAAACCTACGCTTTGGAATGGACTACTAGCTTCATCTATCAGACTGACCGACTCCTGGACAGTTCAAAAGTGCCTGTAATTGGTTCATTTATAAATGCTTTGAGTTTGAGTGGCCTTTTCAAACCCATCTTTTGACTTTGTAAAATGTTTCTGAAGTTTAAATACGAATTTTACGATGGATCCCACATCACATTCCGAAAATAGTTAGCAAATCACTTCAAAGGGTAGGTAAGGTAATTTTAAAACTGACATAATAGAAGGGCACGTGAAAGCCACAAGACCGGTTAAATAATAAATGTTCGAAAAGGAGATACCTATATAGGTACAAAAAATCACTTTTTTATACTTACCTAATAGACAGCAAAAAGTTCACTGGAAAGTGGTCTAAACGCATAGTTCGGAGGCGTCCCAGATTGATTCCGAACCCATGAAGTCATGACACTCTGCCCCGGCTTGGTAGTGGGTCCACTTGGACCCTAGAATGACGACGTACGCTACCCTAAATTGATAAAGTAAATATCAATACACCTTCTTTCGAATTTTGATCGATATAGTGTAAATAATCTCCGAGTCTTCTCCGAGTAAAATGGCTGTGTGACATCCGGAAGGACGGACAAACGGACATTACGAAATTATAAGGAATCCTATTACATAAATAAAATTGATTCGGTTCATATATTTGGCAAAGATGCACATGTGACAGACAAATTATGAACCTCCTTTTTGAAGTCAGTTAAAAATATCTACATAATAACAATCTGAACTTATCAAAAATAAAAGTTACACCACTAGCCACACTCTACGTGCATGTACTTATTATTATAATTATTAATTTCAAAAATAAATAATATGAAAAATATACCAAAGAGTTCTTTTCAGTTTCTACTCTTTTTTTTTCAAAGCTCGATTTTATTGTGAGTATCAATTAGGCCGAATGCAACTTTTGAATCGAAATAAGAAAATTGAGTGTCACTAAGAAGTGTCGCGTCGCAAAACCATTTTTTATGAGTAATTCGTCAACTCGTCCTACATGCCTACGGCCCATTTAGGACGACTGGCAGAAAATCAAAATAAATAATATTTTCGTTTTGCAACTCGTCTCTCGTTACTATCAAAATGAGTAAGGTACAATCAGTAGCAAAAGTGTTATTGTGGAAATTAAAAAAAAGAATTTGTTATAAAATATTCATTTTCGGGGTATTCCTCGAAGCGAACCAACTTTAAACATAGAGAAGAGTATGAAGGATTCGTAATAATGATATCGATAAACTTTTTAAAATTCAACTGTCCTCATTTTTTATTTATTAAAACTACTAGGAAAGCAGAAATTAACTGGAATTAGGTGCTTAAGCGACTTACTACTTAGCTCAATAATGGTAAAAATACAGGTTGTGAAATTGAATTATTTGTTGTTTTGAAAAGTACCAGGGTGACAGAAATGAACAGAAAAAGGCGCCTAAACGATCTCACTAAGTTGTGCAACAACGATTAAACACAAAAAGGAATAAAAAGTATTCGTCATTATTCACTACATGCTGCGCCCCGCGGTTTCACCTGCGTAAGTCTCGATCCCGTGGGAATATCGGGATAAAAAGTATCCTATGTGTTAATCCAGGTTATAAACTATCTGTTTGACAAATTTCAGCCAAATCCATTCAGCCGTTTTTGCGTGATTGAGTAACAAACATCCAACACACAAACTTTCACATTTATAATATTAGTAGGATATCGATAGAAGTCTTAAAATTGCCCTATATCTTACTTACCTATATCTGTCCCTATGCCTATGAATATCAGGAAAACAGAAAAGAACTGAAAGTATTGTAGTAAAATATAAATTATTTAGTAGGTACTTATTAGAGATTTTTTGCCATAAACTGGCATACAAATATTTAAACAAACGAAAGGAAAATTCGAGCATTATTTTGACAACCTTTTTCGAGATAAATCGATATTGCTGTACTAGTCACAAACAAGTGACGATGCGGCCAGCAAAGTTACTATGAAAATACGTATCTGTCGTGTTTAGCGGCCAAATAAATTACTATGAAAAAAGGAGCGAACTCTTCACTTCAACACATGGCAACCAAGGAGGTTGCTTATCAAAGCTTTTATTTAAATTTTGATTTGGCTTGCAAATAGAACTGTTTAAAGTAAAGAAGAAATAAATGAACATATTGGCGGATGAAAATTGTAGTAGTTGGTCATTGATTCTGGAATTTTTATTTAATTTACTCAGTTTAAATTTCTGCACAATATTTGAGAAAAGTACTATACAAGCCTTGGTCGCAATCAGGAATTGATGGACTCACGTATGTGTGCCTCGGCTTCGCCTCGGCCCACATTTTCACGATCGTCCATCAATCCCCTTATTGCTGGCCGCGACAGTAATGTACTATATTATACCTTGTCTTACTAACTGTACCAAACGTTGATAAAGATTAAAGTTCCACACAAAAAGAAACGTGGGACGACTTGCAGAATGAAAATATTATTTATTTAGATTTTCCGCAATTCGTCCTAAATGTGCCGTAGGCATGTAGGACGAGTTGATGAATTACTCTTTCAATTTTTTTTTTTATAAACTATATGTCTGAATAATTATAAAAGTAAGAATGCAGGTAGAATGATAATATTTGAATATTGCTGTTTTTCATATTTTCAGCAAAAGAGAAGATATAGTTAAAGATATTTGCCATACTGCTGCCATTTGTCAATCATCGAGACTCAGATTTAAGGTTTGCTGTAGGAGAAAAATTCGATGTAGATCCGACGTTTAACCGTCTTTGTGGTCTAGTGGTTAGACCACCTGTCTCAGACCCAGAGGTCCCGGGTTCGATTGCCAGTGGTGGGGGCAAAATTTTCTGCTCATTTTGGTTGGGTTTGTTCTAAGTCCTCCCGGCTAGCTACCACCATCTTAGTCTGTCGCCATAACAACAATGTTAACAGCATTGTTGTGTTTCGGAAATTAGTAGTAAGATAGCCAGTTTCTCTGTGGTTGAAGATTCCGGGTGAAGCTCGCTTCTACCTTCGGCCTGATCATCAAATACCATCAGGTGAGATGCAGGTCAAGAGCGTCCAGTTGAGAGTAAAAAAAAACATTTTACAAAAAAAAACAACCGACTTTAAAAAAAAACACTTAAAAGTGAAAAATATCTTTAATTTCGGAAGTCAGTGTTTTTGCTTTTCAGTTTTCGTTTTTTGCCACCTTGCTGCTATTTTAATTGGTCAGTGGTTGAATGTTTCATAATATTATCATGGTATTATTTATAAATAATATTCTTTAATATACTGGTTAAAGTATCAAGTCAAACGTTGGTTTACTGCAAACTTTCAAAACAGCAGCCGTTTTGGAAGCTAACGAATTCTTAAAGACATCAAAGTTGTTATGTGCCAGATTTGGAAGTGTGTCGTCAACCAAAGTTCTCTCGGCAGGCCTGTAACTTTTAAAGAAAATGTTCAAACTTAGAAAAATAAAAAATTGCACGCGCTTGAGCGTTGATTTATAGATTTATATTAATTAAAAACAATCGGGCTTAAGGTAATATCGTATCGTTCGATCAGGCGTAACCACTTTTGGATAAGAAGGCATTTTCACAATTTCATTCAATTTGTTATTGAAGAAATTGAAATATTGAAATTAAATTACTTTTTACCCGACTACATTTAAAGGAAAATAAAGACTTATCTTATCCTATCTATGGCAGAGTCAGTCACATTCGAAACATTATGGGTTACGAAGATGACTGCATTCATAAGTCTAAAATGAAGGTTTCTTTGGTCTTTTCGTGTCAGCTGAAGTTGTTCACTCGAAACTAATGTTTTACTCGTTTGTAGGATTTCCTCGTGTTGTGCCAACGGAGGGAGCATCAGCGCTGAACGCACGGCGCCGCACCCTGGACTGCCTGGCGCCGGCACCGCCGCCGCGCCGCGGGGGCTCACTGCGCGTAGCTCGCAACCAGCAGCCCCCGGAGAAACCCACCATGGCCTTCTGCAAGAGGCGCCTCTCTTGGCCTGAAGTTGATAACTCCGTCAATTCTGGGTAAATAACTCTTACTTTTGTATTTTTACATTTTCCTGGAGAATTTCAAAATAGGTCTGAAATCCCCTTTAATTCGCCAAATCTACGGGTTCTATTTGGTGTTTCCAAAGCCACCGCCCAACAAAGGCTATCAAGACAAATAATGATATTAGGGAAATCACAGGCTCTCGAAGGATATTAACGTGTTTCCACGGAAAGGGAAATTGCAAATTAGCGGTAACTCCTTATGGCCCTGAGACGAAACATGTCAGGAATCGAGATTAGTTTTGTCCTCTAAACCAAATGCTTAAGAACGAACTGTTTGCGAACAAATTTTCTTTACGTTTGTAAACCAATACTGAGTAAAGCACAAATTATTTTACACAATAAATTCAAATGATGTGTAACGAACCCCGCAGATACGATTTTCTTTTGTAAGTAATTCAAAGGCTTACAGCAAATTCAAGGATTTGATACTTGTAATAAGTAGGTATTAATCTAAAGAAATTCATTGTCTTAAATAAGAGTTGAGAGATGTGTTATACTGTTAAATAAATCGATTTACCAGCAGGAGCTCCATTTGGGAGGGAAGAAAACTTGATTAAACCAACGGGTGGCTTATTTATGGTGCCACTTGAAATGAAATGTAATAATTTTTTACCTTTATAAAATGAATATCTGAATACTAAAATGTAACCGCATAACTAAAGCGTTTATTTTTGTACATTATCGAAACTGTCAATACATTATCTCTATGTATCTTTCATGAAATCCATTAAGCAAAGCACTTGGACGCGTCTATATGCTACACAATGGAAACTTAACTCATTACGTCCTTGATAAGGTTTATCAGTGCAGAGCGGCAAGTACAAAATCCTCTGGAGACCGCTATTATGTAATAGGTAATAAAGTCAGCCTTTGTTTCTGTTTCAAAGTTTTTCAGCACTGGCGGGCTCGCTCCCTCCCATTAGCGTGGTGTCTCGACATAAGTTGACGCGAGAGGTTTTCAATTAGATAAAAGCTGGCAACAGTGGCGCGATGATTGCAAAGTAAAAGGCTCGGGATGAGGGGAAGTGCGTACTTGCGTAGGTGACGTGGGGGGATGGAGGCGGCGGTAGGCTACGGGGTCGGGCGCGCCCGCACTACGCGCCCGCCGCGGGGACACGTGGAAGGACGTGCAACAGGTCGCCAGCTGACCTACTTACAATAATATTATTAATCACTGGATATTATGATTATTGATTTGCGACTTAACTTCGAATGCGAGGCTGATATAAACAAAATCATTCAAATTTTTCATGATAAAGTATTAGGTAAAGCGCGAATATAAAAATGTGTTCCTAATAACTAAAACCGCCTTGATTTTTTCTGCAAAGCAAACCAAAACTTATAAGGTCACGATAGGAACAAAATTAGTTGCCTTTCTTATCATTGATGGAAGATGGTACCTATATTGCCGTTTAAAACAACGAAGCGATTGCCATAAATAATCAGCCTTTAATGTTCCCACTGCTGGGACACAGGCCTCCTCTCTGTAAGAGGGAATGGGCCGTAATCGAACGCGGGCCCAGTGCGGGATGGTAGATGTCACATGTCTTGGAATTTTTATAGGGCATCCCAGTGTCCTCACGATATTTTCCTTTACCGTTTTGAGGAGCAGTATTAAAATAATTTACACAAAGTAAAGCGGCTATCTGGGTTTCGAATCTACGACCTATAAGTCGTACGTCACCCTATATGCATCGAACAAAATGGACACCAACGACGAAACAGTAATGCAGCGCACAATTGCACACTAGGCACTGCTTGCTCCATGGCCGTTGCTGATACATTAAAATTATATCTATATTAACAAACGATGTACTTGTAATGCAACTGCTATTTTATCTCTCCACCACCCTTGGTTGACCGGTTGAGGATGCATCAAGTCCGCCTTTGAATCTTTTATATGCACAAATTCTAATAAATAAATAAATACTTCATTTATGTTCATGGTAGGTATTAGGCTACCTATAAGCTATGTAAGATACATCACTCATAGGTAGGTACCTACTATAAATTTTAAGTAAAGGACTTTCAAAATCCAATTATTCATATAAAATACGAAACAAGCAACCTTTCTAAAATGGGACTCTAAGTCCAGTCTGTTCTGCATATTTAATTCTTTACAAAATACAATTTTGCAACTCGGGTGGTTACAACTATTTTATCGTGTTCGCAAACGGAAACATGAAATATAACCTTTTAATAGACATCGGAAAATATTAACAATGTAATGCGAATAACAACAAATACCGTTTTTCTCGATAAACAGACATAAATGACAACAGAGGAAAATTCCGCGGATGGTTTACACTTCACTTGTGCGTGGTGAATGGAGCTGACAGAAATAAAAAGGTAGCAAAAGGAAAGAGGGATGAGTGAATAACTTTGTGTAGGATGTAACAAAATAATGTGTAAGTACCTACACAATGTTTGTGCGATACACGGTACCGAAGGTCTCACGGATGACCGGAACTGGCCAAGATAGTTGGTTGTAGCCAAGATAGTTGGTTGTAGCCATAGAGGTTGTGCCCTACATGTTCAGAGATAACGTCATGTCACACGAAACGCAAATGAAATACGTACTCATTTAAATGTATTCACAATGGAACTGTTGACAGGTCAATAGCCACAAAACCTTTGTCAAAGTCATATATTTCACCTACAGTTTGCAGCTGCTAAACAATCTGCTTGTTCTAATGAACTTTCTGCTGAAGGTTGATTCGGCTAGACGGTATTGCGTTACGTACATACTCATTATGGTTATGGGTTGTGTGCCCGCGTCTTGCGAGGGTTAGCCGAAAGATTAGCCCAAACATGAACCTAAATGAACTGTACAGATAGGGACGTATTCGTTCACTTAGGTTCCATTTGTAACTGCAGATACAAATGGGAGTTTTGCCGGTAAATAACGAAATACTAAAATAATTAATAACCTATGACCCTACACAATTAAAAAATAAAAGTTATAAAATTAAAACCCAACGGGGGGCATAAATTGAACAGCTTAAGTCGTGTGACTCCGGATTTTTAATTTGTCTGTCTGTGATGTCTTGTTTTTTATACCTTTTTAGTTGACGTTTTTGACGTAGTTGGGTTTTAGTTTTATAACTTTTATTTTTATTAAATTTTTTTGGTTTAATAACTATATTTTTCAGATGTACTAATTAGGCCCTTTCATTTGATACCCAACAAGGCATAATTTTTTTTTAATTTCTTGACTTTATTTCCCCTACAGGGCGTCATATTCACGTAACGTCACATAGCCTATAACCAGCAACGAAGGTCAAGACGCTTCCAAAGATACCTCATTAATTTGTCAAATTCTGATGAGCAGTTTCGAAGTTATGAGGGAACACATCAACGTACATTATACATACATACATCCGGTCAAAATCATAGCCCTCCTTTTTGCTTCGCTGTAGTCGAATAAAAATTTTCATTAAACGCATGCTAGTTCTAGGAATTTTAATACCATGCGTCGGTAAGTAGGTATATAAGCTTTTTGGTATTTAGTTTTACGTGGATACCTAGCGACAGGACAGAGTTCTTTCGCTGTAGGTAAATTTCCCGAGAGAGCTTAGTCATGGATCACAGTGAAGATTTCCAGAATCGTTTCGTTTTTAAATATTTGCATGTTTAGTTGTAATTCAAATTGTTGGATTTTTGACATGGTAGGTATCTTTTATTTCAGTGAAGTTCTTGTAAAAGCTCAACCGGCCTTCACGTGTAAAAAGATGAATGAATATGGAAGCAACACGCATAATTCCGGTTCCGTGTGTGTAGGTACATACATCATTTTCCTGCCCTTATCCTATGAATACATTTTGTTCTTTGCGAGAATGGATTTCGGGACCCGTTCCTACAGGGGCAAAGTCCTTTGCCATCGAAAAAGGGATACTAAGACTGTAGATTGTAAGTTCATGTGTATCAACTTCATTATCAGCCCGTTAACGTCAAGTGTGAGCACGGGCCTCCCTTGCCACAACAATGAATGGAGGACCATTTATTGTAAACGTGGTCACGCGATCCCTTCGAAGCCTTTAAAACCTCCATAGTTCGCCAAAGTAGTTAATGATGTTGCCATATTATCGTTGCTCTTAATTAATGTCATTGAAAATTTTCGCTTTCAATAGACTTCAATTATATTTTCTTGAGTCACAAAATTAAATTTCTAAAGCTGGATAAGAAACACCACAAATGTAAGAAATAAGATTTTTAATAGCAAATTGATTGAAATTTCTGCCTTTTATGTTGTCTAGTTGTACTGGCATATTTCCACGGGCTTTATTTAAGGATCAAATAAAATTATGATATTAATTTATATCTATAAATACTGATACTTCAAACTTTATCTCTAAAAGAACCAGGCCCCCTACCACCACCGCTTACAGCAGTATTATTTTAATCTTACTTCGTGGGGGAAAGATATGGAGCTATACGTCCTGTAGAGCTTCATCTCTTTCCTACGTGTACTCTTTCCTTCGTGGGGGAAAGAGATGGAGCTATACGTCCTGTAGAGCTTCATCTCTTTCCTACACTGAAGTAATATTAAAATAATACTGCTGTAAGCGGTGATGGTAGGCCCCCAGTTTTCCAAACCGAGAGTTAAACTTACCTAACTAAGTTATTAGGTAGGTGTGAAGCAAAAAGTTCGGACTATAACAAAATTAAAACTTCAAGCTGATAAGTTCAGCAAAAATTAATAAACGCACTTTTATTAAAAAAAGCAGGTAATTTTTAATCACATTTAAGAGTGCGTATCATCAAATAATTCATAGGGCGTAATTTTGGCTCAACTGTACAATTTTAAAACCGGACCTGCTATGTGGCGCCATGTCAGCGTAGCGTATTCGTATTGGTCCATTTGGCCTACAACAGTGGAGCCAACATTACGGCATAGGAACTATTTGATGAAACGCACTCGACAAATATTCTTATCTCGAAATGCCAGTTTACGTTTTTTCCTAGTTTTCCGACCCTACCGCTGAAAAGGTTGTATTAGGTACCTAAGTACCTACTTAGGTACCGGTACATAAGTACCTACTTATGTTCAATATTTGGATGCATTAACATGAACATATGATAAAATCGTAGCGAAGTCAAAACTGTATAATGAATATTTAAAAAAAAAGTAAGTGCTATGAGCTGGGAACGATTCTAATTCCGAAAATATAGTTTTTAGAATTTTTGCCTGTTTGTCTGTTTATCTATTGGTCAGTATGTATGCTCTGGCATCACATGTAGTTTACCCACGTTTTTATGTTTTTAAAATAGTCCTACAAAATACATATTATGTACATAAAACGGGCCTAAAAATATACAGTAAATATACAATAAGTACCTAGTCTTTGTTCAAGTGTTGAATGTTACATATACGGTTTACATATACGGTGAGTACAAAATATAAAATCAACTCTCTTGTCGATGTAAGAATATATGAAATTATGAAACCTGAACATAAAAAAGGAAAGCTACGTCCATAATCCATAGTTTCGTCCAGACTGCTCTATAGTTGAAACACGTTCGACCAGCATGTTGTATCGTGTGTAAGAGTCCCGGCAAACTGACCGTCACGCACATGTCACGCGTTTCCGATACGCGTAGGACTGGCTTTATGTTACCTTTATGCCCATTGTACCCTCCCCTGAACCCCGGCAAGCCTCTAACTATTAAATAAAAACCTCTGTGTTACAAGTTACGAAAGGGCCCCGAATCAATTCTGATTTAATAGTATTGATTGTGCCGTTGAGATTCTGTATTTTTGCGTTTTATAGCTATAATATTTAACGTTATCTCACATTGGGTTTGTTTGGATAAGAAAACTATTATTTATTAGGCTTCTTTTAATTACATCAAGCTTACTTTAATCAAATACAATTTAATGATATACAATATCTTATAAATAAAAATGAAATGCTGTCCGTTGGTAAGCGCATCACTTGAGAACGGCTTGACCGACTCAGCTATTTTTTGTTTTAAAATGTCCATAATAGTCCGAATTACGTTTGTAGGTATGGAATGAAAAATTTGAAAAGATTCCAGATTTTTTTCTAATTCAGGAAAAACTGACCGTCCTCTTTTCTACGAGAATTTTGTATGAACTATTGAAAAAACGGAACGAAAGTAACCGACATAGCCCAAAGTATTGCCAAACTTAAGTGGCAGTGGGCAGGGCACATTGTTCGCAGAACAGATGGCCGATGGGGCCGAATGGTTCTGCAGTGGCGACCACGTACCGGAAGACGTAGCGTAAGTCCGACAAGGTGGGCTGATGAAATCCGCTGGTTGCGTGAAGCACAGAACCGGTAGAAGTGGCGGTGCCTGAGGGAGGCCTATGTCCATTAGTGAACGTATTTCGGCTGAAATGATGATGATGATGATTGAAAGGACAGGACAACATAGGAAATCATCATTACATTGATAGGTTCCATCTCATCATATATGTTGTTTTTTTTTTTTACCCCTTTCTTGAAAATTTCATTATTCATAATATTTTCGATATATAGGCCCATTAGTATCGCGTTTCAATGTAACTGTGGCACCCTATTAGGGTTCAGTGAGGGTGTCAGCAAAGTTCCGCGCCTCGTAATGATTGCCGACATCAATCAGAAGTAACTTGTTGTTTTCCACTACGACCGTACATCACAACACCTTTGCCTGAAGGTCAATATTAGCTAATACTTTGTATCGTATAAATTACGACAATTGAACACTTATTATGCTGAAACGAGTACTAAAGATTAATACTTGGGATTGGAGAGGAACCTCCCTGTTAAGTCACCATCGTCACCGGAAAGCTAAATGAGTTATATAAATCGTTGGATTGGATTTTTTTTGCTGCGTCGATTTGTCGGGATTTCGTAATAATCCGAGCACTTTTTTGGCGCATAGGCACTGCAAAAGTATGGTATTTATCATAATTTTGAAGTTTTAACAAATAACAAATACTTACATAATGCAAGTTAGTACGTAGATAATAGTGTCACAATAATTTTTTGACTTTACTGTATTTCGATGACTAAATTAGAAAAAATGTTAGCCAAGGTTTTGTAAAAAAAAAACTTGAAATGGATCTATTGTAAAATGACCTTTTGGCTTTTAAATAATATTGGCTTTCCAATGACGATAATATTTTTGATACACAGGCCCATTAGTATCGCGTTTCAATGTAACTGTGGCACCCTAATAGGGTTCAGTGAGGGTGTCAGCAAAGTTCCGCTCCTCGTATTGATTGCCGACATCAATCAGAAGTAACTTGTTGTTTTCCAATACGACCGTACATCACAACACCTTTGCCTGAAGGTCAATATTTGCTAATACTTTGTATCGTATAAATTACGACAATCGAACACTTATTATGCTGAAACGAGTACTACCCTCCTGTTAAATCACCAGTTTTCAGTGAAAATGTTAGATGAACGTAACGGAGATTAGAGTTCAAGACTCAAGAATATTAAAGTTCTGGCGCAAAAAGTATTCGGGTAAAATCAATCTGAATTAAAATCAAATTATTTTATCAGCAGGCCCCTTACAGAGATAAATAATTAGCACGTCCTGTATTATTCTTTGTAAGTACTTATATTTATTACATTGATTTATTGGTCGAAGATTTTTATTTTGACGAGTACCTACTCCGTCGTTTACCAGCAATATTACTGCCGCCTAATATTACGTCTTATCCATATCACCACACACTCGTATTTATGAAAGTAAATAAATAATGCGAAATGGTATACGTGCTCCACTGGGCCGATTTAGGGATTATGGACGAATCACGAAATATAGATATTTAGATAAGTAGCCAGTAAATACAGGGTAAGCAGCGATCATAGGTAGGTACTATTATAAAATCGGCTACTCCAGCAAAACAAGGTATAAAAAATGGATACATTTCACCTTTAAAAAAAGAACATGACCGTCTAAGACTTCAAAGTAAATACCTAATTCAAAGTTTATTTCAATAGTCATTTAAAGCTTATTAGTGTTTTAAATTAATTAATTAATAATTTAAGTTCGTAACAATTTAAATTCGTAATAATTTGAAACAGTCGTTCAAAACAAATAAAGACTTCAGAGTTCTATAAAAGGTTTAAGAATATTCATTTAATTAAATTTTACATTAATGCTTATGTAATTTGTTTTGTAAATCATTTGATTATAGAGTTACTGTATTGGTCATAAAAGTTATAAAACTAAAACCCAACCACGACAAAAAAGTCAACGTAGTTCATGACTTTATGTCCTCCTCTAACACATTCACATAGCCAGTGGACGATCAAGACGCTTCCAACGATACTCTTTTGTTCACTTGTGACGAATAGTTTAGAAGATATGAGGGAACTCATGAACATACATACAAACATACATACAAACATACATACAAACAAATACAAACATACATACGAACATACGTACAAACATACATACGAACCGGTCAAAATCATAACCATCATTTTTGGTTCGCCGTAGTCGGGTAAAAATGGCAGGTAGGTGTGTAATGCTAGCCACACACGTAACGATTTATTTGCACTAGGCTCGCGTAAGTAAATCGTTACGTGTGTTGAAAGATTTTTACGCAAATTTCTTCCAATACACGCCACGTTAAACTTGCGTAAGCCTTTTGCGCAAGTAAATCGTTACGAATTTTACATCACATGTGCGCAAAATAATACCATCTGCTGCATCTCAGCTCAAGAATAACCACGATTATTACGAACTATTACCGAGTGTTAGGTTACCCTCCCTGTTGTACCTCAACGAGGATAATTATTGCGTTTGGCCGGAATGTTAGCTCGTTTTCCGTTTGATATACAATAACTAACCGTTGCGTCTTTAGAAAAATTTTAAGAGCCCTTCTCGTAACACAGACCAGCCCCCTAATTGCGTAATACACGATCAACCACAATCCGAATAATTTTGAAAGAGATTTCTAATCCATTGCTTCATAAGTTCGAAAAAAATCTGCTCAACAACGTAATTAACGCAATGAATGTTGTTGAACTGTCAAATGAAACAAATAAGCAATTAGAACATAGCAACCAAAGAATGCACATAATTTAATGAATTTAAAAATGAAATTCCTCATTTGTATTTACTTCATGTTGTTATTTCTCAAACGTACGCTTTGATTATTGGTTTATGGGGACTTATGTCAAATTAGCAGTAGTTAGGGGCAGAAGAAAATGCAAAGACCATTTGAGACAATAAATTAAGAGCTCATTATTCTACGATACGGTATGATACACCAATGGTGTATCGTACCCAAATGAGGAATAAAAAAACCCAAAGTAGAATACTTACTTCATACCCAGGTACACCACCTGGGTATGATGTAGGTATTCTACTTATTCGGGTACGATACACCACCTGGGTATGATGTATTTTAAACAAGTCGTGTGCCCGATGGGATTAACCATCGGCAGTAATGACGAACTTCCATACAAAGTTCCATTGCCTATTTACCTCACTTCTTTTTCAACAATCCTGCCCTAGTACTCACTTTCGCTTTCATGCTTCTAGACCCAGCGGATTGCTCGGTGCGTTTTCTGTCAGTGAAAGAAATTTAAGATTTTTATTAATTCGCTTTTGATATATTTCGTCCAGAGTTCAAGACACAGACGGCTCGTACTTCGAGAACTTCACGGCGCTGTCATGGCGGCACGAGAACAGGCGCCTGGCTGCGCTGAGGCTGGTGGAAGCCAGGTCGGAGAGGGCGCCACCGGCGCCGCACGACCTCGGTCTGCCCAGTGTGTCGGCACAGCTATCGCACAAGGAACACGAACATCTTTATACAGAGGTATGTTCTTATATAATAATTTATTTTCTTCTTTTGAGGAAAAACACCTATGCGACAGCAAAACGCCAAAAAGCACTTTTATTTTTTAAACTACTCATAATTATCGTTTGATCTAATTAAGGAATCAAAAATAGTACCTTAAAGACAGACTTTTATCATCATCATCATTTGCCCAAGCATAGCCGCTTCGACCGGTTTTGCACTTCTCAAGTCCAGCGGTTTCCTGCGATCTTCACAAGGTTATCAGTCCACCTTGTGAAAGGCCTTCAAACGCTACGTCTTCCAGTACGCAGTCGCCATTCCTGCAAATCATATTCAGGCAGATAGTATTTTTATCGATCGTAGACCATAATTTAAGAATTTATAATCAACAAATTTATAATCAACAAACAACAAAAAAACAAAAAACCCGACTGCAAAAACCTATAAACGAAAAGAGAAAAACAAGTATTGAAATTTTGTAAGGTATTGCAGGCGGGGGACCAACAAAAGTTATACCATATTTCAGGTTATTGGTTTGTCCCCGCCTGAAGTCAAGTGAGAATTTCCCAAAAAATATTAAAAACCGTCTAGCTCCTAAACTATAAATTATCTGTAGCGTATAGTGGCGGTACGTCATCGTAACAGCTGATCAGTTGATGCTAGAGTGCGTTTCATCAAATAGTTCCTATAACATAATGTTGGCTCTACTGAGTAGGACCAATACGAATAGGCTACGCCGCTACGGCGCTACCTAATAGGTTCGTTTTTAATTTAATTTAACAGAGTAACCAACATTACTGCAGAAGAACTATTTGATGAAACGCACTAAAATTGTACGTTATAGAAATTGCCCATAGGCAATGTGTACCTCAAACTTCAATATATTCATCAAAGTCATTCATTCTAATCGTACCCAAGTTTTTTAATAAATTCTAGTTGAAAGTAAAGGTGACCCGAGAAAGGGCGAGAACCCAGGGGTCGTCAAATCTGTTGTATATGTACCTACATTCTACAAAGATTTACAATGCTTTTGTACGAGTAGGTAGGTATTGGTCAAATTATAAGCTTAGCTTTGTCTAAGATAATAGACACTGCTTTGTCTTTGGCATCTGTATCTATTGTTTTTGTACCTAGGTAGGCACATAATTATTTATTTGTCAAAGTTTTATTGTGGTATTTATGAAATCTTTAGGATTATGATAGACATTTTGTTTGACTGCGGGGGTTACCTAGGCTAAATTCTAGCAGCTATAATAAATATACACTTTAAATCAAAAGCGTTTACGTTGGTGAGAAAGAGATAGAAAGAGCATTTAAATAGAGCACTGAATTTAGTACGATTTGTTCTTAGATAGACATTGCGAAATACTTATACGTAGATTTATTGAGGTGAAAATATGATCTACGAGTAAATATTATTAGTGACGATGCTATAAATATAATTAAATTAACACCTAACATAGCGTAATTAATAACATGGCACTCTGTAATCTATACCTATGTCATGGTTAATATGCATGAATGGGATAATTGGCGCATTAGTCGACTAATTTGCTGCATATATCGCTATTTGAAGCGTTTAGTTAATCGGGTATTAATTGGTTCATCATTAAAAACATCAGCATCACATAACAAATGAGATTAGTTTTGCTGTCTTAGAAAGGTAGTATTTGGCCTTTACAAATCCAAATCAAGGCAGCCTCCTGCTGATTTTGAGAAATCGTATGATGTTTGATTTTATTCCAGCTTTTTCAAATGATTGACTTATGACAAGGCCACTGAAATCGTGTCATGAGTCGTGTGACCCTTCCTCTCCGGAGTCTTAGTTTAGAAGGAAAGGGCCTCAAAAATGTGATTAATTACCTACGTCGCTTGTAACATGTACTTCATAAAAGGCAAGATTCACTCTAAATTCTAAATATTTTATATGTAGTGGTATGCAAACTTAAATACCTAATATAAAATGCAGGCGGGGTTCTTTTTCACTTACACAGGAATAAAACAGTAGGTAATGCAAGAACAAAAGAAGGCAGAACTGACATCTACCCTAATTGAATACTTTGTCTGTTGCGTAACTATGTTGGGCATGCAAAGTCGTCTTCCTGCGGAACATACATTCCGTCACGTCAGTTCTTTCGTTACGGAGTCAGTTCAAAGGTTGATACTTAATATGGTGTAGGTAGCACGTGCGCACGTTTCACCTGAATATCCGCTTTCTTGTCGGATATTTTTTTATCTAACATGATACAATATACAGCATGTAAATAAAACCCTGTCCGATCCGAAAGGGGGCGCCTAGATACTGCAGTAACATTATTAAAAAATATGAAAGTTCTTATTTAAAATTCATGTTTTAGTACCTAAATTAGGTACCCCAATATCATTACATATTAGCAAATTTCCTACAGAGGTCATATGTTATGAACTTATGACCTGTACACACCCGGTAGACGACGGCCGCCCGCGCCCCATGTAATAAAACGTTAAAATTTCCTATTGAAAAAAAAAAAGCGGCGAATTTTTTCTTCTTTCCAAAAAAAGAAACACAGAAATAGACTCTAAGTTAAATTCTTAACAACACCTGATGGATCGCACAGGGTTTTTTTATACGCTGTAGAATCAATTTGCCATCCGCTATGGATAATGGATATGATCTACTACAGTTTGTAGGTAATAAATACCTACATCTGGGAGTGGCGCGAGGAGGTGAAGCGCCGGGGTGAAACTGCGCTGCCGTAAGAAATCGCTGCACTGCGGACAGAGCTCCGGCAGGATCTCATGGCTGCATGGAGAGTGCGATTGTCGCAACCCAGTGCTGGGCACGCCACAATTGCGGTGATAAGTCCCCTCTTTGAGGAGTGGCTAGAGAGGCGCCACGGCGTCCTCACCTTCCGCCTGACACAGGTCCTCACCGGACATGGCAGCTTCGGGAGGTTCCTGTGTAGGATTAGGCGGGAGGAAACGCCCGGGTGTCACCACTGTGCGGATCGCCCGGAGGACACGGTGGAGCATACGGTGGAGCATACGGTGGAGGTATGCCCTACTTGGGCGGAGTACCGCCGTGTCCTCGTGGAGGTGTTTGGTGGCAAGGACCTCTCGCGTCCGGCCCTGGTCCAGGCCATGGTACGGAGCGAGAGGGCATGGGAAGCCGTCACCTCCTTCTGCGAAGCAGTAATGCTCGCGAAGGAGGAGGCGGACCGCGTGAGGGAAAGGCAAAGTTTGCGCCCTAACCGCCGCCGTTGGAGACGCCCTGGGCGTCGGGAATCCCAGGCGGATTCCCGGCCACCGTAGGCGCGGGGTTGCGGACGGCGAGCAATGGGCAGCTCGCCGTCCGATAAGGACCAGGCCCGGGTCGATGGCGCGTCGTGTTCCACGCGCGCCTCAAAGAGATGTCAGCACAATTAGCGGGGTCCGCTAGGACCGATGCCTGCCAGGGTTGCGGGGAAGTCCGAAAGGGATACCGGGATCTTGGCAACAGGCAAATGAAGGAACACGGGTGGGTTTTGGTCAGTAAAAGTCTGACACGCCCTTCCGCTCCGCCCAGAGCGGGAGAAGTCACTTGAAGATTTGCCAATTTAAAAAAAAAAAAAAAAGCTGCATATTATTATTATTTTAAGACTATTCGTTTTTAAAGTATGTCTGACAACCAGTCTTACAAGGGGTATCGTATTACCCAGTTACTACCTACCTAGGTAGGTATTTATTAACCAAAGACGGCTTAAAAAGACCATATATGATTTCGAGGATAAGCGTGGGCGTTGTACTCGTACTGTGATTCGTTTTGTATCCACAGTCTAGTAAAATAAATATTTAGCCAGTAATACCAATATACTTTCGTTGTTACATTTAGTTGATTATAGAAATGTCTTTTTGCTTCTATACCCCCTACACCATTGAGCGATTTATTTATACGATTTCTTATCTTGAAAATGTTTGACAAACTAGGTGCTGTACTGCATTGAGAACGCAGTAGGAGCGCCGGCACCGGACGGGCAGTTCGCGGCTTACAAGGAGGAGGTGGTGGAACACGCTCGCCGAGCCTTCCGGGTGTCTTCGGAGGTACATGCGCGTGCCCTGCGTTCCGCCGGCAGCGAGCGACCGCCCACTGTCGTGCTCGGCTGCTCCGTCATCGAGGCTGATGGACTTGAAGCCAAGGACGCCAATGGTAAACTTTTATTATGAAGAAGCTTTTATTATGAAGCAGCCAATCAAAATCAAAACTCATTTATTCAAATTAGGCTTAGAATTAAAATTTTTGAACGACAAAATTAAACAGACCCCCCTTCCTGGCCCAGCTGGGAAGAAGAAGTGGCGCAACAAACTCTCCAGCAGCGCATCTGCCCGACTACGAATACCGTCGCTCCAGCTGGTCTTAAAATTAGAATTTATTCTTGACCAAAAAAGTTGGTAAACATGTAGAACTAAGTAACAACAAAAAAATCTGATTATTATTTGATGCATGGAGTATTTTTTAAAGTTTACCATACTCCTTAAAAGGTGAGGAAAGTAAACCTACGTTTAATAGAAGCGTCGGTTGTTGGTCACACGTCAACCTTTTATGGGCCCTTAAATCATATTCATAAATGATGAGTGTCGCCTCAAATACATTTCACAACTTTCCCTCGGTTGACTTACCAGCAACATTTGGAACATTTATACTAATAAAACATCTCTAATGTTTCATGATTTTGTTTCTTTTCACTCGACAAACATAAACTCTTATACATACTATGGCTTTACATATTTATCACACATAAGAAATCTCAACTCTTTATGTTTATATTTTGCTAAAACACTTACGTAAGAAGGCTTTTCCAATTTCTCGCCTGAAAAATAAATGTTTCCACCAGTAAATAAATGTTTGCAGCTTTTGAAGTAAGGCAGTTGGAAAAACGCGTAGGTATTATTTTTAAGACACCACGTCAACATTTCTCTCGCAACTACAAAATAATGTGGCGACTAAATGCGGAAATAACTTAAAATGTTTGCGGCAACATCAAATTCGGGAAAATAAAAAATAAATTGTGTAACAAATAATGTCTGCAGCGTGTAGTGGGGGCTGGCGTGCTGACAGTTACGCTTGTAATATTGAATTACGCGAAAGCGTTGGGCGCGCGCCGAGATACCTTGCGATCGCCGACCAAGGCGCGCGATAAATAATCACGACAAATGACATCACATTATGCATAAAACTCTGCAAACAACTTCTATTTCATTATTAAAATAATGTTTCCAAAAACAACCACAGTTTCTGTAAAATAGATGCTGCTACCACTTGAAGTTAAAATCAAATTTCTATTCAAGCAAAACTTTGTTTCGGCAGCTTTGCAAACAGCTAGTAAAGTTGAAAGGTATTCCATTACGCTTCTCTGTGTTTCGCGAACTATATACCTATATGCCGAATGTTGTGGTGAAAACGAAGCGAAAAGGCATTTTTTTAAATTAGTTTTGGCCAAGATTTTTTTGCTTTGAGATGCTGTACTTTTATTTAGATTAATATTTGTTAAGTGTCGGTTGAAAAAAGGGCATTCTATCAATCTATATCTCTTTTAGTATCTCTTTTTATTTGGCGTTGACTAAACGACGGCCCATTTACGGGTACCTACTTGATAAAGAGCTTCGTAGACACTGATTATAAAATGGAAAAAATCTGTATTACTGATAAAGAATTTTTGAAATTTGAAATTGAAATTTTTCCATATAGGTGATTTACGATAAATTATTTTTTATTTTTAAATCTTTAAAAGCACTCACAGCCAGCGCCGCGGCTTCCGTTAGCGCACGACGCCTACCCTTGCTACGCTATCCAGCAAGCTACGGCGTAGCATACACTGCTACAAATTGCTACGACAGAGTGGTCTGTAGCCGCACGTTTTTAAAACGATTTATATACTTAGTAACTTGTTGGGATACACTATTTATATAGAATTAATTTTTTATTCTTATTGTTTATGGCACTTCTATAGGTCATGAGCTATCTGTGTATGAAAAAATAACATTTTTCGTCATGGATGTCGTTTTCATAGTTTAAGGATGCTTAAGTCGATAGTAAGGTGAAAATGTAAATCAAAGATGGTAGCTGCAAAAAAATATTTTGGTTTTAAATCATACATAAGAAGAAACTTCGTTCCACGGATCCCCACGGGTTCGCACACGTTTTTTTGAAGTGAATACTTCGTTAGGCACGTTAAGCGATTTTTGGTAGAGAGAAATCATATGGGTTCGCGTCACCGACATACTAATGTTATCACTACCTATAATGTGTCTATGAGTGTGACGTGTTGCACTTGTTGTTGCTCGGAGTACCGATATTATGTGAACACCAGACTATAAATAATGGTAATAATTTTGATTAGCAAATTACGACATTTTAATTTTTGATACTATCTACAATTAATTTCAAAATTCAAAAAAAACCACTGTTACTTTTCATCGTTTTAATGTTTCACTTCTATCGGCAGTCTCCATGACCGCCAATTTTTGTTGTTTTTGTTTTTGCCATGTTGATTATTACAATTTATTCGATTGAACTGGTATGAAACCCCTTAAAAGGTGCCACCTTATATCACCTAGGGTTCAGCGACCCGTACTGCATGCTGGGAATCCAGCCAGCGTCCCTGCCGGCCTCTCCACGCGCGTCTGAGGACGAGGGGCGTAAGCACGGCTTCAGGCTAAGCTTCAAGCGACGCGACGGTCGTCAGCAACGCGACAGCCTCGGCAGGCTGCCGGCGCGGTACATACGAGCCACCAGTGTCCGGCAACACACGCTGTCGCCCAAGTGGAATGAGACATTCAAATTGTAAGTGTTTCATGCGTTATAAAATAGAATCAACATATTTTACACATACATTCATATAAAATCGTTTTAGTCACAACTTTTGCAAAGTATGTAGTAACCCATTATTAAGTAGCACATTCACGATCAAAGTTTGATGAAACTCTCAGTATGCATTCTAATTTAAACCTTATTATAATGAGATAAGAGTTACATTGTTGGTTGGTTTTGATCGTGAATGTGCTTACTTACACTTACACAGGCCCATTCTCTCGATATTTATTGGTGTTTTTCGTAGCGATATCGATGACATATCATCGGATGTACTGCACCTGGACATCTGGGACCATGACGACGAGAGCTCGGTGCTGGACGCCGTGTCGCGGCTCAACGAGGTGCGCGGCGTGCGCGGCCTCGGGAGGTTCTTCAAACAAGTCTGCCAGAGCGCACGTCAGGGCAGCCAGGATGACTTTCTGGGTGAGTTTTACATTTCTTATCAAAGTTTTGAAATGTCCTTTCTAATAATCCTGGCGTCAGATAGATGTAACATAGTCTTTGTTTTAAGACACTTTTTAAGCTTCAAACTTACTACCGTTATCAAAACTTAAAGTTGTAAGTATCTTTCTTGGAACAATGTTATTAATTATAAACTTTTTTTAAGTCGGATAGTCGGTCACTTTCAATTTGTATAATCATTTTAGACGTGTTATACAGAGCTTTTAAATCTTTACCTTAATTTAAAAGTGAAAACCGAAGCTCCGTAATGCTGCTTTTATCATTATTGTATTATGATTAATATCATTCATGACGGATTTATTGGAATCCTAAAAAATGTTAATTTATTAAAATGTGTGTATTCCAAGAAGATTTTGTGACAGACACTGAGTCCTAGAGTCCTAGACCTCACTTTTGGAATTTGGTCTAATAATAGTCTTGATAAATAATTGACTTATAGTTTGAATACTTAACTACTCAAAACTAACGGCAATTTATATTTACTAAAAGTTTTCACTTTCTTCCCGCTTTGTTGACGTACCACCATCCAAACACCACAAATTACGAAAATATAATGGCGTTCCTCGATAAACGAGCCAAACGTCAACACGTTTTAGTACGTTTGATTGATATCATTACATGAACAAGTCGAAGTTAGTTAATTCGTCAGTCATATCTAATTTAGGATCCTATAGTCTATCTACCCAGCGATTGACGACTTATTTGAATCAGTTTACTATCCAATTTTTGTTAGATAAGCTGGTATTACCAAATTTTGTTATCGCGAAAATAAATCAGCAGTTAATGTTACATTTATGTTTGCATAGCTCGTCAAAATGTAGGGAACAGCTGATTTTTTTTCCGCTATTTCAGTGTTGATCCCATCATGAAAATGTTCATAATGATGAGTACAATAACCACTGAAGAGGATTAAAACGAATAAAATTTCACCCTGTATTAGTGTATCCATGTATATAGGATATTAAACTGACAAAGGTCCAAGTGTATTATATAAACTAAATAAACAACTTAAGCGAATAATTATTTGATGTCATTGTAGATAGACAGTCATATCTACATTCAAATATGGGTTAGAATTTTAACGAGATTTATTCGTGAAGCAGACTTACTGGCCGGCCACACGACGCCGCGACCGCGCCGCCGCCGCGCAGCTAAGCTGTGTATACGGCACCGCCGCCGAGCCGAGACCGCGCCGCCAAACCTTTTGAAACTTGTTCCAAAACAAGTTTCACTTGCACTTGTTTTTTGGCTTGCTCTTTTGCAAGCAGCCGGCGATCAAACGGAACTGCGCGGCGGCGGCGCAGCGGCGGCGCGGTCGCGGCGTCGTGTGGCCGGGCACTTAGTGTTCATGTGAATAATTGACTTGAAACTAACCTACATGCAGTCCGGATTTTAGTTTCAAAGAACAAACTATCCAACACACTAATGAGTTCGTGTGTGTTACTATTATAATGAGTTTACGAAAAATAAAATAATAATGTGTTGTAGGCACTTATGTAACTATTTTAATTTCACATAACTTTTAATAATAATCATCTTTCATCATCTTCTTGGTATTATTTTATAAAAAGTATGAGTTCAACCAGGTTTCAGACTAGCTAAAGTAGACTCATCTTTCATGGGGTACTGTTTAAAATGTTACAATAAAATTGCTCCCCACATACTTCAACTGAATGAGTCGAAATTCAAAACTTGTATAAAACGCACACTATGCAGGCAGGCATATTATAAGTTGGAGGATTACATCTCTGATAAAAATGCTTGGCTTAATGCTGGTCCTGCTCCACAATCACAACTAACTAATTAACATTCGAAAATACTGTTGGAGCTGCTGAAGATCGGAAGACCATCTTGCATTGTATAAACTCAATCTCCTTTGTATTATATAATTGCATAGCACAGGTGTGAGTACTATGTACTATTGAGCTACCATTTACCGGGTAATTTGTCTTTCATTGACTTGAATGTGCCCTGGCGGCTGGGAATGTCATGCTCACTGAAATGTCTCGCTGGTGGTGGCGCGTGTGTCGGATCATTTAGCTCCCTTCAAAATGGTTGAGATGAATGGTGCTGATCCATGCGTCATGTTCGTGAACGGGTGCCGTCAGTTGTGACTGGTCATCTCTTAGCTGCCATGGCTTATTTTAATTTTTGAATTGTTTTATTTAATAATTGCGGACGCTTTTAACGTGCTTTCTACATTGTTCTCACATGTACTCGTATAATTTCAACATAAATGATGTAACCCACATATTGTAACAATATTTTGATTTAAAAGAGTGTCCATGGAGTTTCTTGCCCGTTCTTCTCCATAGGTACCTACTACGCTTTGGAATGGGCAACTAGCTTCATATTTCTGACTGACCGACTCCTTGACAATTCAAAAGTGCCTGTGAATGGTTTAATTGAAATAAATGCTTTGAGTTTTGAGTTTTTTTGAGTTTTGAGTTTTTGAGTTTTTGAGTGCTTAGAATTTTAACATATAATCATGTAATTTTTGCAGTTATGGTATTTTAAGTTAAATGACCAATAATGTTAAAATACACTACTTGGTCAAACTATCTTTCTAGCAAGTACACCATATCGCGAGTATATAAGATATTATTAGGTAGGTACGTTCTACAATATTATAACGTGGTTAACCGCAGATCCAACATAATCTTGCTTTGGTTTTGCAATCCGCAAGACGCTACTAATACATACCTACCTAACTACCAACTATCTCGAACTATTTCAAACCAATATCTACCGAAACGTAGAATTCTAGAAAAACAAGAACTAAGCAAATAACGTCTTATTTGTTTTATTGTGTACAAAGAGTGATTTGTAAAGTGTTCCCTGGGGCTCCCACTGACATGCGACCTGAATTCATCACACCTGGGTTAACTTACTTTACCTTGTACTTACCCGGAAGCTTATGCTTTGAACGTGTTTATTTTTAAGATTACTCCGTGAGGAGATGGCCCACGTAACATGTAGTACACATGGTAACGGTAACTACCTAAGTAGTGAAGACAGGAAGACTGAATGTGGCAGAAGGTATATATTTAAGTGCGTGCAGGTTTAGGTACCTATTTAATAATGTCACGTACCTCTTTTTTGTGTAATCTTAACATCTATAAGGGCCATATCAACCTCTATTGTGAGTCAGAAACACTAAACAAAAAGAAAATCACCACAAATCTTATGTATGTAACGCAGATTGGTGAACGACGCCGAAAGATTAAGTGTAATTGAAGTGGAATCTTAACATGTGTGATGAGGTAGCCAGACGAACATATTAGATTTGCTTTAGAGTTAATTATTTTCATTGTCAGTCAATCATTCTACTTAGATAGACAGCTACAAGGTTTCACAAAACTAATTGAATGGTATCAAAGGGCAGCTATTAATTTATTTCAGCGATATTTACTTAGGTACTACCCACATTAACTTTGATGGTTTCTTTCAATCTGTTAGGTAAAAGGAATGATTAGAGTGTTTAGTTCATTAATAGACAACTAATTGGCTTTACACATGCCTATTGACATTAAAAAAACCGGCCAAGTGCGAGTCGGCCTCGCGCGCGAAGGGTTCCGTACCGTTATCTATAAAAACCGGCCAAGTGCATGTTGAACCACGCACAATGAGGGTTCCGTAGTTGGGATGAATTTATCCTACAAACTTAACATTGTAGTTTAAAAACTTGTTCATATTTTTGCAACTTCTGCAAATTTAAGTTGGTCGATTATTACTCGGTAACTTGTGGAGCCTACGTAGCCGTGATAGTTTTCCTTTTAATTTCGTTATACATACTACTGCCTTGAATTTTTTCACATATCCAAAACCAACCATTTAGCTGGCAGGGACACTTGCCTCTAACAAAAATTAGCACTTTAAAGCTTAATATTTCCCAAACGGATCCCGAAGTCTAATAACGGCTTTTACAATTTCCCATTATTTTTAAACGCCCTTTCCAACGATACCCCATACCATGCGATTGACGAGAAAAAAAAAACCGTCCCCACATTAAGATACGTGGAGGTACACAAAAAAAAAATTGTTACGATTTTATTTTACCACTTTGTCGGCGTGATTTATATTTATATCCATACCAAATTACAGCTTTCTAGTACCAACAGTCTCTGAGCTAAGCCGCGGACAGACGGACGGATAGACGGACATGGCGAAACTATAAGGGTTCCTTGTTCACCGCGGAACCCTAAAAACGGCAAAAGAATCAGGATTGTTGTATGGGAGCCCTCTTAAATATTTATTTTATTCTGTTTTTTAGTCTAAGTCTAACTATCACGGTTCATGAGATACAGCCTGGTGACAGACGGACGGACGGACAGCGGAGCCTTAGTAATAGGGTCCCGTTTTACCCTTTGGGTACGGAACCCTCAAAACTATACCAAAATGATAAGAAGATTGGGTGGGGTTGTCTAAAACATTTGTTAGAAAAGAAAACTGTGGTATTAAATGAGGGAAGTGCGTTTAACATAAAGCTTTTTGGGGACCAGCCATTAAGCTTACAAAGTACAGTATTTATTCAATTCCCACAATGTGTCACATAGACAGCGAAGCAGTTACAAATTACATTGTTTTTATGGACAAGGAACACGCAAAATACTCTATAGAACTAATACAGCCTTGATAATCAAAGCATTATTCGTTCTATATAGTATTTTAAAAACAAATGAAAGTGTTATACTACAATGTATGAATTCAAATGACAGGTGCAAAGCGCTTGCTTGCATTCAGGGCGGGGCGGCGGAGGCCAAATCGAATGGCGCAGTGATGTGAGGTCCGATGGAATCTTGTCTCACGTCCACCGCCATACGTCAACGTTGGAACTGCGTAACACCCGCGCACTAATTCCACATAAATCTGTTTATGGTAGTGTGAGGATAATCTGATATCATTGCATTGCTCTTTGACGTCAAGTGTGACTTGTGTTGATGGGAATCGATAAATAGCGACCCGAGAGCAAACCGATCTACTCTGCAGGTCGTGTAACTCGTAGTTATTTTATATAGTATAACAAACATCGTTACATAAGCGTTGTGAATTATAAGGATAATTTTAATGTCTCAAGATTTCAGATGTCATTAAAAGACCTAATGACATTTAACCACATTCAAGCCAACGACTATATAGATTCTTATTAGACATAATGTGTAGTCCACGTAGAGACGACAATCAATATGGCAGCAGTCCCGAGCTACAAAATCCCGCTTATCAATGTTGACATTTTCAAATCACTTTTTTAGGCTTAGAGATGAAATGTGAGCTAGGCGCAAAACTGAATGATGAATTAATGGCCCAGATCTGTCCATTCAATATTTTATATTAATTCGCCAACGAATACCATGCATCGGTTGTTATTTACAGCACATAAAATGTTCAAGTCGTATTTGGAGAACAGGCGTCAAGTTGTTAAAATGGGAAAT
Source organism: Lithophane leautieri (assembly GCA_949152455.1). Taxonomy (NCBI): domain Eukaryota; kingdom Metazoa; phylum Arthropoda; class Insecta; order Lepidoptera; family Noctuidae; genus Lithophane; species Lithophane leautieri. The sequence continues at coordinate 9,717,440 of OX424472.1, read as the reverse complement.
ACTCACACTAGCTCGGTAAAAAATATTTCATACGGCTGTCCTCAAGGTTCGATTATCAGTCCGTTACTTTTTCTAATTTATATAAACAATATTAATAAAATAGGGTTAACAGGACACCTAACACTATATGCAGACGACACCTGTCTCTTTTACTTTGACAAATCAATTCATGACATTATAAAGGATGCTCAACATGACCTTGATCTATTAAACGAATGGTTAAAGTACAACCTACTTACAATTAACACGTCGAAAACCTCATTCATGATTGTTACCACTAAAAATAAGCGTATACCGGACTTCTCGCCTCTGAAAATAAATAGTGAAATAATAAAACGATCTACCAACGAAAAATATCTTGGATTAAGGGTAGATGAAAAAATAACTTGGAAATTACACATCGACCATCTCAGAAGTAAATTAACATCACTATTAGGAGCGTTACGGAAAGTAGCAAAATGTATTCCAAATAAAGTACGCATTTTGATTTATAACTCGCTAGTCAAATCGCATTTAGAATATTTGATTGAGATGTGGGGATCCGCAGCAGTAACTAATTTAAATCCACTTCAAAGAGTTCAAAATAAAATAATTAAAACTCTGTTCCATTATCATTATCTCACTCCAACAAAGACCGTATACGAAAAAACGAAACTATTAAATATCAGACAGCTATACATATACTACACCTGCTTTCTTATTAAAAAAAATAACTACAAACTCAATACAAACTAACATACAACTAAAGAAAAAAACAATGTCATATAACTTGAGAAATAGACATAAAAACAAACTGGAAGTCATATTGTTTGAAGGAGCACAGCTGTTCAATGCATTGCCGGAAGATGTAAAAGAGTGCGATAACGTGAATACTTTCAAAAATAAACTTAAGAAACATGTATTTACATTATAACTAAGTAGTAATACTCTGGAGGAAAATCTTAGTATTCTGTATTATTTATTATACATAATTTATTGTATCTCATTATAAGTGGACTGTAGTTCTTATGAGAAATAAATTTCTTTAAACCGATTTGACTGCATTTTTTTGTTCATTGTTTTCGAATTGAATAAGTTCAACATAAACTGACCACACTCGAGCAGTCTAACTGTATGGGGATCGAACAGTTTGCATTTTCCATGAAGCTTTTACCTTGCACGAACGTTTATGTAATGGTATCCAAATAATTGAACAATATTGAATCTAATAAATTAATATCCCTTTTCGATTTTACATTAAAGGCTTTTATAATAAAGCATGACAGGTAAAATAATTGTATCAGGCAGGCAGCAAAGCTTCAGTGTAATGCATCAATTTAATTTCCATTTATTTTGTGAACGTAATCGGCTTATGGAGCTTTTGTTGCAGAAATCTGTTGATTTTTACAACAAATAACATAACTGATCCGTGCCGCTACTGTAGAAATAAAAACAAATATTTTGCTATAAGTAGTACCTACGAAATGTTTCAAATTCGCAACTTTGAAATGGAAACATACTCGTAACTTCGTTGGTAAATAAAACAAGCAAGATTTAATAACATGGGTTGTTTAGATATTAGTTCATATTTGATATTTTCTGTAACAAAATTGGATTTTTTAGATTACATTAATTAATTTTTCAATAGTATATCGCCTGTCGTAATAACCCAACTTTTCATTATTAACTATGCTGTTTTTATGAAAGACAGCATCAGGAACAAAAGTCATGTTTTTTTAATCCTTGTGCAGGTTGCGTGAACGTCCCGCTCCGTGAGATCCCTTCGACAGGCAAGGAGGCGTGGTACAAGCTGGAGGCTCGGTCCCAGCGCTCGTCAGTGCAGGGCCGCATCCGCCTGCGCCTGTGGCTGTCGGCCCGCGAGGCCGGCCGCCACGACGATGACAACTGGCAACAGGTAACAACGTCATTCAACTTCACGTCTGTTGCTCGGCAATTCGCCAATGTAGCGATGGCTTTTTGTCTCCATTTTTGTGTTCCCTGCAAAAATTTCCAAAAAGCAACACTTCTTGGTCTTTTTGTCACTGATATTTTGTGTCTGAAACGAATTTTATGCATTATTGTGCACATGAAACGTGGTGGTTCAATTTAAAATCAAGTTCAAAAGTAATATTTCGATTCTGAGTGTGTTGTGTAATTAATTAAACAAATTAAAGTCATCCACTGGGATTTCAAATAAAAGGTAATACCGTCCATAACCCTTCCTGCCTACCTACTTAATTGTTGACAAAGGCAGAGATAGCCATTACACACAGAATAAATTTAAATTAAAGTAATAAGATTTCCCTTGTGTGGGTTCATTCCATGATAACAATATGTAGGTAGGTGCACTACAATCGAAACTTCTGTGTTCCTCATTTGCACATTGATTTCATTGCATTCACAGAGTTGTCCGCTAGCGCTGAAATAAATAAACGTCGACATTCTAATAACACAAAAGTTAGGTAATAACTGAGATAGAGTATCACTCATTTGTATTCATCGTTAGTTTAAGAACTGCGTAATAAAAGAACAATTTTCAATAAAAAATATCTTAATTACTACCATAATTCTTTAACACGAAGTTACATTACACAAAAAAACAAACCGTATCTATTTATTAGACTATAATACTCTATGCGTAGAGCCAAACAGACGTGAAATCGAAAACCAAAGCACTTTTCCGTCCGAGTAGAATAGTACAATTCAACGACGTAATTTTCTTCTTGCTTCGTTTAGCCTAATTTTATACTTCAGTAACTCTGATATTAATAACGGTGCCTTCTTAATATCGCAGAAGGATCTTGGCTTAGCAAGCTTTGATAAATGAACAATAAAGATAATCGCTCCATCGCGGATTATAGGCTTACATATCAATATTGCTGATCCACAGAGCCAGTGCACCGTACATAAAACATTTTATTGGCTTTTGCATCGAACCATTAGTTGATGTATACGTGTATGGGCCGGCTTTGTGTAGCAGCAAATATAGCGCTATCGTCAGGGCCGAGCCGCGTGTCCACCACGCTCCATCGCCCATGTTGTTATTTTGGATCATACTGCCTTTTTATTTGCTCAACAACCCATACCAATATAGATTTATCAGCTACAATGTTAAGGTATTATTAGCGTTGAATTTCGCATAATTTTTAATAGAAATGATACCTTTTTCTGGAACACTTAGCAATTATTTATAGTCTGCATTATGATCACAACATGCTAAAGTGGAAAATAGCTCTACGTGTTCATAATAAACGTTGAACTGGTTCCTTTAATAAACCCAAGAAGAGCGCCACAATAAAGGAAATCAGTGGAACAACCAACTGCGTTTAACCTCACATTATTACTTAAACACATGTACTAGTATTTCAATTACAGGGACCGCGTATTTATAATAGCTTAGATAAGAATAAATTTCTGTTTAGGAATCTCTTACCGTCTCGATAAAGATTCTCCAGTATCTCGATAACTTATTCAAAGTATTCAGTGACTGAATCTCTCTTTTAGCCCCGCGTAATCAACTGAGCGAGCGACTGAAGCGAAATTGCGATTACACGATAAATCCAATTTATTCTTCATAGGTGCTTTTTTCAGTGTGATTCAGTCAGTGGGACTGGCTTTTGTACGCTTCAAAAGTTTTCACATATTCATTTTATTATTTAGGTTTTGAGCTTTATTTATTGATAAGAAATCTCTTGTAAACGGAAAAGGTCGTTTAAGCCGGTCCCAAAAGCAAAGTCAATCAGGCTCGGCCTTCCGCATTTTACTCATACCATGTGTTTACTCGAAGGAGCTGACTAAAAGAGTAAAGCATTTTACAAAATAAGATTATTTTATTTTAAAAAATCTGTTATTGTTACTTTACAACCGCTTGTATGTAACCTTGTCGATAAGTTAGCACAAAACGCAATCAGTAGGAAATATTGTTATGCTCTACATTAAAGCTATACATCATTGGTAAGGTGCGTCAACACGAACGCCTGTTCGGCGTGCTCCTGGCGCATGAGGTGGAGCTGCAACGCGCTGCAGCTGCAGCTGCTACGACCGCAGCTGCAGTCGCTGCAGCTGCCGGGCAGCCCGAGCCCAGTGCTGCCACGCCCACGCCTCCATGGGACGGGGATCTCTGCGGAGCTGCACAGACTCTGCTCCACCAGCATGCCATACAAGGCGATCTTAGCGCGCTTCAGGCGTCTATTGCACGTTTCGCTGCGGCTTGCAGACTCAACGCTGATGCTCCTCTTGACCCTAAGTAAGTATGACTGCTGCTACTCTGCGTAACACTCCCACAGATAGGTCTTTCTAAAATGAGACCATGCCTTTAACAATCAATTTCCTTTGGTCAAGGTACATGCACAAGTTGCTGATTGAGCTGGAGCGCGCCTGGTGCGCCTGTGAGGCGATATCTGGCAGCGGCAGCGGGGACTCAGGGTCGGGAGCTTCTCGAGACGAAGAGCGCTGGCTGGCTGACTGCTTCGGAGAGTATGTGGACCGAGCGCTGCATCAGCTGCGCCTGCACCGGGACCTCTACCCAGTGCTGCACCAGTACAGCATTAACAAGTTAGTTATTTATCTAGTACTATAAATGTGTTACTCATTTTGTAAATTTTCAGGCTATTATATTCACATAACTCTATGGGATAAAATAACTACACAGTTGATCCCAAACAACAGCAAACGACAACGCGGTAGCCGGAGGAAATGGGACGAACTCGACTCTTTTCTCGAAGATTGGCATCATACAGCAGTACTTAAGGATAAGTTGAAGGAGAGAAGGCAGGCCCTGGAGTGCCCAGCAGTGGGCGGTGGTCGGCTGTTAATCTATAATGTAACTTTTATACGTTTTCCTTTTACAATATACCTTTCGTTTTAATCTACGTTTGGAGATGCAACTGTAAAAGGTACTGTAAGTATATTGATTAATCTAAAACGATATTGTATAATTATTAAATGTATTTTTGTAAAAGAACGTAAAATGTATTAAAAAGGATTTGGCTTCCACTTGGCGACTGAGAGAGATTAATTTCTTATATACCGTGCAAATAATAAGCGATAGCGTTTTTGCAAATCAACTACGACCCCTTTGTTCACTAATGAGAAATAGAACACTCGTGCAGTAGCACCGTTATTTTGTTTGAGGAATTATTTCAATACATTTGGTTATTTGACATTTAATATTGTTCCATTTCCATAATAGGTAGGTATGACGATACTGTACCTAACAATCATAAGGATCTGATAACCACTGGTGCATTGTTTTGTTAATAGCTAGATTTATGTTCAAAACATTTCTGTGGGGCTAAGCTTTATCCGGCTATATGGGCATTGAATGGTCTTTCAATTCCTATTTAGTCGCTCAAAGCGAGCTCTTACACGCACGAGATTCGATTTACTTGTGCTCGTGGCATCTGTCTAGATAAACCTTTTATTCCGACCATACTGTGATATTAAACACTACGAACAAAATGAAGGTCACAGAAATTTTACTTATAGAATAATTTTTTACAGTTTTAGTATATTTATCTGGTCCAGTTATTTATTATTTGATCAACATTTTAACTTTAGTAGTCAAACATGATTAAAATATCAGAATATGTCTTTTGAATACAAATATAATAATGTAGTTGAAATAACAAAATAGTTTAAATAAGTTTCAAGAGAGTTAAACTTCATGAAATGTTTCTTTAGTTTTAGAATGTCTTCACTGCCCTCTGATCTCATTTTGATCCCAGGTCTTGTGCTTGAGAGATATTTCCCATAAATGGGGTCCTCGGTGCTTGCATTTTAAGGACATAAAACTTTCAATAAATAAACCGCTGCGAAGCACCGGAAGGCTAGCCTTCCTTTCTACATATTATTCTCACTAAATCAATATTGCCCTCTTAAAGTTCATACTTGATTGCGTGCAACATAAACCTCAGAAATAAATAAAATAAATACCATGTTTCTTGACAATAAGTTCACAATATAATCTACCCTTGTAATCTTAAGGGTGTTGGAATAATTGATAGAAGCAGGTAAACACAACGAATACGAGTTGGGTCGGACTCTGTCGGCATTAATTTAGCCTAACTACGATAAAATGTCGCTTATGATTTATTTGGATTATTAGTTACACGGTAGCGGTACCTTTGTTTCCACTAAACATATTCAAAGCATAAATTACTAGAATATTTTGGGTACTAAACAGTTTACCTCATAATTATATGGCACGGAATTATATAATTAAACATGAATTAATTCATTGTACCTATGTAATGCGATAATGTAATTATATAGAATGCGATAATGTAATATAAAGATTATGAGATGAGATATTATGGCTATGGAATGTGGAACATTCCAGGTAGTTCGTATTGGTCTAAAATGCGCACTGATAAAGATTGTGGTTCACTACTGATATACCTAAAACAAAACAAGTTCTACTAGACTTTGACGTTTATCTGTAGAGCCCTGCCCGTATGCTGTAAACCATTAACCATGAAACTTAGGCATGTAATTGACTATAAATAAATCAATAAAGTTTCCAGTGGTTCCCTGCAGGGAAAGCCTTACCCGCTCGTGGGTGTCAAAGGCGTCAACGTGGACGGCATTGTTCTCCTCTCAGCTAGTCACAACAAACAGCAATTACCATCCGTCTGTAAATCGCGCTGATTATACACATTTCTCTTTTGACAGTTTATTTGTAGCGGTTATTCTATGGCTCAACGTGTTTCACATTCGACGTACAGTCACGGACTTTAATTGATGAGCCACTTTAAAACTTTTCAATTTTGCAGTTTCATATATTCACGAGATTGCACGATTAAACACGAACTCAAATCGCATGTTCGTAAACAAGATGACAAATAACTAGTAATCGGAAATAGTCTTATCTATAGAGGCTGACTAATAAGTTTGATACTGACCTTTGAATCAGAGCTCTATATCTCGATAATTCTGAAAACCTATCCGAAGACAGTGACAGTTGAAATGTCGATGTCAGAGACGTTATTTTCGAATTTATCGAAATGAGTATTTAAAATTTCTCCGTACGCTAACGTTACTATGGCTACGCTAAAACAATCGTCGCTAGGTTACGGTTGCTAGACCTGCAATTGGTTGACTTTGGATAGTCACTCTGCTGTCAAGTTTGTAGTTCTGGCTCTCAGGTTAGCCAACCGGTAAAGATATTAAATATAATTTTTTTCTTCTTTAATACGAAGACATGACTTTCCGTGTCTGGATGTACGAGTATAACCGACTAAGCCCTATTTTCATTACACGGCTAAAATACGAACAGTGCCAAGTGGCTCATCAATTAAAGTCCGTGACTGTACCTATAAGCCAATGTAAAATTTAGAAAGCACTTTTCAGTCGGCAGCTTTTCGATCGAAAATGGTAACCACTGAACAATATATTCACTCACCTACACTTCTGTTTTTTTGTAACACTTCACTCAGCATTTCTTAGTCTATGACTGAGACTGAACTGAGGAGAGGATAAGCTTTCCAAAGTGAAAAATTATCCAATTAGGTTGAGTGGGCACTTTCAAGATTACCTGCTTCAAGAAAAAACAATATTTCTTTTCTTTATTATATTCCTTCAGACGCGGTGAAGTATTAGAAAGCCATGATTACATGAAGAATATAGTAATTTAATAGCTTTTTATTGGTAGTAAATGGAGGGATCGTTTTTGAGTTCTTTAACTTTAGACTTATGGATATACACGTACCATTTGCAGGTATTTGGACTCAGAAAGATTTAACTGAATAGAAAGAATTCTAATATTCAATGTGCAGTTTACCCGTTTAAAAATACCGTTTGTGTTTGCTCTTTCCACTTTGATGTCTTTACTAAGTGCCTACTATTATCGTGTGTTGGTCGGTCGCTTAGCCTAGCTCATAAATGTCTAGTCGTTAATCGATCTATATTGCGGAGTCTAAAATGGCACTCGGTTGACACTAGTACTTTAGTTCAGAGATTAATGTAGAATTAAATCCTTTTGTAAGAACTGCTATAGACTGGTAATATAATTTTAATGGATCTGTTAACTTTAAATTGAGTTATTGTCTTTAGGTTGGAGTATCTGCTGCGATGCTTGAGCCAGCTCTCACAAATGAAGGCTTTCTGGCGATGCTGCCCCTTTAACAAGGAAATCAGGCAAGTGGGAGAAGCTTATTCCTCGCAGATAAATAATTACTCTGTTTGTTTGTGCTATCATGCATAACAAATACTGCGAATAAGTACTACAAAAGCTTATAGATTTCACAGTGCAATATATAGGTACCTATATTTTTGTTGTGAATGAATTCAGATTTGAACACAAATAACTCTATTGATAAAACACCATTTTAACCAAACATTTAACGAATATTTAAAAAATCATAATTACTACGAATATATACGTAATAGATACCTAACTAACTATATACTAAGGAATAATTTTAGACAGTAACATTAGACAAGCGCAAATTATTCGAAAGAGACAGCGCAGCTTCATAGTTCTCGGAGTATTTTTCGCGAGATTAAAGTCAGCTTTTCACCCTCGCCAAATGAGTTGGGGGAAAGGATCTAGCACAGCATTTTCTAAATAATTGCCTTTGTGAAAATGAAACGGTGTGGTGGAGGAGATTTGACTTTTTAAGAAGAGGATTACAAAGAAACCAGTGTGGAAGTATTCTGTAAGTAGTTAGCGTTTTATTTTCCTAGCTTTTCTAAAACTGAAACGTTTAACAAACGTCAGATTATAAGTACCTAACCGTAATCCAGATGACTATAAATCACAAGAAGGCTCATTCAGAATTTACCATAAACTTGTATCCGTGGGCAAAAATACCACTTATATTGAATACAGAACACAAAGGCTGCAGTAAGCACCAATAACCGCGGCAATAACTGTTGAAAATAGGAGCGAGATCGTCAGCGCACTCCGCAAAGGCACCTCCGAGTGGTACGAGGCGCTGTGCGGACAAGACACGCACTCCGAACGCGGAGAAGACCTCGTCAATCTCATCACGCTCATACAAATCGACTTGCAGCAGGGACTGACCTACTACCATCCCTTGTTTGAGACGTAAGTTTAGAAATAAACACACTATAAAATATCGTATAGAAAGCTTTAAGAAAAATAACGTTGCTGTGTTATTTAGCATTAAATCAAGTAAATAATACAAGAAAAGAAATATTCACAGAAATTGTGTTCTACAAAACGATAAGCATCATAAATCGTTCAAAATAATCTATGAAACGTTCTATTTCATCCCCGATTTATCTTTACATTAACTTTAGCCTACGCTTTTAATCTTCTGGCTCGTACACTCTTATCTACGAGTCTAATTGCGGCTCAAAGCTAACAGCCGGAACCAAAGCCTTTTGCCTAAGTTCCAAATAAGCGGTCTCCGTGGAGGACTCTTGAGATGAATTCGTCAAAATGTTCCTCCTCTAATTATTTCATCAAGATTTAATCACAGTTTACTATGTTGGAATAAAGGAAAAGCTAACCTTTGGTATGTGTTAATATTTATTTATCGATGTTCAACCCCGGGTGTCCATTGTTGTCCGCGCCCCATTCTTCACGATCATCAAATGAAAGGAACTGTGGGCGGGAAGTGATCGCGTTCCCAGCGATTGGTACTGTTCATATTTTCCGTTGTTTGAAATATCATATGCCTTTCTGTTGCAGGACCAATAACGTGCCATATTTCAGCATAGTTTTCAACCAGATAGACAAAATGGTAAGTGGATGATTTGGTTACGTATCGTTGGCTGTAACGGCCTGGCGCACTCGTATTCAATTATTGTCTAGAGCTGGATACTGGTACTAAAATTGATAAAACTTGTTACGGGTCAGACTTTCCGGTACGTTCAATACAATTTATGATATGTGTGTAGGTACGTGATGTATTGTACTTATACTCAACTTTTCGCATTATATAATAATGCTTTACTAGCAAATGCAGGCGTGCAATTTCGTCGTACTACTACGAATATGTCTTCTCTCTCTCTCTTGGACTGGACATAGGCATGTCCAGCCAAGAATACACAACTGGTGTTTCTCATGATGCATAAATGACGAGGCGGGTGCATTCTGCGCTTCTTTCCCACCAGCCATATGGTTACCTTCATTAAAAATGTTGTATATTTCAATCAAAACTATGGGATTCGGGTCATTGCAAGCCGCGATGTGTCTAGCTTTTGCAGAAATTAAATACGATTCACAATGCTTGAATCTTATTTCAATAAAAAATATGCTTAGGTATATGTAAATTCCTTTTATCGTAATGAATCATTATAAAAACGAAAGAAAAGAAAAAGACGTCTAATTTTTATCCCAATGCTTCCTAAATATTATCGGCTATCATCAACTAAAGGACTTTTACCTTGAAAGTTAACACATGCGTAAATTTGGGGCTATATCTCCGACTCATTACCGTCCCGTACCTTCTAGGAATATTAAGCACAATTAAGTTTATTTATTTATCATTTTCACTTTTCGTGAGAACGTAACTTTACTTACCCTACATAATTATGTAGGTAACAACGCAGATTAATATTAGCAACCATGTTAGTTAAAGAGATTACTTTCAAAATCTCTCTGCTGGTGTATTAGGATCCGTTTCCAAAATACCTTTTGGTAAACGGGATTAGATTACGAGTAAAATATAATGTATAACTTTTATGTACCTAAAAAATAAAGGTTTTAATTTTGGTATAGCTATCAGAGGATGTGAGACAGTGTCTGGAACACTGGGTCATTGAGGGCTGGTGCGGCGTCGTCGAAGAACCGATGTACGATGAACACGGGAATGGAAGTAAGTTGTTACCTATATCACATTAAATTACACATATTGCCACAAATTCTGAACAAAATAATATTATAATATGAGGCAGGACTAACAATTTTGCCCAACTCTCATATATCCCCTCTCAAGGGTTTTTTATTTCTTACATGAGCGGTCCCAAACTATATCCAAGTTATGACACGGCGGTACTATCTATAAACTGTCTGGCGAAAATATACATAGTATCTATCTCGATAACCTTTCGCTAAAATATCCGAGAAAGATATTGTACACTTTTGCACAGCATTTTTGCACGTAGTGCATTCAATATTTTTCTAAATTGAATTTGCTTACTAGATTTTTTTTACAAAAGTCCCGAACTCGTCGATCGAACCAGCGCACCAAGTCATTGAAAAACAAATATCGTGCATCCCTTCACTGACCTATTCAAATAGCTACGGTGGTCCCTACACTGACCTATTCGGTTAGCTATGGCGGTCCCTACACACATCGATTTCCATATTCTATGCCCGAAAGGCCGAAATACTTATTTATTTTTCATGTTAAACGTATTGGAATAAAACTGACTGCTATAAATACTTATGGCCAATGGTGCAGGCTTCGAAAGGTCAACGTAGCCGGTTTATTAATTTAACTGATCTATATTTAGGTTGCAAATTAATAAACTAGAGTCAAGCGAGGTAATACGGAAACATCTGGCGTCCGCAAGCTTTGAAAGATGTGTTATTAAATATTTTACTAAACCTGGGAAATGATTAGCTTTTATGTAAAGGTAAGAATGTATATTTCATTAAAAAAATCGCCTCTGTTTTACGAGTGGTAAAAAACCTAGTGATTTGGGAAGCATTTAATTACTATCCCGGCATAAAATTCATTTGCCAAATTATTTAAATTTACTAACAATGCAGTTAGTCTTTATACGTTACACACATAACCACCGATCGATAGCTTGGTTAGATGACCTTTTCGTGTCTTTTGTCGGTTTACCAAAATATGACAGAGGTCTATAAAACGGACAATCGTTGCTGTAATAAGATGATGTAGGAGCTCGCGTAAGGATGGTAAGGTGGTCATCTACCAGCCATCAGAACTTCTTAGATTGACAACATTCTAGGTTTATCCTTTACTCTTTATAATTGTTCCCATGTCCGTCAGTATGCCTGGTGACAATAGCGAAGACACTGCCGTTTGAAGTGCTCTCGGCGGTCCGCGAGCTTTGCGCGGCGGCATCCCTCGCGCCGCAACCACAGACGCACCCCCATGCACCGCACGACCCGCCACCGCAGTTACTCGACGCGTACCTGTAAGTGCCTCAAATTACCTGTGAATTGATTGTGACCTATTATGATTTATTACAAGATCACTTAATAAAGTTTGATTAAGATCTAAACTAAATCGCTGAACAAGAAGAAATAATTAATTAAACAAACACAGATCAATTTTCGTTGTATGACATATCCAGATTTCCCGGGCAAAATTACTTTCCTATGTGCAATTCTTGGTTAAATTGTAACCGTCCTAAGTTCCATTTAAATCTGTCCAGTCGTCGCAGTATAATTGAGTTACGAACTTTCCCATTTATGATATTAGTGGGATCACAAATCTGTTCGGAGATTATATTACGGTGAATCGATTAGATGTTTCAGGAAGTTGTTCGAGACTTGAATTTACAGTTAATCAAAGTGTCAGTAATCGACTGATTTCGGAAATAGGTACCTACCACCATATATTTCGTAACTAGACAGCGGCAGCGAGTCAAGCGTCTCGTCACGCAAACCTGCATGCATGCACGTCCTATCGTATACACTGTATACCTGTGTTTGACGAATGCAACGCTAGCTTCTAGATAAGGGCACGAATTTCCTACACACCTAACTGTTGTGCTGTCAAACTCTGTTAAACTCTCGAATATCCTGCTACACATAATAGATTCACGGTAACACGATCTCCGCTGATCTGTCACGCTGCTGTATGAATGGACTGTTAACGTTAATCCATTTTCCGGGTAGTTTACCGGCACACAGACTGCTAGTGACAAATGATTGATTAAAATCCGAACACAATGATGACGGCGTCCGTTTCCAAACGAAATTGGATTTGATATACAGATTTTGATGTTAAAAGCTCTTTTCTGATATTTTCTTCTATTTCTCTCTTGACGGCACGAGTAATACGGAAGGTAATAATTTTATTACTAGCGTCTAGCGTTGTAAAAGGATTGGCCAGTCAGCAAAAAGGGACGCCTTGTGGACTGTTTATGGTGCACCGGACGCCCTAGTACCGTCTACTGTTGAGTTATTCATGGGAAACTATGTAGAGCTACAACTCGAAACTAAACTAATCATATATATTGCCTACCCGAGCAGTGTTATAATAACTTTCCGTTCCCCAAGTTTGCCTAGTTAAATAAATGGAAATCAAAGAAAACATCAACATTATTATATTATTCCACCAAAACACTATGTTCACGTATTACGGTACAAACCCCACAAACTATATCACATAAAATATTCATTGGAACAAAACACAGCGAGCTTTATTTATTTCGATCCTCGAATGTGAGCACAGAATGAAAGGACCCCAAGCTTCGTCAATATTCTTTTCAATGTTATGCAGTTATTTATAGCATTTGTATCTTCCTTAAAATTCCGAATCTTTTTATAACTCCAAACTAACTACACTGTGCTTTAATTTGTATACCTTGCTTATATCCTTTTTTTTTACGAAAGCTCCTAATGATTTTGAGGTAGTCTTAAAAGTCTTAGTCATAATACTTTCAAACCCAAGTCATACTATAAGTTTTTGTTCAAGCACAGAGTTTTATAAGTCTTGTTAATTAACAAGTCTTATCAAAAAGCTGAACGGATTAAGTAAAGGAGTACCTACTCGCAGTGTTCATGTTGCGCAACTTGGTAATTAGTGGTAATTAGCAGCAAAGCGTTCACGTGGGTGATGATAGCGTACCACGACAGACTTCGTTTCGCTATGGTAATGTTATTGTGGTCGCAGGTGGTTCGAGCCACTGATCGATCGCTGGCTCGCCGTCACCAAAACTATGGCGCTGCAAAGAGTTCGGGCAGCCGTCGAACTTGGTAAGCTCTCAAGTCATTTCTTATTTGTTACTTGTAAGCATTACTTGTGTCACATTCTTTTACAGGTGTGTCTAAGTGTAGGTATAGTTATACGGGTTTATCTCGCAGATGCTACACTTTGTAAATCTTGACTCATCTGCTACCTGATTTAGAACCAAAAAACCTGATTTAGAAATAAGTAAAAGAAAATAATTCATTTTCCTCATACAAGTGGCACGTTGTAGTGTCATCAATGTTCGACAAAATAGTGCTAAATTCATATCCAAGTGTAGATTTATATTACATGATATCCTACAAGTGGGCAATAAATCTAACACATTAGAAATAACAGTTTTATGTAAATGCGTGTAGACATTAATTACGACAATCGAGTAATATAACTGGTCGTAAACACATAAAATTTAGCCCGTAAGTTACGAGTCGTAGTTAAAATAATACAATTAACAAACGTATTTAGGTATTGTAAACCTATGTAAATCTGAGAAACTTAAACCGGTGTCCAGTGGATATCTGTAAGAAAACCCCTAAGTAGCAGCCTGTCTGTGCTTATCAAAAGAAACTAAAACCTAGCGGGCTATAAAAAGAAGTGATTTTTGAGCGAGGCAGTATAATTGTTGTGATGGCAAAAGGCGAAGGTTCACACTCGCTAGGGCGGCCGCCATTTAGATAAACATCAAGCTCTAACTGTGCCGTAACACGAAACGTTTTATTGGACCGAGACAAATAAAGGACTGCTTGTAAATTGTTATTATATGTATAGATGACATTTTTAAACCCTGCCCTGTCTTCAAAAATTAACGTCAAGATTGTTACTAGGCCTACCTTACCGGAATGGCAAATACGAAAATCACTTCATTGTGTAAACTCTATCTTGGTCAATTAGTAGCTATGAACAATGCTCTATTACTGATTAGGTATATTTCTTATACATAGAAAGAAATAAGAAAAGAAAGAAAAATAGATTTATTTTTTACAGAAACGCGTAACAAATATACCTATTTTTAAACCATACAAAGACATAAGTTAACTCGAATAATAGATATTAGGTACATAAGTATATTTTAGTTTAGGTTAAGTATCTATAGGTGGCATAATAAATGGATCAATTCGATATGAAAGTAAAAGATCAATTATAAGGACCATATCAAATTACATTTGTTAAAGGTCCAACCAATCTCTAATTGATCCTTGACTGACGGTCATATCGAATTCGCAGGATTTCCTTTTTACTTCATTGTAAGTTCGCTTCCGGCTGTATTGGTTCATACGTGCTGTTCAAATGAATAATATTGTTTTTTTTATTTTTATTATACACGTTCACTGACGTATTTTTCATTATCTTGGAAGATAACATCGCATATAATTTTATTGTATCACCACAATGCATAAAGGGAAATAAAACATATGGCGTGTTGGTACTTAGCTTTATGTATACTTATTCATTTTGATGTAGGTACGATCTATTAATAATATACATTATGTAAATCATATCGATGACCGGGTGAAGGCCGCAGGAATCTGCTGGATGCAAGAAGCACAGAACCGGTCGAAGTGGGGCGCTTGGGGGAGGCCTATGTCCAGCAGTGGACATCTTTCGGCTGAAATGATGATGAAATCCATTTATTTTACAACGATTTATTTTACAATAACTAACTATTTATATTTCTGATGTCACCAAGTAAGTTTTATAGAGTACCTAGAATATTGTATTTGCTTATGAAATTGGGTTGTTTGCCTCAATATTGCTCACCTTGTAACGGAGATACTGTTTTCAGACCGACCTGTAGAGGGAGAGCATCTCGTGAAACACAGCACCTCGTCAGTGGATACTGCGGCTTGGTGAGTCTAGATAAACAAATGAATTTACCAACGTTCAATTAATAAGCCTTAAATCCATATAAATGTATATCATTTTTATATGAATATCATGTGAGGAAATCCCGCCTACTTTAATAAATAGACAAGCAATAAAAATAAGAGCATATTTTATTATTATAACTTGCTGATGCCGGCTTCGCTCGCGTGGATGTCGGATTATATACTTAGAACTTTCCTTGAGAACCACTCTATCCATTGGTGAAAACACCATGAAAATCGGTACAGTAGTTTTTGAGTTTATCGCGAACAGCCAGACAGACAGACGCGGTGGAGGACTTTGTTTTATAATATGTAAGGATATACTTGCAGTTTGCGTGAAATTGTGTAAAAGCCCTACATTGCTACGAAGCTTATTGCTTTACACAAAGAGTGCTCTCAACAGGTAATTCTAAGTAGAAAAATGTACCGTAAAAGATGAATAGCAAGCAAACATTTACCATTACCACCATTACCATTACCATTTACCATTTAGGTAACTCAAATTAACCCGCGTAAAGAATACGCTAGTAGGCATACATACTAAGCTCGCCGTCCGATAAGGACCAGGCCCGGGTCGATGGCGCGTCGTGTTCCACGCGCGCCTCAAAGAGATGTCAGCACAATTAGCGGGGTCCGCTAGGACCGATGCCTGCCAGGGTTGCGGGAAAGTCCGAAAGGGATACCGGGACCTTGGCAACAGGCAAATGAAGGAACACGGGTGGGTTTTAGTCAGTAAAAGTCTGACACGCCCTTCCGCTCCGCCCAGAGCGGGAGAAGTCATTGGATGATTTCCCACCCTCAAAAAAAAAAAAAATGGCATACATACTAAGTCCAGTTTTAGTGGCACATATTTAACTTTGTCACTGTTATCGAGCTAAAAATGAGCAGGACGGCCCCTGCCCTTATTTAAATAAGCTTTTTGTGCATGAGGTGAACCGTGCTGGATTTTCGTATAACTTTTTGCTTTCATGTTATTAAGTATTTTTGTTATTAAGTCGGTAAATAGGACCAGCATTTGTAATTTATGAATCGTAATATGATTTGTAGGAATAATGTAGTGAGTAAGAAACTCTTACAGGAAAATGCAGAAGGTATAATGAAGTCGTATAATAGTTTTAAACATTCGCTGATGATCTGAAAATAGCACGTGAAATACGTTCTCAAGCCGATTCATCATTACTTCAAGAAGACGTGAATAGACTGTTGAACCGGTGTAAGGAAAATAACATGATACTAAATATAAAAAAAAATGTTCTCAAAAAACGTTTACTCGTAAGTCAAATTTTATTGACTTCAATTATGGTATGAACGGTACGTGCCTAAGTAAAGTAGATGTAATCAGAGACTTGGGGGTCCTTCTTGATCGCAAGCTAACATTTATTCCTCATATGGCAATATTGTCAAAAAAGCTTCAAAGACACTCGGGTTTGTCATGCGGAATACAAAATGTTTTCGTAAGCCTAAAACGATAATTTACTTATTTGATTGCCTCGTTCGTACCATATTGGAGTACTGCGCGGGTGTATGGCGTCCCCGCTATGCAACACATAGCCTTAGGATAGAGCGCATTCAAAAAAGATTTTTAAACCATCTTGCCTACTCGACGAGAATAGCTAAAAAAGTACCAAGTTAAGCAAGACGTCTTCAAAAATTTAGCATGACCTCACTCGAAAAGCGTAGAGATAATAGTGATTTAATCTTTCTGTTTAAAATTCTTAACCGTAAAATAGACTGCCCCCAGTTGTTAAGTAAGTTAAATTTCAACATACCTTGTAATTATCCACGTCACCCTATCAAAACGTTACGTCCCCCATTCCGCAAAACTGTTTCAGGGTCTAACTCCCCAGTCCCTAGACTTTGTAGACTTCTAAATAGTTGTGATGAAGAAATTGATATTTGTAATAATTCACTTCAAAAATTCAAGCGCCAAGTCCACCAAAATAGGTAAAAAGAAATAAAATAAAATAAAAGAATGTAACTATGTAACGCAATTACTCCAGCTATTGAAATAACTATTTTGTTAAAAAATTATGTAAAAATATTGTGTGATTTCTGTACTTACTTATTGTTTTTTTTTTTTCTGTTTTCTATACTTTTTGCATGCTGTGTCTATCGCTTAATATTGTGCACTTGGCTTGTATGTTGACTTGTGTTTTCAAATTGGTTGAACAGTGTAACAATTGTAGATAGGCCATAAATAAATAAATAAAAAATAAATTAAGATAATGCCCTGGAAAAATAATAGACAACTTTCTTGGGCCAAGTACCTACACTATGTCTGTCGACTCTCTTCATCTCTAGATTTTACTGCCATAGATATTTACCAGCATTTCGGACGAAATCAAAACGTATCACGGTTGTAACATTTCAACTACTAATCAGTAACTGAACTGTTACAACCGTAGTTATTGAGACAAGGGTCCCAAACAGTGTTTTTGTAACGTCGTCAGTGTATCCTGATCATGTAGTACCAATAATAATATGACTCTTTCAAATCATATTTATTTAAGTAGGTTCTGAGTTTATTTTAGATATTACTGACATTGGTGGAAGTCAAACATCGTGAGGATACCTGGACATATAGTTAATATAAGTTTGAAATCTCCAACCCGTTTTGAGCAAGCATGGTGTTCATTGCTCGTGCCTTCTTTGTATGAGAAAATGCCTTTGCCCTGCAAGGGTATAAATGGCTGTTATTAGATAGGTATAATCGTAGAGTTCCTTGCATATCTCTTTTTGCCAGTTTATGGAGTCTGCCCACTACACAGAATCATACCATGATCTTGCTAGGAATGTGTCAGGCAAAATAATTCTATTTGTATTAAGAAGTATGAGACTATGCACACTAGACCGATCCGTCACCGACCAATACCGTTGGGTCAACAATTTTTGGCGAGAAAAATTAATTCGCTGGTGCTGATACGGCCCGTGTATGGCATGCGACGTTGCAAAACAAGTGGCAAAACTGTGAGCATACGGGTTATAACCGCCGTATGATGGCCGTTCTAAACGTTATAAACGGAAAATGTTCTTATAGCCATCGTATAGGTATAGGAAATAATTTTCTCAACAAAAATATATTCACTCGCTCTTCCTGACACGTCTGCCGTCGCGAAAACACAGACCGAGAATCGTACGGATATAACACGCGGATGCTACAGTCACTAAAACCGTTATGCACGGGTATGATACGCTATTGACACGATCTAGTGGGCATAGTAGTCCATGTCATGTTTCTTTCCGTGCTTGATACGTTCATAGCACGGTCATAGTATGAGGTACGTTGTAGTATGCAGAGAGTTTTAACATTTTGTTGCTTTACCTTGTCTAGCCTGTACCACATGCGCCTGGTATGGCGTTCAGTGGGTGGTGCCGAGGAGTGCACAGCAGGTGGTAGCGTACGGCTGCTGGAGGCCGCGTGCGCCACCGCTCTGCACTACGCAGACCTCGTGCACGGCGCACTCGCAGACCAGGGGTACTACGAGAACTACGGTGTGTACCAGGAACGCAGAACATTTTTGAGTGTCCTTAGGACCGGAAGAGCAGACAAGCTACGAGTACTTTTAGCATCGACAATATGCGCGTTTTGGCGACTCTCTGCGTTCAGTAGCGATAATAAAATCACCCGTTCAGCTATTGCTTCGATGCTGAGTCGCGTTTTGGTGACTGGCTGCGTTTGTATTTACTATAAAAATTGCGCGATATAAGCGTATGTTCAGATGCAAAAGAATAATTAATATTATAATTGAACGAGCTTTTCAAGGCTTTCCTACTAACTCGACTTTTGCCAACTGTTAGTCAATTCAAAGTGAATGACTTGAATAAGTGATATACTTGGCCACCGAACTTAGGAATGTTCTTGGCGCTTAATAGCCATAAGTGATAATCAATGAATAGTGCTTTTTAAGAGAAACATTTCTTTGGAAAAGGAATTAATTGTTAAACGAATGAAAGCAAACATCATTTTTGAATTTTTAATTATTCTTAATCTGGCCAGGATTTTTTTTAGTCAACCCACTTGCGATATATTTTTTAACATAGAACTAATTTATAATACTTTTTATGAATTATACATATGGGTGAAGGTCGTTTCTCTGCGGATCTTAGACTATTAGTAAATCGCTGCGACTAGACTCCGAGTGTGGGTAAAGTGTAGCGTTCAGACGCTAAATCGAGCTTCCGCAAAGCGACTAAATCGCTCCTTTCTTTATGTTCTTTCGAACAGAGGTTCAAAAGAATGCTACATTTCAAACACGAGCTCCTAACAATAAGCTTTATTCGTTCTAACAAGTATCCTATTTTTCCAACAATTCTTAGGAATAAACGTGGCTTGACAAACATGTCACTCACAAAATTTTGTGTTTGTGAACACTCAATATACTAGTTATAATATTTATGTTATTGTGTACTGACGCAATACCATTTCTCGATTCTGCTCTATTAATCGCCCGTAACCTGCGGCACCTACACAGTTTTCTCCTGTACCTCACCCTCCTCCTTTTTGTAGTTGGATAAAACATAGTCTTACATAAATTGTTATCACAGGTCAAAACAAAACGACAGAAGAAATATGCACGATCGTGAACAACTTGGAATATGTGCGCCGCTCTCTAGCCGAGTACGACGACGAACACATGTAAGTGCGAGCTAATCTCTGGACCGTGAATATTGCGCGTTCTACACTCACGACACGCCATCCTATGGAGCACAAACTTTATAAATTCCACATAAACAAATATAAGTCTTAGGAATACCCTTCTAAAGCTCATTTCAGCATACATTTCGCTTTACTAGTCTACCTTACAGAATTTGTCATGCAGCGATTGATAGAACATAAAACGCTCAGCTGCACAGCGTCTTCATCCAAGCTGAAAATAATAACAACGTTGATATCTGTCGTATCAGAGATTTTATTTATTTAGATACTCTTTCGTTAAACGTGTTTTGTTACGGAAGATCCAACAAGCCTCTTAGCACTGAAGGAAAATCTTTTGCCAGGGGGTATAACCCTAAACTACAAATTGTTTAATAATGTTGTTATTGTAACCGAATAGCTTTGCTTAAGCTCCTGTACATTTATTTGCACGCAAAACATTCAGTTTCACGCGCCACACAGCCATTCCGAAGTTTTAGTGGTCCTTAAGAACAAATCGCCCTGGGATATAGCCATCTCGTGTTAATGGCCGAACTTGTACCGAATAAACTGCTGCAGAAAATCTTTTCACATTTTACGACGTAGTACATAAGCAAGTACTTACAAGTTGTAACGTAAATACTTACCACGTAGTTGCCTATAAATCTTAATTAAAACTAAAACAACTTGAGAACTATCTCAGTTTCAGTTGAAACTCAATCAAAAGTTGCTACGTTACGAATTTACGATCTTTATCAATCAATTGATAGCAATGACTGTCAGCCATCATGTTGACAATTTATATCGTGAAATGTAGACTGCTTTGTGTAAAACGCATGTTTATGCCTCACTCGACGTTTGCATTCCACTTTGTGTACTGACACCTGAGTGCACCTTGACACATACCCATTTCGATTTTCATATTATGCATGTCATAACTTCTGTTAGGTACGTGCTAATGAACATTTCACTTCACGAATTAAATGGACAGTGAAATTGGATAGACATTGTATTGCTGTTTATCAAAATTTCGTGCTCGTCTCGGAACCTTACTTGTATTTATCTGAAGCTCGTCATTAGAGCCATTGAGCCACAGAAACGTATATTGTGCAAAATACACATTAATTAACTAAAGTCCTTGGACGCCATGAAATATTGTATGTAACATTATCACTAAAGCATAATATTGTAGCTTGAACGACGAAAACTCGCGTCAGCTGGTACGCGGCGCGCTAGGCACGCTAGACGCGCGAGCTGCACGTGCGGCTGGGCCGCTTGCCGCGCGAGCACGGCCACCGCTCAGGAAAGCTGTTTTCCATCTGGCATGGTCTCCAGACACGCTGCCCACAACACAGGTAGGTTACTGTTAGGTTTTGTTACGCGTGAATATACGGTTAACAAAAAGATTACCTAAACCCGTATAATTGAAACGACTGAGAAATACTTCTTATTCTAATTCGGCACTAGGCAATAACTCCTCTGCTGGAGTTCCTGGACCAGCATCTGTCATCACTGAACACCTGGCTGCTTCCACGCGCGTTCATCCGCGCGCTGGCGGGCTGCTGGAGTGGCGTGCTCAAAGAGGTGTCGTCGCAAGCAGACGCGGGAGGTGCCGAGCGCCCGCGCGTCTACCACCATAGGCTCAGGGAGGCACTCGACCTGTTAGCCGAATTTTTCCACGCAGAAGGAAAAGGTTAGGAATTCTGTTTTATGTTTATTTGTAAACATTTCATACTCGCAATTAGTTATTATCTCAAATCATTCTTTACAATGTCCATTATTCAAAACAAGCAAGAAAAATATTCACCTAATCAAAGAGTTAAAAGTTACATATTAAAGTTACTAAGGAGCCATCCATTCAAAAATAATTAGCTAACAAGATATAATCTACCAAGTAACTTTAAAAAATAAAATATTTCGTAAATGTTGATGAAGTTTGAACGAGGAGTTAGGAACTCTCCGGCAGAGGTCGTAAGAGGCTTAGTTGGTAAACAACGGTTAATCGATATCTATTTAGGTCTCCCAATGTCGGAGGTGCACAATGCGGAGTGGTTCCGTGTAGAACAAAGGATGGAGTATCACCAGGCGCCCACTGAAAAACTACTGGAGCTGTGGCTCGCTGATAGGCTGGCTGAGCAGGCACGCACACCGCTGCCCTCGCGTTATGGCTCTATACTTGTTCGGTCAGTAGGATTTTTTGAAATATTATTTTAGTAAAATTCAAGGTTATTCCAACAGATTTCAAAACCATAATTTATATCTGTTAAACAAAAAAGACGACAGCTTCCCAAATGTTTTTTTAACGGCTTTCTTCATCTAGTTTTTACCCAATATATTCCCATCAGTATATTTTTCTTACTTAGTTTAGTCCCATTTACTCTTATCTCTAAAACTTGGTCTCTTCGTTTTATGTCTAAAAGGTTACGCTCCCTCGCTCTTTGTCATGTTAGTAATTTGGATCGAGTACATTTCGCCGAATACACAAGTTTGACGAGCCACGGAGCCATAGCAACCCTCAGATTTTCAAGCTTTCCTTTATTACTTTTCGGTTTGTTTCATAACAAGTTTTTTTCTACTGTTTGTATAAAGGCTTTATCTGAGTATGTTCGGTAAGATAAACATTTTTAAAATGTTTTACAGGTAATGTTTAAGTTATGTTTTCAGATAATGCTATCACTACATTTTGTTGTTTAATTTTTGGGTGCCTACCTACATATAAACGTTTGGGGTGCTGCGAGCCAAATAAGAATGGGGCGTTTAAAATATAATTAATTTGTCCGACAATCTCATTTCTCTGTTCTCAGTCAAGATTGTTTTCATTCAAAACGGACAAAGGCATTGAGCGGAATCCTTTTCAGTTGTGTGTTTAGAGAACAAAAGAATAAATTCATAGAAAAACTAAAAAGAAGCCATGGGTTCGCTTTGGTTGGAAAAATATTGTTTGTTGGAGGTAAAATTTCCTTTCCATAATTCTATTTTAGAAGGCTATGCCTTATCAGTATCGCTACTGGGAACACGATCCTACACTTACCTACCAGTACCAGATGGAGTAACATCCATAACCAACTCTATGTCGTGCTGGTTACATGAATGACGAAGAATCAATTAAGTAACGCAAATGATATAAAGCTACAGCTGTAGAACTTGTGATAATTCTGCTGAACCACTGCTTTCATAATTACCTACCTAAGTAACTTCAAGCTGCATATTTATGAGCATTAGGTATATTCGATATACATCGCAATAGCGTATCTATCCTGTTACTGTTCTTACCTACCTGTATGTAAAACTCTTTTACAACTCTTGTGAATTGGATATTGGAAGATATATAAGAACTTCTTCACTTGAACCATTTCGCACTTGACCGGCTTTTTATTCTTATTTAGTTTCAACTTTCTTATCGTGTTCAAGTTACTGGCAGTATTAAATATAATTGTCGGACTAAAAGAAGGATTACTTAGGTGTTTTTATCATTTCGACGATCTTTCCTTTCATGAAACCTGTAAGAATTTAATTACAGGATGAGCTTATTTTTAACTCGATTAAATCATGTTTACTGTAACTATCTACCGCTGACCAGATTTGCTATGTAGTTGAAGTAGTCTGGCCCATTTGTCGAGAATCACAATTACAGATCTATGTCAGTATACATTTTATAAAATTTTAATATAGTGTATGTCGTTATTTAGTGTGTACTTCAATCACGACTCGCTGTGCGTGGAAGTGTTGTCGGCGCGCGACGTGATTCCACTGGACCCGAACGGCTTAAGCGATCCTTTTGTAGTGCTCGAGCTGGTGCCCAAACGACTGTTCCCGAAGGCTCACGAACAAACCACCAATGTGCAGAAGGTAAGACATGAACAGTAGTTGTATAAATTAATGTTGTAGGAATAGCATCAAAGTTTAGGTAAACGGAAATTCTAATGGAGAAGAACTAGAAATACAGCAATTTTTTTTTAATATTCTTATATAAATTCTCTCCGACGAGAATGTTTCTGAGAACTTACAGCAAAGAATAGCAATCAGGATGTTCTAGCGGCACATCGGCAACATCGGCGTACGTTATAACGTTATCGTGGATGGAAATTTAAAAGCGTCTTCATATATTTCCCTGAGCTATCGTGCCGTAGACGTCCAGGACAATACCATCACGTTAAAAAATATTAAACCGCTCATTGTGTTTAGAAAACGCTGAATCCGATTTGGGACGAGTGCTTCGAGTTCGGCGTGTCGCTGGAGGTGTGCCGCTGCCCGGGCGCGGCGTTGGCGCTGTCGGTGTGGGACCGCGACGTGCTGACTGCGGACGACTTCGCAGGCGAGGCCTTCGTGTCGCTAGCGCGCATACCCGGCGTCAACTGCCACGCCGCGCCCGACCCGCTGCGCCCCATGGAACTACCGCTCATGCAGCTACACGATCGCAGTCAGTACCCTGAAACTTTATACTTTACTACATCAGAACTCCACTCAAGTGGTGGAACAATCTCACTCATCTTATCATTAGAGTTTTCGAGTGATATTAAGAATATAAGATAAGAATATAATATAATCGCTTATATGCTATTCATTGTGTTCATTCTGTTTGTCACTATACCTACATTTATACGGCATTCTATTTGCCTCAGGTTTCTTCAGCACCCATTCAAATTGATACTTTGTTGTTCACTACTACACATAAAACAAACTCAAAGAACTACCTATGAACAGCCCTAGCACGTAATTTTTAAGAAGCCCTGTTATTAAAAAAAAGTTTCAAAAGAATACCAGCGTATTGATGACGCTGATCCTAATTAATAATTTCAGTAAAGATTTTCCAAGTAGTTTCATGGTCCTTTATGAAGTCGACCTTTATTTTGTATAAAATTAAACAAGATCGTTTTCTCATCATATTTAGTTCAGCTGACACTGAATTTTAATGCTTAATTTTCACTGAAGAGGCAAAAATTAGGATTCTGGAGATGATAGTGTTGACATTTCCAAGTACTTTGTTTACTTTATTTGCAGATCACCCCATCATACAAATCTTGGAGTCACGCACCACAGATAAACTGGCCATTGACTTCGTCAAGAAGCAAAAGTTAAGATTCGCCGAGCAGTGAGTTGTCTGACAAGTGTCAGGTATCTGTTTCTTACTATACTTATTTCGTTATTTCTATTTACGCACAACGTCCATTAAAATGTTGACAATATATACAAAAATTTACAAAAGGAATTCGATATTTTTTAAATAACATTTAAGTTATTGAGTACACTATTTATTATTATAATTAAGATGTATAAAAGTCATCAGTATTAACATATGAAATACTACAAAGACTGTGTAATTCTTCTACTCATGAGAGAATATGTATGTATAAAGCATAAATTGTGTATGTGTAATTTCAATGCATTTTATATGTGTATAGAATTAGTACGCACCCTCGGAGCTTATGTCCCTAGTCGTTAGTCTCTATTAGAAGTTCCCGACCAAGTACTTTAAGGCCCGTTGTTAATGTCATACGTGCTACTGTCTCCACCCGCCTTCTTCTTTTACATGAACTGTTGCGCACTTTTTGAACCAAAAATCATTATTATGGTGTTAGTTGTTAAAATACAGTAGCTTTGTCAACAATATATCATTATATATCAATATATAGTCTTAACTCAATTTGCATAACATAATAACATGTCTCTCGAATAGTATTTGATCCTCGGAAAATATATAAATGTTTAGTATGTAATTAACAGTAACGAATCCGTGTTTGCTGAGTATTTCCGATGAGTACCTATTTATATTTATTCCTAGATGTTTCAATGTTTTGCTACCTTATCTCTGCTGATTGTGAACTTAATCTAATCCATTTATATACATATTTTAGAATGCAAGAAAAAATATGCTTTTACTTTCAATTCGTATATTTAATTAAGTGTTTAATAGTATAATTATCATTATTGAGTTACATACATCTCGTATGATTTCAAAGGTTTTTGCAAATCGTTATATACCTAAACCACAATGGTGCGTATTTCACGGCTCGAGATTGGTAAAAAAATCTTTAAAAAATATATTGTGTACAAAAATTTTATAAAACTTTATGCATTTAAAACGAGCTTTTTATTAACAACCGTCGCATCTATTACTTAATGAATATATAATTTTAAATATATTATTATAATATGGAATGCATTGTCTTCGACGACTGATTTTTCATCGTTAGATTTAATTGTACGAGACATATTTTATAACTGTACGTGACGTATGTACACTGTGTATACAAGTATATGTAATAGATGATGTATTGATGTTTTAAATTAGCAAATGAATATTATATATACCTACTTTATACATGTAACAATTAGTATTTATAAAGGAATGTTAAAGCTGTATGAGAAGGATTTGTATTTAAAAGAAGAGAATGATTCGTGTAAAGAAGAATAAAGAAGGGACGTGGCAGATATATTATATTTTGTGAAAAGGGATCCAAGTTGTAAAGTAGTAGGCAGCCTCTCAGCGATGCGGCACACAAACTAACTTACTATGAAGGAACCGACACGGAATACTAACCAACTTCAAGGATCCGGTTAGCCACAATAGAATTCAAAATCTTACTTTTAAATTTTTTTGTGACCGTAAAGTAATTTAATAAGATAAGAAAACCATATGTATAATATGATGATATTGTAAACTTTATGCGCTCCTGTGTACTTATCAGCACACTATAGTTGAAATTGTGATTGATGGATACCTACTCCGCACCTAATAGAAACCTCGAACCGTCATATCCAGTGCTACCCTAACCATATCGCTGAGCTTTTAACGTCTACCTAAGATATATGTATTTTAAACTTTATACCTGCGCAGCGCGAGCTCCGCGGCTCCGCGTCGAGATGCCAATCTTAGTAATCGATGCAGTACGCTCTGCCATGCTGTTTTTGATACGTTGGTAAAACCTACTTATATATACATTTAATAGGCATTATGGAAACAAAATTTATGATCCTTTGGCTAAACAAGACCATTCCAAAAGTCAATTATTTAAAATAGGCTATTCAAACACAACATATTTTACATTCAAAATCTATATATATTTTATAAAATGTTAAAAAACTCATGAATTCATGTGCCACCGACGATCTACTTTTTTATATAAAATCAATATTATACAAAAACTTTTTATAAAAATTCTACTTTTCACCATCACTTTTTGAAGCAGAATGTGGAGTAGAAATATTTTACGATTCTACTTCGATGTCAAATGCATATCACACCGTCATTTGTTACATTTCTTGTTATGAAACGATTGTCTGCTTGTCTTATTTATCATCTATCTGTATCATTTAATGTGTGTTATTGACGTTACGCAAATCCTGTATAGAAATATAAGAAAACATTAGTGTTGATATTGATGTACCTATTCCACATAATTATCTAATTGTGTAAAATTTATAGTAACCCGCTAAACCTAAACCCACTGCATTCTGGAACTGAGTCATCCAAAAACACAAATAATTGAAGTTGTACGTACTATTGACACTTGTGTTCCTGGCTTTAATAAACTATAAAACTAAATGGATTTTATAGTTTTATTTGAACGATTCAATACCCTGTCTTATAATATCTATACCTAAACGATATTTTTGTGGTGTTCATTTTACTTGCACAATTTTTTTTCTTATTAATTGCGTTAGGTTAAAATTTTTAATTGATACCTACCTATTTTAGATTTTAGAATACATAACAAAAAAAAAAAAATTTAACAGGCATCAAGGCCCATAGGGTGTTAGTATTACATCTTACTTAAAAACTATATTAGTAACATGCAGGAACACTTAAAAGAAAAATAAAAACCACAATAACAGTAAGGTTTATCAAGCTTTGTTGCCAACTCGTAGCTTGGTAAACCTCCCCATTGTAGGCCCATCCAGCCTCTCTGCAAACACCTTCAGAATGGTGTTGCTGCTTCCCCTCACTCGGGATATTACTGAAGCAACTTTCTTCCGCATTATCGCAAAGTAATCGTCAGTGTGCGCATCAGCGAACATACCTGACGCACCACAGTAAGGTGGAAGCCTCAACAGCGCCCTGAAGGCATTGTTGTAATGAATGCGCAGGGCATTGTCTGCTTTTAGAGTATGGTTATCCCAAAGGCTGCTGGTGTAGATTTTTTGGCAGTAGGCCTTAAAAAGAGTTAGTTTCACGGGAACTGATCAACCATGAAACCTTGGTTGCTGGGTCATACCCAGCTCCGCGTCAAAAAAACGCGTCCATGTCCAAGTCATCTTTAATTCTAAGTCATCTTTTAATTCTTCAGTAACAATGTGGCTCAAATATTTAAAGTGGCCAACTGTCTGCAAAAGTGAACCGTTTAGCTTTAATTTTAATATTATACCGACCTAAAGGACTGATTTCATGTTTTTGAGATGATGACTTCAACCTGTGCCAAACTTCATGTCTCAAACGTTTACCTGTACAATGTTGAACTGAAAAAGATTATAGACGTGCTTTGCAGGCTAGAATTAATGAACACGATGTGTTGATAATTGCCTACTGACGCAACTCTGACCTGCTAATGAGATTAGAGTTCAGTTAGATAGTTACGAGGTTTTAATGGCCCCATAGTTATATGTGACTTGAATCAATAACTCCACTTTATAAAGCGGTTAAGACTAGTTTCCTTATTAACAAACTTTATGAAACCCATCACGAAATGGCACATCTGCCAACCGATCTATCTGCTTTCACAGACTCGCGCTAAATTGAAGAATCCCTTTCTTTTCGCCTTTAATGACTAGCTTAAACGAGAAACATATTGCACCGAGACGTAAAAGTTTTCACCATTGTTTGTTTTTTTATGGTTTCGAGTCTTTTCTTTTGAATTGCTTAACTTTTTTATGTTTACGACTACGTTTTAAGGTACAATTCCGTAGCAGCAGAAGCAAGCGTCGCCGCGACAATACTGGTTTCTATGTATTTGTATGAAGTCGACGTGTCTGAAGGTATTTCATAGAAATGTTTAGAAACCAGTAGTGTCACGGCGACACGTCGCCTGCTGTTGCTGCCTGCAGTCAGCTACGGACTTGTACATGGGATCTATAGGTTTAGTACCTGCTGTATGTTTATTTGGTCAGTATCCTACCGATACTGCGATACTTGAAGATTATAGCAACGTTCTAGATCTTTCAATGATTCAAGCTACGTTTTGTTTGTAGTTAATAATGTACGCATAAGTTTATCCCCCGTCAATTATATTCATTCGTTCTCAAAATCAAGAAGACTTTCTTTCCACTCTTGATTTTTAGTAGAGACGGTGTTCCTGCAGGTGGTCGTTGGACGTGCTATTGCTAGAGTTGACAGAAACAACCGAACTACGAGCTCTTTTCTAAGTAAGGCCTAAACGATGAATTTGAAGACACCCTATCGAGAGTCACCACATGGTAACTTGAAGCCTTCAAGACTGCACAACAATAGCCAACAGTCGTGCAATATTCCCTTATACCTACGTTGAAGAACTTGTCCGCTCGTTTGTTTTGTTAAATATCGGATTAAAACAGATTTAAAAGATCTACTTATATAAAGATGATCCGAACTGTAATCTACCTAAAGAGTATTAAATCTCAAGTAACTGGCAACTTTGTAAAGGGAATATCCCTTAGGCAATTACCTATTTTTTAATGGAATTCTTGGTCCGCTGTACTTTAGACACGCGACCACGTAGGAGACTTGAGTAACCTAAACCTTCCTATATTTTTGACGTATTTTTAAGGAGGCTATTATCTCCGGTAAGTTCATTATAAATAGATTTCCTTTGATACAAAGAATGTTGACATTCAGCAGATCAAAAGTGAGGAGGTAACAAGATAACAAATTAGATTATTATTAGTTAGGTCGTGGTTCCCTGATCATTATAAAGTGGGCTTGTTTGCGGTCATGGGCGAACTGCAGCAGTTTATTGTATTAGCTCGTGTCTCCAACTAACTAAATAATTAGATTTTGACAGGATATGCCGCATACTATACACTACATTATGCATTGCAAATGTAATTAGAGTCCATGTTCGAGGTTTATGATTCAGTTATAAGAGTAAGTGCGGAGTTGTTAGGGACTCGGAAACTGAAATAATTGGAATAGGAAACGTTGGAAGAAGGGAATATTGTGCTGTGTTTTATTAAAACTCAGAGAAAATTATTCGTGCTTTAGACCTTCAGTTAACTTTAGTGCCAAAACTGTAGATAACACCTTGGACCTTGAAAATTTTACTAGGACCAAATCAGGGCCGTAGGCAAGGGGGGCGTTTTGGGAGTTTCAACCCCCCCCCCCTCCCCCCCAAAATGTGAGAAACCAGAATCTCAATCCAGAGATCGGATCCCTCTAGGCTACCTCCGTACTCATACATCTGATAATTGTTATCTATTTCGCTTAACCGTACTTTATTATCTACAAAAGCGGGAGTATGCGTAAATACAGTATTTTTATCGAATCTGACTTTATATTGAATGAATTCTTGCAACATCAGCATTCTCTGAGAGAGTCACGTATCGCAGGCAGGATGCAATTTTTTTTTTAATTTTCGTGTTCACTTCGCACGCTCTTGCATCTTATATTCTCTTAATTCTGAAACATTTCTGCATGGGTCGATGAACTTACTTCTATTTCTATATGAACGTTCAAAGAAAAAGGAAAAAAAAACTTATTCGAAGCAGAATGCAAAAAAAATGGCATTCATTAATCTCCATAGCAACCGTAAAAGTTAAAAATGTAGGTACCTGTTTTTGATCATCATTGCAAAGTGGCGGGAATAGGGAAGCAAGGCTTTTTTGAACTTGATATTATATAACTACGGTCTTCATCAATTTAAATTCTGACTTATAATGTCTATGATCGTAATATTTTTTTTTTTCAATGATTTTCCACAAAATCAACTAACGAAAAGAAAAAATGCTGTTTTAATATTAACAATAAATACTACTCTTTTTTATAAATCTGTACTCTTTATTTACCCTCTCTGAAATCAGAAATACTTTTTTACTCCAAAAAAAAGTTGTCAACCCTAACCGTAGCCAGGATGTCATTTCAGGGGGGGGGCCGAAATGACATCCTGGCTACGGCCCTGGGACCAACCAAATCGTTATGTGTAATTGTGAAATGTGACTTTTATAAACATGTGTCTTTGATAAACACTCAATTAATAGATTGTTTATTCAATTAACCGCGTGCTATCTAGTACCCATTATATGATATTCATCTTTATCCCTTGATAAGATTTCGTTTCAAACTCAAGAACTAAAGTAAGACTTACCTACCATATGGTTGTTTTAAATCGTTTAAAACATATTGTTTTAATACGTAGGTACAGACAGATGAATGGCTTAACACAACATGGCATCTGATTAAATGAAACCGAAAGGACTAAAGCTTTAAATTACAAAAACAGGTAAAGTAAATGTTTACTTGAGATTAAATATCTCGGCTAAATATTTAAACGTCGAAGCTAAAAGAGAGCGAAGGTTTGTGTAGTCTTGTGAAAACACTCCATCAAAATAAAGTCACAGGTATTGTCGATGTAGCCACATCTCTAGCAGGTGTGGGTAAACGGAATAATGGGCTTCGATCAATCAATAAGCTCAGCTGTCGGTGGAAAAGAAAAACCTGTCAGTTACATGTTGCACCTTGAATAAGATTTTGTAGTCAACAAAGGAAGTCGAATAAATTGTAGAACCCATTAACAAACACTAACTAGGTATACATACTCGTACATAGATGATAGAATACTCTTTGTATCGCATCACATAAAGGAAAATAAAACTCATAGGTACATTATAAAATTAGGGTGATACAATGGGCGGGCTTATCGCAATCAGTGATATTGATTACACAGGTCTCTACTTATGTTTCTACGCTACATCTATCAGAATAACTACGAGTATATGTATTTATTAGTGACCCGCCTTTGCTTCGTAAGGTTTTTACGACTTGACAAACCATCGAGATTTCTTTATTATATGTAAGTTTAATGGTAAAATAATGGTGAACACCGCATCAAAATCCGTCGCTTCTCATTTAGAGGAACAACGTGTGTTCCTCGCAGACACACAAGTTATTTTATTTTATTTAAACCTAATTGATTTTTGCCTACTTGGTAATGTATAATTAATGTACGAAGACCTCCTAGACCTTTTTTTTTTTTTTTTGAGGATGGGAAATCATCCAATGACTTCTCCCGCTCTGGGCGGAGCGGAAGGGCGTGTCAGACTTTTACTGACTAAAACCCACCCGTGTTCCTTCATTTGCCTGTTGCCAAGGTCCCGGTATCCCTTTCGGACTTTCCCGCAACCCTGGCAGGCATCGGTCCTGTTGGACCCCGTCATTTTTGCTGACATCTCTTTGAGGCGCGCGTGGAACACGACGCGCCATCGACCCGGGCCTGGTCCTTATCGGACGGCGAGCTGCCCGTTGCTCGCCGTCCGCAAGCCCGCGCCTATGGTGGCCGGAAATCCGCCTGGGATTCCCGACGCCCAGGGCGTCTCCAACGGCGGCGGTTAGGGGCGTGAGGGCGCAAACTTTGCCTTTCCCTCACGTGTTCCGCCTCCTCCTTCGCGAGCATTACTGCTTCGCAGAAGGAGGTGACGGCTTCCCATGCCCTCTCGCTCCGTACCATGGCCTGAACCAGGGCCGGACGCGAGAGGTCACCGCCGCCAATCGCCTCCGCGAGGACACGGCGGTGCTCCGCCCAAGCAGGGCACACCTCAACCGTATGCTCCACCGTGTCCTCCGGGCGATCCACACAGTGGTGACACCCGGGCGTTTCCTCCCGCCTAATCCTACACAGGTACCTCCCGAAGCTGCCTATCCGGTGAGGACCTGTGTCAGGCGGAAGGTGAGGACGCCGTGGCGCCTCTCTATCCACTCCTCAAAGAGGGGACTTATCGCCGCTATTGTGGCGTGCCCAGCACTGGGTTGCGACAATCGCACTCTCCATGCCGCCATGAGATCTTGCCGGAGCTCTGTCCGCTGTGCCGCGATTTCTCGCGGCAGCGGAGTTACACCCCGGCGCTTCACCTCCTCGCGCCACTCCCAGATGTGCGCGAGGACCTTCGCCTCCAGATCCCATGGCGGTAATCCGGCAAGGAGGCTCGCCACCTCACGGGAGACCGTGCGGTATCCCCGGGCCAGCCGAATGGCCATGACCCTTTGGGACGCGTTCAACCGGCGTGCTGGCCGCAGCCTAAGGGAACGCGCCCACACCGGTGCCCCGTAAAGGGCCATGGACCGCACGACCCCCGCATAGAGCCTCCGGCAGGAGGCGTTTGGACCCCCTAGATTGGGCAGGAGCCGCCTCAAGGCGGCCCCAGCCCGGAAGACCTCCTAGACCTGAGTTTGTACTAGTTTTTTTCTTAATCAACCCTTTCTAAGTCCATTTCGCCAACACGTCGTTCGCAGCGCTTGTCGTACGCGCTGGTAAGACAGGGTATTTATATGTAGATCACTTTAATATGCTAATGTCGGGACTAACCTCTGCTCTTTATGTAAGCTTCTTAGAAACCTTGTAATTTTTTATAAAGTTTCTTAAAGTTGCGCGTCTACTGACAATCCATCAAGATGCATGATTATATTTCAGAGCAGAATCGGAATATGTTATATCTCTAGATTGAACAGCTATGACTGAAGTAGAGGAGGAGGAAAGTTTTATTTTTTTTAATATTCAGAAATATACTGTTGGTACATATTCTGCCGTGCTAGCGATAAATGCCGTAAGTATGTTCTGCATATGAACATTCTACGGCACTTATCGCTAGCACGGCAGTATTACGTAGGTACATAACTTTAAAATATGCATGGATAACAACAAGTCAAGTAGTAATCAGTAAGATAGTAAAGCAATAAAGCGTGGTCAATGATGAAAAGTGACCTGAACGCCGACCGCTCGAGGAGTACGATAAGTAAACATAATATCAGGTCATGAAAACGGAATATTTCACAGTATGCACATGATCACGTGATCCGGCACGTGCCGGCTATTTTGTTTGATGCACGCGGTCGTCGGGGGCTCGCCTCGCCGCTGACCGCGCCGCCCGCTGAATTATAATAAGCCCTGTATCGACTTACTTTTCACAGAAATCTACTCGCGACTAACAGTTTGTTACATTCAAAATGAATTTGAAATCAAGCTTAGGTACGCTCTTAAGGTTTCATAAAAAAGAGTCGTATTGAAAGACAGAAAATCGATTTGGTGTAGATGCCTCCTAACCCAAGTGTTTTTCCTAGAGGACGGCTCGGCTTGCAAGCGAAGTTTCTATCTGGTACAGCTTTCATTGATATTATAATGCATAAGATCGGACTCATTTTTTTGCTTTTCAAAAAACGACTAAGTATGCTACATCTGTCGTATATCTGTCGTAGATCAGCGGGTGGCTGTGATCCATAACGTTTTTACGACATCCATTCAAAGAAAATGTGCACCTAAAGCTTTTCCAGAATGTTAAAAACTTATGAGAATGCTATTTTGAAATATTTAGGTATCTATACGTCATGAATTAAACTGGAGGAGCTCGTGGCGAAGTAATAACAGCCACACGGGTCGATTCATCAGGTTAAGCTACGCTTGCCGGGGCTGTTCCGTGGATGGGTGACCATCTTTACATATCGAGACGCCTCCGTGCCTCGGAAAGCACCTTAAACCGTTGGTCCCGGCTGTCATTTGTGGATCTTTGACAGCCGTTACGGGTCGTTAGAAGTCCGAAAGTCTGACAACCAGTCTTGCCAACGGGTATCGTATTACCCAGTTACTGGGTTGTGGAGGTCAGATAGGCAGTCGCTCCATGTTAAATACTGGTAATCAGCTGCATCCCCTTAGACTGGAAGCCGACCCCAACATGGTTGGGAAAAGGCTAGGCAGATGATGAAGTTATGAATTAAACCAAAGTCTTTAATGTGGTGTGATTTTCTGCCCAATAAAAATAAATCGCACCAAAGTTAAACTATACAGAATTAAGGAAGTTACTAAAACAGTTTCTAAGTAGGTAGTAATTAATCTTACACAGCTTGCAAAAGAAACCACGGGAAAAAACTTAAGAAAAGTAAACCTTTCTTTAATTATAAGTATTTATCGTGGGCTTAAGTAAACGTTAGTGAAAATTGCTGGGTATTAGGACGCTACGGAGTGGTATTAATCTAATTTGCCTCCGTAAATACGCACTTGTTCCCTAAGCTCTGTGGCCCAGTCCATTCAATCTCGGTGCAGAGCCGGCGCGGGATTCTCTCAGCAATCGCCTTACAATACCATTTGATAAAAGCTTTATGAAATTCTGTGGCTTTTGTCGCGCTACTTTTCTAAGGGGATTTATGTTTCCAGTTTCTGACATCCTTACTAACAATGAACGCTAGGTATATACGCAGCTCTAACATATATTTACTGAAGAAAATCTTTGTAGTGGTAACTAACGGGAGACATACAGACTAAAATTGTCTGCAGCATTATTGTCTTGTAACATGTGTTCACTTACTGCACTGTACAACACGTTTAATAAGGTACCCACCGGAATTTATTCAGAGGTTATATATCTGTCGTTTCGCTGTTTACACAGTGTCCTGTCATTACACCGACAGTTAATTTACAAATTTTTACTTGACAAGAAAGGCCATTCTCACAAGGGGTGGCGGCAACTAACCCTAAACTGGTTGGCAACAGGCGTTGCGCAACTTAAGCTGTATCAATTTTAGTCATTTCATCATTCATTGAAACACTATTCACACGATAACGCGACAATTTTATGAAAAATTGCATTGGCAACGACCGAGCGTCCTGCACTGCCAGTCGCGCGTGACTGGTTGCATCGCCGTTGAAAACTAGTTCTCGACAAGTTGCGTCGAGTGAGAACCACCATAGAAATGTATGTGCTAACGCGATCGGTTGCGTCGGCGATGAGAACTGGTTTTATGTTGGTCACCTCGTGTGAGAAAGGCCTAACGATTGGCAAAAACATGATTTGTCATTTCATCAACTTTATTAAATAACGTATTATTTGACACCGTTTTTTTTATTCATGCTATCTCGTCAAACAACGTCCCAAGTCCGGTATTACTCTCGCCTTAGTAATATCCATTTTCAAAACCAACGAATAACTGTTCCGCCACGTTATGATAATCCCTACCTACACGACCGTGTGTACAATTCTTTATACTCGTACAGCAGTCAACCTCGACCCGGAACGAGAGCCCGCAAGCTCTCATAGTATATATATACCTCTCATAGTATATATGTACCTATGCGTATAGTAACGCCGAAACCCACATGTATTTTTAAAGTATTATTATGTGTATCTTTCGCAAAGGAAACTACCCATTCCATGCCATTGTCATTGGCGCGGAACAAGTCAATGACAATAAACACCCCGATCGCAGGCCTGGAGCCTATTGCCTTTGCCTCAGGCTATCGATCCTTACCAAAACCCGTCTTGGGACACATATGGGCTCTCTAAAATACTTACATTATATTGGGATTACACATTACTTACCTTTACCTTCATTTTGAGTAGTCTTTTTTACGAAACGACCTTAATAAACTACTTCAACATTACCTAGTAGCAATAAATAAGAATGTAGTTATAGCCTAAAGAAAGTTGCTGAAGACGATAACACTCCATGTTGCCTCCTTCAAGCAAAGCAATTATAATCCATAACGCGCACTGAATCACGATGATCCCCTTTCCCCACTAAACTGTAAAACTCTTAAAAGAAATTTGGTCATATAATATAATAATATTTCTTTTACATAACGAATTCGATTAGAACGAGTAGCGAAAGCAAAAATTGCCGTTTTTATAAGGCGTTTTAATTTAAATAAAGTGAACTATCCATCGATCACAGAGTCGGATCAATCTATCAAGCGGAGGCGTTAACGAGTGACTCGCGTGATGAGTCGACACTACCTACAAGTACACTACATACGCATTCAATGTTGTTTTGAACAGTTATCTATCGCAAATTAATTACATAGCAGGTAATTTAGCATGGAGATAATATCTAAATCGTTTTGATTAATTAATTACGTATAACGTCAGCGAAGGTTAGATCATGTCTTTTGTTATTATTTGACCATCCTGAATGAACTGAGTTATGATTAACATCATAAATTACAAGCTCGTTATGAATATCGTCGAAGTGACTGATAGCCGGTGCAATCCCGATGACACCGTAATGATAAGGATTGCTCTATGTTTCTAACACAATCAAAATCTTTCTTATTATTTAGACATAATCACGTCTGTATTCCCCGAAGGGAATAGCATGAGTGCATAGGTGCACCTATAAGTACAGTACACCCACATTTACTAGTTATGTTTAAGTCCCATCCAATAGGGAACCAGTCTATTGCTGTATCAACTGGGCAGAAATCCAGACTCCGGGCTGCTACTGAGAAATTCCAGATGGAAAAACCCAATAACACTTTGCCCGACCCGGAAATCGAACCCAGGACCTCATGGTTACTTGTAGCGCTTGCGACCACTAGACCAACGAGGCAGTTGTTATGTAGTTTTTGTTGTTCTGTGCAAATACGAATGTCAACTTGTATTTACACGTTTTTCATAAAATTTCAATTTTCTAGTCGTTAAATAGGAAGTTACTTTTCTGATAACAAGTCAAGTCAAAACAATGTTACGCGGCGGGTGCTGTTCACCCTAAATATCATATTCCCTACGTATGCTATAAAATAATTCCATAATGCACAAAATAATTTCATTTAAGAGCTCTTTTCATTAATCCCGTATACCTAAGTAAAGTAGAAAGAACTGTCAATATCGAAATTACCGAAACCAAGATTCATTTATTCCCATTTGTGTCATTCCATATTTTCCGCCGGGAGCGCGCGCCGTCCCCCGGGCCCCGGGCCCCTGGTCCCGGGCTCGCAGCTGGACTCTCCAAGAATATAAATAACATTTCATTTTACCACTTACAGTATGCGCGTAAGTAATGCCCTTTGAAATCATTTATACCTTCAGAATATATTACAATTCAATTATTCCATACATTTGTTAGAGAACGTTTTAATAAATAAAATACATCACAACTTATTAGTCGTTGGGTATTAAAATGTGTGAATTAACCGAGTTGTGAAGGTGCCGACTATAAGTCTATTTGCAATTCTAAACATGTCTGACTAAGGCCCAATATTCCACTCTACTGAGTCAAAAATCAAAATGTTCACAATGACTTTATCAAGTTGCCACTTAATGCCAGCGGTTTGCACTCTTAACTAAACCGTAACTTAACAGTTTAGTTAAGCTTTCAGTAGGTACTTAGAACAATCGCTAATTTATTCCACAATGATACAATTGCAAGTTCTTAGTAGGTTAATGTTATATATGTAATTGTACCTACTATTAATTTAATAGGGAGCCAACATGATCACCGTACGTTCGTCACTATAAACCATGTTGTTATGTTTGTCAAAGGCTAACCCGTAGCCGTTATTTACTGATAGTATCCTCACAAGCTCTTTGCTTCTTTTGTCAAAAGAATAGATTCCATTGTCCGCCACAAAAAATGGGATCCCAAACGCATCCGTGGTAGCTCCACGGAAGCTTATGTCATTACCTGAAACTAACGTCGGTGATTTACAGCCGTTTTTCAATACAAACAGTCCAGTTGGACTAACGAAATATAAATCACTGTTAGCGTCGATTACAAAGTGCTGAATAAGATTTTCCTTCGCCTCTGGCACCAAGCACTTCGTGTTGTCTTTGTATACGTATAGGTTCTGCTTGGCTGTGTCTACGAAGTACAATTTGTCGCTGAAATACATATCGAAGATATCTGTCTTGTGGACAAGGGCCGGGTGCTCAATGTCGTTGGTACAGTAATTGTATTTGTATATTCCGTCGCTCCCTCCGAGGTATACGTCACCGGTCGCCTGATTCACCGCACTCGCGAACCCATTACGAATTCCTGGTATAACAGAGGCCGACCCAGTGTCTATGTTCAACACCACCGACTGAAAACTTTGATCCGAAAATTCATCCGCGTTAATACAGAAAAACAAGGTATTCTGATTTCTATCTATTGAAAATTTATAGGGTATATTCACGTCCGCTAGTATCACACTCTTTTTGTGTGGTGTACCACATACTAAGACACTTAAATCTTTGGTATTTGTAATCATTATTGTCAAATCATTGTGAAACAAACATATACAAATAATTTAACAATTGACATCAAACATTTACATGCATTTACAACTTGATGATTGATGATTTTTCCAATGACATGATCTATCGATGACATTGATGTGATTCGGTCTGTCAAGGATCTACAGGTTGCGGATTCATATAGTATATACTAGTTCCATGGTGGATTCGGTAAAGAGAAGATTATAAGGCCCTAGTTATAACAGGCGAACGAGACGCACGTCTTGTACGCAGCGTTTTGGGCGCTCAATAAAATTTTATGAATTTCTATGTAACGAATTACGTACATCAAGATGGCGTCCGCCCGCGTCATGCTATTGAAATTCTTTACCTCTGTCTCCTCTAGTGAAATACCACATTTAAGCGCGTGGCAGACCTCAGAGCCCCTTTTCTTGTCTAAGAAAACAAACATAAGTGACATCCTAAAGATGAATGAAAAATAATTTCAACACATTTTTGTTTGAATCGCTTTTGTATTTGGTCATTCAATAAAAACACATTTGAGTGTAATAATTTGTTAATTAAACATTATTATCGAATACATCCAAATCTTTAATTATATTGATCACTGAGTCATAGACTCTTTTGCGTTGATGCCATATATGAAATCAATGTGGCCTATACAGTCTATCAACATCGTTTATATGCGCGAATGGGTCGCTGTCTGAGTAATGGAGAAATACGGGAACAGTAATTTTGGATAAGTCATTATGCGGATGAGTAAAACCTCCATACTCTCTATAGTTAGCTAGTCGAGAGCCCTGCGGGCTTAAGATAGCCACTTTGGCTGAATCGTAATAGGAAAATATTATGAAACATTGTAAAATGTCACAAACTGACAAGTCATAATATGATCTGCGTGCGATTCTTATGAAATAATTCATCTGTTTGACAGTTTTCTATGGAGATTCGTAAAATGGTCCACACATTATGTATTGCTTTTGTGTCAAATTAGAGGAATTGCTAATGACAGCTAGAAATTCAGGAAATAAATTGCTTTTAGAGGAATTGCTAATGTGGCTGTTTTAGGCCCCCTGGTCGTAGCGACGGAAGTATCCGGCGTCTATTCCTTGACCATAGTGTGCAACTTGCCTTACTGCTATACCGGCCAGTGCATGCCCCATAATAACGGGTAACATGGTCTGAAAACACGAATGTATTATTTATACCTTCGAATAATATCAATCTTACTAATTAAACTTGAATTAGTTCCTTTAATAAATCTGAACTTACAGCGCTAT
This sequence comes from Lithophane leautieri, assembly GCA_949152455.1. Classification (NCBI taxonomy): domain Eukaryota; kingdom Metazoa; phylum Arthropoda; class Insecta; order Lepidoptera; family Noctuidae; genus Lithophane; species Lithophane leautieri. The sequence continues at coordinate 9,676,702 of OX424472.1, read as the reverse complement.
GTGGTTGTTCATTCCATCCACCAACCTAAAACATAAATGTACTGCAAATTGGCTGTTATGCTGCTCCATTGCGGGAGTAGTTCTGCCCTAACGATGCGGTTAACTCATTGCTAGGCAAAAAATCTTGCCGAGGCGGATTAAAGAAGCAATGCTTTGAAAATGATAAATCTAGTTTTAAAAAAATCAATCAATTATCCATAACCTTACATATTCCCCCCGCCGCGTCTGTCTGTCTGTCTGAACGCGATAAACTCAAAAACTACCAAACAGATTTAAAAACAGTTTTCACCAATGAACGGAGTGAGTCATGAGAAAGGTTTAAGTGTATAATTCATTAAAGGTTTTGTGTAAATTGGCTGAAATATGACGAATATTGTTGAAGATGTCGGAAAAACGTTCTCTTATTGAACGATAGAGAAAATTGAGTTCTCTTACTGGCGTGCGCCGCGTAAACCGTAAGAGATACATAAAATTAATGGCCTCCAAGACTGTACATCTTAAAAAAAATCACAAATAAGTCCGCTACAGCATACGTGTATCTTCTAAGGATGACCCACAGTAATAACTATTTTTATGTCGGAGATCGTCAGGATTTATTCCATTAGAAACAAACATCATGTGGGCAGAAGATGGGTTTCGTGCAACGAAAACACACTGAGTGCGATACACGGCGTTTATTAAATTCACAAATGAACACTATAGCCACAAATTACAATTAATCACAATAACTGAGCACAACGAATCGAGTACAGTTCCGCGACAGCCTAACTCCGATGCGATCAGACAATGAATATCCTCCTCGCCGTGGACTTAAAACATCACGACTCTGTAGAAGCGCGCTTTTGGTGTGGGTAGATCAAGTGATAGTCGCGCGCTTGCGATTCGTTTCGTGTCCGTACTATTGACCGGCTCCGAAATATAAATCTATCAGAATTTGTTAAAAATTTCATTGTTATTTCTGAAGCTATTTTGACCGGTATTATCAATCCAATAAAATAAGGTATTCAAATTGCGCATCTGCACTTGACATCATATCATCTATGGGCGACTTTCACTAATGAAACTGAACGCGATCAGCACCTAAACTACGTTTCGGCTGTCAGTGTTATTATTTTCTATGGAATATTGACACTGACAGCTCTTGAACGCGTTTTAGATGTGCTGATTGCGTTCAGTTTCATTGGTGAAATCCGCCCTTAACGAATACTTTAAAAAATGTCACAGATTCATAATTACGCATAACAAACTAATCATGGTTGACGGCGGCGCAGTGCTAGGACAAGAGTCAATGACCTTTTCCTCGGCTATTAGGTATGCGATGGATTGCTTCGCTTCCTTATAATCCTGGTAGTAATATATTCCCGTGGGATATTTCCCGATATCAACGCAGGCGAAGCCGCGGGCAAAACCTAGTATTACATAAGCCCCTATGATGCATGGAGCGCTACGCAACGCTACGCGCTACGCCGTAGCGCTACGTGCAATGAACTTGGGTATGCAAAGATCCACATTTATAATTGCGTCACCGTACGTATACGGGATCTTAAGATGGATTTTATTTCATAAACATAATAGATATGATAAAATTAAGTGTCGATTAGCTTCGAAATAAGCCGAAAAGTATGAATTGTTATTAAGCTAGTTAAGTACAGTCGGAGAAATTAATTGTTCATCAAATTAACACAGTACTTATGCCACGTTATAGTCATTTCATGCAAATGTCAGAGAATGACAGTTGTGATTAAACAGATAATTTAAGTTGGTAGTAAGAAACAATTAATTTCCCTGACTTTACCTGTTTTAGGTATTTAGCCTAACCATGAAGCTATTCGTAAATTAATGACACGGGCAACATTACAAAAAAATTAAATTCAAACAATTTCTTTAAAAAAAAAATACGTTCTTATTTTTTACAGTACAATAACGCTTAATGTTTTTTAGACTTAGTTCTCGATCTGTTTGCCCTCGTGGGTATCATAAAACTCGGTTTCGGGATCCATTAATCTTTGCACTAATGTTTTTTTATATACATATTGCGATGCCTAGTTCCTTTTTTCTGCATGTTTGTCGTCTACGGTGTTACTATAGCATCTTAGTTAATTGATTACCTTTGCACTGAATTATTTTAGCTTGTGTGTACCTTATGGTGAGTTAGTTTGTTGCGCCACCTCTTCCCAGCTAAGGGAAGTGGTGACGGCCCGGGGGGTTTGGGGGACTGTCTTTTATAATTTTGACGTTCAAAAAGTGCTGATCCACAGCATAATTTGTTTAAATGACTTTTTATTTTGACATGTTATGCAAGATAAAGATAAAGATAATTTATTTAATTTGATTTGTACCTAATCACACACTCCATCTTCGGAAGTCGTAAATTATATTTGACTACTTACTATAACTTAGGTAGTTATAGTAAGTAGTCCAATAAGTAAGTCCTAAACCCACGTAGTACTTACTGCTCTCATAAATTAGGTGTTCACCCTTCTGCTACTCTTTTGACACTTCCCTTTTCAGTCGTGACCTCAATTAAGCTCCGTAAGGCAGGATACTTCTAACTTGATGGATTCGTTGAGCTCATACTCATACCGGTCGCTACCCCGCAATCCTTTGACGTAGTGCAGGAAGTGCTTCCACGAAATAGACCGAAGACTTGTAGCAGAAAGCTAGGTAGGTAGGACTGGGATAGCGGAAGGCCAAGAGTTCGTGTGACTTTCGTTGATCAAATTTCATCAACAGCAACTTTTATACGCACAATATTGAGTACGATTTCCCAAAAGGCAACTAAATAATAAAATAATAATTTATGTTGTTTGCAGGAAAGTGTATTTATTAACCATACGTACGTATTTCTACTAGTATTCGGTGATTAAGCGTTATCTGCGAATCCTTCTATTCCTTCGAATGCATTGGCGTCCATAGCCTTAATGAGATTGATAACTCGGTCGTAGATTAATTGCTTTGCGTTAATACCATAAACGAAATCAAGGTGAGAAAATTTGCTCATCGGAATTCGGAATTTACCTATTGGCGTACCTAGTTCACTGAACAATCTATCAACATCGTTAACATGTGCCAATGGATCGTTATCTGAGTAATGAAGGAACACTGGAGTGGTAACTTTAGACAAATCGTAACTCGGAGGAGTGAAGGATCCGTATGCTCTATAATTAGATACTCGAGAGCCCTGGTCATATCGACGGAATCCTTGGTCATTGATTCCTTGACCGTAGTGTGCAAACTGCCTTACTGAAGCACCAGCCGGTGTGTGACCGAAGATGGCGGTCATCATTGTCTGCAAACAAAACACATATTTCATACCTCACAAACTAGATGTCGGGCTTTACATTTTAGCACTTGTTGTTATTATAAACTCACCGTGTTATGTTGGTCTTCATTCCATCCCCCAACCAAAAACAAGATGTTACTGCATAATGGTTGGAATACCACTTCATCGCGGCACAAGGTCTGGCCAGCCCATGTGTAAACCAAACTGTTGGGCATGAACTCACCGATCCCGATCAAAGAAGCAATGCTCTAAAATTAGAAAAAAAATCTACATAAAAGCAAATCGTTAGTAGAGTCGTAGTTTTATAACAATATTTATGATCTACTTACTTCAATGTTATTAGCATAGGACGCCAACATCCTCAAAAGAAGATTTCTGTTGTTGGCCATATAGGCGACTGGTGCCAGTGCGTGCATTGAAATAATCTTGGCGTTATACTCTGGTCGCATCGATCCCAGCACGAAAAAAGACGTAGAGCCCTGCGAGTGACCCACATAGTGCAGCCTCTCTTCTCCAGAGACCTTCAACGCATAATCGATCATTGTGGGCAAGTCTATGTTTCCTATTTCTTCCCAAGAAAACTTCCAGAACGCCGTGTTCAGTAAAGCGTCAGGGTTCAATCTGACGTGCTTACGAGAGTAGTAGTTACCGCGTGCGTTACCCATCCAGACGTCAAATCCTTCCTCGGCGAGGATGTACGCTGAAAAAATTATATTATTTATATTCTCTACCGATAATTATTTACGAACCGACATCGATATGTAGATACTAACAAACCCAGTAGACAACTTCATGAATTGGATAGGACCATTGCAGTTGATCGGTGGCGGTACTTACCTAAACTGGAACCTGGGCCCATAATGACTAAATCGGCAGATGAAGAAAGTAGACCATGCATCAAGAACACCACGGGTTTCTTCTGATTTGGTACATTGTTGGCGTCGCGTCCATGAGGGATACGGTGCATTTGTAATATGTAGCCATCCTCAGTCGTCACAGTGTGAACTTCAACTGGATAACGATATTTTCTAATCAGATCAGGCTGAAATAATAAGCGGAAACTTAAATTGATTATTGTTTAGCAGTTAATATTTATTTATTTTGGTTATCGGCGTTATATAAAACGACTAAGATAAATAAAGGCGCTCTTTAGTACGACAAGATGCATAATTGTAATATATTTTCTACCACACTCGCATAGACTGCAATTTCTCAACTCGTACCGTGCCTGTGGCCGGTACTAATATGTACCATAAGCTAATTTGCGGGGCAGGTCAAGTTGCTTTTGCAAATATTGAGTTCATAGTTACACCCGTCACTACCTTGGGTTTTGTGGTTGGACACCTGTTCCAAAAGTTACTTTAGCCCCTTCGGTCTAACTTTGGATGTCGAATTTACATGACTTTGGACAGTCGTGGAATTCATGACTTTATGGTTATGACAGATGGCGGAATTTAATTCGACATGGCTTATCATAATGATTAGTCGGATTTTACCTGCATAGAATAATGTTAAACTATAACTCACCACATCTAAGATCGCATCTTCGAATACGTTATCTGAATAGCGTGTATCAACGTTCTTCAGCGATTTCTGAATGTCATCAACTAGAGGAGAGCTTCTGGCCGCTGCCAGAGCGATAAACGTGGCTATGACCACTAACAACCCTCCACGTAACATTGTTCACATACAGCTGGTGACTTCTCATTGTAAACAATATTAGGTTCCGGCTTTTATAACTTTTGCAGAAATAAGATAAAGAATTAAGCTTTGATAAAAATAGCTATCAAAGCTGAAATCAATCAAGTAGCTATAAAAACAAACAAATTATCACTGAGATAGACACTTACCTACGTAATCTTTACTATTGTGCTGTTCTTGCGTCAATTAGTATCTTATCGGAGATTCACAGCAGTGGAGGCCGTGTTTCCTACCCTGTAATCTATTGACTGACTTACACATTCATTTGTTCTTGTTCGGTCGTATCGGCACGAACTATTGTATTTTATAAATAGCTCTTGCCGTAGTCAAGTTATAATCTCAACAGTAAGGTAGAAAAACTGACTGCCTGGTTCATTTATCAAACAACAGATGAATGGGGCAGATCTAACCGGAGCGGCCACCCGCGGACGGACGGCGTAGGCGAGTTGATCACAAACTGCACGCGGTTCTCTAGTTTGTCCCGAGGCGTGGTGATGCCGTTACGGTCCTTATTAGTAGTGGGCGTCATAGAAAGAATGCTGAACGAGCTTATAATTTTACTAGCTTTTTTCGGAGGTCGGAAATTATCCCGCGAAAACGGACTACCGGGATAAAAAGTATCCTATGTGCTAATCCACAATCGCACTCTATCTGTGTGCCAAACTTATCTACCTATGTAGCTTACTAATGATTGAAACATCATCATGAATAATTCATGCAAGCCTAATACTTTTTGTTAAGTTAGGTACCTACTGCTCAGAAATAACGATCACAAAGGCGTAGGCGAAGGCCAATCTAGCCTCATCCCAACTTGACGCGGACTACGCTGTGCTACGACCGATGCGGGCTCCGGCGTAGTTTTAATTCGCTAAACATTCATGTGCTTTTCTAAGAAAACGCAATATAATTTTTATCATTTGAAATCACCTTCCTTGAAAATGTCGCTATGCGATAACCGTTTCCCGGAATTTCTTTTATGAAAGCTAAATGATGTTGAGTCAATACCCTTATAATATAGTATAAGTATGGATGAAACGTTTAGACCTGAAAGCCAAGAATCATTTGGTTTTATATCTATAGGTTCTAGCACTACACTCGAATTATAAGAAAATCCTAACTAATAATATAAATGCGAAAGTGAGTTTGTTTGTTTGTTCCGCTTTATAATATAAAAACTAGCTACTCCCCGCGGCTTCACTCACGTAAGTCTTGATCCCGTGAGAATATTGGTATAAAAAGTATCCTGTGTCTTATTCCAGGTCATAGTCTACCCCTGTGGCAAATTTCATCCAAATCCGTTCAGCCGCTTCATCGTATAAGAATAGAGATACTCGTCTGCATCTCTTCAGCTTTCGAGGATTAGATAATGAAGACACGGCGGTTTAAATTGTGTGTATATCACATACCACTTTTATAGTAGGTAGTCTTGCACTACTTCAATATAATTAAAGCTGAACTAAAAATGGATCTAAACAAGAAATGATCATTATTACAGCGTGTTGGTAAAGAAAAGAAAGAAGAAAGAAAAATATTTTATTTGGGACACGCACAGGAAATAAAACAATAAAAACAAGCATTAAATGGAACAAAATCAATAAAACAAGTAATAAAAAAAAAGGAAAAGAAAACATGTGCAAGGCCAAAAAGGCTCTAATCTCAGCATAATGCTACGATATTTGGGAAAAAGTAAACAAATACCGCAGCGCCGGTATTCAGATAGGGCCCGCTGTGATGCCACGGACACACCTACGGACAACTGGTAAGGTTGCTTACTATAGATATACCTATCCAAAAGGTCTTCTCAATAATCTCAAGACTTCTTTTAAATTAGCTCTAGAAGTACAACAACACCGCTATGAGGAAGAACAAGTTCAGCTACTTGCACATACAAGGTGAAGTTAGATTGAAGCGGTTGTAATAAAAAGTTTGTGATGTCATACAACTTACTCCCGGTTGTTATAACTTCCGCCTCAGCCGAGTAGGTATCTCAGATGCGGTTTATAAATAGTAGAGCGAAGTATCGCTTTTGGGCTTCTCTTCTTATCATGGCAATTACTAGCGTGTATAGATTTTATTTTATTACATATTTTTGAAAAAAACATCCTCTTTTCTGGTACCGTTGCACATACTGGTACATACGAGTTAAATCGGTAAATAACGAGAACCCTATGTTTATCATTCGCACTGGCAATAAATTGAACACAATCGTACAAATTATTTAAATAAAAATTATATAACAAATCCGGTTTTGATTTGAGTTTGTCAGGTATGTTTATAACACTAACTAAGATAGATAATTTAAGTATTAAGAACTTTTTACATCAAAAAGAAACAAACTTCCAAAGAAACACTACAAAGTGAAAAATAATGGTGTCGATGTCATTGATTTCGGTTTTGCTATCGACTTCCAAAAATAAAATAATTTGTACTTTGTAGTGTTTTTTTGTAAAAATGTTATTTTTCACTGTTTTGTAGTGGTGGATACCTACTACATACTCCACACAAATTCAAATACCATTAGCTGCTATAAATAACAGTGACAGGAAGTTATTATTACATTTAAGGGGTATGAGGAACAGTGTGTAAAGTTCACTCATCCACCATAGAAAAGGGAGGATCCTCCGACCAGACGTGTGTTGTGTGTCTGGCGGGCAACTTTCCAACGATTGATGTCGGGTTCTTGTATATATGTCCATTGCACGGCAAACTTTAATTGCGCGATGCAGGATTTATGAGACGTCAGGATTTTTGTGTGGCGTCAAGTCTTTGATGCGTAGTTCGCATGTGGCGATGTAGATACCGCCACAACATCATCCACATAGCAAAGTTAATACTATTTTTATAGGTTCTTCTACCAAATGAAAAAATAATTTTCAAAATCGGTTCACAATTGATGAAAATATCGATGAACATACAGACGAATATAGAAACACCAAATTTTTTGAAGTCGGTTAAAAAGTAATCAAATACTGGATCATATAAGTACTTATATCCTTTCATTGCCACTGACTCGCATTATCACGAAGCGCCTAGTGTCGATCCTCTTAGCGTTTTAACGATTTTATGGTTTTAACGATTTTATTTAATTTAAGAAGTCCCTTGTTTTTCATTTGGTTTGATTTTGAAATTATTTTTTTCTCTTCTAAATATTATGTAAGTAATATATTAATTTACAATTCAGTATCAACCTGGAAGCGAACTGTTTAAAACTCTCAAGGACTCCACGAGACAGGCACGACCTAGTGTGGAGTCCACAAGTTAATGTTAAAATTATGTTTCCTTTGTAAAAACAAATTATTAGTAGTAATTTACTTGTATTCGTTTTAAGGAAAAGTAAGAATATCTTTTTTGATAATAAACGATTTTATTTATTTATTTATTTTATCTCTTGCTCTAGAAAAGGAATAAAATTGCGTAATTGCGTTTGTTGTGTTTGATGAATTCGATCGCATCTTAGGCCAGAACCTGTCCTACCGCGCCGCGGCGGGCGGCGCGCCGCCGACAGGAAGCGACTTCTTAGTTATCAATGATTTTCTCGCTCGTGAAACGTATACATATATCAATAGTGTACATAATTATTATTTAAATAGTTGATAAATGTAGGTATACCAGCGAGTAATTGCTCGTCGCCGCGCCGTCACACATTCGCTCCTCGAGATTTTGATACATTATTATAAGTCCCTACATGGCCCCTACCAAATTACACGTAACAAAAAATTAAATCTGGGTTGACGAGGATCTGACAATAAGAGTTGTGACAAAAAAATAAAAGAAAGACTTGTTTTTGATTAAGTTTGTAATTCGTTGTAGGTAGGTACCTACTGGTCGATTAAACATGATCGTCTATTGAATTGGCGTCCACGGCTTTAATAAGGTCTCGACTCTGTCGTAAACCAGTTCCTTTGCGTTAATGCCATACCTGAAATCAATATGATTAAAGCTGCGCATCGGAACTCGAAACTTACCTATCGGCCTACCTAGTTACTGAACAATCTATCGACAGCGTTGACATGTGCCATGATAACTTTAGATAAATCGTAACGTGGAGGACTGAAGGATCCATACGTTATATAATTAGCTAGCCGAGAGCCCTGGGTCATAGCGACGCGACGAAAAGCTTTGCCGGAGATTCCTTGACCGTAGTGTGCGAGCTGTCTTACTGACGAAGCAGCCGGTGTGTGACCAAAGATAGCGGGCATCATGGTCTGCAAGAAAAAATACATATTTGTAATTTGAATTCTGAATTTCAATTAATTAAGTAGGTAAGGTAGGTACCTACTGCAAGATAATGGAGAGATCTGTGCTCGGAGCTACCTGCCTGATCGAACGAAAAATGGGTGGATCTACAGGAGAGCTAAACAAACCAACATAGCCCGAATATTTGTCAAACTGTGACAGTGGGCGCACAATGCTCTCAGAACGGATGACCGATGGAACTTGGCAACCGCATATCGGTAGGTGCTGCGTAGAAACGAAAACCCTCACTAAATGGACCAATGACCTGGTAAAGATCGCGAGAATCCGCTGAATGCGACAGGCATGCAGGACCAGTATAGATGGGGTGACGATGGAGTGGACATCTTTCTGCTAAGTGCTGATATTAAATGTTTCCTATTTCATATCAGCATCATCATATTAAATAAGCATGTATCATTCTCTACTTACCGAGCTATGTTGATCTTCATTCCATCCACCAATCAAAAACATAATGTTACTGCATAATGGTTGGAATACTACTTCATCGCGGCATAAAGCCTGACCAGCCCATGTAAAGTGACAATACTTTGAGGCAAAAACTCACAACGCCGATGATAGACGCAATACTCTAAAAAATATACAGAACATGTTAGTTAATCAATCAATCAAATCAATCAAAAAAAAATCTGTAAGCCAGTAGAAAACAGACTCAAATTCCTCGTGAGGACTGATACCGTGCTCCATGGCGAAAATCTATAGTCGCACCTCCAATAGACACGAAGAATTTTTAATTTTAACTCCATGAATTAAGGCTTAGTGCAAGTGTTTCTTACCTAAACCAGAGCCAGGGCCCACAATAACGAAATCAGCAGAAGAACAAAGGAGACTATGCATCACGAAGACGACAGGTTTTCTTTGATTTGGCACATTGTTAGCATCTCGTCCATGGATACGGGACATTTGGAATATGTAGCCATCCTCAGTCGTCACATTGTGAACTTCAACTGGATAACGATATTCTCTGATCAGATCAGGCTGAAATAATCATAACAAAATAATATGTAGAGACTCAGAAGCAGAACTAACATTTTGTTTAATATATTTCTCACTCACCACAACTAAGTTCGCATCTTCAAATACATTATCCGAATAACGTGCGTCAATGTTCTTCAGCAATTCCTGAATGTTGTCAGCGTGGGGACAACTCCTAGCTGCTGCCAGAGCGACAAACGTGGCTATGACCACTAACAACCCTCCACGTAACATTGTTAACATACAGCTGGTGACTATTCATTGTAAACAATATTAGGGTCCGTTTTTTATAATAAAGTCAAAGTCAAATAATTTATTTCAAGTAGGCACATTAAAGGCACTTTTGAACGTCAAAAACAAAGAAATAGAACTGATTCTAGTTGCCCCTTCCAAAAGGTAGTTTTCATATAGAGAAGAATGGGCAAGAAACTCCACCGTTACTCTTTTAAAAAATGTTTTACATTATTTTGTAAACATCAATTAAATAATTAGGTACATGTGAAGACGATGCACCTAGAATACGATTACTGTACCACAATAGGTAAAAAGAATAAAAAATGAAGCAAAGACAAATAAGTTAATAAAGTACCTATGTAATAGATACATGGTGCTCACATATTTACTAACATTGTAAAAGTATACGATAACACAATATTCCTAAATTTTTTACAAGTAATACTAATAAGACAGTGCGTGAGTTTAAGTAATCACAAAATGTAGAAATCTATGATATACAAATAATAAATTATACAACTAGATTTGCAACCAGTTTGATTTTGTCGTATGGAGCAAGACCAGCATGTTTCCAAGCATTCTTATCTTGGATATCCAATAACTTCTGAAGAATTAAGATAAAGAACTCAATTAGCATCGATAACGCAACAAATCAAGGCTTAAATCTGGTAAATGGCATAATAATAAATCGTGTAGATATTGATAGGTGCAAAATTCAATAATTAAGTGATTCACTACCGTTTGCCATGAAGCTTGACTGTGCACCAGAATTTATAATTTATATCTATATATAATTTTCCGGGTTCTGCTGCTCCAGGCGGCAGTTCATTGCTAACCTGCCGATATCTATGTATAACTGTACATTTATAAATTGAAGTGTCCTTTTAGTATCTGTCTGTGTGACTGCGCTGTTCTCCAAAACTACGCAACGGATTTTGATGAAACCGCATTTAGAGAATTGATACCGGAAGGTTGACGTGTAGGTATAGTACATTATTATGCTTATATCACCCATCAACAAATTGTTAATACTGTCCCTAAAAATAACAGCCCAAAAGCATAAATTCAGGGCACCCAGGGTAGGTTAGGCAGGAGTTCAGATTAGGTAGACGGACGTTATTCATTTATTTTGCCCTGGGCACTCCTGGGATAAGTCCATTTAATCCTAGCCGAAAGCAGCTTCCATGAAAATGGTTCTTGAACCCCTGACATAATGAGTTTCTTTCGCAGACCTTTTGGCACAACTTTAAGTATAGGCTGATGATGAGATGTGTCAGTCGTCGGCGCTACTCCATATTGTATAGAACATGCACTCGTGCAGAACAGCAGGGCTATCATTTCTATCAGAAAGTTGACAACTGGACAGGGAGGATCCTGACCACACAACTGATAGAACATTGGAAATTGTAACAAACAGTTGTGAATTATGTAGGCACTAGCTATTTAATTATGCACAGTGATTAGGTATTTATAATCACAAATCACCTTTTGGAAATGACGGAAATAAGGGCACGTCCATGCGTATTAAACATGACCTTAAACATCCTTACATAATTATTATAAAACAAAGTCCTCCGCCGCGTCTATCTGTCGCCTTGTACGTGATAAATTCAAAAACGACTGCATCGATGTTCATGCTGTTTTCACCAATGGATAGAGTGGATCTCGAGTAGGGTTTTAGTATATAATAACCGACATCCACGCGGGCGAAGTCGCGGGCTAGTATTATTATAATCCTTTCTTATCTCTCATTTCCCATTGGATCGGCCTGCTTAGTGTCATTATCAAACGTAATCAAAATGATGAAAAACCGGCCAAGTGCGCGTTGAACTAGCACACGAAGGGTTCCGTACCGTTTAAGATCAATTTCAACTAAGTTGGTACCTATCTACTCGTATCTATTACGGTTTATGAGATACAGCCGGCTGGCCGGCAGATGGACGGACGGACAGTGGAGGCTTAATAATAGGGTTCCGTTTGACACACAAAGGGTCCAGAACCCTAAAAAGTACCGACTCAAGTAGTGATATTTTTGTAATTATGTAGTTAATCTTTTTAAATCAGTAAAACAGCTGAAGATAATTTGGCAGTACCTTTGTACCCGACTACGGCGAAGAAAAAAGGAGGGTTATGATTTTGACCGGTATGTATGTAAGTATGTATGTATGTATGTATGTCAGTATGTTCATCTGTTCCCTTCTATCTTCTAAACGACTCATCACAATTTGACAAATGAGGCATCGTTGGAAGCGTCTTGATCGTCCGCTGGTTATAGGCTAGGTGACGTCACATTAAATTAAAAATGACGCCCTCTAGAGGAAATAAAGTCAGGAACTTAAAAAAAAAAATTGTTTAATCGTACCATGACACCACAGACAGACAACCACACACTTATTCGTACCATTTATTTATAAAAAAATAAAATGATAAAAACTGGCCTAGGTACAACATGTTGCCTTTATTATAAACAAGATAAAAGAAAAAAAAAATTAATTTATCTTAAAACGATAAAACAAAAAAACAGGTAATAGGTAGCTATGACAAGGTAGCAGGGACGCTGAGCTACCGGCCGGGCTGCGCGCGTATCCAAAAAACACCGAAGCTTATTAAATGTCCCTTATTAAATACCCCGAACACCCTGGAGTAGAACCAACTTCAATTTTGAATACAACTCTCACCACATTTTTGCTCGCATCTTCAAGGACGTTGTCTGAATATCACGAGTCAATATTTATCAATAATTCCTGTATGTTGCCAGTGTTGGGAATCTCCTGGCTGCCACCAGAGTGACACATGTGGCTATGACCACTAACAACCCTCCCCGTAACATTGTTCACATGCAGCTGGGAACCTCTCAATGTAAACAATAGCGGTTCCGCTTTTTATAACTTTTATAAAATTAAGATAAAGAATTCTTTAAGCTTCGATAACGATACCGAACAATGCTAAATTCTGGTAATTTCATGTATAGCTATAATACGTAAAGAAGGTACGAAATCAGGTACAGTCAGCAACGAAAGTCATACTATTGAACGCTAAAGAACATAAGTAGGTACCTAGTGTCAGGTACACTAACCAAGCATAGTGTATCGAATAATTTTGTTTCTACGACTACCTATCTAAGTATTTAGATGTCCATAATGTTTAGTACCTACGTTTCTGTTAGATGTATTTAGCCGCTCAACTGTTGATTGACCTTTAGAAGGCCGATAACAATTACCTAATATTCTATTGTGTCTCGTTAGTGACAGTTGGAGGTTTATGTAAGAAGTACATCTAACAGAAAGGTAGGTAGGTACTAAAACCACTTAATATAAAATACCTACATAATTTTAATATGGCCATGCGGTTGTCCCACATGAAACTAATTAAGTATCTAGGTGCTTACCTAATATTTTACATCCAGGTGAAGCACCGGTTCATAGCCATCCGTAGTTGAGTTTGTTTGGTTGGTTGCCATAACCGTTCGAACAGGGAGTCGAGCTGCAATATTTTATCAGAGGGTAGATACTTTCCAGCACCCGTGTTCTACATCTACTCGACCGAAATACCTACCTACTAAGAAGTAGGTAGCGAGCGCGTGGGAAGCGAAGACGCTTTAGTGCTTTCTCTTCGTTCTTATTTTCATTTTCTTAAAGCGTAAAATTTATTAGGTATCCAGCAATGCTTGAACACAAAATAATTTAAAAATATTTATTTGGTAAGTAACCATTTCCCACAACCCCGACTAGTATCAGCCTGCCATGCCTAGCGGGCCCATCACCAAATACGGCCGATTAGTGTTGAAATATGGAAATTTCGACGATCATTACTTCCAAACCAATTTTTTTCCAATGCTGCTTCCATACAGGGCTAGCTAATGGCAAGACAAATTGATACTTATACGGTATAGTTAGGTTTAGGTTTGAACGTACACCGTCAAACAGACGAGTAATCACCATACTACGTTTGTATGGAAGAATGACCGACTAGCGTAACCTTAAGGCGTGCATGTAATACTGCGTGCCACCTCTTTGAGCCTTACTGCTCGAGGGACGACACAGCCCCAATTTCTCCGCCCGGATGCTCTTCTGATGCGGGCGGAATGAGAGGTATGCTCGCTCTCCTCCGCGGCCTCCTTTGCATGCATCACCTCCTCGCATAAAGAGGTGACAGGATCCCACGCGTCTTCGCTTCCGACCATGGACTAAACCACGGCTGGAAACGAAAGGTCACAGGCATTAAGGGTCGTGACGAGGGTAAAGCGTTGTTAGACCCAAGCTGAGCACTCCTCCAGCGTATGTTGCGCCATATCCTCGGGGCAGTCCACACAGTGATGACAAGCAGGCGTCCGTTCCCGACGGGGGCGACGGGAGTCAGGAGTGTTAGAAAGATTCGAATGACGTCGTATCGTTCGACGCACGCTATTTCGAAAAAAATTGCGAGTGGTACGCCAGTTCGAAAACGCATTGAATACAAAAGCAGTTATATCGAATGATATTATCGCGAACACGCTGATGCGAAATACTTTTTTAATGGTACGCAGTATCGAAATCCAGTGTTGCGTTAATGTCTAGGAATCGAACTCACGACCCCGATGGGTTTGGGAAACAAGAGCAGTGAGGAGTATTATTTTGAGTCAACTATTATTAATCTGCCGCTATAAAAGACCGCTGAAGTTCTCGCGCTTTCACAATTTTTTGGATATCAATTTATTTCTATCAGAGTTGGGCCGTGATAAAAATGATAAATTATATTTAAATAAATAAAATATCTTTATTTTAGACCAAACTTAGTCCATAACTTGTTAGTAACAGATTGTGCTTATAGGCTATGTTAGTGTTGTTAGTACTTGACTTAATTTGTTTAACTTAGCACAAACCTATTGCTATTTTTACCCAGGGGGCCAAGTTTACTAATTTAGATTTCAGATTTTGATTGAGAATTCAGATGTTGTATGGCAAATCTGTCAAAAACTCATAATTATGAGACAATTGACACATTTGTAAATTAGTAGACTTGGCCCCCCGTGCCTTTGCATGGGGAAGTCCGGTCTGCCAGCAATCGCTTTCAGGATACCGCTACGAGTATTTATTTCTGTAAAATGGTTTAAAAAATACATGAAAACGTCAATGAAAATGATCCTGTAGGTAATTCTCTAGATAAGTACCTACATAATTTTATCTACTCATACCATACTCTAAATACCCTATGAAATATAATCTGATAGATTTTGTGTTGTGTTGTGTCAAATAATGGAGAATTAGATTAGATACTTGCTCTAATTTATCCATAGTGAATAACAATTTTTTTTTTTTGCATTGATCTGAACTGATTTATTTTATACTAAATGATGCCCGCGACTTCGCCCGCGTGGATGTCGGTTATTATATACTAAAACCTTACTCGAGAACCACTCTATCCATTCGTGGAAACAGCATGAAAATCGGTGCAGTCGTTTTTGAATTTATCACATACAGGGCGACAGACAGACGCGGCGGAGGATTTTGTTCTATAATGATGTACGTAGGATGTACACACGGCTACACATCAAGCTATACATTGCCAGTATAAGCTGACCTCGCATTGTACGGAAATTCTATACAATGTGAG
Organism: Lithophane leautieri; assembly: GCA_949152455.1. Classification (NCBI taxonomy): domain Eukaryota; kingdom Metazoa; phylum Arthropoda; class Insecta; order Lepidoptera; family Noctuidae; genus Lithophane; species Lithophane leautieri. The sequence continues at coordinate 9,660,663 of OX424472.1, read as the reverse complement.
ATCAGCCTAAACTGGAATTGTATAGCTTGATGTGTAGCCGTGTGTACATAATTTTAAAAGTTTACATAGTTAAAATAATAATAATATGTACAGGTTTATATAAAAAGGCAGGGGAAACAATCATAGTGCATCAAAAAATTCATCTGCATCATTGTCAATGTCAACAGGAAAAGTACCCCAAGAGGCTGGCAGCATTGCCACTTTGTATGGCAATGCTGTCTTTTTGGCCAATTAGGAGCTTAGTTACACTAAAAGGTTTATTTTTTATTTTTCGCTTTTCAGTTCTTTTTTCGTCGGTTTAATTTTTTGTTCGCTTTTGAGTTACCATCCACTCCAGGGTACTCCAGGGGGTTACTCCAGGTTAAAGACCTGGAGTTGATGATGAGTGGTTGTGTCATCAGAACTATGTAGGTGTGCGAAATTTCAACAGAATCGGTTCACAGTTGAAAATTCAGTTGGTGAAAAATCAATCAACCCCATTTTTTCTACCTTTAGGGGTGGATTATAGTTTCCAATTTTAAATGGGACCAACTTCGAGGTATAACCTTCCCAATAAAAAAAGAATTTTTCAAATCGGACGACTCACTAAAAAGATATGCGTTGTCACACATAAAAAAAAATTAATAAAAATACAGGTCGACTTGAGAACCTCCTCCTTTTTTTTCGTCGGTTATAAAATAAGCCAGCCCTCTGGTCACATGAACACACGACCAAGCACATGGTGATATCTTGAAAGACTAAGTGAGCACAGGCCCCATGGCCCTAGTGCTTCAACCCCAAATGGCTCGAACAACCCCTTTTTATTGAAATGGCAGAAATATATTTTCATGTGTATTAATTAAGCACAACTTTGAACAATTTATTACAGTCGCTGTCTTATCTCTTATTTCCCAGTGGATTAGCCTGCTTAGTAATAAAATCATAATAATATTCAAGTTAAGATCATCTTAGTAAGCCATTATTTTTTGTTGTATTAATTGAACAACATTGAATCTTCAAATACGTATTATTACTTATTGGTTTTAAAATTACAAAAAATTTATGTTTTTCCCCTAATTTATGAAACACATTTCAGTTACCTTCGACAAAAATAACATGATTGTAAAGATAAATAAGCATTTAATATTTTGTTAAGGCATTCCAGTAACAGCATTATTCCATGAGTTAACTTAATTAAGCAGTGCTAGAAATCATCATCATCTGAGTCAAGAGCAGCCCTCCTTCTGTCAAACTTCACAGCGCTGGTGGATTTGGGCATCTGTTGATTTAGAGACTCGAGGAGTTGAATCAGTTCTGGTTCCGTTATTTTATTACGAACTTGACCCATCTGGGCCATTCTACAGATCATATTTTCAACCATGGCACCTTTTTCTGGTCTACTGAGTTTAATAGTGTTCACTGCAAAGAAAAGCATATGATTATTTGGATGACCTGTCATGATAATATTCTGAATAAGTATCTAGGTATCTGATGTTAGGATTATATGACTGAATTAATCAATATTATATTATTACGTCTGGCTCTAGCATCTTGACTGAGTGCTTGTGCAAGAATTGTGTGTTTAGCTTCCTCCATTTGCTGCATTCTTTCTTCCTGCTGTTTAGCATGATTGGGGTCACCAGTTCCCTGAAATACATGATTCGGGTTTGAAATAACATCAGCTTGCCTTTTATTTGTGAAAATACGTAAGCTATAAATAATTTTATTCCTATCGAAGGTAGCGAAGTATCGACCCAAACATAACCTCCATCTATGATTCACACTCACCCCATGTTGAGCTTGAAGCTGAGCAAGCCGCTGTTGTCTAATCTTGTCTAATTCTGGGTCAGCCATTTTAATTTTTAAATAGATATATGTTCACAGGAATTTATAAAGTTTTTTTATTTCAATTCAATATTTTTTTTGTAGCTTTCGTTTTTTGACATTTAAGGCGGTATCCACAGGCGGTATCGGTATTGCCACAGAGTACATTTATATGTATTGCGTTCCGTTCCGTTTCTTCACAGATTAAATAGATACGTTTCTTGTTGCTGCACTACGTTGACTTGTTGATCTGTAACGCGATGGGTCGTGGGTTTTTCCGTTTTATGGGGGGTACGGTGCGCCAAGGTAGCCCGCGAAATTCAAATTTTCTTAGGTTTTTTGCAATTTGCAGGTTACAGAGATTAGAGAGATGTATTGCTGATTCTAATGTTTATAATTCTGTAAACCCATATTTGTTACGGCCGCTAATAATATTTAGATCAACATACAACCTGACACTGACCTGAAAATTGCAAAAAACGTAAGAAAATTTGAATTTCTTACGGTTTAAAAATCCTGTGATCTGGACCACATCTACTACCTGATATTTTTTAGAAATAATCTCGATCTATCTATACAATTTGACATGCATATTTACAAGAAAATACATTCTAAAAATATGCAGTAGCTGAGTAAAAACCTAATCAGACTATTATTTTATTGATACTTAGCTGAAACTTATTTTTTAAGTATATATTTTAATAAATACGCATATCAAGTTTGTTTTCAGTCTGTCTAATCCTAAAAAAAAACAAAACAAAAAAGGACTACTGTACTAATAAAAACCAAAAGACAAAAGTACTTCTTTAATAATAAGAGAAAAATAAAAAAATAACTTTAATTTCGGAAGTCGGTGTCTTTGCTTTTAATTTTAGTTTTTGGCCATCGACTTCCGAAATTAAAGTTATTTTTTTATTTTTCTCTTATTATTAAAGAAGTACTTTTGTCTTTTGGTTTTTATTAGTACAGTAGTCCTTTTTTGTTTTGTTTTTTTTGAAGTCGGTCAATTTTTTTTTTAAAGTTTTATTATTTTTCCATTTTTTGTGTAATTTTAATGAGAATTAAAGAGACTAATACTGCTGAAAAAGAACGCCTATCTAAGAATCGCAAACGGAGTGCTATGTCCGGTTCCCAAGAATCACCGTTAGCTTGTCATGCTAGGTTATCTCAGATGAGAAATTACATGCATTCTCATTTGTCACAGGAGTCGCCAAATGATAAGATCTGCCGACTCAATCTTATTCAAAAACGATTAAGTGGCGAGTCGTCTGAACAGCGCAAGTATCGTTTAGATGTTATACGAAACCGGCTGGCTAATGAGACTCCCGTGCCTTCTCAAGAATATAAGGGTGAACACTATACATTTGCTTACACTGTATAGTTCCCCTCATCATCATATTATAAGGTGACCATAATCAGATCTGTAATGTCACTTACAACCTATATGGTTGCAAAGTTCTTATCAATATAAATGAATTAAGTCCAAACACAAGGTAATTACTGTGAACCGTTGAGGAGTTCCGTTAATCGTCCTTCGTCTTCATCATCAGACCCTTAACGATAGTCACAACCCATCCAAGTGTAAGGTTCTTATCAATACAAATTAATCAAGCCCAAACACAAGATATCTGCTGTAAACCACTGAGAAGTTCCCTCGACTGTCTTTCGTCTTCATCATCAGACCCCTAACGACAGTCAGAACCTATCAAAGTGTAAAGTTTTTATCAATACAAATTAATCAAGCCCAAACACTAGGTATCTGCTGTAAACCATTGAGGAGTTCCCTTGACTGTCTTTCGGCTCCATCATCAGATCGACTCCAGGCCTTCATAAAATTGTAGTGCTGTAAAATACTTAATGAATAAATTAAGGAATGCACTAGTTGCCCTTACGATTTTTGAAAGTTCCCCTCGATTTCTCTAGGATCCCATCATCAGATCCTGACTTGGTGACAATGGGACCACCTCAGAAGTATAAGCTTTTGAACAAAAAAATAATTTTTTAAATCTGTTCATAAACGGCGGAGTAATCGGTGAACATACATAAAAAAAAAAAAAAAAAAAACAATCATCCCGAACATAGTACCTCCTCCTTTTTTGAAGTCGGTAAAAAGTAGGAATGATTAGTCCGCCACTGATTGGAAACTGTCCTGGCCGGACCCTAACTATTATTCTAGTCCTTTCCTAACTTAGGTTGATGGCTAGTGTGAAGTGAGATGATTTGAATTCCAAATTCAAATAAATTTTATTTAAGTATAGCATGACCATTGACATAAATATATTACTGCGTAAGGACTGGGCGGACCGCATGTTACAATGACGCCTCGAACTTGGTCCTAAAATGGTCGAACTGAACTTGTACGCGATCGGCTGTCTTCGGGAGCGGTTGTAAATTTTAAGAGCAAAAATGCCAGGTTGTCCCGTAAAGGGTTGCGTGAACTACGATAAAAAGCAGAATAAAACAAATTATAACATTTCACATCACCGGTAAGATACAAATATGTCATTAAATCGCCTTCTAACATTATTTAAAACAATTTTCTTTGTTGTCTCAACCTTTGGCAAAGACGACGCGAAGCCGCGTAAAAGTGCGCCATAACTTTGCAGCGGCGCGCGTTGTAGCCGATGAAATTAAAATATTTAATTAATAATATTACTATAAGATTAAACTATGTACAAAATTGGTTTATTAGAAGGCCTTAATAACTTAATAACACAAACAAAATGCAAAAAATAAAAAATTTGAAAAAAAAAAAAAGGTTTTTAGTTCTTTGTACCTCGAAAAATACCACACCCTGCTCTTACAAGGTTACGTCTAGGAGCAGACCACGCCGATTGACATCGTAGTTCATACTAGTTCTAATAGATGGCGTTAATGTTTTTAGTAGGGCGACTGCGTCCGTCAAATGTTCGGACAACCGTCAATGAGCATGACAATGTTTTTTTATTTTTTCAAAACCAGTTTTTCGTTTTGTTTTCCTGCCTTTCGATTTTTCTTTGATAACGCTGTTTGTCATGACATGGCAGCAACGAACGCAGCACAGCTATCTATCGACCATTTAGGGACAAAATTATTACAATTTCCATATGAATTGAAGAAAGCTTTTGGTATTACCCTTTCAAAGTTATTCGTTATGGTATTGGGAGGCGCAAAATTTAAATCTTGTCAGAGGTGCTCATGCCCTAGCAATGACACTGGTAATGGTCTCGAGTTGGTCAAGAGACCACGCCTTTATTGCGATAGATAATCGGCACGATGACGGATGAGCTCAACATGACTCGTCGACAAACTCGTGTTCCTACTAATTTCCCAAGGTAGCATGACCTCTTTATATTAGTTTCCAGGGGCCGTATTATGACGTGTTAATGCCATCATTTTTCCAGTGCGAGTGAGAGACGGAGCTATACAAGGCCGATAGCACCATCCTTTTTTCGCAGTGGAATCATGATGGCATTAATACTTCATAATACGGCCCCTGGAATGATAGCTACCTTTTGTACGGAATCACGTCAGTGTTTATCATCAAAGCGACCAAGTGGGCCAAAACAGACCTTGTTACATCCTTGAGAAAAATTACCTTTATCATTTCACACAGTAGGTACACACGGCTACACATTTCCAGTTTATGTTGATCTCGCATTGTAATTATTGTATTTCCGTACAATGCGAAGTCAGCTTATACTGAAAATGTATAGCTGTGTAGCCGTGTGTACATGCTGACTATATCACTAGCCCACCAGTAAGAACTATGTACATAACATCACGCCTCTAGGTATTTACCGACGAGGCGTGCAGTGCTGAGGTCTATAGTTCACCAGTTTTGTGTCTCATCTAAAAGGGAGTGAGTGAGCTGACCCGGGAAATGAACGCGGTACCCCAAGCTCAGCAAGAACATTATTAATTTTTTTATCAATTACGGTTAGCTTGTAGTTAGTGCCAAAATTATTGGACCATAATAATAATATTTTACAAATATATAAGTACAAATACTGGAGTAACTTAAATATTTTTGTTTATTTACGTAACATTATCATGCCACTGAAGTGTTTGGTATTCCATTTTCCCATGAGTATTGCAAAAGGCTAAAACAGCTAATTTATTTACTGCTACTGATAGTCTTCCAAATGCTACCAACTCGGCAGGGCTGATGGTAGCAGTTTGGTCATAAATACATCGTACCATGTATGTTGCATGAAATCTCACTGGGTCTCCTGAAATTTTTAAATAAAGAGGCTTTTATTAACCCTTGCACCGCCAATGTCTACTTGAATGTTCATTCACATTACTAGCAATTTATTATGAGTGAATTGGATCAAATCAGGCAGTCAATGAGTTAAATCATTTTGTATCTCATATTACCAGGGTATAAAAGAAAGTCACAGCCAAATTTTGATCCATTTGTTATATGATGTCTTCTTTCCCATAAATTCTTAAAAATCCTGAATTTCGTAGCACCTTTTCCTTCTACAACACTGGGTTTTAAAACGTCAATGTTAACATTTTTCTTTTCTGTAACAATCAAGTTTATTAAATAACTAGCTGACGCCCGCGACTTCGCCCGCGTGGATGTCGGTTATCTCTAAATATATATAACTCAAATCAAAATCCTTTCTTAGCGGATGTCTACGTCATAACATCTACCTGCATGACAAATTTCAGGCCGATCCGTCCAGTGGTTTGGGCTGTGCTTTGATAGATCACTAGGTCAGTCAGTCAGTCACCTTTGAGTTATATATATTTAGATTCTGAAGTACATAGTATATTAACATAATTATTGGAAAAAAAAATTACCTGTAGCTATGTAATGTTCTGTTGGTAAGTGTGTAAGAACATGTGCAGGAGCTAGATTTGGCAATTTGTTAATTTCTTCTTGTAATAATATTTTTTTGTCTAACTGAATGTCTGTAAAATAAAAGTTTCAGAGATATTATTTACAAAAATTCATTTCCCAGCAAATATTTTTTTTACAAGCCAGCATATGTACACATGGCTACAAATCAAACTATACTTTTCCAGTTTATGCTGATCTCGCATTGTATAGGATTTCCGTACAATGCGAGGTCAGCTTATACTGGAAATGTATAGCTTGATGTGTAGCCGTGCATACCTGTTACTCCTTTAGACAGCAGCTTTTGTCTTTTCCCAGCAATAATAATGTCAATCTTCTGTGACAACTGTTCTATTTTTCGCTTCTTCAAAGCCTCAGTTTGCTCTGATAAAACACTACAACAGTAAAAAATCATGTTAGCCCCAACGGCAACAAGACAACCAATGGCCAAATACTTTCAATCTCATATTATCCTAAAACTGTTACATAATGCATAATCAGCATATAATGTTCCCACTGCTGGGATACAACACAGGCCTCCTCTCTGTTAGAGGGAGTGGGCTGTAATCCACCATGCAGGCCCAGTGCGGGTTAGTAGATGTTGCATGTCTTCAAAGTTTCTTCCCTGTTCTTCTCCATAGAGATCTACGTTTTGGAATAGGCAACTAGCTTCAACTTTCTGACTAACTGACCTATTCTCGGATGACTAAAAGTGCCTAGAATTGGTTTACTTAATTGAAATAAATGCTTTGAGTTTGAGTTTTGGTTGTCGGACATGCCAGTTTCCTCATGATGTTTTCCTTCACTGTTTAGAGAGCAGTGGTGATGAAATAATTTACACAAAGTAAAGCGTCTGACATGGTTCAAATTTACGACCTACAACTTTAAAGCCACAGCCGTCACCACTGGGCCACCACTGCTCTACCACTAAAATGGTTATTATAACTTAAATATAAAAAATTACAGCAACTTGTCAACAAAACTTTACGTAATTTACTTTTGTTCCAGGTCTTTTATTAACTGCTTTTCTTCATCTGTAGGTCTTTTTGTAAAATTTGGTAATTCAAACAACTCGCAAACACCAGTTCCTACTAACAATGCAGCTTCTTCAGATGTTAAAGCCATTGGTAATCCTTAAAACATAAAACATGATGATTTTATAAATCATTCTATTTTTTACAATTTGCAATTTTATAGGCAATTATCACATACCTAAAAAATCATTTTGTCTTGGAAACGATGGTATGGAACCTATTAGTGAACCGCATATACGATGGTTAGCTCGTAGAACGTACCAATCTAGATTTAGAAAAAACTAATAAGAAAAAAACCATCACAATAAAATATTTAAATGATTTTAAGTTTTAAATTACCTTCAGAATTCCATACATAAGCAATGCCATTTTCAACGTAAAGTGATATCATCTTTCTATTTTAATATTTTCGATTTTTAATATACAACACACAATAATCATACCACCGCACCACAAAAATTGTTAACACCTTCATCAACAAATCGATCAACCTGAGGGGCAATTCCCGTATTTTTAATGAACGTTCGCATTCGCATCTCATTCGCAATCTGTCAAAAACACTATCAATTTACCAACATTTTTGACAAGTTTGACAGATTGCGACTGGAATTTGAACGTTTTTAAGTACGAGAATTGGCCTTCTGAAATCTGTGCTCAAATCTCAAACCAACAAAAAAAAAAGACAGAGCACTGCAAAGCAAACGCACTGCGAACATCAAAAGTGAAGCCACATTTACATCTGTGTGTAAAAAGGGTTGTCATTTGTTAAAATTTTTCCCTATATTTTGGGGAATAATATTGTATGAGTAGGATAATATTGTACGAGTAAGATATTGTTGAGTCTGGTATTATAACTCAATTGTTAAGAAGGTTCTATTTCGAAACAAAAACAAAACATTTTAACATCGCTATTTCGTATAGCTACTATTCATTAGCTTTTAGATACAGTATTACTTGGAAATCTAAAGTATGAAACATAAAAAAGAAAACATGAATATAATTACTCGAAATACGAAATCATAATTTAAATCGGTTTAATTGAATGGGAAAATTTGAAATCACATTGTGGCAAGCCTCTCACGTTATGTTACTGCTTTCATTCATTCATTAGTTGAGGTTTTTTGTTCCAAGTAACCTTAAATTCATACTTAATTAAATTTAAAAAATGATGTTATTTCAAGTACGTGCAAGTGAAAAGTGATTCCGTGAGACTTTTTATGTGATATGTTCCTACAAGTTTTCACTACACAAGAAAGCATAATTCTATTTTTTTTATTGAAGTTTACTAGACGACGACTCGTGACGTACTAGGAGTAGTAATGGCAATTAATGCGATTTTTCATTAATTTCATTAGCAAGTGAATTATTGAGTCTTAGCATGATAATTGCTATTGCTATGCTAATAGCTAATATGATGATAATTGATAATAATGAAGTATGAAAATTTTATTAAAAGTGCGAATTAAAATGGTGAACGCTCATTTTAATTCGCACTTTTAATGAAAATGAAAATGTACGAAGCGATAATTCACTTAGCACTTCACGAAATTTCGCAACTAAATTTCATTAGCTAAATGCTAAATGATTTTTCACAAGCTAACAATGAATGCGAATGCTAATTAATCCATCACTAACTAGGAGCGATGAGCATAGTTTTTGTGTAGGTGTGTGCGTGAGCCTGTGTGTTTACTTGCAGGAGCATAGTTTTGTGGCTACACGTTTGATGTACGTAGTGCTCCGTCTTTCTTATTTTGTTGGTCTGAGCTTTTTACTGAGTAGTCCGATTTGAACGATTCTTGATTGGGGTTGATCGTTTTTTCACTTGAATTCAACTGTGAACCGATTCTGTAGAAACTTCACGTTTTTTTGTTTTTTTTTTTGTATTTCTGCACTCGCCATCAAGTCTTTAACCTGGAGTTCATCTGATGATGGAAACGGAAGTCAGTCGCGAAAGCTCCTCAGCAGTTTACAGCAGCTACATCTTATTTGAGCTTAAAAAATTAACAGCAGATTTTAGCTACAATAATAAATGGGGTAATTGTGCCTCGGATTGTGATTGAAAGTGTTACGGAATTAAAAAAACTTTTTTACAAAAAAAATTAACTGACGAAAACAAAAACTGAAAATCGAAAAATAAAAGTTTGATAAAGCCGCAATGGACGTTTTTCATAGGTAGGGGGAAAAGGGTGTAAAGTTCACTCATCCACCATATTATAAAAGGGAGGATCTTCCGACCAGACGGGTGTTGTGTCTGGCGGGCCACTGCCCACCGATTGATGTTGGATTTTTGTATATACGTCTATCACGCGATAAACTCTAATTGCGCGATGCAGGATATAAGTGACGTCAGGATTTTTGTGTGACGTCAAGTCAAGATGTGAAGATACCGCCACAGTTGGTTAACTGTCAAAATGAAACCCCTTTTGCGTTTGCGTTCAATTGTTATTTTATGAGCGCTATGGTGTGCTACGGTTTCCTAGAAAAGCGGTTCCGTCATATTTTAGCGGACGTCATGAAAATCTGTCATTTTCACCAGTATTTGACAATAAGTCAAAGCCCGCGTCCCAGAAAATTTTCAATCACCAGAGGGCCAATTCTCTTGCTTAAAAAACGTTCAAATTCAAGTCGCAATCTATCAAACTTGTCAAAAATGTTGGTAAATTGATGGTTTTTTGACAGATTGCGAATGCGATGCGAATGTGAACGTTCTAGAGAATTGCCCCGCAGATTTGCTCTCACCGTACTCAGTCTCAATAAAAAGTGTCCATACTGAGAAGAGTGAGCTCACACATTAAGATCTGTTACTGAGACAAAAAAATAACAGATCCAAATATCTGTTATTAAATCACAGCCTGTGATTTTTGTACGGACGATAAATACGTATTTAAATCCCAATCGAATATCTTCTTTATTTCTTTTTATTTAAAGTCGAAAATCGTATCTATCTGTTATTAAATAACAGCCTGTTATTTTTGTACGGATAATAAATACGTATTTAAATCTCAATTGAATATCTTCTTTATTTCTTTTCGTTCAATTCGAAAATCGTATCCGAAATTTTAACAGTAACAGTCGCGTTAACAGTCTTGATGATCTGTTATTTTAGGTAACAGATATATTTTATTGTTAGGAGCAACTGTTATCTGCTATTTTATAATATCTGTTATTTCTATCTGTGACGATAAATACGCCTCACTCCTACTTGTCAGTGTCACTGTCACTACTGTGGTCACTACCAGCTGTAAGCAGTGGCTGTGCGTGGGCTGTTGAAAATAAAATTTGATGAAATTGAATCTAAAGTTTTATGAAAATGTATAGAAAATAACAAATCTTTATCAACTTCTTATAGGACATTATAGAAAAATGAAAGCTATTGTAATTGTTTAAACTGTATTACCTGTATGTTTTGAATGTAATAGCTCTTCTGTTATTATTTACAAAGTGTTTATCACAGTTGAAAGAATAATTTCGGCGGTGGTTATATAATATTCTAAATAATGTCAAGCAGAAAAATCATTGTTGGTATGTACGTTTTTTAGCATTTCTTAATTTATTTGAAGTCTTTATAAATCCACCTTGTCTGTCAAGTCCTAAAATTTGGAAGTTGATGGGGTCCCTCTAATCATAATATTACGCCGGTAGCTAAGCATTCAAATAAGGTCCACTATACTTACATAATTATGTAGTCCCTACACCATAAGTAGAACATAAGTTGGCATTACAATGAAAGTGTTTAATATTATCATTTGCCCTAACCAGCTATATGATGCCTCACCAATGTTAATGAAATCAAAAAAGTTTTTTCAGAATTGAAGAAATTTCTTCTGGTTGTGGAGAAACTTGCCCATTGTTCTCTATACGAAAACTACCTTTTGGAAGAGACTAGAATCAGTTCTATTTCGTTGTTTATGACGTTCAAAAGTGCCTTTTATGTGCCAAATTAAGTGCCGCGGCAGCGGCCGGCGTGTGCCAAAAACGACTAGAATATCCAGAAAAACATATTTTTGATAGGGTTAGTTAGTTGGGGTTCTGAATACTGGAAAGATTTTTATAAACGCCGCGCCACCGGTGTCCATTATGGGAGCCGACGGTGCCGACAGCCGATGTTTTTTCATCTCGGCTGCCGGCAGTAATATCATTGCCAGTTCCTAATGGCGTTATTTTTTAGAGCGGCGCCGGCAGCGGAGGCACTCCCAATAATCTTTACATTAGGCCTATCATAAAGTAGTTTCACAGAATAGTATGACTATATGTGTATTATAACTTTTCAGGTGGTGGCACTGGCTTCATTGGAAGTCATCTTGGGAAACTTCTTGGTCGATATGGCTACAATGTTCAAAATGTAGCCCGTATGCCAGCCACCAATAACATTTCATGGACAGTGCTAGAAAGCTCAGGCTTGCCCAAAAGGTCATTAGCTGTTGTCAACTGCGCAGGCCAACAATTCATGGACTTTACAAAGTCCTGGACACCTGGGTAAGGTATCCTAAGATATTTACATGTTTTATTTTGTATTTCACTGGATGTCAAAAAAAGACCCTGCAAAATGTTCAAGTACAGGCCGGTATAGATACAACAATAACTAGAAACATTTTTCATTATTATTCAAAACTTGGGCATCCTAGTAAAACTTTTGTTACTCCCTCTAACAATACCAATATAAGGGAGTGGAAAGAATATTGTACCCAGCAAAGTGACTATCTAGTGATCACCTCCAGATTCTAAGAAGCCTGCACCTAGTGTGACTGCAACAAGCTGTAGTAATAGACACTACACATATTAATATTAACTCTTTTCAGATTTAAACAAAATGTCAAGAACTCCAGAGTATTCACAACCAAAGCCCTTGCTAAAGCGATTAACGGAAGCAATGACAAGCCAAAGGTTTATGTTGTCCTCACTGGCGTTGGTGCTTATGAACCTTCAGAGTGTAACAAGTACGATGAAACAAGCCCCACCACAGGTCATGACTTTTTCTCCAGGCTAACCATTGAATGGGAAAAAGCTGCTCATGTAGATCCACCTGTAAGGCTTGTAAGTATTTATGCAAATATTATCACTAAATATCTATACATATTATTAATAAAATCGCTTTTCGTGTTTGTCCTTATGTCCGCGTTGTTCTTCTAAATCAAGCAACAGATTTTGATGAGGTTTTCACCATCGTAAGAAATCTGGATGTTTTGTCTCCGAAAAAACGAGCGAAGCAGGGGCGGGTCGCTAGTTAAAAAATAAAACTAAAATCCCCGCCGCGTCTATCTGTCTCAACACGATAAACTCAAAAACTACTGAACGAATTTTCACTCGGTTTTCACCAATGGACAGAGAGATGGACGGAGTTCATAATATTATAGGCTATTTAACATCAAGCTACGACCCTTAGGAGTCGGCGAGCGTTGCGACGCGGTGTGGGTAGTGAGTTTTTTTTTGTATAAAAATGTGGCTGTTATTTTAATATATTGTGTATCTAACGACGTCCCCGCGAACGAAGTTCCGGGCTGAAGCTAAGTAGTATGAGATATAAAAAACTTTTTACAAAAACCGGCCAAGTGCGAGTCGGACTCGCGCACGAAGGGTTCCATACCATTATCTATAATAACGGCAAAAAAATCACGTTTGTTGTATGGGAGCCCCCTTAAATATTTATTTTATTCTGTTTTTTAGTATTTGTTGTTATAGCGGCAACAGAAATACATCAGCTGTGAAAATTTCAACTGTCTAACTATCACGGTTCATGAGATACAGCCTGGTGACAGATGGACGGACGGACGGACAGCAGAGCCTTAGTAATAGGGTCCCGTTTTACCCTTTGGGTACGGAACCCTAAAAACCAACCAACTAATAAGTAGGCTATATCATAATTTCGAAAGTCGCTGTTTTTGGTTTAGAATTTTCGTTTTTTTTGCCACCATTTACCGAAATTAAAGTCATTTATCACTGTGTTGTTTTTTTTAGTCGGTTGTTTTGTTTTTGTTGTAAAAAGATTTTAATTTTGACTGTTTTGTTGTGGTACTTACCCCACACAAATTCGAACACAACAACATGCTATGTAAATAACAGTTTCAGGAAGTTATCTTATGATCATTCACATACACTAAGTGGGAAAAATACGTACCTATTATTGAAGCTAACTTAAACTCTACCCATGCACAGGTAATAAAACTTATATGGGACGTAAGCTTCCTCTACCAAATGAAAAATAATTTTCTAAGGGCCGATTTTTCAATCCTCAGTTAAATCGTTGAATAGTTGCCTAGCGTATAAAATTATCTGGCTGTTTATCAGGCGAATAAATATTTTCAATTTTTCAATCGTTTATTAACTGTAGAATAGTTATCCGTAGTCTTTGTTAACCAACTTCAGACTGTTTATGTGCAAGCGAGATGCACAGATACAGCATTGCGATTCTGTAACCATCTCACCGTGTAAACTTGGGTGAAGTGAGCGTGGAGTGAGCTGTCATTGTCATCGACACATACTGATGCTAAGGCAGTGACAGCTCACTCCACGCTCACTTCACCTAAGTTTTCACGGTGAGATGGTTACAGAATCGACCGGCAGTATTCAATGTGTTAGACAAGAATAGAAACAAAAAATGTGTTTGACATTTTGACGAGATTTCTTAGCTTTTGTTTAAATCCACAGATGGTCAGCTATTGTAGCGACCTTTTAGTTTTTGTTTGTAGGTAAGTTGATAGAAGTGGGCATGTATTTAGATAATAAAACTTTTAAAAAAAAAATTGACCGACTTCAAATCAAAAAACAAAACAAAAAAGGACTACTGTACTAAAACCAAACGACAAAAGTACTTCTTTAATAATAAGAGAAAAATAAAAAAAATAAAAAATAACTTTAATTTCGGAAGTCGGTGTCTTTGCTTTTAATTTTAGTTTTTGGCCACCGACTTCCGAAATTAAAGTTATTTTTTATTTTTCTCTTATTATTAAAGAAGTACTTTTGTCGTTTGGTTTTAGTACAGTAGTCCTTTTTTGTTTTGTTTTTTTTGAAGTCGGTCAATTTTTTTTTTTAAAGTTTTATTATTTTTCCATTTTTTGTGTAATTTGATTTTTGTAATCACCATGGGTAGACCAACTAAAGGAGCCGCCCGCATGAAGAAAAACAGAATTAAAGAGACTAATACTGATGAAAAAGAACGCCTATCTAAGAATTGCAAACGGAATGCTATGTCCGGTTCCCAAGAATCACCTTTAGCTTGTCATGCTAGGTTATCTCAAATGAGAAATTACATGCATTCTCATTTGTCACAGGAGTCGCCAAATGATAAGATCTGCCGACTCAATCAGTCGTCTGAACAGCGCAAGTATCGTTTAGATGTTATACGAAACCGGCTGGCTAATGAGACTCCCGTGCCTTCTCAAGAATATAAGGGTGAACACTATACATTTGCTTACACTGTAAAGTTCCCCTCATCATCATATTATAAGGTGACCATAATCAGATCTGTAATGTCACTTACAACCTATATGGTTGCAAAGTTCTTATCAATATAAATGAATTAAGTCCAAACACAAGGTAATTACTGTGAACCGTTGAGGAGTTCCGTTAATCGTCCTTCGTCTTCATCATCAGACCCTTAACGACAGTCACAACCCATCCAAGTGTAAGGTTCTTATCAATACAAATTAATCAAGCCCAAACACAAGATATCTGCTGTAAACCACTGAGGAGTTCCCTCGACTGTCTTTCGTCTTCATCATTAGACCCCTAACGACAGTCACAACCCATCAAAGTGTAAAGTTTTTATCAATACAAATTAATCAAGCCCAAACACGAGGTATCTGCTGTAAACCATTGAGGAGTTCCCTTGACTGTCTTTCGGCTCCATCATCAGATCGACTCCAGACCTTCATAAAATTGTAGTGCCGTAAAATACTTAATGAATAAATTAAGGAATGCACTAGTTGCCCTTACGATTTTTGAAAGTTCCCCTCGATTTCTCTAGGATCCCATCATCAGATCCTGACTTGGTGACAATGGGACCACCTCAGAAGTATAAGCTTGTGAACAAAAAAAGAATTTTTTAAATCGGTTCACAAAAGGCCGAGTAATCGGAGAATATACATAAAAAAAAAATAAAAAAAAACAGTCATCCGAACATAGTACCTTCTCCTTTTTTGAAGTCGGTAATAAAAAGGATCAGTAACAAACAAATTTTCTGTGTGTTAACTGTGTTTTCGACTTGGTACTATAAGTTGAGCCTAGTGGTTTCAAATTGTTAAAATAATGTCGTCCCGAAAATGTAAGAAAAGTGATAATTGGAGATTTGTAAAAAAAAACTATCGAAAATTGAATCAAAAACATCCATCTTTTCAATAACACAAGAGCACGAAAACACGCAGAGACAAAGCACATTCAAAACAAACGTCATAACGTTATTTATTCCCTAGAATAACGTATTATCTGGGGCTTGAAGGGACAGTTAACTTTATTCCTCAGTTACGAGCTTTATTCGTCAGGTACTGACTATCTGACTGTTGAAAAATCCAGAATCTTGCTATCTATGGAATAAACGCTATTCGATTCTTTATCTGAGGATTGAAAAATCGGCCCTTAGTCGGTCTACAATTGACGAAAATATCGAAGAATAAATAAAAAAATTAACACTGCAAAACTTACAATGGGCTAACCTTATTGCTTTTTGTTTCGATCTCTTCCAGGCAACCTTAAACAATTTCTATTGTTTCCCCACAGGTAATAATTCGTTCCGGCGCTGTGCTGGGCCGCTGGGGAGGCATGATCAAAAATATGTTCCTCCCGTTCTACCTCGGGCTCGGCGGCCGCATCGGCAACGGCAAGCAGTACCTGCCGTGGATCCACATAGACGACCTCACGCGACTCATACTCTTTTCTATCGAAAATGAAAACGTTCGCGGTGTGCTGAACGGCGTGTCGCCGCAAGTCATCACCAACGATGATTTTACTAAAGTAAGTACGAGACATTTATTTATAAAAGAACCGACTTCCAAAAACTACAAAGTGAAAAAATTAAAGTTATAAAACTAAATCACAACTACGACAAAAAAGTCAACTAAAAAGATATAAACAAGACATTACAGACAGACAAACTTAAAATCCGTAATCACACATGATATATATAAGTCGAACAGGTTGTGGGACTCCGGATTTTTGTTTTTTATTTGTTTTTGTTATTTTCAAACTGAATACCGACAAATATTCAAAAAAGGGTCAGCTTCAAATCAAAATAGTAATCATAGATTCGCTGATTTAGAGATAAATGTAAAATGATTATTATTTTTGGGTACTCTTCTGAATTTATGAAACCTCGACAGATTTGCCAAAAGGCTCCATCAATTAGTCAGATATTTACTATTATATTCACTATCAAGACGGCGAAATCTATCAGAGAGAATAACTTTTGTTTGTGCTGAATATCATTTAAAAATTGATCAAATTCAATTTTTGTGTGACAGTCCACAATATCTTCGTCAGATTTGCTTATGTGGTTTTGAAGGAGATGACCATACTGACTGAATCAGGCAGTCAGTTCCATTCTGGACACGAGATCGACTGAGCGTGATCGGCGGACTCGTTGCGCCCTTCTAATTCATTTAGACTTTTCTAGTTAAAGTGATTATACGCGTTTCCTTTGCCCACGAAGTAGACAGACAGTTACATAATTAACAATTTAATTGATAATTCCCTTCTGTCGATGATTGTGAGCCCGTCATTCCTAGACTATTCAGTTACATAGGTCTCATCATTCGGACCAAGCCCTATACATTTTTGCCCAATGTCTTTTGATGCATAAGAGTCGATGGGTTGGGCATGGAAGCGCCGTTTTTATTTCGTTTCAATTCTAACGTAGCAGACATGTCTTGTTATTATGTCATGGATATTTAAAATAACAAATATAATAATTATTTTTCAGTCTTTCGCCAAAGCGTTGCAGAGACCTGCTTTTCTGCCAGTCCCCGAAGCCATCTTGAATATGTTGCTCCACAATGAGAGAGCGATGATAATGACAAAAGGGCAGTACGTCGTACCAAAAAGAGTTATAGAATATGGTTTCAAATATATGTACTCAAATATTGACACTGCTTGTCAAGAATTCGCACACCTCTTTCCGAAGAAGCATCCTCTTAAATAGATGATTGCTTGAGTAAGTGAGGAGTTGATGGTTAAAATACTTAGATGAGGAACGATATACTGTGTTTTAAACAGCCAACAGATTTGCTTTGTTTTGCATTTTTTTTGTAATCTCTCATTTGTTTCTATTAAGTATTTAATATTCGTAATTTTTGTGCATACTTAATTAAATTATTGTTAACAAACAGATTGTGTATAATTAAATTATTGTTAACGAATACATAAATGTATTTTGGTTGTTTTCCCTACATTTACGTCATTAATTCGTAGCTGCGACATACTGTTCTAGCCAACTAGGTACTTGCGTTTTAGCAGCTACTCTGGTAGTTCTATTCGGCTACACTTAGTTCTTTTAGCAAAATGAAGTCCTCGTCGGCAACTGCTAAGTACCTATACCTGTGACTAGTACAGTCTAGGTATACATATTGCCAACTAGAAGTCAATGTAGACAGGTGTATTTGTATTACACTTCCATATTGACTTTTGTGTTCCTAACTAGTAATAGGCATGCAACAGCAATTTTAAACAATTTTATCTAATAACCCTCCTTTTTTCTTCGCCGTAGTCGGGTAAAAAAAAAATAGGCTTTTCTTGTTCTTATCTTTAATTTTCATTGAACACAACATCAAACAGATTTTAGCTTGTTCAAGATCTTTATTATTACCTTAATCAGTAATGTAATAGTAGATAATTACATAAGTAGGTAATATAAGTTACATATACCGTAGGTACACAATAACACAACATTCGTATAAATCTTACAAACAATTGTAACAGCTTAGTTATAAAATAAACATTTATAAATTGACCTATCTAAACGTACATTAACGTCTACTTATAGATACTTACTATACCTAATAAAAAACTCATCTGGACAACACTCGGAAATTGGGAATTATCTCTCTAAGGGGGGTATTACACTATCATACATTGGATCCCATCTCTTATCCTAAATATGTGAACCCTAGAATCATATCTGTGTATTACATTATCATAGTTCTTTGATCCTATATTTTGTCATAAGTGGTTACAATTGTCAATTAAAACAAAATACTGAAGCCTTTCGGCACACAATATAACAAATAGAACTTTAAGAACACCAATGAAGCCAAAACAATGAACTCCCGCCCGCCCGGCAGAAATTTGCCTTGTTTTTAGTACAGCAGTGTTGCCAATGCCAACAATAATCTTTCAACAATCAATTTTATCCGTCAATAAAACCGTCACAATAATTAATTGCCTTACAATTTAGAATATGGCAGTAGCAATGCTGGAAAGGCAAAATCACATAATTTTAAGGACAGATTTTGTATCAGGAAATTATGAAAATAAATGTGAAAATTCAATATATAATTCAGTGAAAATTTAATATTAATCCTAACTAGCAACAAATGTCAAAAATCTTTGATCAAAGTGAAAATGATTCATATGTTTTTATTACACTATCATTTATATATGACTTATTGATCCTATATATGATATAGTGTAATACCCGCCTAAAACCAAAATGGCCGCCAATAACGGCAAGACATTGAATTTACTCTACAAATTAGTAATCTTTATGTGAAACAAGTGACAATCCTTGAGGAATGAGTTCATCAAGTTCTATGAGTGTAGAGTATGTTTGAAGTTCAATTCGTATAATGCGAGTGTTCAGGGGTTGTTTGCCTCGATCTGTGCGAACCTCTCGACCAGCTTGTTGACGAAATTGCGTAGGATGTCTTGACGCATGCGCCCCACGTCGAGGACCTCTTCGTGGTTGGCCTCATCGTTGTTCTCGTAGCTCGTCACACATTCGTTGGTGATGAGGGACAGCGCGAACACGTTCAAGTCGCAGTGTCTTGCGGTGATTACCTAGAATAAAAAAGCCGTTAAGTTTTCAATTTAAAATTTTAAAAATTATTTATAAATTTAAAAATTTATTAGATCCTATAATTTTTCTAATCCTAAAATAATTAATCCTATAATTAATTTATAGACGCAGCATTGCTTACTTAGTTGTTTATGTTATGACGTATTGCTACTCGTATTGTGCCTTTTTGCGGGCATGATATAACCTAGATACTTAATAATAATTTCGTAATAACGCCTGTAGGTATTTTTCAAGCGGTTGGCGTCAGATATCGATCGAACACGGGACCCGGCGCTTGCAACCACTAGACCAAACAGGCAGTATAATACTACTCAATTAATTAATTACCATACATATATATCTATGCTTTTGTCCTTACCTCGTGAACGGTGGACATGCCAACAGCGTCGACTCCGACCATCTTCAACATGTTCAGTTCTGCGACGGTCTCGAAGTTAGGTCCTCCGAGGCACGTGTACACACCCTCCCGGACTATGTTGTCTATGTTCAACTCTTTCGCTATCTGTAAAAAGATATACATTTCACAATTTATTCATTCGCTCGGATTACTCTTTGCTTTGCTGCCGTTTTCTTTTCCACAGGAACTGTACCTACCTATATTTTTTCGGGATAAAAGTTGCATATGTCACTCTCTAGACTATTATTATGTAAAATCAAGGCGATCTGTTACTCCGTATTTTCGTGAAAGAAGAACAACCAACAAACCCTCGCATTTATGTTTATCTAGCTGTTGCCCGCAACTTCGCCCACATGAAGGTCGTAAATTATCCCAAAAACTAGGTATCCGATGTCCTATAAGGTCCTAACCCAGGTCATGGTCTACCTGTGTGCCAAATTCCATCGAAATCCGTCCAGCCAGCCGTTAAGGCGTGAAAAGGTAATACTTACTTAGACAAACAGATAGAGTTAATTTCACATCACTACATATAATAAAACAAAGTCCTCCGCCGCGTCTGTCTGTCCGCGATAAACTCAAAAACTACTGCACCGATTTTCATGCTGTTTTCACCAATGGATAGAGTGGTTCTCGAGGATGGTTTTAGTAAGTATAATATAATTTGTCAAGCAGGCTAAGCCGCGGGCAGATCAAGAAGAAATAGGGATTGCATTTTAGTGTGTCTAGTTGTCTGTTTGCACGTTTTTAGTTTCGTGACTTTTAGGGAAACTTGGTGTCGGCACTACATGGAGTTTTATTTGTGGCAGATAATCTTGCTTGGTGATAAATAAATACCGACTCGCAAACGGATATAAAATAATCAACAAACTACTTATAAGTATGTTTAGATTACATATATAACCATACCTACTATTTCCTTAGTCAAGATATTTTGTCGTTATCGTCTAAACGATTTGTTTTAATCTCCATGCTATTTATTCTACACGGTAATAGGCCTATAATACCTATACAAAGCCGGCCAAGTGCCGAACCACGTACAATGAAGAGTTCTGTAGTTAAGATGAATTTATCGCAAGTACAAAAATATTGTAGTTGCAAAAATGTTTTTGCAATTGCAAATGTAAGTTGGAAGATTATTACTCGGTAACTTGTAGAGCCTACTTAGCTGTGATAGTTTTCCTTTTAATTCGTTCCTATATATACTACTGCCATGCATTTTTCACATATCAAAACTAATCATTTAGCTGGCAGGGGAGGGAAGACACTTAACTGTAACAAAATTTTTCACTTTAAAGCTTAATATTTCGCAAACAGATCCCTGAATCCAAAAATCGTTTTCACAAACTCACAATATTTTTGAACGACCTTTCCAACGACACCGCACCATGGGATAGACGAGAAAAAAAAAAACATCCCAACTTTATGTATAGGGGAGAAACATAAAAAAAAACTTGTTTTTATTTTCCCTCTTTGTACTTTGTCGGTGTGATTTATATGACCCATACCAAATTACAGCTTTCTAGTACTAAGAGTCTCTGAGCTAATCCGCAGACAGACAGACAGACGGACACTATTGTTGACTATGGAACCATAAAAAGGTCATATTCATAAAAGTGTTGTTCAATTAAACCTTGTGAGGTTTAATTGAACAACACTTTTATTCGTTGGAATAAAAATGTTTCATAAAATGTCATTGGTGGTTTACTCGATAAATAATTACCAAACCAGTATTCTACTTTTTACCACTAATAATATCAGAGCGCCCTCCGTCACAAGGCAAACAGGAAGGTGCCGCATAGCGTCTACATACGCAGCTCATTTTGTTGTGCGTCAATTTGTAAATCGTACTCGCGACCCCTGATAACCTTGGCTCTAGTTATGTTAAAGAAACCGGGTGCTTCACAAATCATTTTTAAAGGATGACAAAGGAACTGATTGCGAGTTATCTCAAATCTTTAGCTGCATCTGCTTTTCAGAAAGACGCACATTACAGGTCATAAAGCCAAAGATTAAAACTCACGTGCGAGAAAATGTGAAACGATGTTACGTTTAACTAGTTATACACTTATGTATATTTGACATTACCCCCGTTACAATACCACTCTCTGATAACATGATACCTAGGCCATTTTTAACTCCGATGGTAGCACTTACCTCTCGGGCAACTTTTCTATATTCGTAGTTGTAGGCTTTGCTCATGGGAGGAAAGCGAGGTCCGAACCTCTCGTCGTTGGGTCCGTGCAGGGGGTTGTTGCCCGCGAATCCCATCATGTTGATGTGGTCCCGTACGATCATGATGTCGCCGATCTTGTACGAAGGGTTCAGGCCTCCGGCCGCGTTGGTAGCGATCATGGCTTTGATACCGATGAGCTTCATCACACGTACTGGTAGACAACACTGGAATATTGGAAAATACTCATCATTAGTAAAATGACATGATATAGCATATAACATAACTGGCAAAATGCCGGTCTACTATAGTTACACCTCTGTGCTCTGCCTAACCCTTTGGGGATTCCAGACGTGATTTTATGTTAGTCATCATTCATTAGTATAGCGTATATTCTCAGAGAGGGATTAAATGTCGAGAGCGCCCTAGGCAAGCACCTCATAGAAGCCGCCTACAGGCCAAAAAAAGAAAAAAATTAGGTAGGCCAGGGAATATGTGATGACCGATGAGAGTGAAGAAAGCAAGACCAAACGAACATGGAAATCCATGAAATCCTCTCGGAAATAAATCTGACTGTGTGTGTTGACAGAATTATGATCGTTTGTTTTCATTAATTTAGTATCTGACCCACTTCTTTATAAAATCAGGCGATGTAGGAATAATCAAGAAGGCGGAGCACGCTTCGGAAGCTCTACATCTCTATAGAATTAAATAATATTGTGTAGGCAGGTGTATACATAATTAATTATATATATTTTATTTTTTTTTATATTCCGCGCGCGCACCCCTTTTTATACTCGCGCCCCTAGGCACGTATCTAGTTTGCCTAAGGGTTAATACGCCTCTGGTTATTCTTCATTTTTCCTGTAGGTAGGTAACCCTAATCTTATCTTTAATCTTCCGGAATCAAGTTTTCTACGTTTTGATAGCACTAATCATCTGTCTGTTTATTTTTGGTAACAAATTAGCCGTTAATTGTTAAACGAATTGTGCTTGTTTCTGAGTAATCTAACAATGTAGTTGGTAATAATGTATATTATTTTATTTCCCATTCATATTTTGTAGTAGAATAATGTTATGATAAAGATGTTGATAACGCGTGAACAGCTGCTCTGTTAAACAATGTAATTGATTAGTTGATACCCACTATTTGTAGAAATTCACGCAAAATTGACTGTTGATGACCAATTCGACTTTAATCTTCAATCAGCGTGTAGTATTACACGTGAGTTGACGTTAGCAATAGGTATATTAAGTAGATAAGAAATTTATTTATCAACAGTTTTAGGGAGTATGTTTACTTACTACGTAGGTAACTCCGCATTACAATATACCTGTGCCAAACGGGACTATCCCTATAGACGTACCTATACTTTAGGTAAAGGGGAATAAATTGGCTAACAAACTAAATGGAATAATCCCACCATAGTCACCTTGTTCAGCTGAATAAGGTGAAATTATCCTTTTGGACATAATTTGTGGAGTATCCTTTTAGGTCAATCGTTCTCAAAAGGAACTAAACATTTAGAAGTCGCTTTATGTTGTGTGTAGAATGTATAGATGCCATTTCTTTTATTTATCATCTTCTGCGTTAGTTATATATTCATGATGACATATTAAACGGTCACAAACAGAACAAGAACATCGGTCGCTGGTAGTATTTTATCGAATGTGTCCGTTACTCTCCATTGTAATGCTCATAACAAGAGATAACCCCACTGCTGGGGGTCGAGAACGCTTTGCATCAGGCACATCCAGATACCTAAGGTTAAGTCGACGACGAAAATTTTCCATAGATTATAAGAATATTTTATTTATAGACGCGTAGTTTTGTAGATACGCAAAGATCGTAAGACTTTAGGAAGTATTACATCATTTTTATCTGCCTTTAATAGAGAGAAACAATATTTTACTTATGCTATATATACTGTGATCTCTGCGACGTACACAAATATGATTTGAACACAAAACTTTAGCTCCCTAGACCCAGATTACGAACAAAAACGAGCAAGTCTCCTAAATCATAGATACTTACATCTTAGTTCACATTGAAAATTATCTCAAACTGCGTTCATGAAAATGTTATTTACCTTCCACAATGGGTATCCCTCATAGTAGTGGAAGCGTCCTTGCATGGCCACCACCGGGACCCCACTGATCTTGCCGAACACCAACTGTCCATGGTGCCCCTCGACTGTGCTCAACGGGAAGTTGGGGATGTCTTCATATAATATAGATTGCGATTCTGTGATAGTCTCAGCCAGAGATCCTGCGGATCATAATTATGAACATGAATTGTAGGTAATTGTCTCTTTTTACCGCATTTTATTGAATTGCTCTATTGAGTAAGGAGTCAGTCTGCCCACTTTGTTGGCTCATAGGTATAACTGTTCAAGTCATTTACCTACTACCCGAATTCGTAATACTTTTAATGCAACAGGTTAGCCTTTAGTACAGCCGACAAGCCATCTGATGGAAAGTGGTTTACTGCCGCTGGACACCAATACTGCATGGCCAGTGTTGAAATTGCTCAAGTGTCCCCAGTGTCTCCATAGATTTACAATTAATCAAACAGTAGGCAAAAGTGGCAGTTTGACTCATTACTATTGCTGGACGTAGCTATGCAAAGCGATGACTCCAATTTAAAAAAAAATCCACATATAAATGAAATTAACAAATTCCCACCACCAAGTTAAACGGACAAAATCATTTCAATTCAACTGAGTTGGTACTGAAGTGGGTACGTACGGAAGATGAATGAAAGCCGGTATGTTCGGTAGCTTGGTATAATTTTCAAAGTCCACAGATGACACACATAAAAATTCGAAGAATAAACAGTCTCTACATTTCTTAGAAGGATATAAAGTCTGTTTATAGCTTCGTGTCAAGCATGTCTCTGTAGCCATATAATGTGTTCCCTTTGCATAACTTCGCAATTTAATAATAGCATGAATTAATATATACCCTCTTTCCAATACGAACCCATCCCAGAGCCGCAAATAATGCCGATGTGTGGTTTCACCGATATGCGAGACAGCAAGAAGTTTGCTATCTCCAATAGTGTTTCGTAAGAATATCTGAAACAACATGAAAATCGACGTTATCATTATAATAAATTAGCTGCGTCCCGCGGTTTCACCCGCGTAAATCTCGATCCCGTGGGAATAGACGGATAAAGAGTAGCCGGGATATAAATATTCCGGGTCATGGTCTACCTATGTGCCAAATTTCATCTAAATCCGTTCAGCCGTTTTAGCGTGAAAGCTTAACAAACAAACTCACTTTCGCATTTATAATACATATTAAAATATATACATATATTTACTGGCTTCCGCCCGCGGCTTCACCCGCGCGGTATGTCGATAAAAAGTAGCCTATGTCCTTCTCTAGGGTGCCATCTCTCTCCTTGCCAAATTTTGTCGAAATCCGTTTAGTGCTTTAGGCGCGAAAAGGTAACATACAGACAGACAGACGGACAGAGTTATAACTTTCGAATTTATAATATTATTATATGTAGTATATTATTATATATATGTAGTATACAGTAATATATAAGGATTATCAATCGCTGAAGAAACACTAAGCATGGCATATGACCTACGGAAAAGCAGCTTGGCATACTTTAATTGGTACGAATTAAGATCTGTACCTTCTTAAACAAATAAAAAAGGGTAGTCTTTCAAAACTATCAACCACAAACATGCGTAACATATCACGTCACTATTCTGCATGGTCAAATCCATAATGACAATCAATGATTGTTTTATGACACTGTTTCAATGTATTGCTCAGTTGCATTTTGACTCGGCCTAATTTATATGAAATCGATGCGACAGCAATCGTCGGCTACTGATACCTACACCAAATTGATGCACTTGGATATATGTGAAAACATGCGAAATTCGTTTACAGTTGAATTTAGTAAATCAAACAATTTAGGAGTAGGAACCTACACTAAACCCTGGCTAAAGTTTTCTAATGTTCAAACAACTAACCACCTGAATATAATAAGTATTTCTCCATGTGTAGTTGTGTCTGTACCACCGCAAGCTTTTAAATTCCTTAAATACGCGTCTATCATCAGATTTATTATATCTTTGACTCGTGACTTTCTAAGTATACCTAATTATCATCGCAATCCTTCTCAGTATATGTTTATTTTATTACCGATGTAATGTTTACTACGTACTTACTTATTTACACGGTTTTCTTGAAAAAGTATTGATTTGATAACAATTATCTACTTTTCTAAGTTAAGTCGATAAAACGTTTCTAGTGTCAGTGTCTTATAAACAAAGATTTACTCAACCAGTCAACCTCTACGTCTCATTAAAAGAATTTATTTAAACCTAGTTTAATTTAAGCCTTTACATTTTTATTAGAACTGAAGACACTGTTTACTCGTAGCTTATCTGGGCCATTATCAGTCAAGATAATTTCGAGATAACTTAACACGCCCCCACAATAAAAATATTTTCCATACTTATCCGTTTTTAATCACATTTATGTAAAAGTACGCATATAGATAATGATTACATCAGCAGATAGTATGTAATCTAGGGATGAAAAAAAAAAATACCTTGTCCTATCTCAAGAAGTCGGTTCTCTTGTGATTTGTCATCATGCTGGTCCTACCTCTCCGCTTGTCAATTGCATGTAATTTGCAATCTGCATGCCTCCCGGCGTTCGTGTCGGCGCCGAGATGATTTTAGTCATTACAGTGCCATCCGTTGAGGAAAAAACTTAATTTGAATCTACTTTAACTAGATCTATTTTTAAATTGAATTTTGTTTATTGTGGAATGTAGTCTCAACGGAGACTAGCGGTCGGCGCGGAATATAATATAGTGCACAAGATGTGTGCGCAAACACAACACACAGGTGCATTCTCCCCTCACTCTCGTAGAAATTTCTTAGTAACAGCCCGGAGTTTGGAAGTTGGTGGTGTGATGTGATATCCCCGTGCCTCGGAAAACACGTTAAGCCGTTGGTCCTGCGCTTGATCATCTCTCTCCGGTCGTGTCGGATTGTTGAATACTAGACTAAGGTACCCAGTATACCCAGTTACTGGGCTGTGGAGGTCAGATAGACAGTCGCTCCATGTAAAATACTGGTATTCAGCTGCATCCGGTTAGACTGGAAGCCGACCCCAACATAGTTGGGAAAAGGCTAGGCAGCTAGGCAGATTGATTGACTAGACTATGGTACCTGCCTATGAGTAACTTCCTACAGCTGTTGTGTAGGTATAGTATTTGTTTTTACAATAATTACAATGAATCACTCAATATGTTGGTTTCCCTTTGGGTAAATAGAGAGTGCTATAAAGTTAATTAAACGGTGAAGGAAAACATCGTGAGCAAACCGGCATTTGAAGACGTATGACATCTACCAAACCGCACTGGGCCCGCCTGGTGGATTACGGCTCGCTCCTCTTACTGAGAGGAGGCCTGTGTCCCAACAGTGGGAACATTATAGGCTGATTATGCTATACTTAAGCTTAATGATTTCACTCAAAAGTAGCCAAAAATTTAACTTTTTTCTAAGAACTAGTTATGCTAAGAACACGACCATATTTTAAATGATCCGTCTGTTAACGTAAGTAGGTAATTGATAGATCGAATAATTTTCAAGGATGGAGAACTTTCTGAACACTGCGATTGATTGTTTCATTTATCGTTTAACCTCTGTTAAAGTCTATTATTCTTGGATCGTTACTGTTAACGTGACAATAGATCTCTCTAGAAATTAGGTATCGGTTAGTTCCGACGAATGAAAGACGGTTTGATACAAGTTTTGCGGGAAGACTCAGTGGTAGCAAGTCATTAATTGATCAAAATTTATTGGTGGGTACCTAATTGTTTGGCAATTAGTTTAACAACTAGTTACGCATGTAAAATATTAGAGAAACATAGGTAAGTTTTTCGTTACTATAATAACTAAGTTACATAAGAAAGTTTATCAAGAAGTCATTTGAAACGCTCAAAATTTAATAACAATTAGATAATTTGTAATATGTAATTTATGTACCTAAACAGGTAGGTACCTAATTTGAAAAATTAACAAAATAGGACACTATAAATTATATTCTTTGAAATAGCAGGACCTACAACTAAGTATTTGTAAACATGATAACATAGCTTTGGTACATACCCTTTCGCCGAATTCCCATTTGCGTTTCCATTAGCACCGTCCGTTTCGACTTCAGGCAAAACTTTCTTCGCCGGCACGAAAGCCTTGGTCGCGTCATTTATGTCATTTGCGTTAATAGGAGCCATCACTGCACTTAGTTAGTTGATTGGAATTAATTAAAAAATGTTAGCGTAGATGTTTATTGGTTGATGTCCGAGCATGTAATGCGGTGGACGATTGGCTTCGTCAGTTTTATACATTAGAGTCAGTGGACGCTTTGATACAGTTATCGTTGTACAAGTTCATTGGGTGTTTTAGTTTCAGCCAGTGACCAGAGGAAGGGTACGTCCTCGCTTATCGAAACAAAATAAGCGTTTAATCTATGTTTTAATATTTTAAATTAAGATTTTGTTTTTCGCGACTATACCTAGGTACTTACGCGTGATTGCACTGGGTTACATCATGTTGGTACAGTTTTTTACGTTTTGGAAACTTACCTAACTGTTAATTGATTTTACGGATTCGTTTATAAATTTATTTGGCATCATAAGTGAATGAGTGAGTGTCTGCGTCACTGGAAGCATGTGTTCATATTTAGTGAAAAACAATTAATTGCCTACAGATAATATTTATTGTTGCGAGTTACCTAGTCATTTGTGAAGACTATGAGTTTTTGTGCAATAAGTGAAAAATGATTGAAGGCAATATCTCGTAGGACTTGTGAGTTTGATAACCACAAACAGTACTTCACAAACGTAAAAAAATTAGGCAGTCATGCCGACTGCCGAACCGACAGAAGTGAAAACTTAAAACTGGTTTTAGCGTAAAAAGGGACTAAAATAGACCAAGTTAAAGCCTATTATAGTGGGCATTATTTTCAACTTTTACTATGTAAATATTTTTATTTACTCGAAGACAGCAAACGATTTCCCGTTTCATTCATTAAAACATTTATTTCTCCGTTTTTACTTTTTGTTAGATACGTCTTTTTTTTTATCGTGGGCAGATTTGTACTGCTCCATTACAAATAGTTTTATAGATATTGCGTAATTTTAGATATTCTCTGGTCAAGGATAGGTACCAACATATTAAAATCCTGTCCTTTTACGTTGATAGATATAGGTACCTATGTATTATAGACACGCAAAAAAAAATTAAGTAATAAAAACTAAAACCCCACATAACAAGACACCGCAGACAGACAAATTAAAAATCCGGAGTCGCACGTGTGACTCCGGATTTTTACACACATACCGGTCAAAATCATAACCCTCCTTTTTTCTTCGCCGTAATCACACAAATTCTTGCCACTTGGGTATTAGGTACTACTTAGTTTCGGCCACCCGATGAATTATTTTAGAAGAATGGACGTCGTACAGAGATACGATGACCTAGTGAAGGCCGCAGGAATCCGCTGGATACGAGAAGCATAAAACGGGTCGAAGTGGCGGTGCTTGGGCCTACCTTAATCACCTCCTATGACCAGCAGTGTATGTCTTTCGGCGGAAAGGATGTACAGAGATACAAATATTTAAACCACATAAATATTTTTATGACAATAAAGTAGTCTGCGAAATTCAAATTTTCTTACGTTTTTTGCAATTTGCAGGTCAGTATCAGGTTGTATGTTGATCTAAATATGATTCCCGGCCGTAATAAATATGAATTTACCGAATTATAAACATTATAATCAGCAATACAACTCTCTAAGTTCATGTAAGTGCATTGAATGACTATTCCATGAAATCATGACATTTAGCACTTATATGAACTTAAGGAGTTGTGTTGCTGGTTCTAATGAACTTACTTACTACCTGTCTACTGAATTGATGCCACTGCCAAATTGAAAATTACTCAAATCTATTTCTAGCGTGTAGTAAGTACCTACTACCTACTTCAAGAGCATATTATTTTTACCTAGTCTAAGTAAAAAAGTAGGTACCTCTCATCAGTCCACAGCAACTAAAGTAACCATTAATGAACTTCGCGTCGGTCCCTCATTTCGCTGCTTTTCCAAAATTGTGAAAAATTAAACAGTGTCTATTTACCTATATTCGATAAAATATAGGAATATCCACATATACTCAGGTAGACTCAAACCACGTGAGTAAAACTCAAACTACTGACCAGAGGCAGAACTAGATGCGGAAAGCGGAAAACTGTGTGTTGTGGTGCAAATAGAAAGAGACCTATGTCCACAAGGATTGAGATAAGCTGAGTACATTGACTATCTATGCCCTCAAGATCGTCTTCATTTCCGGGGTGAGATAGGTCCTGCTGATAGGTAGGTACGATCGAAAGCGAAACAACAACAATATTTTAAAATAGATAAGTACATACCGTACCTACGTAGTCATTCTTGACTATAACATGTTCATTTACTAAAATGTAGAACTATGCTACTTCTGTGTCTTTCACATCCAAAGCATAAGATAAGATAAGATAAGATTATTTATTTGCATAAAAATGATTAGAATAAAATATTTGTATATTTTTAGAATAAATACCAGTGTAATTTGACCTTTTCTTAAAATGTTGTGTCATTTGAGAGATGGCTAAAAATATTCTAATCTAACTCAAATCGGTTTTATTAATCGCAGATATTCAGCTATTCGCTTGGATACATATTTTTTAATAATAAAAATGTATAAGCTACCAATTTTGACTATAAGAAGAAGAAGCAATAAAAACCGGCCAAATGTGTCTCGAACCACGCACAAAGAAGGAAGTAAGGGATGAATAAAATTTATCCCAAGAACAAACTTAACGTTGTAGTTAAAAAACTTGTTCTCCCATACATTCCAACTGCAACTGAAATACAGAATGTATGGGAGAACATGTTTTTGTAACTGCAAATGTAAGTTGGTCGATCATTACTCGGTAACTTGTAGAGCCTACGTACTCACATGTAAATCCATACTTTACGGCTTTCTAGTTCTAAGAGTCTCTGAGCTAAGCCGCGGACAGATGGACAGACAGACGGACATGGCGAAACTATAAGGGTGCCTTGTTGACTACGCAACCCTAAAAAATCACCTTTTGACAAGAAATGATGTTTATTATCGAGTTATGAGGCATACAATGTTTGAAACAGTTTTGTTTTCATAATGACAAGTCCCCTGTAGATTAGGTTCTGCGAACAGTAGACCTGGCGAGCACAAACTTTTTTGCAACGATTAACCTTTAGCTAATCGCGCCCAAATAATCACACTGTTAGTCACGTGGGGTGTGTTCGGATTACAGAGTTTAATAATTTGTGAATCAAGGTAGGTAATGCCTACTTCCTTAGTCCGTCAACGTAGTTACGGGTCCGTTCGAATGTATATAGTTCGAACTATGGTGTGACCCTACACACGATGAATAAAATCTTTTGAACAGGCAAAAACACATTGGGGTTAAAGGTTTGTAGGTACATTGAGCGACAATCGTGAGGTGCTCCTGCGCTGCGTTTGGACGACAGCCGCGCGCGAACGCTTTGTCTACCTGTCGCGCACAAACATTTCTAGCAAACATTCGCCAGTAATTGTGTTTGGACGAATTATAGGTAGAGCTACGACACACCCAATTGCTTTCATGTCACTGAAGTGCGCGGCGTGTCTCGGATATGCCGCGCAGTACTGCCGCGCAAAGATTCGTCGGTTTAGTACACACTAGAGCGCGGCAGAAATGTCCTGCAAACGCCGCGTGCTGCTGCCGCGCAATGTTTGGACACACCTTAAGGACAACTGTCAAATCGTGTTGTCAGTAATTTATCTCCGTAGGTGATAAGGAGTAGGTAGGAATGGTCCGTAACTTCTGCCAAATCTTTAGATTTCGTGTTTAGGGAGTAGACCCATACTATAGGAAGAAACCATGAAACCTTGTAGTTTTAGGCCGCGCGCACTTGTGACGCGTTTTCGTAAGAATTTCACTTGTGCGAAAACATACAAACATGCACGCACAAATGATCCCGACATTCCAAGTACAAAGGGAGCGCGCAGACTGGGTGCGGTTTAGTCGTACGTATACATACACAAACAATCCGAATATGTTGGGATTTTTCGTGCGCGCAATGCCATGTCACCGGAACACTACCTACCTATTTAACGCAGAAAAACGTATCAATATGCGCACTCAATTCGTTGTACCACGAATTTTCGTTTACGTATCATACGAATTCGTATCTAAGCGCTCGAAAATATTTTAATAAATCAACGCTCTTCATGGTTTGACCTATATATTTTTCTGTCAAAAAACATGACATCGATATCAATACGTCAAATTCAAATTTTAAAGAAGTGCGTGGATCGCGCACAGTGTAGGGTACCGTAGTTGGGATTTTATATCAAGAACAAACTTTTAACTTTGTAATAGTTGATAAACATGCTCTCCCATACAATCAAACTGCTAATGTAAGTGTGTCGATTTAACTCGTTAACTTGTAAAGCATACTTACTCGTAGTTATGATAGATTTCCTTTTAACTTCGTTATATTGCCGTGATTTTTTTTACGTAAGTATCCAAAAACCACCATTTAGCTCGCAGGGGCACTTGACTCTAACAAAAATTAGCTCTTTAAAGGATCCCTGAATCAAAAATAGTTTTTACACACCCACACGATACTCCATAACACGGGACAGACGAGAAAAAATATCATCACCACTTTACGTGTAGGTAGGGAAGGTTCCCAAAAAATTTTATTTACCATGATTTTATTTTATCACTTTGTTGGCGTGTATAATGTATAAGTACCTATGCCAAATTACAGCT
Source organism: Lithophane leautieri (assembly GCA_949152455.1). Classification (NCBI taxonomy): domain Eukaryota; kingdom Metazoa; phylum Arthropoda; class Insecta; order Lepidoptera; family Noctuidae; genus Lithophane; species Lithophane leautieri. The sequence continues at coordinate 9,627,553 of OX424472.1, read as the reverse complement.
TTCTAGTACTAAGATTCTCCGAGCTAAGCCGCGGATAGACAGCCAGACAGTCAAACGGACATGGCGAAACTATATTGGTTCCTTGTTGACTACAGAACCGTAAAAAACAGAAAAATTATGAGTAAAAAATTGTAGGCCAGCTAGAAAAAATTACAAATAGGTTTTAATAAATAGTGGACCATTTACTGCATTGTGAGAAGCTATTCTGCTCATGCCGAAAATCCTCGTCAGTTACCTTTTTTTTTTTAAATCAACTTTATGTTACCACCTTTCAAATAAAAAAAGAACCATCGTTATCGGATCTCCAAAGACGGAGATATCCAGTAGCCCCCTTTTTGCCCCATTTTGGAGGAAGTAGGGGTCCAATAAAAAATCCCCGACGACTGTTTATTACAAAAGATTCGTTAAACCTGTACACCAAATTTCGTCCAGATCGGTTGTAAAACATGAGTACGTACAAACTGACAAACTCGCAAATTTTGCCAGATTTGATGCAGAGACGCTTCGCTCGCTCGGTCAATTAAAGTGGTAATAATAATGATAGAGATAGCTGTACAGAACAGACCGACACACTAGTAGGTACATATTATTATTTTTAAGTAGGCATTTGTTTTTATCAAAGTTTCTACGCATTTAATTTGTTCGTATCATATCGAGAAAAACATTCAAAATAAAATGGATTGACCTGAACTTTACCATATCTATTATGATTTTATGCATAGATCTACCTTCGCATTTTGGCTTCAGTAGATAGGTACATACGGCTACACATCAAGCTATACATTTCCAGTTTATGCTGATCTCGCATTATTACGATTTTCGTACAATACGAGGTACCGTGTGTACCTTACAATAATGTGTTTTGGGGAATGGGCATGTAATTAGACACACATTGCCCCTTTGTGAAGTCGCTCATCGGCGGGTAGTCCCTCTGATGAGCGACAACGTCACAAATGATGATAATGAATATGATGATAATTAATGTGATGATCACTTCTCTGTTTTCAGTACCACAAAGGAGTGATCATCAAACTGACATTTTATGAACAAACAAGTGTACATTATGAACATTAACAGAAATACTGATCCTATAGCATAGTAGAGCCTCTCAATTGATCGAAACTCTCTAGGCTCTCTAGGCTCTACAGAGTCTCCGCTGCTACGCCTGCTACGGACACCATCAGCATCAGTCCTAAGGCTCAGTGGTCTGCGGGGTTATGTATGCTATGTTGCGCAGTTGCTGCTGCCTAGACTGAGTAAAAGACTAAGCGGTGGTTGATTGATGTTAATTTGTGTGGTTTAGGATGGTTCATATTAAGAAACACCTTAACGGTCGAAAAAGTCGCTGTGGTGTGGTTTTACAATTTACGTCACTAAAGAAATTTCTCGACAAGTAAACATCGTTCACAGTAGGTAACGTATAGGAGTCTCTATATACGCATTTATTTATTGCGTAAAAACTAAACCAAACCTTTGTATCAAAATAATGTTGTCTATATATCGTTGTGTGTGAGTAAATTACAGTTCTCAGCATTTTTTTAATTTATTATATCTATGAGAGTACAGTTTGACTGTCCGACTGACATGACGCAATGAAAACTTTGTTGACGGAATGACGGCACTACAGTTTACGAGAGTAAATATTAATTATAGATACCTAGATCAACAAAAACATATTTTTTTAATCTTGTTTACATGCCTGCTTATGTCAGTTCCGAGCTCAGTGATATTTACTCGACTGCGGCGAAAAGGAAGATAATGTTTTTGTACACTTAAAAGTGCTGCTACTAAAGAAGAAAAATCATAAAAATTTATGGTGTCCAACTAAATAATAAGTAGTGATTTTTTAATTTCGAAATTAGGTACCTACTTCTTCGCAATGTTGCTACTTATCAATTAGACACGTCCCCTAAAGTCCTCGGGTATACTGCGGTCAGCGGTATCTGGGATTCTACGTTCTTGGTGGTTGTGTTGTGTCGGAGACTAAAACAGACTACTTAAACATTTCATGCACTTGATAAATACCTAACGCACAATGAAATGCATGGGGTCATCATGATAATGTATGAATCTACGACTGGACTTCGACACGACTTAAGTACTTACTAAAAAACTTTTTGTTTTTTTTTTGTTTTTAAATTTTCTGTTGTGGTACACACGGCTACACATCAAGCTATACATTTCCAGTTTATACTGATCCCGCATTGTATAGGATTTCCGTACAATGCGAGGTTAGCTTATACTGGAAATGTATAGCTTGATGTGTAGCCGTGTGTACCTATTCCACACAAATTCGAATATGCCTTATAAATAAATATTAACCTGCTATGTAAATAACAGTGACAGGAACTTATTATAGCATAATCAACATAGACTAAGTAGGAAAAATACCTATTGTTGAAACTAGCTCAAAAACTACCCAAGCATATGAGACCACCTCGTATATTTTTTTTTTGCATATATAGGATACCTAGGTAGGTACCTATATAAACGCATTGCTCTTTTTGATAATTTCGTTAAATCTTGATTACAAATATAGGCCGGGCTTAGGACATGAACCTACCTGTACAAATAATATGAGGAAATTCAAATATAACTTATTCAAACATTAGAGATTTGATCTTTGGGAACGCCCGTTGTACATACAATACGTTGGGACGTATTCAGGACATGACTTCAGTTAGTCTCCTATAGGCAGACACGATGTGGGCCATCATTGCGTTCTCAGTATTAATTTTCTATTTCTTAAAACAAAAATTCAGAAGACCACGCCTCTATCCTCCAGGTTGTGTTTTCGAGTTGTCCTATACATTATTATTATTGGGAAATCTATTAAATCACTTATATTTTTTTAGGACCAACACCATTACCGATTTTCGGGAACTTGTTATCCGTTGCTTTTAGTTTGAGGTCTCGGATCCCCCACCATATGTTATGGCGGACATGGAGTCGCGTGTATGGGGACGTGCTCGGCTTGAGACTCGGACTCATCAACGTTGTAATCGTCTCCGGAAAGGACTTGATAAAGGAAGTGTCAACTCGCGAAGTTTTCGACGGTAGACCTGATGGATTTTTCTTTATGATGAGATCATTTGGCAAAAAACTTGGTAAGAATTTTTATTATTTTCTACTTATTGTTACAACATATTACACAATGTTATAGAAGTAAGTATGAGGCACAACCACTCCAAATTAATCTCTTAATTTTTTTTGGGCTTTATCCGCGTGTTAGAAACCCACACTCTACCTTTATAATTATAAGTGGTAAGTAATTAAAATAACGTGCGTTTAGAAGTTGTAGCGGTGATTCCATCTTTCATGCGTTTTTTAGGAATCGTCTTCAACGACGGAGCCTCTTGGAGCAAGACAAGGCGCATCGTGCTAAAATATCTGAAGAGGTTTGGGTACAACTCGCGGTTCATGGAGAATTACATCAGCGAGGAGTGTAAAGCCCTCGTCAAACTGAGGACGGGCGACGCCGGGCAGCCGATACTAGTGAATAGCATGTTTAATATCACGATCGTTAATATCTTGTGGAGACTCGTCGCTGGAAAAAGGTCACAACTTTTGTTAGCTTTATTTTTACAAAACGGGTATTTAATTAATTTTGTACAGAGGTTTCGGCAAGCAATGAAAACCAATTACTTACTATATATCTTAATTAGCCATGTATTAGCTCATTTAGCAATAAATACCAGCCATCCACGTGGCATACGGCGTATCATCTCCTCGAATTTCTCTTGCAGATGATGGTAAAACAATGCCAAGGACACATCACAAAAAAGATTGTGACAGAAATACTTCCTACATACTTACATTAATGGACGGCAAATATGTATAACAATTTTATTGTAGGTGCCAAATCAATTGCTAATTTATTCATTTATGAATTCCAGATACGATTTAGAAGACAGAAAGCTCAAATTTTTATGTGATTTGATAATGAGGTTGTTTCGAGCCGTGGATATGAGTGGAGGCATCCTGAACTTTATGCCATTCATGAGACATGTGCTGCCTGGCCTGTCAGGGTATACCGAACTAAGTTCAATCCATAAGGCACTCCACGACTTTCTGAGGGTGAGTTGATACAAAAATATGTAAAAATAATAACACTAAAATAATAGGAATATGTATAAGTATATAAAAAAGGGGGAAATAATCACCATAGTGCATCAAAAAATTCGTCGGTAAAAATTACAATAAAGCGAGGTCAAGTTCACAATAACAACGTACTTATCTCATCAAAATAAGTTGCTGTTATTTAGTTTAGAGACGTGTGTTTTGCGTAAGAAACTGCGGATTTGACAGATTTTTTTTAAATGTTTTCTTTTATTGTGTTCCAATTATGTCACTGGATAATGGACATTTTGATAAATAGTTTAGCCTTGAATAGCATGCACATGCACTGCTATTTGGTAGGTATGCTTTTTGAGTAGGGATCGAGAGGAATTTAGTACTATCTCTTCCTGCATTAGACAATTTAAAATGAGCTTTAGAATAGTTCTTTATTTGCACAGAAAGTAGGTACAAGTTATAGATATTAAGTTTAATTTTGATCCTTATACTAACTAAGCCATGCAAACAGTTTTGGGCTATAATAAGAAAGACTAATTTCTTATATATTATTAACACATTCAGTCCGATCAATACAAGTTTATCATGTCATGATTCAAATAGGAAATACAATACAAAATGTCTAGTTTAATAAAATGAGATTATAAATTCGTCAAGTTCGAGGTCAATACAGTTAAATTAAAATATAAATGATTTGTTACAAGTCAGAAGTATAGATATGTCATAATATCAATTTAAATTCTTATCGGTCAGAAATTCGCCAATTGAGTAATAACATTTATTATATAATAGATCTGTCAATTTCTTTTCGAAAAGTGGAAATGTCTCATTTTTTATTACATCAGATATTTTGTTAAATATGATCGGACCCATACATATAATACTTTTCTTTAATAGGGCGGTATCGGAACCACTAACAATTAGCAAATTTTTATACTGTCTCCTGATTGGCCGGTTTCTATTTTCTGACACTTTATTAAAGACTTGTCAAAAACTTGTTAAATCGAATATGTATCATATTCGATTTAACAAGTTTTTGACAAGTTAAAGAGAACATACGCAGCTGCACTAAGTTTTTTGCATACTTGTTCTGCCTGTGGCTTCCAAGTTACTCGTAATTGGCTATCTATCATAATGCCAAGGAATTTTTCAATTAGTACCTGGTCCAATTTTTGTCCATTTTAGTGTAAATGTAAGACTTCTGGTAGAATCCGTTGATAAAAATGCTTTGTTATATTAATCATTAAATTATTTTGGTCAAGCCAGCGTATAATGTATATTAAAGTATCATTTATGTCATTTTCATATGTTTTATTGTCAATACATTTAATCAAGGCAGTACTAGCGTCAGCGAATAAGACCATAGGATGTTCAATGTGGCGAGGCAAATCATTTATATACAGCAAAAATAATAAAGGGCCTAGCACACTACCCTGTGGTACGCCATACCTAATAATTCTAGCCTTAGACAAATATTTTTCTTCGCGCTTAGTTTTTAGACATATTCTAGATATTTCTGCGTGCTGCTTGCGATTATTAAGGTATGATTTTAAGAGATTAAGTACATTTCCTCTGATGCCTATGACGTCTAGTTTTTTTATAAGAATTTCTTAATCAACACAATCAAACGCTCTTGTCATGTCCGTAAAATTTGCGCAGACTGGTACTTTTTTATCCATATTTCGCAAGATGACATTTAATGAATCGTAAACGCCCTTATTTATACCCTTATTTTTTCTGAAACCCTTTTGTTCCGCACTCAAAATATTATATTTGGATAAGAAATTATTAACTTAAGTCATGAATTATTTTTTCTATAACCTTTGAAAAAATGGGTAGTAAAGCAATTGGTCTATAATTTGCTAGATCTTCTTTATTGTTTTTTTTTTTTAAAGTTGCTTCACTATACCTGTTTTTAAACTATCTGGAAATACTCCAGTACTGATACAATTTTACAACCTTTGTTGCTATACCATCATAACCAGTGCTAGTTTTATTTTTTAATGATTGTATCGCTCGCATAATATCTTGCGGTACTACTGGATGCATAAACATTGAGTTGGGGTTACTTGACAAATTCGCAGTGTCTGGTGGTTACGTCATGTTATTTTGTGTCTGGTTAGTAAAATAGTTGTTAAAAGCGTTTGCAATGTCTGTCGGATTAGTAATGTTAGTATTTTGAACTTTAATTTGGGAAAGAGGCTCTGTGATTCGGGTTTTGTTATCTATAACCTGCCATGATGCTTTCGATTTATTGCTGGAGGTGTTTATTAAATAATTATTTTGTGCTCTTAGCGTTAATTTAATAATTTTCCGAAACCTGCACGAGTAATTTCTGAATTTATTTTTATTACAATTTGATAGTTCGTGTCTGTATTTCCATAGTAAAACACACTCGGATACCGTTTGAAACCCATTTAATATTCTTATGAGACTTAACTGTTATTAATTTGTAAGGAAAGCAAAGATCGTACAGCATGCGAAAATGCTCCAGGAAATAATCGTATGCTTCATTAGCATTTTCGGTTTGGTAGATTTCAGAGAAAGAAAGACATTTTAGATAGTTTTTGAATCTACTCATATTTTCACTAGATAAGTCGCGTTTTTTGACCCGCCATGAATTTATTCTATATGATTTAATAACCTTAACTTCTAATAGCTGAGTAGTGTGATCAGACAATGCAAAGTCCAATTCTTCGGATTTACATTTAAATTTAGAGTTGCATGCAAAATTATCCAAACAAGTATTACTGGCCAGTCTGGTGAGCTGTCGTAGTTCGAATTTAAGATTGTAGCCCAATAGAAAGTATTCAAAGTCTAATGTCAAGTTATTTCTTTTAAGCTTATCTATATTGAAGTCCCACCACATGACTATTTTCTTATCAGATTTGGTACATAGCTACTTCAAAATAATCTCTAACATTTCATATAAAAAATAATTTCTTAAATTTCATTTAAGTTGTTTAATTTTGGTGGCCTATAAATACAAATAATGATTACACTTTGGTTCGTAAGTTCTATGCCGCAACATTCAATAACATTAGGTATGGAATGACAAGAGACATCCAAAAGCTCTCTGTATTCCATACAACTTTTAACTAAAATACATGCTCCTCCTCGTTTCTGAAATGGTCTGGGAATAAATTGCTGCTAACTTGTAGTTCGTTATATTTAATAATTTCTCATGTCTGGCCATTACGAAGTGTTTTGTGATACAAATTATATCTATGTCTCTTTCTGCTGAGATAATTCTTGCAGGTGAACAGTAAGTATGTCAGATTTATTTAATAGCCCAGCAATGTTCTGATGAAGAATCTTTAATCTATTGTAGACGAAAAAAATCACTATTGTGTGACGTGTAGATATGAGCAATGGCTGAAGTCTTGATCGTAGTCAATTAATATGTTGGACCTAATCTGGTTGAAGATGTCTCTCCATCCGTATTAGTTCATTTTTCCTGTGTTGTAGGAAAACAAACTTTGAAACGATGTATTCTTGTCAGTTTATTATACTACAATATGGCAGTTCAGCTTTATGTATTCTTTGTATGTAATTTTTAAAAGTATGCTCGCAACACAGTATACATAATATACTAATCTGAACTACTTAGTTAACATACTACAAAAGGGTAAAAATAATTAAAATAATTAGTTGTTCTTTAAAAAAATAATACTATAGCCGAGGTCGAACACACTTCCTATATGGTAAAAGCGAGTAGGTACAATTTAATGCAACTGGCAATGCAATTTATCAACAGGAAACCATAGAGCAACATCAACAAAGCATCGACGTCAACAAACCGCGGGACGTCATCGACGCCTTTCTCATTGAAAAAATGGAATGCAAAGATCAATTCTGTACGTATCTAGTAACCGGCAACCAATATAAATAACAGGCAATTATATTCCTATAGATAATTAATAATTAATTTTACTCTGCGTTGACGCAAAAAACTGGTCGAATAACAAACATGTATTATCTCTATCTTGGGCTACTCAAATGTCAACTTGACATCAATTACTTGAAATTAAACCCATCATTTGTTTAGTTGTTTTTTTTTCTTAATTAATCATGAGAATTATTTTTTTAATGATTTTATCTGCTCATCATTAATTAAGTACATAATTTAATACCACAATTTATTATTATGATCGGAATCTGCACATTACGTAGTATCAATGAACCTAGTCATATCCTAGTACCAAGACATGTGTCGTCTACCAACCCACACTGGGCCCGCTTGGTAGATTGTAGCCCACTTCCTCTCGAAGCGGGGAGGCCTGAGTCCCAGCAGTGGGAACATAATAAGCTGATTAAGCTAATGAACCTAGCATTATATCTCATCTGGCGTGCCACAAGGGTCTACTACTACTAACTGTTTTCAATACTTACATATGTGGAATGTATAACGCTGATTAAAAAGTGACAAAATCGTTAAATCTAATACACACACTTCTGAGGGATTTAGAATTCTAATAATGTAGGTAAATAGGCTTGAGCTTGTTTACTTTTTGGATATCTTGTGCATTCGGAGTTTCTGGTATTGCTATATAATTATATTCTACTAGCTGCGCCCCGCGGTTTCACCCGCGTAAGTCTCGATCCCGTGGGAATATCGGGATAAAAAGTATCTTATGTGTTAATCCAGGTTATAAACTGTCTGTTTGCCAAATTTCATCCAAATCCATTCAGCCATTTTTGCGTGATTGAGTAACAAACATCCAAACACACCAACACATAAACACACAAACTTTCACATTTATAATATTAGTAGGATTTACATTATCTTTAGCCTACTGCCTGTGTCAAAAATTGTTGGTGAACCATGCAATCAAATAAAACAGTACCTCTTTAGTTGCAGACGAAGAACTGCAAGTGGTGTGCCTAGATTTGCTCGAAGCTGGCATGGAGACGGTGTCCAACACAGCCGTGTTCATGCTCCTGCACATCGTATGCAATGAAGACGTGCAGCGACGGCTGCACGACGAGATTGATGATGTCATCGGTCCTCTGAGGCCTCCTGCACTTAGCGATAGAGCCAGGTTTATTATTTTACTTAAAAATGCTTGTCAAGGGCTGCAATGGTGACCGCGCTATGCTGGCCTGATGCTGCGCTTTCGGCCATCATCAGCGCTACCAGCAACGCAGTCATTACATTACATACGACGGCAGGAATGTATTTAATGGCTTTGGATGGTCTCAACACTGTTTTGTTATACTGTTCCACATATTAGCAAGATTTCGTTACATGAGGTAGAACGTCAAAAAAAATGTAAGAGTGTGCATTGCACGGGGCGCCTACAAGGCGTGAAAGTGACTTCAACACCTATGCTGGATAATTCGTATACCCGAGCTTAGTATGAACACACTCTTGATGACATAAATTACATTCCTTTTTTGTTACAATACCTAAACAGCCGTGTGGTGTGGATTTGACTTGGAATTCCGTGTGTTTAGCAAAAGTTTTAGAGTTCCGTAGTCAACAAGGAACCCTTATAGTTTCGCCATGTCCGTCTGTCTGTCTGTCAGTCTGTCTGTCAGTCTGTCCGTCCTTCCGTCTGTCCGCGGCTTAGCTCTGAGACTGTTGGTACTAGAAGGCTGTAATGTGGTATGGATATACATAATTAATATCACGCTGATAAAGTAGTAAAAAAAATAGTAAAAAATTTTTTTTTTTGGGTACCTTCCCTACTCGTAAAGTTGGAATGGTTTTTTTTTTTCTCGTCTATCCCATGTTGTGGGTTATCGTTGGAAAGGTCGTTTAAATAATGTGAGTTTGTAAAAACCATTTTTGGATTCAGGGATCCGTTTGCGAAATATTAAGCTTTAAAGTGCAAATTTTTGTTAGAGTCAAGTGTGTCCCCCCTCCCCTCCAGCTAAATGGTTGGTTTTGGATATGTGAAATAATTTCACGGCAGTGGTATATATAACGAAATTAAAAGGAAAACTATCACCGCTACGTAGGCTACACAAGTTACCGAGTATTAATCGACCAACTTAAATTTGCAGTTGCAAAAACATGTTCTCATTGTGCATGGTTCGACATGCACTTGGCCGGTTTTTTTAGTAAGTATAACTCGCTTTATCTGTAAAGAATGGTGTACACCGAGGCGGTATTACTGGAGTCATTGCGCATTTCAAGTGTGGCGGCTATGGGCATCCCGCACATGGCGCTCGACGATGCACGACTCGGCAATTATTTTATACCCAAGGTACCCATATTGGACACCTATCATTGATACTAAATAATACCTGATTCTCTGACGCGAAAAATCGATAATTTTCTGATTTGAATTTTCTGTTTTTTAACACCATAATGAGAAACTGCGTTAACTGTTACCTTGTTAACGATTCATTAAGTGGCATTGTTTGTTTTATTGTATAGCATTCTCTACGAATAAAAACATAATTTATGAAACAACTTAATAGTCGATAAACGCGAAGGTTTACCAAGTATTAGAATTAATTAACGTCCGATTCAATTAAATAGTGCTCCTATTTAATTGAATCGGACGTTAATTACTCCCTAACAAGGTTCTATATTTCCCAGGGCACGTTCATTCTATTTTCTTTGTTCGATCTACACAACGGTGGCCATTGGAAGGATCCCGACACATTCCGACCAGAGAGATTCATCACCAAAGAAGGAAATCTGATTCAAGACGAGTGGCTCTTGCCATTTGGAACAGGTTGGCTCATTATAAAAGCGGGAGTTTAAAAACCGTTTTGAATGGTCTATTTTTAGTTTGACACTTGAAGGTATGATTGAAGAAAACGAGTTTTCAGTTACCATAATTGAGCCCTAAAGGTCTCAAAATATTCCACAAGAAACAGGTATTTTAAAATTAAATTTAAGTACAATATTCCTTACAATACAGAGAGTGAGGTGTACATCCTAACCGTTATTATATAGGGTCCCGTACCCAAAGGGTGCCAACGGGACCCTAGTACCTAGCTCCGCTGTCCGTCTGTCAGTCCGTCCGTCTGTCACAGGGCTGTATTTTTGTAATAGGTACAGACACTTGAAATCACAGAGTGTGTACTACTATGGCCGCTATAACAACAAATAATGAAAATAAAATAAAGTAAAAAATGGAAAGGTCCCCATTACTCTCAATACAATAAACATGTTTTATTCAGCGTTTTTTTTTGCTAAAGTATTTAAAATTCAAAATTATGTAGTGTTAAATAGCATGGTGGTACAGGACCCGTCAGCGTCATGTGCGAGTCTGACTCGCACTTGGCCGGTTTTTTAACTCATAATTTATTTTCTAGGAAGAAGACGTTGTATAGGCGAAGGGTTGGCCCGCTCAGAACTGTTCATGTTCCTCACTCACATTCTGCAAAAGTTCAGATTAAAGATACCAGATGGCGATACTATTCCCTGTGTTGAACCAAATGATGGTCTCTCGCTCTCAGCTAAACCTTTCCGAGTCGTTTTTGAAACCAGAATGTGAAAGCTGATAGTTTTGACGTCATTAGTCTAAACTCACGATAATTATTATGTACAATAAATGGTATAAAACCAATTTAGTCTGAATGTAACGACGGCTTCATTAATAAAGGTCGTTAACACCCGCACAACTTGTTTTTATTTACGACACCTAAAGAGTTATTGTGAAACTTCGTTCGTTCGATGGCAATGTGAATGGTATTAGCAATTAGGTATCTAAATTAAAACGCCAGAAGACACATGCTATTTTAACCAGAACAGTTTTGATAAATTTTTTGTTCAAAGAGAGCTTCTTTATGCGAAACGCACCATCGAAGGGTTAGAAATTCGACTAAGGTATAGGCAGAGTTACTATAAATTCTATAAAGGCATAAGATTTGTATTTCAAAAATGAAAAAAATACCGTATCAATGACGTATTTTGAAGTTTATTAAGTTTTTATTGCAAAAGATAAAACAAAGATATCGAGTTCTCGCTCTAAGGAATTTAGGGTCGCGAAGTCTCCTCTCTGAAAATCGATGTGTATCGCGCATGCGTTACAGATTTTCTTCCGCCGCCGCTGTCAGGATCGCCGGTGAAGTATATTGTTTATAACACAGTGAATATTAAATATCTTGAAAACAAATCCATTCAAAACAAACGAATAACTTTAACGAAACCAAATACAAAACAAGTAAATAGTGACTGCATCTAACGTTATATAACATTAAAGCACAAACTTTTTTAATTCTAGCGATGTGTGTAGGTGTGATTAATTGATTCTTGTATATTATAAAACAAAAGTTGATAACGTTAAAATAAACGAACATGCTAATCTTTTCTATTGAATACAATACTATCTGTGTATACTAGAACATCACTTGTAATCAATAAAATTGGTATTGATAAGTAAATAAACGATGTAGATGTCAGAAGTGTCGTAAGTTTCGCAAAATGAACGAGACCTTAGGTCGCGGGTACGCCCGCATCGAAGCGATCCGTGCTGCGAGGGGCGAGCCGCTCTCGACTATGGCGGACCCGGGCGCGCCGCCGCCTGACCGGTATAACTCCGTTTACCTGACGCTGTTTGTCGCCGGCGCCGCCTTCTTATTGCCCTTTAACAGGTAACTAACATTCACTATCTGTTCACTGTAGCTTCTCCAAATCCTTAACTGGACAATAACTCAACTAAGTTACTTGCTAAGGTAAATAGCTTCTCTTTTCGGCGCGGTGCTCAGTTACGTTCGTCCTGTTAGGTCTTATCGACGAACCCGAGCTAAGTTATTTAATTTCTTAAACTCCGAGCCATTGTGGAGACAAGATCGTTGTTGGCTTGTTGGGCGCCATCAAGCTGAAGCAAGAAGATTGTTGGGCGCCATCAAACTGAGACATGGGGGTTGTTGCCTTGTTGGGCGTCATAAACGCATTGATGGCGCCCAACCACCCTCTTTTCCTTTTTACGGAGGGGGTTTTATTGAAACTCTCGTTCTAACATTCCAGTTTCATCATGGCGGTGGACTATTTCCAGATGCACTACCCGAACACCACAATAATGTTCGACATGTCCACTGTCTACATAGCCTCTGCTTGTGTCGCCGTCTGCCTGAACAACCTCCTGCTCGATGTATTTACTTACAACACTAGGATCACTTTCGGTAAGTTTGATGGTAAGATGCCAATAAGAAAAAGAGATGTTGAATAGAACGCACTCCTATCCTATTAGGTACAGACGATTTAAAACAGCCTTCTTCATAATACCAAAATACTATCCCACAAGTTGATGTTTCCTTCCTCTTTTTCATGATTTCCACTCTTGCAATTGTACTAGTGCGCTGTAGTCATTTATGCTAGTACAGAATTACTTACCTACTTAAATAAATATAAAATAAATACACACAAATAGAGAAGGGCATGTAAAATAGTTTTCGCAGTTTGCAGTCATGATAGCTTAGAGATGTTGATGTTCGCACGAATAAATTACTAACTTGTCAAGTTGTCATTTAATAAACTATGTTTTCTATAAGCAAACTTTTCAATATCGAAGCTGACTGAAGAACCTCTTTGCAATCCATTCCATGTTTGTAAACTTCCAGGTATCCTAGTATCGCTAGCAACGATGTTGTTCGTGGCTGTGTGCAACATTGGCTGGGATGGGTTCTCGACCGGCGTGTCATACATTATCAATCTGGTCGCCATCGGAGTGGTCGCGTTTGGCTGTACTGTGCAGCAGGCTTCGTACTACGGCTTCACGGGCTGCCTTCCACCGAGATATACACAGGCGGTGATGGCGGGCGAAAGTAAGTTTTGTTATTAATGACTGAGGGAAATGTAATTCATGAGGATTCCACGGAACAAACCCTTCATTTTAAGTATTTGGGTCACTGGGTCACCAATAACTTAAAAGATAGTACTGACATTGAGAGACAGCGCAGGTCATTGTCGGTACGATGTTAATTATATGTTAACTTGCAGGTTTGCACGGTGTACAAAAAAAGTAAAAGTAACGTAGTTCCGAGCACTGCCAGTCCTTTTGCATGTGCAGCTTGTGGGTTGACTATTTGCAGAGAGCATACAGCAACAATATAAATAGTAATAATAATAATATATATATAATAGTGACATGAGAGTGCAGTACAGCAATGCATTCAGCTGATGCTGATGGTGCTGCCGCGGTATTGCATGTGACAGTGCCTCTGGCATGTTTGCCAAGGCGCACGTAGACAGCTTCGCTGTGGTCATGCGCAAGCGTTACACCTCCGTCCTAACACGCATGCGTGCTAGTAACAACAGCATCCTATGCGTATTGTCATACCCGTTTCTCCGATGCTCCTGCGCTAAATACGACTGCACGCAGTCAAGTAAACACGCGATTATCCGAAAATGCTATTTTTAGGGTTCCGTAGTGAATAAGGAACCCTTGTAGTTTCGCCATGTACGTTTGTCTGCCCGCGACTTAGCTCAGAGACTCTTAGTATTAGAAAGCTGTAATTTGGCATGGGTGTACATATTAATCACGCCGACTAAGTGGTATAATAAAATATTTTTTTTTAGGGTACCTCCCCTACTCGTAAAGGGGGGCTGATTTTTTTCTCGTTAGATTTTCATTCGTGGTTCTCTCAGCAATTACTATTAATTGGCGTTAATTTAATGTTGCTTATGTGTTCAAATCAATTCTTTAGGTGCCGCCGGCTTTTGGGTGTCGCTAGACCGGATCGTCACCAAGTACGGTTTCCGTCAGCCGCAACGAAGTACCTTTATGTTCTTCGTGTTCTCCATACTGATCTTGCTGGGGCACTCGATGCTGCATCATGTTATGATGCGCCATCCCCTTGTGCAGCATTATCTGCGCCTGACTAACGAGTCGCGACACAGGAGGCGCATTCAGCTGCACTTAAACCCTAACGAAGATGTTACTTTGGTAAGATTTTAATAAATTAAAACAATAACCTAATAGTAACTTTAAGTCAAGAAGATAGGGGCTGCCGCTGATTATACAAACGAAACCAAATTATCAATTCATTTGCCTCGTATAGTGAGCTTACCTTTGGCTGTCATCTAACGAATTGGACATTCATCGGGTCCAAATTAAAAACGTTGTTGTCTCTACTCAGCCTATTAAAACTTGGTCATTAACTATATGACACCTACCTAGAGTAAAGCCACCGAGACCCTAGAGTAGGAAAACGAAACGCTGGAACACTAGTCGGTATCTACCTACTATAGTGCCACCGATGGCAGACGACAAAAAACTTGAGACACTCTAAAGTCATTGCTGTGGTGTGAACATAATAACAAAGTGATGATTGGTGATACATTACTAGCTAGCAGGGTGTCCCAGTATATCCATTTCACTGTCACCGCAATTTTAGTGACAACTGTCCTAACTAAAGCTGTAATTCTGTACAAGTAAGTATAATTTCAGATGGAGAGCGAGGCCGGCGAAGCCAGCTACGGCGTATTAAAACTGCAGAGTCCAGTACTCTCGACTACCGGGCAAGGTAAAACATACTTTTGAAGCATACCATAACACAACATCACGCCTATTTTCCCCGAGAGGTTAGGCAGAGGTGTACCTATAGTACACCCACATTTCACCAGTCATGTTTAAGTCCCATGTAATAGGGGCGAGCATACCAGTTCAGTTCAGCTCTAAAGGTTTTCTTCTATTTGTTATGCACTGACAATACGATTTTGCCCCATTAATTGCCACAGTGCGATGGGGACAATACATATCCCAGGGAGAGCAAAAATGACGATGTTACTAATCATGTATTTCAGGAGAAATCGAGACAAATGCCTTCAGTTTCGCCAACCCCGTGTACTCGCCGACCGCCGTCGTGCCCGCTCCGGCAGAGGGCGCTGTGGAGCCGTTCCCGGACAGTGTGACGTCAGAACCCTCGTCGGCTCTGCGCACCCCTCGACCTTCCTACAAAGTAGAAGACGTCGTCTTTGAGTCGCCCGAAAGACCGACCTCCTGGAGGGCGTTCAAACGTAACCTCTTATTAATAGTTAGAAGTTTAGAGATTAAAATCTTGTTTATACAAGACAGAAAGACAGTGTTGCAGACCCTACCTATTAAAACGTAGATGTACTTTACTCGAGTACGTAGCAGCAGTTATGGGGATTTTTGGACTCCACTTCCACGCTAATCTACCGACCAACGGTCGGTCGCATGCGAGAGTTTCCTCTTCGACTTGGATTAACTACAGTACAAACAAAGACTGGATGCACTAAGCACTGGCACTCATACTTGCCCGTTTTCTACACCCGTATTAGTTATCAGACATCTCACCTGTCTTTACAGGTGGAGTGCGTGCACGCTGGGCGGTGGCTCGTGCGATCTACCCGTACATGGTGTCCATTGGTCTGGTGTACTTCACGACGCTCAGCCTGTACCCCGGCATCGCTTCCGAGGTGCCCTCTTGCCGCCTTGGAACCTGGATGCCCATCATACTTATGTCCGCCTTCAACCTTTTTGACTTCATTGGAAAGGTGAGCGCCTTGCTAATTTGTTTTAGCTATGTACTACAAGCGTTTGTCGAAATGTCAATTAGTCAATAAAAAAAAAAAAACTTACCTATAAAAAAATATTTATCTACAACCTTCTTCGTTTCCAATAGAAATAAATTGGCCATTTTCTAGAAAAAAAATGGGATGCCATAAAACTTTCTTTTATTATTTATTTTTCTTTCCGCTAGAGGCTGTTAACATTTTTTTTTTCGACTACCAGTCAATTCTT
The DNA here is from genome assembly GCA_949152455.1 of Lithophane leautieri. Lineage (NCBI taxonomy): Eukaryota > Metazoa > Arthropoda > Insecta > Lepidoptera > Noctuidae > Lithophane > Lithophane leautieri. The sequence goes on along the minus strand of OX424472.1, from coordinate 9,610,808 downwards.
ATGGAACTTTTATTACGAAACTTACCTTTTTGTTATCAGTAAAGTGACATGACATTTATTTATTTTTTTAGATCGCGGCTTGTTGGCCGTATGAGTGGAGTCGTAGTCAGCTCCTAATGGCGAGCGGTCTTCGGTTACTACTTGTCCCTCTGATGCTGCTATGCGCTGCTCCGAGGCATTCACCACACATCGTTGGGGACGTACGTACCTATATGCTTTGATTGCCGATTTTAATCATAATTTTTTTAAACCTTTTCTTACTCGCTTTTAATGCTTGTTCAGGTCTACCCAATATTATTCTCCGTGGTGCTAGGTTTCACAAATGGCTTGTTTGGCTCCGTACCAATGATACTAGCGCCATCTCGTGTCGGCCGCGAACATCGAGAAATTGCCGGTAAGATATTGATTTCTATTTTACACCTAGTTAGACAAGTACCTACTCATTATTTACGTAGGCACCTAAGTAATTATTTTTAGCCTGTGTTGTCATATTGCAAGGCACAAGTCTCTTTTCTATTTACACTTAACTTGATCATTTAAAAAAGTCCAGACCTTTTTTAGTTTATATGCCTGAATCTGCCGCGATGCTGTTATTGCCGTTGTCTTTTTTTGGGATCCACGATGTGGTAGCTATAGCATAAAATTCATCTAACCTGCTGCAGTCATTTCCTGCACATTTTGCTTACGTCCAAAATGAATATTTGTCATCGCATTGCCGGTCAGGTAACATGATGACGTTGTCGTACAACGGCGGGCTGCTGTCGGGCTCGCTGGTGTCGTACCTGCTGCTGGGCATGCTGGGCCCGCCGGCGCTGGCGCCGTGCCGCGTGTTCCCCACGCCGCCGCTGCCCACACTGCCGCCCGCCACGCCACCTAACATCACCTACGCCGTCACCTTGTCGCACTAACTGCTTATGTAAAACCAGCCGCAAAATAGAGATGGCAGCACCTACATATAAGGTGCTTTGGAGTAATTGCGAAAATAGGGGTTTCCTGAAAATTATGAACTTCTACTAAACTGGGCAATATTTTTTGCTTTTTCTTAATTTTCGGAATGTTCCAATTTTTTTATTTACTTCGAAACACAATAACGTTACCTGAAACTGCAACTATATAGTTAAAATGGTAGCTACGAGTGAAGACTAAAGACTAGACTAAACATTTTGGACATCGCGCTATACCTACCTAAGTTTGGTTCAGACCTATTGCCACTGTGCAGGCCAACTTTACTGTTATAATAGTTGTGACCGTTAATTAGATAACCAAAATCGCAAATAGAAGGAAATCATTTCTGCGAGTGGTTGACAATGTGTGCAGGAAATTTTCATGAATACAGCTTCAGACAAGCTTTATTCAGAAAAGGCGCCCTTTCCTAAATTAGTACTGCATTTGTCCGCCTCTGCAGAACAGTTGCAGGCCGTCCTGCGACATGCGTAGGTATCTATACCCTCCCGAACCTGCCGAACGACCATGCAGGACTGCAGCGGGATAGTATACTGCCCCTTTGAACTAATTTTTAATTATTAATTTGGCAATAGCCATTTCAGCCTTAAATATTTAACCAAGAAGAATGTTTTAGCTATTAGATAATTCCTACAATAAAAATCAATGTATATTTTCTGTATATTATTATGTATCTAATATAAATTATTTACAAAATAAGTACTTTACTATAAGTATACGGTCTTTCCCTTGGACGTCTACTAATTAAATGACAAATAACTATTGTACGATAAGTAAACATTTTTTCCTACAAGTTACCTAGCTATATAAGTTGAATATTCCTACCGACCGCATTTGTATATTTTTCAATGGTAAGTGACCCTTGCGAGGGTGTTAAACGCGGCTATTGTTTTACTCAACAAAACTATTTTTGTTTACAAAAGTACTGAAACACACTTTTTGCAGCGCATATTAAATATACCTAATTACCCACTTGTGAAGCTGCAAATTTTTTAATTAAACTGTTAAGAGGAAATAGGGTTGGTCTTTTTCTCCATACAAAAAGTCATAATTCGAGGTTCGGCTCTCGTCTATTTTCCTATTTTTATTTTTTCTCGTCTATTTTCTTTAATATTTGAAAGATATTTTATAAATTGAATAAGATGGATATTTACTGTGCCTCTATGTTTTCCATTTTGAAAGAAAAGAAAGAATAAAGTTTATTTGGATACAGTTCATGAAACACAAAATACAAACAAAAAAAAAAAAAAAAGTATTATATTGTTTTTAAAACAATAGTGTGTGCCTCACGGCTGCGCAAAAAAGGTTCATTTCAGCATTAATGCCAGACAGATACTGTCTGACGCTGGTTTTCGAATGAACCCATAAGGACAAGTGACGGGAAGTACATACAGTTTCAACATACCTAATAAATAATTATAATATAAATAACTAGTAATAAAAATACATATTATATTGATGATACATTATCTGTAGAACCCTCAGAAAACGCTCAAAATTGTTCTTTAGTGTTTAGACCACTGTCATCAGAGGCCTATTGTACAAAGACAACTATAAATGAAAAAATGAAAAACAGGGGCACAGTAAATATCCTTCTTATTCAATTTATAAAATATCTTTCAAATTGGTCCAATATTGGAGGAGGAAATAGACGAGAGCCGGACCTCGAATTATGACTTTTTGTATGGAGAAAAAGACCGACCGTATTTCCTCTAAACCGCCGTAATAATTAAGTTTGTTAAACATTTCGTGACAGCGAACTTTTGCTAATAACTTTAAATAGGCACTTCGCATTGTTACATAGAGTAGGTAATCTATAAAATAAAATATATGGTTACAATTTTAAAATACTTAAAAGACTTTTATAACGTAAACTTGAACCATCAAAGTGATAACGCTGTCACTAATTTAAATATATTTTGCTTGAAATAGAATGGTAAATGGTTGTACCTAATTTAAAACGATAAATACTTAGTGAGACTGAAAAAAAAATGTTAAGTGAGTGGAGTGACTTATGACTGTTGTACCTATTGTACTAATGTAAAATATCAACCTATGAAATGGCTACCTCTGGCTTTTCTACGAAACAATTTTTGTTCTACAGTGTAGATATTTGAATGTACATAGCACCAGTGTAAATAATTATCAATTAAATAGATACATATCTGGATATTAGTTTGTTTTAATTCTATGACCCAGAACGTATAGACCTCCATAAAATCGCATGGCATGGCGGTTCAACGTACCAACCCCGCCCCGCTAACTGTGACCAATGACAGGACTATAATGTTTCGATATCGGTAGAAAACGTAACTGAATATGCTTTATCTTTTTATTTTCATGTTGTGGTTGAGGTAGATTTTTAATTTTCGTTAAGAAAAAGTTTTCTTCACTCTCCATATTTTATCTTTCTGAACACGCATCATCCATAGATCACGCACGCCGCGCATTCCTCTTACCTATCCTTTCATTATAAATTACACTATTTTGCTGTAGAAACTATTACTTACTACATCAGTAACATGTCGTTACGTAGGTAGGTACCTACAAGAGACACCTACGTAATTTACCTAAAGTATCATGATAGAAAACTTCCAATTACTCATCAAAATATAGTCGAAGTTTATCTACTAATGACTATACCTATTATATTAATTTATTTTTAAAGATATAATATTGTTATTTACCTACATAAATACCTACTTCAATTATTTACCAGACGTCAATACTAAAGGAATCTACCTACTTACTTTATATACAGTGTGTCCGGACATGGACTAGCGATATTCTAAATATATTCAGCTTGGGTCCAATAGGTACTTCCCCACTATAATGTGGCATCCATTTTGTTTTTTTGTTGAAATATTCTCTTATGCGAGTACAAAAAAATCATATCTCTCAAAGTTTTAGTCATACTGAGATAAAAATAAGCTTATTCGAAAGGCAATAATATTTTCTACCGTCTGCATTACAAAGCAATGTGTTCACAATTCCACAACTACTGAAAAAATAAATGAAAAATTGTGCAATTCAACCAATAATTGTTAATTACTAAAAAACCAAACCCGATCACTTTTTTTTTTTAATAGATCGACAGGTTTTGAGCTAAGCTACAATACAACATAACATTCACAACTGTACTAATTCTTTAACAGTTATTGTTGTTTGAACATAGCGGATGCGCAAGCTTTGTGCTTTTTGAAAGGCAATTGTCGGAACCCTAAAAGAAAGTCTATAAAAAATATAAAAAATGTTATCATTAAAACTGTAAGTATTTTAAAATTGTTTATATTTAAGTATTTAGAATATCGCTAGTCCATGTCCGGACACACTGTATAATAAAATAATACTTAGAGATACACCAGACCTTTTGACTTGTTTTCAAGTACTCTGAAGTAAATAATCTCGTAAGCAGTTCGCCAGGTATCATAGTAATGAAGAAATTATGAATTGAATGACATCCATCTTTATAGAACCGAAATACAAGCTCGTTAGACTTATCTAAGTTCGGAAATTAACATTTCTTTTTAACTAGGTAAACAAAAGTTGTTGCGACATTAATTGATAATGTCAGCATTTTAATTAACATCAAGTAAATAGATAAATTTATGGCAAAGGTCGTCCTATTTTTAAAGAGGTCTGCCAAACAAATGAACTTGTTACTCGCGGTTTCTTGTACTTAGGTACTATCTGAAATAATCCGATAATTTAATGAACACACAAAAAGGCTTCATAAAACTAATAATTTCTGTATGTGTATACATCACATTAGGTACTGACTTATTTCAAAACATTTATCAGTAACGTTCGTCTGATCCGAGGGCAATGTCCCTATCTACCTACATTTATGATACACGCCATTTTAATATAATCTCCTTTGTCATTCATTCAAGTGCCTATTTGCACTATCTACATACATGTATGAAAACATTATTTTATTCAATGTTACAACAATAAATCAATTTACTCTGTGGAATCGGTGCTATTACGCTTTAATCAGACGCCTGCCTCTAACTAGATGTAAGTACAATCAATTAAGTCGTGTCTATCGTGGACTCGACATAAGTACCTACCCTATAATTATAATAATTGATGAAGCATTTAATTAACAGTAAAATTATAAATAACCGAACAGGGGGCCTACCACCAACGCTTACAGCAGTATTATTTTAATCTTACTTCGTGAGGGAAAGAGACGGAGCTATACGTCCTGTAGAGCTTCATCTCTTTCCTACACTGAAGTAATAATAAGTAGGTTAACGGCGTTGGTGCGGGCGAGAAACGGCTGGTGTGTAGTTAAGGTACCATAGAATAAAACGGGCTCAGCGTAGCAGCAGTGTAGGCTCCGTCGTAGCAGCCGCGTAGCACCGGCGTAGACCCCGTCGTAGACGCAGCTTAGGCTTGTCCTAGCAGCAGCGCAGCGTATTCTACGCGTCGGAGACCCAGCGTAGCAGCAGCGCATGCTCCGCGTCGTAGACCCACCGTAGGCTCAGCGTAGCCTACGTTGCAGCTACACCCCGTCTTAGAGACGCAGCGTAGCAGAAGCGTAGGCTCCCCGTTCCGTATCGCAGACCCAGTGTAGGCTCAACGTAAAAGCAGTATAGGTTGCGCCAATGACTATATAGCCTCTTGACTGCTCATGAAATTGCACTGATACTAGATGGAAGTATGAGTGGCCATTTTAGTTTTGCACAGTTATTGGATCTCTGCACACGCGGTTATTTTGATACCTTTTAAAACATTTCTGCATAAATAAAAACAATGATCAGTTCCTGTTCAATTAAATGGTGTGGGAAATCGTCTAGAACATCCAGCTATAAAAAAGATTGCATAACTTTTCATTGGTAAGTAAAATAAATATTTTACTAAGAATAATTGCAGGGCTTTTTACGTTGGGCGATTACACCGCGTTGATGTCTTTTTGAAGTCCTTTTCTCTCACTAGGGTATTGCAATACGTCTGTCCCTTTCTATCTGCACTTATACTGTAGACTCAGACCAACAAAAAATGAAAGACGGAGCATTACGTACATTAAACGTGTAGCCACAAAACTATGCTCCTACAAGTAAACACACAGGCTCACGCACACACCTACACAAAAACTATGCTCATCGCTCCTAGTACGTCACGAGTCGTCGTCTAGTAAACTTCAATAAAAAAAAATAGAATTATGACTTCTTGTGTAGTGAAAACATGTAAAAACAATAGCAAATCATATAAAAAGTCTCACGGAATCACTTTTCACATGGAAGTACTTCAAATAACATCGTTTCTTAATTTAGTTAACTATGAATTTTAGGTTACTTTGAACAAAAACCTGAACGAATGAACGAACGAAAACAGTGACATTTAAAGTGCGAGGGTTGCCATAATATGATTTGAAATTTCCCCGTTCGATATTTTTTAGTTCGAGTAATTATATGCCTGTTTTTTTATGTATTTAATATTTTAGATTTCCAAGTAATATTGAAAATAAAAGTAAATGGATAGTAGCTATAAGAAATAGTCGGAATGATCCAGAATGGCTGCCATCGAAAACCAGCGTGGTTTGTTCCGATCATTTTGATAATAATGACCTTTATTCAACTAATCGTGGACTTCGCCGTGTGATCAAAAGCGGATATCCTAAAAAGGTATATAAAATTTAAAAAACAAAAATGAGATTTTATCAAAACAGTAATTAAACACGAGACTGTATTTTTTATTTTATTTTAGTTACTTTCTCAGCTTAGTCTAGCTAATTTAAATACTACTGTCTCAAATTTTATTTTTTAGATGTTTTTTCCATCGTCCTACGTAATTGCTGAAAACTCAGTTTCACAAAGTTCTGGCTGTACGTTTGTGCAAGTATGTCCTAATTCTTCATTCATCTTCCTAAGGTTTTAATCAAAAGCTGCCATTAAACGTGTAATTTTTTTTGTAGGACTTACCAGACTTGCCTCATGTAGCCATTGACGATAGGGCTGTATGTAAATGTACTTTGTACTTAATTGTTATTTTATTATATTAAGCGATGTAAAAATAAAATGGTTTTGTTTCGGAATCCTTCCTAACAAGTGAGGTACAATACCATACTCAACAATATCTTACTCGTACAATATTATCCTACCCAAAATATTATTCCCCAAATTATAGGGAAAAACTTTAACAAATGACAACCCTTTTTACACACACATAAATAAAAAGGTGGCTTCATTTTTGATGTACGTAATGCTCCGTCTTTCCTTTTTTGTTGGTCTGAGACTGTAGAGTGTTGTGACAACTTCAAATTATAGTCTATATTATTGACGATACGTCTATGATACTTTGGTACCATTAAGAATAACATCGTAATGGTAAAAAAGTATCATTTAGTAGGACGGACTTAATGTTTACATTTTAGATTTCAAAATATTCCGTAACTAAAAGAAAAGTGGATTAATGCAGTTCTCAAGGAAATTTGGTTTCCAAATAAACATAGCGTGGTTTGTTCAAGGCATTTCACAGCAGATTAAAAATAAGTAATAGCAATGTCAATCCTTGTGGGATAGAACAATAAATTCTCATAAGTGAATTTCAAATAATTTATTGTTCAATTAGGATTTTAGGCATCGATTTTACGATACCGATATTATGTTGCAAAACTGACTTGTGCATCACTGTATTTGGAACTTTTGTCCTGACATTGTTGCATCGGCCAATCACAACCGCTATAATTTCTTCTTCCTCGGCTCGCAGTGGTTCTCACCACTGCGAGCGTGTGCCTAGACGAAATCAGCTCTCAAATGGTTTAATTCTCTTTGGTTTGCGCGTAGCCGCACAAATGCTGTTAGTTTATTAACAGCGTTTACAATACAACTTTTATAACTTAAAGCAGAAGGTGTTAATTCATGTTTGATTGAGAGATTTCAGTCAAATATAGGTACTTCTGTTATGCGATGTCAGGATACACCGTAGGTAGGCGAAAGTCCTCGCCTACATTTGGGAGTGGCCCGAGGAGGCGAAAAGCCGAGGCGTAACTCCGCTGCCGCGAGAAATCGCGGTACAGCGGACAAAGCTCCGGCGGGATCTCATGGCGGCATGTAGAGTGCGACTGTCGCAACCAGTGCCCAGTGCTGGGCACGCCACAATTGCGGCGATAAGTCCCCTCTTTGAGGAGTGGCTAGAGAGGCGCCAAGGCGTCCTCACCTTCCGCCTGACGCAGGTCCTCACCGGACAGTGCAGCTTCGGGATGTTCCTGTTTAGGATTAGGCGGGAGGAAATTCATAATTGCGTACAATTAATGACGTACAAACAAAGCATAGCAGATACCTACGGGATTATTGTATTGTATAACCAGGGTTTCATTTTAATTAGCTTGGGTGTTTTTTGGATACGTGCGCGGCCTGGCCGGTAGCTTAGCGGTCTAACCTGTGACCTGTCTGTATCGGACACGTTTTAGTACACTTTCGGCGTTTCATTACTAGTTAATATCAACTAACAACTGCTCACAACGAGCTTCTTGCGAAAACTAGTTATAAATACCAGCACCAGTAGGTAGTGTTAGTTTTTACATATAGTAAAGTAGTGCTAGTGTCCTTCCGTTCATTTTGTGTGTAACAAATACGCACATATGTAATAATCCGAGGCGGGGTTGATAAACTTATTGTTTTGAGGTATTCAGCACGTTTCTGAACTAGGTATAGATTTTCCAATATATATTTATTGAGCTATATTAGTACCTACATTTTTTAGTACCTTGTAAGCACTTATTTATTTTTAAGTAGGTAACTAGCAGTTTCATTGTGAGCAACTGAGCATGTTTAAGACACGTGATAGGTTTGTGACGTGAATCACGGAAAATCACTTCAAAATTTGGTTAACAATAGCCAATTAGCAAATGATTTCAGTGGTATATAGTTTAATCACTTTTCCTGTTACCAGGGTTTAACACTAAAGTGGATAAGGTATACCTATCTTTGTATGGCCATTGTAGGGTACCTACTTTTCGGTGTGACACGTCTCACACTATCATTCTGACCTTGCTTCCTACTACTGCTACTACATGATAGGCTACACAACTACATTGACCTTTGTACCTGAACTTCAATGTTTAGCATCCGTTCTGGATATTTGTGATTTACGACCGTCAGCAATCCTATCCCTGTATATTATTATAATTTATGATTCACGGCTTCCTGTGAGCCTGTGGCAATACATTGTCGGTAGGTAATTGTATTATTTTACTGTTGCATACCGATAGGATGCTAAATTACTTTAGTTATGTATATAATAAGTAGGTAACTTGTAATTTGATCGACCTAGAAAATAGATTTAATTATCACAAATTTTCATTTCAACGGTCTTCATAGAGACATATCCTGCAACAAGCCGCCTGGTGGCGTTTAACGATACAATTCCAGCTTTAATTTTACAATAACTTCTTTAAGGTAGGTATGATAATTAAAACACAGATTTGATTGTAAATATAATAATTTAATAAACAGTAGTATACATTATATTATCAAAATTAGAGTAGCTGGGTAGGAGACCCTACGGGAGGTCGGTCGTCAGGCGTTGGTGTCGTCTACCGACGCTGTTGAGGGTTAGTATCCCTAGATAAAAACTCGAGTAGTGTGTTCAACACTTTCACACTGTCCTATCTCTTGCGGCGGCGCGTGCGGGACTGATGCGACGAGCGCGAGCTCCACTCCAGGCTTAGATCACTCGATGATGGCGGCGTCTCCGGGAACTGCGCGTGTGACGTCCACCGACACGAGTCACACGCTGATTTTGGCGTCTCTGGTACTTTTCCTGGCTTTCCATTTGGACTATATGATTCCAAAATATGCTTGTAGGCGCACTCCGAAGGCTCAGGACACCTACCCCGAGCAGCACTCAAACGGGCACGAACGCAGGCAGTGCAATAACCACAACTATCTTCGCGAAGAGCACTGCGAACCATTTTGAATAATGTGTGAATATGGTGACGCACTTTGAGGACTGGAGCCGGTTGTCACTGAGCGATGATATTTATGCGAACGCCAGGCGTCGCGCACGCGCCTCGCCGATAACCCCGGCTCCGGCGCCAGCACTGTGGACCGCACTGACTACTAACTGCGGTACCGCCAGAAAAATATCTCTTTAATTTATAGTAGGTATTCGTAATCAACAACTGTAATGTTTGGTCAGTGGGTACGTATCTCTGCTATTGTTATGTAAAGAACCAGAATGCCCGCGGTCGACATAACTTGCAGCATAACTTTTTAATTACTCGAGATTCTTTATGGCACCTCTTTAGGTCATGAACTATTCGAATATCAAAAAATATTTAATATTCGGCCTAGGTCTTAAGGGGGAGGCGTAAAAATTGATTCGCTATTATAATGTAAGTATAATAGATGTTGGATAGAATATTGAATAACTTATATAAGTTGTATATGTCTTGTGTATATGTCAAGTGGTAGGTAGGTAGGTACCCACATACTTCAAATTCGCGAGCACACATTTTTATGTGAAGACATTGAATGAAGTAGGTACCTATGTTAAATTGCCCATCTAATGATTTAAGCAAGGTCTTAGCCAAAGGAGAATGGGTACCGGCTTATGGGTTTCTGCCCTGAAGCCCAATAGAAATAAGATATATAACAATGAAAAGAGCTTTTTGAAGAGAACCCTAGCTTCTAACACAACTGTTGCCAATTGTTAGTCAGTTCGGAGTTAATGCTTAATTATTCACATTTAGAGCTCTGTAGCTCTTCACTAACAATCGAGAGAAGTCGTCATATCACGAAATATGTGCCTTGACGAGATCTTTCCATTGGCATAATTATATCTCAACTCTATTATGGCATGCGTCAGGCTTAACGATCTGTCCGGCCGACCGACTCTTAAAAACATTGTTCCTAAACCGGCATCTATTGGAGACCTATGTTTTAAAATGTTCGCTTATAGGTTTGAAAGATGATGTTTGCAAGGCACTGAATCATTAAAAGTTAATTAATTGACGAATTATCAGAATTCGAATAATATTTAATCATTTAAAGCTATGTAGCTCCTTTCGTACTACTAACGATCATGAAAAGTCTACAGAATAAGAAATATTCTTCTTGATGAGATCCTTCCATTGGTATATATGGTAACGCTATTGGGCTCCAGGGCAGAATCGAGGCTTCAAGTGATTATCATAAAGTTGGTGTTCAGAATATGGTAGTAGTGTTGGTATGGTATGTGTGTGTATATGCGGTGTGTTCTCAAAAGATCGTCCGTTCTTTTTCCAACCGGATACAGGTAGTGCCCAATTTCTTTCCTCAACACATGAAGTGAAGAATAATTTATATCTACTTACTAACGTAAAATACATACGAGTACGAAAGTGAAGTTTAACCGTACTTATAAATATAATATAATATGAAGTGTAGGTACCCAAGTATTTCAAGTTATCATGAATATAGTTAAGTAAGTAGCTGCTCTGATGAATGTAGCGTGCGCCTGCGCGTCACACTAGTAGTAAATTATCTTGTAATAAGTACCTACCTAGTAGGTATACAATAATCTGGAGATGTAGGTAATATTTTACGAGTTATTGCTGCACATGGCTGCAAACGCGTAGATAACCAAGCACCTAGTATCACAAGCCGACGTAGGAGACCTCTGCACCTACGTAAGTACCTACAAATATGTTTTATGAAAAAAGTAAGTAAGGATAGGGTCGGACCACGTTGTGAGTACATATTCCTTGAGTTATTTGTTACTGAGAGAAAATTATTTTAATTATCTATATACTTACCCAAATAATATTTATTTCACAGCTGTTTGTATTTATATTTCGAAAATAAACCAATATTACTTCGGTTAATTAAGTAGTACCTAAGTAGACCATTTGTATTAGGTAGGTACCTACATATTATACCCACATATTAAAATTAACATATCAATAGACGTAGAAAATTTGGTACGATTGTACTTATAGCATATTCTAGATAAAGGCAGCTGCTCCACATCTCTACCGGTTATTACCAGTTGTCTTACTCGTTAGTGATCGTATTGCATTGATGCGTTATGTAAATAACTTATCTCTACTGACAAATAAATTGGGCGACGAGTGATCATAATTAACTAACTGCACTAGGTACTATATTCATAGTAGGTACCACAAGCGATTCTAGTTGAAATAACGAATGTCTTTGAAAAATCTTAAACAAAATATTATGGAATCAAAGTTTTTTTGTCTCGTCTACGAACAAATCAAGAAGTGCATTCTGGAATCATCTGGCTGGACGAAGCTCTGTCTCTTATCTATCGGGCAACATGGTGTAAACAACTCGACTATTTATAAAGTCCTGCAAATAACTTGACCACTTTGTGACCCATCGGGCCTATCGGGACTTTTCAAAGCCGCTCTAGGTCGGTGATACCACCCACAATGCTCCAACATCAGCATTGATAAATAAAATACTTACACATACCTACCTACATATCTATCAATACCAAACTAGACGAGATTAAAGATATATTTAGATTTCTAAACAAATGTTACGCGCCTCGTCTAAACAAAGGGCACAACAGTAATTTGATTAGTAATTGAGTCATTCATAGATTGAATTCGCCCTTCGAGATTCGAGATGATGAAACTATCGTATCTTGTTGCGAGCGGATAATACCACGGATATTTTATTAGTGCATGAGTAACACAACAATGTTCTTGCACACACCCTTTGAAATGATGTAATAATGATAGATTCTCAGTGATCAAAGTTTAATTGAAAAGCACAAATATTTGGGTTATGTATATTTTTGTTTTAAACAAGATCAAGATCCGGACATCTGACGGTGTTTATAATTGATATTTCCAACATTTGCAGCATTGATTGAAGATATTTCAATTTACCTAGGTACCTAGCTTTTTTTTTTTTTTTTGAGGGTGGGAAATCATCCAATGACTTCTCCCGCTCTGGGCGGAGCGGAAGGGCGTGTCAGACTTTTACTGACTAAAACCCACCCGTGTTCCTTCATTTGCCTGTTGCCAAGGTCCCGGTACCTAGGTACCTACCTAAGTTTTTTTCCTGTTTTTTATTATCTGATTACATTAGCATTATTTGAGATGAACGTGCCTGCGTAGGTACCCAGATATTTCTTATCACCATTTTAATAAGAAAGTATGATTCTTTAAAACTATGTTCACATCATAGGAATTTTTCTATTACAAAACTTCGCCCCCAATAAGTAGGTGCGTATAAAAATCTTTCTTTCAGAATAAGATTAATCGAACTCTACAAACGGGGAAATAATGGCACGTCTGAGTCTTCATTATAATTTAGAAAAAGTAAATAATAATATCATGATAAGGGGTCATTTGCTTCGAAGTTTGTTCAGAGTGTAATGTACGTTTATGTTTTAAGGTCACTTTAGTATGACACGGACATGTATAAGGCATGACGAGTGAAATAAAGTAGGCGCCTCCGGCCTGTGAAGGACGAGAAGTCAAATTAACTCTGTATTGTAGACCAGTAAATACCTATATATAACGAAGGATTAATTCCCTATTTCTCTAGCGGTAAAAAATAACAGCTACCTAAATAAATACTCATAAGAAACCGTTACTGTAAATTGACGAATTAGGTTACATTATTTTAGGGCAACTTGATATATGTAGGCATCCTATTCCTTTTATCTGACTGTTAAGGGATCAATCAATTATTATTATGATTTTTTATATGTTTGTACATCTCGGGACCCTGGGGTCCCGGACCTTTGGAAGGCATGCGAGGGGCCGAAGCCAACTCGCAGAGGCCCTTTAGACAATTTTAAATGGAATGAGGCACCAACCGACGATTATCCCTGTTCGCACTATGCAAGTGCAGCCAAGGATAACCCCCGGTTGGTGTAGGACTATTGCAGAACATGGAAACAAAGATATTGGGCTATGGGTTTGGGTGGCTTGGTGAACTAGTTATCTTGAACTATGGAAAGACTATGGCCCCTGCCTGACCAATTTTTTTAAATATAAAATACATAGATAAAATGGCAGGGGGTGACTTGCACACCCAATAATGGGCCCCCGAAAACGGTCGCTAGCACAAGTGTCGCACAGTGTCCGGCGTAGAACAAGCCAGGTGGACAAAAATATTTTTTCATGGTTTTGGAACTGTATCTATAAATGAGTTATTTATATAGTACCATAATAATTTTTTTTTAAGAAAACGCATAGGATTTGTGTATAAATATTTTATTTCATGTATACAAGATTATAATATAGGAAAAAAAATAAGAATAAAATTATCTTAATCGCTCCAAAATCAACGTCAAATATAACCTTAGACCAACATATTAAATACAAAAATTATAAATCTAAGACTAGAGGTATCTATTTACATTAAAACTAATTCTCAATATCAGACTCATCGGATTCAGAATCCGATGAATCCGATAGGAGATTGTCTTCCTGAGTTTGTGGAGGTCTTAGTTGCAGTTGGAGTCGAGGCTCTATACTGGGAGCTATGATGAGCTTTAAGACCTCCGCGCACAATTTATTACACTTTTTTTTCGGTACTTCCCGGAGGCTGTTGATCAGAGGATCAGACGTTAAAATCAACATATTGAGCAAGTCTCTATTCGTGGCAAGACGAGAGCACTTTCTGGTGTTGTGCTCTCTAAACCTCCGGCAATCTTTGTTTCTCGCTTCTTGGGCTTCCTCTGAAAGCTGCCCTATTGGAACTATTGCCGTCTTAATCACCTCTGTACTGTGAATAAGCAATTTATGCACAGTAGCAGGCATGTAGTACCACGAGTAGAGACTTAGATAAAGTTTTCTTGTCTCGAGACAAAGCTTTTTGAATTCAACAAGATTTATCTCGAAACCAGAAGACAATGTCCTCAACAATACATCAAAGTGTTTGATGATTGTAACATCCAATCCTGTGATCTGAGCACTCAGTTCGGGGTTCCCGAAAAAACGTCGAGCTGTGTTTCCATCATTTGAAGAACCAAATCCTGGCTTTGGCTTGTCCACAATTAATCCCATTTCATGCTTGAATCGTTGTTTGATTTCATCTGATCGTTGTTTTACACTTGCTTTTTCCTCTGAAGACCTAGCTTGCCATTTCTTAATATCTAACTTATAACTAATGTGTAAAAAACACTCAAACGAACGAATCCAAGCATGTAATGTTGACAAACCAAAGCCAAAATTATCCTGATTGCTATCAAAATGCCTTCCTTCATCATTCATCATTCTGGGAGTAGCCCCACAAATATAGCATTTCTGTGATGAATGTGTCTCTGTCAAAGCGTTGCACACTTTTCCATCAATCATAGTCAGCAGAAGCTTGTGCTTAACAGAAATTTCAGAACCACGAAGATTACAAGATGTAGCGTCCAAGTTGTTTATTTGTTCCAAAACCTTATTTGTCTCGATTTTTGTCAATTCCGTAGTTTCTTTTGCAAAAATGAATTTAATTGGACGACAAAACATCGTCGATGATGGACGAGGATTTTGCCAGATAATGTTGTTACCTTCGTCGATTAACCTTAGAGGAACGAATGAATAAACAAAAAGGAACTCATCAGTGTCTTCGCTGTTCTCAAATTTCTGTTTGTAAGCACTATGACCGGAACTACCGTCACATCCCCATTTACTTATAAGAGTAAACGATGAATTGGGTATTAGATTGGGGAGCACACTTGTGACAACTTCTCTCTGAGCTTCAACTAAACGTTCTGCTGTTTTATTCAAAATAGCTTGGAGGTCAATTTCTGCTCGAGATTGTGTCACAACAATGTGCTCCTCAGAAGGATAACACGCTTTTTTTGATTTAACAATGCAATCATATGAAGGAAACACGTGATGCCCGACTTTCATAGTCCACTTCCTAGTCTGTTTATATGAGTGAGTTGTTGATTTTGAATCAATATAATACGCTAATCCCTCGTCACTACTTAGCGGTCTATCACTTTGCACAGCACTTGGTTGTTGAAGGCTAATGCATGCACTTGCAGAAGCAGGATTTTCACCAATGTCCTTTATAATTCTGGCAACGTTTTTATGTCCAGTTGACCGTGCAGCTACCTCTGCAGCAGTCATTAATTCCCCAAGACTCCGCGATTGAACTAGATCAGCGACTCTACGTTTCTTAGTTTTAAAAGATGAATCTTCAAAGACTTTTTTAGGTCTTCCAGGTAGAGAAAGGTCAGCGGATGAGGCAGAAGCTTGCGGTTGAGTCGATCGCAGGCAGAATTCTATCTTTTCGCCTTCCAGCCAACACTTATTTTTATTCAGGAAACGCTCTTTTGACTTTCCTGAAGACACCCACTTGGTAGCAATTTTCGAAGAAATGCTGGCTAATTTCATCTTAATTTCCCTTTGACATTCTTCAGTGATGTCAGAAAAATCACACTTAGACAAAATAAATTCAAATAGACGATCATTTCTTTCGTCTTTTTCGTGCTTAAGCCACTCTTCGAAAAACTCTATTTTACTAATAGAGTAAACCTTTTCTGCAAAAAAAGAAAAAAAAATGTTGTACTCAAGTGTGCTACATAAAATATATGTCATAATCTTCTATAGCCATGTAGCTAAAACATATAAAAAAATCAGAGTGGATACAAGAGGATACATGGCTTTTCCAAGCCTGATAAGTTCGAAAACAAAGAAAAACATTGTTTTTTTTTGTGTATTCACAAATAGTCTACTTTATGAATGTATATGACACATTAAAAGATTCTAATAAGAAAATAATATAGTACATACCTTCAGAAGTAAAATCCATCACTAAAACTTTCTACAAAATTAGAACTGCCACCATGAGATGTTAGTGCAAGTGTCGCGAAAGTGCAAGTGACCTATTTCTTTAACTGCATTTACCTCGTTAGCTTACTTTGATATACGATGACTCATCAGTACGGAATGTTAGACGTAAACAATTCTTGGAATCAGAGGTTTAGGGGTGTTGTTTACAGGTAGAAAGTACAAATTTCCGGGAATTTGATAATGACTTCTGTCCACCTGGCTTGTTCTAGGGCGGACACTGTGTGTCGTAGCGACAAGGGGGCAACATGTCCTGAGGTGCTTGAGAGGAGTGGAGAGGTATTCCACGGCTATCAGAACAATCCCGGAAGTACGGTCAAGATCCCTACCAGCATCTTACTGGAATACTTCCTTCCTCCGAGCACGTTTGCTCTAGCGAATCTCCAATCAAGCCGGCCAATCAAGGCAAGAATGAGGTGGGAGCTCTGTTCCTCGTCAGTCTTCACTCTAGCCGGCCAATAAAGGCAAGCCAGAGATGAGGAACGAGACTTCTCCCGGGAGGTAGGGTCCGTGGGGTCGCTAATGCCCAACAGCTCGCCACATGCTGCCCTGCGGGTTTTGGTATCTCTCTTGGTCTGGCTCCTCACCTTAGACCCGTTCCGGCAAAGTAAACTCTACCGGCACAGACCTAGGGTTCGGAGCGCGCAAGCCCCATCACGACGTCAACGTAGAGATACGGCGGTGGGGTTATTATTATTATTATTCTGGGTTGTAGAAGTCAGATAGGGTAGGGAGTCGATCCATGTTAAATACTGGTATTCCGCTGCATCCGGTTAAACTGAAAGCCGACCCCAACATATAGTTGTGAAAAGGTTAGGCAGGTTGATTAGGGATCAATAAATTTAGAAAAATGAGAAAATAGTTGCGACACCTAGGGCCTGGACAGAAAACGATAACTTCCTAAATTAGTGATGGCTTTCCTGAAATCCTAAATTATTATGGGTAGCTATGGTAGGTAGATACTTTCTACACAAATATGTTAATTTAATCAATAATAACCCTTACTGCAAACCACCACAGACAACTACATAGCACACATATCTAGCCAAGTTTCATAAAAAGACAGCAGCCGTGTGTACACGAACCATTTGGAGCCACTTTTGACCCTTCAATATCTCAAAATCTATTTAACTTATACACATCAAATTTGGTTTATTTATTATAACCCCTTAGATTAACTAAACCCCTAAATTTCATAAATACAGCTCAAACGGTTGTCGAGATATTAACGTCTAAAAATCGGCATTTTTATCACTGACTGACTTACCTACCTATAGATCAAAAACCTAACCCACTTCCAGATGACCTAGAAAGTTTAAATTTGGTACCCAGCCTGGTACTTGTGTGTATACAAAGGAAAAATTCAGAAAACAGATTTTTTTTACGATTTGGAATATTTTCCGAATAATCGACTTTTATTCATACCTTACGAAATTATCATAGCAAAAACTTTTTCTTTCGCAGGAGAATTGGTTCCATGATGAAAGGTCGCTTTCATCGTTTTGTATACTTACCAGATTATTTAAAAAAAGCTAGTTTTTATCAGCAAGCCAACATTAAAACTATAGACATAGAAGTTATCAAACATAAAGAAAATAAGTTGATTAGCCAAATATAACAGAACGTCTATGTAGAAACTAGCCAAGTAAAATTTTCAGCTTCAATTCATCCTAATTGCTTTGTGTAAATAATTCGACTATTCAATGAAGTTATATTTTTAAATAGCAAACATTGTTATAGCAGAAAAAACAAGTTTTTTTTTTCAAATTTATTTTAGAATGTTGTAGGCATGTTCTTTATTTATATTTCAGGATTATCTATAGAACTTGGTACCCATTTAAATCTCAATTCTTTTGTCGGCGAAGTCGACAACCACAATATTGAATTTGGCTCCCATTTCACATTTATGTTTTTGATTGGATAGACACAGAAATACCAGAAAGTAAGGATATAAAATAAAGTATAAAGATAGTGGCAAAAAGTACCAAAGGAGATACATTAAGCCCAAGGTATACTCGGACAGAGTTACTTTCGACAAAACGAAAAACCGGCAAGCAGTTAACAGTAATCAGTCTGCCTACTCCTAGCCTTAGGTTCCGAGTAGACCGAACGTAGTTTCTTCGTAACATTTAATAATTAACCTTATTTTCATCGCTATAAAGTGCAAACGAGCTAGCGCGAAGACGCTTTCGACGACCGGCGACCTGTTTGATCTACATCGAGACTGGTAAAAGTTTGCACTTTGTAACATTGTGATAAAGTTGTTTTTTAATTTCGTCTGAAAAACCTCAGCGCTCTCCTTTGGGTTTGCATGGAGCTTTGGGGCAAAATTCATAGACAGTTTTGACTTTATTTTGCAAGTAAGCGTCGCATAGGAATGTGGACACTATACATAAAGCATTTATGTTCATATTTGAAGGAAACTCTAAGCGAATTTGAACATTATTATGAATAAGGTTCATATTCGTATGGAAAGCTTACTTAGTCAAGTACAATGCGATTCGTGAATCTTGCCCTCGGCTTCATACAAAATGGTTCCAGCGATATTAGTCTTAGCGCGCACTAGAGCAACGATGTGATTATGTAGAACAATGGATTAGGGAACATATTTTGCATACCGAATTCTATATGAGTCTCAGGTGATTTACTAATCACCTACATACTTCTTAAAATAATAAATGTGAAACTGACTTGAATTTCTTTATAAACGGTTGAATCGCCTTGTCTTGTCATAGCGTCGCATCGCGCTTAGCTGGCGCCAAGGCTTAATCTACAAAATTAAGAAATGAAATGAGGCTATTATGTTTGTATAAATTGGCTGTTACTAAGTAATTAATTACATATAAAAAAACATGAAATTTAAGACAAATTTGTTATTTTACAGATAATGTTATCTACATATGTGATAAAGCAATAACTTTATTCTCAGACAGACAAAACAGGAATAGGTTGCCAACAGATAAATTGGTTTAAGTTCTTCGAAAAACAATTTTAATTTTAGCAACATGATCAAAAATAACTGAATTATCAAATGTTGCGTAATGTTGTGTATTTTTCAGTGCTAATGAGCCATAGTCGGAATTCGTACACTTTGTGCAGCTAAGTGATTAGCAAAATGTTTAAATTTCAAATAAAACTGTGATTATGACATACTTAATTTGATTTTATTTTTACACTAACAACCATCAATAATTACGTCAGAAAGTTCACTATGTTATACAACAACAACACTAATACAAATCCGAACATTTCGCCATTAACAATAACCATACTTAACTAATTATAAAACTAAAATTCAAATAATGGAATAACCATTTATGATACTCAGAATTAAATAACATTATTATTCAATATTTTACAAGTACAGGAAACAGTAGAGACATAATATATTATCTATAATTAATTACAATTATTGATGTTTAATTCAGTTTCTTCATTAGAACACAAACTGTGACAGAGATTATCGAAAGTATCACTTTTACAAAGAACACTCAGGGATTTGAGATAGTGGCAGAACCGATTGTTCCTCTTCGTGCTGCTGCCATTCTTGGACTTCTCAAACCTGCATATAGTGCGACAGGAGGGCCAGTAGTCCAGTGCGAGAGCTCTTCTGTCCAATACTGCGGACGTATTCAAATAGCTAGTCAAGCTGTTGTGTCGCGATACCACCCTGTCTCTTTGTCTGAAACAAAAAATAGTACATGAAAAGCCATTATAAAATAACCTTACATTTTACAAGATAAACATAATGTTATTACGTAAAACCCCGAGATGACATTGACGAAATCTTGACCCTTGGATAACATAGGTACAGTTTTGGCACCTACATACATAGTTACCAAAACTCATAAAAAGTTTCTAACTCAACAATAACTTAGGTTATTTTTTTCTCAGAAATATGTATTTATTATCTACTCTTCTCGGAAGTAGAAACTGAACATTTACGCGAGGGTCTGACCGCGCGCAGATTCGCGCTGCGCGCACGGCGACCTCTCCCACACAACACGCGCCGGCAGCGATGGAATTTCAGTACGTAGTACAGACACAGATAACATTTCGTCCAAGCAAAGTTGTTTAAGCAAATTGCAAATTAATCTTTGAAATGGCACTCGTGATTATTTTTAGCAGACTTCTAAAAAGAAATTGGTTCCCAATTCTTTTGAATTCTTTTTTTAATGTACGTTCACCCCTCATTTTTTACCAAGTCGACTGATTTCGGTAAATGTAATACTACCGAAACAGTACAACTATGTACTTGCGTTAGCAGTTGATTACCAGAAAACAGATGGTAAAGGTCAGAAGGCCTGATAGAAGTGTTAGGTAACAAGCAAAGATGAACTGCAACATATATACATGAACCCTGAAAAGATACACATTTCAGTGATAGCACAAAAGCAAAATGTCTGACCCTGAGTAAGAAAGATGAAAATAGTAATAATCACCTGTGTAAAGTCATTCCCGGGAAATTTATATCCGTTTTTCTATTACACCTTAAAAAATCTTGTGCTGTCTCAATGGAACTAGTGACCATTGTTCGACAAATCTCACTAGTAACTTCATATTCGTTATTATAATAGTCTGAGTTTTCTTTTTCTGATACACTATGTCCTTCAGGATAGCACCAAGGTTGTGATGTAATGTAAGTGTTTGCATCTGGGTTGATATGACTAAAATAATCTGACAGTGAAAAAGCATCTGCTGCATTGGCCATTGCTTCCAGTTCAAGGCTAACCTTTTGCTTTTTCTGATTAGAATTATGGTTAATTTTAGCTAAAGGTTCATCAATATTATGTACTTCAGTCAAAAGACCTGGCATACTCCACCAAATGTTAAATAACTGTAAAGGATATGTAAAGATGAATAAATTCGAATGTTTGTAAGCAAAATCCGTCCAAATGGTATTTGTTTCCAAAGCTACATTATTATTAACCAAAGAAATTGTTCTTCCTTCTGAATCTTCATTTTCTGCCCAGGATGGACATGAGCTTTCTTCATCAATGTTGCTCTTATAAAAATCAATATTTTGTGAAGCTGTTTCATCTTCTGAGGTAATACCATGTACGTAACTAGGTATACAGAACTGTAAATAATTAATGGTTTTTCTAATATCTCCTTTAAAATAATTTAAGAATTTGGCTCCAGCCCCTGGCCAGCATATTCCACTGTCTGCTAGGCACATTATATCTAGCCATGTCCCAAGCATCCTCGGTAGAAGAGGGCACATCATCAATATTTTTCCATTTTGGAGAAACCTTTGCAAATGAGGACACACTAGGGACGATGTTATCAAGATAACAGGTCGTTTAGAACACTGTACAAGTTGCACAATAGCTGAAGAAAATCCATCATCCTGGTCAAAAACAATATCAGCATCATCAATAAGGATAAGAGATGAATCTGTTCTAGTACTTTCTTGACTTAGAGATGCACCACTTAATATATCAGTTTTACATGATAGCTTTTTAGGGTTTTCATCATATATTGACTTTTTTGGTCTTCCTCGTTTATTCTTTTTTGATACATCCATTTGAAGTTTTTCTTGTGATTTCTGACTATTGTCTGAATTTCCTGTACCTCTATTAACCTTATGTGATTGGGTGGCTTCCTGCAAGTCCTGCAACATTATTTTCCCTGTCCTTCTACTGCTAGCATTAACTTCAATAACCTTCATGGCTAAATCTGAAGCAACAGCATAAACACTTGCAGTTTTGCCACATCCAGTTGGGCCAGTCAATATTAGAAGATTATTCATGGTCTTCATACTCTCTCGACTATCTGATTCAGATTGATAGTAGTCTGATGAATCTGACCCAGGCTTAGATTTTGTTTTTGATTTCAATTCATTCTCAGTCCATGATACCAACCATTTCCTTAATTCTTTTATAGTTTCAAAATTACCAATAATTTGATTTGTTGAAGTAGCCTTGTATTTGTCAGTCCAATTTAATCTATCAGGGCTATCATTGATAACATCCACCACATCACTCATAATTTCAATACTGTTATCTACATCTACATTATTATAGTCTTTAAATTCTCCCTTTCCTTTAGCTTTTAAATGCCTATATGTCCTATAGACTGGAAACTTTGGATGCATTTGTTTCATGGTCTGTAACATTGTCTGTGTGCCTTTCTTGTGTTTTGTGTCTAAGTTACAAGCATTCTTTTCTTGATTAAGATATAACAATTTTTGAAATGCATTCTTTTCATAAGTCAATGGACAGGTATCTTCAGACATATTCATCATAGGTATATTGACAAGTTTATTTTCTTCAGAAGTTAGTTCCATATTGCTTTGTTGCACATGAACAACAACAGGAAAGCTATTATCTGGAGTGACGCAATTCTTTTGCTGTTGAATAATTTTCTTCAGTTTCTCTGGGACTCCGCTTTGGAGAAATTTTTGTTTAGCTTCTAAAGCCGCTAGATCTGCCTGTTTAGGTGCAAATATGGGAGCCAGTTTGGCAGTTTTCTTGGATGTCACTGTGTCCGTGAGAAACTTCTCTTCTTTCTTTTCGGATTTAGGTTTCACGGGTTCATCAAGAGATTGACTTAATTTAAAAAAAAAATGCTTTTTGTCATTAACTCCAACATCAATGTGCTTTTTCTTTTTTGGAGTAAAGATATGTAATTCTTCATCAGAACTGGACAAGCATGCATCATCAACATATTTAACAGGTCTTTTCACGGACCTTTTTGGTCTGTTCTCATTATTGACTATTGCATTTGTATTCTCAAAATCAGTTACTTTGGCATCAACTTTAGACTTTCGTTTCCGCTTCTGTCTCTCACTCTTGACTTCGGAATCTTCAACCTCAACAATATCATTCAAAGGGATACTGTTCATCAATGCAGATTCAGGTATATGCATAACATTACCCTCTTCTTCCTTAGTTTTGATATTTTCCTGTGTAATAACTTTGTTATTTTCTTCAATAGTATTGCTAGCTACTCCATTGGTATCTTCTTCATTCATTTCTTTTACATCACAGGAGTTTAAAGTGTCCCTTTTTATACTTAACTTTTTCTTCTTGCCCCTTTTTTTGTTTCTCAGTTGTAGCTTTACCTTTATAAGATTATCATTTTCAGAATTAGTAGGAGAACATTCAGTGTCTTTATCTAGTTTTTTAAAATAACAAAGCATGCTTTCCTTTTTCTTCAAAGATGGGGATAACTTGTTAAGAAATTCTTGGTCTTCCTTAGGTATAAATCTTTTTACTGGACTAATACTGCTAGTAATATTGACAGGATCTTCAATGGTGTTAAATATATCAACTATTGTCAATGTCTGTGTTTGTTTCTTTGTTTTGTTATTATTCACAACTTCTGCCTTATCCTTTGGTGATGATTTTGGAATATCACCTTTTTTTGAAACTGTTTCCCTTGTGCTTTCATTTTCTTTAACTGATTTAGCATCTTTTAAAATCATACTTTTTAATTTTTCTGCTCGTTTTTCCAATTGCTTTTTAATTATATTATCCTGGTATTCTTCTTTTTCTTTGTTCCTTACAGAACCTTTTGCTTCTGCCATTTTTTGTAGCAGTAAGTGCCTTTTTGCCTTATTATTTTTTCTTTCAACAACCTCTTCATTATCTGAGTTATCATTGCTTTTATCTTTACCTGGGGAGTTGCTTCCAAGACTTTTATTTCTAGAGTCCATTAACAGTTTAAATGCATTTGTTTCTTTCTTTTCTTGACTATTGGTAGCTATAGGAATGGCAATAGTTACACTTTGGATCTTCACATCTGTATTGGCATTCTTTAAGCTTTCACTTATTTTAACAGATTCCTTTCTTCTTACCATTTTGAAAAGATAGTTTCGAGGCTTCAAGTCTTCAAACTCACTTATGTCACCTTCACTTAAATTGGGTTG
This sequence comes from Lithophane leautieri, assembly GCA_949152455.1. Classification (NCBI taxonomy): domain Eukaryota; kingdom Metazoa; phylum Arthropoda; class Insecta; order Lepidoptera; family Noctuidae; genus Lithophane; species Lithophane leautieri. Next base: position 9,586,209 of record OX424472.1, on the reverse strand, counting down.
GTTACGATTGTTCGGAGACTTTATAATTAGGGACGATACGAGGATTTTCGATACATCTAAAATATCTTGATCCTCCTGGCCATCTTGTCTAAGTTTGTATTTCTTAAGTTTCCTTCTAAGCACTTGGTTACATCTGTGTTTGTAAGTATTTTCCTTGGACCCAAGGATGTGTCTTCGTTGACGATTCTTACAGCAATTTATTTCAGATTCAATTACTGAAAAATCGTCGACCACTGTGACGGACTCAGTTGCTACCAAACTTGTCATTCCTTCCCTGGAAATTCCACAAAATCGCTTTAACATTTATAGTAAACGTGTGTTGATGATCAGAAGATGTGTATCATAAACCAAAACTATATAAGTGCTGTAAGGTTAGATTTACTGGTTTATTTTGATTGGTGAACACTATATCATCATATATTTTATTAGATAGGTATTTAATCAAGTGGATGAATATATTTTGATGAGATAATAACAAAAAATGTAAGAATACATACCGAAAATCAATTTGGCGGCATTATTGCACTTTGCTTGCTATTGACTGTTGACAGAAGTTTGACTTTGATAGTTTGACAACATACGTTTTTATTTTTCCAAAAATATAGCACACCGCATTTTTAGCCGGCCACATTTTGTACGGTTTGAACAGGATTCCTGATTCGGAAACCTGAAGGTTGGCCGCAAACGTACAGTTTCCTGATTCGAACGAACGTCAGGTTTTTTTCCGTTCGGAACGAGTGCGCCTATTGGAACATTTAGTATGTAAAGCAAGCATTCAGGTTTCCGAATCAGGAATCCTGATCAGGACAGGAAACCGTACGTATGCGGCCACTCGGGTGATAGACGTGCGAGCAAGTACGCGTACTTATGGCTTGGCGAGCTCACTCACCCGTCTGTCATAGCCGCGAGCCGCCAGCCGCGAGCCAACTTGACAATGAAATTTTGAGCAAGCTTCACGTGTGTCACCGACAGCGAGCCGAGTAAGGTCGCGAACTTAAAGACCGCGTACTGTAAGTACGCACGTCTATCATCCACTTTAGCCCTGCAAGTGCCTGTAATCGGCGTTCAGACAGTGGTGATGGGGGTAGTACACTTAGACAGCTCGTCGTAGGTGGCAGCACTGTTCACCGTCTACAGGCCACCATTGTTTTGTTTATGTTTAATTTTACGTTGATCACAAATTAAACGAAAACTAAATAAATATGTATGCGACTTGGAGTGTAGCACTATTAAAAGACGAACATAAGAACGAAAAGAGAAGCACTGATAAAAAAGCAGCTGTAGTGGAAAAGTAAATAAAAAAATATGAACATTTATAGATTATTTTATTTTTTGTTGAAGTATGGAGGCGTAGGCGTACTGCAGGAATAACCTGATGATAGGAGTTAATAACCAACTCGAGAATGATCTTCCTGGCTGAAAAACTTCAGAGATGATATTGTAAATTATAAACACAATCACACCTTTACTATAATTTACATAATATCACACCACAAGTGTCTGTAGGCTGTCAGAACCACTGGGTCTGCGATACACAGCCAAAATTTTTGGTAATTAGTTTTTTAGATGTTGGCAAAATGTTTTGTGCAAAAATGGCATGTGCTTATATATGTCTATAGAATTGTATAACTAAAATAGTAATATATTTAAATTAGGTTAAGTACGTACTTAACTGTAAATGTTCTTAGGTAATAGGTAATCCGCAACTCCACGTCAAAGCGCGTATTTTGCGTACGGTGTAAATATTCTTATGCCGCTTTTAGTTTCGGATGTGTCCAGAACATAACTTTATTAATCCAACTTTGTACATAACATATCCGACGAATAAATGACTTTGTCTTTGGTTCAGACTAACAAAAAAAAGTAGGCGGGGCGCTCCGAACATCAAAAGTGAAGCAGCGGGCTTACCAGAGCTTACTCGCCCATCTGTCATCGCCGCGAGCCGCGAGCCAATTTGACAATGAAGCAAGCTTAACGACTTCACGTGTGTCACCGACGGCGCGAGCCGAGTAAGGTCGCGAACTTAAACAACGCGTACTTTAAGTACGCACGTCTATCACCCACTTTACGAGTACAGAAGCGGTGAAAAGTGACGGCTACACCATCGCAATTACCGATTCCAGATAATCGACTAAAATACGTGTTAGTCTCTGTCTTTTATCTGTCATTTAATTTTGACTTTTCGCTTGTGTAGTAGAGATGGGTAACTAGCCGAAATTTCAATAGCTTAGCTAGCCGGCTATTTTTGGTTGAATAACCAGCTAGCTAGCCAGCTATTTTGGCTACTTGGCTATTAAATAAATGGTTCAATAGCGACTAGCGCTAGCGGCGACGTACCTAGCCGATCCGAGTTCGATCCTCGCCGTGGTGCGGCAACAAGTTTAGATAGTTGATAAGTTAATGTCATGTTTTCATGTTTTATTTACTTTTTATTTTATTTTATACACTTTTGAAAAGAAATTACTTCCCCTCATAGGTCATACGTAATCAAAACATCGAAAATCTACAATAGCGTCATCTCTTTTTTGGATATGAACTAAAAAATCTTTGAAGGGAAGTTCATTTCATAATTGAAATAAAAAGGCAAAAAATCATTTATACATAAAATAAATATCAAACAGTTATTTTTTTTTTTTACCTTTACATCTGACAAACTATCTAAAATCTCACTACTTTAAACTATCGTATTTCGTAAATTCGTCTAAGCGAAATTACTAAGTATAATGCCCTCTCTTTCTCTAATCTACAGGGTTACTGGCATAGAGTAAAGTAATATATATGGTATAGAGAGCCCCCTCGCAGAATTTATTGAAGACCGCTAATGTCAATTGATCGGATAAATAGCGCCATCTATTATCGCCATCCACAAACTTGTGATATATATAGCTATAGCTAGCTATAGGTGCTACTATGCAATAGTGCCTATACTTTAGCTTCCTTACTAATTTGCTTGTTTTTAATATGACAAAGTTTTACTTAATTTAAATTTTATCTTTATTAAAAAATCATTGTAAAACTTTATCAAATTAAAAACAAGCAAATTAGTAAGGAAGCATCAATTTCAAAAGGTACACAGTGGATACATAGAAAAACAACTTGTCTTTTTTTTAACTACTTATTTATTCGTCTTGTGTTTATTTTTATAAGCTTGCGCTTCTTCCAATACAGTTCATAATCAGCTGGAGTATCTAACTTCCCACCAGCTATATGAAGCCTTGAAACGGTCAGGATTCTTTTCTGGATGTGGAAATTGATGGTAGGAGTTCTCTGAAACAAAAAGAAAGATCACTTTTAATTTTTCTCTTGAAATGTTTAAAGACCTTAAATCATTTTTCTTGAATAATGATGCGTTACAATATTGACATCTTAGCCAAGGAGCCCACTAATATTATAAAGCAGACAAGTGCGAGTCAGACTCGCACACAAAGGGTTCCGAACCACAATATTAACACTACTTTTTTTAATACTTTCTTAACCAGAAATGGGGGCCTCCTTTAATTTTTAACTTTATTTGATTTATTATTTGTTGACCGGCCATAGAACTTCCCATTCTTTGAAAATTGCAAGTCTACCTATTACGGTTGAAAAGGAACTTACAGCCCTGTGACAGACAGACGGACAGCGGAGCCTTAGTAATTATTGTAAAAGATGTCTAGTCACACTTGAGTGTGACATCGTTTAAGTATATCTAAAAAACTCTGAAGCTCTGTTAAAATGTTTGAACAATTAATTTGAATAAGTACAAAAATAAACACGGATAACTGCAGTGGTCCATCCGTAATGTAAATCATATTATTATACTGTTTATAATATATACTATTTAGGACAAGTATGTAGGTTCACCGGGTATTAGGGAAATCTGTGGAGGAGGCAAGATGGCAGAGATATGATGATTATTATACTTACTGTTTGAATATCCCTATGCACACCGTTTAGGCATGATACAAACAAATCACAAGCGTCTATTATCGCAAAGAAACAGCACAAAAGGAGCGTCCGGGTCGCTAAAAAACGATTGCACTAGAATGGCGGAGGAACTAAAAGCTCAACTCACACAATAACTTCGGAAAATTCTTTCACTTTACTACGGAAGAGAGGACTCAACTCAACGCGGATCGGCGGATTAATTTCACGAAGAAAAGCACAAAAATATGGGACGAAAACTACAAACAAGCGCAAACGCAAGGAGCAGTCGTCATATTTCACAGACTACTTACCGTGCGTTTGCACTGGCGAAACATTACAACAAAACATGTTTAAATCTCTATTTTCTGTCAAAGTTCCATACAATTTTTGACAGGAACTAGAGATTTAAACATGTTTTGTTGTAATGTTTCGCCAGTGCAAACGCACGGTTACCGTGCGTTTGCACTAGCGAAACTTTTACGACAAAACATGTTGAAATCTCTATTTTCTGTCAATGTTCCATACAATTTTTGACAGGAACTAGAGATTTAAACATGTTTTGTTGTAATGTTTCGCCAGTGCAAACGCACGGTTAGAGATACTATCATAATTATTTGTTGTGACCTGACAATTTGACAATCAATAAAAAGTCAATAATTCGCTGTGTTGCTATCGTAATTATTACGCGGCTTGTAATCTACACCAATATATGCAAATGATTATAATACGTGTTAATAAAATGATTAGTAGTTGAAATTAATATTTATTTAATTATTTTTTTTGTCACAAATTATATTTGTATCGATGGGGTCGCCATCTGCAGCGACATATAGTAACTAATTGTTTAGGATGGCGATAACAGATGTCGCATTTTGAAAAAAATTACCCCAAATCTGCCAATGTATGGAACTGTCCTACCCCTGGTTACTGGTAACTCGACGTATTCCTTGCAGGACGTCATAGTAGGGTTAAAATGCAACAAATTAAGCCACCAAATGTTCTACCGAAATTCAGTAGTTTTTGAATTAGTTAAGAGTTTTAGTTTTTTAATGAAAAATCCCAGATTAAACCATTTGAAACCAATTTAAAAATGATTTACGGCGCGACTGTACTGAAATTTAAGTTATTATCATAGTTGAAGCCGTAGCAGACCTTTGTTAATAATGAAAAGTTCAATAATGCCTAAAACTTTGGCAAATATCACTAACAAAACATTTAATTTTTTGTAATTTTTAGCTCTAAAACTCTTAACTAATTCAAAAACTACTGAATTTCGGTAGAACATTTGGTGGCTTAATTTGTTGCATTTTAACCCTACTATGACGTCCTGCAAGGAATACGTCGAGTTACCAGTAACCCTGTATATATTGTGACTACTGTGAGAAAGAGATGTCCGATGCGAATTAAGTTCGCACTCGCGACTCTTTACTACACATGCATGAGTCAGTAGCAGCGCGCGCACACACAGATAATACAGCTATCGGTATCGGCTTACGTACGGCTAGCTAGTCTGGCTAGCCCACAGACTACTTAGAGACACCTTAGAGATATGGGCAAGGCGTAGCCGGAGTAGCCAGTAGCCAGTCGTGAGCCGGCTACCCAGACGGCTGAACGAAAAAAAATTGTAATCCCAACATTAAACCTGTTCCAGTACATCCGAGTTTTCTTGCGACCTGCCTGCTCGACCGACATAATTTAGTTATAACTGGTCAGTTGTCGAGAATTCTAGCTTGCAGTAGCCAATAGCTACCTATCGTGTTGACGGATACCATAGCCGTGGCTATTTTTTAAATAGCCGTTATTTGGCTAGTTATTAGAATAGCTAGATAGCTACCCATCTCTATTGTGTAGCTACACCCCTAATCCGACGTCAGACGTGCTACTGATTGCAGCGCAGTCTAAAATTGAAAAATTCTTTGAAATGGCATCGAAATCGAAAACTTTCGTAACTCCCCTTATTCGTCATGTTACGGTAAATATCTAGCAATTTACTGATACCAGCCCGCTAATTTAAACCGATTTTAGTAAAATAATCTGAACTGTCAAACCCCTATTATGTAAACCTTTTTGACATTTTCCGTGATTATGAAGGATTAAATAATTCTCAAACATGTGTTTCTTGGCTTACAGAACAGGGGCTATGCCCAGGCTGCGCCTGCTCAAAGCTGTGAACCCAGGATCTCAAAGACGGTCCTGCCCAACAAAACTTTTGTTGCTGCCTTAGACAATGGGTCCCCGGTCACTCGAGTGACCTTAGCCTTCAAGTAAGTACCCATATTTAATTTGAGAGCACCTTAGCAACGAAGCGTGGTCTTCAACCTATCATGTTAATGGTAGCAGGGGATGATGGGCATGGAGACTGCTATTATAATATTTTCACTGTAAAGTTCATAATAATTACCCTTTCTGCAGAATTGATGTTATGATACATAGATGTTACTATAATCCTAACTAATATGATCAATGCGAAAGTGAGTTTGTTGGTTTATTGCGCTTTCACACTAAAACGGCTGAACAGATTTGGGTGATATTTGGCACAGGGGTAGACCATGCATTACAACAAACTTTATTGTTTCAGGGCTGGTTCACGTTATGAACCTCAAACTGAGCTGGGTATCGCTCATATGCTCCGATCTGCGGCCGGGCTCAGTACCAAACATAGTAACAGTTTCTTAATGGCACGTAAATTGGCACAGATTGGAGCATCTGTTACTGCCTCTGGTGATCGCGAGTTTGTCTACTACACTCTTGAGGTAACCTTTTTTCGGTTTTATGTATTTGAGAAATAGTTGAGAAGCAGCTGACTGCTTTATGCCCCCTTACAGTACCTGGTCCCATATGCCTTATAAGAACCAATTGAGTAATATATTCATTTGTGATGAGTGTGGCTAAACATAAAATTGTTTCTAAGAAACTCAACTGCACCTAATTTACAAATCTTTGAAGACATGTTTGACTTCTTTCAGACTACCGAAGCTAATCTAGATGATGCAGTGGCTATCCTGAACAACATGGTCAGTGCCCAGGAGTTCAGACCTTGGGAACTGACAGACAACGTGCCTCGCCTGCAGTTCGACATTGCTGCACTTCCCCCTCAGGTAATCATACAATCCCTTTTAGCTTTGATTCTGTTCAGTTAATGCATTGTTTTTTTAATTTACAAACTGTTTTCGCCCCGCGGTTTCACCCGCGTAAGTCTCGATCCCGTGGGAATATCGGGATAAAAAGTATCCTATGTGTTAATCCAAGTTATAAACTATCTGATTGCCAAATTTCATGCAAATCCATTCAGCCGTTTTTGCGTGATAACAAACATCCAAACACAAACTTTCACATTTATAATATTAGTAGGATAATAATTTTAGCCTGCTACTGTTATGCAGTCTGATGGCGATGTGATGTTGATGTGAAGATTAAATAAATAAATGTCTTTAAAAAATATAATTCATGAAGGCTAATTTCACATTTTACAATGGTTTTGTTGGAATCACAATTATATTTCTCGGCATATAGCCAGACTTCATAATAGCCAGACTGTTGAAACAATATTTTGCAGTATAAATACTAAGACCTTTAATCAATATCCTTAAAAATATACATCACATAATATATAACCTAACATCACGCCTTTATTCGCCAGTTATATAAGTCCCATGTAATAGGGTGTGAGCCTATTGCCGTCAACCCTGCACAAATCCAGCCCCCATTCAATACCTTAATGGTAATTTACCTACGTTAAGTATTTTATTATTATTTTAAAGTTTAAGTCAATGTTTTGAATAAGTTTGCATTCAGCAGGACAATTCCCGAAATTAAAAACGTTCAAAATCTAGTCACCAATCTCTTCTCAGCGACAAGGAATGTTATTTTTTTTTTCAAATTTGATAAAATTATAAAATATGGGTATTGCCCCATGTGCATTTCCTAAGATTATCTCCGGTCGGTATGTAAAAAAAAGTTATTATTCTTCATAGATCCGTGCAGTCGATCTGCTCCATAAGGCCGCTTACCGTCGCGGCTTGGGCAATTCACTCTTCATCTCACCCAAGAGGATTGGCACGATTTCTTCTGAGTCTCTGCAGCACTATGCCTGCAACTTGTTGTCTTCGGCTGGATGCGTTGTTGCCGTCGTTGGAGCTTCTCAGGTAAATTAATAACAGAAGTCGGTAAATGATTCGCCTTTTTAACATTAGGTTAGCAAGAAAAATTTGCTTTTAAGGTGGATGCACAATGGTAGCCTGCGAATTTCAAATTTTCTTACTTTTTTTGCTATTTGTAGGTCAGTGTCAGGTTGTATCTTGATCAAAATATGATTCGTGACCATATCAAATATGTATTTACAGAATTATAATCATTAATACATCTCTCTAGGTTAGATTTGTTCAATTGAATGACTTTTTCATGAAATCATGACATCTGAGGATAAATTATGTAATAAAGTTAATGCATGCCCTCAACCGCCTCAACTAGCGAGACAGAGAATGTATGATAAAGTAGAATGGACGATAGTATATTACAAATTCATCGCAATCGCTACAAGCTCGCTGGCTAGTTAGAACTGCCGGTAATTGGGCCAACGTAATAAATAAGTGCTGGTAATAAAAATCTATTTGCAATCTTAGGTATAAGCGTGGCATTCATAAAAAGAAATATGAATCTTACTCGCATCGATGAATGTGGCGATTTTTAACACATAATATTGTATTGATATTACAGGAGAGAGCCAACATGATTGCTCAGAATCTTCAACTTACTAATAGTGACTACAAATCTCAAGATGTCACCAAATATTATAGCGGAGAGTTAAGGTAATATAAAACATGATCTTGGTTACAAGTGGAAATGACCTTGCCCATGCCCCTATTCAATTTGATCCATACTTCCAGGGACACCTGTATAGGTGTGCGTACTGTACCATATACTACCTGTGTATGAATTCACGCAAGTGAATGTGAACAGTTACAAATTATGCACGAACTTTTAACGATACATTGAAAACTTATAAGTACTTACTTTTATTTATATATATTACAAATTAAAGTCGCTTTTCGCATCTGGCTGAGTGACCGCGTTGTTCTTCTAAACTACGCAACGGACTTTGATGCGGTTTTCTCCATAATTTAGAGAATTTATTCCGGAAGGCTTATAGGTACTTATAATACATTCATAAAATAAAGAAATCTCGATGTTTTGTCATGTCGTAAAAACTATGCGAAGCAGGGTCGTGTCGCTAATTTCCCATACTTAGAATATGTTTCATGTTCTGTAACCAGGAAAGAAATGGGTGGTGATTTGGCGCACGTCGCGGTCGCTGTTCAGGGCGCTAAGGCCGGCACTCCACAGTCACTTGCCTTAGCTGTTGCTGCCAGAGGTGATTATGAAATGTTATAGATAAGGGAATACTCAACATATTTATTTGGGGACTAAGTGGAACCTCGTTATGTCTTACGTTTTAAATATAGTGCATAACTAAGTAGCCTTTATCAAGTGCTACGAAGTAAAGGCTTTTTTTAAATTTATATTTTGTAGTTATTACAATAGGTACTTACAGCTTCTTCTTTTTTTCAACTAATATTAAAACTTTTCATAACAGGGGAAACATTTTTAGTTCTTATGTCAAACTGTTCTTGCTGGAAATAGGATGCTACCCAATATGCAACAAAAGACATCTAATTTTTACCAGTTGATGACTAAATCTCAGAGCACCGAGACGCCTCGCCCCAGAGGTGGCATGGCCAACACTTTCCATACAAACCAAGCGTGTCTACGTTTACGTCTCGCATTTGCGGCTTTGTATGGCGTCCGTGACAGAAGTTGTGTGTCCAATGCACTTTTGGCGCCGCGAATTTGATGAATATTGCCGTCTCTAGATCCTGCTGGGCAGCGCGGCGATACCGTGCTCTGAGCACGAATAAATTTAATGTATAATTATATACAACATTATTTTTAGTATATGCGAAACCTTAATATAGTTTGTTCAGAATAAGGAACTGAATCGATTCCAATAATTTTTACACCATGTTATATTTTGTCCCAAAAATATTTAAAAAACGATACAAGTTGGACATCGAGCGACACTACCTATCCGCAATCATATGCGCACAACACAAGTCACGGCAGGTTATAGCGGCACATGGCGCGGGCGCACAGCGGGGCGGGGTTAAAACATCGCCTTCAGTAGCCCGGATATTACACGATGACGCGCGCGTGCCACGCTTCCGTGCAGGTACTTCACGCGATCGCGAGCGCGCGGCCGCCGTGGGTTACACTTGTGTTTCGGTTGATCTTGTACCTATCGTAATACTATGTAAAAAGTATCGCGCTAAAAGATCTAGTGACTACGGTACCTTCCGGCCGGCCTCCGACTGCCTGCTGTGTTAAGTAATACGATGCTTTTCATCCACTTTGAACTTTAAGTGGTTGGCATAAGGTGCAACAAATCGCATTGACTACATTTTATCACTTACGGCTGCATATTTACGAATAAAGTAGAAACTTACATAATAATATCTACCTAAACTTGACCATTACGACAGTCCAAAGCCTGCAAGTGTGACGGCAAATGTTATCACCAGTTAATTACAATACAATCGCCGTACGATTACGTACCAACTGCCAAATTATTATAATGAGCGCAATACGACGGTCTGGAGGCGCGGACTGCGCGGGGCCAGCGCGCGCCGCGTGGTGAGCATGTTTTTGTACGAACAACCAGGTAACATAACAAGCTTATAACTTTATGATTTTTCATGATACAGTTCTGAAATTTTGTACATAGATTCTTTACATAAAAATACCTGACACGTGTTTCGGGTTTCACATATACTAAAACTAATGTTGTATAATATAATTTTTGCCGATAATACCGCAAATGTTACCCTTAAAATTAAATATGTATATTTTAAATGGGCAGAGTTACAAATTGTATGTACTAAATCATATTCTACTATCTATTTCAGCTCTCGGCAGTGGCCCGGTCACAAAGTGGGGCGCAGTCAACTCGCCCCTAGCTAGGGCGATCGGCAACATCGGTCCGTTCGCGGCCGCCGGCTTCAACGTGTCATACTCAGACAGCGGCCTGTTCGGTGTCGTACTCTCCGTACCCAAGGATGAAGCCAACTGCGTTAGTACTTATAACGTTCATTGAGCTCATTCATTTTCGAATAATTAAACAAAAAATGTATTCAATATCTACGAGAGATTGAATTTCTTCGGTTATCTTTGACAATTTGAACATCAGTGACATGAGATTTGGTGACTAAAAACTTGAGTAGTATTTCAAAAAACAATTGTCAACCAAGTAACTACTACAATTTTTGAAACAAAACTGATTCTTACTCCATACTAATAGTAATTGCGAAAGTAGCTTTCTGACTTTCTGTTGCCTTCTCACGCTTAAAGAACCGATCGTTATAAAGTTTTACAGATATGTAACTTTGGACCTGAAAAAGGAAGTAAGCTACTTTTAATCCAGAATATTTGTTTTAAAAGAGAACGAAATACACGAGCCGAAGTCGTGGGAAACGAGCTTGTCCTGAATATGAATATAAGATACTACGAAACTGTACTACATGTATTTTGATATCACTTTTGTAGGCCGTGAAGGCGTCTGTCTGTTTCCTGAAGAAAGGATCATTGAGCGCGGATGCCATCATGGCTGGCAAGAACCAACTGAAGCTTCAGGTCCTGAGTGAAGCCGACGCGGGTACATCCCTTGCCGAGTCGCTTGCTGCCCAAGGTTTCTACACTGGCAGTGTCAAGTCACCCACTGACATCGCAAAGGATATTGATGCCCTCTCCCCCAATGATATCCAACAGGTAAGCTTATCAAAGCGGAGATAGTAAATTTTCTTATATGAGTATTCTATTTCTTGCAAGTGTTAATAATTATATGCAACACTATCGTCTCGATCTCGACCAATAATAGGGGATACTTTAAAAAGCTCCTGGAAAAGACCAGGAGCTTTTTAACTAAACTAAAATTTTAGTTTTCTTTGACTCAAGTTCAAAATCAAAGCAGTCAAAGGAGTCACAATTTTTTACTTATTTCTTCTTCATCTCAAAAACTCACCCTGTAGATATACCAGTATTATCAAGTCGCATTAGTGTATTTGTAAACAGATGATGCAAGAAGCTTGCAGTCGTTATATCGGTACAATAATATTTGTAATTGTATGGCTGGCATGAAATTAAGCAATATTACAAAATGATCATTTAACAAGTATTAAATATCTAGTAAAAAAAACCAGTCAATGAAGGGTTCCGTAGTTAGGATGAATTTATCCCAAGAACTAACTTAACATTATAGTTGAAAAACATGTTCTCCCATACATTCCAACTGCAAATATAAGTTTACAATATTGAGAGATTTGCCATGTTATTTTAAAACCATATACTTCTTATAGGTTTTCCTGTAATCTTTAAGTACAGAACTATTTTATATAATTTTTTCAAAATCTTAGTTTCAGTAGTTTCGGAGATAAGGGGTGAATTTTCATGAATGGTCAATTTTCATAAATTTTCTTAAATAGCTATAAAACCTTTTATTTTAATATTATTAAGAAAAATATTTTTGTAACTCTCACAGTACTCTCATTTGATGTCACACAGTAGATTGAAATTTTTTTTTTTACATTTTATTTGCCCCCCAAAAGTGACCCCCATATTCAAAATTAATTTACTTATTTACGTTACACGTCCGTATTTGGGTCCCAGAAATTCATATGTGTACCGAATTTCAAATTAATCGGTCCATTAGATTTGGAGCAAATTGGCTGTGACAGACAGACAGACCCGCGAGTGATCCTATATGGGTTCCGTGTTTTCATTCGGACGTATGGAACCCTAAAAACAATCACTATTATTTGTATTATTAATGCGCATTTTAATCTTTATTTACAGGCTTTTTCCACTGCTGCCGGACAAAAAGTTTCCATGGGTGCTGCAGGAAATCTTGCATTTGTTCCATACGTAGATGAATTATAAATTACACACCTTTTATAGTTGTTAATCATTTTTATTTAATAGTACGGAACATGATGTGAGAAATTACCTATATAGTATAATGTGATCATTATTGATTATAATTTATTGTTCTACCAAAATAAATAAATCATTACATAAATAGCTTTTTTAACATTTTTACTTTCATAATGAGAGTCTATGTCCGGTTGGCATCGGAGAGGGTTGCGTATTGTGAATCCAAGAGGTATCTTTCAGAGGTATGAAAGGCAAACAATATCAATGTCCCACACATCAATAAAAATCCGCGAAATGACCACAAATCCATGTCAAAGTTGACGCATAGTATTACTTTGTGCCTGACCGCGGGTCGCGAGTTTGATTGGCGCACAGCATGATAGCGAATATTTTAGCGACCCTTCTAATGATTTTTCTGACCACCTTGCCTGTAATCGACTTTAATTTTAAGGGGGGTGCGCTAAGGTAGCCCGCGAAATTCTTTTCTTACGTTTTTTGCAATTTGCAGGTCAGTATCAGGTTGTATGTTGATCTAAGTATGATTTGCGCCCGTAACAAATATGGATTTACAGAATTATAAACATTAGAATCAGCAATACAACTCTCTAAGTTCATGAAAGTGCCAAATGTCATGATTTCATGAAATAGTCATTCAATGCACTTACATGAACTTGGAGAGTTGTATTGCTGATTCTAATGTTTATAATTCTATAAATCCATATTTGTTACGGGCACAAATAATATTTAGATGTATCGTTGGAAGCGTCTTGATCGTCCGCTGGCTATAGGCTGTGCTATAGGCTATGTGACGTCACATTAAATTAAAAATGGCGCTCTCCAGAGGACAAAGTCAGGACCTAAAAAAAAAAAAAATTGTTTAATCGTATCATGTTGGGTATCAAATGAAAGGGCTTCTTAATGAGCACATTTCAAAAATATATATACATATTATAACCACAAAAGAATTTAAAAAACAATTAAATTAATAAAAAATAAAACCCAACTACGACTAAAAAGGTACAAACAGGACACAACAGACAGAAAAATAAAAAATCCGGAGTCACGTGTTTGGGCATAAATCGAACAGATTACGTGTGACTCCGGATTTTTAATTTGTCTGTCTGTGGTGCCCTGTTTATACCTTTTTAGTCGTAGTTGGGTTTTAGTTTTTATTACTTTAATTTTTTTTTAATGCGTGAGCCTGCGCTTCTAGTTACTATCAAAGCGATCTCTTTTTTTATTTTGTTGCAAGAATTTTATCGAACCTCATAGGTATTTACTTAAATATATGATTTAAACAGGTTTCCTTGAAAATGCTCTGAGTTAAGGGGAGCATGTGAAGGGTCCAGTCACAGATTACTATTAATGGGTCCAGTGTTTGTGATCGCTCGTGAGCGCACCTTAGTGCACGCAGAAATCAATACCTACCCGCCTTTTTTTGTATACCTATTTTTATAATAAGAGGTGGATAAAACAACCTTAAAGCTCATTTCAGACTACGGTATAATATAACAGCATATAGTTTATAGCACAACAATATCGCTTGCCATACATATAATTCGGACACGTTCCCACTTTGCTATATACTATAATACTATATATAATATAATACTATATATAATATATATATATATATATATATCCTACTAATATTATAAATGTGAGTTTGTGTTTGGATGTTTGTTACTCAAATGCGCAAAAACGGCAGAATGGATTTGGATGAAATTTGGCAAACAGATAGTTTATAACCTGGATTAACACATAGGATACTTTTTATCCTTATATTCCCACGGGATCGAGACTTACGCGGGTGAAACCGCGGGGCGCAGCTAGTACTATATATATATGAAGTAAATAAATGTATGGCGAGCGATATTGTTGTGCTATGAACTATAATATACTATTATATTATAGCGCAGTCTGAAATGAGCTTTATTTCTAGATAGAAGATACCTACTCTATTTTTGGTACACGGCTACACATCAAGCTATCCCTTTGCAACCGGGAGTAAAAAAACTCGCATAGATCAGTAAAAACTTAGTTATCGTTTGGAAAGTGTTCAGAGACCCTGGAAAAAATACTGAAAAAAATCTCACGCAAGCTGGTCTTCAGCAATCAGACCCTCACATACGTGAGGTTCAGGAATAATTTGCAAGTCGCACGATCGTGAGTAAATGTAAATAATCAATGATTAAGAACGAATTAATGAAATAAACATTATCAATTAAAATAAAATATGAATATTTCAGTTTTCTTACAACTTTAATCAGTCTTTATTACAAAATAAACTATATGAGTATTTATAAAATCACGAGTAACAAATGAGATCTTCTTAATTTTTTAAATTAGAACAAAAATAAACTATGTTACTTCTTAATAATCAACAAAATCTTAATTTTTAGTCACTACAATCAATGAGATCGACATAATTATTGTGTACACAAATGATATGTTTTAAAACAATTTTTATCACGAGATAAACATAGATAGACGTCACATTTTTCACACCTAATTTTTGAACGACTGCTGCAAGTTTCCAACCTAGAGGTCCTTGGCGCTTTTATGTCATCGCTGGTTGGAAAATGCTCATATCCATCATATCGTTTCTCTGCCGACGGTCTGATTGCTGGTCTATATATTTTATAGTCTCGACGCGGAGCTGTTGACTGATCTTCATCTTCACTATCCCTTCGAGCTTTACTTGGTGTAGAAGATAAAGCATCCGCCACATCCAAGCGAAAATCCAGTAAAGGCTTTGTGTCTTTCCTTGCATAATTATTACTGTGGCAGTCGATTCTATACAGCCTCCAAGAGTTTGCCAGCGCGAGGTCAAAAAAATGCGTCATTACTTTTAGGGTCCATTTTTTGGTTTTAATAAATGTTCGATAATACTCCATTTGTTGATCCAGTACATCTACTCCTCCCATGTGTTGGTTATAATTTTTTACTATTATTGGAGCAGTTACGTCGACGTACCGTTTCATAGTTTTATCCCACCTTTTTACGAGAGTGGTTGCACCGGAGCCAGTACAGTTTGATGCTGTCACTGTTCTTCTTTCCTGAATACTGGTGGTTGATCTCGAACGTTCAGAGGATAAATTTACTGACCTTAGTCGATGTAAAGGACGACGAGACGTAGATGATAACGATGGGCAAGGTGACTGCATTGTTGATGGAGATTCAGTCGTTGTTGGAGGAGGATGTTGCGTCATTAATGAAGCAGAAGGTTGCGGTATCGATGTAGACGGAGGCTGCATCACTGGTGAACATATCAATGGTGATAATTGGTGACTAATTTCTTCATCTTCATTAGGAATATCACCATCGGAGAGATCTTCGCATGCCAATTGATCAAACAGATTATTTGGTTCAAAATCCAAGTCATCGTCGCTAAAATCTTCAATCTCCGATAGATTTCCGTCCAACAATTGTTCAAATATTGCATCATCCGTAATTCGAGCCCCTAATACAAAAGAAAAAGCAATTTTAATACCAGATAGAATCGAAATAACAAATAAAACACAAAACAACGAAATGTTATAATATCACGTCCTACGACCGATGTTGCATGATCGTGCGTATTTAATTTTGACGATAAATAATTACGAAACTAATACTTTCATTTGCAAAAACTTAATGACTATATCTACAGAAACTCGTATTTAATCAAAAAACATCAAATAAATATGAATAATACAATAGAACTACTAAAAATTGATCTACTTACGTGCGGAGGCGCCGGGATTAAAAGACGCAGCCATCCCTCATGCGGGTTTCAACGAACTGGCAGGACGAAACGTGTGCGCAAAGTGCAAAACTATTTTTTGTCTCATTCTTAGATAGTGTCACGATAGATCGACGCCGGTTGCGTCCGCTAAAGTCGTTTACGAATTTGCTTAGAATTTTGTAAAGTCGAAACTCACGATCGTTTTAACTCGGTTGGAAAGGGCTATACATTTCCAGTATAAGCTGACCTCGCATTGTACGGAAATCCTATACAATGCGAGTTCAGCATAAACTGGAAATGTATAGCTTGATGTGTAGCCGTGTGTAGAAGTGCAGTGTCTTTTTACCCGACTGCTCCAAAAGGAGGGTAATGTTTTTACCAAAATAAATATTTTCTAAAATGAATATTTTTCAAACAGTCTTACCAAGGGGTATCGTATTACTTGGTTAGACTGGAAGCCGATCCCAACATAGTTGGGAAAAGGCTAGGCAGATTGATTGAAATACTTTTCTACTTAGATTCCCCTGTGTCCCCTATGAATGCCCTGAGCTAAACTATTACGTCGTATTTGTTTTTTCTTTATCACTTTCAATTTTTTTAAGTTTATAACAGAAATAGCTAAAACCTTAGTTTCAGTACTTGCCTATTATTGCTGCCTGCTGAATGTTCACTTTATTTTTTATTTTAAATACTTTCGTTATGCCTGCCTACTTAATTATGTATGTAGGTAAGTAGGTTACCTATACAATGTATCCATCCATCCACTTAATGTACCTACAGTCAGCCATACAACTGAGGAACAACATGTCACAGGGATTTTCAACAGTGCAGTTGCACTTCTCCGGTGCTGCACCGCTGCAACAAGTTATTGTGTGCCTGTAAAGGCACAAAAGATATTTGTCTACAGAAATGCTGCCTGTTCAATTCATTTTGTATTTGTATTGGTGCCCACAAAACCTGAGAAAGGTGCACCGTTCTGTATTAGATCACCTGCTAAGGACAAATTCTCAGTACATCTGCTGAGTATAACAGAAAACACAGAATATCTTATTCGCTAAGATTGTAGTGACACTGACATCAGTAGATGTTCTAGATACATAAAGCCTCCCACAAACAGGAGCGACAGACAGCGCAACCGTTATCGCGCCCGCGATATCGCGCCAGTTTGCACGAAGCTTTAGAGTAAACAAAATCATTACAAGATAATATAGTAAATCAAAAATATATTTATTTTTGTTACAATTTGATGAAACACAGTTTTGTATTACACCCCATAAAGTCTTTACACATATTGGCTAAATTAAAAAAAAATAGAAAAAAAGTTAACACTTAACAAAGGAGTTAAATTAGTTCACTGTACTTCCGCTTCTGTTAATAACATATTTGGAATTCCTTTTGAAATAGGGAACTGTCTTCCTGATTCTGGGCATGTTAGATTTCCTTCTTCAACCTCCACTTCTAATAAGACTTTATGAACTTTTTTGAGCAAGTCTTCATTTTCTTCAAATTTGGGTTCTAAAGTTTTAGGAAGTCCCTCACCATGACCAATGCTATTTGCAGCAGCCCAGAGAACTTCCCAGTCTAATTTTGGAATTACACGGGTAATAAATTCTGGATTGAAATCTACTTCTGTTACTTTTATATCTGTAGCATTAATAGCAAGCGGATATCCAGTCATTACACCTTTTAAACACTTTGATGTTAACATGTTATGTGTTATGAGTTTCATTTTACATGAACGTGGATGTTGAACTTCTTCGTAGTAGCTGTTATTTCAACAGCAGGTAGCAGTAATATCCGAACAAAATATCTATATTTCCCAAGATTCAGCAATTTTAGTAAACATCAAACTGCATTTAGTTTATTTTGCAGTAATTTGCAGGTTATGTTCCTCCTTTCATTTAAAAAAATTGTCACATTTGTCAACTGTCACTGTCAAGCATCACCTGTCTCATGTCATTCACACGCGGTTGGCGGTTCACAAGAGAAATTCGCGCGTTTTGCGTTCGCAAAACAATGGCTGTAATCAGCACGCTCAAATCGATTCGATTTGACCGTGCAAAGGCTATCACTCGTTCCAAGTAACTGTGAGTTTGCACTGGCCGCACTAGCGAAATATTCACAACAAAACATGTTGAAATCTCTAGTTTCTGTCAAAAAATTGATATGGAACATTGACAGAAAATAGAGATTTCAACATGTTTTGCTGTGAATGTTTCGCCAGTGCAAACGCACAGATAACGTGAGCGTGATAACGATGTCCCGTGAATCGTCATAGAAGTCGTCATGACATGCCCAATCTTGCGATATCGCTGACCAAGTTTGCGGTACCGTGCGTTTGCACTGGCGAAACATTTAAGACAAAACATGTTAAAACCTCTACTTCCCGTCAAAAATTGTATGGAACATTGACAGAAAATAGAGATTTCAACATGTTTTGTCTTGAATGTTTCGCCAGTGCAAACGCACGGGTATAAGCGCGTTCACGAGCGTTCCGAATTGTTGACAGCCTTCAGCTGTTATAATAATAATCAGTCCGAGACATCGCACAGTGGAACGAATGTATGGGAGCGGTTGGACGTAGACATGTCCGAAAAAAAAGAGTAAAATTATGCCAAACTAATGATGCCATCTTATTCGATTACTTAATGCCTTCATAACTTGTGGTGATGAATTTCTTCATAACTCCCATATTTCGGGAGTAATTTGAGAAAATGTGAAATTTTACTATGAAAATGAGTGTATCGAGCTCTCTCCCTCCTGATTCCGGGCTTGTTTCAAGTAGCGGTCTCTAATATCATAATGCTAATACTAAGAGCTATATTTAATACTAAGACACATAGTGCGCCAAATGTGCACTTTCTGGGATAAAGAGTGATGTTTATTTTATAACACAATTTTTTAATTTTTTGTTTATTTTGTTGATTAAAACCGTTTTTCTAAAGGTTTACCTTATTACAATAACATTTCTGAGCAGCCAATTAGAGAAGATATAAGCTAATTAGGATATATAATTAGGGACTTAAGGTTTACATATAAAACTGATGCACTAATGATTACTGATAAGAACATTGCTATTATTTAATTACTAAATGGCTCTTAATACACTAATTTAGCATGCATCATTTACTAATTATCACAATAACTAATTACCTTGCAATATTTAACAAAGGATACCTGGGATACCTGGATTTTATATAAATAGGTCACTATTAGTAACTTTAAAATCAGTGTTGATTTACACCTCGTTGTATCCAAGCTAATCTCGCAATGTATTTTCCAAATTTTAATACAAATCTTGATATTCACGTTGCTTTATGCGCACGCGCACATAAAGATTTACGCGACTTTAACTATTTGTTCAGTGTTTTAAAAGATAACAGTTGTGTTCAGTTATGTGAAAGTGCTGAAACAAGTTTAAAAGACTGGTGTCGTCGATTTTGCTACCGCATTTATGCAAAATGGACACAGTCTGGAAGAAGCACAGATAAGTTTCGGAAGAAACATGAGATTTGGCTACAGGCTGCAATTCAATGGCCGGAATTACAGAATGAAAATATGGAACCTTCTACAGAAAATATAAGTGACGTCATCGAGCCCATAATTTCTCCTGCTAAATCTGATGCTTCAACTTGTACACATCCTAGTCCTCGTAAATCTTTTGAGGACCTTAGTAACCGGCAAAAAAGAAGACGCACCACTGAAGATAGTCTTTCATGCAGCAGTAGCAGCGCTGAAATTATGTTTTCGGCCGAAAGGGCGCTTCAAAAGGCAGGACAAAGCGATACAGCTTATGTTATGAAATACTTGACGGAGAATCCAGAAGAGGCCTCAAAAATCAAAGCCTTCATTGAAGGTAAATCAATTCAGGTACGGGAAATATCCCCTTTGAAGGCATTGGCTCTTTATGTATCGATGAACTTATCGAAATGGCGCTATAACACTCTTCGGGATTTCAACACTCAAGAAGGAGCTCTTCAATACCCGAGTTACTACATGTTGGTTAAAGAAAAAATTAAGTGCTATCCGGCCAAAGAAGATCTCACAGTTACAGAGAGCTCTGCAAAAATCAAATTACAAGCCTTGATGGATTTAACCTCAAGAAGACTTATTAGGTCGTTAGAAACCCCTGTTGATCCCAATCAACAGCTCGTATTGACCAGCAAATGGGGTTTTGACGGATCATCTAGCCAAAGCATTTATCATCAAAGGACGAGTGAAGATGAGCAAATCGATCTTGCTAGTAATTTTATGATTAGTCTTGTACCACTGCGGCTCGTCTCAAAAGGTGTAACAATTTGGGAAAACGAGCGACCATCTTCCACTTCATTTTGCCGGCCAATATTGTTTAAGTTTATAAAGGAAACCAAAGAAAATGTGCAGAGAGAGATGGCTGAAATCGAAGCAGAGATTGAAGCCTTAACTCCATCCACCATCACTGATGGAATTAGTGTCAAACACCAACTGCTGTTGACAATGATTGATGGTAAAATTCATTCCATTATATCCAATACAGCAGCTTCAGTGTGTGACATATGCAAGGCTTGTCCTAAAGAAATGAATAATTTAGAGTTAATCAAAGATAAACACGCAAACGAGGACATGTATAAATATAGCTTAAGCACCCTTCACGCTTGGATTCGCTCAATGGAATGCTTATTACACATTTCCTACAAATTAGACATAAAATCATGGCAAGTAAGGGGTGATATAGCAAAAAGGCAAGTTGATGACAGGAAGAAAAGAGTTCAAGAGGCTGTAAGAAGAGAAACGGGCTTACTTCTCGATGTTGTGAAACAAGGCAGTGGATCCACCAACAATGGCAACTCGGCAAGGAGATTTTTTGAAAACTACACTAAATCTGCTGAACTGACCGGAATAGATGCTATGCTTTTAAGAAAAATCTGTGTGATCTTGCAGTGTATTTCATCAGGAGAGAAGATCAACGTAACTAAATTCCGAGAGTTCTGCTTTGATACTGCTAAGCTTTACGTGGAGTTATACCCATGGTATTATATGCCTTCTTCACTTCATAAAATTTTAATGCATGGGCCAGACATAGTTCAGAACATGTCAATTGTGCCCATTGGTTTTCTATCCGAAGAGGCATCTGAGGCTAGAAATAAAGATTTTAGAAAATATAGAGAGGGGCATTCTCGAAAGCATAGCAGTATCTCATGCAATGAAGATATTATGCACAATCTTTTACTGTCTTCTGATCCACTTGTTACAAGTATCCGTCCAAAAGGAAATAAGTTTGTAAAAAAATCTTCTTTTAAGGAATTTTATGAGCTTACGGATTCTGAGAAAAGTGATATCGAATTTGTTAACATAAATGATTTAGCGGACATCGATTCTGAATTTGAATTAATTGATGATGATGATGATGACGAAGATAATTAAATGATGTTATTGTTTTAAAATGTGTAACTTAGTAAATTAGAGCTTACATCTTAATTATTTATTGTACTTTTAATGAAACTAGGTAATTTATTATCAACTTACTTAAAAGTCATACTCTCATCAGTTCTTGTGAATATTTTTGTTAATATATATTTCTGTATATATATAATATATTTATAGACCTCTTAATAAGTCTGTCTGCGGTTTAAAGTAAATACAAATGGGGAAAAAACGTTTTTTTTTTTAAATTTTCATTTCCTTTTATCCCAGAAAGTGCACATTTGGCGCACTATGTGTCTTAGTATTAAATATAGCTCTTAGTAATAGCATTACGATATTAGAGACCGCTACTTGAAACAAGCCCGGAATCAGGAGGGAGAGAGCTCAATACACTCATTTTCATAGTAAAATTTCACATTTTCTCAAATTACTCCCGAAATATGGGAGTTATGAAGAAATTCATCACCACAATTTATGAAGGCATTAAGTAATCGAATAAGATGGCATCATTAGTTTGTCATAATTTTACTCTTATTTTTCGGACATGTCTACGTCCAACCGCTCCCATACATTCGTTCCACTGTGCATCGGTACGCAAATTATTCATGTGAGCGCTATGAGCGATTATTTTCCAATTCGGAAAGCGGCCAATACAACGTAATGCAGTGGCACAGACTAGACAGATAGTACATAGTTACTATACTCTATGGATAGTACGATCGTACCTAGTGGGCTCTCGCGAGCCCGCGAGGGGTGATTGACGTGCGAGCAAGTACGCGTACTTATGGCTCGGAGTACTAATGTTCTGTGGGCTCGGCGAGCTTACTTGCCCGTCTGTCATCGACGCAAGCCGCGAGCCAATTTGACAATTAAATTTTTGAGCAAGCTTCACGTGAGTCACCGACGGCGAGCCGAATATGTTCGCCAACTTAAAGACCGCGTACTTTAAGTACGCATGTCTATCACCCACTTTATGTTGTGCAGGTTGTGCTAGTGATGCACCCTTTTTTTTTAGTTCCCGCGCTGTGTCTCTTTGTATGTTTGGAATGGCTACCTGTACTGACTGTCTATGCTATCAAGATTTGATTTTGAGAAAATTTAATTATAGGCTGGTAACCTTGGCTGGCCTAGTTTGTCAAGTTGTCAACCTAAAATTTTGGTTAAATATTTAAAAAATCCATAAAATTTTAATTGTACGTTTCTTGTTTTGTGTTGGAAATTTCTTGTCTCATCTTATTAAGTTAACGTTTTCCGATATTTAAATAGCAATGTCTCACTTGTGTGATTGTATATCTGAAAGAAATTTTGACGTGAATAGGCCATCAGGTGCACAACTTTCCACGTCGCAACCTTTTCGTTCTAAAAGTTCTCTCAATAATAGGATTCAAGAACATCAAAATCACTGCCCAGCAAAAAAAACCCAAAAGCATTCTTCGTTCTCACGGCAAAAACAGTCCCAAGGTGAGGCCGGAGTTACTTCCCAAACATTTACTAATTCGTCAATTAGTGATATATCTACGCAGTGCCAAAACATAAACATAAACAGTGAGAATGATGAAGTAGACCAAGGAGACACACCTGCATTTCCGAAAAGAAAACATGCAAAGAAAAAAGAAAGAATGAAAAAATTGAAAATTCCATCAAGAGAAGCCATGAACAACACACCACAATCATCCGGCGCTCATGTGGGGCGATCAGCCCAAAATGATGTCGCTTATTTGCAAGAGTTTTTTTCTCAGCAAATAAGTCCCTTGTATGCAAGTACAAATTCAAGGTACCTTGAAAACCTTTGTCATCATCCACAATTTCAGTTGTCCCAAAATATTCAGGGAGGAAGAGAATTTGTAATGAACACTCAACATGCTGCAAGTTTGCCAAATACTCCTAATTTTCAAGTAATGCAAAGACCACCTTTGAGTATACCTAATTCTCCAGTTGTTCAAGCTGACTCTATGACTCCCAAATGTATACAAAACTTTTTACATCATCCATTACTCAGCAAGTCCTTTAATGTACGGAGTGGGGAAGTTTTTAGGTTCTTGCCTATTCAAACAGAAGATAATATTGATCCAAATGCAACTCCTAAACATAAGAAGAAGAACAAGAAGAAAACAAAAGAAAGTGACATGAAATTTGATCCCTATATATCAGCAGAGCAGATGGAAGCTGGTCTAAAAGATAATGTATTTATTGAAGGTGTACTGAGGATAAACCCAAAACAATTCCAACATGCTTATGTTTCTAGTAGCAACAAAAGTGAACAAGATATTCTCATTGATGGATTAAAAAATCGAAATCGTGCTTTAGAAGGTGATATTGTAGTTGTACAATTTACAGATAGTGATAATGAAGACAGTGGTGAGGAAACTAAACAAAAAAAGGGAAAAGTGGTGTATATCAAAGAAATCGTTCACAATAGAACTTGCATTGGCTCTTTAAAGTTAATGGCAGATAAAAATAGGCAGAAAGCTTTGTTTATTCCTCGTGATCTCAGAATGCCTAGGCTCAATGTACCATTCACAAGCTGGCCTGATAACTTTTATCTTGATGCTAAGAATTATGAAAGTACTTTATTTTTAGCCAAAATATCAGATTGGACAGATACTAGATTTGCTATTGGGAAAATAATTTCTAACATAGGACAGTCTGGAGATATGGTAACAGAAACTAAAGCAATATTGGCCCAAACAGATTTAGATGTTACACCATTTGGTCCTGAAGTAAGACATTTATATCCACGTTTAGATTACAAAATACCCGATGAGGAGATTGCAATCAGAGAGGACTGTCGCAAATTGTGTGTATTTAGCATTGATCCATTCAATTGCCGTGATATTGATGATGCTATGTCTTGCAGAGAACTGGAGAATGGAAATGTTGAAATTGGAGTTCACATAGCTGATGTAGCCCACTTCTTAACAGAAGATACTCCACTAGATGAAAAAGTGGCAGACAAAGCCACAACAATATATTTGGTTGAAAAAGCTTATCACATGTTACCTGATGATCTCTGCATGCTTTGTTCTCTATTTCCGGGTGTTGACAAATTAGCATTTTCGGTATTCTGGGAAATAACTAAAGATGCAATAGTTCTCAGTCATAGATTTTCAAAAACAGTAATTAACTCGTGTGCCCAACTAGCGTATGAACATGCTCAATCAGTACTTGAAGATAAAGAAGATGCCAAGGCAAATTTTCCTGAAACATACAATGGCTTTGAGTTTACAGATATATCGAAAGCAATCAAAATTATTGGAAGCATTGCTGCTAAATTTCGAAGTAATAGGTTTGATAGTGGAGCTTTAAGGATTGACCAAGCTAAAGTGGCTTTTCATTTGAATGCTGCTAATGGTTTACCTGATTCTTTTTGGATATATGAAAGTAAAGAAAGCCACCAACTTATAGAAGAATTTATGTTACTTGCAAATATGACAGTTGCTGAACGTATTCGAGAGGATCATCCATCATTAGCATTTTTGAGATGTCATCCAAAACCTAGTGAATACATGTTGAAACAACTTGCTAAATCCTTGAAGCCAATGGGTATTGACTTAGATATTGACTCTGCTGGAGATTTGCATCGCTCCCTGCTGCAACATGTTGGCCCTGACTGCGCAGACCAAGGCAAAGTGATGGTTTTAAACATGTTGTGTGCTAAGCCAATGACCAGGGCTAAGTATTTCTGTGCTGATGGATGCCATGATGACGACTTCCATCATTATGCTTTAAATGTTCCACTTTATACACATTTTACTAGCCCTATACGAAGATATGCAGATATTATGGTTCACAGGTAAAAACTTACAAACACTGCATAGATTATTATAAATATAATCCTTACTAATATAATTGCGAAAGTAACTCTGTCTGTCTGTCTGTCGCGCTTTCACGCCAAAACTACTGAACCGATTTAAATGAAATTTGGTACACAGATAGACTAGAACCTGACAAAGGACATTGGCTACTTTTTATCGACATACCACGCGGAGGAAGCCGCGGGCGGAAGCTAGTAATTTATACATTTTCACTGTAAGATCATACTTTATTGTTGTTTTGAGGTTTTTTATGTGAACTGAATTAAGTACGTAATATTATATTGTAGATGGAGATCACAACTGGCAACATATAAAATACAACTACAAGTGAATTAAATATGTATTACATATTTTCAGATTGCTAGCAGCAAGTTTAAAATATCAAGAGACCCCAAACTGGGATGTTGACAAAGTCCGTATGATTGCAGCCCAATGCAATAAACAAAAATACAATGCTAAAAAAGCAAGTGAATTGTCTACAGAAATGTACACCCTCAAGTACATTGAAATGAAGTCTCCAGTAGTGACTGATGCAGCTATCGTAGAAGTGAGGGAAAAATACATTGATGTTATAATAATAGCCATGGGATTGAATAGACGAATCTTTTTCAACAATGTAAGTTTTTCATTTTTATTAGGTAGATAATATACTTTATAATTATGCCCTACTTACGAATTATTTAGTCATCAAGAGCAGCTGATAAAAGGTGAGTGTTTAAACAGGAATCTCTGTGGCAGCTACGCCAACTGTTGCAGATGGGGAAATATCATGATTTAAATCATCTAGGACTGAAATTTTCTAGTTTTTTTTTCGTCCATGTTTGTTAGTAACAGACATGTTTGTTATTAACACATAACTCAGAAATATTTAAACTAAATCTTGACTCTTTATTTGCAGGATTTTCCAGGAAAATTCCAATGTATTAAAAATGAAGAATGTTCCCGACTCTCGAAAATGGAATTGACATGGACTGCTGCAAATGGTTTGCCAGAAGTCAAACAGGTTATTGAAGTATTTTCCATTTTGCAAGTTGAACTCTATAGAGGAGATGACATGGTAAAGGTCGAAACCAAACTTGTTAGACCGCAGCAGGCAACATCCTCTTAATGTAAATGTAAACGTATATTAGTGCGCGTATTATTAGTGCGCCAAATACGCGCTTGGACGTGGAGTTGCGGAAACCAGCTCCATATAAAAAACAAATATACACATTAGCCAAAATGTATATACTTAGTTGTCTCAAAGCGATAGTAGCGATAGTACCTACCTATTTATATTTTATAAAATATTTTTTATTAACGACATAAAAAAAATGTAAGTCCTGTTTTCAATTGTGTTATGTTTTTGGAAGCCAACTTAATAATTAACTTCCATAGAAGCAGAGATTCTTGTAGGTTCAATTTTTTTATTAAAATTAAGGTTTGTTGTGTATGTGTTATTTTACCCTATTTTTTGTCTAATGAATGAAATAATGTGTGATTTTATTTACATTTTACTATAGGTATTTTATTCATATGTGTGTAACATCAATGTTTACTTTAGACCTTTTGCTTAGTTCAAGGAAATAAAAAATATTTTCTTAGTTTTAGGGCAAAACGCTCAATCAACATTTGAATACCGCCAACCGCGGAATTAATGAAATAATAAAATTGTACATAATGTATTGTTTGTTATATTTTGCATAATTAAATAATCTTTTACTAGTAAGAATTGTCCTTTTTTTCTAGTTCAACAAAGTATTTTTACTGCTCAACTCAATATTCTCCAAGACCTGTGAGAGTCTGGATACAGAGAAATTCCTGATCGAAAACCAAAATAACACTTCCCTATAGTAGAATAGTAGGTATTTTTTATAATATATATTATACTGCCCTCCCCGTGGTTCAAGCACAGGAAACATCTAGACCAACCTAGGTTGGCTGCTGGCGGACCGCGCGCGGTCCAAGTAGGGGTTCATACCGGCAGTGGCGGCGCAAGATCTAAATTTAGTGTGGGCGAGGTACATTTCGCGAGGCCCTCTGGTGGAGCAAGAACTTAAATCAAAATCAATATGCCTTTTCCCAACTATGTCGGGGTCGGCTTCCAGTCCAACCGGGTGCAGCTGAAAAAGAAGCAAGACAAATAAAAAAATAAATTTAAAAAAACTGTTGAATTTCATCTCTTTCATATTATTATTATATATATGTTTACATATCTCGGGACCATGGGGTCCCGGTCTTTTGGAAGGCGTACGAGGGGCCGAAGCCAACTCGCAGAGGCCCGTTAGATGTTTTTAATGGAATGAGGCACCAACTGACGATTATCCCTGTATGCACTATGCAAGTGCACCCAAGGACAACCCCCGGTTGGTGTAGGACTATTGCAAGCTGTGGAAACAAAGATATTTGATTATGGATTTGGGTGGCTTAATGAACTGATTATCTTGAACTATGGGGAGACTATGGCCCCTGCCTGACCAATGTTTTATATAAAATACAATAAAATGGCAGGGGGTGACTTGCACACTCAATAATGAGCCCCCGAAAACGGTCGCTAGCACAGAGTGTCGTAAAGACAAGGGGGCAACATGTCCTGAGGTGCTTAAGAGGAGTAGAGAGGTATTCTACGGCTATCAGGACAATCCCGGAAGTACGGTCAAGATCCCTACCAGCATCTTACTGGAATACTTCCTTTCTCCGAGCACATAATTGCTCTTGCGAATCTCCACTCAAGCCGGCCAATCAAGGCAAGAATGAGGTGGGAGCTCTGTTTCTCGTCAGTGTTCACTCCAGCCGGCCAATAAAGGCAAGCCAGAGATGAGGAAAACGACTTCTCCCGGGAGGTAGGGTCCGTGGGGTCGCTACTGCCCAACAGCTCGCCACTGCTGCCCTGCGCGTTTTTGTATCTCTCTTGGTCTGGCTCCTCATCCTAGACCTGTTCCGGCAAAGTAAACTCTACCGGCACAGACCTAGAGTTCGGAGCGCGCAAGCCGCACCACGACGTCAACGTAGAGATACGGCGGTGGGGTATTATTATTATACGACTGCCCAAAAAGGAGTGTATTGTTTTCAGGGTTCATGTATGTATGTATATGAGTTTCTTTATTCCACCATCATCCCGAGTGAAATGTTTTGTTTTAAAAAAAAACATTATGGCATGGCGGCAGTATGGCTCCATTTTCAAATGTGAAAATAAAACGAATAAAAGCAAAAGTAATCTGTGAGATTTAGTTATTTTATGACCATAGACTTCTTAAAGGTTTTCCGGTAATATATGGGTAAAGAACCATTCTCTCTCCTCCGTGTGTACGGGGCCTGCCTAATGCTAGGTACACACGCAGTAACTTTAGTTTCAATTGCGCTAGCGAGCATTATGCAGACGAGGCAGAATATAATATTTATTTGCTTTAAAACATGTGTCCGTTTGCACTGGCGAAACATTTACGACAAAACATATTGAAATCTCTATTTTCTGTCATTATTCCAAACAATTTTTCACAGGAACTAGAGATTTCAACATGTTTCGTCTTGAATGTTTCGCCAGTGCAAACGCACGGTTAGGTCTTCAGTCTTGCTTAGTTGTGATCTTCGTTTGCACTGGCGAAACATTCAAGACAAAACATGTTGAAATCTCTAGTTCCTCTCAAGCGTTTCTTTTTTTTTTCAAACAAAAATGTAATATTGCACGTCTTTTTAAAATTTACCGTATATTTTGAAATCTACCGTAATTTTAAGCTCGAAACACCGTAATCCATTACTTGGAGTTGGTAACGCTGATTCAATAGAATTGTCAAAGTCTGACTCTGACAGCTGACTGTTCGTAATTGTGTTGAAGTGTTTTCGTTTTTGCCGATGGTT
The DNA here is from genome assembly GCA_949152455.1 of Lithophane leautieri. Classification (NCBI taxonomy): domain Eukaryota; kingdom Metazoa; phylum Arthropoda; class Insecta; order Lepidoptera; family Noctuidae; genus Lithophane; species Lithophane leautieri. The sequence goes on along the minus strand of OX424472.1, from coordinate 9,556,542 downwards.
TAATTGTTTACCGTTTATCATAATTTCGGTGCATCTTTACTAACACGATGAAGACTGAAGAGTCCAAGGATTTATTTCTACTTTCACAAAGCTTAACAGATTTGCTACAATCTAATACAGTACATATACAGTCAGTAAAATCGGACCTTATCGATGTTGAAATGTTAGATGAAATAAAAAATATTTCTATCTATGGGAATGCAGGTGTATATTTCGGCAAAACTTTGCGAGACATTAAAATTGTTATAGAAGATGATGAACTGAGGAAACATGAAATATATTTACAGTATAAAGCTCCTAAAAAGTTGCTAATTTCTATTGTGAAATTGCCTCACTCTTCAATGCACAATCAGGAATATGCAAGCATAAAAGATGTTATAGAAACATTTAGACAAAATGTGAACGAGTTAGCTAGGTACTTTTACGAATTAGAAAATATGGATCAGTCCTGTACCATCATGGAGCCAGTGAATGGATCATTCAAGGATGAGTATAGACGAATATTTCTTGGTGAGTTCAGTGTCACTAATTATAGGTACACTAGCTTCTGCCCGCGAATTTGTTTGCACTATTACTTCGTTTTCGCTTACTGTTCTTTCAGTTTTTTTTTTGTTCAGCTTCTGTACTTGCTGCTGTTAAATAACTTATGACCTTCCCCAAGATTTGGGCTATAAAATGCAAAAATAACTTTTCAAATCTGACTGGTAGTTTCAAACATTAGTGTGTTCAAACAAACTTCACCTTTAGTAGGTATTATTAGTATATATTATAAAAATAAATTTAATATAGTTTTGTCTCTTCCAGATGACAGGACTTGGCTGCATGTAGAGGTGACTCCTGAAGGCTTAGCTACAAATATCCACCTTGTTGGCCAGTCAGAGCAATGGCACAACAAGCTACAAGCAGGACTTCTGAATTGGGATCATGATAAAAGTATTGTTGATAATATTATGACTATATTTGGTAATTTGAATCTACTTTATAATCACTTCATTAAACTATTCGATTTTCAAATAATTTAGATTAATTAATACATGGTTATAAATTGTTTTCAGATTTTAGTCAATTCCCACAACCTACATCTAAACAATTGGAGCAATATAAAATGGACACTCAACTCGATAACAGCTCAGTGAACTCAGTTGAATGTGGAATATGTTTATGTGCCTATTTGCCCGACAGAATTGGTCTACCGCTCCCTCTTTGTCAAAATTCATCCTGTGGTGTTTATTACCATAGGTCCTGTCTGTATCAGGTACTTGTACAAATAGAGCATTTTTTATTTGAATACCTTTGACTACTTTTTTGTCCAAATATTTGACTTCTGCTAATTATTATTATTCAATATTTCATATAAAAAACTGCAATATTTTAAGAAATCTCATACCAGTGTAATAACTGGTAGCCTGCAATATTGTACATAATCTGTCCTTATATAATAAAGAATAAGAATTAAGCTGTAACCCAAACCATCAATTAAAAACAACTGCTGCCTGCTCTTATTTCTTGTTAAATAGGTATTGTAACACTTTTACAAAATAATTATTTGAATCATTGTTATTTTTTTCAGTGGCTAGTGGCATGTGCTGGTAGCCGGCCTCCTTCGTTTGGTGTTGCGAATGGCGGATGTCCCACGTGTCTCCACCCCGTTACATGTAGTGAAAAGGATACCTAAAATTGTAATAATAATGTAGCTAGTAGTGCTGGTAGCCGGCCTCCTTCGTTTGGTGTTGCGAATGGCGGATGTCCCACGTGTCTCCACCCCGTTACATGTAGTGAAAAGGATACCTAAAATTGTAATAATAATGTAGCTAGTAGTGCTGGTAGCCGGCCTCCTTCGTTTGGTGTTGCGAATGGCGGATGTCCCACGTGTCTCCACCCCGTTACATGTAGTGAAAAGGATACCTAAAATTGTAATAATAATGTAGCTAGTAGTGGAGTAGCGGATCTGTGATAAAACATTAAAAAAAAATGTGGATTTAATTTAGATAAGTACCTTTAATACCCCCTAACGATACCTACCTGTCGGAACCGTGCTTAAGAGAGAGTATATTTTGTAAATTAAAAAACGATATTTTAATACATATGACAGTGACATTCGCGCGAAACTTATTATCACTCATCAAAATCGGTTCAGCCAGCCGTTTAGTGCGAGGGAACATAAGACGGAGGGATATACATATAGGTCAAACACATAATCCTCCTTTTTTGGCTTCGCCGCAGTCTAGTATAAAGACGTGTAGGTATGCGACTTTTTTAGTCAATAGCTTTTGACGTCTTCTTGGATCTTTTCGGTTATAACCGCACCGCAGTGATAATAACTTTCTAATAGATTAATTATAAAATACCATAACAGACTTATTTTTGCGGTCGGTAAAATCAATGCCTTGCATGCGTAAATATTCATCACAACAACGGAACCCTTGACTGTGAATGGTCCGACACGCCATGGGGAGCACGCTTCCTTCGCTCATAAAAGAATCTTTCGTTCCTATAGTGTAGAAATATTAGCAGTGTGACAAACAAGTATTTTTTTTATAAATATTAGTCACACTTGTGTTGTGTGACAATTTGGTGGGACTACGTGTCCGCACTGATGCTGTGCTGTGACTGTGATATTGCACAGAGGTAGCCCTTCATAGTAGGTGGCACCATGGTAGTACGCGCCCCATTACATTATCTAGGGCATTTTATGTACCTACACGGCGCCGTACAGCGGACCGAAAAAGGGATCGTAAATAAAACGCGGCAGTGGGGCGCGTCATTTCAGAGTAGATAATAATCCTTTCTCTCTACCACGGACGTAGTGGATAAAATTAGTAAAACAATTTATGCCTTTACTTTTTAATTAAAAATTACGTAGACATAATATTTTGTGGTTACATAGAATAATTCAGTATAAACAATGTTGAGAAATAATGCTTGCACCAGCTGTTCAAGTTTCTGTGATTGCTGATAACAACATTTTCCTTAAAACAATAATTATCAGTAGTTTGCAATGGCAAAACTATTTAAACTTTGCGGGCCTACTCCTGCAGTCTCATTAAACAAAAAACAAAAGCAGATACTCAGTACACAAAAAGAGTTCTTTTTAAAATAAGATCGGATTTCACGTGACAATGTAAATACTGAGTCCACTTAGATGGAGTCCACAACGAAATAATTCAGAACAATTGTTCACCTTTCATGAAAATGCTTGTTTTAAATTGGTTGATTATGGTACTTAAATTGTCACGACAAAACATTTAGTAGACTATTTAATGAGTAAATTCATCACAACGGCACAGTGTCAAAAGTACGAGGAGTGAGGCTGGTGCTAGATCCAGGTGCTTCACCACTTTGAGGGCCAGTGTCTCGACCAACATTCTAGAAACAAAAAATATTTTATTATACACTATGTTATGTATTGTGACCATAACTTGCTTATGGATAGACTCTCACCTTGACATGAATTTGATTTTTGAGCATTGCAGCACGTAGAATAAGCATAGAAGTTCTTCGCTGGTATTCTTTTCCCATGGCCAGACTTCGTTCAAAAGTAGTACTCCTTTGATCCACATCTTTAGCATACAGTATTTTGTTGTGAGAATCAATACGAGCCTGGATTTGGCCATCTAGTATTAACAGCATTAATTCATCTTCAAGAGCAGTTACAGTGCGATTAAATGCAGCAGCCATCAGGCGCATGTCAGCAGATAGATAAGGACTGAAGTACTGAATCAATGCTCTGTTCCTTATTTGCATGTAAAGTGAGTTTAGATGTGGAGCTAAATACATGTCTAACAGTAGATTATCTCTTATTTCATCCAATAGCCTTAAGCAGGAAGCATACTTAGATTCATAGAATTTAAAAATGATGTCACGTAACTGCGGTTCTAATTCTAAAAATAATTTAAAAGAACTGCTAACTATGACTTGTTTTTGTAATTCAGAACGATCAAACGTAGCAAGTGCACACAATCCACCATATATGGCAACATTATTGCTGCTAAGAAGCTCTGGGTAGTCACAGTGATCGATACTGGCTGCTAGGAAGTGTTTTGCAGCAGACTTGTACTTCTTTGTGGCCAACTCAGCTAGACCAGCAGCACATTTTAATCGTGTCAATATTGACTGGTTGGAGTCTTTGCCAGGGACTTCATTGAAATCTGGGGTGCCCTCTGCTTTAGACACATAGTTAAGAACATGAGCCCAGTTTTGCAAATACACTGACACTTTTACAACATTCAGGCACATCATTATAATGTGCTTGCCACTTGTACAATAATCTCTGGCTCTTGAATAACACTTCAATGCACTTGTTAGGTCACCACAATCAAGATAATGATCACCTAGGTCATCATGACCTCTTCGAATACTCTCCTTTATTGAATTTGTTTTGTAGTTTTTAAGATCTGTATCTAATTTCTCCAACTTTATAGCAGCCTTCTTGGTTTTTGATTCAATCCATATAGTGTCCAGGACTGGGATATCTTGTGAACCCATTTGCACTGCAACATCTGGCAAGCCTGCCGATGCCACCGCTTCAGCAAGCTTTTTGTGAAGAGTCTGATAAAGACTTACATTATATGTTGTCATGACGTAAGATATAGCCATTTTAAGAGCTTCCAATCGGAGGGAAGGGCAATGATCGGCTACAAACATCAGTCTGTACAGTTTTGCAAAACCAGTATAAGAAGCGGAGTACGTTTCCAGATCTAAAGAAGGATTTTCTACCACATAGCATTCTGCTTCATTATTTTCATTATCTTCAGGTGGAACGTCCACCTGCATAGGTTCAGCTGTGTTCTGAAAATAAAGACAATGTCGTGATATTTTTTAGCCGTTTATATCGAGCGATAACAACAAACAGAATGTGTAATCGGTTTGTAAAGGTCCATAATTGAGAGACGACTTACCATTTCGAACATTTTCTATTGTGTACTTGACTTGTAAAAGAAAATACGCGAATTCCACTGTCAACGCAGAAAACCAACCTAAAACAAAGTGTTTCTTTACCTATTTGATGTTTCATATCATTTGGATACGATAAAGGATATTTTCCGGATTGAACACTCACTCAGTTTATGTACACAAGGTGATGATTGTAACAGTAATAATTATTATCAAAATACCTTTATCATTACGTTTCTTCTTGGCAGCGGCATTTTTCTTTTGACGAGGTATATTTTAGTGTTGCCATTATTTACTTCCATAAAATATAAATAAATGTACCTATCCATGAATCCAATTCTATATTGTTTATGTTTTAAATTTACGACTAAAATCGACTAAAGTATCATAGTAAAACTAAAGGTTATAAAAAAGTGGGGAAAATCGGAGCTGTGCTGTGTCCAAAAATATAGCTAGCAGCCTATAATGTTCCCAACTCTGGCCCACAGGCCTCCTCTCTGTGGGCTATAAATTCACCCAGTGCGGGTTCGTGGATTAATATAACGATGTCTTGGACAGTGGTCACAGGACATGCTAGATGCCAGTCAATATCCTCATCGATGGTATCCGTTCGATGTATTACTTCACCGTTGTGAAAACAGTGGTGAGGAAATAAATTGCACAAATGAATGCCTGGGGTTGCACTTGGGGCCTACAATTCGTTGGGGACGTTATGAAAAATATAATAAATGCTAAATGCTCTTAGCGTACGATGGGAATTATCTTAAAGTAGGTTAAATAAGTGCATATACTGTATATACTGTACCTACTCTCGAGCTCGTGGAGGAGCTCGTGGCGCACCGGGTCGAACCATCAAGTAAAGCTACGCTTGCCAGGGTTGGTCGGTGGATGGGTGACCATCTTTACATACCGAGACTCCTCCGTGCCTCGGAAAGCACGTTAAGCCGTTGGTCCCGGCTGTCATTCGTGGATCTTTGGCAGTCGTTACGGGTCGTCAGAAGCCCGAAAGTCTGACAACCTGTCTTACCAAGGGGTATCTTATTACCCAGTTACTGGGTTGTGGAGGTCAGATAGGCAGTCGCTCCATGTAAAATACTGGTATTCAGCTGTATCCGGTTAGACTGGAAGCCGACTCTAACATAGTTGGAAAAAGGCTAGGCAGATTGACTGTACCTACTCTGTCGGTTCAGAAACAAATGGATGGACACAGAGGTGAATGAAGAACAAGTTAAGATGCTCATTCCATTTAATTATCCAACACAAGCTTCTGCATACGTTAGTCTGTCCATGGTTCCGTTACTGTCGCATGTCGCAGATTTTTATTTATTTTGTTTTTGTAAGACACTGCTAACTCTGCCAGAGAGGCCTACTCTCGCGCAGCGTTAGCATCGTCCGCTTAGTATCTCATATCATATCTCATAGTTTGAGCGTAGCGGACATTATGTTACTAGATACGTACAGCTAGATACCTATATAACTAACATAATTACCCTTTGTTGTATGGTTTTCTATTGTTAGTAGTTAACTATATTTGGCTCCCGGCTCCAAGGGCAGGTAACAAGCTTTTGTTTTAGTTGATTCAGTTCTGCCGCACACGCTACGTGACTCGCGTTAGTTAGTCTAGCCACGAGTGGTCTGAAGTTTTTCATATTATATTCTGTGTGAATTCTAGTTGTCGCGATTAGGTAGGGAAGTAACCGAGTAGCCGTATACACTTAGCAACTTTTAAAAGTGATTTTCTCCTACTTTAATGATAGTAATTTTATGATATAGCGAACATAGTACATATTTTCGAACCCATATTATTATGAAATAGGTATCATCTCAAAGTTGCAATCGTTATTCCACGAGAAAATCATTATTGAATTTAGTAGGTATAGGTAATTTTTTTCTCGTGACTTTTCGACTAAAGGCTCTTACATACTAGCGCGACTTGTCGCGCGACCCGACTTTTAACAAAACGATTTCTGAGAAACTTCACGGCAGAACAATACCGGCACGGCGGCGTTGCGTCGCGCGACAAGTCGCGCCAGTATGTAAGAGCCTTAAGGCGGGGTGATCTATGCTACCACAATAATTTACGTTAGCTAAACGTAGGTAATTAAATCTATCTATAATGTGCTATTTGTTTCTGTTGAATTAAGTTTCTGACAAAACTTTTCTGCCCGATATTTGTTGGCAAAATCATAGATGTTAACGTCATAAGTAATCTTGTTCATTAATTCCGACTCTATGCAAAAAACCGCTAAAGGGTTTAGAGTGCGTTTCATCGCATGGTTCCTATGCAGTAATGTTGGCTTCACTGTTAAATTAAAAAAACGTAATTATTATGTAGCGCCGTAGTGGCATAGCGGCATATCGTATCCGTATTGGTCCTAAAACTGTACTGTTTGATGAAACGCACTCTAGTGGACCATTTAGACGGGGCCAATACCCGAGACAATCCAATAATAGCATCGTAGAGACAGTCCACTGCATTGGATTGGACTGGATTTGATTTTGTACTGGCTAAATGGATTCGCATAATGAATTGTCTCGGGGATTGGCCCCGTCTAAATGGTCCATAATTTTGCATGAGTCAATCTCAGATATTAAAAAAAAAAACCTTTTTAGTCCCACTAAAGTTTCTCTCACCCAAACAGGCCGACTAAAGCTTCTCTCCTCTCACCCAGACAGTTTGTCGTTGTAGACTTGGAGTACTTAGGTACATAATGCCTTTATAAGCTTTGTCCAAGTTAGAATAAACGTTCTGCAAACTCTGTTTTCACAGAAACCAAGATAGACATTTAAATGATCCAGAATCTGGTTTTACAAAAATTCTTTCCGAAGAAATGTGGCTTTAAAGTGCATTCATTCTTTAACTAAGTCAGTCTCTAAATCATTAGAACACATTCGTACAGTCGAACTTGTGTGAAATAAGTATATTTTCCGCAATTTCGCTCTCTACTCATTGATACAAAGTGTGGGCAGAGGCCGATTACATGGTCGGTGCCATGAACTAGGAGTTTACCATAGAATGTAATGTAGAAGTTTGTAGGTAGGGACAATGAAAAGGAAAAGGGAAAGTCATCGGGAAGATGTCTTTTAGACTTCTTTCTGCGAGAGATCAGAAAACGGTTTTACATAAATCTTTCTGATATCAGTAAGACATCAATAAAGAAAGGTCCCCAAATTCTCTGCCGGTATAACCTGCCGCCCTAGGCTCAACAAGCCTACTCACCCTGAGCAGATAAATCCGCCACCGGCCCCAGTGGCCCCTAGCCACTGTATTCTGACGGGAATTGCTTAAAGATGTGGTGAATACTAATTTCATGGTTTGGTTTGGATCTACCTACCTTACATACCTACTTAAAATGAAAATAGCATTATGTCATGGAAATGTTGGTCTCTCACACGGTCACCCATCATTTGCCAGCATGATATTGACATGTTCCTTATCCCGTCTTTCTCCTCCGTATCCCCATCTTCTTTATACCGTATCTAAGTGCTGGGGTTCACTTCTAGTATGATCAATATGATCATCATCTGCGTAGGCCCTAGCCTTTTCCTAACTACTTGTTTTGGGGTCGATTTCCAGTCTAATCGTTAATAATTATAAACACAATATAATTTAAACGAGTGTCCATAGAGTTTCTTGCCCGTTCTTCTCCTTATGTACCTACTACGCTTTGGAATGGGCAACAAGCTTCATATTTCTGATTGACCAACTCCTTGACAATTCAAAACTGTAAATGGTTTAATTGAAATAAATGCTTTGAGTTAGAGTTCACTTTCACTAGTAATTACTATCTATGGCTATCTATGATTTCAGAAAAAAACAGTATCTAGTAAGTATTAGTAACCTGTAGTAGTCCAGTTGTAGTAAACTGTGTGACTCTCGTTTCATCTCTGGAACTTCAATTGTTGGTCCTTTGACCCACAGACCATAGGTATTTAGTCAGTAGAAAAGGAATGATCATTTATCCTCGCAGATCCATCAACCCCTTGCGGTAGATAACCATTAGGTAGGTAGGTACTTACAATAGTAGAAGTAGATGTCGTCGTCGTATCAGTCTGATAAGATAATGATTGATAATATTCATTTATCATGTTAAGTACTAACAGTTTCTTCGGAAGATAGTAAGAGTTAAAATTTTGGAATAGTCCAGTAACTTATACACAGTGTATACCTACTTGACTTGAAAGTAAGGTAGGTACCTACTAATGTTTTGAAGAAGCACACTTGAAGTTATTATCAGACGATCAAATATCAGAGGTTATTTTTTACAAACTTTTATTTAACTTGCCTTGTTAGTATGTATAAGTCAAATCTTGCAAGATGAATTAAAACTACTAAAAAGTTTGTTCAGTTTCGATGACAATGCATTTTTTTATGATGCATGACTTGTTTCCAGTCAGAAAACTCCTCAGCGGTCAACAGCAGAGACACAAAATTTGAAATACGCATTCAATTATGATAGTTCATAATGATCTGGCTGCTGCACTCAGGGTTAGTTCCAGAAGAAGGAACTTCTCAACGGTGAACATCTCAGACGCAACATTTTATACATAAACGCATTCAATTATGATAGTTTATTCTAAAGTCTACCATGACCTGGCTGCAGCAGCCCAGATTGGCTCCAGACGAGGAAACTGCTCAGCGGCCAACAGCAGAGACTTTCAATTTTATATACGCATTCAATTATGATAGCCCGTTCTAAACTCCACTATGACCTCGGTGTTGCATCCAGGGATGGCTCTAGACGAGGGAACTGCTAAACGGTCAACAGCATAGACTGTTAATTTTATATACGTATTCAAATTTGATAAACCCGTTTTAAATTATAGGTACCATGACTTGGATAGTGCAACTTGGTTGACTTAACGCCATGACTTATGTACAAGCGTGTTTGGGTTCATTGCATTTCTTTTAAAAGCTTCAGGGAAAACAGATATTTAAACAAATTGTTATGCTAAAAAGTACAAAATAATTTTTTTGTATAAGCCTTTTTAAAGACAAGGTTTTAATGAGGCCTAAACGTCTTTTTTACACTTTAAGATAAGCAGCCTCAAACTTTTAAGAAAATATTAAAGTTCCATGTTTACGTAAGTACTATTTCGTACTTTTTAGTTCATTAAAAGCTTGTATTAAAAAAGGTTTTTACTATTAAAAAAAAAAAACCATATAGGTAATAATATTATCTAACCTTCTTTCGCACAGCAGGCAGGATGAAACTGCGCATGCGTTAAACTGTAAAAGGTCGATTTTGACTTGTGGAACAGTCAACAACACAGCCACTTTGGTTCTAAAATAAACAAATTATGTACGAGTTATATATCGGTATATTTTCAAAAATCACAAACATTTTCACTAAAATGTTCTTTAAATACATGTCTCGTTTTAAAAACATAAAAAGAACACTACGTAAATTGATAAAAGGTGAGTGCTTCAAGTTGTCAGTAGGTAGAGTTATAAAGGGATCGCTTACAAACAAATAAATTAATGACATTCGGAAACACTGAGGTGTGAATTTATCTGTAGCTTCTGCATTGGTGCCTTTACAATCTATTGTCAGTGTGAATTGCTAGATAATTTGCATCTTAACTGCATTATAAAGGGCCCTATGTAATATCTAGGCAGGTAGTAAAACAATGCAGTCAATGCATACTTACCTACGTTATAAGAATAATTACAATAGCTATTAGACTTTGTTCCATACCCACCAGAAATTAAGTAAGGAATCGCTGGTAGTCTTTGTGTACGGAACCCTAAAAAAAAATTACTAGCTGTATTTCTTTTCCTGAAAGTGAAGCTAGAAAACGTCTTTGTCTAATATTATTCTGTGTTATTATTGACTAGCAACTAGCAACACTGTCAGTGTGGAACAGTAAATAACAGTAACTGCATAATGAAAAAAAAAATGCAGATAGATAGCTACCTAAACGTACAGCTGTTGGTAGAGCTGAGTTTCAACTTGAAAATAAACCGCTAATCCTGATTGCAATGCTTATGTAATGCTTATACATAATTGCATCATTTTTTTATACGAGTTTTTTTTAATTGTAGTTATGTAATGTTTTCGTGTTGTTAGATAAGGGCCGGGTTTACATGTAGCTACTTAGGATAAGAATCGCTGAACTTCCGATTTGCTAAATATCTGATTGTGATAATCGGTTTCTATCAGTTTATTTATTTTATTAACTTATTCTGTTAACCAGGACTCGTTTAAAATAAAATAAATTAAAATGAACCTAATTTGGGATTCTTTTTTGCGGGACGAATGTCACCCTTTATATTATCTTTGTCTATCATTCATTTATGTGGGAATTGCAAACAACCAAGTTTGACACACTGCAGGACAAACTTATTTTTAGACCGCTTTATAAAACCGATGCGCGTGCGCCGTGTGGTACAACACATCATAGTTTGCTTTGTTAACGATGCTATTAATATTATTTTGTTGAGGTTAGTGGTTGTTTACATACTGAACAATATATTTTTATATAAGTATATATTAATGTAAAATCAGAGCTGTTTTAAAAATAAGTGGTTAGAGCGGCAAAATCAAAGTAGATTTGTTAGATTAAATAATCCTAATCTGATTGTTAAGCAGTGACTCAACAATCACGGTAATTATTAGTTGATAACAGATACGAGTGAATTCGCATAAATTTTAGGTGGATGAGTGCAGTAGACAGTTGGTGCGTGATGCTGATCATGAAGGGAGCTCTGCTGTTGACGGTCGTGTATTTGTTGCGCTGCGAAGGTGCGGTGGTCGTGCGGTCGGACGAGCAGGCAGTCGTCAACGACCGCCCGATCATCGGCGTGCTGTCGCAGGAACAGTCCTTCTACCTCCACACCAAGTACCCGGAGGAGAACTACACCAGCTATATCGCAGCCTCCTATGTCAAAGATGTGGAGGCATCCGGAGCTCGGGTTGTGCCTATTCTGTAAGTAATTTAGTATTTAGGTACTTACCTACTTTAATTAAAACATGATTTACATTTTAAGTCTTTCATTTAAATAAATGTAAAAATAATGTTGCAGAATCGGAAAAGACCGCAGCTACTATGAGGAACTTCTGGGAAAGTTGAACGGGTATGTACATTTTTCTTTCATCTAGTAAAATTTGAGTTGTCCGGCTCTTCTAGTCAGAAGAGCCGGACAACTCAATTAAGAAAAATACAAAAAAGTTGGAACATTATGTAACTGCCTCAAATTCATTATGGTACTCGCGAATAGTCGCGCGACTCGCTAACGTTTGGGTTTGCCGTCAGGAATTTCTCAGTAGCATTTCATGCAGGTACTGCATATTACGATACCCCTTGGTAAGACTGGTTGTCAGACTTTCGGGCTTCTGACGACTCCCGACGAATCCACGAATGACAGCCGACAGCCGGGACCAATAGCTTAACGTGCTTTCCGAGACACGGAGGAGTCTGTGAAGATGGTCTCCCATTCACAGACCAACCTCGGCAAGCACAGCTTAACCTGATGGTTCGACCCGTGCGGCTGTTATTACTTAGCCACGACTCACGAGCCACTTTATTATAATAAAATTCTGAGTATTATCTGACTAAAAAAAAACGCTGACCCGGAAGGCCGTGCCCCGGAACTGTGTGCCTGCTTAGCCTTTTCCCAACTATGTTGTGTGTGTATAAAGCTTACATTAGTTACTCTCATAGTTTCAGTACATATTCTAAATACGTTTTCCTGTCGTTCGTTCCAGAGTGTTGATCCCCGGTGGAGCTACCTACTTCAACCAGTCGAACGGTTACGCCGATGCCGGTCAGCACATATACGAGATAGCGCAACAATTGAACGACGCTGGCGATTACTTCCCTATATTCGGCACCTGTCTTGGCTTCGAGCTGCTCATTATCTTGGCTTCAGGCCGAGGGGACCCAGAGAACAGGATCCGTTGCTATTCGTACTCTAATATTCCTCTTGATTTTACGGAAGGTGAGTTAAGGAATTGATTATATTATCATTGGGACAGAGTAAAGCCCAATTGCGGTTGATTGGTTTTTAGGTAGGTATTGAGCACTTGTTGGTTGACAAAATTTTTCTTTTTAACCGACTTCTTCAAACAGTAGGAGTTTCTCGACTCGTCTGCGTTTTTTTTTGTATGTTTCGCGAGTACTCCTCCAATTATGTTTGGTAGGTCATGCTTCAGAGGTGGTCCCATATAAATTTTATTAACTTTGCTTGCGCAGTTTTTAGGTTAGCTTCAATATTACGTATTTTTCCCACTTAATATATCTAGACGATGTTTTAAGTGACTCCGTCACTGTTATTTACATAGCAGGTATTCGAATTTGTGTGGGGTAGGTACCACAACTAAAAAGTGAAAAATAAAAACTTTTTACAAAAACACGTGGCAAAAAAACGAAAATTGAAAAGCAAAGACGCCGGTTTCCGAAATTAAAGTAATTTTTTACTTTTTTGTGTTTTTTTTTTTGTAAAAAGTTTATTTATTTGTACCAATTCGTTCGATATCGTAAAAAAAGTAAATATCACTGAAGTTATTTGATTGCAGAGGAAAATTCAACGCGTATATTGTGTTTGCCATAGGCTGCATAACTGGTTGTGTTTAAAAGACTTTTATGTTACTTCCAGATGTCCATTCAAGCAAGATGTTCAAAGAGGTACCAGAAGACGTTTTAGACCTGTTAGAAAATGAAGATGTTACAGTGAATGCTCACCAGTTCTGCATCGTAGATGAGGTAAAGACAATTTGGCTGTCGGCTGCAGTTCTCCACTAAACAGATAATTATAGGGACTAGGTCGCCGCATGTTTTCAATACAGTCCTGAAATAGAAAACCGGTTTATATTTTTACTATAACACCGGATAAAACGGGTGCTCTCATGCTCTGATAAACAATATAAACATGCTCTTGCGATCATCTTTGAACCAACTCTTCATTTTAGTTTATCTGGTCAATTAGTAACTCAGTTCAAATTGTAGTTAACTCTTACCTCGTTAACACTAATTGGGTAACGTTCCTTTGATAGTATCTAATTGTTGTAGAAATTTAGAAAGTTATACCTACATACCCGAATTATCCGGACATTAGGGCCAAGAGACTTAAAAAAAAAGAAAATAGCTTTGTAGAGCCTCGAAGAGGTCCGGTTTTGTAGAAAGAGATTACCAAGTATTGAGGGCAGAGCCTTCACACTTGTGTTTATCTTTCTACGGGTCGATTAGTCATATGTCCGGGGCCTGTATACATAAAGGCCAATCACTGTAGACACAAAAGTCGCGTTAGGTCACAAAAAATTGCACTGTATTGATTTTTTGGGATGTTGGATGGATACCAATAGTGCAACATGACTTTCCTCGTACCATTAGTGTTTTAGCCGATCCTTTGCTTGGAACACAGCTAAAACTATAATTTTGAACTTTTCAGAAAAAATGCCTATGTTTGAAGTGCTGTATCTCAAAATTAAGTATATTTTTTAAATGTACTGAGTGACATAAAATAACGTAGGATGCGCCTTTTAGAAGTTGTAAGTCAAAAACTGAAAGAGTCCGAAAATTTCGAGATTTTTCAACTGCACAGATCTTTCGGAGCTGCAAACTAGGTTTTACACTATTGGTATCTAACCTAGCAACATCCCAAAAATCAGTGCAGTGCAATTTTTTACGACCTACGGTATCTTATATGACTGGACTATTTACAAAATTATTAAAATTTATTATAAACACACTTTTACTCCTTTTCTAGAACCTGATATCTCACAATTTGACGGACGACTGGCGAGTGACTTCTTATTCTAATGACGACAACGGAGTCAAGTTCATAGCTAGTGTCGAACATACCAGGTACTACTTTTTATTATGATTTTATTTCGGATAACTAAAAGATCCATAAATTGTTAGTAACAGGTTTGCACTTTATATACTACTAACTTCCGCCTGCGGCTTCGCCCGCGTGTTATGTCAATAAAAAGTAGCATATGTCCTTCCCCGGGATGCCATCTGTCGCATTGCCAAATTTTATCGAAATCTGTTCAGTGGTTTAGGCGTGAAAAGGTAACATACATAAACACAGACAGACAGAGTTACTTTCGAATTTATAATATTAGTATGGACTAGCTGCGCCCCGCAGTTTCACCCGCGTAAGTCTCGATCCCGTGGGAATATCAGGATAAAAAGTCCAAATCCTATGTCCTATTCCAGGTCATGGTCTACCCCTGTGCCAAATTTCATTCAAATCCGTTCCGCCGTTTTAGCGGGAAAGCGAAAAAAACGAAAAAACTTTCATTCGCATTTATAATATAGGTCTTTACCTATGAAATTGCCGTTCTGCAGTACTGGCCATTTCAAATCAAAATAATTTTTGTTTGGCTAAGAATTCTAATTTCAAATTAATTTTATTTTAAAAACATGGATTTTTTTTTCCAAAAGTAGTCATTTCTTTATTGATTAGTGTTACATTTTCATCGCATTTCAACCTTTTTCGTCATCATGGATACGTTAAAAATTCGAGTAATTATGGAATATGAGTACCGTCGTGGCAGCAACGCGGCACAAGCGGCACGCAACATCAACGACGTTTACGGAGCTAACACTACAAACCAACGCACCCCCGGTTATTGGTTTGCTCGCTTCCGTTCTGGAAATTTCGACCTGAAAAATGAACCTCGCGGTCGTCCGAAGACTTTGGTCGACAATGACGAATTAAAGGCGATTGTGGAAGCTGATGATACACAATCTACGGCTGAATTAGCAGCAGCTTTCGACGTTAGCGTCAAAACAATATTGGTCCATTTGCGTCAAATTGGCAAGGTAAAAAAGCTTGACAAATGGGTGCCCCACGAACTCAATGATCGCCAGCGCGAAGTACGCGTCGAGACGTGCCTTGCACTGCTCAACAGACACACAAATGAAGGAATTTTGAACCGCATTGTTACCTGCGATGAAAAATGGATTCTGTTTGATAACCGCAAGCGCTCAGCAAGTTGGTTGGATCCTGGTTCAGCACCTAAACAATGCCCTAAACGAAAACTTACCCCTAGAAAACTGATGGTCACTGTTTGGTGGTCTAGCGCCGGTGTGATTCATCACAGCTTCTTACCAAACGGGGTGAGCATTACTGCAGATGTGTACTGTGAAGAACTGAACACAATGATGGAGAAGCTGGCGCATCTCCAACCAGCATTGGTCAATCGCTCGTCTCCGCTGCTCCTGCACGACAACGCGCGACCTCATACTGCACAGCAGACGGTCTCCAAGTTGCAAGAACTGGGGTTGGAAGCTCTCCGTCATCCGCCCTACTCACCAGACCTTGCGCCTACAGACTACTACTTTTTCCAGAATTTGGATAACTTCTTGGCGGGAAAAAAATTCAATACCCGAGAGGCAGTACAAAATGCCTTTGAAGAATTTGTTGCCTCCCGTCCAGCTGATTTCTTTAAGAAGGGCATCAATAAACTGCCACTGCGATGGCAAAGATGCATTGATTGCATGGGTGATTACTTCGATTAATACAAATAAAAAATTCATGAAAAAAAATCGTTTAAATTTTTTCATACAAAACGGCAATTTCATAGGTAAAGACCTATTATTAGGATTGTTAGCAACTTAAACTAAAGACGAATTAGTGAAAAGATCAGCCATCAACTAGACACAAGAAAACGAAACTAGGGTACTGGCTATTTACCAACCTACATGCCTTTTTAACCTTAGAGATCCCCCGACTCCCAAGAGCTACAAAGATCCTCAACAAGGGTAAAATCTTATCGGTTAGGTGCGGGCAACATTGCACATGTCATTGTGGCGATTCTTTGAGAAGGCCTATTTCTAGCAGAGGACGTCTCTTGGTTGAAATAATAATAATGAAATTATTTGCTGATACTTTATAAACTAAACTAGCTTCTGCCCGCGACGTCGTACGCGTAAAATTTCTTGATTTAACATAAAATGTATCCTTTATCTGTGCCCTGTTACTTCGTTTTGCTCAGTGTTCTTTCTGACATTTTTTTGTTTTGCTCCGCTCCTAAGGGTCCCAGCTCGATGTTAAGGTCCATTATAGCCTTCTTCAAGAACTAGGCTATCAAATGCAAAAAGATCTTTTAAATCCGACTGGTGTTCTAGAGATTTGCGCGTTCAAAAAAACAAAACTCTTCAACTTTATTATTAGTATTGATAATAATATAGAAAACCCGTACGCCAAATACGCGCATTGACGTGGAGTTGCGGACCCGTATTACCTTTAGTAGAAAATCAAAAGTCATTTATTCAAACTAGGCTGAGAGTTAGCACTTTTTAAACGTCAAAATGACATAAGACAGTTCCCCAAAACGCCCACCCTTCACCACTTCCTAGTGCTTTAGCTGAGAAGAAGAAGTAGCGCAACAAACTCCCCAGCCAACCAGTAGATAACATGAATGTATTCGCAGGTACCCATTCTACGGCGTCCAGTTCCACCCAGAGAAGAGCTCCTTCGAATGGAAGGAGTCTAAGAACTACACACATACACTAAACGCGGTCAAGTCAAACCGTTACTTCATGGATTTCTTCGTGAAGGAGTGCAGGAAAAATCTCCATGCTTTCGCAAGTCAGGAGGAAGAAAATCAGTACGTAATCTACAACTACGAACCTCACTTTACGGGCGTGTTGGGAAGCGCGTACCATCAATGTTATTTCTTTGAGCCCAGAGGCACCGTGTAATGTAATTAAATGAATTTCAATCAAAAATATGACAAAGGCGATTTAATATTTACCTGACACTGTATTCTACTAGCATAATTTTGTTAATGTAAGCAATTAAATGTTTATAGTTTTCTGATATTGCTTTTTATTATTATCGTCATCATCATTTCAGCCGCACTGTAGGTTTAAAACAGCCACTTTGGCAGAATCATAAGAAAATATTATGAAATTAGAGGAATTGCTAATGACAGCTGGAAATTCAGGAAATGAATTACTTTTAGAGGAATTGCTAATGTGGCCGTTTTAGGCCTCCTGGACTGGATATTGCTTTGTATCTTCAATTTTATTTTCATTCACTATTCGTTTGTTGGTGCTCAATAAGCCCTCCATTCCTTTAATTCAGCAATCTATGATTCTAGAACAGCAATACCAGACAATTGAGAGATCACAACTACACTAAATTGCGATGAGGGAAACCTGGACTTGTCTGAAATCGATAGGCAATGAACAAGTATGGTGTTCCGACTCTCCATGAGACGAGGCCTTTGCTCTGCAGTATGTGTCAACTACCGGTCAAAAGGTCAGGTAAAAGTATATTCCAAAAAAGCAAAAGGGCTTGTAGAGAGCCCTTTGGGCCTCGTTAAAAGCCTTTACAGCAATTGGAACTAAAGCGCGTAGTTGGATTTTCAACTTTCGGTGCTGAGGCGAACGTTAAAAAACCTACAACGGGCATAAATGATGCTATAACTTTACTTTTTCATTCCCTCTTTCATCAATCTAGAAGCGGCAAATCACATGAAGGCAGCTATATTTTGGCACTGGCTTACAATAAGCTATTTTAATCTCATGGTATTGGACAGTTTCTCTGATGTTATTTTGTTCCAGAAATACTTCCAGACCGTCTTTCATTACAGCCAATGTCGTATCGGACGTCCTATCGATTAGAGTTGCTCTGAATTTATTTAGGTACTTCTATGAACCAAACAATACTTACTAGTATACATTCTCAGAATACATCAAACAAATTGTTAAAGGAACACCTGATCGACGACATAGAAAAGTCTCAAAAACAGAAATATCGCAGTTTTTCCTACTGTTATTAATATTAAGTACAGGCCAGCCATAGATAAAGTCAACGTTTATAGCTATTGACAACTCAATAAAAAAAAAAAATTAAGGTACCTCCCTTACTCTTAAAGTCGGAACTTGTTTTTTTTTGTCTCCTATCCCCTTATGTGGGTGATTTTAAAGGTCATTCAAATATTTTGAGTTTGTGAAGACCATTTTTTATAAATTCAGGGATCCGTTTGCGATATAATAAGTTTTAAAGTGCTAATTTTTGTTAGAGTCAAATGGTTGATTTTGGATATGTGAAAAAATTCACGGCAGCAGTATATACATAGTTATAGGTACCTAATTACAAGATAGGCTATAATTTTTAAATCATTCTTTGCAATAGGTAGGTATATTCCCCGCCCATCATTCGGAAAGCGACCCTCATGAGTTCACTGATCTTGAACTAGACGTAAAAATGTATCAAGTTCACATAGTTATAGTTTTCCTTTTAATTTCGTTATATAACGAAATTAAAAGGAAAACTATCATAGCTAAGTAGGCTCCATAAGTTACAGAGTAATAATCGACCAACTTACATTTGCAGTTGGAAAACATGTTTTTCAACTACAATGTTAAGTTTGTTTGATAAATTCATCCCAACTACGGAACCCTTCATTGTGCGTGGTTCGGCACGCACTTGGCCGGTTTTATTATTATTTTTTCTAATCATATTTATACTGTGTTGCAAAGGCCAGTGAACATTCAAGAACCTCTCCGAGACGGTCGTCCGAGCCTCCCCATGGCATTATGTACAGTGATACAGTAATTTGTTAAATTATAGGTCAGTACACCCTAGATTGGACCACAAATAGCCAACACGTCGCTTGTTTGTGAGCACATCACAGGCTTGTTTGGACCGACGCGACCAGCGGGGTGTCAATGTTATTGAGAGGTCCAATCTGCTAAAATAAACCTAATAAACGAATACGTACTGTTTGTAGAGACGTTACATAATGAACAGTAATGAGGTAGCTTTTATGTGATATAAAAGGGATAACTGAAGGTAATAACGTTTCACGTACCTATTTATGGAACGAATACGTTGATACAGACACAGGAAGTGAAGAAAGGTAAATAATTATAGTAGTAATATCATCAATCCCGTATCGTTAGCTAATAACAGTAATATGTACCAAAATAATAAGCAGGGGGATGTGAACTTGATACATTTTTACGTCTAGTTCAAGATCAGTGAACTCATGAGGGTCGCTTTCCGAATGATGGGCGGGGAATATACCTACCTATTGCAAAAAATGATTTAAAAATTATAGCCTATCTTGTAATTAGCTACATACTTAGCCGCTCAACTGTTGATTGGCCTTTAGAAGGCCAGTAACAATTAAAATTGAATTGTGTCTCGTTAGTGACAGTTGGAGGTTTACTTGAATTCGTAATCTCAGATAATTTACGTTACATCCCACTTACTGAACTGTCTACTTCAGCATTATACATTCTTAAAGTTATGAAAGCAATGAATTATAGAAACTCTATTCGCCAGTTAGGCCAGTCTACGCTAATAAATAATACGAAACGGGATACGATTATGCAAAATATTTGAGGAAACGGTCGTTGGTAATAAATCAGAGCCGTTAATATCGAAGAAAATTATGAAAGAAGGTAATATTTTAAGGCGATATCTCGGGGCGTAGTGTCCACAGCCTCCGGTCAATGACACGCAAATTCAGCTTCCTATATCCTCTTTGGACGAAGGTTCAATTTGTTCATACGTGACGGCGTGTGTTTTCATTCTAGCAACACAGTCAATGAACTCTAGATTTTGTACGCACATATCACTGCTTATCTGGCTTTTTCAAAGATAGCGACAGCCTAATTGAAAAGATCTTCTGTCTAAAAGTCTCCATTATTCTGAATAATTGTGTAGATACCTACGGAGTGTTCTTGTTTACAAATTCTACCATAACGTGTTGCTGAACTAGCTTCTGTCCGCGAATTCGGCGGTAGGAAATTTCTTGTTATAACATAAAATATATCCTATGGCACTCGGCAATACTGTATCTTTCCACTAGTGAAACAATTTGCGTAATCGGATCAGTAGTTCCGAAGATTACCCCCTACATACAAACTCACAAATACCTCTTTATCATCATCTGCCTAGCCTTTTCCCAACTATGTTGGGGTCGGCTTCCAGTCTAACCGGATGCAGCTGAATAGCAGTATTTTACATGGAGCGACTGCCTATCTGACCTTCACAACCCAGTAACTGGGTAATACGATACCCCTTGGTAAGACTGGTTGTCAGACATTCGGGCTTCTGACGACCCGTAACGACTGTCAAAGATTCGCAAATGACAGCCGGGACCAACGGCGTCTCGGTATGTAAAGATGGTCACCCATCACCGACCAACCCCGGCAAGCGTAGCTTAACCTGATGGATCGACCCGTGCGGCTGTTATTACGTAGCCACGAGCTCCTGCGAGCTCCACAAATACCTCTTTATAATCTTTAATATTATTATTATCCTTACATATTATAAAACAAAGTCCTCCGCCGCGTCTGTCGGTCGTCCTGTTCGCGATAAACTCAAAAACTACTGCACCTATTTTCATGCTGTTTTCACCAATGGAGTGGTTTTCAAGTAAGGTAAATACTAAAGTATATAATATCCAACATCCACGCGGGCGAAGCCGCGGGCATCAGCTAGTACTATACATAATTCTTCTGTACGACGAAACGGCTGGAACTATTTTGATGAATTTTTTTGTCTGTGATTGAGTGGTAGATTCACAATTGGACCCGGTAAGTGGCGCTGCGATCGAGTTCTAGGAAACAGGACAACGTCTGTCCGGTTACCAAGTATTAGTATAGATTTGGAAATAACTTTATATTTACATCTTTGCCGGTAAGTCAACACCTGAATGGGATAATTCCGGTTAGGTGTATACTACCTGCCTTTAATCAAATATTTCCTTCTCATGATCCACAAGGGGTGAGGCGACAAGTCATCGGCCGGTTGGCCTTGACTTTCACAGACATTTTATTAACGGTTACTAGCTTATACGAGACACCTACCCTTATTGAACTGAACCCAGTGAGAATAAATAAACGCGAAACTCGTGTTCCACATATTGATTTTATCTCACAGCTAAAAAAAAGATTCTGTCTGCCTGATGTAAACTGCCTAAAAGACAGTTAATTGATTCAGGCGTGACTTTGCGGAAATCCATTATAAAATACAATAGACGTAGATATATTTAGTAACCTATTCCGCTTAACTATTCTTCAAGAGTCATAAAAAACCCTGTAAGAAATCGACACGTGTTTCACCTCTCAACGAGACATCCTCAGGATGACGATTGACCAATTGCAAACCATGGAGATTTCGTGGAGATTTCTTCTCATTGCAACAGTCACGGAGGGGCTCACGTCATAAAGGTAATCTCTATGGATATGATTAGAAAGGATCAGCTGACTCTAAAGTGACCTTAACTGTGTTGTTTGTAAACAACTGGCAACTGGCAGGAACTGGCATTTTGAATGGTTTTCCAGCCATTCAGAACGTGTCATTGGCGGAAAGCAACAAGAAAAAAGATTACGATTAACATCGTATTGCGTTTGAGTTGGTTTATTTGTGAAAATAGGTTTATTTATAAACGTTGCTTAAACTTACATAATCATAAACGTCTGCTTACCTGTACTGACGATAAAACGTATCTTAACCTTAAGCAACGAGAACTAAAAACTTTAGACGTTGCACAAAGGACTTGCATCCTCCTGTCGAGCGCAGCACGTCTTCTTGGCTGATATCTCCAGCGTTTGAAGGTCTGTCATCGTCTTTCATAGTCAGTATACCTACGTGTTGCAAAATTGTAGTGTTTTCTATAAAAGCCATTCATGAACAGTGAAAGTTAAAATGCCATAGATTTAGCTCGTTGCTAATTAGATTAAACAGCCCCACGGGTCGGTCCATCAGGTTAAGTTCTCACATAACGAGACTACTCCGTGCCTCAGAAAGCACGTTAAGCCGTTGGTCCCGGCTGTCTTTTGTGGATCTTTGATAGTCGTTACGGGTCGTCAGAAGCTCAAAAGTCTGACAACCAGTCTTACCAAGGGGTATCGTATTACCCATTTACTGGGTTATGGAGGTCAGAAAGGCAGTCGCTCCATGTAAAATACTGGTATTCAGCTGCATCCGACAGACTGGAAGCCGACCCCAACATAGTTGGAAAAAGGCTAGGCAGATTGATTTTTGAGATTTGTAGTCTCTTTTTTCTAGAAGAGCTCTTTTTCCTACCTATAGAAATTAAAATTCCATAGACTAGAAAAAAAAACGTTATGAACACGATTAACACAAGGAGAGATAACTGTCTCTAAATTTCATCAACCCCTTTGATTCGTAACTATCCCTACGGAGCACAATGTAATATTTTGAGATTGTATTCGGTAAGACTTTTCCATGAAAGCTTAAAATAAAGTGCGTGACGTGCTGAAGGAATACATTTACATTATGTGCGAATAACATTAGAGAGGCGTTCGGCGGCTGACGACAGCCGATTTATTTTGTTAATCAGACAAACTTCCTAAGTACCTATCCGAACGGTTCTCTGCCTTTTCGCCGAAAATTGTTTGCCAGAATTTCACTTGGCAACTAACGTTTCGCAGAATTTTATTTCGCCGAATAATCATTTGCCAACTTATCATATAATTTTGTTTTATTTCCCAACCTCACAGTTACCAACTGTACGTTTGGTCTGCTTTTCATAATAACACTTTTTTAAATGCCAACTTTCAAGTAGCAGAATGTTTTAGTTTGCGTAATATTCATTTAGTTGTTTTTTGTTTTCCATATCTAGTAGGGTTTCTTTTAATAATTATGTAGGTAATATTATTTGGGTAAGCGCAACTTATTTTTATGACAATGTAGGTAAGTACGAATAAATTGACTCATTGACAATTGATCATCGTGATATCCTGGTAAATTTATTTACAAGGATGCCATTTTCATTTGGGACAAATTATATACAGGTTATTGTAATTTTTTTTTTTACTTTATCTTTAATTTGACCTAACCTAACTGTTTCCTTTTACAAAAGCGATTCGCTTCTGGCACATCGCCGGCCGCTGCCGCGGTACGCTCGCTTCGCTCGCTCGGCTCGTGCGTTGTTTGTCATACTTTAACCTAACCTAACCTATCGTAACTTTAAATAAGGTTGCTGTAATTATTGCTCTACATTGCTGCCAATTAAAAGGTTAAATGTTATTTTTGAGATTCTTAAATAAAAAATGTATGTAAAAATTTGTTTATTTTTTATAATTATATCAATGTATGAAAAGGGAACTGTTACACTGACAAAACGACATTCGTCTAATAGTTGTGTGGCTTAGTGAAATGTTTGACAAATGATAAATGTCCCAAAGTTTTTGTGTCATTATAATAATCAGCTTAACAATAATTCTACTAAAGATGCATCTCTGCGCACCTTCCTGATGTCGTGTATGGGGCAATGGAGGACAGTCATTCGCTATCCAGGATGTCGAAATATCCAGAGGAATAGTGAGCCGATAAGGATCGAACGAGGCATATTTCAGGGCGATAGTCTGAGTCCACTTTGGTTCTGCTTGGCCCTGAATCCGCTAAGCACACTGCTGGAGGACTCAGGTCTAGGCTATCGGTTGAGGAGAGGTGGACAGGTTATATCTCACCTCCTCTACATGGATGACCTAAAACTCTTTGCACCCAACAATTCACAACTGATGGAGCTACTGAAAGTAACTGAAACTTTCAGTAAAGCCATCAGGATGGAATTTAGTGTGGACAAATGTGCGGTCATGCATGTAAAGCGAGGGGAGATTGTGGAATCCGTGGGAACCCAACTCTCGGATTCCATATACCTAAGAGTCCTCTCCGCATCCGAAACCTATAAGTATTTGGGTATGTCGGAAGCGTTAGGCATCAATGTTACTGACATGAAGCAATCGTTGAAGGAGCGCTTCTTTGGCCGCCTGAAGAAAGTATTTAATAGTCTTCTATCGGGCGGGAACAAGGTGCGCGCCTTCAACGGCTGGGTCATGCCGGTTTTGATGTACTCTTTCGGCATACTCAAATGGACTCAGACCGAACTGGACGCCCTGGATAGGAGGGTCCGTACGCTGCTGACTGCATACCGAATGCATCACCCACGGTCATCGGTAATGAGACTGTATATCCCGCGAAAGTGTGGTGGTCGAGGCTTTTTAAACGCTAAGACCCTACACAATCGCGAGATATGCAGTCTCAGGGAATATTTCCTAGAAGCCGACGTGGGAATGCATCGAGATGTGGTCGCGGTCGACAAGGGCCTCACCCCGCTCTCCTTGGCGAAAGAGAACTAGCGCAAGCCTGTAGTGCTTGACACTAACGATCGCAAAGAGGTATGGCAGAGTAAGGAGCTTCACGAACGCTTTTTCCGGGCCCTGCATGGACCCGATGTAGATTTACTAGCGTCCGTAGCCTGGCTGCGTTTCGGTGACCTCTTTGGGGAAACCGAAGGTTTTGTCTGTGCAATTATGGACGAAGTTATCATGACAAACAATTACCGGAGGTTTATTGTGAAGGACGGCACGGTTGACATCTGTCGGGCATGCCACCGACCGGGAGAATCAATCCGTCACATTATCTCCGGGTGTTCTCATCTAGCTAACGGGGAGTACTTATATAGACACAACCTTGTAGCCAGGATTATCCATCAGCAACTTGCTCTGAAATACAACCTTGTGGAATCGGAAGTGCCGTACTACAGGTACGTGCCCGACCCAGTCCTCGAAAATGGAAATATCACATTGTACTGGGACCGATCCATCATCACTGACAGGACTATTGTTGCCAATAAGCCTGATATAGTGGTGGTGGATCGAACAGAGCGGCGCACAATGATCATTGATATAAAGGTCCCGCATGACGGGAACCTCGTGAAGGCAGAGAAGGATAAACAAATCAAGTATCTTGACTTAGCTCACGAGGTTGTCGACATGTGGGATGTGGACTCTGCGATCATTGTGCCGATAGTCGTATCAGCCAATGTCTTAATTGCCAAGAGCCTCGATCAACACCTAAGGAGGCTCTCGTTGGGCAGCTGGATTAAGGGCTTGATTCAGAAAGCGGTACTCCTGGACACGGCTCGCATTGTTAGGAGGTTCCTTTCTCTGGAGCCCTGACCGCCGGTAGCTTGGACCCTGTTCCCGATACCGGTGGGCTACTATTTCTTATATTTTTAAATGTTTTTATACATTTCTTTATTCTAATATTTAAAAATATAATTTATATGTAAGAAAAATGAAATTAAAAAAAAAATCTACTAAATGAAACGTTGTCATACAAAAAATTGCTAATCGTTAGTTGTCAAAGTGAAACATTGACGAAACGTTGGTTGGCAAGTGATAATTTGCGAAACTAATTTCGGCGAAAAGGCAGGATACCCTATCCGAACATTTTGTAAAAATAACTTTAAAACATTGGTGAAATTGGCAGTCTCTTTTTAATTTATTTTATTTGGTAAGGGAATACAAACAGTAGTATATAAAAAACTAGATGACCCGACAGACATTGTCATTTTCAATAATTCATAAAGAAGGACGTTCTTTTTTCCCGAATTTGACATTATTCCGGGAAACTTTTCCATTTTTTTTTCCATAAAAACCTTGGTACTATTACAAATATATTACAAAAGAAAAAAAAAATACATCCGTATTGGTCACCTTTTAGAAGTCGGTTATAAAATATCCAAATCCGTTCAGCCGTCGTTCTCAGGTGATGCGATGCGCTACCAACGAGCAGCATTTAAATCTTACACTGAAATAGCTTAACATTTAACTTAATAAATATATTACCCACTACTTTTTCCACACATTACAACTTAAATATGTTCAAACTGTTGGGAAACGTTAACTGCAGTATTAATTAAATAAACAGAAGAGACTACAAATGACTGGTTCTATAATAATGTTAAGCATACGGAATCCACTGCTGATCCCTCAGAATTTTAACCATGTTACTTTTAAAAGTATTTCTGTTAAGAAATATTAAGTACTTATGTCGATTTCACTAATTATCGTGTTAATATGTCACTAATTATCATGTTACTATGAAACAATAGGGTAAATGGCGTTGAATAGTTCTGACTATGTTTTTAACCGCTCTGTACAGTCAAAAATAATAATATTGTAACCAAACCAACAGTTAATAAATAAATTACATAATTATAAAGTCAACGACACTGTGTGCTTAAAGGCTTCCCTCTATTTGGCAGAATCTTGATACTCCGAATCTTGATACTTGGCAGAACACACTTGGCATAATTTTCTTTGTACGAATATTTTTAAGGCAGAGATTACCTTTGGCATACTTTTAAGATGGCAGAATTTTATTTGGCATAACGTTTATTTAGAGCGACGATTATTTGGTATAATTTCACTTAGCATAATATGAAAATGGCAGAATTTCACTTGGCATACTATGAAGATGGCAGAATTTCATTTGGAATAATTTTATTAGGCATATTGCCATTTGCTCACCTGGGTTGCTGGGGTGATCGACCATTTTTTTTTCCGAGTCTGTTGCACCCGAGTTTAATCCGAAGGCCGGCGCGACGGCGACGGCAAATTTTTTGACAGAAGATATGGCGGCAGCTTTTTTTTGTATTTCGAGCGTAGCGAGTGCATGTGTCAAAGCAAGTCTATTTTTAGAGCGAATGTTTATTTATAGAACACGACGTCAGCCGCTTAAACAACCTCCTTGCAAAAAAATACTCGATTATTATGAATATTTAAAGTATGCCAAAAGATGATTCTAACTGTAAACTTTCTGAGATATGATAGTTCTGCCTTTTAGTGACTACCAATATGAAATGTATGCCAAAAGACGATTCTGACTGTGAACTTTCTGCGATATGATGGTTCTGCTTTTAATTATTATGGATATGAAATGTATGCCAAAAGACGATTCATACTGTGAACTTTCTGCGATATGATGGTTCTGCTTTTAATTATTATGGATATGAAATGTATGCCAAAAGACGATTCTGACTGTGAACTTTGTGCGATATGATGGTTCTGCTTTTAATTATTATGGATATGAAATTTATGCCTAAAGATGATTCTGACTTACAAAATTATGAGTTTTGAATGTATGCTATATAAGTTTATGCTATCCGTTGTTATGCTAAATAATATCATGTCATGTAAAGTTCTGCCATAAAAGGTAGACCGGTGCCTATATCGTATGATAAAATGTTACTCGAGCGAAGTGAAGGCAGTTTTGTAAGCAGTGCGATAAAGATGTTCAAAAGAATGATTGATGTGCTCTTTTATACAAAGATGGCGCCGTGAATGTGACAGCAATAGTCTATTTGACAACCTTCTATGCTATGATGATATAAATATAGGTAGAAAACTTTCTTGCAATATATCATTCTAGTTTTCTATCATTATTTCAAGCGGTGTTTTGGTATCTTTATACATGTGCTGGTCATTTACTTAAGCCTACCAATTTATTTATTTATTTACCACCATTTGCGCCCCGCGGTTTCACCCATGTACTCGTAAGTCTCGATCCCGTGGGAATATCGAGATAAAAGGTATTATATGTTCTTCTCCAGGACTTGGCAAACCTACGTACCAAACTTCATCCAAATCCGTTCAACCGTTTTAGCGTGAAAGCGTAACCAACAAACAAACTCACTTTCGCATTTATATTATTACTAGCTTTTGCCCGCGGCTTCGCCCGCGTGGATGTCGGATATCGTCCCACGACTACCGGGATACATATGAAATGCTGGGTTTCCTATAAAAACTTTCATCCTCTATATCACCTTTTTAGGATTATTTTTGAAACAAAAAGTAGCATGTCCTTCCCCAGTATGCCATCTATCTCTTTGCCAAATTCTTAGGCGTGAAAGAGAGTTACTTTCGAATTTATAATATTAAAGTAATAAGTAATATACTAATTCAGCATGCTGGTATTCAGCTGCATCTGGCTGGACTGGAAGCCGACCCCAACATATGTAGTTGGGAAAAGGCTAGGCAGATGATGAAGTAATATAGTAATTAGTATAATATTAGTATAGAAGTATGGATTTAGTTAGGAAGTTAGGATTTGGTTACTTTAACAACCACATACGGCAGTCGACGGCCAAAGGTATAGTTTTATGATTTATTTATTTATTTAATACTTTAAGCACATAAATGTACAGAGGCGGACTTAATGCCATAGGCATGATTAACTAGCTATTGCCGACTTCGTCTGCCATCCAGGATGAAAAGTAGCCTATGTCCTTCTCCGGGTCATGTTCCGTAAAGCGTAACAAACAAACAAACCACAAATTAGTTAGGATATATCGTAACAAATATTATCTATAGAAAGTGAAAAAAAAAATCAGCTGTTCCCTACATTTATGTTCGCATAGCGAAAATCGTCAAAATGTAGGGAATAGTTGATTTTTTTCCGCGATTTCCTCTTGGTCCCATAGTGAAAGCTGTTCATAATGATGAGACCAATGTACAATGACCACTTAAGAGATTTCGTGAATGAAAAGATACACCTTATATAGGTCTTAATAAACTTAGGTAAGAAGGTACTTTATAAGATCACATAATAGTTATTTATGCAACTGTTATATAATAAGGGTGGTGGGTAACATGGGTCTAGATAAAGACTTGTATAACTTTATCTACACCCATGTTATGAATCCTCTATAAAAAGTTCTTTGTAATACTAATATCGAACAAAAATGGCGGGATACCAGGCAAGTGAATTAGAATTTTTAGAATTCGAATAAACTACTTTTTTTTTTTTAATAACTGTGTTTAGTTTGTGAAACGCGCCTGCATGACAGCGTTCGTTTTAAAAAATGACAGTACACAATTATAACACCCGTTTGGATGATATAATGGTTACTATGACGCTGGTTGTTTTAATGTTGGCAATAAGCTAACTGTTTCAGAAACTTTTACAGAGGATTTATAGCATGGGTGTAGATAAAATAAGTTAAGCTATTATGTTACTTGTAATCGCCGAAACAAAGGCACGCCCACTATTTTTTGGTCATTATAATGTGCTTAGAAAGTTTTTGCCCTGACATGAGAACAAATCCCGTGAAGATACGACACACGATTAGTCCGACCAACTTTTTATCATCTTTTACGATTTGTTGTGGGTTCTGTTATTCCTACTTATGTGTACTTTTTTTTGTAAGAATGTCAATGAACTGTGATAGTCTCTAAACTAAAAGGATTTTCGGATAATATCGTGCAGGAGATAAGACGAATCGTTCTTGATGTTCTAAAGAAATAATTAGGTTTTAAACAAAACTCTTTGTTGTTTGAACAATAGAAGATGGGTTTTCGAGTTCGGTCTTCCTGTTCTGTATTTTATGGTTTAGAGTTTTAGACGAATAAAAGATTTTATTTAAAAAAAAAAAACAACCGGCTTCCAAAAAAAAAACACGCAAATAAAGTGAAAAATAAGTTTAATTTCGGAAGTCGGTGTCTCTACTTTTCAATTTTCGTTTTTTGCCACCGACTTCTGAAATTAAAGTTATTTTTCACTTTTTAATTGTGGTACCTACCCCACAGAAATTCGAATACCACTACCTGCTATGTAAATAACAGTGACGGAGTAACTTAAAACATCGTCCAGATATACTAACTGGGAAAAATACGTAATATTGAAGCTAACTCAAAAACTGCGCAAGCAAAGTTAATCAAATTTATATGGGACCACCTCTGAAGCGTGTCCTACCAAACAAAAAAGAAAAATCTATTCATAATTGGCGGAAAAAACGCATAACCAACGCACCAAAAAAATATAGAAGTATTTTTGAAGAAATCGGTTAAAAAAAAACGAATATTCGTTTTACATTTAATTTTTTTTAAACCCTAATTACTTGAAAACTCCTTTTACTAAGCAAGAGCAGAAGGCTAATTCCCGTATAAAATAACGTTCAAAATCTAGTCGCAATCACATCGCAGCGACAATCAATGGCGAAAACTGGTAAAAAATGTAAGTCTCCCTAAATCTCGGTCTGGGTCGAGATTTCGGGCAGATTTCACCAATGAAACTGAATGCGATCAGCACATCTTAAACGCGTTCTAGAGCTGTCAGTGTCATTATTTCTATGGAATATTGTCACTGACAGCTCTTGAACGCGTTTTAGATGTGCTGATCGCGTTCAGTTTCATTGGTGAAATCCGCCCTAAAATACGAACGTTCTTTAAAATATGGGAATTGCCCCTCTAGGCTCCCAAACAGCGCAACCCACCCGTTGCGCTGTTTGGGAGCCTAGAGGGGCAATTCCGGTGGCCACAGGCACTTTATATTACTATTTCCAAACATTGTGTTTCAAAAGAAAATTTCAGTTCTAAGTGTTCCTTATCCACATCAACATCAGAATAGCTAAGTGCCAAATTCACCTATGAAATTGAACGCGGTTCCGCCTTAAGTAATAATTTAAAAATGACCGCCTCCTTCGACTCATAAGGGAAAGAAATGGATAAAACCAATACATGGCCCACGTGGTCACATCAAAGTGGACAATGCCGACCACAGACTTAAACCTTATTTAATTAAAGGTTCGACAACCGCTCTACATAATTCAGTTCAAACCGCAGAATATACAACGCTGTTTAATTTTTTACTTAAATCCTACTATGTACTATATATAATAGCTTAAAAGCTTTCATTCAAATCTGAACTGAGTTTCAGGAAGCTGTTTAAAAGCATTTTACGTACCTTCAATATAAAGAGAGGTTCATTGATCTGTAAACATTCTATTATTTAGGATAATAATTTTATATATTATAACTTTATATATATATTAATATAATATATATATATATATATATATTGTTAATAACTTTATATAAATATATGTTGGAGATTGTCAGGATTTATTCCATTAGAATTTTTCTATTTTTCTATTATTCCATCATGTCAGAAGATGTTCGTGCAATGAAAACACACTGTTTATACACGGCGTTTATTAAAATCACAAATTAACACTAAAGCCACAAAATACAATAAACCACAATAACTGAGCACAACGAATCGAGTACAGTTTCGCGACGTCCTAACTCTGATGCGATCAGACACTAATCCTCGCCGTGGCAACTCTGTAGAAACGCGCTTTTGGTGAGGGTAGATCACATGATGTCGACAGTGCGGTGCGCTTGCGATACGTTTCGTGTCCGTACTATTGACCGGATCCGAAATATATAATTATACATGTGTTATATATATATATCCTAATTAATATCATAAATGCGAAAGTGAGTTTGTTTGTTTGCTATGCTTTCACGCTAAAACGGTTGAACGGATTTCGATGAAATTTGGCAAAGGAGTAGACCTTGACCTGGAATAGGACATAGAATACTTTTTATCCCGATATTCCCACGGGATCGAGACCTACACGGGTAAACGGGAGGCGCAGCTAGTGTAATAATAAATAACAACATCATCATGTCTGTATTTCCAGAAAGGCTAGCAGAGGTGTTTCCGGGAAAGATCCACCAGCGCTGGGGCTCTGTCTCACATAGGATCGCAGCATTATGCTGAGTGATGGCCGTTTTGCGTGAATGTGACGCATATTTCGCCGCAACTTGTTATCTTAGCGTCATGTTTGCCGCAAATAAACATATTTTCTTTCTTTTCTTTTTTCTTTCTTTCTAGATCGTGAGCGCAGCCTCCTTAAGGTGTCTACACAAAGTTTGCCCGGCGGCAGCAGCTCAAGAACGTTGCAAGTCGAAGAACTCTTGTTTACAATGAGCCCGGCGGCTAAGTCGGTTGGTGGGTCGCCGTATGGTTTATTTATTTATTTATTTATTTATTAAAACTTTATGCACAAGTAAAAAAAACTACTGTACAAAGGTGGACTTAATGCCTGAGGCATTTTCTACCAGTCAACCTTAGGGTGATGCAGAGAAGACATGGTAGGTCCAACAAAAGACAATACATATAACTTGAGAAATAATTAATACTAATTAATACATACATAGATACATAGGTTTAGTGTGTAGACACACTTAAGTGTGCTCTTTTATTGAGAATCTTGGAACTAGTTTATAAAATATTATAAAGTATGCGTGTATGTACCCACAAACTAGTGTAGTTTTTCTAAACTAAGTAGCAAGTGTAACAGTGCCTACTTTATAAAGTAAGTAAGCAAAATGTCTGCTTACCTACAGACTTCCAGGGAATTCAGTTGATTTCATCTACATAGATTTGAACCCGAGTGAACTTTGCAATAAAAATAAATCATCTTCCTTGCAAATCATAATATAAAAAAAAAAACAACAGAATTGCGATACTTGATCCTCCGATTGTTCTCCAGGCAGATTTATTTAAAAAATAAATAGGTAATTGTATAAAATCGTATCGGTTGCCCACCCTTGCCTACACATATTTTTGCTTGGAATAGGTATCTAAAGTCAGTTTTGGCTTACAATACGGAACTCGGGCCTTTGCCTGTGGGTATCAAAACGTCTCTGGCCTATTTACCGAAACATCGGAGGCATAGGTAATTGACTTTTACCGGTCAATGATATTGCAGAACTGAAAAAAAAATCGACCATGTGCGAGTCGGAGTCGCACACGAAGGGTTCCGTACCACCGTACAATATTTAACAAATAACGTCGAAAAAAAGTAAACTAGAGCAGACAAAAATTTCGTTGTCCGGGACAACAAACATCTCAGTCTACTACCTGAATATGGATAGACAGTTATCACATTTGGCATCCGCGGAGACATCTTTTGTTTGTAATAGCTTCTCTAGTTTACATTGATCCTCAATGAGAAAAACACGTTTCTTGCCCCATACAAGAAATGTGTTTTTTTCGGCGTTTTAATCGAACCCACTTTAATTTTTTACATTGTTTTATTTGTTGTTAGAGCGGCAAAAGAAATACACAATCTGTCAAAATTTCCACTGTCTACATAATACAGTCCATGAGATACAGCCCGCTGACAGACAGACGGACAGACAGTGGAGGCTTAGCAATAGAGTTCCGTTTGGCACGCTTCGGGTATGGAACCCTAAAAAGTTACTCGTCAGTTGTTATTTTAATATTACTGAATAAGGTGACCCGGTATTTACTTTGTGACTTCTTTGTGACTTCTTTGTGCGTTGAATTTTGACTTGAAAGTTGGAAGGTTTTTAGTTTTTGAGGCCGTCTAAATTTCCGCATTGACATAATTTGGTTACCTATTTCAAATATGTTTATTGTATTGTGAATTGTCCTATTTAATGTTATTTACAAAGTTCGTGGGTATTTTTCTGTTTAATATCAATTTAACTTATTAAATTTTATATATATATATTAAATTATTTTTTTTTTTTTTTTATGTTTTTTCTTTACTACCAAATAGCTTTGCTATCCATCAAATTCGGCCGGTATTTAATGGCTTGTGTTTAAACGCCTACCAGAAAAGTACCTATTTTACTACCAAAAAATTCGAAATACCTGCCAGAATGCTTACCAAATTGTTTCAAAAAGTATTATAGAAATGAACCTATTTTCCTTTTTATTCTATGCCATAAAGATTTATTATAAACGCCTTTAAGGTAAATTTCAGACCAAATATTTTATATTATCGCTAAATAGATGTTACCAATATTTTATTTCACGACTTTTATTTAGTCAGTTTTACTGAGGCAAAAAAGCTATCGGTCGATCGTATAATTTTTTTGAATATCATATATAATATTGCGTAGGTATGCCAAACATATGTCACTTTTCACTCTCATAGTCCGATGGGACGGCAATCCGAGTAGACCGCAGAGAGATCAGGCGCGGGCTTTCCCAGGCTGTTACTAAGAAATTCCTAATGGAAAAACCCAATAACACTTTGCCCGACCCGGGAATCAAATCCAGGACCCCACGCTCAGCAGTCACGCTTGCGACCACGAGATTAACGGGGCAGTCAACGTGGACATAACAAGATAACATAGCGTTTAAGTGTCACATAAAAAAAAAACTTTGGTCCATTGTTTGTAGGTGTATCTGATAAACCATTCCTAAAATCCTGTACGGAAAGAATCTGAGTGTATAAAATCCAGTGATACGTGCCGACCTAAAATAAGCTAAAAGTCGTTGCTTTTAATTTCTGTCGGCATCAATGGCTTGATAATATTACCTGCTAATGGACGTTAACACGTGTCTCTTCGCTTACAGGTTTAATGTCAGCTTCTGTGACGCACAAGGTTGCATTCTTTGCACGTTCCTTGTCATCAAGTGTCTTCGAGTTATCCCGACGCCGACGGGTTAATGGAGAGAGTTATAAACAGATTAAGTAGAATCAGCTTTGCTTTGTTAAACATGTTTGCCTAACAAAACAAAAATAGAAGATGGTTTATCCAAATTAGATTAATTTTTCCCAAAAAATATTTATTTTTAATCGTTCTAGAATATCGTGGCGGTCCAGTGCTTAAGGCTTCGCCTCTCATGCACGCGTTCAATCAAATCCAGGCAAGTACCAATGTGGCTTTTTCAATTTCATGCATATACTTTCTAAGTTTATCTTGGACACCACTGACATCTGTAAAGGAACTGATCATTTGGGCTTATAATAAATACACTGGCCTTCAAAACTTAGTACCACACTTTTAAAATTGCAATTTCTCCTAAACTGTAGAAGCCAGAGTTTTGAAATAAAAAACGTTTTATAGCAAACATCAGCTTTCTTGGAAATTATAGTTTATTATACATAAGTAACGATTTTAACTTAAACCATAAAATAGCCATTTTTAACTTACTGGCAAAAAACTCAAACAACATTTACAACTACAGTTTTACGCCTTATTTATATTATTTTTTTGACACCTTAGACTTGAACTTTGAACTTTACTTTTGTATCGAAATTCCTTTATCAAAAAATAAATGTGAAAACAAAAACAGAAACAATTAAACCGACGAAAAAAGAACTGAAAAGCGAAAAATAGATAACTTTAATTTCGGAAGTCGGTGTCTTCGCTTTTCAATTTTCTTTTTTTGCCACCGACTTCCGAAGTTTAAAGTTATTTCTTTTTCGCTTTTCAGTTCTTTTGTCGTCGGTTTAATTTTTTGTAAAAAAGTTTTTTGTTTTTCACTCTTGAGTTACCATTTTCTCCAAGGTACTCCAGGGGGTTACTCCAGGTTAAAGACCTGTAGTTGATGATGAGTGGTTGTGTCATCAGATCTATGTATGTGTGCAAAATTTCAACAGAATCGGTTCACAGTTGAAAATTCAGTTGGTGAAAAATCAATCAACCCCATTTTTTCTACCTTTAGGGGTGGATTATAATTTCCAATTTTAAAAGGGACCAACTTCGAGGTACACCCTTCATAATAAAAAAATATTTTTTTAAATCGGACTACTCACTTCTGCTTGAGAACATCTTCCATTTATTATAGTCGGTAAAAAAAAAAATATACGGGTCGACTTGAGAACCTCCTCTTTTTTTTTTCGTCGTTTATAAAAAGAGTCAAAAGTTGCAACAATTGGTAAAGGAGTGTTTTTGTTTATAATGTGTTTTTAGCTATTCCAAAAAACGGTTATCGGCTATAAAGATTTTATATAAAAAATTAAATTATTTTTGTAATCCTTTTTATTTCGAAAACATATCTTGTGTAATTTAAGAATTATTGCAATTTTAGAAGTGTGGTACTAAGTTTTGACGGCCAGTGTATTAGTCTGGAATCACCAACCCGTCTTGAGCCAGCGTCGGGTGATCAATGCTCAATCTGCCATTCTCTGTATGAGAAGAAGCCTTTGCCCTGCAGTGGGACAGATGGTATTCATACAATCGTTCTATATAGGAGCGTGGAAAAAAGGGTTATCTCATGTCATGTCTCATGTTAGTAGTCTGTGTATGTGCGAAGCTGGATCACAATCACATTATGATCTACACGTTGTTGCTATCTGCTGCATTGGATTTAACTTTTAACAAAGTATCTTCTTCTTCCTCT
Organism: Lithophane leautieri; assembly: GCA_949152455.1. Classification (NCBI taxonomy): domain Eukaryota; kingdom Metazoa; phylum Arthropoda; class Insecta; order Lepidoptera; family Noctuidae; genus Lithophane; species Lithophane leautieri. The sequence continues at coordinate 9,519,962 of OX424472.1, read as the reverse complement.
GCTTCCATGTTACGGAATATTCAAAACAATCCTACTTACACACACGACGTTGTCGGGCTAAACTTAAACCTACAAAGATAGAAAATCCGGGCTGTACTCTATAAAAGGTTTGATTATATCATGGAACTATCCCTAGCATCAGTCCCACTAATATGTGTATCCTGGTAGCTTCCCATACGCCACGCATTAGGCGGTACATAAACTCAATTGATCTAAAGAATTTAAGAATAAAACCTAGTGACTATGATGCTTATGTACTTTGGGACATATCGAAATATTGCTATATTTACCCCGGCAGAGGTATTATTAATTGACTGATATAATTAGAAGGCATACAGTTGGAAAATAAAAATTTGTCTCGATCTATAACCTAAGTACGCGCTACTTAATAATACCAGCCCAGTCCCTCTGCAGGGCCTCTCCTCATGCAGCGAAGTCACAACGTAGTTAGCAAGAGTACAAAATAGCTCAACATTTTTTTTTTTTTATAAACTTGCCTACACTTGAACTTACATTTAGTTCAAATATCACATGAGTAGGGTACCTATTCTTTAAAGGAACCTCAAACTCCTACAAGTGGTCCCAATTCTGTCGCAATACATGCTATAACTTTATTCTGCGTACATTACTAAATAGTCACGTAATAAGTAGTCAGGCGAAAGATAGTGGACAAAAAAAAAATTTTGGAACTTTAATTACTTGGGATCTGCCCAAAGAGTGTGGAGTGTCACTTGCCAACACCAGCGAAAGTGACGGACGGGGACTGTCATTTACTTCGTCATCAGGTAAAAGCAGGGAAATTCATAAGGAAATCGATCACCAAATTAAATGATCCGTTTATTATAATCACAAACTGTTATTCTTTGACAGTTGTAGGTAATGGCTAAAACAAATTGACGTAGTGTGTCAATTTACTGCGCATAATTCCCACAAATCACAACTTTTATTCTTTTCCAAACTATAATATCTCACTGCTAGGAAAAGTGAAAGGCATCTCTCTAATGAGATCGCACGGAGAGCTGCATCTACACTTCCGAAACATAAGTATAAATAAATGTTTTAAACTAAAAAAACAACGCCCAATGAAATCCCCTAAGAACAAACTAAGGTTAGAACAACTTTATTTCTCATAAAGAATTGCATAATTGCACTTACTGAGAAACAATATTTAAAACTAAGATTAATAATTTAGTGCGCACAGATGTACTATTATAAAATAAAACATAATAGCAAAGAAAAGAAAGAATGTGGGTAAACAGATAAGTAACATAAACTTGATCGTTACGCGTTATAGGTAAACCAAGCACAAACATGGATGTATGAATTTGATTGTTACTAGATGTGGCATTGATGGCATAGTCTGTTAGCAAGTTTATTTTTGTAAGGCAATTTTATTTTTAGGTGAATGTTCTACTTATGTATAGATTTTGGGTACATACTCGTAGATGGTTTATAAACCATCTATTGGATTTTATTTGGTTTTGTTTAATTTAAGTTATTACTAATGTGTATTTTTAATTTAGAGGTATGTATAGTTAATCTATATCCTAATGTGTGTATTTTATTTATGTTAATATATATATATATATATAGATATATATACATCGCTGTATTTTTTGTTTTTCTTTGTTCACTTATGTGTATGCATTAATTGTGTGAGTTTTTAATAGCCTTTTGAACCGGGCATAACTTTGTTCTTCTTTTATTACTGCTGGTAATTTATTATAAATTGTAACACCCTCAAACTACAGTCATCATATTACAGTATTATAGGGAGAGTTTATTAACCCTCATACGTTGACGCATCTCGGACGCGTGTGACGCAAGCCCGCTGAATGCGGCACGGGTGCATTCACTGTAAACAGGGTGGAACACTGCGACTAGGTATATGAGAACAAAGGTGTTCGGGCTGATATATCAACCATGAAAACGAACGACAGCCACACACGTGTGATATTCAATGGCAAAGTGGCAAAGGCCCTTTTACACGCTGCAAGTAACTTGAGCATTTGATCGTGCGGGTCTCTCAATTTAAACAGAAGGTTCGTAATGTAACGGACACTATGAAACACCTATGTACGAGTATCTCTGATTTAGCAGAAACTCAGATCAAATACTAATCTTTTGAGAGACTTTTGTGAGACCTCAACTAAATTCGTTGTGAATCTATATGTGTGAGAGGTATCGCAGACAAGCTGCTACAGTGTATTTGTTAACATAAAGTAAGAACTGCTTTGACTTAATGACGGCTTTAATTTCATTGCAATAGTTGACAAAACAATGAAACATTTGGAAACATGTTTATGAGAATATGATCCGATTCATTCAATGTCTATTAACAGATAAGTACCTACATATATGTCATCTCTGGTAGAAGCTTTTAAAATGTACTAATTTTTTTACACTCTTTGTGAGTAGATCACAAACTTATAATATACGTTATTGAAAAATCTATTAAAATAGTTAATCATATTATATATGCGAATCAATATCAACAACAATGACATTTTACTACATTGCGCGTTTTAAAGACAATTTGATTATATCCATGAGTGGGAGATGCATGAAAGCTTTAATTTTGTTATGTATTTCATTATAACTTATTCAACCATGTTAGTTTCAATATTCAAATTAAAACGCGAATTTATTGGACGCACTAGCCGAATAGCTGATCGGTTGAGTTCTGCGTTGGCAATTGTGTTGGTACCAAAAGCAGCGACAAAGTAAAATATTTGTTTGGCCTTTCTATTAGTCAAGTATCTCGTAGGTAAGGTCATGTTACATTATGTTTCAAACAATTCCTCCAAACTGTTATGGCACTGTATTCCTTTATACGCTTTTTATTATAGGCCTTGAGAAGTATATAATGGGGTTCCGTCCTCGACTGCTTGGCACCCTGTGATAACCTTTGTAATGATGTCATACAGGCCTCGTACATTGAAGTGAAGGCTCTGAAACAAAGTAGGCCATCGCTTCCATAAATAGTAGCTTGCATTCTGAAATATGAAACATGGCGCAGTACCTTGGGGTCTATTTATAGGCGGTTGGCGCTGGCTATAGTGAGCGGTGCTCGGGTTCCGGGGCTGGTGCTCATTGACGCCGGGGCATCGATCGGAGGCGGGGCCCGGGCCTGCAGCACCGAGCTCTGACCTAGTTTGCACCCTCAATGAAATAGGAGGATGAGCGACCTCAAAGCCAAACAGAGTAACCATGAAAAGAAAATTTTGGAAAATATATTTACAACTTCAAACATGTTTTGTGGCGGAAGCTATAAACAATTTAGATAGCAGTAAGTTTTCATTGGAAATAACTAGTTACTATATCAATTTGAGTCCCTACCACAATCGAATTTGTTAACCACCTGAGCGTGCAATAGGGTCAATTAAAAGTTCATAATTATTTTGTAAGTATTTGTTCCAGTAGTTTTTCGTACACGTACCATTCTCTAATTAAGTAACTGACCGTTGAACTATAGAAGTTCAAACGTTACTTAGTTATAAAAACTTTGTTAATAGTACCTAATAATAACGCATTGTTTTCAAACTGTTGCTGTTGTCGTAAAGGCCGGTTTCCGTAATTTTCCTAGTTCCTCCTAGTTTAAACGTAAACTAATATGAAAATTGATAAATTGAATCCAAATTACAAAGAAAAACATTGTTGATTCGCAAAAATATTATAATATTTATTGTTTGGAATTATGTTTAATGAAAACATTGACGAAATATGGTTCAGTGGAATAGAATTTATATGTCAGCAACGAAACATCACTGTTTTCAGACTTAGCCCGTTTGGTCGAGCCTCCAAGGACAGTGGTGTTGGTTGTGCAGCGGAGGCCTCGGTCATTGACCGCGCGCCCTAGTTTCACGTTGACGTCACAGCTACGCCTCCTGACGTCACGCGTGAGCCTCCGCGAGCCCATTCAAAACTAGATCACAAGCTCGGTGTGCACTCCACCTCACCTTCCCTCCTCAGATATACAATTATCATCGAGGCCGCAGTACTGGAAGTAACGCTGGAGGTCATTTCACCCTAGTTCCTATTTATACCCACCATGTTAAGGTCACTGCAGGTATATTATGATGGGAAGAAATTTTCTTTTAACAAAGCTTTTTATGAAAAAGATGATTGAGCTGTTGACGTTTTATTTGGTGTTTTTTGTAATCATCATCTGCCTAGCCTTTTCCCAACTATGTTAGGGTTCGGCTTCCAGTCTAACCGGATGCAGCTGAATACCAGTATTTTAGATGGAGCCCCTGCCTATCTTACCTCCACAACCACAACCCAGTAACTTTAATTCTCTGTGCTGATCGGGAAAAGTCATGAAACTTGAATTGCATTAATAATCAGTAATCTTTCAGTAAATATTTTATTTATAGAAGATTTATTACTTATATAATTGTTGTGTAACTTACAATCTGCGGCGACTAAACTGTTTGTTTTGTTTATTACCTGAAAAATTACATCTCAATCGACAAACTTCAGCATATTTTCTGAAACATATTTTCGATAACAATACCCTTACTATACCGTTAAAAATATTACAGCAAATGTAATATTATTAACGGTATCGTAAAGGTAATTTGGTTTTCATTCCAGAGATGCCCAGAGCCTGATCCTCAACATTTAAGACATGACGGGTTTTTAGATCGACGTGGGTTGAGAAAAGTCTAAGCATATAAAGGGATGTAATTTTTTACAGCATGATGATTTTCCTAGCCAATTCAAATCTATAAAGCCTAGAATACAAGTAGCAAATCCAAAAGGTCTATATAAAGAACAATCCTTGACATGAATAGCTTGGGTCGTGCACTCGTGCCCTTTTGAGAGCGCAGCCGGAACTCTCAAGGTTCAACTATGAAAATGTTCACTGAACGGACTGAATATTTCCTTCCAAGTGAATTGCGATTCAGGAATAACTGTAAATTGTTTCTGTCTGTTTACTGCTTGGTGTGGCAGTTTTAAATGCAGTCATTTTGGATATTTAAATTGGTTATTTCTGTGTTTCTTAATTTCATTATTTGCAGTTAAAGCAAAAAGGTTTACAAGTTGTCTAAAGCTAAACTAAACTAACCATTATATCAACCATTAAAACTTTGTGATAGTACAAGGAGCTCATGTAAACCGTATAACGGATGAAGTTCCTCTTGCTTTTTTTTTATAGCAGAAAGGTTTTAGTTGCTTTTCCGAAAAAAAAATTGGCAAACGCGGTTCTCAGAATAATCCGGTATTCTACTAACGTTTTGTTAAATATAAGTTGACGAAACAACGGAATCTTGTTCTGCGTAGGAGTGCAGTGATTGGCGATTGATATTGGGTGTCCAACTGTAACTTTCACATCCGCCATTAAAAAAATACATACCTGCGTAATTGATCTAACTTGAATATCGAACTAAAAATAATTCGTCTTTGAGTGGGAAGTACCAAGAATTCTGCAGTCGGTCAAGTGGGCTATTCATAGTGTGGGTGCCTACCTATAGTTCGTTATCTTATTCTTAGTACCAACGTGGGGTGAAACCAGTGGTTCATATCTTCTAAATTCCATGAAATATTTTAGAGGGAAATAGAACTGGCATTCGGAAGACTGCACATGGCAAAAGTGATACAGCAGTACGACTATAGGGATTATTTAAAGTTAAGTACTAGTTTACTTGTACCATAATGCTTACTCTAAAGTCTTAGACAAATACATGCAATAGGATTAGTCTGTTACACATTCAGATTGTATTATCCTGTTACTCATTCAGTTAGTATTCCTAATCCTAACTAATATTATAAATGCGTGAGTGAGTTTATTACACTTTTACGTGAAAACGGCTGAACCGATTTGGATAAAATTTGGCATATAGGTAGACCATGACCTGGAGAAGGACATAAGCTTTTCATCCTGGATCGCAGACGAAGTTGCGGGCACCAGCTAGTTCCTTATAATTTACTATACCATTACCATTACTTAACTTTAAGCAACGTTAGTTGTATGTCTATTACCATAACTTCAACGCAGTTATGGTAATAGAATACTTAAATAAAAAAGTTTTTAACTCAAGTTATTTTAAGAATATTCATCATCGTCTGCCTAGTCTTTTCCCAACCATGTTGGGGTCGGCTTCCAGTCCAACCGGATGAAATTTTTATGGATTGGATTGTTTATTGATGATGGATTATTTTAAGAATATTATGCCATGATAAAATCATAAGAAGATTTTAAGGAAATAATTTTTAAAATTATAGTTATGCTTAATTTATTTCGGGTCTTGTATAGGTGTTGGTCAATACTGATATTGTGATTCTATCTATATTACTCAACAACGCATTTATCTTCATTAACTTTAGTAAATTATTAAAGTATCGAATATAAATATTTTGATACAATATTTGACAAGACTTGATATTTTGAGATTGTGGATATAACTACCATTTTGTAATTGTTAGAGAGTTCATCAACATAAGGGAGATTTGAGACGTGGTAATTTACTTTATTATGATATTATCCATACTAATTTCATAAATTCGAAAGTAACTGTGTCTGTCTGTCTGTATGTTTCCTTTTCACGCCTAAACCACTGAACGGATTTCGACAAAATTTGGCAAGGAAATAGGTTGCACCCTGGGAAAGGACATAGGGTACTTTTTATCAACCCACCGCGCGGGCGAAGCCGCGGGCGGAAGCTAGTATAATATAAATAATAAACTTGCAAACAAACTTTATAAAAATATATATAATAAAAATTAAAACTGAAGATTTACTAATATCATTGAAACAAAGTAATTTGAAATTTCTCAATACTTACTTCATTGATTACCTAATCAATGAAGTAATTATTGAGAAATTTCAAATTCAAACTCAGAACAAAAAACAAGATTTTCACAATAATACCTATTTCACGGAGAACAGTTGAATTTTCCTTCTACCCAAATAGCGAAATGAAAAAGTCTAATTCACCTTTATCCAGCACTGTATCTGGGTCATGTGATGTTTTTACAACTGTGGGCATAAAAAAAATCCCATATCTACGACATGACCTAGCTCCAGTTAGTGGGCCAGATCACTCATTTTATATCATTCTATTAATGTTTATGGGCTGTGTTGATGCGACTTTCATAACAGTAGAAGATTAAGGAGCTCGCTGTGTTACCTTCACGGTAGAGGACGCTGGGGGAGGTCATCGGCTATGTTTACTGCTCTGTTTATGTTTTGACACTGATATATGTATCCCTGCTAATATTATAAATTCGAAAGTAACTCTGTCTGTCTGTCTATCTGTCTGTATGTTACATTTTCACGCCTAAACCACTGGACGGATTTCGATAAAATTTGGCAAGGAGATAGATGGCTTCCTGGGTAAGGACATGGGCTACTTTTTATCGACATACCACGTGGGCAAAGTCGTGGGTCGAAGCTAGTGTGTGTGCTAGTGTGTACAATTTCTTCATAAAAAAGGGATTTACTTTCCGGGGTACTGTTATCTGTCTCCTCATTAGAATTTTTCTGGAGGTCTCAAGAAAATTTTATAACGTATTGAGGAAGATCGTTACAAGATTTTAAAGATAATTTCTGCAGGAACTGCGACAATTAAGAAAAGGATACTTCAACTATTCTGAAATCGCTTATTGTCCAAAAAAGATGCTCTAATAAAAAGAAAAGGAACCTAGCTGGAAAGTTGTAAGGTTAAGTTTCCAAGTCACTCTAAGCGAATAATTTTATTGAAAGTTACTTCTTTGACTTCGCTTTTATGTTAATATGTGTGTGCTTGTAAATTGGTACAAGAAAAACATAATACCGACATATTACAAAAGATACAATAGCAGTAACAGGTGAAACACAGGGTGAGTGACATTTAACCCTTAATTCACATAATATGTGAAAGCGTAACAATTGATATGTTATAATAGTGGAGTTCATTGTTACACTAGTGCTATTATGGCTATTTTGTCATCGGTTTAAAGCACTGGGGTGTATGAACAGTATGAACATTTGGAAATGTCATTCACGTCCAATCGTTTCTGTACCTCTCAATAGTAATACAATAGTTTTCAATTAGTTGGTCAATGGAATAAGAATTGAATGCAAAAGTAGAGGTTATAATGAAATACAATAGTTCATATATTATTATGGTTCATTGTATTATACAATCATGATATTATGTTAGCTCAATAGTAAGTTCAAAGGTATTATTAGTCTTATAATAGAAGTTAGAAACGTTACGGCCATTCGTTATAAGTAGCTGCCGTAGGATGAGTAAAAGGGTAGACCACGAAGTGACTGCGTGGTGGGGTAGACCCTTTAGATCACAATGTGCAAGCCTTTTTATATTTTGTCTATGTTTTTCCTTTATTATTTTTGATTAACATATTACATTTTTTGTTTCCTACCAAGAACCAGCGCCTTTGATTTCCAACAATAATATTTGCCAAGCAGTCACTTCGTAGCAGCAGTAATTATAGATAGAGTGATCTAACTTTCTATAGTATTCGTCTTCAACGAACTTATCCGCGTAGACGTTTAGCATTCTAATAAACAAGAACGCAGCTGATAGCATTAGCCATCAGAGGTGTCATCTGTCAAAGGTATAATTATCGACCCATAATTGACCGACCATAAATTAATTATTAGGCTGCGCGCGTCATTTAGGTATATGACCTCCATTAGACCATCTATTTGTATCTTGTTCGAGGAACTCGCGATTAACTATTAAACAAATAATGTTTTCTATAATATTGTGTAATACGCTATTACCTCATTCTCATATTCACACTATACCTACCACTCGTTTGGATAGTCATGAATTCGTTTTCTTAGTGGTTCTGCCGTCGTCGGTGAGAACAAATTCTGTACAACTTTAAAACTATTTTGTCCTTAAGTTTGTCATTAAGTCCTCAGGGTAAAAAAGTTTAAATAAAGTTTGTGAAGACCTAGACGCCTCCTTGGTTTAGTCTTTAAAAACACCACTTTGGATTTCTAGTTTTGAGGTCAGATCCATGGCCGACTAAAAGTGTTAGGTATAGTATGATTTGTTTATTATTAGTACTTCTTTGAGTACTAGGTACACTCTCTACTACTTAGGTACGGTACTATATTATAGATGAGTAGTTAAGTAAAGTTAATACAATTTATATGGGACCACAAGGAAAGCACCAGCTTTCAAATAAAAAAAGAATCATCAAAAGCGGTTCACCCAGTAAAAGGTACAAATAAGACAACACAGACAGAGGAATTAAAAATCCGGAGTCACACTTGTTAGGGCATAAATCAAACAGATACGTTTGACTCCGGATTTTTAATTTGTCTGTCTTTGATGTCTTGTTTATACCTTTTTAGTTGACTTTTTTGTCGTAGTTGGCTTTTAGTTTCATAACTTTTATTTTTATATAGAAAAAGCCGTGTCAACAAAAAGTCAAGATGCACTTTTATGTATCATGCAAATTGTAAGAACTAAACTATTTTTATGTCTAAAGGGTAGTATTAGAGTAAGTACTTATATGACATTAAAAAAGAAATAGATAAACGTAAGTGCGTAAGAACAAGAACGCGTCCTCATTATAATCTATAGAATTTATGTAGTGTTTTAAATCTCAAGCTCGATGCACAATGTGACGGTTCAGCAAGTTTAGTGCACTCATTCGCCTGATGACTTTGTTCTCCACAATGTCCACACCTATGTTAACCTCCCGACAAGTTTTGCAGCATGTCCATACTGTTGACATTTAAAGCACCAGTCCCTGTTCATCAAAAGTTACAAGTCTACACGTTCACAAGTTACCTAGAATGTATTTTTTTCGTTAAATTCATAGCTCATCTCCGTATTCATAATCAGCCTTAATGTTCCCACTGCACTGCTGGGACACGGGCAACAGGTCATCTCTCTCTTTTGACCACATTTTAAAAACAAAATCGAATTAAAAAAACGATTGCGGTACTAAGCACGACACTTGTTAACTTGTAAGACGGAATAGAGAGTCGCCGGACACTGAGGATTTGCTATGATTTTCTACAAGTTGTAACTTACAAAGAATTTTTTGATAAACTAAATCACGAATAAAAGTGTAAAAATATAAGAATTGTGTAACAAAGAATTATCTTAAAAACACTTGGTAATACAAGGCTTGTAAGTTTTGATAAACAGGGCACTGTTCACAAGTGTGAAGTCCCTCTCTGGGCAAGATGCTCATGAACACTCGCTTTTGGTTTATACGCTCCTTGAAATGATCACTCTTTGTCCATTGTGTAAGGGCTTGTACACAAAACTGCGTTGCGACGTCGCTTAGTAAAAATCAGCGATGGTACCCGAAGATTTCCTTGGGAAAGCTTCTGCGTTGCGAATTCGCATCGGGCCGATTCGCAGTTTTGTGTGCAAACCCTAACTCATGGACTTTAAACGTAACAACTCGACGCCCCGGCCTCCCACTCGGACCCGTAAAGTCAATTTTATTACTTTATTGTATTGTAAGGTTTGAGAAGGAGCATGGTGTAACACCAGTAAAGTGGTCACGTTCCCAGACATGCCGCCGCCCGCCGCTCGGCGACTAGCACCCTTCGCCGACAAATAAAAATAACGCCGCCATTCTGTTCGGCTAGTTGTGGCTGGCAGATTGTGAAATAATGTCATTCACATTAAAAAATAAATGTTTTGTGGAGACAATTTTAGTTTTATCCTTTTATTTTCATCGCGTTTTTACTGACTTTTAAAAGTTGAGGTTTGTATGTATTTGGTGAGGTTATGGTATTCGATGCGTAGTTGACTTGTAAGGGAGTTCCTTTGAATATGTTCCTTAATTGCGTAATATATTGACGAAAATGGTCATGTTTTTCCGTGACTCGTGGTCGGATAGCGGGATGGGCTTCGGTTTCCAAGTTTGCCCACATTAACATTCGGAGAATTTTGCTATAGGGGTTACGGCTACGAGTAAGTCAAACTTTTCACAATGCTTTTATTCAGCACTTTTAGGAACTTTTGAACAATAACTAAGTAAATAAATGACGCCGACTTTCCGTCCAGGAGCGAAGTATTTGTGGCTATATGTGTTATGGTATAATTTGTGTAAGTGTAGGTATCTTCTAAAACACACTTTTGCGTAACAATTTTTTCACAAATTTCTTCATACTAGATGGCGGTTAAGTTTTATAGTTATTTTTATTTATTTATAATTTTTTTATAAAATATAATAAACGCATAACTATAAAACGTATAACTTATCAAATATTAGAATAATTTTTATAGTAAGTATTCCAGTATTCACCATAGACTTCGACGGTTGTTGATGAAAGATTAATTAAATTCGATAAGTTCGTGCAAGCTTCATTTTGAAGCTGTGAACGATAGAACTCTCTTTTTCACAAAAATATTAATTTTCATTCAAATTCCATGAATGCGCTAACAAACTAACATAATTATTATGTTACCTACTGTGATGAAAGATTATTATAGAAACTAAATACTATTTCATAATATTTTTCTATTCCGATGGAAATCTATTATTTGCAAAATATTTCAGATGTTCATACTGGTTCAAATACAATTTATGCAGTGAACGGAAATTTCCATAACAGCATCATTTTATCTGTTTTAAAAGATATCAACCTCACCTCAGTGTAGATGTCGTAAACAAGAGTTGAGTTTTCCACCTAGTCAGGGATTGCTCGGCTGCTCCGTCACGTTTGAGCCCGCACCACCAGTGAGATGACTATAACTATTAATCTGTTTACTAAGAAATGGGTTTTTATCTGTAATAGTGGACATTTTATAAATGTTAACTATCGGTAAACTTGTTTGTAAACTTTTTTTTTCTATAAAAATCGCAGGAAACAAAAGATTTTCTGATACTGGGTTTATAGCTTGTGGTATAGGTAAGTGAGAAACACTGAGTTTTACACTACGAATAACAAGTCGGCAAATTATACATTAACATTTAAAAATTGATGCACTCTTGCCCAACAAAATTAATAGGTATTGTATTAAGGTGAAATAATAAACGAGACGATGAATAGACGAAACTTTATTAGCATTAAGTCATAAACAGCTAGTAACCGGTTATTAATGTGAATAAGTTTTTAAGTACTGAAATAGATAAAAATTAAGTAGCTAGTACTATACCATGCCATGCCACGTTCTCTGAGGTCCTTCCTACGGTTTGTTGGAAAAGAGTATAGAAATGTGATAGTACACGTGAACGCTATAGTCTAGGTATTCATTCCCACAAAACGTGGAGAAACATGGAGTGGCGCTCAAACTTTTTTTACCGTACCTTCTTGTTGAATACAGTTCATAGAAATTAATATTACCTACTTATTATTTTCTTATAATTAGTCTATGTCTTTAGCAAGAAGGATGGAGACTATCGTTTGGTGTTACAGGTAAAAAATTGGTGATTCAATACAGATTCTTTTGCCTCATAGGTATAATACGGTAACTTGGCCGGTCTGAACATAGGCTCTGCGAACTTTCGTGCATGTTGTCTCACTCACACTCGCTACATGTCACCATTTGGTTCCTAAAAAATGTTACTACGCAGCCCTCTGCGCGAAGTTCGGAACGGCCTCAATTCACAATCTAGATAACGTGACAGTTTACGAGTAAATCTTATATTTATTGCTCTCTTAACGAAGGCCAATTAGGTTTCGAAATGATTATTAAATAGATTGTTTAACTATTAACAAAAAGCAATAACAAAGGAAGTATCTCCAGGTGTTATTAAAAACAAAAACTAGAATAGTTTGAGTACCACCCACTGTCACGGTCGGAATCCTTTTGCCGACGGCGGGCGGGCCGCGTGCATGAAAACGAGGAACTAAGAATTTCTGCTCGGACATGGAAGAAACCGCAAGACTGGAGGTTTTATGTAATTCTAAGCTTAGAATAAATGTGGTGTGGGCGTTCCGGGTTAATGTGTAGGTAGTTATTGAAGAAAAAGAAAGGCAATACAAGAAAAACGAACAAAGGTAAATACTCGTACATTAATACGAATCAGAGATATTAGAATCAGTAAACTACTATTTAGTCCTACTGTTCTGTTAAAGTTCAATATAAGCTCAACTCTCTAGGATATAAAGCGCAAGTTTGTTTGCATACCACAATCCCATCCGATTTATCAGAGGCCGTAATGGTTGATAGACAATATGTCAATACGTATTACCTAGACAATATAAGTTAATTAACGAACTTACTCTCTTATTTAATGAAGTAAGGATAAAATAATACATAATAATTATCCTGTAGGTATGTTACACAATCTGCTTATAATGAGATGTCAGATAATACCGTTTTGTCTCACAAACTGTTTACCAGTTGAGAGTCTGGATTAGTGGGATCATTTCCATTCCAAGGATTAGCGGAATACATGTATTATTTATCTGACAGTCATTTGTTTTGCAAGGATTTTTTTAACCGGGAAAATTCCTTGTACCTGGATTATCTCTTCTCCCACTGTAATCGCTTACTGATGGTGACTGATAATAAATCTCTTGTCAAAAGAGTACACTACAGAGATCTTTTGGCGCTTGACTGATGTTGCCAGGGCGCTGTTGGTAAACATTTGTGCAATTGTTTTGTGAAATGTATTGAAAATACCCAGTACGTCTGCGGACGTATATACAGGGTCAAATGAAATTAGCTAGTTCGCTAGCTGTATATACTTTGATTTTTTTTTTATTGGCAGATAATTTTTATCTGGTATTAAGCGAGAGTCGAGTGACGGGGGTATTTTGAGTTTTTCAAACAGTTACGACTGTTGACATTCAAACTAATCATGGTTGCTATAGCTTCATCTCTTTCTCGGGCTAGAGAAATGATGAGTTTGACACTTCTCTACTTATGGCCCTGACGGAGGTTAGTTAAGTTTAGAGAGTGGATAGCGTCATCCCATGTGGCAATAACATTATTATACTGTAATCGCTTATCTAGCAAGATGTTGTGTCGTGTAACTTTAATTATAGTGGGCGTTTATATATACTTAGTTAGTAAATCAACTCGCGCATTTTTAAAGATATTGTTCCGAAATAATGTTAAAAACTGTAACAATTTATGAAAAAAAAAAACCTTTGTTTATGGATTCAGCAGTTTGGGAGGAGCATCAGATTATTTTTATCATAACGCGCCCGCATATGTTATCTCCGTTGTTTGGCCCCTTCACCGAGTGGGGGAACATAGGGGAGCAGCTGTTACTTTCAACTTCTTTTTACATATTAAGAAAATATTTTTAAGAGAAGAGCGATTTTAATACATAACCTTTCCGCTACACGTATAAGAGATTTACAGATTTGGGCCATTTTGTGTTTTAATAACGTATTACGGAAACTTGGTTGCTAAAGGCTCTCGGTTGAGAACCGAATACCATTACAGGTAATAAAATACTAACGAGACGCGTGTAATCCGGAAAACTCCGTTTGAACGAAATCCGACCAGGGTTAAATTAAGTCTCTACATGAAACAACACTGTTTTACTTTTTAAGCTCAAAATTCCTCATTCATGTTCCTTCTCATAATTAAACCAGACCAGTACGCTTCTAAGAAGCTTGCTACGTTGTTTTCGTAGCTCGTAATACGCCGACGCTTACTACGCCGTAGCTGTTTGCTACGAATATTGTAAACATTGATCGTTTATTCATGATTCTTAGACTTATTAAATAAAGTATCTCGTCTTTATTTAGTAGGTATAACTTATATTAATTATGTTCGTGTTGCTCATGGTCACCAAAGATATTAGTTTTATTTATCACGAAGTTCAGAATGGATCAGCCTACTTTAACTTTGTCGGTGAAGTTCGTAACTGCGTAGCGAGGATTCCAATCAGACTGATAATATTGAATGAAAACACCGGAATGTAGTGATCCGACGAGGAACTAAAGTAGTCTACATAGCCCACAGAATGAACCAGCTGAAGTGGCAATGAGCCGGCCATATGAGCTGCAGTACGACCATTGAAAAAACGTAGGATTGGTTACCGTTGAGTATTTAACCGACGTCCAAAAAGGTGGAGAACATAGAACCTCCTCCCATATAGAAGTCGGTTGTTTATTTTGTAAAAAGTTTTGCGTTTCTAGTTTCTATTTCATATCTAGTTTTGTTACTAAGAGATACCTACCCGTATTTTTATTCTAATATAACTTGTATACTTGTTTATGAGCTAATTCGTCGCGTAGCTGAGTTCCGGGCCAAACAAATTTCAAATACATTAGATATTTTTCCGTGTTATTTTTGCCATCGGCACGATAAAAAGAAGCTACTGCTGGTATCAACTGATTTGACATTGTCTAGGTCACGAACACAGCGGGGGGTATAATCTTAAACACATTACCATTGAGCCATACACAATAAAATGATACCTATTCATTAGTATTGTTTCTTTAAAAATGTTTAATGAAAATTTATATAACCCTTCAAAGAGTAACTGAAGAATATTTATGGAAACATCGTATACAAGCAAATATAAACATCTCTGTCATGGTGTTGGTTTGTGATTTCCAGTCACGCGTGGTACAAGCACGCTGCCGAAACATGACTACGTTTTGCAATCTGAAGCAATATATTTTCGTACAAGGAATGACGCGGTTTCTGTAGAATCTCAACCGCAGCTGTATTTTTTTAAGTATTCCCTGTTATGAGGAAACACACCTCCAACGTGACATTTTTATTTTTTCACGAGGGTGTTGGTGCTTGTTATGTTTTTATGAAGTAAACAAAGAACTTGGTGGCTTTTCTTTTTCAAAGCTCTACGTTTAACATAGATTGGTCAGGATTCAAATTGTGACGTAATCACTCTTTAACTACATAACACACTTAAACCACAATTTATATTGTGCTTAAACTAAGACAATTAAATTAAACGTAGCTACCTAGATGTAAACAAGTAGGTATTGATAAACTCTGCAGCTGAGCATCGAAGCTTTGTTGACAAATAAGTCATAATATACAAATAGCTACAGCATCCTAACTAATACTATAAATCTTTGAAAGCATAACGAAAAACTCACCGTTTGTTACGCTTTCACGATAAAACAGCTGAACGAATTTGTATGAAATTTGGCACATGTGCAGACCATGGGGTTAGGACATAGGGTACTTTTTATCCTAATATTCGAGACTTATGCGGATGAAACCGCGGGGCGCAGCTAGTTACTCAGTAAAAAATGAACAACACTATTGTGGAGACATGATTCTAAAAATTAACCGTTATTCAGCAAGGGGGTAAAAGCGACACAAAAAAGAACCCATTCTTTTTCGTAAGAACTTTCGAAATATTTACACAACGAATCTAGCCAGTTTAAGCAGATATTTTCGTAATTGTGTTACTTCCCTAACATCCCCAAAAAAGAGGTTTTCCCTAACTTTTAAATGCCACCTCAAAATAAAGTGGTTACGTCGGGTGCGTACGTCACAGTGAAGCCCGCTCCTTCCGACTTGACCTATTGTGCAAATTCGGCGCTGCGTGACCGACGATCACGAGTCGCGGGTCGCGTGTTCCGTCACATTGGCCAGCTTTTAATTACTGTTGAAATATTGCACGCTGTAGTTCATCTTCGAAGGGCTCGCAGCTGAATGTCACGCACGGGTCGGGTATACCCTACAGTATACCCGACCTGTGCGTACGATGTTATGCAATGTTGCAGCAGTCATGTGTTGTGTGAATTAAAAACCAAACAATGATCGTTGATCACCGGACTTTGGTGTTCAGGTTTTTCGTTTATCAGTGCATGTTAGCCAACATGTGTTTCAAAAGTTACTTTATAACGTGTCATGTGTTGTATCCGCGACCCGACTTAATAATGACTGTTTAAAAGATACCCGTCGTTCAAATCATAATATTTAACCTAATTATGTTTAATATGTATGTATAATCTGAGCTGAGGAGCTCGTGGTTAAGTAATACCAGCCGCACGGATCGATCCATCAGGTTAAGCTACGCTTGCCGGGGTTGGTCCGTGGATGGGTGACCATCTTTACATACCGAGACTCCTCCGTGCCTCGGAAAGCACGTTAATCCGTTGGTCCCGGCTGTCATTCGTAGATATTTGACAGTCGTTACGGGTCGTCAGAAGCCCGAAAGTCTGACAACCAGTCTTACCAAGGGGTATCTTATTACCCAGTTACTGGGTTGTGGAGGTCAGATAGGCAGTCGCTCCATGTAAAATACTGGTATTCAGCTGTATCCGGTTAGACTGGAAGCCGACCCCAACATAGTTGGGAAAAGGCTAGGCAGATTGATGTATGTATAATCTGATACTAGGCATGGATCCTAATGATCTTACAAAATGCCGTAGTACGACATTCAGTACGTAATTCTCGATATGCATAATCAGCCTATAACATAGTCCCCACTGCTGGGACACAGGCCTCCTCTATTCGAGAGGGAGTGGGGTGTAATCTACTACGCAGACCCGTAGATAGGCGGGTTGGTAGATGTCACATATCTTCGAATTTTTGGTTCTAAGTGAAAACATCATGTGTCATCATCATCAAACATGTTTTCATTCAACGTTTTGAGAGCAGTGCTGATGAAATTATTTACACAAAGTAAAGTGCCTGCGTGGGTTCGAACCCACGACCAACAACTTATAAGTCGGGGACGTTACCACTGGGCCACCAATCCTCGATATAGGTATGAGCACCGTAAATGACACAAACAGTAATTCCAGTACCTTCCAGAGATAGCTAATTCTGTTTAACGTTGTTTATAAATGTTTCTTTCTCTGACATTTACACGTTCACATGATTGGACCACTTAATACTGGTAACAATTAATTTTATTACTCGTTTATTTTCGAACTTAAGGAAGTTACCTTAACAAGATCAGTCAAACGGAGGTAATCGTTAGCGAGAATGTCAAAGGGAACGGCGTTTATTTTTCATCTTTGTTATTTATTTGTGAATGCCGCGGAAAGTGAAAAATATGCAAGATAAATCTTTCTCCCATAAAAATCACCAGACTGCATTCATAATTTTTTGGTGTTGTCAAAAGTAATCATGGCTTTTCTTGATTCTAAAAGAAGTGCTAAGTTAGAATTTTAGTTTTCTTGGCAAAGCATAGCAGAGTCTCTTGTGCCTTCTACTGGAGATCTGGGATAGCTTATCTACTAACACCAACCATATGACTTCACTCTTTATTTAGGTATTCGATAACTATAAAAAGTTAAATGAAATAAAACGTGGAACAGATATTTATCTCAACTGCGTACATTAAATGCGCTCAAAGTGGCTAGATGAGAGTAAAATCCTTGTTTTCTTTATTGACCCGTGAACTTTGAACTTTTTTTAAATTCAAAATCCAATACTACGTCACACCCGTAGATAAATAGACAAGAATTAACAAAATATTTCGTCCCACACTACCGGAACACAATGTTTGTTTTTTTCCATCGTGGTACGGCTTTACAGCACGTGCGAAAACAGAAGAAACAGTTTCCGACCAAATATGAACCGTCGCCTTTGACTGTTCCTGAGCTTACCGCTTAGGCGAGTCATCATATACATCCCGAGGGCTACCCCTCGGGATGTATATGATGACTCGCCTGGCGAAGTAGTTGATTTACTTCTTTACAATAAGGATCATGGGTTGAAACCTCTCTTGCTACAAATATTATAGGTTTGCGGATAAGCCCCAGGTCGTGAAAAACGCACGATAAAAAGTTAACCCACAAAACATGAGAATTCTAATTCCAGGGCTACAGCAGAATTAAAAAACTGCCCTTAAAAAAAAGCTTAGGTATGCGTGCTCATATGTATCGAAGCCATCCTTGCCGCAGGTGGTGCGACCTACACCCTTATTTCGGTCATTACTCCCAGTAATCCAAAGTATAAATAGCCGAAGAGTCAGCCATATTGTATATAATAAGTAGCCATTGCACTAAAGGCTTACTACGGGCTGGATGAGAAGGACATTACCGAGCCTTGAATAATGTGAGCAAAACCAGGTCATGGCAGGCGCTGAGATTTGCGCATTTTACTGACGCAATCCGCGATTCAATAGCTAATAGTTACTGGATTTTCCAAGTATTTTGAGGTTTTTAAAGTTATATATTGTTTAGACAGTTATTAAAATTCGGCAAGATTAAATTTCTTTTTTGCTGGTCATAGTAGGAGTTGTGGAGTAAAATACAGCATCCGTGCGTTATGGTCATATTAATAAGATCTGACTATTCTTTGGATTATGACAAGTCATGCCTTGAATAAGTTAGGTAATTGCACAATGTCTACTGTTACTTAATTTTATACATTTTAAAAATAAGAAGGAGGTACATAATTTTTTTTAAGTTTT
This sequence comes from Lithophane leautieri, assembly GCA_949152455.1. Taxonomy (NCBI): domain Eukaryota; kingdom Metazoa; phylum Arthropoda; class Insecta; order Lepidoptera; family Noctuidae; genus Lithophane; species Lithophane leautieri. The sequence continues at coordinate 9,500,717 of OX424472.1, read as the reverse complement.
GGCAATTTTTCTTACTTTATAATATTTTTGGCACCAGCGCAGACCTGAACCTAGGAAGTTGCTGCCACCGCTGCGAACTAGGTTTCCAGGCTCACCTAATTATTTGATAGCAAAAAATAAGATTGTGTGGAGTGTGTAGTATTGCATGAGTAAGTAGCCTTTGATCAAAATATGGTTTGACCTAGTTAGCGTTACTTAGCACCAATCGACCTATTCATTCATCATTCACGCGGGGCGGCACGGGAGGGGTCCAAGGCTCGCACGATGACGTCACAATGTTGGGTTTAAAAATTATACCCCCCTCCAGTTCGCACAGCTGCAGTCCTTTCACGTGACCTACTGACCCAAAATCCAGGGATCCAAGTGACGTAGGCAGTACAACCCCGGTAACGTGTTCCGCGCCTGAAACCCAAGAGTTGTATCGAATAGATGGCAAAACTTTTTGGAAGGAGTAGGAACAGCGTTTTCAATGGAACTTTCTACGTTAACTGTATATACTGCTGCTGCAGGGCATGTGTGTGCGTGAGGGAAGGCTAGATGTGTGAGTGTATGCCCGTGGGTAAAACGGCCTCCATTCGTGGTAGCCTCGGCAGGCTTCACATACAGATGTAGCGCGGCTACCTATTGGAAGGCCGCTGTTTGAAAGCTAAAATTAGACGTGTCAGAACGTCAAGCAGCGTGTTCCATGCTTGTTTGTTGTTCATGATGTTGGGCAAGGATACCAAATGTGATAAAGTGATTCAAATTAATACTAACACATTTTCTTTAAAAAACTATTTTTTTCACAGTAATTATTAATATTATTTACTTTTACTATAATTTTATGTAAGCTTTAACTTTGTTACACCTAACTGAGAGTTCAATCCTCTTAAAAACTAAAAGATAATGTAAACTTAAGTTACTTAAGTTTTATTACTTAGTGTTTTCTATAACTCAGTTTTCAAGACAAGCAAGACTGATAAGCCTAGACAAATTTTTAGATTTGTAAAGACATACCTAGTTCAATGTTACAGTGAATAAGCTTCTAATTCTTCAAGGACTTTCTAATTAACTACAATCGTTTTTGGTCCGCGCGGCCCGTCCGCCGTCATACAGGTTAATAATGATTTATGTTCTATTGAATTTATTTCTTCTACATATAAAGGTTTATTTGAGACTTCCTTGAACACTATTTCTGTATGGCTTTGCTTAGAGGCGAAGAAATGAAGACTAATAGGTTTTAATCAAGGTTGGACTGGGAATTCGAAGAGATGCCTTCTTCCGAATGTATCGAAATAAACTCTGGTTGAGTAAAAGATTACCGTTTGTTGTATACACCTGCTTTTATGCTTTTATTTCTGTTAGGGAAGTAGTTTTTGGATGAAGGCCAAGGAATAGCATGAATAAAATATGGTTTTGTTTTCAATAATGGAGAAGCTGCAAATGAAAGCTTGATTAATTCCAATATAATATCATAATTATTATACTGTGATGCGAATAAACTGATTCAGATGGTCATGCTGTGTTGCTACTAGTTGCAACAATAATTCATTATACGATTGACGGCATTTTCAGTTCTCCCGGAAAATAAAACGTCTTTTCTTCTTTTTGCGTTTTGATGGCAAAAAATGACTCACTTGACTTTTTAACTACCCTAAGTGGCTGCAGGATAGTCTTGTGTGATTTTCGACAAATAATAACCACAATACTTAATTATTTTACCTGTTCTTATTTGTATTTTGTGTTTCAGGAAATGGTGTCAAATATAATATTTTATTCTTTCTTTTAGGTCAACGTTATAAACGTTAGTATCCTTCAACATCATGCGGTCACCAATTTAATGGCCAAGCATGGTGACTTTGTTGTAATAGGCTAACCTTACAACTAATGCGGCACTCGAGCTTTTTACATTAGTTTTTGTTGTGAATATAAGTTTGCACTGCCGTGAACTTAGGGCGTGTGACTATAATTACGTGTCGGTACAGTGCCTGTTTATCCCGGCGATGCGACGTGGCAGCCTGACACGCATACATTATGATAATTTATCACTTCAGCGTCAGCGCCGAGTTCCGCGTGCTCCGATCAGAGTGGCGACGAGGGTGCTGCTCTGATGTGCGTTTCCACTGTAAAGTACAATACCCGTACGTTATTATAGCACGTCAAGTTTTAGGGCGAGATTCATCAATGAAACTGAATGCAATCTGTACATCTAAACCGCGTTCAAGAGCCGTTAGCTACATAACTAAGGTCCACTTGTTCGTTCATGGGTTAGCTAAATAACACATTTTATTACATATTTAAGAGATGTTAAAGATATACAAATAAGACTGATAAAGTTTCTGGTCAGTAAAAGTATTAAAGATAAGTGCAACAAAGAGTATGATAAGCTGTTTCCCATCTGTAAAGTATTACCCGTAGATAAAAAAGTAGATTATTTGGTAGGTATAGAATACTATTATAATGAAGAGTATAAAGTTAATGTTAATAACAAGTACAACACACGTAGGGTTAGAGAGAACAAGCTGATTCAACCACAGATAACAAATTATTATGGCAAGAGAACATCTAAGTATTTGGTACCTAAAGTGTTTAACAAATTAGATTTATTAAGAGAAAAAGAAAAAATATGTATAGGATCACTTAAGACAAAATTAAAAAACATTATACAGGATAGCAAAGAGAATTAAAAACATTGTTAATATATAAGTAGTATTTATGTGCGTAAGGTTGGTGCATTGTTATGTAACAGAGTGCCTCTCGCCATCAAACGTAAAAGTTTGGCGAGTTTAGAATTAAGTAACACCTCTGTATCATAATATCATTAAATAAATAATTAAAAAAAAAAAAAAAAAAACTCGGAGTTAACAGCTGACTCAGGGTTAATCTAGCAATTCTCTTTGGATAAACCCTGAGAGTGTAGATGTTAATGCACAAGAGGGCCTTAGATGTGACTGTCACGTAGGGTTGAGCGATACAGAAGAAGTTCTACAAACCCGAGTACTTTCTAAATCTCTATGTGCTATTTTAACGACCGCGTCCCGACTGAAGCTTACTTAAGACCTGTAACCTAATTTTTTTTAAACCTTATCATGTATTCATGATTTCAGCTTCCCGTAGTCAGTTCACGCTTGTGAAAATTATCAATAAATTAATAGTAGTGTATACACTATTATGCAGCTTTTGCATAAAAAATTGCAAAACATTGTTCTAAGTAACGTTTTTCCTTTGAATACGAGAAAATTGTTTCAGTTTGTACATCTCTATGGGAAAAGTCTTAGTAAATTTTTTTTTTCTCAAACTTGCTTGGAAATTTGAGCATTATTTTGGCCACCTTCCTAGAGATAAATCGAAATTGCTGTACTGATAAAAAACAAGTGACGATGCGGCCAGCAAAGTTACTATGAAAATCCATATCTGTCGTGTTATTTAAAAATGGAAATAAATTTCTACTTCAACACATGGCAACCAAGCAGGTAACTTATCAAAGATTTTATTTGAATTTCGATATGGCTTGCAAATAGAACTGTTTAAAGTAAAAAAGAAACAAATGAACATATTGGCGTCTCAGACCAAATAAAAAACCAAAACGAAGCGCTACGAACAATACAGTGAAGCATGCTAAAACTACACCACCGCTCTGTGCATACACGCTCACACACACACACATTGACAACTATTTACAATGACACTACAATCAAACTACACCAAACTAAGTGCACACATGTTTAGGAAACCGGCTTCACGTCACAGTTGACAGCGCTCAGTCTTGGTATTTTATTTGGTCTGAGATTGGCGCGTGAAAAATTATAGTTTTTCACCATTGATTCTGGATTTTTTATTTAATTTACTCGGTTTGGATTTCCGCGCATTATTTAAGAAAAGTAAAATACAAGCCTTGGCCGTAATCAGGAATTGATGGACTCACGTATGTGAGCCTCGGCTTCGCCTCGGCCCACATTTTCACGATCGTCCGTCCATCCCCTTATTGCTGGCCGCGACAGTAATGTACTATATTTTAATTTAAAAAACAACACAAACCCGTAACTGCGACACACACTGTCTTTGTGCGAGCAAACATTGCAATAAAAGGCGTATTTAAGGTAAGACAATGAAAACAGTCAGCTTAAGCCTTGATCGGCCGATGAACTTATCCAATAATCTCCTTATTTCCACATAAAGTAATTTACAGCGATATAGATGTTAAGTACTTACGATATGATAACCCTTATGTAAAACAAATCGAGCGCCAATATTGCTGTGAAGTCACTTTTGCTTCGATATTTTGGGAGCAATCCCCTTTAAATCTTTTATTGCGCGTAACTTTAGTCTTTATGATGGGTACGTTTGATAATTTTCAGTTGTGTAATGTCGTTGAACTGTCTGTATGTTATTTGGTGGCATGTTTTGTTTGACAGAGGTATTCGGGAAAACGAAGTGGTGATTGAGTTCTTAGTATCGCTTCAGGGGTTGATGTAGCGGTGATAATGTGGCTGTTGTGTACTGGATGGCTTTTCATAGCAGTTTCTGCTTAATCGTGTTCAATTTGGGTTCGATTATTATTAAACATAGAACTATTTCTGAGTTCCGCAACAATGACCCGCTGAACTCTAATATAATCGCCTAAAGACCCACTTGAAAGTCCATAAATCTATTCATAGAAAAGGTTATTCAAAGTACTTAATAATCCATCAGTCAAACGCTGTCAGTGTGTTTAAACGCAGAATTGTTTAAATTAATCCCAAAAGAAGTTGACCAAAGTGCTTAGTTTTTTATGAAAATTCACTGAAGCTAGAATTTTCTGTAATAATCTGGAGTTTTATGTCAGTGAACTATTTCTACTAGCACACTAAGAGAATAAATCACGCTTTATTGCAGCTTATGATAATAATGAGCGTTAGATAACGTGCAGGGTGGCGGACGCTGCACGATCGATAGGTGCATCAGGTCGTTGACCCCCTGTCCAACTTCAGCTACTATAGACCTGTGTCGACTACCAGCCCACTGGCCTATAAATATGAAATGCCACTTTTGACTGCAATGCGGTTACTGTACCTACATCGGCGGCTGCTATTTTAAGATTTTCTAAAGTCACACAAAGTTACAGCCTTTGTAGGCGTACCTAATGGAATTTTAACGTTCTATCTACACAAATTAAAAGTTACAAAACTTGATTTTTTGTTTAACCCTAACCTATTTTGATAAGATTAAGAGGTGATCTTTAGGTTTGTGATCTATCAACTTGTCAAATAGGTCGGTATCGCTGTTTGGAAGAAGTTAATAAAAATGTGAGTATGGTTTTAAGCCGGAAAATATAATTAAGTATAAATATATATAAACTTCAGTAAGATGTTTCTTTTTGTTGATTATGATTATAATCTTTTTGTTGACTACAAGTACTAAGCCGTTTGCGTATCGTAGTCACCCCTACTTATAATATGGTACTTTTTTGCTTTATGGGTACAAGAAAGCTCATAATCAGTAGTGGACAGGTATTTTGTTTGTTAGTTTGTCCTAGAGTTCATACAAAAATCCAATAGAATAAAACAGTTACAGTTAGTCCCGAATTTTCCCATTTTTAAAATTCCCTAAAAATCATATTCAGACCGAGTCGGTCCAGCCGTTCTCGAGTGATGCGCTTACCCTTATACATAATAGATGAAGAACTTCATAACAAGAACAATAAACCGATAATTAATTAAGCGTACATAATCCGATCATAATAACTACAAAACTTTTTGGTTGCAGTTTTATCGTCGCTCACGTGTCGAATGGTGCGTAGGCGTCGCTCATGTGCGGGCGCTGCAGGAGACTGGCACGACTATGTGGTGACAAACCTAATGATTTTCATATGTGTAGGCGAAAAGCATGGAGTATCGGCTAGTTAGTAAACGTGATTGTGTATTGTGACGGACTATTTACACGTTTTACAGAAAACGTTCTGGGGGCCTAAAATGGCTACTTTGGTAGAATCATCATCATCTGCCTAGCCTTTTCCCAACCATGTTGGGGTCGGCTTCCAGTCTAACCGGATGCAGCTGAATACCAGTATTTTACATGGAGCGACTGCCTATCTGACCTCCACAACCCAGTAACTGGGTAATACGATACCCTTAAGCAAGACTGGTTTCAGACTTTCGGGCTTCTGACGACCCGTAACGACTGTCAAAGATCCACAAATGACAGCCGGGACTAACGCTTTAACATACTTTCCGAGGCACGGAGGACTCTCGATATGTAAAGATGGTTACCCATCCACGGACTAACCCCGGCAAGCGTAGCTTAACCTGATGAATCGACCCATGCGGCTGTTATTACTTAGTCACGAGCTTCTTTGGTAGAATCATAATAGGATAATATTATGAATCATCGTAAAATGTCACAAACTGACAATTCATACGCAATTCATCAAAGGTTTGTATGGAGATTCGTAAAATGGTCCACAAATTATGAATTGCTATAATGAAGTTTAATGTTAAATTAAAATTAATTAATTTAAATTACGGTAATTTTATTACTAATTAAGTAATTTTCATGCAGCAATATTTACACTAAAATATAGTTCGAATATGAATTGAATTGAGTACATATGATTCAGTTAATAACTGTCAGCATTTTGTGTCAAATTAGAGGAATTGCTAATGTGGCCATTTTAGGCCCGCTGCGCTTATTAATATAGGAGTAGATACTAGATACCTAAGTACGGCAGTGGCACATTGAGTTGGAGAAAATGTCTGGCTTTGTAGAGCAACCTACTTTCTGTCACTCATACCTGTGACTGTTTGAATTGTAATATTTAGTGGAATCAAAATAGTTGAGAAAAGGCTAGGCAGATTGATTGGTATACTAATGCGTTTGCATTTGAGGCTAATCTTCACTAAGATCAAAAAGAAATACTCTGTTAACGGACACTTGTCTTTCTACGTTGAAATAAAAGTGTGCGTGTACAGAGTGTTTCTTTTACGTATCAATTTAATACTTTTGTGTGTATTTCACTACTTATATTTTTTTTTTTTTGTGTTAATATTTTTTTTGCATGTATAGATGCTATACAGTTTAACAGGAACGCCCTTTGTTAGTTAACATACTGTATAATCCTTACATATTATAAAACAAGTCTTCCGCCGCGTCTGTCTGTTGTCCTGTACGCGATAAACTCAAAAACTACTGCACCGATTTTCATGCTGTTTTACTACTACACCAATGGATAGAGTGGTACTCGAGTAAGGTTTTTAGAATATAATAACAGAGAGCCAAGCGGGCGAAGTCGCGGACGTCAGCTAGTGAATAAATAAAAATGAATATAATAACAACAACCTTAGCGAACGAACCTTCTGACTGTATTATTATTATTATATTTTGTTCTGCTATTTTAGAAACGATAACAGGCAAACTCCGAGAACTAAGAAAAAAAAACAGCCAAGTGCGTGTCGCACCACGCACAGAGAAGTGCTCCGTACTCGGGATGAATATTTACTCATATACAATACTGATTTTATCAAAAGCAAAAGTAACTTTGTGTTTCATAGTAATTCTCAAAAAAACTGCAAACCAAAGTTATTTTTGAGGTTGTAACAAAAAAGATCCCATAATATATCGCACAAACTGTTGGTTTAAATTAAGTGACTTGGAAATATCATCATCTTTTTAATTCTGGGATCCAACAAAACCCACGTGCATTGAATTTTTTTGTCATCATTCGGTTACTTGAATGGGGAGTGTACTTATTGTGTTTATAATATTTTATGGGTTCTATTTTTTTTCCATTTGGCTACGGAGCCCCAAAAATAAGAAAAAAAAATCCTATATCAAATCACGCATGGATTCCGATCACTTTGACTGACTTTCAGTAGGCGTTTGATAAAAAGGCACGTTTGACTTATTGGCGCTATAAATATATGGCTTTAGGATTGCTTCAATGGCTTGGGATCTGAAGTCTTTTTGCATGTTGATATTATCTCTCGTTTCCTCATCAAATACATTCAAGTGTTAGGTATTACCTATCGGTTTATCTATTCATCTAAGGGTCCCTTATTTCCGCTAGTCGATATAAATCGTAGGTTTAAAAAAACGCTTTTTGTATCTGACTGTTTATCCGCTTAGTTCTTCAAAACTACACAATGTATTTTGATGCGTTTTCATGGTCATTTAGAGAATGAGAAATATTCCAGAAGGATTATGTGAAGGTATAATACATTAATATTTAATTCAGGTAACCTAATTAATATTATAAATGCGAAAGTGAGTTTGTTTATTTTTTTGTTTCTTACGCTTTTACGCTAAAACGGCTGAACGGATTTGAATGGGTCGACTATAACCTGGGTTAGGACATAGGTTAATTTTATCTCGGTAGTACGTTCCCGTGGGATAATTTCCGGAAATAAGCGTGCAAAAGCTAACTGCACATAAATCTTGATATTTTGACATGTCGCCACATCAGTAGATTGCACCTGTGTGAAGGCACGGGCGGCTCGCTAGGATATAAGTCACATCTAATAAGTTAATTAGTAATTGTACAATTTTTTATTGAAAATTTAACAAACCACGTTAGGTATTTTGCCGTGGTTCTTGGAGAATACTTAACTAATAGTCTTCTTACTAAAACTACGTTTTTTTTCTAGTTAGAATCATGCATGGTGGACATGGCTATTGTCCATTAGGTACGGATTAGTGAAGCGAACCTGAAAATGTTTTCACCGCACAGGGTGGAGTTAGGTACTGAACGATTAGCTACTGCTTTTCGTGTCTCCATTTCGAGTCTCGGTGAACAAATATTTTCATGACCTCCAGATATTTGTTTCGGTACTGGCGGTTTGTGTATGTCATGTTTGTAAAAAAATAAAAGTTATAAAACTAAAACCGAACTACGTCAAAAAAGTCAATCAAGTAAAATGGTATAAACAAGACATCACAGACAGACAAATTTAAAATCCGGAGACACACGTACTAGGGGCATAAATCGAATAGATTACGTGTGATATGTTCTTGAAATGTGCTAATTAAGCCCTTTCATTGGAAAGCCAACATGGCATCATAAAAAAAAAATTAGTTCATGAATGTCATGTAAAGGGCGCGCCATATTCAATTTAATAACATAGCCTTAACCAGCGGACGACCAAGAGGCTTCCAAAGATACGTCATTTGTCAAATTTTAATGAGTAGTTTAGAAGTTAAGAGGGAACAGATGAACTTATATACATACATACATACCGGTCAAAATCATAACCCTCCCTTTTGCTTCACCGTAGTCGGGTAATGAAAAGACACACAACAACAATAGAAGGCAATATAAGAGAAACTTGTGTTGATCAGCATATTTCTTTGGCAGACAGATAGCAACCCATTTCTTTGGTAAGCGTGGTCAATTTGGTAATTATGATAATTTGGAGATTATGGCAGTCATAATAGCTATGATAGACTACTATAAAAATGCGTCTTTTATGGCCGCTCTTATTGCTACTTGTTGATAACCATCTTATGAATTGTTTGTATTCGTAAAGTTAAACAGCGCAGCTTGTAATGGGTTATTAAAAATGCACTGTAGACCAATTTTATTTGAAAAATCTTTTATATCCTTTCTTTATATTCATGTGTATGTTATACATACACATAAGTCATTTCTGAATACTGATTTTTAAAGCCAGGAAGTCGACTCGTTGTGTCTTATGGATTATGTTTTTGACTTTGTTTCCCTGATCAGACTGTTGATCGACTGGAGAGCTTGCTATAATCTGCAGATGTCACGCATATTTTCACATGCTATGCTTCGATGTAAAGGATGTTTGTCATAAGATTGACATGTGATATTGTGCTCCTGGAAGCCATTATCTATGGGTTGGTTGCTAAAGGGTAAGAGGATTAAAAATCAGGCATAATTTTTCATAGTTTTTATTTTAAATACGAAAACTCATGATAATCGGCAATAAAAATTACTTACATCTAATTGATTTAATATTTAAACTAGCTACTTAGTATACGGCAATATCAACTGAGTAATTAATTACTGATCAAATAGTAGACAAATAGTATATCTATAATGTATAGGTACAAACTCGAAACATTTTCAATTAGTGATGATTAAGTAAATTTATATTTACGCTATGAGATGTGGTGTGTTATGCTGTAATTAAGTACTTAAATTCCACACGGCACACCATAAATTGATAGTATTAAGGTACACAGTTCTTATTAGTAATAGTATACCGTATATCTAGACCTACTTATTTTCCAAATGTGGAAAGGCACTATGCTTGATTAACCAAAATCAAAAGTTTTATACATTACAACTCTCATTAGACCTCTGCAGTACAAACATTACTTACTGAGACTACATTATGATTTAAACGATGTCAAAACGCATGCAGTTATGTGGCGATTTAAACAAGTACAGAATAAATTGTGATTCGATCGAATGTTAGTCTAATGTAATTTATATTGGTGTTCTAGAGTGCAGTACAGTATACAAATAATGATAATATCCAGTGAGTAGATATTATTAGAAAAAGTGTTAGCTAATGTTTCACAGACCGACAGCTAGTTGCAATTCAGTACACAGTCTTATGTATTGTCTCTTATATAGAATTAAACGAGTCACAGCTTAACTTGCAGCGAGCGCTGCGGAGGTCTGCGCGCCGGGAGCAAGGCAACTCTCCCGGGCCACCTCGCTTGGTCCTCTATGAAGACATCGTTACGTCGGCTACTCGCCCAGGTTTCAGCAATTATCTACTGATATGATGAGAACTTGCCTCTCTAGCGCTTTTATTCTACTCATAAATCTTAACCAGTCTTAATCTCCGCCCGTGTCCGGCCCGAATGTTAGCTTCCTTTATCGGTTGAGGCCCATGGATGCGCAGCACACTGTGTGTCGTGGTACTCTCTGAGTCGGCAGACCGGAGAGACCACGTACGTAGGTGTAGGTGACAGGGGGCCGAAGAATCCGCTTCGGTTGTGTTTGTTTCTTGGGCGGGCGCGTACGTTCCGTTGGTGAGCAGGACTGAGAACGGGATGACAGGGTCAAACTTTGGAACACTCGCCGAAGAGATACGGTAGAGCGGTGCCGGCGCTGGCGGTCGGAGCCGTCGCTTCCGGATTCACTAACGGAGCACGAAGACCGGTCATCAGCACGTACATTTTCACCAGATACACTTTCGTTGCTACTTGAGCTGCCCATGGAGTCCGAGTCTGTTGCCCTTCGAGATAGGCGACTGCTGAGAGCTTTCAGCAGTCTTCCGCCGCGGGGAACTGAGGTAGTTTCTGACATCTCCTCGATTGGTGGGCACACCACTATCTTCGGAGTGACAGACTCGCGGCGCGGGTTGTTTTTCGGCGTCCGCTGTTGTCCAGTCAGGTTCACCGGCAGGTCGCCGACGAACTTCTCACTCGTCAAAAAGTTGATTCCTAGCTTATTTTTCATAACGTCGAATTTATCACTTCCTTTATAGTTAAACCACAGTAGTTTATGTTTCAATTTTATTGTTACAACGAATTGTAACAGTTGTTGTGATTGCAAACTTTTCCGTTTTCGAGGGTGGTTGTAGAGTTAGGCGCGTAAGGTCGCTTCGTGAGGGTTAGTCGCGAACTGTTGGCGGGTGGGAGGCTGGCAAGGTTTATAAGGAATTTCTCGCGCATGCGTAGTGTTAGGCCCAATTGTTCATGCACTGGTACTCGTAGAGATGCATGCCTACCGCCCCTCGGCATCACTTGGATGTCACTATGAATACCTTGTAATGTGGCACAAATGGGGTTGGAGTTGTGAAACATTTTCACCTTTTACCACTGATGAATTTGTGCCCTGATGTGAAAATAGTAGAAAACTTAAAAATTACATTTTGTGCGTTGAAAATCTTGTTCCTAGGAGATATAAGATAGATTTGATAATCTAAGGGAAGTCAAACTGCTTTACAGAAAGGAGTTTTTTCAATGATTTGAGTAAAAGGTTGTTAATTATCGAAATATATTTTGTATCGTACCTACACAAAACATGTCACAATAAATCGTCTTCGATGCTCAAAAATATAACGCCTTAGTATTCCATTACAGCAACAGAGACCGCTATTCGATTAATTGAAATTAGGAGTGTAGTAGGCGTTTGATATAAGAATGAGCAAATAATGAGAATGGGTACCTCTAATATTAGACATAAGTGCAATGAACTATCACAGGACCTTCAGTCACAACAATGCTGAATTTGAGCGGTCATTAAACACGTCTTTGTCAGTTCAATAGTATTTATTTTGTCAACATTTACACGGCCTAGTCAAATAATGTAGATTAAACTTAAAAGTGGAGCATTCGATTGTATGTCATTTTAAGGTTCTTGTATTTAATTGATATTTTTAATTCGAATTGTGTGCAGTGATACGTTGATTTCGAAGTATTTCGAAAGCAATTTTAATACAGGCTCTCTCAGAAGTCTCTACATAGGTACAGAACCTACCTTTATTTCAAAGGACCTGAAACTACATAAAAAAAATTGAAGTTTATGTACTAACCAGTGATATTATCAAGTTAAACTTAAGGTATAATATGTAATAGGTTGGTAAATATAAGTTTTCAAAAGAATATAAGTAGAGCGTCTATGAGTTATCTGAATCCTGAAAACAAAGGTGTAAATGTTTGTTTTAGAAAATTACTTTATCTATTAGTGCTAAATAATAACAAATAAACAAAATAATCTTTAATTCGGATATGAAACATCCTTAAGTGTTAGTAAACAAAACGACTACTGTTAGTAAACTTATTACCTATTTGGAAACAAGGCTGTTTTTCGAAATACTTTTTCGGACAACATCACCTAATAAAGGAGACTCGTACCTTCCCGCTGTGGTCTTCAGGATGGAGTAGGAGCTTGCCCGCACTCTGCAGAGCAGAGAGGTAGATTTCCGTCTGAGGATGGCGTGGAAGCAATAGACGTGTGCTTGTGCAAAAACACCTGATGCACTGCAGAAAAGCGAGAGCCCCATCAACACCCTGAACCCGTTATTATATAATTATATAGTGTAAATAATGCCTTTCCTTAATCCGTAATAAGTCGTTACTTCGTCTCATTTTATAGTATTTTTTTTGGGCGGGTAAACGACTCAGTTTTCGAGAACAAACCTCTCCTGAAAAATATTCCTAGGCATTGACTTATTAAAGACTTGCGTCTTGGTAATTAAACGTTGGCTTACAATGGAATTTGTGCATAATTTTAAGGGTATTTTTAATCGTGTTTATCCAGCCAAGATTAGGCTTCTGCATTCATTGATAAGGCATCGATCATGTACAAAAAGCTGCCAGATTAGCATGAAATCTAAATGATGAATGCCTGACACATAGGCACCCATAGTTCTAAAGTATGGGAATTCATTATCTATTCTATAACTCCCATGTCATCTATGTATTACAAATGTGCTTCGACGAATTATCCACAATCTACGCAGCAGTCACGCATATACAGTTAACAAATAATGTGACGTATAAGATCATAACTCATAACGTAGATCCCGTGGTGTAAGCCACGTGGTTTTTCTTAAGTAACAGTTCGGCACGTGACGTATTCCATCGCAAGGGATTGAATTAATTAATTTGTAATGGAACTTAATTGTTTCGATTCGACGGCGCGGCGTGTCGCGAGTGATGATGATTGATTGGGTGTGGAATGACGTTTAGAATATTTTGTTTTCGGGAACGTGTCTCAGGCTTTTGGCGCTATTTGATTTTTTACGTGGTTAGTTACAGTTGTATATGTGTGTTGTGTGTGTTGTAATGTAAATAAAATATTGAAACGTGTGTAAAGGGGTTATTGTGTTCTCACATTCTCTGTAGCAGTCTGCATTTATGCGGTTGGTGCCAAGGATCTTGCCCGCTATTGTAATTACAGACTTATATCATGATTAACAAAATGTAGCTACTATTTAAACTATTATTTGCTTTATTTTTTTCTATCTGAACTTTGCAGTCTGAACCCAAAGTAGTCGCACAATGTTGTTATTATTTCATTTCATAAATTATGAAATGGCAGAGTTGCACAGTATTGTATATTACTCTTACCTTAACCTTTTGTTGTGACCGTAGAATCCGTAACCTGGGTATCTGTCGACTTGTTATTACATGCGTGTTTAAATGCCGAAAAACCCGGCATTACAAAAAAATATGTATATAGATTTCGTTTATTTTCGCGTTCCGTTAAATTATTAATTTGTTAGAATATAATACTCTTTATTATGTAGATGTACCATCAAAGAAGTTGATATCTATGCACCGTAAGGACTATTTCTGCTTGTAGCGCTCGGCCATTATAGAACCGGGGCGGTAACAGATGTGGTCATCGTGCTCACGGGATTTTGTTTTGAAACTGCTAAGATATGAATTTCTTCGATAGTACACCATATAAAGTCAGCTTCAGCTTCTTGTTCAGTATTCTATCCGGCTGGTTGACACTTCCCTTGAACCAAGGGCTGGCTTTTACCTTGCCCAGAGGCCAAGCATTGCCATACAACATGGCAATGCGCTTGTCTCTTGGGTACCTGCATTACCTACCAGTCGACAGCGATGCGGAGGAATTTTTGACGTCATTATTTAGGTTTTTTATTGTTTTAGTTACGTTAGATTATTATATTTTTATTTTAATAGTTCATTTAGTTATGAAGTATAACCAGTGAATATATTTTTATCCTCTTTAATAAATACCCAGTATGCTATTGTAAGTATGAGTTAAAGAATGATGAAAATATTGTAGGTAGGTTACCTATCGTATATAACGTGATTTTTTCAATAAGTTTTAAACCAAGTCGTGCGTAAATATGTTGACAGCTGATAAAATCGTTTCATGAAAGCGGGACTGCAAACTTGCCGAGCACGTTTTGACTACGGTGCTACGCCGCCCCGTGACGACGAAGACGTCACGATCGTACTCGCAGCTGCGTACAGTTTTATTGCACAAACATAAGTTTATAGTAATGGTTGCTTGTCTATCCACTATTATACGTACCTAGACACCTAAAAAATGATTTCTACGATTTTTTGGAAGGCAACTACAAAACCTTGATTTTTCCGGAAGACCGGCTCCTATAAACACAAAGCGCATCGTTTGTCATCACCAGCATCCAGCATATTCTGGGCTGTTCGATTGCATTACTCACTACCTGCTTCATAAAATTGCTCAAAAACACACTCACACGTCACTTAATAGTTATCTCTATGTTTTAGATAAGTATAAATAATTAACTGTATGTATGAATCAGCACACGGAAAATTTTCCCAGCCCCAACCAACTAATCAACACAATACGCATAACTGAAGGCTCAGTATTACGCAACGATTGCAGTGTTTGGTTTCAAAATCATATGTGGCTGTGACAGATTAATTTTAACTGATACCGACGCTTATTGTATTAATAACAAAGTTACTTAATATTGTGTTGAACGCGTAAAGTATCTATTTTCGTAAAGCCGTGGAGAACAATGGTCAGAACATTGGGCTGTCCATGCAACATTATACAGAATCTAATACAGCGCTGTATTACATTGAGAAGGCAGAAACTACAGACCATATTATATACAAATGTGTAATAAACGAAGCGTTTATTTTTATCATTAACTAACTGATTGCGGATTCGTCGGTTATTATATACTAAAACCTTCCTCCAGAAGCACTCTATCCATTGGCGAAAACAGCATGAAAATCAGTGCCGTAGTTTTTGGGTTTATCGCGAACAGACAGACCGACAGCCGCGGCGGAGAACTTTGTTTTATAATATGTAAGGATTATTAAGAAACTGTGTGTCACCGACCAATCTTGCAACCTCTTACTAATGAGACGACTGTGCAGACTATGGCAGTTTTCACACGACGCCGCTCACCGTCGCGGACTGCGGAGAAGCGGATTTTGGTGCAGTGCACCGCCTATCCGCGCGGGCGGCGCGCTCAATGGTTTTGGATCAGCCGTGCAGTCCGATAACAGACGTTGAAAAGAAAGGATGCTGAAGTGGTAGCGGCAGCTTGGTTGTAAATGCGGTGTCTCGTGTGCGGTGTGCGCCGCCCTAGCGCGCGGTATTCCACGCATTGGGCGGTGTACGTATTAGGCATCAACGACATACAAGTCAATGCGACGTGAGATCCTCTTCACCGTCTGCTGCGTCGTGTCAGAATTCCTATAATCACCTTGATTGTGAGACACACCAAAATACTGCTTATCCTATTAAAAAAACCTGCAGGGTAAAGAAGCTTTCAGTGGTTAAATATGTATGTGAAACAAATCAGACGATGGAAATTGGTTAGAAATGCGACACTATCCAAGACTGTCTTGAAACGTGTTGAAAACTTGAAACAATCGCCCCCTCATAATAAGAATAGTATACCTACCTACTGGCTTATTCATGATAATCTACAGAAGCAGTCTAGAAGGCCACTCATCTTCTCTCAATACTGAACTCCACACGTCATATACCCGATGTCCGATGCTGGTAACCCGGCCACCAAATCATGACGTACCAAAAAGTGGAAATTCATAAGCAATTTCTGTTTATAACTACTTCTATTACGTCATATTGGAAATGCAGAGCTTCGTAAATGAGATTACTGCTCATTAAACAGTATCACATAAGCCGATCGGGACACCGTCTATTGTGTGGGCTAATTACATTATGCATTGTTGCATAATATTATCATAGCTTTAGCCCCGACAAGCCGATTATTTGTCTAAATTTAGGAGCATCGTAGGTACTTGTAGTTGTATGATACATAGTCAATCATTTTGTGGTTCTTGTCGGAATGTGTCTGTGATTATGATGAAATGACATAATGTTAACACAATTGATAAGATTAGGTATCGACTGCTATGATTATTGTATGCTAAGCCTAGGTTTATAAGTATATTAATGGAATTACTTAGTAATAGATTTCTGAGATAGAGATGACACTTTTATTTCATTATTAGAAAAATTAAATGAGTTTTTAGGATTTTGATGGCTCGAACGGCGCAGCGGCAGTGTTTGGTTTCTTCTACGCTACGTGTCATGGAACTCATTTCTCGTATACAAAAATGTTTATTTGTCGTAGAGGACTAGTAGGTAAGGTGGAGGCGATGACTTTAATTCTCTTTGGGTGGAGGCAATGATCCTTTTACAAATTTGCCACCGGAGAATCTAGATACTGAAGGGCAGCGTCGTGTCTTTTCAGTGAGTTAGTTCCAACATTTCTTTCCGTTTCCCCACATGTAGATAACACATAAACAAACGTACGATAAATAGAAAAGTTAGTCTTATAACGACTTTGACGGGGCTAAATGTGGCTAAAGTGTTTCTTTGTTGTTTATTTATAACACATCGCAGAAACAAAAGCTTTGTATTACAGCAATTTTATTCGTGGAATGTTTAAAAATATCATCCCCATCCCGGACGATATTTTTGAACATTCGGTTACCTACTTGCGACTTTTTGTTTTCAAATTTATAAATGTCCGAGGATTACTATGTATTTCAGAAGTAGAAAATAAAAGTTAATGATGTTAGACAACTTTGAGGAGCTCGTGGCTAAGTAATAACAGCCGCATGGCTCGATCCAGTCCGTAGATGGGTGACCATCTTTACATACCGAGACGCCTTGGAAAGCACGTTATTTGTGGACCTCTGACAGTCGTTACGGGTCTTCAGAAGCCCAAAAGTCTGACAACCAGTCTTGCCAAGTGGTATTGTATTACAGTTACTGGGTTGTGGAGGTCAGATAGGTAGGCGCTCCATGTAAAATATTGTTGTTTAGCTGCATCCGGTTAGACTGGAAGCCGACCCCAACATGGTTGGGAAAAGGATAGGCAGATGATGATGATGTTTGACAAGTTTAAATTATAGGCAAGTTCTGTATTATGTATTGAATAGACGATGAATATTATAAGTAGATACATTATCATAATCAAAATGGGCTTCATAAAGCCACGTATTCATGTGTACCAGTGCAGTGATATAAATTAGAAGGGAACTAACTCCTTGAGACTACATGAGGACACATTACGTCCAAAATTATTCCGAATCTTTATTTCATTTTGAAGTATGTTTTACGTGTGCGCATTCCTTAAGTTATTTTGTAAGAATGATAATGTGTGTGAGTGCATCATTATTCCGAACATGGTCGCCGAGTCGAGGGATTGGGCTATTTTAGTAAACATGCATTGTTCAACTGTTGGCCCACAGAACGACTTGACGTGGACGGACCAACGCGACGCGGCCACCTACATATTGATAGATATTGCTAAATTAACGTATTTTAACATATCGATTTGTAATATTTAATTCAGCTACCTATTTACCTCTAAATAGGTTTTACCTATCTATTATGTAGGTATAGTCAGGCTAGGACAAAGGTTTAAATAGATTTTCTGTATTTTTCAGGCATTTTGTTTTTAACGACATAAAATCACGCCTGTATACCCCGAAGCGTAATAGGCAGAGGTACCTATAGTAGATACACCCCCATTTCACTAGTATGTCAATATTATTTTGTAGGCAGAATTATTACCTATACTTGTTATTTATTCGTGCTCAACTTACAAATGCTTATCTAATTTATTAACTTTTTTGTTATTTCACATCATATTAGTAAAAAATAAGGCTTGTCAAGCCGATCGTTCTCACGGATGTTATTCGTTCTTCGCACCTACGTGTTACGATTCTTCGTTATTTCATGATAATTTAAATTTTGGTGATGTTACCTTTTATCTTGATACAATTTGATTGATGGTCCTGTAAGCTAATGTGTCTAATATTTTTTGTTATTGTTCCATAGAAAGAGCTGATTCTTGGCTATAGATTTCAATTGGTACCTACATATAAGTTGCCCTAAGTGAACCTGAGCAATAGGCTTGTAAAAAACGATTGAAATAATGTTCAAGCCCTAAATAAATTGTATGTAGATAAACAACATATAACAAAAACCCTGTTCGATCCGAAAGGGGCATATAGGTACTTCAATAACATTACCAGAAAATAATAAGAAATACTTTTTTTTTTTTTTAATAAAAAATTAATTGCAATTTGAAATTCACATTTTTAGTACCAAAATTACCCCAATTTCATTATAAATTAGCAAATTTTCTGCAGAGGTCATATGTTATGAGTTTATGACTTGTAGACACCCGCTGACGACGGCCACCCGCACCATGTAATAAACCGGAAAAATTCCGGATTGAAAAAAAATGAGGCGATGTTTTTTTTCTTTTTTCATAAAAAAAACCACATAAATAGACTCAGTATGATTCTTAACAACACCCTCATGGATCGAACAGGGTTTTTGTTAAAAAAAAAACACATAAATAGACTCTCAGTATGATTCTTAACAACACTCTCACGGATCGAACAGGGTTTTTGTTACATACTGTAGATAGGTGTGTGATTTTGCATTACGTTCATAGCTGGGGTCCTATTCCGGAACAAAGGCATTCGATCTAAGCTCGCCAGCTTAGCATGCCAGTGTGTCTTTCACACCTATTGACATTCGAGTGGCTTCCAGATGGAACCTATTGATAAAGTGTAGCTTCAAGCCGATTGCGCAATTCCTAACTAGCGAATATTCTTGATGTGAAGTCTGTTGAGGTCCGGTTCATATAATCGCAATCAAGCGAATGTGATAAACTTTTTTGTTCGATACAGCAATTTGATCTAATAACAATTTAGAGACATTGTTTTTTTAGCTTGTACTGGTCCGTAAATCGGTATTATGTAAATATTATGTTGAAAAAAAAACGCGATAATTTAAAGGTTGTATATTTGATTATACAGATAGTTATCGTGTAAATGATAGGTTCCATAGTTATTTTCGTTACGTTAAATCATTAAAAAAAAAAACATAACTAATATTATAAATGCGAAAGTGAGTTTTTTTGTTTGTTTGTTACGCTTTTACGCTAAAACGGCTGAACGGATTTGCATGAAATTTGGTACGTGGGTAGCCCATGATCTGAAATAGGGAATAGGATACTTTTTATCCCGATATTCCCACGGAATCAAGACTTATGCTGGTGAAACTACAGGGCGTACATTTAAAAAAGAAATAATGCCATGTACTTTCTTAAAATGTAAGTATAAAGATAAGATGGTAGTACTTAAAATGTAAGTATACAGGTAAGATAGAATTTATAATAATGATAGCACCGATGGATTTTACTTTACGGCATGCAAAATTTTCAAAAAATAGAATTCATTAAATAATAGAATCGTTTTTTTTACGGTTAAATAAGTATACGTTTCACATAAACAAATGATATTGTTTTATTTTGAAATCATATTGAAAAGCGGTACCTACAAAAATAATAGACTTTTTTATATTTCTACTTAACATGCAATGCCAATTAACAACAACATTACAATCAAAATAACATTAAAAAACCATTGCAGAAGAAATTAATGGAGACATCAATTAGGTACCTGTATCCAAAAATAGCCACAGCTCCATCAGTCAGACGGTCATGTCCGTATGAACAATACCGTACTTATGACATCAGCTGGCACAATGGGCTACTAAGCTTGTAACGTTGTCACTAAAACCATCGGGGAAGTGCGTGGATAGGTAGGAGGTACTACTATTGTATTTAAAGTTCAAGGATATGTTTCAGATACTTCCTAACACATGACATTTTATATTACGCACACCTTGTAGATAGACAACCCAATGCGATCACCAATTATTCGTTGGTAAAGTGTGGTGATTAGTATCTTTGATCACACGACGACGACGTTTCTATTCTAAACCAAACAACTCAACGTATCACGGTTTATGAGATCCATGGCAGTTTGACAAATCAATCAATCTTCCTAGCCTTTTCCCAATTATGTTGGGGTCGGCTTCCAGTCTAGCCGGTTGCTGCTGAATGCCCGTACTTCACATTGGAGCGACTGCTTATCTGACCTCCAGAACCCAGTAACTGGGTAATAATATGATGCCCCTTGGTAAGACTGTTTGTCCGATTTTCTGACGACCCGTAACGACTGTCAAAGATCTACGAATGACAACCGGGACCAACGGCTTAACGTGCTTTCCGAGGCACGGAGGAGTCTCGGTATGTAAAGATGGTGACCCATCCACGGACCAACCCCGGCAAGCATGGCTTAACTTGATGGATCGACCCGTGCAGCTGTTATTACTTAGCCACGAGCTCCATGGCAGCGTAACAAGTTATTATACCTATATATAATGTAGAAGTGTTAAATTGCAAAATATTTTAATGACTACACAAATATATTAAAGCCGGCTACATATATTATATAACAGCATGCAACGTATTATTACGTTAAACTGGTAGTAGTGTATATGCATAGTTGTAGAATGACGTGATACGACTGATACATAATTGATATGTACCAATTTATAGATTGTCCAGTTTAACTTGGTCCGTGGCAAAACACGGAATGAAGTCCAAATGTACAGAATTTAAAGTATTATTAAGTTTGTTCTTTGTAAGCTAAGCTACTCTGACATATCAAGGTATATTGGACGCCTAGTATTAGCCGTGACAGTGATTAAAGAACACTTAAATTCCTGTCGCTGAGGCGACGAAGGCGAAAGTTTTAAATGTAAATAAAAGTAGTATAATTTACGAGTTCACACGCTGCCAAAATGGTAATTGTATTACTGTTCAAAGTATTGTCCTAGTTTTCTTTTAAAGGAAATTATTATTTATTGGGAACGGTGAATAAAATATCTAAGGCTTCTTCATTGTACCGACCAACGATAAAAAAATAAGTGGAAGCACCAAAAATAACAGCTCTCTTAGATACAAAATTTTCAAAGTTATGCCCGTAGTCACCGGTCTTTGTGAGTAATCCGCCTTGGTGTAACTTGAATAATGGCGGCGGGACCAGTAGTTATACTATCCTAGCTATCTGCTTTGAATATATCTATAATACCTATGTCATTTGGAAAAGGTTGGTAAATTGGTTTGAAACTTTCAACTTAGGTTGTGCATTGTTAACTTGAATAATAATCGTAAGTAGCTTGGAGATATGGTTAAAATCACACTGGTCAATCTATTAATAATTTTTATAATTATAAATACCCATAATATTTTTATAATTATAAATACCCATAATATTTTATAGACTGCCTCATCGTTGGTCGAGTGTTCGCAAGCGCTACTGCTTACTTGCTGAGTATGAGGGTTTGATTCCCGGGTCGGGCAAAGTTTTATTGGGTTTTAACATCTGGAATTTCTCAGTAGCAGTCTGGATTCGTACCAGACAATAAGCTCGCCCCCTATTATATGGATTTTAAACATGACAGGCAAAATGTGGGTAGGTATACTTATTGGTACACCTCTGCTTAACCCTTCGGGTATCACAGGCGTGATGTTACGTTATGTTATATTTAACATAACGTTACATCACGCCTGTGATACCCGAAGGGTTATGCCCTATTATCAGCATCTTGTATTAGATGTAAATACATTGTAATGCTACCTCTATATTTTACGACGCAGATGGTGTCTGGACTCGTGGTTTATGAAACTTTTTTCTCACATAATCGCTCAATGAGTAAAGATTCTAATAAGTTTATTCACATAAATTATGAACTTATATTCGCTTAAGCTTACTCGTGCCTAAAATATCAACACGAGTTTCATACACATGGCGAAGTATCCAAAGAGTTAGAAAGTCAAACTAACATTTGTTTGGTTGAATTTTATTTGCTTGCAATTACTGTAATACAATCTTAGAATCCATATTAGAATTTAATTGTGGCCAATTTGTTTAAAGCGATCCGGTTGT
Organism: Lithophane leautieri; assembly: GCA_949152455.1. NCBI lineage: Eukaryota > Metazoa > Arthropoda > Insecta > Lepidoptera > Noctuidae > Lithophane > Lithophane leautieri. The sequence goes on along the minus strand of OX424472.1, from coordinate 9,478,010 downwards.
TTGGTGTTCACCGAAGGTAGACGGCGCCGGGAACGGCAGGGTAGGTAGAGTACGCAACCGGGGAGTACGCCGAGTACGGCACTACGCCGGCTGCTGGGTAGTAGCCCGCGTAGTCGACCCCGGTGGAGTAGGTGAGCACTTGGGGCTTGGGGTTCGGCGCGGCAAAAGCCACCGCCAGCAGAGCGAAGAGGGCGAACTGGAAACAAGAAGAAAAGAACATTAAACATTTAACTTTTCAATAGCTGATAATGCTTGTGCTGTGGGTGGATTCACGTCAAAAGAACATTGTGTCTGTAGCACTTATCCAGAAATATAACAGGAGTCTGGAGGGTAACAAGGGAAAAAATTAAAGTAATTATGCAAATGTCAGAGATTAGAAAAATATTGCTCAAGTTTTGTCCCGCTTGCCATGAGGTAATGTTAAAGGGTACAAATATTTAAGTACAGGCATAACTAACTTAGGTGGCCATTGGACTTTCCGGAGCAATCAAAACTTAAATATAAAGTCAACTTTAACTGGTAAATGATTCACATTTCAAAAAAGATTATCTAGAATATCGGGACATCTCGAGGTCTGTCCCGACTTTTACTAAGTATAAACTTAGTTTTAGCATTATTACAGGGGAAAGTTTCAGCCCGTTCCAACTTTAATTGTTTCTTAAATAACAAGCTATATAAGTTTTGTCCCCTTTTCAAAGAAGTTTCTAAATCGAAGTTTCTTAATGTTCTAATGATTATCAATGGAGGGCAAAAGAGACTCAACACTTACGAATTTAGCGAACATGTTGATAGAGCGATGCAGTGTACTGAATCATACTTAGCTTCAGTAATGCGACGCTTATATAACAAAATATTAGCCTTGATCTTTATAATACATGATCTATTTCGTTAGGATGACAATATGTCAACTCTAAGCGAAGGCGCTCGCTGAGGTCGATGATCCGCGGGCTATAGAATATCCACATCCTGACTCGCCTTGTAAGGACACTGTATTGTTAATACGTACTTTGAACGAATGAAGCTTTGGAAGCGACGACATATTTGTTCCTTTATGTATGCTTGAGGACGAGTCAAGTCTTTAAAGACACATTATTTGCCTGCCTAGTATGCTCTAAAAGCAATAAAAATAATGCATAATTTATTCTTTTAAGTTTGTGTGCGGTAGCTTTTGTATAAACAAAGGCGGCCTACTTGGTGATGTCGAGCGCGTACCCTGTACGTTTGTCTGTGCTCATAATTTACATTGATTCCCAACAGAATCATTTGTAAGTATAGGTTTTCCGTTATTGTTTGAGTGTCCAAGGACGTGAGCCACCTATAAATATTGAGGGAGGAGGTGAAATAAAAACAGTACGAGTGCTAAACTTAAGACAGTGTATCGGGAGCTACCGGGACTTGTTAAATATAAATAAATACAATCTTATATTAAAATGTTTGCCAAACTGGTGAGTAGAGTTTCTAGTTTTGTAAGATTTTGTTTTAAAGTTTTATATGTGCCCACTTATTCCCTTTTACTTGAGGAATTTAAACTTGGAGTGGTGCCGTCTTATCTGTAATTAACAAAATGTAACGATTTTACGAAGTAGACAATATTTCACATCAGTATTGATTACCGTGGCCGTGGGAGGCTAATATATTCACCAAAACAATTTTTTTGCGCGTGATATAGGAGTCTTCTCAAATAACTATGTATTGAATTCAAGTATGTATCTATTTCTACTGTCCCATTGATAAAAGAATCATGTTTTCGTAACATAATTTATTACTGAGATTATGTTTTGTTTGATAAATAATATTTTGGATGTGCCTAAGATGGAGAAAACCAAATGTCAACTTACATTAATCTGTTATTAGGTACATATGGTAAAATTTTAATCAATTGCGTCTGAATCTGCGGTCAATATCAAAAATACTAGTAAAGATTTAAACCATTATTATTGCATAAGATTTCCTTTCTACGATTTTCTGTCTCTGGTTCGATTATCATCATATTATTATGTTCATTATTTAACAAGGGTTGGTAGGATCTCCCTTCTTTGAATTAATCCTAGAATGTTAATACTATATGATCCTTTACAGACAATGAATGTCGGCAGCATGTTGCTATTAACAGCTGGGCGCTGCTTCCCACTCTTCAGTTGGATCCCTCGTCTTTTTCAACCTGGTTGACAGTTTTCTTAACTTTTTAGTACCCTACTAAAGAAATAGGGTGGATGGATGGGTCGCATCTATTTATATACTTTTTAACGAAACAGAAAATAAAACCAGCATAGTCATTTTAGTAATACTCGAAAATCTATTAGTAGATTTAAGCCTATTACCGCACAAAATATCAGTCAAACTTAGCACCCACAGTCCCACACGATCATTAAAAGCACCCATGTCTGCCGAGCCGCCTATTGCCAACTATTATTAGGTCTTCGGATTGAGCCAACTTTGTAGATTAAAAGCCGCTTTGTTTCGCTGGCTAAGTATCGTAACTGCTATTTAGGGCTACTTGGCTCATGACGTACCGAGTCGTTGACTTCCCTAGTTTGGGTAATCATTGAGACTTAATAAGGAATATGCATGTGATTCAAATAAGGGTCAAGTATATTTTTTTGTAAGAAGTAAGATCTTCTGAAGCTAGAACTTCAGAATTATGCCTCCATCAATATTTTGAGCGAGAAATTAAATTTAAAAAGTACCAAAAAACGTCGGGAAATTCAAATACTTGAAAAGCGAAGCTAATGGTCAGAGCGAATGTGACGTAATAATCTATGACAACAATCAAAATGTCAATGTGTTTTGTAGGAGTGTTTGACTTGACACTTGTTTGTTTGTTTTCATAGACTGTGACGTCATCACAACAAGCGCGCCAAATGGAGGGTGTTAAGATAGCCCGGGTCGGTTGGCTATTTTTTAACTTTTTTTTTAAGTAGTCGAATTTATTTGGCCATGTAAACTATCGAATAAAAATATTAAAAACATGCATATACCTTATTGGACCAGTATAGTGGTGGCTACAATTAGGTACTGTAGTGCTTTTCTGTAGACTAAATAAAGGGAAGATCATTTTTCATGGTAGGTAGGGTATCGTTATCAAGATTTAGCAATCACTAAGTTTGTGGTCAGTCTACTTCTTGTTTTCGTGTGGTTAATGACTAACCTGGTGTCAGAGTTTTAAAGCCGCCTATGGGCCTCATGTCAACCTGACGACTGATTGCTGTAGCTGCCTAAAGTGGTGTTTAGCAATGGATGTAACTTAACGTCACGGCTGTATTTCCTCTAAGGTTTGGGCAGAGGTGTACCTATAGTAGGTAACATGTCGCCAGTTATGTTTCAGTCCCATGTAATAGGGGCGAGCTTATTGCAATCAATCGGGCATAAATCCAGACTCTGGGCTGCTACTGAGAAATTCCAGACGGAAAACCCAATAACACTTTGCCCGACTCGGGAGTCGAACCCGAGACCCATACTCACTAGACCAATGAGGCAGTAATTTATTAGTACAATACTTTATTTTGTATAAAAATTATGGTCTTTGGCACTTTTCGGTCCAATTTATACTATACGTATGTTTATTCTTTCAGCTGCTAGGTCTCTGCGTTTCCTTCCGTTGGTCCATGTGTTTTCTTCTTTTTACGTACATTGGTTACAAAATAAATCATTTTTCAATTCCCAGATGATCTTGTTCGCCGTGCTGTCGCTGGCTCTTGCGCGGCCGCAGCTGTACTCCGGCTACGGTGGCTACGCGTCGGGCTATCCCGGCTACTACGGTTACTCGGGCTACTCCGGCTACTCCAATCCCGTCGGCTACAGCTCCTACGGCACCTACGGAGCCTCCCCCTACAGTTACGGCTACGGCTACTATTGACCCTAATTAGTTATTAATGCTCCAATGTTTACGCCTAGCTATGTGATGTACCTTTATGTTAATTTCATGCAGTATAATATGTTATAAAAAAATTGCTTGTCTCATTTGTTCGTTGTGTTTCTTTCCCTCTCGTTCCCAATATGTAGCTAGGTCTGAGATACCAGTATACTAGAATAAGTCTAAGGTATTCCCCAAGAAGCTTTTCGTTTATCGTTATACAAAGTTGGCAAAATTCGAGAATGTTTCACTGGTTTCATAGCAACATCGACTGATCTGCATCCAATTAGAGACACATTTAAATTAGATTACGGACTGTTTTAAATAACTCGTGTAAGAAAATCTATTCTACATAGATTAGCAAGTTCAAGTTCAAGCTCTCGTACCTACAGAATTTATGATTATTAAAAACAGGCAGCAACAATGGAATTAATGCCTTAGTGATAGGACTAATAGGGATGGATGCCGCGTAACGCGGATGTCGATTGGCAATGTATATGGAGCAGGTACATAGATTCATACATTATATTGAAGATCAAGGACACTTTTTATCTCAGTACGACAAGACTACTAATCGGGGCGTGGTCGTTTAGATCTGTATATAAGCCGGGACCGGCCGGCTAACATTATCACTTGTGACAGCAATCCCAAGTAACTCAACAACCATGTTCTTCAGACTGGTAAGTTATCTAACCACGAAAATTGTTTTAATAAAATTGTTATTTTTATCATCGACTGTATGACCCGGTGAACTTCGTACCACGACAAAATTTAGATTTTTTCTATTTTTCGGCCGTTCCTTTGAGTATTTCCTCATTTTATTTTTTCCTTAACCACCCCAGTATTGAGGCGATAGTTGATAGTGATGAAGGATCCTCTGCTAAATTGAAATAAGCTCAGATTGGCCACTGCTATTTCACGTAATAACAAACAACAGCCAACAAAAAAAAAGAAATCGTAACCACATTGGGATAACATTTTTCAAGACCCCATAATATCCATCCTCAAGATAGCAGTAGTAGACATTTGTATTACCTTCAAACAAAGTTATAAAAGGTCGGTCAAGTTATTAGGAAATACAATTCGGGTAAACGTTTTAGTATCGTTTGTCTTGTTAGCGAAAGATATCATCGTCGTAACAAGGGGACCGTGTCATTTGCTCGGCTATATCGTCCACTTTCAGGGCTTTTGACCGGTGTCAGTTTTATCATAATAATATAGTTTTATGGTTTCACTTACGGGAAACGGTTGAAGCTGTCTCGGTTTTTATTGTTTCAAAATATGATTCTACAAACTGGTAGATACTTACTATGTAGGTTTACTTAAATTTTGAGTTTATTCTCTTGGTCAGAACCAAGTCTTAGTGTAGATTCAGCGTTAGCTTTAGTTATTACAGGATAACTCTATGTATAAACACCGTAACGAAATGTTAACACACAAAGCATGGAACCGATTGGCCACGCTGAACTCGATTATAATTTCTAACAACAGTTAATTACTGATGAACAAGTGAAAATAATATAAATGCTTGTTTGAAGTTTGATAGAACTCTTTGCTAAACTATCATTAAGTATACAATTACCGAATTATATTGTCTTTTAAAGTGAAATTTGAAATTGTGTGTTTGGGTGTGATTTTGACTAGAAATGGATTGGCCTAAAACGTTTAATTAATATTTAGTAATAAACTATTCAAATACCATTAAGTTCGATCGTTGGTGGTAATTAATATATTTGATTACATTCAGTTGTTGTTCATATTAATAACAAAGTTGTATTTCTGTTTGCAGTTCGCCCTCTTCGCCGTGTTGGCCGTGGCTTTCGCCAACCCCAACCCCAAGCCTGAGCCCCAGGTGTTGGCCTACTCCGCCGGAGCTGCGTACCCCTACGGCTACACCGGGTACGCCCCCATCGCTGCGGCGTACGCTCCCTACGCTGCCGCTGCCTATCCCTACGGCTACTCTGCATACTACCGTTGATAACACACCAGAACTACTCTTGCTTGCTCAATGACACCGACTACCAAATGTTTGATCATGTTTTAATATAAGTTTTTATCGCAACTGTTTTTGTTTCATTGGATCGTATGCACGCTACCCACGTATTTGCGCACACATCGGCGGAAGCTCCGGAATTTTGACAGCTGTCAATTTGATGGTATAACCAATTATTTATTTTTTATTGAGCCTAATCTACATGTAGGACGCGCGACATAATATTATAAAAGCCGTTTTGTTTTTGTGCGATGGTTTAAAATGTAGGAAGTTATGCTGATGTATTGTTCTAATGGTAGCTAGAGTGCGCGCCACGAAAGAAGGCCCGCGGAAAATTGTGGAACTATATATTTTTTAATGCAATATGATGCAATGACATAGACACAAGCGCCGCGTTAAATGGACTCTAGTGATGGCGCGGACTCTACATAGCCTTGGACTGATGATACTGCTGAGGACTATGGCTAGTTTCACTATTCGGTAGAACCTCGATATTAGCTGATGATGGATGTAGGTAAGCATGTGATGTACCGAAGCTTTTAGCTGAAAAATCCCCAGTGAACCTTCGATGACAACCAACATTTTAAACATCTCATTTTATTATTTGTGTCAATTAATAACAGTACCACTTATCGATCAGCACAGCACCTAATTTGAAAATAACAGCTGGCTATTTACTGTAACTTCCTGCTTTATCAATATCAAAATCAGGTTACATTTATTATTTACAACATTATCTTATAAATAATGTAATACCGATGTCTGATATTAAAATATTATTCATTGAACATTTGGTTGAATATAATTTCATAATTGTGTTCCAGGGCAGGGTTACGTGAGCTCAGTGTCAGCGGCAGATGTTTGTGCCTGCTACTGTCACTCGCGACACACAATCCAATAAGAACACACTATAATGTGTCGTTAGTTACGTAATGTTTTGTCACCTAACTAACCAAACTTCTAATAAAACAATGTTTTCTTATTGAACATTTTCTCGGTAAGCGCTTTGTTTACAAATGGTATAACTTGTTTTGTTCAATATTTTCGTTTATTGTTTATGTTTACATTTAAAAAATATGTGATGTTATTTTTGGTTGTAAACAAGGAAAATAATAAAAATCGACATGATACCTACAGCCGTGATCCAACCAAAACGTCTAAAAACAACAAGTCTATAATTATCACAATGAAACGTTTTGCCCAACTCAGTTACTTGCATGTTGTTATGTGACAAGAAAGGACACCGTGATTGTGCTATCACGCTTGTGGGTGGAATTTAAAATTATAACATCAAATAGAAATTGTACGCTAGGCAGTCGAAATAATCTATTGAGGTAGGTACCTATATAGGTAAAACACTAAATTGGAGAGGTATCAGTCAAATCACAAATAAAATACAAAACTTAGGCGGAACAATAATTTATTGCGCAATATGTACCAAACGGATCACTGCCAATACTTTAGAACCTTCGGTCAGTCACTGCTGTGTTCAATAGTACTTGTAGGCAATGGGTGCGGGGTAAGAGGCGAGGGGCGCCGCGGGGTATGAGCCGAGGTACTGGGCGTTATACTGTAGGGGTGCAGCAGGCAGGGCCGCGTAGCCAAGCGCAGGAGCATACGTGAGCGGTGCCCGGTACACGGCAGGAGTTAAGATGGCCGCTCCTGGCTCTGGTGCGGGCGCCGCGAACGCTACCGCCAGGATGACGAGGAAAGATAACTGGAAATTTAGAGTTGAATTTGTTAGTAGATATTTACAGAAAAAACTAAATATTAGGACACTAAATTGCTTCCGTAGGTCCTTGCTACTTTTAAACATCCTTACCTATTGACCTTGAAAATTTTCAAAACTATTCGATACATTATTATTATAATTTAGCATTATTTTCATAAAATATCTGAGAGGTAATGTTGTATAAAGTTCGGCTCCGATTTTAATTAAATATTTAGCTCAGTAATTAATATTTAAAAAAACTGAAGCCTTAATCGACTTTTGTCGCTGACTGTAACCTCGGCGGGTACCTATCACCATAAAGTTTTGATGTTACTTATTACGAAAAGCACTTATAGACACTTGACGATTAGATAATATTCAGCACCTAAGAACGGTACCATCAGAGGTATTGGGTCGCCTCTAAGCCTAGTAAGCGAGACCAAATGGTTGAAATGCCTCACACACAATGGATAACTAATGTCCATATATAAATAATTGGCTTTAATAAAAACAAATCCAGTATTTAAGTTGGCTATTTATAGCTGGAATTGCCGAGTAACGGAACTAGTTATGTATTGTATTTTTTAAATACAATACATATTGTACATACTTATTCTCCAGGTCTTAGGCTAACTACCTGTTAAATCGATTCTGTAGTTTAAGAGGTAACAGACAGAAAGAGAGTTAATTTTGCATTTATAAAATTAGTATGCATAAGTATGTATATGCATTACAAGAAAACATGTATATTATTATTTCACAGATACATTCCTTATGTATAGAAATATCATTCACAGAATATTCACAATCTCTTACATAATTCCATTAGTAGACGGATCAATTAATCTTGTGTTAGAGAATTATGAGGTGACATTTCTTCAGAATTTAATTCGATATCAAAGTCTACAAGCAGTGAGGAACATAACAGATTACTTATACATTTCCGCGTTTCGTTATGCTTCTTATTTTAACTAAGTTATAAGCAGGTAGTAACAGTACCTACTCTATCACATATAGTAATCCAATTATCACATATTTTGCAACTTCTAAAGTCCAAACCAAATGTTTAGGTACACAAGGTCACTCTAATCGAAACCGTTTACTGGGATTTCAGTTACTGTCCCTATATTCTTTAAAAAACACATTTTATTGTTAAAATGATTCCACAGGAGACAAGAGATTCTTAATTAAATATTTAAATAAATGAAACAGCCGTATAGTCTTACCAGTTTGTACATGTTGCTGGGTGTGCCTCGTCCACAGGGGTGAATGATGCCCTACGAAGGGCCGAAAGCATTTTTATACTCACGTACTATGGCAACTTGCAATTTCAATAGCATCGACCTTAACATTCACAGGACGACTTTATGCAAAGGGTTTTAATTTTAGAACGAAGAGATATCTTTTTTACACAGCGTGAAGTTTCGTTCGACTTTTTCTTAAAGGTCAAGCATTTTTTACTTGTCCAGTAGTTAATTAAGTATTGGAAACATACTCATTTGTATGCGAATTTATTATTGCATTTACCTGAATGTCACTCAAAAGTTTTGAGCTAGTTAGTCGTAATTTATGGCATATTCATTAGGTAAGAAAAGATTATGCAGATAGTAATTCTAAAGTATCGACCTAGGTAACCAGGTAGTCGGTTATTACAATATGTAGTACTAGAATATTAGAACTGGTTGTATCGTTACAAGGACTATTTGCAAGATGCCTAGAGCCTACAAAGGGCGTTGTTATAAAGAGAGTAAAATTGTGGCATTGGGTTTTTGAGTGATTTTGTAAATGTTTAGATATATATTTTCTCTTGCCTTCTATTTATTTATTTATTTATTTATTTATTAGGGACAAAAAACAGTTACATGTTAAAAAATACAGAAAATTACTTAAGCTAGGAATTGTCAAACATGCAACCCACACCATTGTCCACGAATTAACTAAAAGTTCAAAGAAGTGATAAAAGAAGTGATAATATAAAGCGATAAACAAAACAAAACAAAAGAATCGTTGTCATATTAGCGCTGAGATTGCCTAATGTTACTAAATTTACTCTGCAGACCAAATTTCCAGAGCCATTTTCTTAAATACTTGCTTAGATAGATAAAATATATCAAGGTCCATGAAACGCGCGTTGTATGCATCAACAAGACGGCGAAGAGGTGCTCGTTCCCCAGCATTAGTCCGGCATATATCCGTGTGGAACAGTTGAGGCACGCGCACCCCCCTTAAAATAACACTGCGGGGCACCTTGTAACACAACTTACTTGTAAGTTCGATACAGTCAAATTTGTTATTACATATACCGTGCAGGGTTATGACATCAAGTAATAACCGCCTAGACCCCAGATCTGGAACTCCATACCGTTTTAATAGCTGCACATATGGAATTTTTGACTGGAAACACTTGTAATTCATCGATCGCAGGAACTTCTTCTGTACCATTTCAATTCTAGAGCCGTATTTTTCGTAGAAGGGGTTCCAGATTGGAACGGCGTACTCTAGCTGTGATCTTACAAGAGTCTTATAAAGAAGTAGGAACGTAGAGGGTCGCACAAAGTCACGTGAAGATCTCATGACGAAACCGTACATCTGGTACGCCTTATTTATTATGTTGTCGACGTGCTTGTCGAAGGGCAAACTGGCATCTAGTGTAACACCCAAGTCACGAACGGAATCAACTTTATCCAAGCCAGCATTATTAATGGAATAATTAAAATTAATTTTATTTTTCTTCTTAGTAAATGAGATGGCATGACATTTGGGTAGACTGAGAAAGAGTTTATTTTTGTAACAGTATGTATATAATCTAACAAGGTCCTCTTGAAGAAGCAAGCAGTCCTGTATATCTTTGCAAGATCTATATATTTTTATGTCATCAGCGTACATTATGAAATTTGAGTTGATGAAACAACTTTCAATATCGTTGATAAATATAATAAAGAGCAACGGGCCTAAAATAGATCCCTGTGGAACGCCAGAGGTGACAACTATAGGGTCCGATTCATAACCATTAACCGCTACTATTTGTACCCTATTAAAAACATATGAGACAAACCATCTAAGTAGGTTACCACGTATTCCATTATATGCAATCTTCTCCAGAAGCAGTACATGATCCACCTTGTCAAAAGCCTTCTGAAAGTCTGTGTAGACAGCGTCTACTTGAACACGTTGATCCATTTTTTCAAAGAGAATGTTGACATATGTTAACAGATTTGTCATGGTAGAGCGATGTTTAACGAATCCGTGTTGTTCGGGTATGATAAGCCGATGAAAATGAGGATAAACAGCACCGTGGACAAGACGCTCAAAGACCTTGGACAAGATGGAGATGATTGAAATAGGGCGGTAATTCTCAACATTATTTTTGTCACCTGTCTTGTAAACAGGAGTGATAAATGCCCGTTTCCAATTGGCAGGAAAAACTCCCTCACGCAAACATTTATTAAATATTATACACAAGGCAGTGCACAAGTTATCACATGTCTTTAAGAAAAATATCGGTGGTAGACCATCGGGGCCCGCTCCTTTGGAGGAATCTAATGACTTTAGTGCCGAGCAGATAACTGTAGGGGATAGGTATATATCAGATAGACAGGATGTGTTATCTGCATAGCAGTTAGATGCTTCCCAGTTATTAAGGTCGCGGGTTGAGGGTTCGTATACAGAAGAGAAGAAAGATGAGAACAAATTGCAGATTTCCGCGGCATCACCAGAGGAAACATTTTTAAAATACATACAGGCTGGATAATTGGCTTTTCTATTTCGCGATGAGACGTAAGACCAGAAATGTTTAATATTCTTCGGAATGCTATCCTCCACGGATTCTATGTACTTTCTGTAACACTTATTATACTCACCATGGAAAAGTTTGCGATAGGCAGAGAAACTTAGGTAATCAGAAAGATTATTGTATTTCTTCCATTTTATCCAAGCGCGTTCTTTAGCTTTAACGATACGTATTAGAGACTGTGAAAACCAAACAGGAAAATTAGAATTTTTGGTTTTGACTAACGGAACATGTGATCTGATGACGCCGTATATTATCTCATAGAACAAAGCAACAGCTTGCTCCGATTCAAGATGAGAGAGTTCATTGCCCCAATCAATTTCATCAAATTCGCTGTTAATACAAACGTAATCGGCCCTATGGAAGTTGTACCTAAATGCCGTGCGGCATTTCATGGGAGTGAATTTCATATTAAGACAGGTTAGTGCAGAAAAAACTGGATGGTGACTATCAGGGATAAGTAGAGCATCGCACGATGCTACCAGACAGTCGGTATTAGAGATAAATAAATCTAGAATACGACCCAATTCGTTTTTTATGACATTAAATTGTGATCCATTAACTAGGTTCATGAAATTTAGTAATACTCTACCGAGTGAGTTAGAAACTTGCGCTATTGCCCTACCTCCTTGGTCGGACCAATCAATGTCGGGAAGGTTATAATCTCCAACAATAAAGTAAGAGTCAGTAGTAGTATCATTAGCTAAACCCTGCAACATGTCAAGGTACTGCAAATATGTTTCCTCACAAGTACGAGGTGGTATATACGTAGCACTGAAGATATGAAACTTATTGCGTTGGGACGCAGGCAGTCTGACTACAACCTGTTCTATATCTGCGTGGGCGAATTGTGTAATTAACATCGTAGGTTGAAGTTCACGAAGCACAGCCACTAAAACACCACCTCCATCGTGTTTTTTTGTCGCAGAGCGGTTACGGTCACATCTAAAAACTATGTAACGTTCGTCAATAAATTCATTATCCTGGATGTCGGGAATCAACCACGTTTCAGTTAATATGATGATATCGTATGAACTCGCCATTATATTCATATATAGTGTTTGTAACTTTGTGCGGACCCCTCTGCAGTTTTGGTAATAAATTACAATGTTATTCGAAGACATTCTAATAGATAATGTTAATAAAGATTAATGGTAAATCAACAATTGATTTGACAATGATTGCACCTATGATTAACAAGGGAGGTGAATTTAATTGTCACGACCATTAACAAAGACGACCAATATACGTGCAAGAGTAAGTTGGAAACGGGCTACCATCACTTCCAATTTTTACAATCATAAATAAAAATGTACTCTGAATATGATTGCTCTTTACTGCACTTCCATTAATTAATTCAACGGCGTGTGTTGTTCTTATTTTATGAATAGGAAATGAGTGCGTTAAGCGGAGTGCATGGCACCGACCACGCGGAGCCTGGCCTTGGCAAAGGAGTTATCTCCGAGCCGCTTCAGATCAACAGAACTAACTCACTAGACCAGTTGTTGCCACTACTCTAGTATCTTTATAGAGCGGCTAGTTTGTAAAGAACCTTCTTAAAAGATTTGTTTTTTAATAGGCAAGCAAGACACACTTCAAGTTAAACATAAATCTAAACACTGAACAAATAATGTAAAGCAAAGTTGATGAAAATATATGTAGAATGAAAAGCTTGTTACTAGGATATGAGTTTTTGTTTTAGATTTATTTAGTTTTTGGTAATTAATAACAGTTATGACTTTCGCATAAAAATTGGAAACCTTAGTCTTCATCTAGGTGGCTCCAACACTCAGAGGCTCTGCTCTCCCATAATTTACTTGATATATGACAAATTGTTAGGTCAGATTTTATTCTAGCTTTTTAGGTTGGTGTGGTTTCATCATTTCGATGATTTCCTTTATTCCCTGCAATTATATAGAAATTGTTTCATAGTAACTTAGCATTTAGTTTAGCTGTTATATAGAACAAGTGTGTTGTGTAAAAATATTTGTAATCATGTGGGTATTATCTACTCTATAAATGAAGTTATTATTATTGGCACTTACACGTGTCAGTTCATAATACATTAAAATTAAGTTATAGGGCATTCTTTGTGATATCAGATCACTTCTTGATCGCAGTGACGACTGAATTTAAATAAATTTATACATTATTTCTATCATGATCTTACATGTAAGGAATTATTACTATTTCCAATCATCATTTATTACATGATCCGTTTCAACAATGGATTTTATTAGACAGTAATGTGTTTTTATGATTGTACTCTATGAGAAACTAGGTAAGGTTTATAAATGTAAATATTCAATTAATTGTTCAATAGATAGTGAATAGTGATATACGTTATTAGTCCTTCATTACTCTTATTGCTTCTTACTCGGATTTCAGCCATTGCCAGATTCTATATTTATACCTTTAGAGAGTTATTATTCTACCTACATACATACAACATCTTCTGATGATTTGCCAGTTTAATAATTATATTGTAGAGGTTTCACAGGGAGCATTAATTAGTACCGATTCTGACAACATCTTGGAAGCGTTTCGGCAGCGAAACTGCTTGTAAAATATACATCTCAGGAATCCAAATCAGTTGCTGAAGAAGGTTGGGGGTTAGTAAATGACAATCACAATAAACAAGCACACTTATATTAATAAAAAAATAACAAACAAAAACGCTTATAATAATCAGGAGTCCTATTATACAATCAAATCGGTAGTCTTGTAGTCAATAGACGATACATCGGGTTATTTTTACAAAATTATCGTTTGTACACATAACGGTAAGGCGATGATAACGGTAAGGTTAGAGGGGTGACAGGGGCCACAGGGGCCACAGGTGCCACAGGGGCGTAGGCTGTCGGTACTCCTGACAGTGACGCAGAGTATGCTCCAGAAAGAGGTAATGCATACGATGCAGGGTAGCTAGAGTAGGCAGAGTACGACATAGGGTACTCTGCGGAATACGCAGCAGGGTACCCTGCAGGGAAAGCTGTAGAGTATGCAGCAGACAAGGGGGCGACGGCTGCTGGGTTGTAAAGTTCTGCTGCAGTGTAATCTGCCTGCTGTGCGAAGGGAAGCGTTCCATAACTATAGATGTACGGCTTAGCTGACACCGATGCTATGAGGGCCAGGACTGTGATCTGAAATGTGGATTGACTGTTCATTATACAGGTTGTTAAACAATGATAAGGCAAAATCTGATATTATTCAGGCAAGAGTTGGAATAGGGCTAGCTAGTGTAGGAAGGTTTAGTATTAGTAGGCTTACAACCGACGTGTAATTGTTCCGATGAATTCCACCTTGAAGAATAATGGATTTGGTTGACAAAACTGACGCTAAGGTCGAGACTGAACATTGGTAAACCTAACGTAAATGTCTAAACGCCTCACGCAACACACAAAAGAATAAATACATCCTAAAGATCCCAAAATACATATCAACTTACCAAACTTGACTTCGACATTTTGTAATTTTTGTTGTGAATATTTATTTCACTTGTTCAGTTTGTCACTCTTCAATTTGCACTGACTGACATGAAAAATGTCCTACCTTATATATTTAGCCGAGTTTGGGGCCAAACATAGAGACAAATGAATATTTGTATAGAAGAAATTACTCTTTCAATAGTATTGCCAAGGCCTTAATGAACGGCTCATAGAAAAACAAAAGAATATATAATCGTAACGAAAAAGTGTAAAGGCAGAAACACACGGTCTAAAATTGTAGGCTATTGTCCTGGCAAGTGTGGCGAGTCAGGCAAGAGACACAAAAGCCAATGAATTCATTACAGCATTCACAGCCGTTGTCCACATGGCAAAATATTTTAATTTGCCATGAAATTAAGTTAATATAATTGGTTGCCATTTTTTTACGGTAGTTGACCTCGTCGCTTTATCACTATTGATAACAATTCCTTGTAAATTAAACCTTCACTAAGGTTGAAATTATCTAACTATCTGATAGGCAAATAGAACTTGACGTTTTATAACGTGTGAATCACATTTAACCTTAAGATGATAAATCAATTACGAGGTTGGCTATACAATCATATATCCATCCATTTACTTACTTTTCAAGTTCCTTTAGTTTAAAGCAAATTCTCTTTGGTTTAACAATGACTATATAACCTCGACTATATAACCTCTTGACCGCTCATGCGGGCGACTCAGGCTCACGACACATATGATGAATAGCACTGATACTAGATGGAAATACGAGTGGCCATTTTAGTTTTGACCAGTTATTGGATCTCTGCACACGCCGGTATTTTGATACATTTTAAAACATTTCTGCATAAATAAAAACAATTATGAGTTCCTGTTCAATTAAATGGTGTAGGAAATTCTCTAGAACATCCAGCTATAAAAAGATTGCATTACTTTTCATCGGTAAGTAAAATAAATATTTTATTAAGAATAATTGCAGGGCTCAAGCTAAACTGGTTGATTACGTAAATGGCACAAAAAATGTACACCGCGTTGATGTCTTTTTGAAGAGTCCCTTTCTCTCACTAGGGTATTGCAATAAGTCTGTTCCTTTCTATGTGCACTTATACTGTAGAGTGTTGTGACAACTTCAAAATAAAGTCTATCTAAGTCGATAAAAATTACGATGTTTCCTAATGGTAAAAAAGTAACATTAAGTTCTTAATGTTTACATTTTAGATTTCAAAATGTTCCGTAACTGAAAGAAAAGTGGATTAATGCAGTTCACAGGGAAAATTGGTTTCCAAATAAATATAGCATTGTTTGTTTAAGGCATTTCACAGCAGATTAAAAATAAGTAATAGCAATGTCAATCCCTGTCGGATAGAACAATAAATTCTCTTAAGGGGCCGGCGGAGCTTCGATTACAACTACGAATCAAGTGCTACAAATGTTGCGCTAGTGTGCCTGTCGGAGCGATACACACAGCTACCGTGAACTGTACGACCACGCACACATTTTCATTGACATGACATTTGCTTGACGCGATAGCACTACTGGCTATTGAACATTTATGATAAATTTGGGTATGTTCCGTAATACCAAAAATGATGAATGAAAACTTAATGTTTTTCCATTTTTTTTTCGATAATTTGTAACTTGATAATATAGGCTATGTTTCTGCTGAAACAATATCACAAGTATTGTTGTTTATAATACAGAAAAAACAACATGAAAACATGTCATTTACGCTGTAAAAATGTGAACTTCATTTTAGTTAGGTTTTTTGGAAAAAGAAAGATGTAGGAACCTAGATAAATACTGTCTCAATCCGAATAACATTACACACTATGGTGAAAATATGCTCAAATTGCAAATGATTTAGGTATTACGTTTGTACGGAGAATTCATCCGTCGCCGTGTTCTTAAGTGAAATTCAAATTTAAATAATTTATTGTTCAATTAGGATTGTAGACGTCGATTTTATCGATATCGATATTATTGTTGCAAAACTGACTTGTGCATCACTATGTTTGGAACTTTCGTCCTAACATTGTTGCATCGGCCAATCACAACCGCTTTAATTTCTTCGTCCCCGGCCCGCAGTGGTGAGTCGTGTGCCTAGACGAAATCGGTCTATCAGCTCTCAAGTGGTTTAATTCTCTTTGGTTTAAAGTCTATATTAGGCCCTTCCCGCACTGCTTTCGTTTCCTCGTTGTTCGGTGCGGTATCGCTTGGGCATAATTGTCAACCCGTGTGCCGTATGTCATCCAAATCCGTTTAGCCGTTTTAGCGTGAAAGCGTTACAAATAAACCAACAAACTCTTTTTCGCATTTATAAGTTAGGATATACACGTTCGGTAAGCTTTCGGTACCGAGTATACCGAGCTTGCAGTAAAACGCGAGACGTCACGCGGTACCGAAACGATGCCGCCCCGCTCCCGCGTAGAACCAGCAATCAGTAGAATATAGGCGCTCGACAAGAAGCTAACATATTATGTAAAATTAGTAAAAAACGGGTTACTTTTTATAAAAAAAACATATATTTTAATTTACACTTTTTTAGCCAAGCCCAATGTAGGCAACTTTCATCTCTCCTTGGGAACCATTTCGATAATACTTCATCAAGATTCAAGGGTGCACAGATGCTAAAAATGTCTGAGACGTATAGGAAGAGTAGGTCGGTCCACCTTTAGAGTAGGGATCAGAGTAAGGAGGAGAAATTGAATATGAATGAGAGACAGGAGAAATATATATACGTATCGAGTTTTAATGGTGGATTTATTCACTCACAGTGAGTAGGTATTTCATAGAATTTCTTGTAAAAATTATGAAAATCAAAGTTATTTCTGCGGTTGTAAACGAAAAAATCCCATATTTCATAAACTATTTAGAAGTAGCTCTTAGAAATATTGTTTTTTTTTTAAATTTGGGTTTTAATTATTTTTGACATTTGGCTACGGACCCCTAAAAATCGTTTCCTACCTATGCCTATGCATGAATAAATCCATTGTTTTGTATATATTGGATATCTATAATTAGCAATAAAAATGTCATATTTCCTGTACTCATCATCTGCCTAGCCTTTTCCCAACCATGTTGGGGTCGGCTTCCAGTCTAACCGGATGCAGCTGAATACCAGTATTTTACATGGAGCGACTGCCTATCTGACCTCCACAACCCAGTAACTGGGTAATACGATACCCCTTGGCAAGACTGGTTGTCAGACTTTCGGGCTTCTGACGACCCGTAACGACTGTCAAAGATCCACATATGACAGAAATGACACAAATGTCATATTTCCTGTACTAAGTAAGTATAAATATTTTGTGGTATCCGGTCCATTGTTTTGTTTATTTTGATACCTATAATTAGCAATAAAAATTTCATTCGGGTTTGAAGTCATTTGGCCAGCTTGTGTATATGTGTACTAACATATATCAGTCATCTCGTTTTTATACCTACCAAAAAATACTCCCACACTACGCCTAGCGCAGCTACGCTACGTGCAGTGTCTAAGCCTTAGGGCCTAAGGGGTAGGCAGTAGTGTCTATGCCTTAGGGCTTAAGCGGTAGACAGTAGTGTCTATGCCTTAGGGCCTAAGGGGTACGCAGTAGTGTCTATGCCTTAGGGCTTAAGCGGTAGACAGTAGTGTCTATGCCTTAGGGCCTAAGGGGTAGACAGTAGTGTCTATGCCTTAGGGCCTAAGGGGTAGGCAGTAGTGTACTATATAAGGTCATTGTACTCATCATTATGAACAGCTTTTACTATGGTACCAAATAAATAATCGCGAAAAAAAAATTAGCTGTTCCCTTCATTTTGACAAGTTATGCGAACATAAATGTAGGGAACAGTAGATTTTTTTTCGCGATTTCTGGTTTCGTCCTTTAGTAAAAGTTGTTCATAATGATGAGTAAAATGACCTCTTGATTTAGTGGATATAGGAGATTTCGTGTATAAATAGATATACCTTATATATTATATATGATATATACATCAAAATTTCGTAGTGTTGCTGATTTTGAGCTTACAATACCTACCTAGTATTTTGGTTTAATAACAAGCAAAAGGACGCACGCATATGTTGTGATGTAATATCAAAACATAAAGAAAATAAAGTTCAAAAGAACTGCCAAAACCCGCATTAAAAAAATTAAACATACGAAAAAAGAACTGAAAAGCGAAAAATAAATAACTTTAATTTCGGAAGGCGGTGTCTTCGCTTTTCAATTTTCGTTTTTTGCCACCGACTTCCGAAATTAAAGTTATTTATTTTTCGCTTTTCAGTTCTTTTTTCGTCGGTTTAATTTTTTGTAAAAAAGTTTTTTATTTTTGCTTTTGAGTTACCATCCACTCCGGGGTACTCCAGGGGGTTACTCCAGGTTAAAGACTTGGAGTTGATGATGAGTGGTTGTGTCATCAGAACTAAGTATGTGTGCGAAATTTCAACAGAATCGGTTCACAGTTGAAAATTCAGTTGATGAAAAATCAATCAACCCCATTTTTTCTACCTTTAGGGGTGGCTTATAGTTTCCAATTTTAAATAAGACCAATTTCGAGGTATACCATTCCCAAATCGGACGACTCAATACGAAGTTATGCGTGGTCATACATAAAAAAAAAAAAAAAATATGTACTGGTCGACTTGAGAACCTCCTCCTTTTTTTTTCGTCGGTTAAAAATAAAAAAAACTAAGAAAAAGAACATGTTATATGGAATGAGTATTTCAATGACAGTTGTATGCACAACTGCACGCACTGCTGTTGCTACTGGTGTCTTATATATACACTATCACGATTACTCTCGAGGGCTATCAGTAGCCGATTTGTATCTTCGTGTTGCATGTCCTAAATAACATATGGGTCATTTAATTCTTAAATAAACACAGTATAGGCGCATTAGGAGCTTTTTACTACACATTTGAAAATCTTTCAAAAGTGAAGCAACATAAACACATTCCATATGACTTTCTTTCCTTGATCTATATTCTACAAATACTGGAACATAAGTTATGTTACATAACACATTTCACTGTTTACAACAACAATCGAAACAGGAAAAAAAAACAAGTTTGGTTACAACTCTATTGAAAGTGACCCATGACACAAACCGTGATTGGAGCAATTATGATAAGTACCTAGGTATGAAGAAATTTTATAAAATTAAAAGTGAATTTACTCACTAACTTCAGCATGTTAGTTGATTTTCCTGGTTTTCAACGATGAATGGCAGTTCGCATCTTCAACGGTGATTTTATACGAATATTAAAAGAAAACCAGTCGTACTGCAAATACAGAACATCAATATTTTTATGGTATGTTTATATGAGTCATTTTGTTTGGGAACACATTAACTTTTTGTATGAGGTTTTGCATTGTTTAGTTTGGTTCTTAGATCGTATTTATTATCCTTTTATTGTCCATGCTATAGATCATGAGTGATGTATGGTCGTCATTTAAAAATTGGCTTTGACAGCAGTAAGAATATCTCAGAACATTTTTTTAAATTTTAATTTTCAGTTAAATGATTCTACCCAAATTAGCCAGTTTATTCATCATCACTCAAGCTCAATAGACTTAACTGTACAGCTTTTAGCTACTTGCGTCTACCTCTTGGAAACCTCCATCAAATTATTAGTTCTACCAAGTAGGTTCACGGAGTTATTTCAAGGAGTGGAGGCTGAAAGGGAAGGATGGAAGAAGAAAACGTGAAGCACCGACTCAAAAAACCTAACCTTGAACGCCAAGCAAGAACCCCTCAAATTCTCGCTCAGTACAATCAATTTATTAATAAGTGAATGTAACCTTTTCCAGATGGTTCTGCATGGAGAGAGGATGGATGTGATACGATTATAAATTATACCGTGCTTATGTAAGTGTAAATGCGAGAGCGGTCAGACTACTTCATTATGAAAATTGGAATACATTTTGGATAAAAAGACATATGTAGGTAAGTATTCCGTTGTGTCTGTATCTGTTGTGTTGGAAATAAAGTACCAATATTTTAAATAATTATAAAATATATGTTACTCTCATTTCTCATAAAAAAAAAACTTTATTTAATAAGACTACAATGATAAGGTCCACTTTGTTCCTGTTTGAAATTAAAGTCTGTTTGAGATTATGTCTCAAAAGAACTTCCGGGAATATTCCTACATTAATATTTAGTGTTAACGAGATTCATTTACGAGCAAGAACTAAAAGAGTTTTCAGAGATCAGACATCTATCAGCTCAATCAATCAGTTATCAATCTCGGCTATTTTATTTATTTTATTTTATTTTGTAAGAGAAAACAAGCAATCATGAACATTGGGATGTAATATTTATAGAAAGAGATTTATTTTAGCTTGATAGTCTAAAACAGACGTTCCTTGTCTTATTTTTTTTTTGTTTGTTATTCTATTGTCTCCTTTGGAGTATTCAATAGGAAGCAATAAAACTTGTATGGTATGGTGTAAATAAAACGTCAATTTGGCGTTAACTGTATTTTTACTCTATTTCATCTATATAACTGATTGTTTAAAGATAAATAAAATAATTATGTTCCGTTATTCATATGTGTCCATTCAGAGGTAGTAAGAATAGAACAGAATAGAATACTCTTTATTATGTACACCATAAAAAATACAGAAACAAATGTAAGATTATGGGGAAGCGTAGGCGGAGTACGCGTAGGGCGAATATTCGCTAGTAGGTGAGGGGCACGCTGCATAAATCTGCTTCGGGAGCAATGTAGCTGTCTGCTATGGGAGAGGCGTAGCTCAGGACCAGCGGCATCGCTGTAGCGAAAGCCAGGAGAGCGACGAAGATCAGCTGGAAAACAAAACAATTTTATTAGAATACAGTCAATTTTACATACGAGTTGGGATCATCATCAACCCTGTCGATGGCCTCATTCATTTAGGGCCTGCGCAGAGTTTTTTAATAAGTTTATGAATAAAAAAATAAAAAATAAAGTATTTAGTAAAAAGTTTTCGTTTGGAAAAAGTTTTCCTTAAAATCCCTGCAAAGATTTTGATGCAAGGTCGATCGGATTATGGTCACGCATTTGGCACTATTTTCCGGTCAAATCTTCCTGAATATATTTGGCAATTGTTACATTGGTATTTGGTTATGATATGCTGATCCGTCCTGAAGTTGGCAAAGTGCCTTTAAAGATTATTTAATCTAAAGTCATAAATATAAAACGCGATGACTTCGGACTACTAATTACTACATTAGACATTTGATCTTCTTGCGGCAGCTCGTGTAAATGTTAAAGTTAATAATTTAGCATCTTGATCAAGATTAAGTATTTGAAAGTTCTTATGGTCAACTTATAAAACAAAGTTATCATTATCATATAAATAATTTAAGACAATTCTTTGTAGTAAGTAGTCGAAAGTAAACAGACAACAAAAAAGAGAATTCGTGAAAAAGCAAATACTTACGAATTTGAACATGTTGACTGTTGATCTATCTTAGTCCGACAATACTGAATGATGGTGTGACTTCCCGGCTAATATATAAGGAGTCAAAGACGGCCTCATTGAGTTGGCAGAGCTCCGGCGCCCGTGTCAATATTATGAACCTACCACAATAAGAATGGAAGAAACCAAATTAGAGCCAATTAGCGAAGACGTCATACCGATAGTGACCCCACACACGATAATGTTATCTTAGAATATAAACTATATTAATAGACCTAAGACCAATGTATTCATTGCACTCTTGACTTGTATTAAAAAGAGTTAACATGTACTCAATACATTAACTCATGACTTTTCATGGAATAGTATTAAAACTCTTTTAACTCAAAGGTTTGGCAAATGGGACGCTAAAATAGAGGATATAGTAATAGAAATACAAAATCTAGTTCCTACACAGAATCGCTTAATTCCTCTCATTCAAGAAATTAATGAAATAATATATGAAGGTGAAGCATTAATAACAAATGCTAAAGTATTCTTACAACCTATGGCAAAATTAACGTTATTAAAATATATGCCTACAGCATTTTCTGATATATGTGGAACAGAAGACTACGAAAAGACATGCCAAAGTGCAAGACGGCTTGATAAAGAAGGTTATATAATAAATAAAAACAAAAATCAACTCCAAAAACCAAATATAATAGCACCTTTACCTCCAAACTATAATCAAAACGCATATAAAAATAATAATCAAAATCAGTTTTTCAGACACCCATTTAACCCACAATTCGCACAAAAACCCAATCAGAATAACTTCAGTCAACAACCTCGACATGTATATCCACCTTCACCATTTTCTATGAGACAAAGGCAATTCTTCAACCAAAGACCTAACCAACATTATAATCAACCTAATCAGTTTGTAACGGGTAACCAAAATCGAAATATACAAAGTAAACCACCTCAAGAAGATATAACAATGCGTACAGCGTCAGATCAACCAAACACGCGTAAAGCTATATTTAATATAGAATCAGAACAGGAAATAGATATAGGAAATAGATGACTATAACCCTAATGACTATGATAATAATGAACAAACACAGAATTTTCCTCAAGAAGCAATCGATACGGCTCCCACATAATTCATTATCATCATGAAATAATACCTCAATTACCATATATAATGATTCCATGCGTTAACGAAAAAATATTATTAGATACAGGAAGCTCGCGATCATTTATTAAAACTTCAATCGCTAAAGAGTATATTAACGAAGGTATAGCTCAGTATATAGACGAAGCATTTACAGTTCAAACATCACATTCTACAACTCAACATAAGAGCAAAATAATATTTCCTCCGATGAAAGCTATTTTTGGGAATCAAAAAACTCCTTTATAGTACCATATGTTTGACTTCTCTACAAAGTATGACTACCTACTTGGTTGGGATGCCATGACTAAGTTACAAATCTCTATAAATCCTTATCAAAATCAATTAATAACACCTGACAAAGAAATAGCATTATACTATATTGAACGAAACCCCACAATAATACAAATATTAAATGAAAACATAGATTTATTTGCTACAGATGCAGCAAGCACTTCATTTAATTTAGTACAGCACAGAATAATATTAATACAAGATGAATCTATTTATCAACGAGCCTATAGATTACCAGAAATTCAGAGAAAATAAGTTTCAAAACAAATAAAAGAAATGTTAAATAATGGTATAATACAACCATCTGATTCCCCATGGTCTAGTCCCGTTCACTTAATAGAAAAACACGTAGAATCAGGACAACCTAAAAAATGGCGACTTGTTATTGATTATCGTAAACTACACTTGCAATAAAGTCAAATACGACAGGAACCCTATTAAACCACCAATGGAACAAACTCCTACTTTTAAGAAACCTATGCAAAAATGGCAAATAGACACATTAAGTTACGAACAAAAAAAGTATCTAACAGGAATAGATTTATTTTCTAAATGGGCCTTTATGATACCACTATCGGAATATACATCATTACAAGTAATTGATGAATTAATGAAAATATTCGCTTTAATAGGAAAACCCGATATACTATCCGTAGATAATGACTCAATATTTACAAGTGAAGCTATTAGACAATTCCTACAAACTATACGAATAGAACAATATATACCAACACCACAACATCACACATCTCATAGAGATATAGAGAGACTACATTCCACTCTAAAAACTCAGAACTCAAAAAGAAATTAATAATAAATTAGAAATCCCATTATTACTATTAGGATATAATTCTACAATACACAGTACCACTAATAAAACTCCTAATGAATTACATTTCTTACGAGAAGTAAATCTACTAATAGAAAGCACAATCACTTGCGATTATTTGAATAAAATAAAAGATGCCATACAAAAGGTAAAAGATAAATCTTTAGTACGAATTAATAAAATGAGAACTCCTATAATAACAGAATTAAAGATAGGAATAAAGTTTTATAGGCAGCGACATGATAGAGGAAAGAATAAAAACGCCTTCACAGGACCCTTTATAATTAAGCAAATACTACCTAGAAATAAAGTAATCTATTTTCATTTCAATAAGGATAGATATATTCATATATCTGAAATGCGCCTTCCAGATGCTGGTGTGAGATCACAAAGCTTGATGGAAAAGCGTTGATTGCGCCAATGGGCCAAGCATGTATCCAAGAGGATGAATGGACCCTGGTACATCCAATTAAATTACAACCCTTATATAATGAATATTATAAGATAAAAACTTTGTATTCAATAGCAGTAGGCACTAAGATAGAAAAACATAGACTAGAATATTTAGAGAATAATCTAAATAATTGTATAATGAAACTACGAAGTCCAGTAAGAACTAAAAGAGGATTAATAGATGGACTTGGAACGATTATTAAAGCTGTTTCAGGAAATTTGGATAATACAGATTTAGTAAACATTGAAAATAAATTTAGTCTCACTACTGATACCCTTGAAGGATTGAATAAAAAGTTAAGTAATCTTTCACTGCATATTGACGATTTATTAAACAAATCTCAACAAAAGAACAAAGAAAGCGCTCTTATTTCAGAATTATTATTTAGCTATCAAAGCTTACATGACGTATGTATAAATATACACGAAATTATGTATTCGCACAACATGATATCCTACACCCTGGAGTCATAGATCAAATACATCTTATTAAAAGTTTAGAGAAAATCCCAAAGGATATTAATATACTCAGAGATCCATTAACTCTCGAAGCGCAGATAAAGCCTCACGTCATCATTCAATCAAATGTAATGATATTCCAATTACCAATCCCTATCATATCCAAGAACACTTATAATCGAGAATTCCTAATTCCGCTAATAAAAAGAATTTCCCAACATTGTATCATGCCTAACATTATATCTGGTCAATTTCTTGTACGAAACGAACAAGTGTATAAAGTAAATGAATGTAAACAAAATATATGTACGTGTGAAATACCTAAAGATTGTATTAGAGATACTATATTACGCCAGATCAGCACTTGTGAAGAATTATTGATCTTTTGTCCAGCTGTATATGCAGTCAGAATAAACACAGATACTTATTACCGATGGGTATTAAATGAAACCTCAGTCAAGGACCGATGCAGTCAAAAAGATGTTCTATTACAAGGATCTTATATAGAAGACAACATTAAATGTCTTATAAAAGAAGAAAGAACCGATGTGAAAATATATCAAGGATTAAAAGATTAAAAGATCAACCAATCAATGAATATCCCCTAGCAGTAGTCACTACACAAGGTGATGTAACCAAGCAGATAGAAATGTTAAGAAGACATCAGTTGACTACGCAAGAAACAGGACAATTGAAGATAGGACTGTATTCTTCAGTTTTCATAATATCTATCATCCTCGTCATTTTCGTACTCTGGCAGATAAGACAGAAGTACTCAAGACCGGGAGGGGGCTGTCAATATTATGAACCTACCACAATCACAATGAAAGAAACCAAATTAGAGCCAATTAGCGAAGACGTCATACCGATAGTGACCCCACACACGATAATGTTATCTTAGAATATAAACTATATAAATAGACCTAAGACCCATGTATTCATTGCACTCTTGACTTGTATTAAAAGAGTTAACATGTACTCAATATATTAATAAAATAAAAAATATATTTTATTTTAAATCCAGTTTAATAAATCGTAACTCCCGCGCACCTTGGCGAGACGTGCGCGATCGGGACCCACACGTGACGTGAATATTTTCACTGCAGTTGGTTTTAAAATCTACAGGCCGTTGCTTTTACTTGCTGGTTCCAGAGAGCTTAACCGACAAAATTAGCCAGAGGGCCTAGACAAAAATGGTAATCGCTTTCAAACCGTTTCGTATTTCTACAACGACTTTCGAAACATTTTTGACTTTTCCATCATTGTTATCGCTGATAGAATGTCACTTTGCCTGGGCTCTCTGGATAGTCGTAGTCTTTGAAGAGTATGCAGGGTCTGAGGATCAAATTAAAATAGCTAGCGGAATTCCGCAGACTGATGATGGGTAACAGATCAAAGTCAGCCGAGTCTGCACAGTAGTAGGACTGCAATTCTTCGCAAAAGTGTTTTTTGCATGGCCCCCATTATTTATAATAAGTTACCGAAAATATAAAATATAAGACCTGCTTTATAGTTAGCTCAGTTATTATATTACACAAAGTTTTTTGATCTAATTTGAGGTATTTTTTGAATACCAGCGGTTTATAGTTCGGTTTATAGGTAAATTTGGTTTTTTTTATATCGAGAAATTTTTATGTAATCTTATTTTTGTCAAACATAGGACCTATCATAAATCCTCAACTTTAACATATATTTATTTCAAAATTAATGCTTCAGTATTTTCGGCATAACGGAGGATCATGCTCAGCAATTTGAGGTTGGGTAGGCCATAAAGCTGTGTCGACGCCGCCGTCGAACCGATTTGCTAGATTTAACATCTATGTTGAATTTGGTAAGTAAAATATCATGTTCTTGTAGTCGTGTTAGTCGTTGCTCTTCATTTACTTATATTTTACTGTAGTCATATTTAATAAAGAAATAAATAAAACTACAACATGTATTATAAATCAATCTTAACTACCTACCGAGTTATTAGTTATCGATACATTTTATTAATAAAAAACTAACTCTGTGTTAATTTAAATCTTTATGAATTGAATATTAAATATTTATCTTTAATTACGTTCATAAAATTGATTTATGATTTAACCATAAGCTTTAGACACGTGTGAACTGCATTAGAATTATATTACGATTGTGAAGGAACCCATTTTTTAATGTTGCTGTTCAATTTACAGTCTTAAGTAAAATGGATGATTATAATAACATAACATAATATCACGCCTGTAATCCCCGAAGGGTTAGGTAGAGGTATACCTATAGTACACCTATATTTCGCCAGATATGTATAAGTCCCATAAAGCCCGAGGTTATTGCCATCAATCGGGCACAAGTCCAGACTCATCCAATGATTATAATAGTTAAGTTATAAAATCTTAAGACTTGCAATTAGTAGTCACAGGACCGGTAGGTAAGTGGCGGCCACTAGTTTTATCAAGTTTCAATTAACATTTCATGAGCAACAAAACTTATCTATAAAATAATCGTGTCAAAATTCAAACTTAAAAAAGACATACTGTATTTTGGCAGCAGTTTCAAGCCACAAGGATCTCGCGTCATGCGTGTAGAACGTTCTATGTGAGTTCTATGTGCGTGGTGTGGTTGACATTTGCGCAGACGCACGGACGGTGCTACTAAATCAGGTGCTAGCGATCAAGGCCGCCATTACTGTATCCCAACTTGGAATGACCTTGAACTTGATTTTACTACTACTATACTTTATTATGGTTAATGTTTGTGATCTCTGGCTGATATAAGGTCGGCGAAGAACTGTCAAGGCTTCCTTCCGATGGAGGAAAAATTAATCATTCGTAAAGATAAAATATTATATTGGTAACTAACCCTTTGTCGATTGGAAATCACTCGTTTAATTTGTCAGCATACATTATATACACACTTTTGAAGCTAAATAGTAAGACATAATTCTTTTTGAGTTGCCAAACTCAAAGTCTAAGATTGGTGGGGATCGACAACCCTTTGTTGTTGGCGAAGATACAAGAAAATAATGAATAATGATTAGTAACAGAACAGATACAGCACTATACTTACCTACTACAAAAATACTTCGTGACTTTAATTCACTGTTAACTTTTCAGAGCATGAAAGTACTCATGATTATGAGCAACTTTCACTATGAGACTAACTCTGAAATATCAAAAAAATATAAGCAGTTTCATACAAAAATTCAATATTTACCCGATGACAATGTATGAAACAGATGTATTTTTTTTTCTATTTTGTAGTTGCTTCCATAGTGAAAATTGTTAATAATCATGAGTACTTTCACCTACTGAAAGGTTAACAGTGAATCAGAAATCACCGTGTATACAAGGTGATTCTGCTTACGGACTGAAAGTCAAGTGGAGTCATTCATTAGGTTTAAACTTCGACAAACGGTCTAATTATGCCACTGCTTGTACTAGACGGACGACTCAACCAATTAGTTAGTTATTTAATCGTCCTATTCGTCAATGTAGCGTAGAAGACGTCGGTAAGATGACAGTTACAAAACTTACGAAACACTGAAAATTGTGGAAATCTCTGAGTTTAATGTGTTTGCCCAAAGAGCAGTCAAAGTGTATTTTTTTTAAATTATATATTTTCTACAGGATTAGTTTTCTAAAGGTACTTATACGGTAGTTACGATACCTACGTTAGACATTGAAATACCTACAATATTTTACCTATAATAACGTTTAACGTAACTTAAATAAATTATAGTATGATAATTAGTCAAGTTATGTATTTTATTCGATTATCAGCTAAAAGGTTTACACGTAATTTTTTGTGACGACACGTAGATTATAACTATAACTACCTGCTTATTATTTTGGAGCATTGAAATAATATGTATGTGTGTTCTCCTCATGACTCGATGAATCAGTAGGTTTTCCCAGACTTGCTTACTATTCGATCGCCATTTGCATGTCAAAGCAGTAACATATAGACATAAATATTTAATGAAATACCAAACAATAATGGCACATACCGCAGGCATGTTAGAATTCATAATGTCAAAAGTATGCGTTGATTATAATTACTTTTAAAAGTGATTTATGTAGAAAACTAATACCCTATAATAGAGCCATTGTCAGATCAATAGTATAAGTACGATTCCAAAACAATTTACTTTTCTTTTAATTCTCGTTAGTGAAAAACTTAGAACCCAAACACTAATAATTAACTCGTCATGGTAGGTAGACAAGCAAGAATATTAGCGCGTTTACTGTGTAGATCATCATCATCATTCTCTTGCCTTTATTCCAATTTATTTGTGGTCCACGCAACATGACTTTTTCTTCCATACTTCTCTATTAGTCGTCATTTCGGAAGTGACCACTTTTCTAGACATATTATCATCTTTCACACAGACCATCCATCGTTTCTATGGTATTTGTCTTCTCTTGTAGCCATCCACATTTAATACTCCATACTCAAAACTGTCCTCAGAAAAATGACAAACGATTCAGTCACCGGTGTCGCTTTCAGACTTCCTCTGATATATTCATTTCTTATTCTATCTACACTACTACTCATGTATTTGCGTAACACATCCTCTTTACCATTGACTCATCTCACGTCAGCTGCATACAATTGCCTTTCATTCATCCCTTTTGTGGCAGCGCGTTTTCTATAAAAAGAAAATTAATTACCATGCAGAAATACTTGATACGTCACAATGACTCGCTATATGATTTTACAGTGAAGCATTATGACTTCATTGAACATAGCAATCACAATAAACACCCTCCAAGCAACCCCGTCATGTGATGTAATATAATATTATATTAGGTACCTACATCTATTGATGACACAAATACACCGATTGTATCAACCTACTTGCTATTTCGCAACACGTCCTAAATAATAATATTAATTTATTCGGTTTTGTTCTCGTTACTATAAATGTTCTAGTACCTAGTATTCTGCGAGCTATCTATTTTGGAAGATTGTGTCATGCTGGAATACCTGATGTTTGTATATTTAGCATGAACGCCAATTTGTTACTCAATACATAGCTAGTAAGTATAGTCTAAACCGTGGAGGATATTTTTGCTTGAATTCGCCTTGCTTTTTATTACTTTATCTATTTTATGATTTCCAAAATACGCACAAATAGTTAATGTGTCGTATTTGGTTTAAAATTTTAAAAGGTATTACGATGATTATCTATCTGCCTAGCCTTTTCCCAACTATGTTGGGGTCGGCTTCCAGTCTAACCGGATGCAGCTGAATACCAGTATTTTACATGGAGCGACTGCCTATCTGACCTCCACAACCCAGTAAGTGGGTAATACGATACCCCTTGGTAAGACTGGTTGTCAGACTTTCGGGTTTCTGACGACCCGTAACGGCTGTCAAAGATCCACGAATGACAGCCGGGACCAACGGCTTAACGTGCTTTCCGAGGCACGGAGAAGTCTCGGTATGTAAAGATGGTCACCCATCCACCGACCAACCCCGGCAAGCGTAGCTTAACCTGATGGATCGACTCGGTGCGACTGTTATTACTTAGCCACGAGCTCCTCAAAAAAAAAGCCGCAAAAGGTATTACGATGATTAAGAAAAAAAAATAAATATCAAGAAAATGATCTTTTAATTGTCATATTATGTTGCTACTTATATCAATATGTACAATTTGTTGATTATCGGTCGGTAGGTTTTCACTTCAGCAGGACTGGAGATTTGTAGGCAGCAGCTACTAAAGGTGCTGAGTATGCGTTGTACGCGGCAACAGGCGCAGTGTATGCGGCGGCGTAGGGAGAGGCGTATGCGGCGTAGGGAGAGGCGTATGCGGCGTAGGGAGCGGTGTATGCGGCGTAGGGAGCGGTGTATGCGGCCGTGTATGCCGCAGCCACAGGAGCGGTGTATGCCGCGGCTACTGGTGCGGCCACAAGGGGTGCGGAATAGGCCACGGAGTGGATACCGGGCTTAGCAGCCGCGATGGTGAGGAGAGCAGCCAGGATAACCTGAAAAAAAAAAGGGTGAAAATCTGTGTCACGTTAGATTTGATTATTCATAGATTTGTCGGATAGTTAGTAAGAACTTCTTTAAAAAAAAGATCACTTGAAGGCACGTAAATTGACATGATATGAATTCTAAACACAAAATTTTTGTATGGACTTGAACTACATTTTCTTTATCAAAATGTTCGATCAACATTCTTTAAAGCAAAACTTTTATTTACCAGTTTGCACATTTTGAAGTGTTTGTTTGTGTGTCTCGTAGTAGACAAGATAACCGAATGATACCTTTGACCAAAGCCCAGGACTTTAAATACTCAAGTGGATACGAAAGAAATTCCACCACAACGCGAGGGTGTGCTAACATATCATGTGCAACAGTGCTCCGAATTCAAGATAATCATCGAGGAAGAAGTTATAGCGAATTGAACCATGCTCTAAAATTCAGTCTTTTCGATCGAAGGCGTTTCCTGAACCATTTAAGTGACTGATTGGGTTTTATTAATATAATCAGATATTTCGAAAACTTTCATAATGAAGTCAAATGGCTTAAAAACTTGAAAAAAAAAAATTTTTTTTTATGTTCTTGGTTCATTTGTGCATGTCACAAGTTGATCATTATTCAGGATGAGCCACAATGGTTGCGTCAGAGGTCAGCGCGTGCGTGTCCACTGTTACAATGCTAAGTCCAGTTGTGCATGCGACTATGTGGAGGTCAATGCGCCTATTTAAACTGGACGACTAATACAGATCACTCATGAATGCAGGTTGCTGTTTTATAGTTGAGAACAAGTAATTTTTCTAAGGTATAGTCGTTTTTTCTTACAATTTCAGGAATGACTTAGTATCTTTAACAATTATTTTTGTAACACCTCACGCAATATCATAATATAATGAATAGATAGACTCTCTTAATAATAGTCAAGCCTCCGAACCGGTTTAAAAAATACCGGTTAATACCAGTTTGTTTCGGTTTTCCTCCGAATGTTCTAAAGAACGCGAACGCTTTGAGAGTCTAGTACCAGTAGTTCGGTTGTTAGTCCGGTTGACCGAATTAACCTAAATTAACCGGTTTATTCACCGAGCAGCATGTCGGTAAAAGCGTTGCAACTTGTGAATACTTGTGAGGATCCCGGGCTGAATAAAAACTGAAGTAACCGTTTTTTTTGCTTTAAACCGGTAATTCGAAAATACCTTTATAAAATATTCTTCCAAATACCGGTTTAAAAAAACCGGTATGTTCGACTGAAACCGAATGTAAAAGGTTTTGTAATCAATCGTTCATCCGTACAAGAACAATAATGACATAATTGCAGTTTGTGTTTTCACATTTTATTTATTAGTAGGTACTTTTGTTGCTTTTCTTTTAATATTTCCAAAAACACACTAACTATTACGAAATGTAGTACTTACGACTCGGAGTCTTTGTCCATACATAATGCATAATTAGCCTATAATGTTCCCACTGCTGGGACACAGGCCTCCTTTCTTGGAGAGGGACTGGGCTGTAATCTACCACGCGGCCCCAGTGCGCGGGTTGGTAGATGTCACGTCTTCCATTTTTGGTTCTAGGACATGCCGGTTTCCTAACAATGTTTTCCTTCACCGTTTTTTAGAGCAGTAGTAATGAAATTATTTACACAAAGTAAAACGCCTGGCTGGGTTCGAACCCATAACTACAATTCCTAAGTCGGGGCCCGGGGCCGTTACCACTGGGCCACCACTGCTCAATGCTTTGTCTATGATCTAATTTTAATTAATGATAAAAACGTTGCTAAAATATAATTGTATATACATTAATTATAGTAATGCATTAAATCAAATCAAATTGGCTAGCGAAACTCCGCAGACATGATGGGTATCGATATCTCAACATCATAAAAAAACAGATTTCTCAACTCATACCTCGAGTAACAACATTAACAGCGTCCGTGGACCAAAAAAAAAAAAAACTTTTTATTTTTATTGTGTCGTGTTTAGTTAACCATCACATGTGCAGAGTCTTGCTAGTTAATTTAATTTGACCCTGCATAGAATTGCGGCAGACCGAGATGAAGGTAGAGGGACGAACTTGACCTCTATCGATAGGACTGGCTATAGCAGTGGACAGACATAAGGGGCTATATACACTGGCCGTCAAAACTTAGTACCAGGCTTCTAAAATTGCAATAACTTTTAAAATTACACAAGATATATTTTCGAAGTAAAAAGGATTACAATAAGAATTTAATTTCTTATATAAAAAATTATAGCCGATAACCATCTTTTAAGGAATGGCTAAAAAACCTAATAAATAAAAACACTCCTTTTCAAATTGTTGCAGATTTTGAGTCTTTTGGTTTCTGTTTTTACATTTTTGATCGATGAATTTTGATTCAAAAGCCAAGATGTCAAAAAAAAAATGTAAAGAAGGCGTAAAATTGTAGTTGTAAATATTGTTAGAGTTTTTTACCAGTAAGTTAAAAAGGGCTATGTTTTGGTTTAAGTTATGTATAATAAACTATAATTTCCAAGAAACGTTTGTATTTCAAAACTCTGGCTTCTGCAGTTAGGAGAAATTGCAATTTTCAAAGTGTGGTACTAAGTTTTGAAGGCCAGTGTAGATGATAGATTATTGTACGTGTCGTTAAATATAGTAATGATCAGCATGTGCATTCTTCTAATGCCTAATCGCATCAGCTATTTAGGTTCATCTTCATTAATAGAAAAGGTAATAAAATGCAATATTGTGATCGAGGTTATACTTTATTCGCTGGCGTCTCTTTATCTCTTATCATTTTCAAGATATAGGTAATCAAAGTTTCACATTATTTCTTCAGGTAGTAAGCAGCGTAGGGGTAGGCAGAGTATGCGGCGAGTGGAGCGGTGTATGCGGAGTAGGCGAGCGGCGCGGTGTACGCGGCCCCCACCGGCGCGGTGTACGCGGCCGCCACCGGCGCGGTGTACGCCGCCGCAACCGGCGCCGTGTACGCGGCAGAGTACAGCAGGCCGGGCTTGGGCTCAGCCATCGCTACTGCCATCATGCAAATGAATACGAACTGAAAAGAAAAAACACATAATTAATAAAGATATTCAACTAATGAATCTGTTATAGAAGTAGAAATCTTTTCACTTAGTCAGAACCACTAAATTATAACCCTAGTGGCGAATATCTACAGCAATCAGGAATTAAATTGCTGTCGTTAATCCACTAAACATTATTTTAATACACTGCACATTCACAAAATTACTGGGATTAAATCTTAAATTTTTTGTGAGTGACCAAGTAAGCAATAACGTTGACTCACGTATTTGAACATTTTGTTTGTTGTTGTCACTGAACTGCTGATGCACTGAATGATATCAAAGATACAGTACCGACCAACTTTATAGTAAAAACGAAGGACGGTGGACGTAATGTGGTAGAGGTTAGGCGTGGTTTGGGTGGACAATGCGAAACGAATATCAATCACTGAGTTAAGTTCAACCGAAAGTGTTAAGGAAATTCTCACACGTTGCAAAGCATTTTCTAAGGATCATTTCAGACAGACCAGTATTGGCAGTTGTAAGGAAGGCTCATTAGGCTGCAGGTGCCTGATTCTTTGTATTTTAATTCTTTAATTTCTTCAATTTTATTTTAATTTTATTCTAGTTTCAATTATTGTTTAGGGTTCCGTACCCGAAGTTTGCCAAACGGAACCCATTACTAACCCTTCGCTTTCCGTCCGTCTGTCTGTAAGCAGGCTGTATCTCATGAACCGTCATAGGTAGACAGTTGAATTTTTCACAGATTGTGTTTCTATTGCCGCTATAATAACAAATAACAATAATTACATTTAAAATTCACAAAGCTAGTTATTCGAGCTAGGATGCCAAGGTAGTGCTAGTAAGCTAGAGCTTGTAGGCATGTCTGACTGTGTATACAGAACTTTCCTTATTTTTAGGATAGTAATTAAAGCTAATGAGCACGATAGTAACCCGGGTCTAAATTTGAGCTAGCTCGCTTGCTTTCAATAGCATAGTAGTGACGACTTAGTCACTCGAGTAAAAGTTACTCGAGTGACTAGTAGTTAGTGGCTTATAGCATCATGTAAACAACTCTAGCATGATAGTAATCCAGAATATTAGTGGCTTGCTAGCCTATTTTGAAAAACTAGCCTCGAGTATCTCGTGCAATTTAACTTTAAAACACTAGTTGAAGTTTGATTAAAATATGTGAAGAATAAAGCCCCATTTACACGGTGCAAGTTAATTGCCTGTGGCATACCTACCATAAAATTGAGCAATAATTGGCACTGGCACCATCTAAATCAACACGTCCAATTGTTGCACGGGGCATGTTAGTTGTAAAAACTGGTATACGTGTAAACAGCACGTAAAATAAAATCGCATTTGATACTTGAATCAATTGTACAAAGACATGCAACTCTATGTTTAGACGAAGCAAAACATGCATGCAATTATCACCTTGCAATAATTGCCTTGGTTTAAACAGAAGTCGCATTCAATTATTGCATGCCATTTCATGGAAATCTTACGCGTGTAAAAACACTTGTATGCAATTCTTGAAAGGCAATAGGTTGAACGTGCTTAATGGCATGCGATTATTGCTCTTGAACGTTGCAGAAACTTGCACCGTGTAAATGGGGCTTCACACTCGACTTACACTCAACCTCTATCTACCGCGGGTTCGATTCCAACACAAAATGTTTTTATCAATTAGTTTTTATTCACGAAGATATTGCTTTTATCTTCTCTATTATCTTGAGAGAATTTTTAAGATTGTTCAATAATTTAATTTAAATTGACATTGTAATCTGTCCTATTGATCTGGTGGCATATTATTCTACGAAAGCAGTTCTATATAGATCATTAGAAAAACTTCGTTATTTAATAATATGATAAAATAAATACATATCTTCTCTTAGATATCCCTATTTTATTAAGAATTTTGTTACTTCGTTCTAAACGTTAAATTCACACAAAATTGAATTCTGTCCAATCATGTTTGATTGGTTCTTGTAAACAGGAAATATAAGATTGTACTCTAGAATAATGTTACTAATTCAAACAGAATATTGCATACGGTATTTTTAAGACATACTTTTTAAGTTTTGATATGCCTAATGATTTT
The DNA here is from genome assembly GCA_949152455.1 of Lithophane leautieri. Lineage (NCBI taxonomy): Eukaryota > Metazoa > Arthropoda > Insecta > Lepidoptera > Noctuidae > Lithophane > Lithophane leautieri. Next base: position 9,441,556 of record OX424472.1, on the reverse strand, counting down.
GTGTGCGTATGGATTGAGGAGCCATGTCTCATATTTAAACGTGGGTACTGCCAATATTTAGTATTAAATTGATTTTGTAGCCGCGATCCTAGAATTATTAGTAAAACCCTGAAAAAGTTACAGGGCATTTAAGGTGGCTCCTCAATTCAGACGTCTAGAATGTTTATTTTATTAATATCTTTTGAAATACTGAATGTGTAAGATGTTGGAGTACGCCAATATTAAGTAGAAATTTCTACGAAATATTGATGCTATTGTTATCCGAATTGATGAACTACTTTAGTCTGTAGCTACGTACATATTTTATTTACACCGTCTGGATTGAGGAGCCACCTTAGAACTCGAAAATTAGCCGACAGATCTTATTGAAAAATTTGTAGGATTTAGTAGTAATTTTGGGTAATCTATAGTACGCCAATATTTAGTAGAAATTTCTACAAAATATAGATGCTATCGTTATCCGATTTCATCAACTACTTTAGTAGCTACGTACATATATTTTATTTGGATTTTTGAAAAATCAATGTATTGTAGCTATCTCAAATTTAGCCGTACAAAACCCATTTTTTTTTGTATAGATAACCCAAAAGTATGAGTAAGAATTAATTGCTAAGATTTTTGCATCTTATAGCTCATGAGCAAAGGTAACTAAATATTTTTTATATTTTTTATTGCTTTCATACAATTTTCTTTGTTATTATGTACCAAGCAAAGTTGTAGATTTCTGATTAACAACCATTTGGTTTCAGGTTTTTGGCAGCAGTGAAGTCAGATACAAAGATGGTAAGGTATATTAAATTAAAAAAATATATAGATATGTATTACAATTTATTCATTTGCATTTTCTTGTCCGTCAACATTATTTCTTCAGATAATAAGCGGCGTAGGGCGAGGCGTAGGGGTAGGCGGAGTATGCGGCGAGTGGTGCGGTGTATGCGGAGTAGGCGAGGGGCGCAGTGTAGGCGGCCGCCACCGGTGCGGTGTACGCCGCCGCTACCGGCGCCGTGTACGCAGCAGAGTACAGCAAGCCTGGCTTGGGCTCAGCCATCGTTGCCACCAGCATGCACACGAATACGATCTGCAAAATATAAAGCACCATTGATTTCACATTTTACTATTCCTTTATCATTTTATCAAAAGAGTTGACGTTGGATTCAAGTCTCTTCTCTGATTAGAGCGATTGCTGATTGACTTTCAAAACTGGAAGAAATGGCACTACTTATTTAGAAGGTAATTTCACTTTTCCTTTCACTTTCACTCAATTCTTAATATTGCAATCCAGGCCTTAAAATTAACTTGTTTTGTTTTTATTTGTAATACGCACCATATATTTGAACATTTTGATTGTTTTCACTGTGATACTGCTGCACTGAATGATACGGCAGATGCGATTGCTACGAATTTTATAGTAACTTGAGAAGGACGAATGCACGCAACGTGAAGTTAATCGAGAACGCAACTGTGCTCTGAATAATCATTAGTTTCCTTCAAACAAGAGTGTCGATGAATAAATTGACAATTGAATTTGACTAATGTGAGAAATAAGTAAGTTGTTTTAATTAATTAGTCGTATTAATATAATAGAGACACTTATAACGAGTGGTCAATTCAGATGTATACAATGTGTTTTAGCCTTCACTGCCCTGATTTGACGCCAAATTTTGCAGTTGTCTATTATTTAGTTAAAATGCGGTAGACCATGATCACCGCAATACTTTCAGTAATTTTATCCTGAAATTCTTAAACGAATTTTAAAACGTCCTAACTTTTCTAACAAATCATTATAAGTTACGAATACCATTGATCACTGAGGATTTCTAGACACGTTCTGCCTTTTTTTTTTGAGGGGTTATCTAATGGAATGTGTCGTGGTCAAGCCGGAATACGAAAAACACAATATTTGTGACTTTGTTAGTGGGATACCTAATAAAGTATGCGAAAACTTAATGAAATACACGACGAAAAGCAATCGCCTTTTTAAGAATAAAACAAGAGCAGATTAAGCAGGTCTTATTCACCGTATAAAATTGCTAAGCCTGAATAATTAATATACATAATTATCTAAAAATATCCGGTAATTTCCGTTTGTAGTAAAAATAGTCTTAATTTTAAGTTTAATACTTCTTACTTGGCCACCCAGTATGAGCTGATGTAGCCGTTTATTTTTATCAATGTCAGTAGCGCATCGATAGAACAAAATAGCAAAATGTTTTTTTACTATAAAAATCTTGATTTACGTAATTGTCTGCTTATGACTTATATGACAATCTTAATTACCTAGATGTGGTGAATGCTATTAACATTTAGCCTGTGTTGATGATGAAAAAGAAAGATAGAATAAAGTTTATTTGGACACAGTTCATGAAACACAAAATACAAATAACAAAAAAAAGTATTATATTGTTTTTAAAACAATAGTGTGTGCCTCACAGCTGCGCCAAAAAGGTTCATTTCAGCATTAATGCCAGACAGATACTGTCTGACGCTGGTTTTCGAATGAACCCATAAGGACAAGTGACGGGAAGTACATACATGAGAGATGTTCATAATTCATTAATCATTTTCACTGGACTATTAGGATAATTAAAATCTGTATGAAATACATTGCATATTAATTTACATTCAAGTATTTTTTTGTAGTCAAATTGTATTTTAGGTTAATCAAATCATATTTAAAGTTTCCAATAAAAAAACGACTAGAAATACAATGTTATCTTACAAAGGTCTTAAAATCTAAACGTCACTGTATTCTACAGAATATTGCATTCTTAGCGACTGGTGCATCTTATTTTAATAATATACTTACAATTAATTTAAATGACTAGTCATCATTTCATCGTTTTGTAACTTGATTTCGCTGCCACATCAATAGATTCGGCTTGACTCTATTTTCGGGTTGATGGCAGTCAACATTCAAAATAGGTGGCGATTGAAAATAGCACCATTATTGTGAGGAAACAATCATTGGAAAATGATCTTCTATATTTATAACAAAATAGTATCAAATTCAAAATTGAACATTGAATATTTAAAAAATATTAAAAAGTAATTGCTACGAGATGTAATATCGAGTTTGATGCCGAAAATAGTTTTTTTTGTTTTTTTTTTTGTTCGTCTGTCTAGATGTACCTATATTCGAAAAAAAAAACAGATAATTGCCACAGTTTTCAAGTAAAATTTTCGTCGTCGTACTATAAAGCAAGTCTGAGACCAAACTAGAGTCACGGGGATATTATTTCGTTGCAGCAGGGCTTAGTCATTATTAGCTGGTCTTGAATCTTGATGTGTAGAAATTGACATATTGTCCATGTGATGACGTCTATGTTCCGCACGAATTAGTAATCGATGGAAATCATGAGATTTTTATAAGGTTTTGTGTAGAACAAAACGTTTTAAAAATCTACTGATTTAAATACTGGATTATTTTAAACTATGGTTTTACTCATTCATTGTCATAAGTATCGCGGACAGCAATGTTTTAATAAACCTGACATTTATTTATAGTTTTAGAATTCGCTAATACTATTATCCATAAGCAGCAATAGGTTGACGGTCGATGGCCGTCCGTTAATGACGAGAAGCATAATTTATTTATTTGAATGGCTTTCTTTGGTAAGCCCCTAAGGGGTTTAGGTAAAGTATCGTATAAGTACCAATAGATAAATTAAAAACAATTTAGAGGTAATAATCTTATCATTTATTCGTTTGTGTTTTTATATCGTGAAGATTGACTTATTTGCGTAGGTAGTAAGCTGCGTATGGAGAGGCGTAGGGGTAGGTGGAATATGCGGCGAGTGGTGCGGTGTACGCGGCAGAGTACAGCAAGCCGGGGTTGGGCTTAGGCTCGGCCACAGCAACCGTCATCATGCAAGCGAGGACTAACTGGAAAATAATAAACACAATTAATTTCACATGTAAGCGGGAGAGTACAGCACTTCGGGCTTGGGTTCAGCCACGGTCACTACCATCATGCAAGCGAGAGCCATCTAAAAAAGATAGAACCAACTAAAGAAGATATTATAACTTCTCTCTTTTTACATTATACGTCAATGTGGTAGGCAATGGCTACAAATATTTTTATTGAGGTTTTTGAATGAAGGGTATCTATTTTAAGCGGATAAGTCTTTTTTAGGGATCCGTACCCAAAGTGTGTCAATCTGAACCCTATTACTAAAGTCTCCGCTGTCCGTCCGTCAGTCTGTCTGTCAGCGGCCTGTATCTCATGAACCGTAATAGGTACACAGTTGAAATTTTCACAGATTATGTATTTTTATTGCCGCTATTACAAAAAATAATATAAAATGAAAGGGGTACAAGACATGAGAAACCAAAAACGTGTTTTTTTCGGCGTTTTTTTGCTTAATATTGTACGGTGGTACGGAACCTTTCGTGTATGCCTCCGACTTGCACTTAGCCGGTTATTATGTGATAATATAGCCAATACAGCCCAGAAAAAAACTTACAAGTTTGAACATTTTGTTTGATCTTGTCAAGGAGCTGCTATAAACTGAATGATATCAAAGAACCCGCAGCAACCAACTTTATAGTAAATGAAGAAGGACATTGCACGCAATGTGAGCAAAGAACCGTTCTCGAAGCGGTGCCATGCATCGAATACCAATCAGCTGGCCTCAGCAGAATGTGTTAATGAAGTGCAAGTGACCTTAAAATGCTTTCCTTTTCGATGTGAATGCGAATTAATGCACAAAACTTTACGGTTTACAAAAGCTTGTGCTAATAATGTTTTGAGGTCTGGGTCAATCATTTGGGGTTTGGTAGCCAGAGATTTACTGCTGATGGTCAGCTGGGCGAACGAGAAGTGGTGTGTTCCAACCCCACCTGATGAATTCTATTTGGAAACAGGAGTACTGGTAACGTGTAGTACGTTACCATTACTCCACATGATTATGTAAATATGTAGTATTTTTATTATTTGGTACAGTGTTGTATGTCAACAATCCTACTATAATATAATATATAATAATATTATAAATGTGAAAGTTTGTGTGTTTGTGTGTTTATGTGTTTGTGTTTGGATGTTTGTTACTCAATCACGCAAAAATGGCTGAATGGATTTGGATGAAATTTGGCAAACAGATAGTTTATAACCTGGATTAACACATAGAATACTTTTTATCCCGATATTCCCACGGGATCGAGACTTACGCGGGTGAAACCGCGGGGTGCAGCTAGTAATAAAATAAAGTACCTAGTGCTTTACTTTTTTCGTCATTATTTCAATTGTGCCTAAATTGTTTTATATACAAGAATTACACTCAACTGCTCATGACTTAACTTTATTTTCGCATTCAAGGAAACACGAAACCGAACGAACCTTAAATATGCATAAAATTATTTAAATCCCTGTCATTCGAGCATTCTTAAAAAAAATAATTGTTAGTTACTCGAAACGACATTCGAATTTTAATTAAAAAGTCCTCGATAGTACGACAAAATAATAAAAAAATCCATGTTTAAGCCTGATCCCTACAGTTTAGGGATCTGAATTCATTTCCTATAATGAAATTGAAAGTAGACGAGTCATAGACGTTTTTGATTGAAGGAAACTAACTCATTATTATTCTTTGTGCGGCGTGGTGGCGAGCTCCATTATCCTCAGGTTGCGTACAAGTATGCGGCCTTCTTGAATTACTATAAAATTCCTAGCAGTCGTATCATCTGTATCATTCAGTGCAGCACTAGCTCAGTGAAAACAATTCAAGATGTTCAAATGTATGGTAAGTATTTTTTCAGATTTGTAGAACATGACAGTCAGATTTAATGCAATAGCAGGACACAAAAAAAGCGGTACAAATTTTTATTAATATTAAAATATTAATTATTTTCCAGATCGTATTCGTTTGCATGCTGGTGGCAGCGATGGCTGAGCCCAAGCCCGGTCTGCTGTACTCTGCAGCGTACACGGCACCGGTGGCGGCGGCGTACACTGCGCCGCTGGCGGCCGCCTACACTGCGCCGCTCGCCTACTCCGCATACACCGCACCACTCGCCGCATTCTCCACCTACCCCTACGCCTCGCCCTACGCCGCTTACTACCTGAAGAAATAATTTTGACACGATGTACGACACCTGCAACCGCATAAATTAAAATAATAAGCATAATATACCATATATTTTATTTCCATACAACATTGACAGTAAATATTTATGTTCAAACTGTGAAGAATGTACTGCCTGCCCTATTTCATCATAGTTTCTGTTCCTATTTATCTTTTCTTTAAAGTAGTGGTTAACTACTATGTAAATAAAGGTATCAAAGAACCAAATAAAGATGTGGGTAATCTGCATAGAATTCTGAATAGCACCTTTAATAAATCTAAGCCTTATCAAGATACTGAGATCACAAATGAGCACTGCCAATTGGATCCTATCCAACACAGTGCCCAAAAAGGCCTTGAGTTACTCACCTCTGTAGTCACTTGAGTAGGCAAAGAATCAGTATCAAATGATGTAGTCATAACTAGGAAGACCTAAGCTAACGATAGCTAGGGATCGATTTGAACTCTCGTCACAACTGTTACAGAGACCCTAGTATTTATATGTCGCAGCCATCTGGTAAATAAGCCAGCCAATTGGATGCCTAGGCCGATAGTTAATTAAACCAGAATCATTTGAACGTTTAACAACTTGGCGTATTGAATGTCAGCTCTTTGAAGATGACTGATCAAAACTCAGCCAAATGGACTCAAATGGTGAAAAAAATTCAACTTGCAAGCAAGCAACTTGAAAATAGTGCTCGCCGGTCGCTGCCGCGGCACCGCTCGCTCCGCTCACTCGGCTCGTGCAGCACACAGCTATTATCAATATCGTCAAGATATATTTCCCTGAAGCTACTCATACAGGTTGCCTTTTTCATTTAGCGCAAAATTTGTGGCGGCAAATAAAGAAATCAGGTTTAACTTCAAAGTACGGTAATGACAGCAAGTTCTCTCTTGAACTTCGCCACATAGTTTCGAACATACTATCTGGCATACTATTGATCTAATGAGCAATCGCTGTACGGTTTTTCGCATAAACGTTACATCGCACCAATAAAGCATCAATGGAATAAAACATCGTACAACTGAATTATCGACACACCGTGTTCGATATAATAAAAATCGAATAATTAACTTTCGAAATCAAATAGGGGACCCGCTGTATACTAAGTAAACGTCAACGGTTATTGAATCGAAAAAACCAACTATCCTATAACATTTTTGCAAGTAAAATTAGTATCACCAATAGATATGAATAAAGTATTAAAGGTAAGTAAATATTGTATGCGAAACGAATATTTTGACTTTTGTTCAAATTTATGTTACGTTTAGGAATCGACAACCCGTCCTGAGCAAGCGTGCTGATCAATGCCATGTATTATCTGTACTTATAAGAAGAGGCTTTTATCCTGGAGTGGGACAATAATAGGATGCTTATTATTGTTATTAAGTACTCTGCGCGTTCTTGCCTAGGCCCCAGCTCGATTGGTGCAGGCGTTATATACAGGATGTTAAATAATTTGCGTGCCATAGCTTCAGGATGAACTCACCCAGAAGCTATGGCACGCAAATTCTTTCAATTCTTTCTCAGTATCGATAAAGGAACCCGTAAAAAATAAAAATATAGTACATTACTGCCGTAGCCAGTAATAATGGGATTGATAGACGATCGTGAAAATGTGGGCCGAGGCGAAGCCGAGGCACACATACGTGAGTCCATCAATTCCTGATTGCGACCAAGGCTTGTATAGTACTTTTCTCAAATATTGCGCAGAAATTTAAACTGAGTAAATTAAATAAAAATTCCAGAATCAATGACCAACTACTACAATTTTCATGCGCCAATATGTACATTTATTTCTTCTTTACTTTAAACAGTTCTATTTGCAAGCCAAATCAAAATTTAAATAAAAGCAACCTCCTTGGTTGCCATGTGTTGAAGTGAAGAGTTCGTTCCTTTTTTCATAGTAATTTATTTGGCCGCTAAACACGCCAGATATGGATTTTCATAGTAACTTTGCTGGCTGCATCGTCACTTGTTTTTGACCAGTACAGCAATTTCGATATAACTCGAAGAAGGTTGTCAAACTACTGCTCGAATTTCCAAGCATGTCTGAGAAAAAATTATTTTAATTTGCTATTTTAAGTTAGTACCTAGGTACTAAATTAGATTGATCTTGCAATAATTTTTGCATGGTTTTTTTTTTCCTGGTTTCCTTTATCGATACTGAACCTACCCCTAAGCTATGGCACGCAATTTCTTTAACACCCTGTATATTTATTTGCCTTCCGCAGCACTACGTCAGCTACTTGTAAAGATTATATTCATACACGTATTAAGTATTGGTATAAGTATTGCTTAAGAATAATTATTTCAGGAAAGAGTTGTTTATAATGTACGTACGATTTTATTTCCAACTTAATTAACACCCATAAAGGTATCAATTTCCTTCTAAAGAAGAATAAAGTAACAAAAGCTGGGGCGTTTTGGTACCTTGGTACTTTTGTACACGCTCAACTGGCTATAAAACATCGTTATTTATAGGTAAACAGTTATTCCTTATATATTATAAAACAAAGTTCTCCGCCGCGTCTGTCTGTCATCCTGTTTGCGATAAACTCAATGCACCGATTTTCATGCTGTTTTCACCAATGGATAGAGTGGTTCTCGAGTAAGGTTTTAGTATATAATAACCGTCATCCATGCGGGCGAAGCCGCGGGCATCAGCCAGTAAATGATATAAATCTAATCAAACCCGGCGTGGCCTCCATCTCCATCTAGCTGTTCAACACTTTCCATGGCTATTCAACCACTTTATATCAGGCCTGGCTGTTCAACCACTTTCCATCAGGCCTGGTAGTCTAGACGCTTGAAAAACGTAAAAATATCCTTATTATGATGAATAGGATACTTTTCTTGTCAGATTTTTTTTTGGTACCTACTTGAATCTCCAAGGAGATCCCAGCCAAAGTGGAATAAAAAAGTAAATATGTCTAAACTTAACACGCAATTACTCCTATTTCGATTACTCAGCTACTTAGAAGGGGCAGTAGTCGATTCATTAACTGAAGTGAACCTACTGTTGGTTGAAGTAAACTCATTGCTATTCGTTGCGCGGTATCAAGCTCGGTGGACCTCACGTTTAGTGCGTTCGGCCTTCTGATATTACTATAAAGTCTCTGGGTGTCACATCTTTCTTATCATTCAGTGCAGCACTAGCTCAGTGAAAACAATTCAAGATGTTCAAATGTATAGTAAGTATTTTTTCAGATTTGTAGAACATGACAGTCAGATTTAATGCAATGGCAGGACACAATAAAAGCGGTACAAATTTTTATTAATATTAAAATATTAATTCTTTTCCAGATCGTATTCGTTTGCATGCTGGTGGCAGCGATGGCTGAGCCCAAGCCCGGTCTGCTGTACTCTGCCGCGTACACGGCGCCGGTGGCGGCGGCGTACACTGCGCCGCTGGCGGCCGCCTACACTGCGCCGCTCGCCTACTCCGCATACACCGCACCACTCGCCGCATACTCCACCTACCCCTACGCCTCGCCCTACGCCGCTTACTACCTGAAGAAATAAAGAAATAAGTCGATCTTCACGTTGTAATAACACAACTGAATAAATTATAATAGTTATATACCTCAATATTGTTTTTAATTTATGGTTAGAACTTTTTATAACAAAATATTGCTTAGCTATGACAGTTACATAGTACCACCATAATATACAAATACTAGAAAACATAGCCCCTTTTTACTAAGATAATTATGCTTGTAACCGAATTGTACGAGTAATACCTAAATGTATGGTTAGATGAAATTAATAATATGAAAGAAAACATCTTCATTGATTTTAAGATTTCAATGCATCGATTACTAATTCGTGTGCATTACAGGAACAGTGTGTCAATAAGTATAGGTAGTTCATGACTAGCTAAATAAAAGCCAAGCCAAGCAAACAAAATCAATCATACTACACTATGGAATTTATGGAAATTTTCCTTATAAAGTGTATCTATCTATGACTTGATCACAATATTTAGATTATTGAATCTATTATTTTAACCTCTACCCTACACTCAGAATTTCTACGTATATCGCAGGTTCTCAGACAAACACCTTACATGCAATACCCAGATCCACAACTAGCTGAATGCTGATATTATAAAGATAGGGCTTATAACTACCTACTGAAGTAAAAATAACAATTAAATTGTAGATTCACTTAAAGCCTTTACGGAACCCAAAGAAGCTGGATTCGGAAGGCGTAGGACCGGTCGTTGTTGCGATAATTAGCAGGGACCTATATCCTGCAGTGGAAATCTTACAACAGAAATAATGATAAAATATATGAAGAATGATATATGATACATAGGTATCATATACCCTTAGTTTTAAAAAGACATATCACTTACTGCATGCATAACTCATATTGAAAACCCAAAAAACAAAAAAAAGGAAATTCTACGACCTTCAAAAAATGGTAGAATTGTCTTTTTTTTTGTATTTGGCACATTATCCTTCTTATTCATAAAAGTTGCTAAACTTAGAGTGCGTTTCATCAAATAGTTCCTTTGCAGTAATGTTGGCTCTGCTATTAAATTTTAAAAACGGACCTACTAATTTGCACCTTATCGGCGTAGCTCCGTATCGTATTCGTATTGGTCCTAGAACAGTGGAGCCCACAATATGGCGTAGGACCTATTTGATGAAACGCTCTCTAAGAGACACACGTTTAAACGTCGAAAATGTATGGTTAAACCGGCTCTAATCATTACTTACCTTTAAGCAGCGTTTATGAATAAGGGGTAGAACCATATAACAACCTAAAATTAATTATCTTAATATAACAGATGAACTATCCATTAAGTATATACCTCTTATTATTAACAAAACGCCTGAAGGTTATTCCATCTGGCCAAAGGTTTTCATCTAAATATAATGAAAGATTAGTTTTAGAAACTAACATTTTGTAAGCATTATAGTAACTATCATGCTTCATTATAATCTTTTTAACACACTTTCACTTGTTTTATTATTTATATATTGCACAATGTCATTCTCCGTGGCCTCCTTGTGAACCTTTGATATAAATAAAGGGATTTTTATTTCTGCAGCCTTAAAGTTGGTATCCACATTGGTTACCGATTTACCAATTTTCTCCACAATTTTATTACGGAGCCGGTTCCTCTGTGTACTTGACCATTCTTGATTACCATTGACAGGTTTCCAGGTTTCCCATTTTTCAAAACCTTAGCCATAGTTTTGTTTTCAGGCTGGATTTTAGTCTGTCTGTCACATTCACAATTATTTTGTTTACATTTACATTCAATGCCGCCGCCGTCTTGCTATTATTGCTGACAGGGCTCGGTCCAGATTGCTGCGGTTCAATTTTATCACGCTCGAACGTTCCAGGTACAGATTCGCTTTGCGACGAAGCAGAACTGCTGGTCGTCCCTAGAGAGATTTGATTGTCTGTCGCTTATGTTGAAGGAGACGACACATTATAAGTAATAATCACATTTTATTTACCATAGTTAAATTCAATTGACAGTCATCGACACTGTTCACTGAAAGAAACTAATGATTATTCAGAGCACAGTTGCGTTCTCGATTAACCTCACGTTGCGTACATTTGTCCTTCTTAAGTTACTATAAAATTCGTAGCTATCACATCTTTCGTATCATTCAGTGCAGCAGTAGCTCAGTGAAAACAATCAAAATGTTCAAATATATGGTGCGTATATTATATCAGACAAGAACAAGTCAACTTTAAGGCCTGGATTGCAGTATTAAAAATTTAGTGATTAGCTCAAGTAGTGGTCCCATAGACCTGGGACTTTTCCCAGTCAGTCAAATAGGCCTTTACTGCAATCTGACATCTACTTGTTGGAAAAATGTTAGAGTAGTAAATGTGAAACTAATGGTGTTTAATATTTTCCAGTTGGTCCTAGCTTGCATGATGGCGGTTGCCGTGACCGAGCCTAAACCCAAGCCCGGATTGCTGTACTCTGCCGCGTACACGGCACCGGTGGCGGCGGCGTACACCGCGCCGGTGGCGGCCGCCTACACTGCGCCGCTCGCCTACTCCGCATACACCGCACCACTCGCCGCATACTCCGCCTACCCTTACGCCTCGCCCTACGCCGCCTACTACCTGCGAAAATAATCTAGCTATGAGGAGAATCGATATACGACCAAATAAATAATACCTAATTTATTTCTCTTGTTTTCTTTTTAATTTTACTAAAGTAGACCACAATGGTTATGCTTATGACTCCTAAAGAAGAAAATATATTCGTCTTTGTTCCTAATATGATTTTCCTTTAATTTTTGGGTTCTGTACCCAAAGAGTAAAACGGGACCCTATTACTAAGGCTATGTACGTCTGTCTGGCTGTCTGTCCGTCCGTCGGTCCGCGGCATAGCTCAGAGACTGTTGGTACCAGAAAGCTGTAATTTGGTATGGGTATACATATATATCACGCCGTCAAAGTGGTAAAAATCGTAGGAAATATTTTTCTTAGGGTACTACCTGCCCTACACGTAAAGTGGGGATGGTCTTTTTTTTCTCGTCGATCCCATGGTGTGGGGTATCGTTGGAAAAATCGTTTAAAAATAATGTGAGTTTCTCAAAACCATTTTTGGATTCAGGGATCCGTTTGCTAAATATTAAGCTTTAAATTGCTAATTTTTGTTAGAGTCAAGTGTCCCCCCCCCTGCCAGCTAAATGGTTGGTTTTGGATATGTGAAAAAAATCACGGCAGTAGTATATATAACGAAATTAAAATGAAAACTATCACCTAAAACCTAAAACTACCACAAGTCACCGAGTAATAATCGACCAACTTAAATTTGCAGTTGCAAAAACATGTTTTCCCATACATTCTGTATGGGAGAACATGTTTTTCAACTACAATGTTAAGTTTGTTCTTGGCTATTTCGTACACCAAATTTTAATGCTTAATTTATTCACGTAATACATTATATTCATACACATACTAGAAACAGCTATTCATTAGATAATAATAGTATTGTTAAATAGATAGAGTATAGATGTAAACTTTATTCTGTGTATAGATGTAGCTCATACATGGACGAATACGGACTCTACTGTTTATATCTTTAAACTAGCTGCTGCCCGCGTCTTCATCTGCGTGGATTTCGTACTTTCCTCTAAAAACTTCAACAACCCATCCATCCCTTTGAAAGATAGCTTTCGAAAATTAATATTTACGGTCTTTAACATTTATTTACGATCTTTACCTCTTAAACTTTATTACCATTTTACACCCCGTTAGAAGCAAATTTTTGAAAAACCCCGAAACACGTTCTTTTTTATTTTTTGTTTTAAGTATTAGTACCGTACCAAATTTCGAGTTAATCCGAAAGCGCGATATTTTTTTTAATTACTTTGACACCCCGTTATTCCTCAATGGTAAAACAATTTCCAAGAACTTTTTCTTTGTGGATGCAGACGTCATAATAACTATGTGTGCCAAATTTCAGCCCAATCCGTTCAGTGGTTTGAGCTTTGATATCGACTACCCCTTTTTACCCCGTTAGGGGTAGTTTTTTTGAAAAACGCTGGTACATGTTGTTCTTTATTTTTGGTTTTAAGTATAAATACAGAGTTTCGAGTTTCGGCACGCGCGTTAAAATTCTTCCATAGAAAATTTTACACCCCCTAATCCCTGTTCAGGGGGTAGTTTAGTAAAACTAAAAATGAAAAACTTTATAATTTACTTAGATAAATATTCGTGCCAAGTTTTCAACTCAAGGAATACGAATTTCATACAGTCGAAATCCCCCTTTTCACCCCCTTAAAGGCCGAATTTTCAAAAACACTTTGTCATTGGATGCCTACCTCCTTATAATTATCTGTGTGCCAAATTTCAGCCCAATCCGTTCAGTGGTTTGAGCTGTGATATAGACTACCCCTTTTTACCCTGTTAGGGGTAGATTTTTGAAAAACCTTGATACACATTATTCTTTGTTTTTGGTTTTCAGTATAAATATTGAGTTTCGCGTTAATCGGACCGCGCGTTAAAATTCTTCTATACAAACTTTGTCACCCCCCAATCCCCGTTTAGGGGGTAGTTTAGAAAAACTAAAAATGACAAACTTTATTATTTACTTAGATAAGTATTCGTGCAAAATTTGAATTAGATTGAACCAAGGAATCACGTTGTCCCATACAAACTGCCCCCGTTTTTCGCCCCCTTAGGGGTAGAATTTCGGAAAATCTTTTCTTATCGAAGGCCTACGTCATACAAGGAACACATCCTTCAAGTTTCAGGTCTCTACAATCAGCGGTTTAGGCTGTGCGTTGATTCGTCAGTCATTTTATATGTATTGATAATTATTGAGAGTACAATGGCGGTCTTTACACTGCACAAACTGCACGCTGACAGTGATATCTACAAGAGTAATATCTGAAAAGTCAAAATGTTGGAGCTTGTTAAACAAAACTTCTAATTATCATACAAAAATGTACCTACCTATGCATACCTACCTACTTACTTATCTTTTAATCCAAGTCTAGACATCTACGCAAATTAAAACCTGTCTTTGCGTGTGTCCACGCAAGTATGTAATAACAAGTTACACGTGGTCCCGACACGCGCGTGAACTTGAAAGTTTTTTTAAACTTTTAGCCAATTCTTACCAGCGATCAATCATTCGGTCGGTTCGATTGAAACCTTGACAGATATCAAAATTATGGTTTATTTGCTCCATTAATTTCTATTTTGTGTTTCTCCTGTCTAATTTCAATTTTCAGCTATTTGACCCTTAAAATGTATGGGATTTAATACGAAAACTTTTTGGACCGAAGTTCTTTTACGCGGCTAGTAAACTTTCAGAAAATGTAACACTAAAAGCGTTCATACTTGCGACTGTCTTCTTCTAATTCAAACAGAAAGAAAGAGAGAGAGAGAGAAAACGCCGGTAGAAATAAAAGAAAAGAAAAGAGGAAAGTCATTACATTGTCGTAGGAATTGTACACATCATTCCGAGTACACTGCACGCCGAGACAGGGAAATGAAAAAAAAGTGGTGGCTGCGAAAATCTTCAAATTTTTCCTCATGGGTATCGTTTTCATGGTTTTCGAGGGTGCTAAAGCCGATAGTGAGGTCAAAATGAAAATCTGAGAGGGCGGCTGCGAACATTTTCAAATTTTTCTTCATGTGTATCGTTTTCATAGTATTCGAGGATGCTAGAGCCGATAGTGGAGTCAAGATGGTGATTTCTCATCATGGGTATCGCATCCAAAGTTTTCGAGGGTGCTTATGTAGTGACATTATTTTGATTTTGTTTTAAATCCTACGTGAGTAAAACCTTCGTTCCTGACGGGGGTCCCCCGACCCACACGTATATATTCTGTTTTTGTTTTTTGTTACTGTCATTACTTTAGAGATCGTCACAGCTGCAATAGGGAAGATTACTGCCAATTTCTTCCGCTAAATGGTCTGGTCTGGTCACGTCTTCTGTCATCTGTGGTTAGCTAAGATTTTCCCGTGCTTTTACAATCTACTGTTATTATTATTTTCTGTTAGCCGTTCGACAGGAAAGGGTATCAGTGTTGTGCCAGTATGTAGCACAGCGCGGCGCAGCGAGACGTCGCGCAGCGCAGCAGAGCGTGTCTTCCAGTGTTTCCACTTTTAGGGATTTCTCCCCTTTTTTAGGGTAAACTCGTAATTAATGTAATCCGTCTAGTTTTAGTTTACCATGTTAATATTGTGCTATTACCGATTTAATCTGGGTCGATCTGGGTCTGTAATTATTTTTATTTATTTTCTATGAATGGCCGCAACACGTTCAATATGTTTTCAAACTTTTTATAGTCCATTTATTAATAATCATAAAAAAAATCTGGATACATGGCAATGCGATCAGCAGAAAAAGTATGAAATTCACCATGAATTCGTCTATTTCTCCATAAATCATGTACCCATATATTCCTGAGTGATGTTTTCCTTTTTATTTGATGTTTTTCTTCTTCCTCTGCAAGAAGTCCGAATATTACAAGATCCCAGTCTACCATTATAATTTTCACGCGAGCACTCGACTGAACTGCGTCAACTCTACACGAAATCTATACGGAAAAAGTCTCCACAGCGGCTTCAGGCTGCGCCTCGCGGCGTCGCGCTGCGATAATCAGTTCACACCGAGACGAGACGCGACGCGACGATGCTTGAAGAAGCCAGTGGTTTTGCGCCGCGCCGTGCCTCGTTACGCAGCGGTGTGAACGTGGTGTGAACTGACCCTAAGGGTATCAGTGTTGTGCCAGTATGCAGGAACAAAGTTATTCATTAATGAATTCACTAAAAACAACAAACTTCGCAAGAAATGGGAAATTGCTGTAAGCAAGCACTTTGGTTCGTTTTGTTACTATATGAAATCACTGCTGAAATGTTTGTACTACTGAAATAGTAGTAAAGGAGGATCGCGTTCATAGCGCGTCGGGAACAAGTCAAAATAAAATTCATAATTTATAACATTAATAATTTATTTGTTCTCTATCTTGTACTTACTCGTAATAACTAAACTACTACTCATTTGTAGTAAACCGTGTATGGCGCAGATACGGAATAACCGTAGCCGGAGTAAGCGAGCGGAGCGGAGAACGCGAGCGGAGCGGAGTACGCGAGGGGGGCGGAGTACGCTGTAGAGTACGCCGCAGAGTACGCGAGCGGGGTTGAGTACGCCGCAGAGTACGCGAGTGGGGCGGAGTACGCCGCAGGCGAGCTGAGAAACACTTGGGGCTCGGGGGCCGCCACTGCCACTGCCAGCATACAAGCGAAGATGAACTGTGAAATAAAAATCATGGTATCACATCTACAATTTTAACAGTAACCAGTTTTTGCCTCCGTCTTCATCCACATGAATTTTGAAATAGAATAACCGAATACGAGCTCCAACCCTTATTTTTCCTCTCTGAAGAGAGGAATATCCTTTATCTATTTTGAATGTATCTAATGGAATTTCCAAAGGTACCTAGGAGGTTAAAAGGCTAAGCAGATTGAGTAGAGTAGTGGGTGCCTAGCTGAGGCTGAGCGTTGATCTGTCAGACAGGGTCTTATTTTAGTAACAAAGGTTTTAAAACTCGCTGGTCTAGTAGTCGCAAGCGCTACTACTGAGCATGAGGTCTTGGGTTCGATTCCCGGGTCGGGAAAAGAACATTGGGTTTTCCATCAGAAATTTCTCAGGAGCAGCCCTGAGTCTAGATTAGTGCCCAGTTGAAGGCAATGGGCTCATGGTTTGTATGTTTGGTGCCTTATACTGTTAGTGCAAGTTGGTGATTAATAAATAAATAAACTCTAACATAACAGCAGTAGAGCAGTGGTGGCCCAAAACAGCTGCAACTTATGAGATTTAGGTCGTAGGTCTGTTCGAACCCACACAGGCGCTTTACTTTGTGTAAATTATTTCATCACCACTGCTCTAAAAACAGTGAAGGAAAACATCGTGAGGAAACATGTCCTAGAGCCAAAAATTCGGAGACATGTGACATGTACCATCCCGCACTGGGCCCGCGTGGTGGATTACGGCCCACTCCCTCTCACTGAGAGGAGGCTCGCGTCCCAGCAGTGGGAACATTATAGGCTGATTATGCTAAACATAACTGGCGCAATGTGTACTATGACTACAGCTCTGCCTTACCCTTCGGGAATTACAGGCGTGATGTTATGTTATGTTATGTGTGTTGTTTTAAACAAAGTTGTTATTTTAGCAGATATATAATGATAAATGTGACTACGGAAACCATATTCTTTAGAAGAAACCACTGAGTATAACTCACTCATTCTATATTAAGAGGTAATTCTTGCACTTAAAAGTTAAATGGTTATTACCTACTTTCTGTCTCAGAACTAAAATTGTTACAAATAGTACATAAGCTTAAACACTTAATTTATTTAAATCCAAATAATATGCATGTCCACCTAATTAGGCATGACTAAAACAATTACATCCATGGGCCAACAAATGCTCTGTGTAATTGTATTCATCATCATCAATAAGTAATGAGAGAAGCACATCCTTGTTTATGGCTACGTATAGATAAAGAGTGAAATCCTTCATCTTATGCAAAAATTATACTACGTTACTTACTTTACAAATAGTTTGAGAGCTGAATAATTTGTTCACGAAGATTCACCAATTTGGTTCATTAGTGTTAAGATCTGTTTGGCTTAGAAATTATTTTGTTTTCGCCTCTAAGGGAGTGTAATGGAGTTTTAAAGTCGTAGGTATCCACACAACAGTACAACTATTTTCTTGATGTCCCTCGCCAAACTTAAACCATAAACATAACAAACAGAACGGCTGAACGGATTTCGATGAAATATAGAACACGGGTAGAACATGAACTTGGATTACGATTACGACATATCGCATACTTTTCATCCTAATAACACGTTTGTTATGTTTATATTTTAAGTTTGCCGAGGGAAAGAAAATAGTTGTAGTGGACATCAACCTAGTAGTTAAAAACTAATTATTATTTCGAACGTTTTAATAATTTTAACTTACGAGATTTAAGTTAATATTTAAGTAAATAAATACAGAAATCAAGCTTAAACATGCTTAATTACCAAGCAAAGGGATGAAATAATTTTCTTGATAAAAAGATAAGATTTTAATCCACGAAGCAACGAAATAGTTCTAAAATCCATTTCTTGTATATATTATATAATTACTGACAAAAAATTATCATTAATTAAGATTTCCTAAAAACACTTATTAAAATCAGCGAAAAATGATGTAATAATTTACTCACCAATTTGAACATTTTGGAGGTTGTTGTTACTGAGCACTACTGAGCTAAATGATGTTCACTGAGTGTTCGAACGCTTCTTTATAGCGGTGACGAAGGACGGTGCATGTATTGTTAGGATACTAGCCCCATAACGTGACAGATATTACAACGATTAGTTTTCACACCTGTGGATGTCACGAGCACATTTTTTCTTGTCATCGAATTACTGAAAATCTGAACAGCTACAAAATTACGCTGCAGAATATCATAGATTGGTTCATAAAAGGGGTATATGTTATTGATTTTCTAAAAACTTTTTGATCTTCATGTTGATCGCCTATTTTACTCAATGGAAAAAATAATCAATTACATTAAAGTGATAAAAAGTGAAAAAATACTTATCAATATTAGCGTATTGATAATTATTTTTTGGAAATCAAAATTTGAATTATTTGAGGATTGATTAAATAGTTGCCTTCATAATATATGTTACAAAAAGTTGTTGTTGTGAAAAACAGTTATACTCGCTCAAAATATGTAATAAACACGGGTATCGATAAATGGTTAGGTAAGCATAGGCTTCTCGGTTGTCGAAGACTATAGACGAGGAATTGTTGTTAGCCGACGCTTGAGCCTCGTTCCCACGACACGTGCCTGCTCATTCCTTGATTGTTACGTAGGATGAGATGCATGAGATCTTATCACATCACCCACTGTGTAAAGGTCTATTTTATTTTCAGACATTTTATCTAACCAGTCAGTTAACGAACGTAGAACCTTGAATTTCATATTCAGCCAAAATATAGTAGGTAAACTCCGACTCAATTGCAGTTTCAAAGACCATCGTTTCGTTTGCCTGAATTAGCATTATGCAGAAATAGTCAAAGGGTTTAGCTCGTGCAAGCCATAAAGGGCGTGGGCTGCAATAAAAAAATCTCGAGTTTCTTCTTTTTCTATTGAATCAATAGAAAATAGGAAAAACTTGAATATCAATATCAACTCCAGGCATCTTATTGATCATAGATCAATAATAAATATAATTTCATTTTATACTTTGTTCAAATGCAATCCTATAACTTCTAAGTTCTAAGTCTTGCGTAAGTGCTTATCACGCGTAAAATAATTATTAATTTGTTTGGAAGACCAAGGCGAATGGCAATTTAATTATGTTTGAACATAAAGAAAAAGCAGTTTGCATTTGTTGGTCTATCAACAAGACGTAATAATGGAACAAACAGAAATTAAATTACACATTCTGGTAAGTGAAGAATTTTGCCATCATCTTCATATTTGGGATAGGTTCTAGGTTTTTCCTTAGTATATTTGGGGAAAATGAGAATTTTGAGCCACAAAAGGTATAATTGAAAGACAATTGCATGCAGCTCAGATGAGAATGCTAAGAGGGATGTGTGGTGTTATATTACACGAATGAATAGAATAAAGAAAAGAAAGAATAAAAAAAAGGTTTATTTGTCACAGAAACACGTGCATACAAAAAGATAACAGTAATCAGCAATATTAAACAAAATAGACTCATTTCATATTTTTTAATTTCGTTATTACGAAATGAAAGAATATGAAATGTGTATATATAACGCAGTCTGAAAGTAACACCGGTGACTGAAAAGTTGTGTGGAAATCGGTTGTCGTGGTATGGGCATGTGATGCGAAGAAATGAGGAAAATGTCGTCAAGAAAGTTTTGACTATGAATGAATGTGGCGAGTAGGGGAAGACCAAAAAAACGATGGATGGACTGTCTGAAAGATGATATGGCTAGAAAGGGACTGACTACCTAGATGACTAATAGAGAAGTATGGAAGAAAAAGACACGTTGCACCGACCCCAAATAAATTGGGATAAGAACAGGAAAATGATGACATAATTTTGATGGTCACCGATGGATAGCTTAACCTGATGGTTTGACTCTTATGGCTGTTATTACTTCGCCACGTGCTCCTCGGGAAAAGACAGTAACTGTATATGTTGCTTTAAACGTTGTGATAACATAGCTATGACGTACTTTTTATAAGCTTAATACAAGTTTATATTATTAATACCTTAAACCTTAATACCTTAATACTAGTACCTTCAAATAATTTCATATTTACAACTTATACCCAGCTCTTTGTAAAAAGAAGAACCTATGTCTTTATACATAGTACCTGTTATACCTACTTACCTACTATTACACAATTTTCAGTACTTTCTTGTCGCTGTAATCGTCACATGCGAAACTCGTTTCCGTCACTTTGGACAAACCCACAATACAGGAGGAGGTTATGGTGACGGACCAACCTCAAGCGATTCTCAAAGGGAAAAGACATACTATGAGAGATATTCAAAGAAGATTCCGTTAAATGGAGCTCCATTCAGCGGAAAGTACTCACCTGGTCATTATTCCAATCAACTTCCAGTAAATACAGGACGTCTTGTTAGTAGCAGAGGTCTTCAGGCTAAAATCAGCCCTTATTCATCAAACCAAGTACCCCCAGGACGTTTCATAAGCCCATATCCTTCTCGAGTCACTCAAACAGTCAACAACGATGGAACACCGGTGCTTTATGACAAATCTTTATTTGTTAGACCAGGCATGGGATATGCGAACCCCAAGATAGCTGAGAAGGTTCGCATAGATTCTAGGTTACATCCGCTTTATGATGGATCTCAAGTTGTCTACCCATATGATGATCAAAACAGAATTAACGTTTATAACCGAGCGCCGTACCACAAGTTTAAAAGTCCGTCCAGTGGACAAACAAAGGCGAATATACATCCTACACCTTACGGTGGAACTTCCGGATGGAGACACGCAGCCAACAAAAAAGAATCTTTAGCTTACAATGGATATCTGGGAGTTCGTTCTTTTAAAGATAATCCAACTGTTCACGAGAGAGGAGATCTTACGGCTCAAGATATCTTTGCACGGTACGATAGTATTCCCAATAATGGTGACCCAACTGATTATTTGATCGTGAAGAATAGAAACATGGCGGACTATAACTTTTTGTGATGCCCAGTAACCAGAAAATTATATTGTAACGTGTGTGGCCTATATTAAAATTATAAATTGAAATTGAAATTTTAATTGTTGTGTTAAATATTTTCTAACAGATCTAAAAAAACTGATCGCGTTCTCAGCTTACATACGAAATGAAATGAAATAATGTTTATTTCTGTAAGACAGTTTTAAACTTCCCTTCCGCTTTCCTACAGTTGACCTATACAAAAAGTGGGATATAATGTCTATAAGACAAATTTTTGTTCTACAAACGTCTTCAAAAAGCACTAGCAGTTAGTTTATGATCCGGATCTATTGAAAGATAAACGAAGAAAGGGTACTGTTTGCAGCACAAAAATTTTCCGTGTAAGTCTGTCCCACAAGTTCTTCGGTTACTTAGGGGATTATCTTTATAATGTTATAAACAAGGTTCTAAATATTTACACACACAAACCCAGTTGTAAGCAAAAAGTAACTGACTACTTAAAAACTCTTTCCTACGATGACACAGAGTAATTGCTCCACCCGATTAAATGAATCATGCATTCAAAAATTACCTACACATTCACTTTCATTCACCTACACACTTACCACAATTCACCTACATATTCCTATTCACCACCATTCACCACATAACCACTACTGACCCACACACTCACCACCGTTCACCACACACCCTTTGACTGTTTTTGTTGTGTTATTTTATTTTTTCTCTTCATTTACATATTTTTGGTCATAATTGTTTATTGGAAATATATGTTGCCTGCCTGTTTATTTGTATGATGCCTATAAATGGGGCGTGGGTGCGTTGCCGGTGGCCGAAACGATAATGATAATGTTTATTTGCCAGCAACAGTACTTTACCTTATATATAGTCTACTTTATAGGCTAGGACTACATATTTAAATAAGACGCAAAGGAAGTACTTTGCTTATAAACTCTACACTAGGACGAGCCTGTCTCATGGAGTCCTTGGGTGGTATTGCCATATCAAAATGCGCAATACATTATTGTATTGTTATGTTACAGTCGAGAATCAGCGAACTTATCTAGTTTTAAAACATAATTTAATTTTGACGTGTAACATTTTTAATTAAAGACGAAAGCGTCGGGTGGCTCCCGAAATTATCTTTAAAAAAATGTTTTTTTTTGCAATTTACCGGTCAGTATAATTTTGTATGTTGAACTAAAGAAGATTCGCGGCCGTATCAAAATAATATTTATATTTTTCGTTTATTTCATAAAGTCACTTATAAATTACATTATTAAATATTAGAATATAAAATATAAAAACATTTAAAAATAAAAAAAATAGAAGTCCGCCGGTGTCGGGAGCAGGGTCCAAGATACCGGTGGTTAGGGCTGCAGAGACAGGAACCTCCTCACAATGCGAGCCGTGTCAAGGAGTACTGCTTTCTGAATCAGGCCCTTGATCCAACCGCCTAACGATAGCCTCGAGAGATGTTGGTCGAGGCTTTTGGCCATCAGGCCATTGGTCGTTACGACAATCGGCACAATGATAGCCGAGTTCACATTCCACATGTCGACAACCTCGTGTGCTAAGTCGAGATATTTTATTTGTTTCTCTTTCTCAGCTTTCACAAGGTTCTCGTCATGTGGGATGGTAACATCGATTATCATTACGTGGCGCGCTAATCGGTCTATCACTACTATATCAGGCTTATTAGCACCAATAGTCCTGTCAGTAATGATAGACCGATTAGCGCGCTGCACAATGATAATCGATGTTACTCGTACCATCCCACATGACGAGATATTTATATAATTATTATAATAAAAAAAAAACTTAAAAAAACTCTCTAAATTCATGTACCCTTCAATGACTATTTCATGAAATAATGACATTAGAAGGCAATCCTAACATAAGGAGTTGTATTACTGATTCTAATATAATTCTGCCCTAATTGCGTAACACACGATCAATCACAGCCTGAATCATTTTGAAGGATATTGCTAATTCATTGCTTCGTTTGTTACAGTAACAACATTATAAAACTGTACCTAATTTAAAATTCCAAAAGAACTGTCCAAAATTGAGGTAATAAAATAAAAAAAAGTAATAAAAACTAAAACCCAACTACGATTAAAAAGGTTTACACAAGACACTACAAACAGACAAATTAAAAATCCGGAGCCACTCGTGCTAGGGCATAAATCGAACAGATTACGTGTATAGGAGGGAACAGATGAACATACATACATACAGGTCAAAATCATAACCCTCCTTTTTTCTTCGCCGTAGTCGGGTAAAAAATAACCTACATTTTCAAATGAAAAACATTTTTAAGGTGATTTATAAATTAGAATTTCGGGTTTAATTACTCTAATAACTAAATTAAAGCACTCAATTTGTAAGTGGCGCTACAGATTCGTTTGTAAACATACGGACCAGGAAAACAAAAAAACCGGACAACTGTGAGTTGAACTTCCGTACAATGAATATCCACTATTCCAAAAACCAACTTAACATTGTAGTTTAAAAACGTGTTCTGCCATATAATGAGAGATTTGTCATGATATTTTTACCCGACTACGGCGAAGAAAAAAGGAGGGTTATGATTTTGACCGGTATGTACGAGTATGTATGTAAGTAATTAAGTATGTTCATCTGTTCCCTCCTATTTTCTAAACCACTTTTCACAATTTGACAATTGAGGTATCGTTGGAAGCTTCTTGATCGTCCGCTGGTTATAGGCTATGTGACGTCACATTAATTTAAAAATGGCGCCCTCTAGAGGACATAAAGTCAGAAACTAAAAAAAAAATTGTTTAATCGTACCATGTTGGGTATGAAATGAAAGGGCTTAATGAGCACATTTCAAAAATATATATGTCGCCGCAAGAGCGTTTGTAAACATCATAACATAATCTTATGCGTAACTATTTGGGTAACTGGTGTACTGTTAACCATTATCAAACGCCATCTATTGCCCAAATTGTAAAATCTAACTTGCGAAGCTGGAGTAATTGATTAAACTAAATTCGATGTTTTAGTTAAATCTATAGTTAAAATTAAAAGGGAATATTTATTTTATAGTCTTTAGGTTTTTAATCGTATTAACAATTGGTCATTTGACAGAGTAAATTTGTTTATGATATAGCGCTACCTAATGTGACTAAGATGGCGCGGATTGTGAATATTATGATCAATAATTGAATGTTATAATTTAATACGAGAACGAAATACGTTTCAATAATAGGAAACAAACTATAAAGTAATAAGATTATTTTACACAGCAATTTACTAATGAATACCTGTCGTTTCATTAAAATTCCTTGAACTATTTGATAACACTTCCGGGTTGTCAAATAGTAATAATGATGTCTTAGAAAGTAATGAAGCTTCTGATTTAAGTTTAATTCTGAATAACCTTTGTATTTTATGAATATTAGCATTGTTTAATTATAAAAGAATTAACTGATAAGCATTTTAGCATTGTTGTAAGTTTTATTGAACTAACTAAGTAATAAGATTTGGTATTGATACGAGTATACGCGGTATGTCCGCCCACGCGGAGGGAAGGGTCGCACACACAATGGCGGGATATAGCGTGTGCGGGTACTTTATCTATGCGTGTATAATCGAAATGAAATTGTAATTGTCGAATAAGTAAACTCTGACAGAATGACATGAATTTAAAAAGAGTGTCCACGGAGTTTCTTGCCCGTTCTTCTCCGTAAGGAACCTACTTCGTTTTGGAATGGGCAACTAGCTTCACCAACTAACTCAAACTGGAGGATGCCTTGATAAGTGATAATTCAAAAGTGCATGTAAATGTTCTAATTGAAATAAACGCTTTGAGTTTGAGTTAAGTATTGTGTGTCATTAAAACCAACTACCTATATCTACCATCAACGAAGAATTACACCGGAGACTGATCACACACGAGAGAGGATGGGTTCTCCTCCGTGTTATATATATTACAAACCCAAAATAATTAAAAAAAAAAATAAAGTTATAAAAACTAACACCCAACTACGACTAAAAAGGTATAAACAAGACACCACAGACAGACAAATTAAAAATCCGGAGTCACGCGTAATCTGTTCGATTTATGCCCTAACAAGTGTGACTCCGGATTTTTAATTTGACTGCCTGTGGTGTCTTGTAAGACCATAGACTTCTTATGGATATTCCTGTAATCTATACCTAAGTAGAGAACTATTTTCTGTATTTTTTTTATTAAATATGCTTTAGAACTTATAATATGCTTTCGTTTTAGAACAGCCGGTCTATTTTGTAAACACCTCACCGTGAAAACTTAGGTGAAGGGAGCTGTCAATCCCTAGCGTCAGGTGGAGTGAAAGCTCACTTTAAGCTCACTTCACATATGTTTCCACGGTGAGATTTTTACAGAATACCACGTCAGACCATACGGACGTCATATTATTGCATTATTACGTCATTCATTTAATTCCTGTTTTCTTCTATTGTGATTTTGAGAAGTGTATTAAACAGGAATCGCTGTGTCTGTGTGAATATTATAGCGTTTAGTTTGTGACGAAGATGACATTTGTTGCTAAAATAGGGAAATTGAATATTTGTTTAAAATAAAACAAATTGCTGAACTACAATGGTGTTCGTATTACTAAGGGTACCATTAGTGCACAAGTCGTCGGACCACTGGGCCGGTTTTGTTTTTTGCACTAAGGCTATTTGTTTCCGTGCCAAAAAAAACACAGGTTTCTCTGATCTTAGACATATAGACGATTGTAAGTTTAGATATTGGTTCTCATGTGGAAGGTATGAGAAACCAAAATACTTCTGCTTTTGGATGCCTAAATTAATTCAACGTAAATTACAATTTATTGTTTCGAATTTCTAAGATTGTTAAAGTGGAAACATAACACTTCATTAGTTCTTATCACATGTACATAAGTAATGATTTGCTTCGAAGACCATGACGAATGTCGATTTAGTCCTAGCGTTAAAGTGTTATAGTCCGCTGCCTTAATAACTCAGTCATGTTCAGAAAGTCCAACAAAATGAAAGTTTTAAAACATCTGGTACGTATACCGTGGTTTATAATATTCAATTACAATTAGGTACTCTTATTTATTTATTTATTAAAACTTTATGCACAAGTAAAAAAAAACTACTGCTCGAACTGCTCTACTGCTGGAACTACTCTTCTTACAAGGGAAATGTTTTAAAAGAATAGAATAGAATACTCTTTATTATGTACACCATAAAAATACAGATACAATGTAGAAAAAAAAAAAAAAAAAAGCTCTGGTAGCTATTCATTTCGTAAAATTCGTTTAAAAAGTTGTATATTGCAAGTAACAAATTATATACATTGATTTTTGTGATGCAGTCTTTGCTACAAGTGTGTAAAAAAGAAATTATTCTGGAGATAAAAGTTTCATTCCATTCTGCACTTGTATTTTGCGCGCATGTGTCTAGCAAAATAATGCCCTATTTATTAATTAAATACCTTAAACAATAGTCGCGATCAATATTGTCGGTGACCTAGATACTATCAATCTTCCTGTTTTCGAAGGTATTAACCGCCAAACACGATAAAGTTTTTGAAAGCATATGCATGATCAGCTTATAATGTTCCCACTGCTAGGACACAGGCCTACTCTTCGTGACTCAGTGGGCCTTAAGAAGAAACAGAGTACCCAAATTATTATTATAGTTCTCGTATAGTGCCAATGAAAAACTAATCATTTATTCTTCTAGCTCATGTTCTATTAAGCTAATCATCTTCTATCAAGCTAATCATCTATTCTTCCAGCTCATGTTCACCAAATAGCTGACCAGTATTTCATCGGTCGGTACTCGTACAACCGCGGTGAACCACTTTTCACCCGTATGCCCTTAGTAATAAGTGGTTCACCGCCAGTGTCCGCGATGGTACCTAATGAGATAATAAGATATCTAGTATAATGCAATCCTAAGTTATGAGGGTTCAAAAGTTGACCAAGCGCTTCGGGAATGGTAGGTAGTGCCCTCCTTGCGTTTCACTTGGCCCGTTTGGCGGGGGGTGCCCCCAGATTTTTACCAATTTTTCTTTCGCTTTCCAGTTGTTCCTTGCTGCTGTAATCATTACTGGTCAAGCTGATGTAATACCAGAAAGAACCCGTCGAGATGGCAATCAGTTACAAGCAGGTGGAAAATTAGGAGCTTATGGTAGTTCCTTAGTTAATCCTAATACAGACGCTCAATTAAGTGTTGAAATTGGAGAAGGCGGTGCATATAAAGACTTTGGTTTGCAAACCCCCAATGGTGTTGGTGGTTTAAACGAAGCGGGTGAGTCGTTTCGAGCTGAAGCAAAGGCAGTTGCTGGATACGAAGGGGAAGGTCAGATGAATGGTGATAATATCGTTGATGAATATGGCTTGGCACCACCGTCTACAGGCTTCGGTTACGGAAATCAATTTAAGACAGTAGCTCAAGCTAGCGCTTCGGCCGAGGTTCAAACACGGGAAACAGCTGCAAACAGTGGAACGGGTCAAGCCGATGCAACAACTGAAGCAAAATTACATGCTCAATTTGAACAAGGAGCTCAACATGAGGGGGAAACTCAAGCCGATGCAACCAAAGTTTATACACCAAATCCACAATCAATAATGCCTATTCATGAATTGATGAATTATCCAGGAGGATTTTATCCGGAGTTAGGCCTTGTACGCCCTATGAAGTATAGCTACAATCCTGGTTACGTTGAACCAGATCGAGGGATTTATCCTCTAGACTCTGGTCCGACTCCACGAACTGACCCATCAAAGTACCGAGGTACTTTCATAGGAATACCTAAGGTTGATACAGATCCGTCCTCTATATACTATAATGGGCCCCCTATATATGCACAACCTATTCCACCAAGCGTTCCAATAAGTGATACCGGAATAGAAAAATTTAAACCAATGGCGAATGGATATGAAGTATCTCAAAGTCCTAAATGGATTAAAAAAGGATTAATTTATCAAAATGTTAATTGGAATCCTTATACCAAACCTGCTGAAGCTGAAACTTTAGTTCAAGCGGATAGGAAAATTAAAGCAGATGCATTAGCTCAAGAAAACGGTGAATCTCAATATCAGGAAGAAACTCGAGCTAATTCCATGGTACAAACGAGCAAAGGAGTGGAAGCAACTGCACCTAATGCTGACGCAGAGGCTAAAACATATGCTGGATATAACGCTAAAACTCAATCTGGCATAATGGCTCAAATAAACAGTGGAAGTCAATATGAAACTTCTGCCCTAGCCGACGCAGTGGTTCAATCAAACGGTGGAGTCCAATATATTGGAGAAAATAAATTAACTAGCTCAGCACAAGCTGATGCAGAGTTTCAAGCAAATGTTGCTCCTTCATATATCGGAGGATCACAACATAATGGTGCAGCTGAAGCAGTAGCCCAAGCTGGTAGTGTGGTGGAAACTAGATTTGGCCAGAGCACTCACCCATCGGGTCGACCGATGCCAGGCTTTGGTTATGGGCACCCATATAATGTTTGGAATCGTGGTTAGGTCTGACGATAAACTATTTTGCGATTTTGAATACAAATTAAGATAATTGTTTCTGAATATTATATTGATAGACTACATTAATTTAAACCATTGTCATTTAAATTATTATATGTAAACCTCTAAGTATTTTTATTATCAACAGGTAAGTATTAAATAATCTATTTAACACCAGGACATGATATTTTTTTATACTGATTTTAAGGACGTTAAATAAAATTTATTTTTGAGTAGAGGTATTTTTTGGAGCATACCTACCATAACGTTTTCTGCTGCCAAGTAGCGTATCCCGGTTTAAAGGTGCCAGTACCGGTGGTGCTGCGATGCCATAACAGACAAATGAGACATGTTAGCTGTGTCTCTGAGATAAAAACACATCTGAAATGCCTTTGGTCCTCGTCCATATGTAGCAATGACCACGTAACATTCTTCCTGCCCTTAATCATAACATAATAGGTTGACGCACTGATTCTGTGACTGGATCAGTCACATTATTCGTCCAAAATTCGTGTAGATCTACACCAGGCAGTAGAATTTAAGTAGTTACGTAGTACGACAGATACGTAGTAGTACTGTCAGTACTACGTAGTAGTACTGACTAATTATCTACCAACACGAATTTGGAGTTTATAGATCGAAGTATGCATAATTATATTATACTAGCTGTGCCCCGCGGCTTCACCCACGTAGGTCTCGATCCCGTGGGAATATAGGGATAAAACGTATCCTATGCCCTATTCCAGGTCATGGTCTACCCGTGTGCCCATCCTCTCCTCTCTAGAGTAGAGAAGGTCTTCGCGGCGCCGGCGTCGAACGGTTCGCGTATTGCATTTCGAGATAACTTCGAAATTAAATGTCCGATTCGAATGAATTAAAAAGTATTTTACTGCTACATAAATACCCTTGATGTTATAACTATTTATTTGAATAAGAATTAATATTATGTTGATAAAACTCCTTCGCAAATAATGCATTAATTTCGAACAAATTTGATTACCAATAAAATAGGTTATAGTGAGTCAGTCTTAAAAGATAGACATATGCTGTCGCTGACATTTTTTTAGAACTTTTGGAACAATTCCATCATACATGATATTTGCGTATCTTAAACCGTTTACGCAGCGCAAGCAACGAAAGCTCTCAAAAAAGAATATTTTTTCCGGGTTTGCATCATTTTTCATTTATGCTCCGCTCCTATTAGCCGTAGCGTGATATTTTATAGCCTATAACCTTCCTCGATAAATGGACTGTCCAACATAAAAATATTTTTTCAATTCCGACCAGTAGTTCCTGAGATTAGTGCGTTCAAACAAACAAGCAAACTCTTCATCAGCTTTATAATTACACATATATATAAATAATATATATATATATATATACATATAATATAATATATATAATAATAATATAATATATATGTCGGAGAAACATTGTTCTCGTTGACATCGTCATCAGTGGTTGCCGGCTTAGTGGGCGTCATTAGGGTAAAATGCGAACACAAAACACAATTATTACTGCTTCGTACTTTAATTTAGATTTAAATAATATTTCGTCACTTCACAATAACGTCGCGACAATAATTTAACAGTTAATACCGAGCAGCGGGTTCAGGGCACCGATCTTACTTTAACTCTACTTTTTTACCACTCTCAAGTCAACGATCCAAATCGATCCGACGCCATCACCCAAAAAAGAATGTGTCCTAAACTGTCAACCTCCGTAAAATAAAAGATGGCGTCTCGACCCCGCTCGAGCCACGTGCTCTGCGCTGATTGGTCGATACGTGAATTACAATATTCATAACTTTTATTAGATTAATAAGGTTTTTAAATTATAGAAACATTTAACAAATCAACTTAAATTAAATTAAGAATTTTAAAAGTAATTACAATGTAAACAAATAATATTCTGCGTTCTACATACAAACAATAATCAACCCAACTCATAGCTTCCTCCGACATATATACAGTATGTAAGGGTAAACACCGTTGTCACTCAAACCATGGGTACTTGACTTAAATATAAAAATAAATGACCCAGTAACAACAAAAAAAAAACCTTATTTTCATTAAAAGATTTAAAAAAGTTCCTATCCGACACCGTCCGCTAATTCATGGATATGCGCCCGGTCGCCGCCCGCTACCTACCTACACAACACATGAAAACACATACATAACCTGTGATGCAACTTTCCGTTCATACTTCATACCTGGCTTACTACTGGGAAAATACCATCCGCGGTATGTGATCGTTGTCAATTAATTCTTGAACCGGTTGAAAATGACACGGATGTTGATGATCGATGTGGAGAAGTCTCCATACTGTCAAGTGGGAAACATTAAAAACACGTGCCGCCTTCCTGGTACTTTCCTCTGGCTGCTCCGCGAAGACATTCAGGATACGTTCTTGCCGATCAACCGGCAGCTGCTGGTTACCACGACCCTGAGCGTGGGCCGGCACGGTGAACTGTCCGTAGGTACCTACACATTCTCCGTGTAGCCGCCAACATTGTTTTACGGCTTGGTACACGTTGTCTAGGGAATAGTTCGGCGTACATCCTACGCGCCTCGTTCAGGTTATCATCACCCGCGATGGCGTAAAGCCGTACTATTTCGATAAACTGTTCATTCGTGTAAGACATCCTTACGTGTAACTACTACTCACAAACTACAATTATTATTGTTTACGCGCGAGAAATGAGCGGCGGCGGTACGACGTTGCATTACGTGCACTCGCTAGCGAGACAGTTGACTGACTGGAGTGAGGTAAGAGAGGGGAAGGGGACGCGCGGACGTGGCGTGTTCTTCGCGCCCGCGCCGCGCCCCGGCCCCGTGTTGAGACGCAAGTTCGTTGCCCTAGCCGCTAGCGCATAGGGTGAAATATTCTTGTGTTAAGGTGGATGCGCCAGGGTAGCCCGCGAAATTCAAATTTTCTTAAGTTTTTTGCAATTTGCACGGCGGTGTTAGATTGTATGTTGATCTAAATATAATTTGCGCACGTAACAAATATGGATTTACAGAATTATAAACAAAGTCTCAAATGTCGAGATTTCATGAAATCTCGACATTTGAGACTTTCATGAACTTAGAGAGTTGTATTGCTGATTCTAATGTTTATAATTCTGTAAATCCATATTTGTTATTTATTTATTTATTTATTTAAACTTTTCGCACTCAAAAAAGAGGTACAAAGGCGGACTTAATGCCTTAGGCATTCTCTACCAGTCAACCAAGGGTGGTGAAGAGATTAGATGGCAGGTGCTCTGACTGTAACGAACAAAGAGAAAAAAAAAAAAAAAATTAATAATATAATATTATATCATAATGCATAGATAAGACAGGTTTTACAGAATAAGAAGCTATAAACTTATGATACATTTACCTACATACTGATTCACTATATATATACCTATAATATATATATATATATACATTAATAATATACAAATTCTAGGGAGAGAGGTGTAGATATGACTCTACTCTATTTGTTCAGAAAAAAACTCTGCAATTTCCGCTTAAATGTTACGTGCGCAAATTATATTTAGATCAACATACAATCTAACACCGACATGCAAATTGCAAAAAACGTAAGAAAATTTGAATTTCGCGGGCTACCCTGGCGCATCCCCCTTAAAAGGTAGAAATTCCTTTAAAAAAAAAAGTTGTAATTTTCCATTGATTTTACGTTCTATAAATGAAACCAAACCACTGGTTTCAAGGTTAAAGGTGTTTACCCTAACACACTGTATAGTATATATAATATGTATAAATATAATAATAATAATAATATATTTCTTATATTTTTAAATGTTTTTATATATTTCTTTATTCTAATATTTAAAAATATAATTTATGTGTAAGAAAAATGAAATAAAAAATAAATAATATTAATTAATATTAATATATATATATTAGTATATAGATATATATATTCGTATAGATAGATGAGCGTAGTACGAACCATCCATTAATCTTGGCTTGGCCTCTCCAAGACAACATTAATTGATGGTCCTTAATATCATGTTTAGCAGTGGACTTATTGCTTGATTGTAATACGAGTATGTAAATTAAATAAATGCTAGTCTTATTTTTCATGTAACATTTGTAATTTTTATTCACTTTTCAATCAACGACCTAAAACGGAGTAGGGTCTTGTGTAGTAGTAAGAGGAAGAAGCTGCGGTGTATGGTGAGGCGTAGGCAATTGGAGCGGAGTACGCCGCAGCCGTATATGCCGCCGGTGCGTATGCTGCCGGTGCGTACGCCGCCGGTGCGTACGCCGCCGGTGCGTACGCCGCGTATACTACATCAGGTTTGGGCGCCGCCATCGTTACCACCAGCAAGCAAACGAATACAAACTGAAATAAAAATAAAATTATTAGGCACCTGTTTTAAAACCACTCATTTGATCCACTGCTCCGTCGGTATATGTTGCACAAAAGTAATAAATAGGTGAGTTCTGACAAGTTACGGTCCAGAGTAGGTCGCATTTCAATGAATTAGTTATTCATCATCATAATTTAGCCTGTTTTGAAGATGACTCAAGATTACCGAGAAGGGCACGGGTACATTTTGCTCTCAATGTTCTATTAAAGTAACTGATATTTAACCAACTACTTGTACAATTTCTATGTCTATTTCTCTAAATGAATTGGTAAAAAAAACTGGATATAAGTCAGCCTATTATTCTATTGAAATTCCTTACTACGCTAGGTCAGCTCAAGGTCAAATTGGTACCATCGATTTTCAGTCGACTAAACACTTGATTCCAAAATTATGATGAATTCAGTATTAAGATAAGATAAGATCATTAATTTATTTGTCCAAAACATGAGTACACACATGGCATGTAAGATGTTATGATAATGACTTACCAGCTTGATCATTTTGAGCCTTGGAGTAAAATTATGGGGTATAAGTAATATACTAAACTAGAGCATAGAGCTGAGATGAATGTGATGCCCCACTGTGCCACTGATGATTTTATATACTTTTTCATTTTTCTTTGAAGAAACAGCCTTGTTCTACCTGACCGGAATAATAAATTAGGCCATTCAACAGACAATCCATATATTTAGTGCTCGACTTCGATTTTCTGAATTCGAAATTAGTGTGGAAATCTATTTGTTCCGTCAAAAAACAGATCATTTGTTCCCCTGTCTGGGGTTCCTGAATGGTTTCTACCGATTATGACTTGACACCTCCTTTGATAGTTAAAACGCCATGAAACGTCGAAAGACGTATATGGAAACCGAGGTACAATAACATTGTCGTCTCGAACTCGCCTAGATAATTTTCATTACGTCATATTAATACTGTCGTCTGTAGTCATAAGAAAAAGAATTCAGATTTTTTTAATAAACTAAACGCCACAATAGTTTTGAAAGCCCTGTTTTCAATCTAAATAATAATATATATACTAAGATGCATTAGAAGTTGTGAAAATTAATTCTCACTAGATTCTAAGAGATACAATTGCCTTGGTACTGTGGGGCATCAACTAAACTTCTAGTGTATCGTGTGAAGTTGAACCAGCGCGCCCTCTTTGTAGTATGAGCACATGAGTGACGTTGGCGCTATCCAAATGTCCTGCATGCTCTGAAAAAGAATAATAAAATAATCATGTTTATTTCTCCATCATACAATCAAAACCAAGCTTTATACGATTAAAGTTTCTTACAGATTTAAAATAGGTATTTAATATCTCCAATCAGAAACTGGATATACGTCAACAGGTATATTTAAAACAAAACAAACAGGTATATAATTTTATATACAAAAAAGATTCGGCTCACCAATCCATTGATACAAATGGACACCACATTATCTTATGAATATTTGACACCAAATTAAGAAACTGGATATACGTCAACAGGTATATTTAAAACAAAACAAACAAGTATATAATTTTATATACAAAAAAGATTCGGCTCACCAATCCATTGATACAAATAGACACCACATTATCTTATGAATATTTGACACCAAATTAATTCTATAGGATCAATGCGTGACGGTTTGAACTAAACTGATACGAGGCTGAGATAAGCGCTCATTCTTACACGGAAATCACAAATCTAGATAGTTAGATGTTAAAGTTATAACGACATGTCTTTGTTTAACTGATTCTCTGATTGTTTTAACTTGTCACAATTTAATTAGTAATTACTAACAATAAAGCTCAAGAGTTTATTTGTTTATCAGCGCTAATCTCTGAAACTACCAGTCGGATTCGAAAAAATAATTTTGCATTTGATAGCCCAATTATTGAGGAAGATTACGGGGTATTTAACATCACGCCACGACAATTAGGAACAAAGAAATAAGCCAGAAAGAACGCTAAGCGAGAATGAAGTAATAACGCGGGCGATGCGATGTGAAACGGGGGTCGGGGGTCAAATTTTCACGCGGACAAAGTCGCAAACAGAAGCTAGTAAGTAGGTATATTTTCAGGAGTATCCATCGTTAGAGACATTTTAAACAAGACTGATTAACTACCGGCACCGCTAGCTTATCGATACATTAATTAATGAGTGTTGAAACAGATCTAATTAATTAGTCATGCTACGAGCTGCACACATCTCAGCTCAAATTAAAAACTTCTTTTAATTAATATGGTATAAAAGCCGCATTATGGTTGCGTATCGCTGAGTTTATGGTTGTGACGATGTTACTTAAAGCAGTAAGTACCTATATCGTGAAAGTATTGAATTGTAATATTAGGGCAGACGTGGTAATGCTGCCAGCCTTTTGGGCACTTTTCCTGCTGACAGCGATGCGGACGAATTTTTATTTGGTTATTTCTCCCCCCCCTTTATATACACTTGTACATATTATTATTATTGTAGTGTTAAATGTATAATAATGTATAT
This sequence comes from Lithophane leautieri, assembly GCA_949152455.1. Taxonomy (NCBI): domain Eukaryota; kingdom Metazoa; phylum Arthropoda; class Insecta; order Lepidoptera; family Noctuidae; genus Lithophane; species Lithophane leautieri. The sequence continues at coordinate 9,405,423 of OX424472.1, read as the reverse complement.
TATTGAAATTACTGTAAGACAATATATTTTTCTTTAGGACAGTTAGGATTTAAAATTGTGAGTGTGTTTAATATTTGTCTGTCTGTGGTGTCTTGTTTATACCTTTTTAGTTGTATATGGGGTTTAGTTTTTATTACTTTAATTGTATTTTCATTCTTTTGGGGTTATAATATATATATTTTTGAAATGTGCTCATTAAGCCCTTTCATTTGATACCCAACATGGTACGATTTTTTTTTTTTTCTAATTCCTGACTTTATGTCCTCTAGAGGGCGCCATTTTTAATGTGACGTCACATAGCCTTTAACCAGCGGAAGCTCAAGACGCTTCCAACGATACCTCATTTGTCAAATTGTGATTAGTGGTTTAGAAGATAGGAGGGAACAGATGAACAAACTTACATACCGGTCAAAATCAAAACCCTCCTTTTTTCTTCGCCGTAGTCGGGTAAAAAAACAGGGCGTTCTACTTCTTTATTCGTTTTTTAAACACTTTTTTTTAAGAAGGCCCACTGCAGGTCCAATTCCTATTCTCGCACGAAAGAGAAATGCAAAAAAAGAGTGAAACGTATTGGGGTAAAAAAGAGTGAAAACTTTTTACGTGTCAAAGATTGCATTGCAAGTAATTTATAAGATGTAAAATGTTTCAGTACGTCATATATAACTCCTTTTTCAAGGAAATAAACAGTATAAAAATTCTTGAGAAAGTAATGCGGGGTCGCTGGACTCTTTACTACGGCACAAATTTTACAACCGACACATGTGCTGTGAATATGGATGGATGTAATCTAAAAGAACCTGAAAATTTTATTACAGAAGCCTATTATTTTTCATCTCACACTCAGAGTACCTACCTATGTAGAGCTTTGCAAGGTGACACCTTGTCGCAGAAATTCATGATTTACTAACTGTATTGAATCACTAATGTTTGCTTCTACACATGTAGCAAGATTATCTCAAGAGGTATTTTAGACAGTGGTGTAATTAAAGGCGTTAATTTGTACCTAACCTACTTATCATTTTTGCTACGGTAAGAACACTGAGCTCACGAAAAAAAAAAAGCTGCTGCATACATTTTGTCGAGGTAAACATAATATAACATCATGCCTGTAATCCCCGAAGGGTTAGGCAGAGGTGTATCTATAGAACACCGAATTATGCGAACATAAATACCAATTAGCTTGTTCGACTGTACATATGAATGTAAATAAATAATGTAATAAAAACTGCCTTTATTCCCAGTGGCTCCTCCTATTCGTGGCGTGTGTGATGGCCGTGGGTTTGGGCGACACTAGGCGGGCTCTCGTACACCACCACCGGCGACGCCCCATCATCTTGTACAACAAGATGCCACGCGTCAAAGTCCCCAAAAGAATCCTGCTCTAACACCAATGGAGACTCTCGCCTAGCTTAACGTCACAACGCGACAATATGATATAAATAAATTTTCCAACTGGAATTTTGATTTTGTCATTTCCTAAGAACCCAAACTTCCCGTTGATATTTGTATTAAAATTTTATATAAACTTAACATCACTTTATTTTTGTAGACTTATATTGTACTAGCTATCCTGAATTGAAGGTGGATGAACTCGTTTCAAATGGGTTTTCAGAAAGTTAGTTCCGAGTTCCGCCGAGTTTCTAGACACAACTCAACATTAGTTAACTTTATCTAGAGTAGAACAATGAATGAAAAACTTTACGACGACGACAATCTTGTGTAACTGCTAAAATACGAGTAGGTCCGTGTTTTTTATGAATTTCTCAAGTTTTTGTTGGCTATGGTATTTAGAAATAGTGTCTTAAGTCCTTGATCTAATATGCTTTACCAGCCGTCGGTGACACGGCGCAAGGCTGCGCGTGCTCATACTGCTTAATGGGCTAAATGAGGATATTTCGGCGTTATCCGGTTACACTACCATACTACGCATTGTCTTGCACTTGACCACTGATATAAAAGAAGTCCCGATTGACTGGTTATCATTGTGCATCGGATCTTGTGTCGTACAGTCTCTTACGTCTCCCAACAAAACAAAAAAACACCAAGATGTTTAAATACGTAAGTACCATTCTCTAATTAAACATTAGTGTGTACCTCAATTCGAACTTTATTTTGTATAAATAATCATTTTCTATACATTATGTTTTTAACAAACAACTGGTAGGCCGATAATTGTTATTATTAAATTAGCCATAGATGCTGTCTCACTGCTGAGTACCCTGAGTAGACGTTCTCCACATTTTTTCACCTTAAACGGATTTTTGCTGGCTATGGTCCATTTTTTTCAAGAAAAGACAAATCATTATTTAATCTTAACTTTTTTATAACAATTTTGCTCCACTACTTGTATACCTATACTAAAACGTGATTTTTATTTCCAGGTGCTGTTCGTAGCTCTCTTGGCTTTCGCCTCAGCCAAGCCTAAGCCTCTGGTGTTGGAGTACCCCGTAGCTGCTGCCTACACCGCTCCCGTAGCAGCCGCCTACACTGCTCCCGTCGCCTACTCCGCCTACAGCGCCTACGACTACGCGCTCCCGTACTCCGCCTACAGCTACGCAGCCCCGTACACTTACTACGTACGCTGAGAGATTGACCCCACGGATTCTTTGAGAACTAACTACGATGCAAATATGTAAATTATTATTATATCGCACAGCAATCATCGAAATAAATTATATTCGATAATAATCTTTCTTTTTCATTTCTTGTGACCTTTGTCTTCTGCAATCATGAATGAGCCAACATTTATTTAACATTGAATCACGGCTGATTCCCTGTAGAGGGTAGACAGAGGCGTTAGTAGGTATAGTATATGCCCACATTTAGCCAGTTTTGAATATATTAGGAATGACTAGCAGTTCATTGTAATTTCACATTCGTCTTTGTTAAATAGGTCAGGTTTTACTGTACTTCATTGTTTGGGTTCATATGTTATTATGTATTATGAAAGGTTAAAGGCTTTATGATTGAATAATAGCATAATACTCGTAATACAATAATATTACTATTTGTAATGTAATAGCGCCGTAAGTATTATAATGACTTGCTAATTGTGACGTGATTGTTCATTCATAAATACCTTAATACTTATCGTACTTAATTGCTCAAGTTATTGAGCTCTAGCTATAAGGGCATTAAAACACGTTTTCAGCGTTTCAGAACTTACAAAATACCAAGTATGTATTTGTATGATATCTTTGCAAATGTTCTAGTTATTATGCCATTATTAAATAAACGTGCACATAAAAGTGACTAATGTATTTCAATAAGTAAAGCCTACATTACTACTAATTATTGTTATGAGCTAAACATATACGTCACAGTATATGAAACTATCAAGGCTGCGCATTTAGGGGAATATTATTGAAATGTCGAATCGAAATTACGTATAGAACACGCTAAATGAGCATAGGACGAAAAGTCGCTTGTAAATTAAATTGCGTGCAACGTTTATCGTGCTAACTTCTAATCGGTGTTGATGTCGATTAATGTTGGAGATTAGTGATTTTATCGTTCGATACGGTAATAAAAGGGCAGTATAATGAACGTCGGTGATGCCCGAGACGAATAGTGTAGCTGTGGAAAACGTGAGAGCGTGGCAAACGTCACGTGAGTTCGCCCACAACGCTATTTATTATCAAATCAAGCTTTTATTCAATCAACTACGCCTACTACTACTAAGCGTAGTTTGTTGTGCCCTGTAAATATAATTTATGTTTAGGAGTAGAAAAGTTGTTTAGTAACAAAGTAGCGTCGAACTTGACGTTCAGAAAGTAGGAAGTGTAGTCATCACAATCATTTCAGAATATTTCGATGTACATATTAATGTTTTAAAATAATAAATCTTAACGTTTATCAAAATCAAAACTTCTCGCGAAACACACACGAGAAATCCGCGTTCCACTTAATTCAGGAACGCATAACGAGCACGCACATGTGACTTCTAAGGGAACGCCGACATGATTCCGACTGCCGCCTTTGACTCTCACGAGTAACCTAGTAAGTGCACTTTGCACTTCTGACCCGCGACACGTGACAGGCGGAGTACGCTACGGCGATTTGAGTAAACATCGCCTAATACACGTGTAGTTGCAGTAGTTCCTAAAGCAATTAAGTAATTATTGGTATTTAGCAAAACCGAAATTTCCAGATTTTTGTTTTTTATTTTTACCGCCAGTGCAATCTATATGGAAATTAGGATTTTGCAGTAACGAACCTATGACACACGGTGGGAGTTAGTTTGTTTGATCCAGTTTAGTGAGATGACTGTTTAGTTAATCTGCTGAGGTATGGGCAATTAGTTTATTTAAAAACACCTTAACATCCAAACGTTTCGTTTTTGTTGGCTTATTGGGTCAAGGTTCTAAAAATACCTGCGTCAAGGTCCTTGTAAAATTCCAACGCGATCCTTAAGCTTCTGCATTTTTGGTTGATCACTTTTTAGAGATTACTACTTTGCCAATTAACTTTGGATTCTGCTAAAATCAGGCTCAATACGTCAATATGCTCACTGCAAAATATGCCCTTGTAAAAGATAATAAACTCGTGCCCTAAATCAACTTTACTTATTGGTAGCTGGTTGATCGAGCATTCACCTAAGTTGGTTGGTCACATCTCACCCTTGTGGCACCCAAGGGACCAGTAGCACTGACCGAGTTTAGTCTGGGACGTCTTGACGGTTGTTGCATAGGATGATCAAAACGATTATGGTTTTGTGGGTAATTATTTACTGCACTTTATTTAATGTGTAAACTTATTTTTTACCGTAAAAGGAGCACATACATATGAAACTAACTTGCAAATTGAAATGGGGAAGGGCAGGACACGTAGCCAGAGCCACAGATGGATGGACGTGAGCGGGTTCTCCATTGGTACCCTAGCGATGCACCATGTACCCGAGGCAGACCCAAGCGCCAGTAGTGCGAGAATATTGTGGCCATCATGACCACCCAATCTGGACTGGAATAGCCCAAGATAAAGAGAAATGGCAAAAGATAGAGGAGGCCTTCGCCCTTAAATGGACCCCCAATAATAATTGAAGAGATTAAATATAACTAATTTACTTAATTAATTTTGAGCTACAAAATCAGTATATTTATTTAGTTATTTATTCTTGTTTATGTAATTATTATAAAAAATGTCAATGCATTTTTTTAGAAGTTAATGAATTTTTTATTACGTAATATGTAATGAATGATTTAAATGTACCTTTTTGGAAAATAAAAGGCTTAAATTATAATAAAAGGTACTTGTGTGTACCCACGTATTCATTCCACTTTTTTTTCACGAGGACCATAAATTCTTGTATCACATTTAAGATTTAATCCACATTTTTGAGTTGCTTACAGTGCGCAAAGTCAAATAATTGTTGAATTTAAACTTTCACACCTTTTTCTTGAGTTTGTGGAAAATAGAGTCATGTACGTATGTATTGTCCTGTTCCCTAGTCGTCTTTACACTTGACTACATATTGATGATAACTCTGATTGCACAATTATATCCTAGGTAATCCTAACTATCCTAATTCTAAAAATAATCCTAACTACTATATATATATATATATATATATATAATAGTATTAATATATTATATGTATTATTTTACTAATAATAATATAAATGCGAAAGTGAGTTTGTTTGTTTGCTTGTTACGCTTTCACGCTAAAATGGCTGACCGGATTTGGGTGAAATTTGGTACATAGGTAGACCATGACCTGGAAATAGGATTCTTTTTATCCTAATATTCCCACGGGACCGAGACTTACGCGGGTGAAACCGCGGGGCGCAGCTAGTTTACTAAAATAATCACTGCTCCTGGATTTGGTTTGCACACAAGCTAATCAAGCTACCTATTTCAAATTAAATATCGTAACATAGTTAATCAAGATTTTTAGGTCTAATTATTACGAGGTTTGAGTACCTAACAGAAAATGTTCCATACAGTTCACAAAAATAAATTCGGGGTGCGGTCCATTCATCACACAATTAAGTAGGTACATAAAAATATACCTATATAACTGTGTGATTATTTTTAACATATCATGTAAGTCCGAGACCGTCCCTACATCTAATTATTTTCAGGCCACTTGAGCACTTGTCTTTACGAACGCGTCACGCATGAAATTTCGTCAATCATCCATGAAACTGTATGGAACACGTTCCAGTATGACGTCATTACTTCGCACATTTTTATCAACAACATTTATCGAAAGTTACGGACAGATTGTGTACGTCATGTTACGAATGTTCTGATGCTGTGCGCATTTATTTCTTACAACGGAAACGTTTCCATTCGTCACAGTTTAGAACCGTGTAGGTAAGATAAAAGGTTAATTAGATGACGAAAACCACATTCATAAACAAATAACGTCTCGTGACTCTTTAACAAAGTATTTTGTGAAAACAAATCGCTCACTAGTCAAACACAATTGCATTATGTACTAAGCGGCCATATTGGAATTAAACAATTGTTTAAATACGTTTGGAGGTATGCTTAAAAGCTAATGGAAAGTTTCGCAATCCACTCGCTCCTGAAAGTTTCCTTACACGAGTCCTAGAAACTATTGCGTCAACATCGGCTTTGTTCACTTCAAATCAACACTGTTATTTACATCTTTCTATCGAAAGAAAAGCATTTGAAGGTTGTGACATACCTAGTCCATGCAAAAATATCAGATATCACACGTTCGACTGTGTTCGACTGTGATTAGGATTCGTTGATGAGTTACAAGTCACAGACATGCGTAGTACCGGTAAACAAGATGGGGTGCGGCTTGTGTGAACCGGTCCTTGTCAACATTGAACAATCCTTATATATTGTAAAAAAAAGTCCTCCGCTGCGTCTGTCCGTCGTCCTGTATGTGATAAACTCAAAAACTACTTCACTGATTTTCATGCTGTTTTCACCAATGGATAGAGTGGTTCTCGAGTAAGGTTTTAGTATATAATAACCGACATCCATGCGGGCGAAGTCGCGGGCATCAGCTTGTAGATTTGTAAACAACGATGCCTGCCAGTCTTAATGTTTTAATTACAAAAGTTTTGAAGTCTTAAATTTTTACACCGTAAAGTCAATGTTTCACTTAAAACAGCAATCAATAAGCAACGCTGTAAGGCTTTACTGACTATAGTAAATGCTGAAAAATATTAGATAAACGGCTAGTTATATCTTACAGTAATAGTAAGCGCATATGCCTTTAAATAAAATCTGCAATCGCACTCGCAAGTTAGTACTTTATGATTACCTAACCGTAAATTTAATAAGTATGTGAACGTCTAACGTTTACTGTAAAAACTCAAGCATGTGTGAGCCTTTGTGGTCACCACGTGGAGCATTTTTATACGAAACTTATTTAACTACTGTGAGACCTGCGCAAACCTGTCCCATTTCCGATCAAATAAAGTAAGTAAACAAATACTTCTTTGATTTTTACTGAAGCTAACCACAAAAGAGATTTTTATTAAAAGGCGTGAAATTGACGAAATATCTACTTACATTAAGCTGATGAAAGAATTTATGTAAAGAAATACAGGCTACTATTATAAATGATCGAGTTCAACTCATTGTTATTCGTTTTTCTTTGTACACATGTCCTGTTTTTAAGCCTATTTTTTCAATTAAATGGGAGCAGTTTTGTGCTAAAACATATTTCGTGAAATCATTTTTATTATTGGTTAAATTACTCTTTGGTGTCGCTTTGTGTAAATTTCTTAAGTGCCTCTGATTCTAACCTGTTGCTATGGTCCTTATTCCGAATGCAAATTCACCCCGAAACGATCAATTGCAAATGGAGTAATATTGTCAATCGCTTCAATTGTATTTGGTAGACGATCAATTTGCGCATTCATATGTATCAGTTACGTAAAAATTGCAATGATCAATTGCAATTGTCAATTTTTACGTGATTGTTCGTCGTGGTCGTTTCCAACTCAATGTTCGCGAATATCTTTTTAATGAAATGCAATTATAAGAAAACTCGTAATATCCAGACTCATGGTCAGGATCTTCTTCTTCTTCGTAGCACTCTTTTTTCAGAGCGGTCGTGGTCTTCATGTAGTTTCTTGTCCAGGGGCTGATGTTAGTGGTGGTGGTGTACGTGGTAGTGATGATGGTCAGGATAACTCGAAGGCACTTGTTGCAATCAGTGCACTTCGTATTTACACACTACCCTAAGGTCATTTTTTGTATCATAAAATTCATGTTTCAGCTGTTGAAGCACATTATGTTGGAAATAAGACATACACCAACTCCCGGCTTGTATTATTCTATATGTAGGTAAGCTAAGCTATAATTTATGGTCGAAGATACACCACTCCACACGTTTTTAACAATCTGAGTCCTTCACCAAACATAGCACATACCAAATTATGAAGTGCTCTAATTCCATATCACCAAAACAAAACAATAGAAAGACAGAAAAAAGATACGTTGTTACTTGAAATACAAATGTGGAGTTGCCGTATCTGTGTTCGCAGATGAAAAATGTAGGTGTCAACAGCAATCGGTGGTGACAATTCCTGGCTGGCATGTCTTCTACGGACTTATTGTTACGTAACAGCGGACTGACCTGGAATTTCCCACTGGCAATATGTGTCCTGGATACGTCGAGAAAATGTTCTTTTTTTAAATATATTTGTGTGTGCAAAACCAAACTATTACAGAATTATCTTAGGTCCTTACTAACAAGTTTCAGAGATTATCAAGATTATCGGAATTTGTTACACGAATATGAATAGTTGGACTAAATAATATTCATGTAACGAATTCTGATAATATATGGAAGAGTTAATAATGCTATCGGAGTCGATTGCAGTAAGAAGCAACTCAACGAGAATTTAACACACTTAAAACGTATTCTGTCGTCTAGCGGCAGATTCAAACAAAAGAATTCATTCTCGATCAAAAGTTATGATTTTCTTGCGTTATATTCAAGTCGCATGTACTCAACTATTTCTACTTCTATGTTCGGCGAATTCTTTTGAGGTTTTGCCTACATAAGAATTACCAGCACAAGATAACCTTTACATAAACGATCTGATACCAGACCCTACGTATATGAATAGAACATGTAATCGCTTACCGCAACTTTTGTTTGTCAGTTCAGTCGAGCCATTGTCTATCTACATACCTACAAATGTTTGTCACCATAATTAGTTTTGATGTACGCATATAACTACACACTATTGTTGATCATGAAAGCTGAAATGTTACATACAGGTGTGGAGTATCTCAAACAAAAGCTATTTGTATTCGCTTTGAATGGACTGTCTCCGTCTAATTGCTGGCGGTACCTTAAAGCGGTTCTTGTTGGAATTGTAGTAATTATAATTCGAGCCTTTTAATGCTTACTTAATTTATCTTAATTAGAGTAGACAACACGAAAAAAATACAAAATATAAGCAGTAAGTATCTACAGTAATTACTTACCATCAAAGGTTACTAATTTAAAACGAAAAGTTAGATATAACAGCTTAGTTATGTAGGTATGTACACTGATTAAACAGCCTAGTAATTAAAATCAAAATTTAACACTACATGATGAAAATAAATCATTATTAAAAATTATTCGATTTCAATTACATAATATATTATAATATATGGTTTATATCACTACATATTATAAAACAAAGTCCTCCGCTTCGTCTGTCCGTCTGTCGGTTCACGATAAACTCAAAAACTAGGTACTGCACCAATTTTCATGCTGTTTTCACCAATAGATAGAGTGGTTCTCGAGGAAGGTTTTAGTATATAATAACCGACATCCACGCGGGCGAAGCCGCGAGCATCAGCTAGTATAATATATATCAAAGTTGGCCCCCCGCCGCGTCTGTCTGAATGCGATAAACTCAAGAACTACCAAATGGGTTTTTAAACAGTTTTCACCAATGGACGGAGTGATTCATGTGGAAGGTTAAAGTGTATAATTTTTTGGTTTTTGGTATATTGGCAAAAATATGACAAATTGAATATGATAAATTACTGGCGCACGCCACGTAAACCAATAGAGACTTATAAAAACATAGATAGTTTATTTATAAAAACATAGGTAGTACGTTCCCGTAGGCTATTTACCGACACCCACGCGAGCGAGGTCTCGGGCAAAAGCTAGTAAATAATAAAAAAAGTAGGATATATGTACTGCACATTAAGTACTTTGAACTTTTCGATAATATAATTAAATTCTAATTAAACATGCTTGTGGCAATTCTATTGCGATTTTGGCCTATGTTAACGTTTTTAAATTAACAAAAGTCAGACCTACTTAGCTAGAGACAAAGGTACGATACGCTCTCTTGAAGTAACGAACGTCAATTTTATAGACGAAGTCCTTTGAACGCTATTCACAAATTCGAAACCGTACAATTTTGACTGTTCCAATATGGTATGAAGACATCAATTCTTCCGACGGGTATTTGCTGTCAGAAGTGATTATCGAACAACAAAAATATTGTTTAAAAACTTTAGACGATGTTCTATGCGACTGTTATTTACATAGCAGGTAGTCATATTCGAATTTGTTGAGGGTAGGCACCACAAATAAAAACATTTTACAAAAAAAAAACAACCGACTTCCAAAACAACACTCAAAAGTGAAAAATTGCTTTAAGCAACAAACGAAAATGAAAAGCAAAGACACCGACTTCCGAAATCATGACGGAGTCACATAGAACATCGTCTACATAAACTAAGTGGGAAAAATACGTAATATTGAAGCTAACTCAAAAACTACGCAAGCAAAGTAAATAAAATTTATATGGCACCACCTCTGGAGCACCTACCAAACAAAAAAAGAATCAGCAATATCGATTTATATTTGGCGGAGTAATCGCGTAACAAACAAACAAAAAAAAACAAACAGACAAATTGACAACCTCCTCCTTTTTGAAGAAGTCGGTTAAAAACAAGCTAATTTAGGCATTTTCTAGTATTGTTTTGACTGCTGGATAGATCCAAGAATATTTATAATTATTTATTATTTATTTAAAGTGGTTACATACGTAGTTCAAGATTTAGACTTTGATTTAAATCATTTGGGTAGATGGAGTACGTGATTGTACGATCCAGAGCGCGTCGGCGTACGTAGATCAACAAGGCAGGTGACATTGTCTCTTCATTAGACCTTAAGGGACGTGGTGGATTATCGAACGAGTGTCATCATCGATACGGTAGCGAATCGCTTTGTGAGTGGCTATGCTGCAGGTGACACTGGAAAGAGAAGGAGGTATATTGAACCTCCTTACTACACAGAAACAAGAAACAGTCAAGAGTGACGTTCGTGAGAGGTTTGTGGCTTACTCAGGAGGATCAAATCACGTTATATAGCACGTTATTAACCTTTCACCTTTCCCGTTAAAACCGCGCGTCACACTATAGTTGGTTTTTATACCGACGATGTAAACAATGTGACATTTTGACATTTTCTCTAAAGATTGTAATTTGCACAAATAAATATTGTTGAATACAGGGCATAAATAAACAAACAAGGATTTGTTTCCAAGGATGACCGCAAAACCATGACTTTTAAATATTTGACTTCTATGTAAGTTAGGTAACTAACCTATGAATATCGGCAGACATCTGTCAATTTCGAATATTGATTTGTTTACAACGTTGGACCGAGAGAAAAAACAGGTGTAAGATGGAAATATCACGTGGTGTTTCCAATGGTCTCGTGTTGTTTACTAACTTTTTAATTTTTCCATTTATCGTAGAAGTATTGTCTAAAGTAAGTACTTACTTTCTTGGTTGATTGGTTATTTACGGGTGACTATTGTATTTAACAACAATGTACTAATTTTGCCGTTCCCAAAGTAGAATTTCAGTAAGTATTTTCTCTTAAGATATGTTTGTGGGAAAAATTTAATCAAAAACCGTTTCTTTAATGTTTTGTTTTGGTCTGATTCTGTCATTGTTTCGGAGAATTAATCATGGGCATATAATTATATAAGTACTTTACAAAGAGAAGACAAGGCAAGCAGTGATTGCATTTTTCCTCTCCTGTAATATTCAAGAATGTGTAGTAGGTACATAATATAATTATGTATGTACAGAATTTATATATAAATGGTGTTCCTATCTAAATGTTTAACAAAGCGCAGCCGTCAAATGGATCAGAAAAACTTGCGAAAGAATGTTTTAACATTCTTTCGAAAGTTTTTTTAGTGCAACATTTATTTAAGTCATGCTTCCAAAATTGCTACAGAAAACAGCTTCCTGTTACAATCGCAAGATATTTCTACTAATTTATCCTTATCTAAATATTTTACGAGTACAGTGAAAGATTTACAAGTACAGGTGAATCGCAATAAAATATGGGCGCTCTCGTGAATTCCGATGACTCCCGAAGGCAGAGACTTGGCTCGCTGATCACGCAGCGATCAATGCCAGAGACGTCGCCGAGGATGGCTGGTTGCAACACCGTCGGCGCCTGCAACGTATATAACGTACTGGCGAACAAGCGAACAGTACGAGTCCTGTTCTAGCAGTACGAGCACTACCAACCCAACTTTCAAAATGATGAAGCTTGTGAGTATCCTTTCATCGTATTGAGTGAAAAGTAGATTAGATTTCAAACAGTGAAAATGAAAACAAAAATGTTTTAGGGATTATTTTCACAAGTGAAAAGCACATTTTCTATTTATTTCTTCAGTTTTTGATCCTGTCCTTATAATTAGAATAGCCTTCAATATCTAGGACAGCCACAAATGACTGAGCAAAAAACTATAAGGAAAAAATAATCTAAACTGTGTCCATCAATTCACCTACTTGCAGTATTAGTGATGGCAATCTGCCAGCTACTGATCATTTCCCAGTTTCTTATAACAGTGACATCTTTCTAATCGCAATAACTCTATTCCAGATCGTTGTCCTCGCCGCGCTTGTCGCTATCTCTGCCGCTAAGCCTGCCTTAGTGAGCGCACCCTTAGTGGCTGCCGCGCCCGCACCGATTGTCACGGCAACCAGCTCGCAATATTACCACCGTATCAACAGTGGTCTTGCTGCGTACGTCGCCGCTCCTGCCGCCTACGTCGCCCCCGCTGCCGCGCCGTACGTGGCTGCACCCTATGTTGCCTCTCCGTATGCTGCCCCTTACGTTGCTGCTTCAGCACCTCTCATTGCCTACTAAAATTATTGAACCTCGCTCCGTCAGCTAATTGTGATACTACGACTTAATTTTTGCACTGGTTGTTGATTACCTAAAATAAAGATGTTTTGAAGAGTTTTCTCGCTACTTTTTATTTTACCTTTTATTCTCTTTAGCTTACCTTTAAAAGTCTTGGTGTAGACTACAAAGGGTGTGGGAAAAACGTAAACTTCACTAGTAGCAATAATAATACTTGGTGTGTAACTAAATTAACTTTTAGATACATATTTTAACACATCCATCTCAAATACTTGGTTTCCATTAGGAAGCGTCCAATAAAAAATACGACAGCTATGAAGTTTTTAAATATATGCGTAAAACCCAATTATTAACGCTATGTAGAAATACAGTTTTATGACTTGTTACTAGTAGGTAATATTAATTCGCGTATAAATAACTAATTAACACCAAAATTAATTAGGGCGATTTAAAGACGGCTCGTAAAAACCATTACATTAAAATATAACTTCAGCGAATCACTAGTAAGGTACATAGGTACTAGTATGTTACAGACATACCTACCTACATACTTTTAATAAGTAAACAACACTATAAAGGTTTCTTCGTCATATTTTTTTCGTATACAACGGAGATCTTACAATATGTATGTTTTATTTTTATACAGGTAAACACCAATTTCTTAACTAATAGAGATCTTAAGTCGACGCGGACAAAGGTACAGAGACCAGCTAGTTAAATACACGTTGACACGTGTCATATAGGTACTACCAAGTCATTTAATAACTTGAACGAAGAAAACGATAACCGTAATATACTTTTGCATCCATTTTGTTTTCGTCAAGACGAGCCAAAAACAAAAAGCAGGCGCACTCTACCTTTTCTCAAAGCGTTTCGTCGTATTTTAAAACCTATTTTATTACTTCAATCATCTATTAACTATTCATACAAATAAATAAAATTTAAGAGTCTGTTCGTAATGTCAAAATAACACCTTTTTATTAAATGTACAAGAAAGTATGTAAAGCAGCACATAAAGGTACTCGTAGGTAGTAGGGTAGCACTAAGCATACCTACCCTACCTAATGCAACGACCTACATACCTACTTACCTTACCTACCTAACCACCAACCTACGTACCTACCTACCTACCTTAATACCTACCTACCTACCTTTCTACCTACCTATCCTACCTTCATACGTACTTACCCTACCTACACCAACTAGACGTACAAATCTTGCCCTGAGAATAATACAACAAAAAAAGAATTATCCAAATCGGTTCAGCCGTTCTCCAGACTAACGAACAGCAATTCATTTTTATATATAAGAAAGAAGAAAGAACATAAGATTTAGGGTCAACGCGGGCGAAGCCGCGGGCAGCAGCTAGTCAATTATATACAAAGAAATTAACAAAATTCCCTTTCAATAAATTAGATTGATGTTCGTAATTGAATTATTAGTCAATGACAAGGTTTTTTTACTTATTGTTGAGGATTTCTGAGAATGAATGTTTATGGCACAAGGTCCCTTGAAATACTTCGTATTCCACTTGTTTTGTTGTGAAAAATAGGTCTAGGTTGTCCACATAAGTACCTGTAGTATCCTGAATAAGAATTATTGGGACAGAGTACCTACAGATTATAGGAACTAAGGGTTCCTATTCAGATAATCCATGTGTACCTAAGTGTTGTAATAAAATATTAAATAATTAAATACTAGTTATGTGTGGCGTGTTATTCTCGATTTGATAGGGATATAATTTAGGGAAAATTGTTGAACAATTTTCAGAGGCGCTTACAAGCTTAGATCCATACATAATTTTTAGGGGTTATACCCCTGCACTCACAGCAAAAGTTTCACTAACTAACAATATAGACTCGTATAATCAAATCGACTAGAAAAATTATAAAAAAAATTGCACAATTTTTAATACTCTATGTATTTCTATGTACTCAGTGAAAATATTATTATATTAAGTATTATTATAATTCAAATTTATTTATTCATAATCATGTTGTACAAAAACAGATTGGACGGTAACCCCCAAACTGCCCATTTGCCTGTACCTTAGGGGTCGGAATTGCGTCATTTTCTGAGTTATGGTTAGTACACAGTGATTATTGCATAACCGGTAAACAAACTAAAATAAGACTAACCTAGGTACAATTAATAAAAATAAAAAAAGTAGAACACTTAAAATATACATTGCGATCAGCGTGAGACAATAAAAAAATATCGAAATCATTAGCGCCTAACAGAATACTTACAGCAATTCACTAAGAAGTAAAACATAAAAAGACGCCTAGCGCACTCGAACGTTTACAAGACAAGTAGTACAAAACGACTGTAGAGTGCAAGAAGTCAATACCATTTACCAGGCGCTTCATAAACCACAACATGTAAATAAGTCACTCAACCTGGTTCCTATATCCACAGTAGGTACACTTGATTACTTACTGCAAGCGTAGCATGAGCACCGTTTTGTCGACGGAAGAGTAGACAAAACTTACGTTCCGTGTAGACAGAACGACCGACGGCAGCTAAGTAAAAAGAGTCAACTACACTTTTAACGAAATTCGCTCTTTTACATAATTCGACTCAGAATTCTTTGTTTTGTTTCAAATTATCTTCACTTCCTGAGACAAATTTCAGTTGTCAGTGTGATTTTGACACTAAGGATAGAAAACTTTCTTCCGAAATAGTCTACAAATTAAAAGACCTAATAAATGAAAGACAAAATGACAGATTGTAGAAGGATTTCTACGGTGCGATGTCAAAAATGAAGAAACGAAATGTCACTTTGTATAGAAAAAGCTGTCTATTCTTCGTAGAAATAGAAAGCGCCATGCTACACCGGCTGGTAAAGAAACACTAGTCTTCAATTAAGAGACACATCGATAGAGTGATAGGCATATGCTATTACTTTACTTACTTATCGAACAATATCATTTTTGTTGCTGTTCCTGAAATCATGAATAATACAACTTTTATGGTTACGATACAGTTTTTATTTTTTATAAACGCATAAAGATACGCATAATGCGTTGACACACGAAATAAAAATAATTTCTCAAATAATTTAGATTATTTCTTGAAAAACCTATTAGCTCAAACACCTCCAATTTCGATTACAGTTTCCAAACGAAAAATCGAAAACGTTAAAAAATGTAAAATTATCTCTAAGTACCCAGCTACCTACATCAAGTTAATTTCATCATCATTGTCCTGCCCTTATCCAAATTAATTTGTGGTCGGCGCAACATGTCCCGTTCTTCCATACTTCTCTATTAGCGGCCATCTCGGTAGTCACCCCCTTTCTAGCCATATCATCTTTCACACAGTCCATCCATCGTTTCTTTGGTATTCCCCTAATCTTATAGCCATCGATATCATACCCAAAACATTCCTCACGACAATGTAATTAATTTATTTATTTATCACAAGATTTCTCTAATAACATTGTATTACATTTTCAAGGTTGTTTATAATAACAACATTTGGAAACAACCTTGAAGTTAATCAATGGTGGAAGCCCCTAATATTCTGCTAAAGCTACTTTTACGATATTCCATGAAACATTATTAAATTATTTTACAGTGCTTTTGTTTCCATTATCAGTCAGGTTTTATTATAGGAAAATTTATTATTTAAGGCTGTGTTAGTCTAGTACGTTCTTTACCATTTTATTGGTATTGTTGTATAAAAAAGTTTAGAAAAACATCTTAAGGTGGCTAATTAAATTACACACAATTTTCAGTACATTCTAAAAAACAGTAAAACTGAAAAAGTTCCTGAGCATATTGAATCTGTATTTAACGTACACAAACAACCCTTTACTTACGTAGTAACTATTCAGTAATCTGTGCCTTTACTCAGTTAGCTATTGCCTGCCATACCTCTTTTTTCAAAGGATAGGCTCTATTAACTAAAAGAATCTGAAGCATTCATGACTTCATTCCACTATACCCAGACGAGGGCATAGTGTTTGTGTATATAAAAATTACTTTTCTTTCATACTAGGGGAGCGTTTTCTCGAGTCAATCTAGCCGTTCAAAAAATTGGTCAATCGAGCCAACCGACATATTAAGTTTACTCTCGGGGTTTACAATTTGCGGAAAGGACAGTTTTAAAGGAAAAAAAGATTTATTTTTTAACCTTCTCATCAGAAAATATAAAATCTTATTATCATTTTTTTTGTCGCCTACACGAGTGGTCCTGACCCCCCACTGACTATTAGCACGTGTTTTTCTACGCTGTTTTACGTATTACACAAAAATTGCTCCAATTATCCTGTTCACCCCTTTAGGAGAAATCGGTGTAACGATATGAATGAATTTTCCAAGAAGGAAAACAATGTCAACAATAGATTGTATTCAGTATATTTTCGTCCCGCAAAACGAATACCCGTATGTTATACCCGCTGCAGATTTTATTAGAGATTTATCAAAGCCGTACATTGAATTATATTGAAACTCTATTGGTAACTGACGAATATGTCAATTAAGCAACCTTAAGTGTGTTAGTGGGAGCGATAACTAGGCAAATACGATATTACGAGTATTGTGGTGTCCACTGGTACTTTCCCAATGGCCCATCGTTATTATTCCCACGACGTTTTCAATACGATTTTTGTAGCCATCAAGGTCCGTGTCCTTACCCATTGTACCATTAGGTATTCCGCGACACCCGCCAAGTTGCCTCACCACGATGCAAAATTTGTTACACCTATATAAAAGACGGGGTCCAATATTCTAACGCCCGCATTATAATATCAAAAGCGGCCAGGACAGGGGGCGTCAAAATGATCCGAACGGTAAAATTCTATAAAATTGATAAAATCATTTATAATGTTGGCAATGTGGCAAACCTTTTCGGTAATGTGATTTTTTTGTTTCAGGTATTGCTATTGTTGTCGATAAGTGGTTTAGGGAGAAGTTCGGGAGTGCACGGCGATGGACTGGCACACTTCGGCCAGGCGGCTGCTTTAGGAGCTGCATCAGTAGTCGGTCCAGCTCCAGTGGTCACGGCTGCTAGCTCACAGTACTTCCAAAGGACCTTCAATCGTCTGGTAGTACCTTCAGTAGTAGCTCCAGTTGCTCCAGTGGCACCTCCTCCTCTGCAACCTGTTTTCCAAGTTGCCCCAGCCCCTCCAGTATTTGTGGAACCTACCAGAGCAGTTCCTGTTGCCGTAAACCCACCACCAACCCAAGCAGCTCCAGTTCATCCGAATGTAGCAATAGCAGTCGCGACAGCGCACGCCGCCGCACCTGTCGCCACCATTCTGCTACCGCCATACCCTTTCGGATTCCCACCAAACTTTGGCTTCATCCCTCAAGAACAACCTATTAACGTTCCTGATGAGAATAACAAGGAACCGACCACTCAGGCAACTACGCAAGCTGAGGCGACAACGACGCAAGAGCCCGAACAAACCACGCCTATACCATCAAGCAGTGATGACAACTTTGTGCAACAAGCATTGCCTTCTAATGAAGATGTAAATTTCAACCAGTATGGCCCGCCACTGCCACCGCATGACGAACAGTTCCCACCCAATCAACCTAATCTGCAGTTCCAGCCGAACCAACCTCGCCCTCAGTTCCAAGGACAACCACCTCAGGGACAGTTCCAACCTCAGGGTCAGTTCCAACCTCAGGGTCAGTTCCAACCTCAGGATCAGTTCCAACCTCAGGGTCAGTTCCAACCTCAGGGTCAGTTCCAACCTCAACAGCCTCGACCCCAGTTTCAACCTCAACGACCTCAGGGGCAGTTCCCACAGCAGCAACCCCGCCCTCAGTTACAGCCACAGCAACCACAGTTCCCACTACAACGACCTCAGGGACAATTTCCACCACAACAATTTCAGCCGCAGTTCCCGCCGCAGCAGCCACGCCCGCAGTACCAACCAGTGCCACAAGGGCAACAGCCGCGCCCGCAGTTCCAACCGGCGCTACAGCAACCGCGACCACAGTACCAGCCGGCGCCACAACCACAGCAACCTAACCAGCAGTACCAGCCCCAAGCACGGCCAATGCAGCCTCGTCCGATATACCAGGCACCTCAACAGCCGTGGCCACAGCAACACGCTAGGCCTCAGAAGCTGAAGACTTCAGTAGAAGTCGTGCCCGTACCACTGGCGTACATTACTCCTCCACCACATCACAAAACCCATGCACACGTGAAAGTTGTGAAACATGTTTATACATTTGTACCCGCCAGTCCTGCTAAAATCATCGTAAGACCTGTTAAAGCAAGAAAAGTTCGTCTGGTGAAGATAAAGAAAGTCCATCCCCAGAATTTAAGGGCTAATGCTAGAGACATTGAAGTCACTACTTTCAGCCCGTTTCCTAGGCCCAACACTAAACCGCCTAAGGTATAACTTTAAATAGTCAATTTATACACTCGTTAATAAAAATGCACATTGTAAATATGGTTAAGAATGAGATAATATAGATATATTTATAATTTTGTATAAGTTTATTTTAATTACACACATTGCCTATGCCTTTACATTGTAATAGTCTCGGTCTAGGCCAACTGGCCATTATTAGTTGTGCAACTGCTGTGTTACTTGGAAGACGTGCACGGATTTTCAATGACACTGGACTTATAAAGTAATGTAACGAAAGTGACATTTGCATGACAAGCAAGGGGTTTTCCATGAATTTATTAATTATGTTCTGCGGCAGAATGATGTACCTACTCGTAATATTAATATCGAAGTATAACGCCTAGCGAATTATAGAAGCTCCTAGTCGCAACACATAGAAGTATAAGAAGTTGGTTAATAAGATTCAGATCAACATCAAGATAAACATGTAAATGGTTTTCCTCAATACGTTTGAGTTTCTGATACGATGTTAAAGACCGATTTTAATCGCATTAGTGGCGACGTGCATATGATGCTTAGAGATAAGTTTAACTGCCTGTGTTTGATTAGCTGGCACGCTCTATACCGGTGAGGAAAAAATTTGGAAACTGCAAAACCCATTGCATTCTATTTATCAATGGGGCAAACGCGAATTTATCAATATTGAAAGTAAAATTGTAATGAAGTACTAAATATATTTATTTCATACACATTCAAATTAATAAAGACAATATACGTATAGTACAACTAAGTATTTACACTAGGAACTAAATTAAATAACTGATTAATGTAAAATTAAAAGTAATTTCACTAAGGAAGTTTATTTTAGAGCAACTTCTACTTCCTTAGCGTGAGCGGGACGTTGCCACACTAGACACACGTATTCGCCTGCAGATAAACAGAGTGCTTAGCTAGATGTACGGAGTACCTGTGGTGAATCTGGATCCTGGACTTTTAGCTTGGTTTTCATGAAATGGTTCTATGCGGTTCTAGTTAGGTATTCAGTGAGTTTTCTGTTAAATATTTTAAAGTATTAAGGTAATCAAAACTCAAGCCTTGCTTCATTTTTAAGTATCTAGTTGAGTCACGTATTCAGCAGACGCGTGAAAATCGTGCGTTAGAAATATTCAATCCTAATTTCCTAAGAAAGAATAAATTGTGATTTTATGAAAAAAATCTTTTCTCACACATGCTTGGAAATTCGAGCATTGTTTTGACAACCTTCTTCGTGATAAATCGAAATTGCTGTACTGGTCAAAAACAAGTGACGATGCGACCAGCAAAGTTACTATGAAAATCTGGCGTTTAGCAGCCAAATAAATTACTATGAAAACTTATATCGATCGTGTTATTTAAAAATGGAACGAACTTTTTATTTCAACACACGGCAACCAAGGAAGTAACTTATCAAAGATTGTATTTAAATTTCGAATTGCCTTGCAAATACATAGAACAAAGAAGAAACAAATAAACATATTGGTGCATGAAAAATTATAGTTGTTATGGAATTATGGAATTTCTATTTAATTTAATAAGTTTGAATTTCCGCGCATTATTTGAGAAAAGTACTATACAAGCCTTGGCCACAATCAGGAATTGATGAACTCACATATGTGTGCCTCGGCTTCGCCTCGGCCCTCATTTTCACGATCGTCCATCAATTCCCTTATTGCTGGCCGCGGTTGTAATGTACTATTATATAAGGCCTATAATAGGTTAGTTATGTGGTTCAGCCTTAAATCAGTGACTCTCTTACCTTCTCTGTTTCGAGATATAAAAAAAATATATCAAATAAACCGTATCAATTCAAACCTGTTTTCCTAGATTACTCCCAAGCGTCTTGTCTCAGTCATCTAATGTGAACATTATTTTTCTTAATTAAACCGTCATTTCAGGTGACAACAATCATAAAAATATAGAAATACTTATTCTGGCAACGTAATATTAAAACAAAATACTAATAGGCACTTGTCTCGCGTTGAGACATTGTCCTTTTAGCTTATGCGACGGAAATAAGTCCCTAAAAGCTTTCAAGGAAATATTAATAGAATATGAGTTCCTTGAAGAAACTATGATCTTTGAAGCAGAAGATTGTGGAGCTTGTAATGTAACTGCGACGTGAATTTAAATAAATTCAAAAGGTCACGTCGCAGTTTACAGTATATTGTTTCATTTGTAAACTAAAGAAAGAATCAAATATAGGTTCTTAAGTTTTCATAAGTTGATGTATCGCTTACCAAAAAAAAAACACTAAAAAAGTGAAAAATAACTTTAATTTCGGAAGTCGGTGTCTTTACTTTTCATTTTTCGTTTTTTGCCACCGACTTCCGAAATCAAAGTTATTTTTCACTTTTTAGTTGTGGTACCTACCCGACAGAAATTCGAATACCACTACCTGCTATGTAACTAACATTGACGGAGTCAAATAAGATAAGTGGGAAAAATACGTAATTATTGAAGCTAACTCAAAAACTACGCAAGCAAAGTTATAATAAAAAATTTTAGGGGACCACCTCTGAAGCATGACCTACCAAACAAAAAAGAATCATCAAGATCGATTCATAATTGGCGGAGTAATCGCGTAACAAACACACAAAAAAAAAACATACAGACGAATTGAGAACCTCTTTTTTGAAGAAGTCGGTTAAAAATAGAGTTACGTACTTCATAAATAAAATATGGATTACATTTGACCATATGGAGCTGCTTTTCACACTTAAACATAACATAGCGACTGTTTTTGCAGCAAAGGGCAGGCAAGTGTTCAGTAGGTACAACCGCTAGTATGTTTAAGACCCATAGGGACGGTCTGTTGCCATTATTCGGGCCCAAAACCAGACTTCGGGCCGTTACTGAGAATTTCTTAATCGAAAACCACAATAAATCTTTTTCTCAATAAAGGCCAGTCCTATTTCTTATGGTATGATTAAGAATTGACTAGAACGCTCCGTGAATAAGTCTACAAGAAATTGAATATAAAACCTTTTTTACAAAAAATTAAACCAACGAAAAAAGAACTGAAAAGCGAAAAAGAAATAACTTTAATTTCGGAAGTCGGTGTCTTCGCTTTTTAATTTTCGTGTTTTGTAACCGACTTCCGAAATTAAAGTTATTTCTTTTTCGCTTTTCAGTTCTTTTTTCGTTGGTTTAATTTTTTGTAAAAAAGTTTTTTATTTTTCGCTATTGAGTTAAGTACCATCCACTCCAGGGTACTCCAGGGGGTTACTCCAGGTTAAAGACCTGGAGTTGATGATGAGTGGTTGTGTCATCAGAACTATGTATGTGTGCGAAATTTCAACAGAATCGGTTCACAGTTGAAAATTCAGTTGGTGAAAAATCAATCAACCCCATTTTTTCTACCTTTAGGGGTGGATTATAGTTTCCAATTTTAAATGGGACCAACTTCGAGGTATACGCTTCCCAATAAAAAAAGAATTTTTCAAATCGGAAGACACACTAAAAAGTTATACGTGGTCACATAAAAAAAAAAAAAAAAAATATATATATACTGGTCGACTTGAGAACCTCCTCCTTTTTTTTCGTCGGTTAAAAAGGAACATGAACCAGCATACGTAAGTACTCAAATTATTCAATAAAAAATATAAATCACGACATGAACACAAACAAATCTTAGTTATGACGGTGACAAGATAAAGTGTAACAACAAGTCACAGATATCACGTAACGTTTTACGATGCGTCACGAAGATATCGTCTCCGCCGTAGCAAACATCGTAGACGCGTAGCACAGAATCATTATGGCGTAGTATCACTACATGATTGTACAGATATTAATATTTTCGTAGTAGGTTTGTAATCTTGCGCGCACGCCTGTAATCTTCGAAAGGTTAGGCAGAGGTGTATCTATTATTTACTTCTTTAAAAATGTGGTTAAAAGCCTTGCAATATTTGTGTCGTGTCGGAATCAAATCTGTTAAATGATACTTGTCTATGGTAGATAATTATGATAATTTTTAGATACAGCAAAGATTTTTAAAATCTGTATAACATCTGTATTTTTAAAATCACTTAACATAAAAAGACCATTTTTTTAACACTTCTACACTACATATAAATATTTCCAACACAACCAAAATAAATCTCTATTTAACATGATTTCAGATAATGCCCAAAACTGGTCAACTAGTCCAATAATGTTATCAGTCTGGCCAGCTTTACTGTCGTAATGATACGCGTCCTCAATGCGTGCCCAGCGTCTAACGAGCCACTGCAATCGATGACGAAACGAGACACAAGGTGAATCTTACTTGGGTACAGTATAAAAGGTAATGTCACCAAACTTCGGACATCACACTCACATCTTCTGTTCACAAACAGACACCACCAAACCAACATGTACAAGATCGTGAGTATTGAGTTTATACTAATTTATTCAAAACACTTTTTGAGAAACAATCGGATTTGTGCGACAAAAGCGAATTTTTAAAATCTTTACCTCATTGTTTTTGTAGATATTTATATTGATAATTCTGTTATTCCAGGTATTCTTCCTCGCTACCCTGGCTTTGGCTGCCGCCAAGCCCAGCGCAGTGGCCGCTCCCCTGGTCGCTGCGGCCCCCGTGATCGCAGCGCCAGCACCCTTCGTCACCGCATCCAGCTCGCAATACGTCGCCAGGAACTACAACGGCTTGTACGCTGCTGCAGCTCCATTGGTCGCTGCTCCTGCTCCTTACGTGGCTGCTTCTGTAGCTGCTCCGTACGTTGCCTCCCCATACGCCGTCGCTCCTGCGGCTAGGTTCGTGGCCCCGGCTGCTGCCCCCTACGTAGCTGCCCCGGCCCCAGTCCTGCCCGCTTACGCCCGGTACGCTGCCGCTCCTTACTACGCGGCGTCTCCTTACTACGCCCCCTCTGCCCCCCTTATCGCTCTCAAGTAAATTACGACTGATACTTAGCCCATTTTTATACTGAAGAATATATAATTATGACTTATTTGTGGTTTCCTTTTGTGAAAAATAATGTACTTAACATACAAACATACATACAACCAGGAACATAAGTTTTGTACACATATAAAACAGAATGTTCAAGAAAGCTACAAGCTAATCACAACAAAGTCGTTAGACAGGGATGCATCCTCTCACCTCTGCTCTTCAATGTGTATGGAGAGTATATCATTAGGAAATCTCTTGAGGGCTGAGAAAAGGGGTTTGCTGTTGGTGGAAAGCGCATTTCCAATCTGAGGTACGCTGACGACACCGTTCTCCTTGCTACAACATTTGGCGACATGAAGGAGATACTACACAGATTGGAGGTGGAAAGTGCCAAATTAGGGCTTGCAATAAATAGGCAGAAAACCAAGCTTATGGTGATAGATCGTGCGGGAAAGCTATCGGTCGCCTATAACATCCAAGGCATCAATACTATGGACAGTTTCGTTTATCTGGGCTCTAACATTAATAATGAAGGCAGTTGCGTCCCAGAAATAAAACAGCGGATAGCCATGGCTAAAGATGCTTCGACACACCTCCAGAACATCTGGAAAAATCGTGATATAAGCTATAAAACGAAAACCCGATTGGTCAGAGCACTAGTTTTCCCAATTTTCCTCCTTGGAGTTGAGTACGTGGACAATCCTAGCAAGAGAAAGACAGAGGATAGACGCATTCGAAATGTGGTGCTGGAGGCCGATGCTCCGAATTCCATGGACAGCGAAACGCATAAATGTGTCTATCCTTTCCCAGCTCGATATCAAGACCCGATTATCTACAGTTTCATTGTATATGAAGCATTTGTTGTTAAAATAAAATAATTTTCATCAAAAAAAAAAAAAAAAATTTGCCCACAGCGTATTTTGACCTACTTCGGCCACATAATGCGAAGGGGGGATAGCAGCCTAGAAAAGCTGGTCATTGTTCGTAATACCGAAGAAAAGAGCATGAGGCCGGTCGCCACACGATGGTCTGACCAAGTAAAAGAAGCTCCGTCCTCAAGCAAATTCCAGCAGGTGGTGATGGCAACTTTGTACCGAAGTCGATGTAGGCAGATTGTCCGTTTAAACGGGTCCAGTGACCACGATCTTCAGTAACGTGGGACCGATTGAAGAAGAAGAATCACAACACTAGGTACACCACACCACAATGCAATACAGTAACTAATTTGCACAATGACAAATATTTTTTCACAATTAATTGATTACAAAAATTAATTTAAAAATCCTGTCTTAAGTCTTGTCACCATCACAACCCATACATACAAGGAGCTAGTTGCGCATGTTATTGTGCGTGATCGAAGTCGCGTGTTTAGTTTCAAGGAAGTTCACCAGTCCTTGGCAAAAGTAAGTAATTTGCCTAAGCGCGGTACACGTTACATAAAGAAGCCGCACAACAAAAGAGAAATTATATTGGCCTATTTCTGTACAAGGCGATAATGTTTTGGTAAACATATCTAAGTATGTAATAACCAAAAAAAACTTATTTACAAGTCTTCCCAGATATCGGTTTTAGCTTTCCGCAAAAATTTATGAATGGAATGTAGACCAAAATTATCATAATTTTAGGGAATGGATACAATGGTAACCTAACCGATGAATAGGGCTGTACTTATAGGTTTTCTTTTATGAGTTGTTTGAGAAGGAAGTCTAACTACGCAGTATACTAGCTACTTAGGCACCCACACTGATTCGTGAACTAAGTGATTATTTTTCTTTCTATTCTCATTTAGTTTCAGTTCAAAATAAAAAACATATTTTATTTTACTGTAACGTTTTGTAATAGGTTCTTGCCGGTTTGTCAATGGAATAAAATAATGCAAATGTGTAACAGTGTAACGTTGTGGCTTCACAACTGAACTTAGTCGAACAGCTACTATATTACTAAGTGGTTAATCACAACACTAAAATACATGCCCAACACTAGTTGACTGACATTACTCGTTCATTTCATCTGCAACCAGCAATACTAACGCATAGATTTACACCATGTGCTGTAGTAGGCATTTGATAGATAGTTCTGAGAGTGCAAATGATTTAAATAATGGAAGTGTCCATCAATGGAAATAATTTAAAGATGGAGTCTCAGAGTACCACAGTGTTTACAATGATAAATGATTTATGTTTGAAACACTTTTAAACGTCAATAACTTATACAAGGATAGTGATACATAGCTCTGCGTTATGTAGATGAACTGATGAATTTCCTATATTATAATTTTCTATGATAACTTGCTATTACGTGTAGTCTATTATCGGCTAGGGATTAAATATGACAAAAAAAAAGGTACTGAAATTAAAATCCGAACAGCTACAAAGTTGAAGACTAACGCACGCGTAGATTGTTATTACTCTGATATTGAATGAAGTATCTACCTACTCATCTACGCACAACAATATGAAGAGGTAATCTGCCCTCTTAAATACATAGTAGTATATAGGTCGCTGAAACATGCTCCAATTTCAAGTCACATGCTTTACGTGCAACGAGATTCAACCCGACGTCAGAAGAAACGCAGATCGGGGGCGAAACGTGGGCGACTTTTTTGTCAAGCTCGAGAATTCATTTAATAAAAACACTCAAAACCTGTACACAATCTTATTGAGTGAGTCACGTGGACCGAAATGTGTTTTGTAAACTTTTATTTAATTCTTTGCCATCTGCGAAACACGTGCGAGCTTAGAAATAGGAGCTTCTTAGTTTTCCTTTGTGTAAACAACCAAGTTAATGCCTGCGCAACTAGTGGTACTTGCTTTTATAATCCCTTATGGTTAAGTCTGTGGTCTCGAATTATAATTTTATTTACGTTTTAGGTTAATTATGAGGAATGGCACCAGCAGTCGTTAGATATCGATTCAAGAGTTCTAAAAGCGCGACTTACATTGACGCAAAATAAAATTAACGCGATCGAATAAAACCCTCTTTCAGTCAACGTGTTCCCGATATGATTTCCATCGAGAAAAAAGGCGAACTTCCATACAAACTATCATTCCTTATTTAACCCCATTACGAGTTGAAATTTAAAAAAATCTTACCTTTTTGCTCACGTTTGTTAAATAAGGAACTCTTGTGCAAAATTGCATGCTTCTAACCACGCAGTTTGGACTGGAGATTGTCTGTCAGTGAGTGAATTTAAGAATGATTAAGTAGACGAATTTGAGGTCACAGCGGGTCCAAATTGGAGAAGAGTGGCAAGAGATAGGACTCAGTGGAAGTCGTTAGAGGAAGCCTTTGCCAAAAGACGCTCTGAACTAAGAGAGATTCTGTAAACAACTGAAAAATACCACAACGCAATGATGTTCAAAATAAAAGGGCTTATTATTATTATGAGTAGAGTTAAAGAAGATGACAACAGGTTTTCTACAGCTTTCTCTCTGCGATTGACTTTAGAGAGAAAACTAAAGAAGATGATGGGGAAACTGTGCGTGTCCTTTACAAATCAGCTTCATCAAACACGTGCCTACAAAGAAAGCGAGGCGGATCGGCTGGTGAAGTGAGATTTCAATAAAACCAGTAGATTTTATAGAAAACATCTCAATTTGCAAATAAAAACAAATATTGTGAGAATTCCATTCTACGTTAAAATAAAATTGTAACACTACGGGTAGGTAGAAGAAGCCGTATTGATATTTCAAATAAGGGTCCGACGCAGGTTACTAAAATATTTAAGTAACTATTAATTGCAATCAATACAACTGAAATTACCAAGAATTTTCGACGATATTTAAAACAAGGTCGATACTCGTTATTACAATAAGCAATTTAAGGTGTATCCTTTTGCGGCACCATTTCTCCGTATCGGTGGCGCGCACTTCTGAATACAAAGCGCTTGGACTAGTGACGCGCTAGGTAGTTACAATTCGATTTATACATGGTGATTAAATTCTGTTCACTGCGCATAATATCGAGGGCGTCCTTCATCCGTGAATTAGTTCACCAATTGCTATTTACATAATTGATGTTTCGTCTGCTTCACTTTTCCAACCAACTATCTGTAAAATGTGGTGAAAAAGTAAAATTCGTGAAAAGGTAAATAATATACAAGTACATATCGATTTCAACAAAACAACGACTACTATTTCATTTTACCATTTCAAAATCATAAAGACGAATTCTAAGAACTTTTTTATTATACCAGTATGATACCGGAACAGCGTATTATAAAATACTAGGTACAAGGTAATTTTCCAAAGGCATCGATTCCGTCGCAAAAGAATAATAATCGGACGTGAAAAATCTTTCATCTTTAATTTAAATTGTAAATTGAGATTTTCAGAGAATAGTAATTGAAGGGCTAAGTGGACAAAGGTGTTATCTGACAAAAATAAAAAATCCGACTTTTATGCATGAACATAGGTTTTAACTGATAAAATAATCAATCTAATCTAATATATTGGCACTAATATTGTGTTTTAAAACTATAAGCTTTAATTGCTAAGTTCATTTGATTATTTATTATTTTCAAAAGCTTATTACTCCTTTAGAACTATTTGCTAGTTAACACCTTTGTCCACTTAACCCTTCAATTACCCGCAAAAAAAGAGAAAAATATTTATGACAAGCATTTCTTCAAATATCTACTACTGCATTGGTCTTAAGATAATTATTAATGAATTATGAGTCAATTACGACATGTGATTATTAATGATTTAATTTTCTCGCCATCGCGCTATTGTATGAGACTCTACCTACCTCAAAGCAAGCCTGAGAGCCGGTAACTAAGCTCATACATTGTGAACTGTAACAGTTAACCGAATAGTTCGTTAGACATTGATATATCGCGTGCCAAGCATTTACCAAAATGATTGACACGAGTTTATTTTATGCACATATCCTATACTTACCAGAAAATAGAGACCTTAAGATAAATGAATACGAGTAGGCTCGTATCGGGTGTGTGCCAGAGCCGCAACGGCGCGGCGGCGCCGGACCACATGTTTCGTTAGCAATGCTTTAATGAACTGTGATCGTTGCTTTACTATTTAACTCGGCATTAATGCCAGTGTACACGCGATTCCGGTGCGGCGATATTTATTCGTATACACAAACTTGTGGTCCAGCGCCGATGCGGCTCCGGCGTCATGTATAGGAAGCCTAACACTGTGTCGTAGTATATTATAATTATCTGTGATTGTACATTTTTCTTGATACTCGATGGTCGCAAGCTTCTTCGTAGGAAATAAATAACGTTGATTGCACTGACATCATTGGACTAGTAAACTCATTTAATAATGCAAACGAAACAGTCTTCTTAATTTAAATAAATTTTAACATATGTTTAAATAGTTTTAAAATCTTATAATGAATGTGAACACATAAGTGGGTACAAAAAATTTCCCGCAAAAGGTATGTCACTATGAATAATATTTAGAACTGCTATTGTTACTTTTGACAGACCATCATTTCTGTTTACACAGTTTGCATATTGATAGAAGAAACAGTCTTCATGAATCACTGTTTTGTAACTTTGTAGGTAAGTAGGTACATCACTACTTACATTTATTTTGCTTACTAATAGGAATATGGGATTAGCTAATAAATTCTATTATGTAAGGTTGAAATCGTCATTGTCTAGTCATCCACTGATCGACGTGGTCACCTGGGAGTTCTACAATGAGCAATCCAGAAAAGCAACGCCGTGGTTAACATTTGTGAATCGAAGCATGGTATGACCTCTGATTTTGGTTGTCACTGCTGGATGAACCGAAAGCCTGAAGAAGACATCTGCGGAAGGATATGGATGGTGTACTTAATGTAGAATACAATGCTCTTCAGCACCCTAATTGCGTAATGCACGATCGGTCAGAATTGGAATCGATTTGAAACAAACGTCTGATCATTGCTTCATAAGTTCGAAAAAAATCTGCTCAATAACGTAACTTACTAACTTATGGAGACATTTATTTCGAACTGACAGATAGATTTTTTTAAATATTAATTTTAGTTAACGAATAGTCCACAAACTAGCAGATGTTTAAAACTATATGGATTACTCAAATAGACATAATTGTGCACATATTAACGGTTAAAATTTTTCTTTTATACCTATAATGATTAGCATTTTAATTATTGTCAGTGTAAGTGTAACTGTTAACATTATATACAACTGTATCACTTGACACGTTATGTGGAAAAAAAATCAACTAAATATTATTTCCTCTAGTTTCCTTAAACACATGAAAATTACATGAAACGAGATAATACAAATGATTTATAGTGATTGAAAACAGCTCTTATTAGACTAGAATTATGCTGCAGGTGTAACAAATATATTTATGTACATGTGGTATGACTCGATAAACATAGAGATGTGGCTATTTCACTTCATGTTTTGTCGATAAATTAGACCGTTGTCTTTCTTATTGTTGACATACAATTCATTATATATATCGTTTATCTATATTCTATCTATATAGTTAGTTTCTATCTGTATAGTTTATCTATATTCATGGAGTGTTCGAGTTACTGATTTCTGGTTTATTACTGTTTGTCCCATACCTACTTATTTAATATACACAATATAGGCAGTATGTTTGGACAAAATCAAAGTCTATTGAACTGAATGTTTCTCTGATAGTATAAAGTTTTATCATCGCCTCGAGTGTCTTCATTGAGTTTAAATCTGTGAATGAATTTATTAACTACATCGAATTTCAGCACGAGTTCTCATTCACTTAATCGGTATAGATATTTAGGATATATTAGACCTTCCAGAAGCTGTTTAAAGCCACAGGTACTTACATGATTGTTTCATCGATCTTATCAGGATTTCAATTTAAACGATACATTTTCACCGCTTATTTAAATCATAGTATTCCTCTTAATTGTATTTTTATAATCAACTAGCACTACAAGGCCGCATGCAATAAAAATAACCCCAGCTTTTGGCCCGAAGGGGCACTTAACCGTGCGTTTAATTGTTGCAGTTATATAATATTCCTATGAATAGCCGGCAGTTTGACATATTCGGTAACTGATGGTGTCCATACGACACCTAATTGAGCATGCGCAAGTCCTGCCTAAGGAAAGTGAAACCGACTGCTACCAACAAAGACGTAATGTTTGCAACAGTATGAACTATATAACGACATGTAACACATTCATCGATACATTTCATCGTTGACACTCGACTGACCGAGTTCAGTTATCAAATTAATCAAAATGTCCTTCACAAGATTAGTAAGTATTTGAATTATTGGAAAAAGCTCTTCCATTTTTTTATAATAACGTTGAACTTTCATTAATCGATTCTAATTTTCCTTTCCAGATCATTTCCGCCATCGCCATTATAGCTAGCTGCAATGCTAGTGGCATTGGTCACATCGCTCCTGCCTTCAAGTCCTTATCAGTGGTTCGGTATGCTCCATTCTACAACTTCCCGAATGGAGTAGGAGTGCGGTCCATACATGCTGTGGCGGCACCTGTAGCATTGCCGCCTCCGGTGGCGCGTGCACCAGTGTTTGCAGCCCCGGGGCCAGTCTTTCCGGCTCCTGCTCCATTATTTGCGGCCCCTCCGCCAGCTTTCCCAGCGCCCGCACCAGTTTTTCCAGCGCCTGCACCAGTGTTCCCAGCACGTGCATCAGTATTCCAAGCACCTGGACCTGTTTTCCCAGCGCCGGCTCCACTCTTCGCAGCCCCAGGACCCGTTTTCCCTGCGCCGGCACCGGCCTTTCCAGCGCCGGCACCCGTGTTCCCTGCCCCTGTATACCCTAGGTTTGCCCCATCTTATGCTGCAGCCCCAGCATTCGCCCATGCCGGTCCTGCATTGCCATTGGCACCATTCTCCCCCATCGTTAGGCCTGTAGCATTACCGCAGCCTGCTCCATTTTTCGCGCCTGCTTTTGGCCCCGCGCCCGTGCCTGTGGCTGGGGCACCCATCAGCATATCCCCCTACACTCCAGTGCCATACGGCCCAGCGCCCATATTCAAACAGTTTGCATGGAAATGAATCTAGTCTTATTTAGTTGTTATATAGTGTGATTGTTTTCTAGTTGATGTACCTACTTAGTCATTACTTTTATACCAATTTTTGTAAATAAATTATGAAATTATATACAGATGCTTTAATTTAAATACCCATAAAATAATACCTACATCACAAAAACTTATTATGTAGATGTTTAAAATATATTAACTTAAAAAAAATCAAATTAACTAACTAGAGGAAAATATAAATATAACAGGAAAATCTTTAGATATTCTTCAAAAAACGTGTTGCATGTTGAGATTTTAATTAAGAGTTCTTTGTGAAGATTGTACTCAACAAAAACACTAAAGGAGAAATGCAATTAATGGCATTAATGACCTCATTTCAATCGTTTTATAAACATTTATGGGATACGAGGCACCTAGAAAAACCTATTCATAATCAATTTGAAATATCACGAGGCAAGAAAAGAGGCAAAACTATAGGACAAATTCAATATTCATATAAACTTAGGGTCATCTTGAAACTACTTTACGAAGATTATTTCGTCACGATGACAGGAGCTTTACTCGACAGGTGAAGAGGGTGTATCTATCACAACTTTCATGGAACTGTTCCGCCGTACCCTCAATCCATCTCTAGTAGGACAATGATCTCTAAAATAATAATCTTAAAGTTCTCTCCCCCGTTCTGCAAATCTACTTCAAAAACCCAGACTGTTTAAAAAATTGACAATGTTGCAAAAAAATTGACAATGTTGCAAGACGTTCTTATAAGTTAGTGCGATTGGTAACTATTCCAGACTATTTAAATTAGTTAATTGTCTGCAAAGGCATGAGCAAAAAAAAAGAAATAGGCGCTCCTTGAGCAGTCTAGAATTTGTTCAACTCCGACATGAATATAATATAATATGGCACATTTAGAGAAATTTTAAGTATGCTAGATACACTTCCGAGTGCTCTGCCTCATTGCTTTATGGTGGGCGAGACTATTTGAAGTCAAGTTATAAGTTATCATCATTCTATTGCCCTTATCCCAATTTGAG
Organism: Lithophane leautieri; assembly: GCA_949152455.1. Taxonomy (NCBI): domain Eukaryota; kingdom Metazoa; phylum Arthropoda; class Insecta; order Lepidoptera; family Noctuidae; genus Lithophane; species Lithophane leautieri. The sequence goes on along the minus strand of OX424472.1, from coordinate 9,372,028 downwards.
GTCCGCGCAGCACATCGTCAAGTATGTATAGTAAGTAGGTATATATGTAATTATATAGTCTTAAACTGTTCTCGTTGTTTAAGGGTATTTTGTGATGGGTCTCTTGCTTTATAGTGCAGTGATGAGTCAAACAGTTTAATAGTAAAAAACAGTTTTTGATGGAAGTATCTATCATGATGGTAAAGATAAAAAGTCTTTAGAAGAGAGGCTAAACTTTTCAGTTCAATCATTCTTTCTTCAGTCAATAAAAAAATCATGTTATTTTATAATAACAATTTTATTTTATAAAATGTATAAAAAATATACTTAAGTCTAATCTTTGATACATGTCTTTTCTAAAAGGAAGGTCAGTCGAATGTTCTCTTATAATCTATCGTACGTACGCTGGGGCGTAACCGAAGGGAGAGGCGCGTACAAGAGGAGATGCGGCATAAGGGTAGGGTGCGGCGTATGCTGCAGGAGCAGCGTATGGGCCCGGCAGTACAGGTGCGGCTCCAGCAAAGTAGGGCCCGGCAGCGTAGGGTGCAGCAGCGTAGGGGGCAGCAGCGTAGGGTGCAGCAGCATAAGGTGCAGCAACGAAAGGTGCAGCAGCATAGGGGGCGGCAGCGTAAGGAGCCGCAGCGAAAGGCGCAGCAACAAGGGGGTTAAGGGCCTTGTTGACCACGCTGACCTGTGCTGCGTACGGAGGGATGTTTTGGGGCACAGCATGAGCGTAGCCAACTGCTGCCGGAGCCACCAGGGGCGCAGCTGCTACTGCAACTCCACTGCATTCCACTCCCATGGTGAAAGCCGCAGCGATGAGCACGATCTGTAATGCGGAAATTGATTTTTAGTTAATATATTCTCCATACTCCATCAATACCATAAAATTCCAATTGTTAGACGAAAATACTTACAGATTTGAAAGAGAACATCTTGCTTGTTTTGGTAGTGGACCTTCCTTAACGAAAAGAGGATCTGAAGTGTGACTATCTCGAAAAAGTATCGGCTTTTTATACCTTGTTTATTGTGATTCAGATATCGTCCGACAAAATAAACATTTGACGTATTGCGGCCGGTCAATTGGGATTCGCGGAGGCATGCGCGGAGAAATGGAGCACATTGGGAAACTTTTCGTTGTGAAACTTCTTTTCTTTGCCGCCGTGCAATTTCTGCTGGAGGATATGTAGGTTTGAACTAAAAATTCTTTGTCGAAGTAAGTGGAATGAAAATCAAATCCAGCGCAATCAATATTCACGACAAAGAGTAGAATGTGTAACAGATTGGAACAATGATGAGTATAAAACTTTTAGGGAGCAAAACCTTCTGGAGACAGCTTGAAGAAGCGTTGATTGATGTGATGCCGACCAAGTTGGTATCGTTATTAGGCCTACTAAGCTGAGTGATAAGTGTTAAGATAAAGATGATATTGGTTTTGTAACAACATTAATCTTCAAAAAGACCGATTACGATGATAATCTCAGGAAAAACACTAACTCTAAACGTGTATCGATTAACGCGAAGAGAGTATGGCATGTAGCAGGTACTGGAAGATGTTATTGCATAAAATTAGCTTTCAAAGTGGGCTATCGCAAAACAATCAAAGCAGGGTCCGTCAACAATTCACCTTTATCAAAGGAATTAGATCAAACGAAGATTTCTCTAACCCACCCTGACCCACTTCTAAATTGCAAATAACAAGTTAGATTTCGCCTTACAAGCAGTTATGTGTATGACAATATGTGTTTTATGTTCCAGTGAATTTCCCTTTTGACAGTTACATAACGTGCAGTGAAATTGGTGTGCACAGAATTCAAATTAGAATGCTTGGTCCGTCAACCAAGTCTGGGTCGAAAATCAACGGCGAAGCAGCGGCGATGTCCTGCGCATTATTTAGCGGCGCATGCGTGGTTCGTCCGCAGTATTGCTCAACTAAACCAACAGTGGTATAAAACGTGACGATGCCCTGGAGACGGCACAGTCCATCGTATTTTTCAGTGTAATCACTTGTGAGCAGTCACACATCCCAAGCAAAATGATCGCCAAATTCGTTGTGAGTGTTTTTTTTAAACTTCCTTGATTCTTGGATTTCGTACTTTCAAAGTTCACTTTCTCCTTTCTGAATATTATCAACTAGTTCCTCAATGCATCAATTGAAGTCACCTTCTTGTTTCATGGAAAGGACAGAAGAGCTGAACAATAGTCCCTGGTCACATTTCTGGCCATGTTATACACGATATACTTCGCTTACCATGTCATAATACGCTCTATAAACAGAGCTAATACTTAAATAATACTTAAATAATATTCGACCTGTTTAACGGATCAATTCATTCGACACTTGGGTTACCCAGAATTTGAAATGAATTGTACTTAGAAAGTCAGGACACAATTGCAGTTCATAATTTTCTCTGAATTCGAGACCTTAACAGGCCATATAGAATTAATGTATTAACTTGTGTGTTTTATTGTGCAGGTTGTATTCGCCCTCGCCGTCGTTGCTGCCAATGCTAGCGTAGCTGTCGCCCCTGCAGCGTTAGTTGCTCCGGTCGCCTCTGCGGCGTACGTGGCTCCTTACGCCAGCTCTTATTCGGCGCACGCCGTGAACCACGCGGTGGCTGCCCCGGTTGTCTCAGCCCCCTACGTCGCCGCAGCCCCGTACGCTGCAGCCCCATACGTCGCCGCCCCTGCCGCTCCTCTCGTGGCTCCTTCAGCCCCATACTTCGCCAGATACCTCTCCGCCCCATACATCCTATAAACGAATTTGGTGATATCATTGCCTAGTGACTTGCTCAGATCATAATTATGCTTCCTAGTTATTTTTATTATGTATCTTGTTGATATACGAATTTATACATACTATGGATTTTATTTTAAACCGTTATATAAGAAAGAAATAATAGTGATCGGAATGTAGATTTACCAAACGTTAACAATTAACATACAATGCGACCTGCATTGATGAATAATGAAGGAAACAACTTTGGCAATACGAGAGCCAGTATGCTACGAGTACGTGTACAAATCTTTATTTCTTTTTTTTGTAATAGCAGTTACAGTTCGATTCAAACTTAATGGCGGCTCGGAAGTTAGCTTCTCGCTGCGCAGTACCCCACCCCTCACCCCCGCTGACACATGAAATTGTTACTGCGCAGCGACTCGCCTAATGTTCCGAGCCGCCATTAATTTGAATCGAACTGTACTATTAATGTGCAAGATGTTCCTATTATCAAATATCAGACCTTACCTTTTTTATAATAACAAAAAAAGGAACTGGATTCAGGTGATTTTGCGTAAGTTATTTAAAGTAGGTAAGTCGTCATTTAGTTTGGTAGTGAAAATAGGTATGTGCTATGACTTTGACAACTTGTTTGTTTCCTAGCACTCATTCGAGTAGGTAGGTACTTATTATGGGTTCTTTACAAACTTAGTACCTAAACTCCTAGGTACTGAAGTTTATCCAAACAGGAATCCATCTAACGTTCCTCATCGATTGAAAACATGCTTACGTTTACATATTTTAGTGTCAAGGTTACAGATTGAATTACTTCCTGCGGGTAATAAAATTGTTCTGATATAAAAATATGTTCCATTCTTTTACTTCGTGGAATCGATAAGTATCATAACTATCTATTATTTTCGAGGAAAACCAGCCATCTTCTTGAAGGAATAATATTTTTCTCGACCACCACGAAGGTCGCAACGCAATGAGGTAGAAACCCATATTAATGCTAGGAGACGTAGAAGAGCACTAACAACAGTAGGTATATTGTTATTTATTTATAATATTATAAATTGAAATCGCTTTTCGTGGCTGTCTGTGTGGTTCTTCTTAACCGGACAACGAACTTTAATGCGGTCTACACCATTATTTGGATAATTTATTCCGGAAGGAAGGTGTATTTGTATGTGTGTATTAATATTTTAACTTGATATATTTAATAAAGAAATCAATCTTCATATTTTGTAAGTCATAAAAACCGTACGAAGCAGAGGCAGGTCGCTAGTCAATATATAACATTTTCGTATTTGTCAATTTTCTTTGGCACGGACAAGACACAAACGTACCACGGATCACAATGCGATACATCGTTTTGTACACAAAACAATCAAGCGACAGTAGCAATGGCATTGCCTTTACACTACTCTTTGACTCAAAGTTACACTTTGATGCTCACGTTGATCACATTACAGCTAAGGGTTATCAATTTTACGGCTTTATAAGGCGGACCTGCAACTTATTTGAAAAACCTTCCACATTTGTACTACTATACAAGTCACTCATAAGATCTCAATTGGAATATGCTACATGTGTATGGAATCCACTTTATGATAAATACTGTGACCAGCTTGAATCAGTGCAACGTAAATATCTTCGTTTTCTAAACTACACATTTTTTAAGAAACGGTCTTCATATCATACTCTCCTAGAAAAGTTATCTTTGTCAACTCTTCAATCAAGAAGACTGTATCATGATCAATCATTCTTATATAAAGTCTGTCGAAATGAATTTGATTGCAGTAACCTCATAAACCAAATTTATATTCGCATACCTAGTCGTTCCCAACGTATTCGCGATACTTATACTCATAGTCTATTTGCTCTCAAGCCGTGCAGGACTAACGCAGGCGAACGAGCTCCTCGTATTATGAAAAGTTACAACGACAACTTTGCTGATATTGACTTGTTTATTTTGTCAATTACCCAATTCAAGAAACATATCTGTTAAAAAATTATTCACAGTTCCTCATAATGCACAGATTTGCTTGTTTATTCTTACCGACTTCGAAGGTTTTCTGTTCCAATGAGGCTTACTCCGAAATGGACGCATTTAAATTCTGATAGGTTTCAAAGTCGGTTGATAAAAGTTTGTCTCACCTTTTACTAAGTGTTGTGTAAACTACATTATAATAGTTAAATCTTTTGTTTGCTTAAGTTTGCTTGTACCTAACTAAGTTTTTTACTATATTATTTTGTGGATAACGGTGCTGGTTGCGTTATTATCTAAATGTTCTATAATCTATGTAGTAGTATTAAGCATTATTACGCAATTGTTTGCTGTCCCAAAGAAAATAAAATAAAAATAAATACACAACAAGATCCGTAACATAAATATATCTAATGTTACACTTATATCCTTTTACCGGTAATTCAGCACATACTTTGCAATTTAAACCGAATTACATTAGCATAAATAATATCAACATGTATGATATTTTACAGGTACAGATGTCAGTTAGTACATCTAACATTACGATAAGCTAGATTTAATTATTTAACTGCATTCACACCTGTTCACGAGAAAACTAGTTCAACATATCAGCACTTATAATCGTTATCAGTTTACTTGAACCCACTTACTATGTTAATAAATGGTCTTAATATTTTATATGTAACATGGTTTTTAGCCTGAGGGAGCAATATTAATGATTTTAATTTAGTATGGCTGAACTAGACTGCGCAGATATAGGTCAATAATTTCTAACAACTAACTAAATTGTATCTTATTGAATTTACCAAAGTTGCATCAGAGTCCCAGATTTCTAAATTGGATATTTTTTTTAAAGAGCATATATGTCAGATAGGTTATTTAAAATAAGATCGGAAAATGATTTATCAGATTTTTTTCCAAAAACATTATCACGATTATTCCAATGGATAGAATTGCGTTTAGTTATTTTATTATGCTTAAGTTTTATATAGACTAACAATAGAATAATAATTACACGTGGGGACTAAAAACATAAATTCCAGGAACGGAAATAAGTCACTATAATAAGGCACTTGTGGGTTTTCTCGTTTCCTATTACGCTGGCAATACTATAAAAAAGTATCTATTTCTATTTGAAACCAGACTTGTCCTGCCATCCAAAAATAAGTAAAACAAGAAAAACTGTCGTGGCGAAATAAGCCCGAAAAAGAACAAGGCTATTTTTGTAAAGCAGAGGCAGAGAATAATGATCACGGGCAGGCTAATTATAAGAAAAAGTATTTTTGTACGAATAAAAGAAATCTATTTTGGTTTTGTTACAAAAGCGAGTTTAGCAAGTTCGTCTGACTTTTAGTTTACTTTGGTAACAAAAGGGGTGAGTTTGTCACCAATGAATTTAGTTATAAATTACCTTTTTATTCAATGTCAAGGCCGTGTATTTCCTTGTTGTCTTGTGTACAAATTGAATAATAAATGACTTTTTTTTTTCTTCAAAAATTCCAGTCGTAAACAGCAATAGCCCCTCGACATTGTCTATAGTTTAGTGATGCGGGATGAATTGAATTTCAGTTCAGATATAGATATCGATGTTAAAAATTATAATTATAAAATATACGCGGATAAATTATTTAAATTTTGAAATTTTCCGTCGATTTTTACTATTTCATTATGAAAGAAGTTTACTGCAAATTGGTAGTTTTATATCCCTCGATGGTCTAGTGGTCGTAAGCGCTACTGCTGAGCGTGAGGTCCTGGGTTCAATTCCCGGGGTGGGCAAATTGTTATTGGGTTTTTTTACATATCTGGTTGATCGCTATAGGCTCGCCCGCTATTACTTGGGACTTAAACATAACGGGAGAAATGTGGGTGTAATATAAGTACAGCTCTGCCCAACCCTTCGGAGAAACAAGGCGTGATATTATGTTATGTGAAGTAGTTTTATTGACAGATCACTATGGGTCAAAATATTTTAGGAAAACAAAATTGCAAATCGCTTTTGGTTCCTGGCCACCACGTCGGGTTTTAGGTTCATAGTCCTTAAAATTAGCTTTAGGATAGTTATGAAAACAGCTAGTAAGAACCTTTGGTGAACATCACAATGCCCAACCTCATCACTCATAGATACCCACACCCACCAAACGCCATAATATTAGGTATGCAGTATTTGTACCTACTCGTACATGTAGGTACAATTGGTTTAAGAAAAAAGTGTGAAAACAACCTCTCTTAGAATTTTTGGGTCGTCTTTTGCGACATACATAATCTAACGCACGTGTGAAGTTGAGAAAATGTTTTGATGTATCACATTGGCACAAAAACCTCAAACTAGAAGACCTAGATTAAAACCAGATGTTCTTAGTTTTACAAGATCACACGTGCTACCTCGTTTCGGTTCAAAACTTCAAGTACATGCTTTGTACAAAAAATTCTAAGTTATTAAACGTAATACGTTCTAAGTAACTCATAACGTTCCTTGTTATGGTGCAGTAGAATGTGTCATGTGCTTCAATTACAACAGGTACAAGGCTGAGACACCGATTGTCGCACATAACTACAGTTCTTTGATACGCTATAAAAAATAGATGTGAATTTCAAAAGGACACCTACTATTTCACTATGTAACCATTTTAAAGGACCGAAAAATACAAGATATTGGTCTGATTTTTTATAGAATTGTGAACAACGAATATTTGATAAAAAAAACAACTACAATATGAACAATTGGAAGGCAGTTCCCTGAAAAAACAAGTTCCTCCTCAAAGCACAATTTAAGTAGGTACTGTGATCACTAACCTGAAAGATATATAACCTCAAAAAAAAATCTACGGTGCATTTGAGATTATATTCAAAAAGGCATTCTTTAACTATTTAAGCTTGTTCAGAAAGAAGTCTTTAATCAAAAAGGCTCGTAATTAAACACTCGAAATTTTTATGAAAATAGAAAAACCATAGTCGTCATAGTGTCATAGTCATAGTGGTCGTGAAGAAAAAAAAAAAAAAAATAAACATATATGGTTTTCACACTATTTTTAACATTGATTAGCCAGTCCGACATTCGTTCGTTATAGGATCAAAAATCATATGACAGCAAAAAGTTCTTAATTGCACTCATTGTGGAATAATAAACAGAAAAAAGATATTTTTAGATACGAATTCTAACATCGACTAATGAAGTATTTTGAACGGACTGTCACTATTATAATGGATATCTAACTGAAATCCGGTATTGCCTTTCATAGCATTTGTGTTACTTATGGTTCCGCTTTGCGCCTGAACCCGTTATTCCTGTTTTGGGTTTATTAAAGCTTTCCGGCTAGCTTATATTCATGTGGACTTGTAAATTAAGTATATTCAAATTGTACCAGAAGTAAATGCGTCATGAAATTATATATATACACAGTTTTTTTTATGGTGGTGTAGGTAATTACACATTACATTATTACATACACAATTATTCTAAAATATCTATCAGAAATTCTCGGTAGCAGCTTGAAGTCTGGGTTTGTGCCCGGTTGATGGCACTTAGGGTTTTCTGAAATGACGTTCACTAGGTGGCAGCACTGAGACGCCTAGGTATATATTCTTTTGTCGTGACTGATTGATGAACGAATGATACATTTCATCATAAAAAAAATATTTTCATTATTGATATGGAAGACTTCTTGTCAAGGTGGCGCGAACTGGTGGCGTGAATTTTCCTGAAATCCCTCACTGGCTCGCACCCTATGACGGCTATTAATGGGACTTAAACATAACTGGCGAAATGTAGGTGTACAGTCACGAGCACCAATATGTATACACCTAGCAACTTTTATAAGTGGTTTTCTCCTACTGTATTGATTGTAATTTTATATTTTAACGAACATAGCATTTTGGAACCCTTAATATTATGAAATAGGTATCATCTCAAAGTTGCAATCGTTATTCCACGAAAAAATGGTTATTGAATTTTGCTAAGTGTATACATAGTTTTGCTAATGACTGTACTGTACACCTCAGCATAATCTTTCGGGGATTACAGGCAATGTTTTAAACCGTTTCCTTATTTGTTTTACCGTACACAAATGAAGGTACAAAAGGTCAGTAAAATTATCATAATTGTTTAAAACTATTATTAATTAGCTAGGCCTGATACCAGCAGACTTTATAACTTCCTATTATATTTTAACATAAATAACACATTTGGTCGAATATGGTTTCTTAAAGTATCATTAATTACTATTGTGCAAATAAGTTAATTTAAGGCGTAATTAAATTAATTTTTCGTAATTAAATGGTTTGTATATTATTTATAGATGCGTCACGATATTTATTTGTGTCTGTTCTTTTGTTTTTCAGCTGAAGGGTACGTACTTATGCATTTTTGGGGGACGTTTAATATAACTATGACGTTCAAGAAATAAATTATTTCGGTGTATTTTGAAAAACTAATTTTGATGTTGAATTTTGTTATTATTAATTTTATTTTGATCTAGTTCCGTAATGAATCTGCAGTTAAAATTACACATTCACGTAAATGTTGCATCGTTTTTTTTTTGTAACCTACTACATTTATTTTATTTGAATTTTTAACAAACATAAACCATATTTCGCGTCATAAAAAACAGTATAATGAAAATCTAATTTTAAAGTTAACATAAATGCTACGGTAATTGACGCTATCTATACTTGTGACATATAATTAATCGTTGTCATGGTGATATGAAAAGATAATGAGTCAGCTGACCGAGTGAGTACTTATAATAGTGTCATTGAAAACGCCCTGCCCTCCTTTGCTTGTGTACGAGCATCGAGTAGGCGATTTTCATGTATGGACAAATAAATTTTAGTCAACCTATATTAACGAAGTCTGAAGTCTGCTTGCTACGTTTTGATCCTTTTAATTGTCAGACACAACACAGTTTGGCTTTGCACGGACGCCTAGAGAGAGATACTATGCCCTCTTGAGGCAAACTCTATTTCAATGAAGGATAATCGTTTTCCATTCTAGAATTAAGCCAACAGAAATGTGACATTAAGTAAAATTGTTTAGGTAAAAAAACTGGGTAGTAAAACTGATAAAGGGTGGGCAATGGAGAATGGAGTAATAACCAATCAGACAAAAATAATTAAGGGGGGTCCTACGTGGTCAAAAAGGGTTGATCTTCTCTACATTAGTGAACATTTTGTTGTATTTCAATATATTTTATTTCGATACAAATCTTCTGTGATCAAAATGGAATTAGTTATTCATACAAACTCAAACTCAAACTCAAAGCATTTATTTCAATTAAACCATTTACAGGCACTTTTGAATTGTCTGATTGTTGTACTGATTTGCTGAAAATAATTAGGTAGTTTTCCAATCCGTTTAGGAACTTTAGGATAAAATTAAGGAGGAGCTCGTGGCTAAGTAATAACAGCCACACCGGGTCGATCCATCAGGTTAAGCTACGCTTGCCGGGGTTGGTCGGTGGATGAGTGACCATCTTTACATACCGAGACTCCTCCGTGCCTCGGAAAGCACGTTATTCCATTGGTCCCGGCTGTTATTCGTGGATCTTTGACAGTCATTAGGGTCGTCAGAAGCCCGAAAGTCTGACAACCAGTCAGGGCAAGGGGTATCGTATTACCCAGTTACTGGGTTGTGGAGGTCAGATAGGCAGTCGCTCCATGTAAAATACTGATATTCAGCTGCATCCGGTTAGACTGGAAGCCGACCCCAACATAGTTGGGAAAAGACTAGGCAGATTGAAACAACCGTAAAATTTTACGCCCAATCAAAAAGGTGGTCAAAAAGGTTGTATAAATTCGAGTTGGCCACCCGTAGCAGGTATCACCGCGGATTTTGCAGTTAAAGCCTTTCCCAGTACCTAAACCAGTAAAAAAAATAAAGTAGAAAAAAAATTAGAAACTCATTAACTGAAATAGACCTACCAATTAGAACTTATTACCATAACCAAGAAAAAGTGCTTTTATTACGGTTATTAACTTTATAAACCCAACAAGACAAATACACAAACAAACAATATAAATTGCAAATAAAAAAAACAACATCATTCAATATTTATCTAAGTATCAAGATCATTTCAATCGTTATTAGTGTATGAACATAACGTGTGTTTAGAACTAAAAATACATCTAACTGAACTACCAAGTGTTCAAAGTAAGTACCGTTAGATTCAAAGTTTAACTCAAACCATTACGTTTTCTTTTTATTATTAAAGTAAATAATTATTGTATCTTAAACAAATGAACTACCTACACATACTTTTAAAAATACTTACGCACACACACACAGAAATAATTTAAAAAATGAACGATCTTGTTACCTTTTGGCATTATAGTGTCAGCTGAATTAATACCTACCGATAGGTAAAAATATGTATTTTCTTAGGGTGCTTTTCCACCAGAGATGTGCTACGCTACGTTGCTATGGATGCGTTTGGTATCCACCAATCATATTCATTGACCCCATATTGGTCTACATAGCCAATGAATATGATTGGTGGATATCAAATGCATCCATAGTAACGTAGCATAGCACATCTCTAGTGGAAAAGCAGCCTAACCAGGATAAAACCTATTTTCGCTAAGCACGTGCCAACAAGAGAGGAAAAGAGGAAATAGAACCTTAGCCGGCTTCCATAAGTTCTTTTCAATACGATCAGGTAATCTATATCAAGTTAGTTCCACGTTTCAGATATCTAAGTTATTAATAGATATCTGAAACGTGTTGAAGTTTCCGACCATGAAAGTAAGCCTTAACTAAGAAACCTTGTGTAGGCGGTCCTACAATGACCGCTAGACCGACCAGTCATATAGTTATAGGTCCTTTGAATGATATCAGGAATCGATTCTGGAAAACCTATTGTGATATGCAAGCTTGCTGGGCTATGAATACGGTACACTAGTTAAGTAAAGATAGGTACAATTTATCTTGAAGACGAAGAAATTTTGCATTAATTCCTTCTGCACATGTGGATTGTGTGGTACCTCACATAAAATAGGTTTTTATTTTTACCCGACTACGGCGAAGAAAAAAGGAGGGTTATGATTTTGACCGGTATGTATGTAAGTATGTTCATCTGTTCCCTCATATCTTCTAAACCACTCATCACAATTTGACAAATGAGGTATCGTTGGAAGCGTCTTAATCTTCCGCTGGTTATGGGCTATGTGACGTCACATTAAAAATGGCGCCCTCTAGAGAACATAAAGTTAGGAACTAAAAAAAATATTGTTAAATCGTACCATGTTGGGTATCAAATGAAAGGGCTTAACGAGCACATTTCAAAAATATATACATATACCCCCAAAACAATTTAAAGAAATTAAAGTAATAAAAACTAAAACCCAATTACGACTAAAAAGGACTAAAAATCCGGAGTCACACGTATCTGTTTGATTTATATGCCCTATCACATGTAACTCCGGATTTTTAATGTGTCGGTCTGTTGTGTCTTGTTTATAACTTTTTAGTCGTAGTTGGGTTTTACTTTTGATTACTTGTTTTTTTTTTATTATTATTTCTTTTAAAGATTCTTTTATATTTGTGAATGCGTGAACGTTGTTGGCTTAAAAGACTGTAGATTTGTAGATCATTTTCTTTTTTGTTAAGTACCTGGTACTTGTTGACAGGCCTACACTGACCTCCCATAACTATTTACACTGTAAATTGAAAATATTATAAAAGCCATTTATTTTTTAAAGAGTACACGTGGATTTTCTCGCCGACTGTGGACCGCTCTTCTCCATAGGAAATGACCAATTGAAACCGTGTATCTTGCTTCTGTAGTTTCATAAGTGTCCATTGCATGTATTGTATCTTGTATTGTTAGTGCAATCTTAAGTTAACAGAATAAAGTTGTGAGGTTTATTATGATTTATTATTGCTCTGCAGTTGTCTCATTGCAGGACAAAGGCCAAGAATGCAAATCATGCTTGCTCACTGTATATTGGCGATTTTAACAAAAAGTTTTCATACAATTTTGAAGTAAGTTAGATCTTGGACTTAGAATAAGGAAGACAAAATATTTATGGCACTTACTTGTACCATATAAAAGAACTTCTTTCTAACCTAACGACATTTTTTCTTAAAGCCATTTTTTTTGTTGTCCTTTCGTGTCTATCATGTACACAAACCAGTGTTACCGCTTTTAAAAACAGACATGTGTAATTTGTGTTTGAATCTCCTAAACCATAAAACGTGATTGTAAATCACTATTAGTCGTTTGAATTCTATTAAACCGACAATATCATATCAACTGACAGTCAATAAACTGAGAATGGTATTTAATTGAAATTTATTACTCTTACACAATTTGGAAATTAATACCAGACAACATTTATTGAAACCAGATTGTTTGTACTTATTATTTACTCCTAAAAATACAATATATCCTTTTCATTTTGAAAGCTTTAGCTAGTGTTTCATATTAAGTTACCAATTCTTTGTTTTCTGTCTGTGTGTATATTGATCAAATATAATTACGTAATACAACAAATGATGTAATACTTGTTCATTGTTGCTAATAACATTTCGCTGCGAATAGTCAAACCAGATTGGAAGTAACTGCCCACTCTATTAACTTGAAAGGGCTGTTATGAAATGCGAATTCTGAGCTATTATACTAAAATATGAAGGCACTAGAATTTGGACAATGCAGGTGTTTAACTTGTAATACCTATAAGTTATCACACTTTTTTGGATTATCCAACAATAATTTGGGACTAACCCTTTTTTGCTGTCCATACTCTATGTAGTAGGCAACGAGTGACCTAGGCCCAGGCTATGGGTAGGGTTAGACGGATTTGGCCGGCCATGTGTCTTAGAGGTATATAAGGCACAGTTAACGGTCCCTTAGTCACATTCGCTTCTACATCCTCCTTCACTTACGGAACACCCCCATCCCTTCAAAATGTACAAGCTGGTAAGATTGGCTTTTTTTTCAAATCATCATCATCACACATCATCCCCTTTCGTAGATACACCATCATGACTTTCCACTGATCTATTTTTAAACAAGTTCAAGTAGGTATTATAATTTGCTAGTTTATGTAGTGTAAGAAGTTTATCAGTGATGATAAAATTAAAAAGTAAGTAATACATAGAAAGTTTAATTTGGAGGAATCATTAACACGCAGCCTGAGTCCTTTGTTCAGACTTTAATCTTTCTGTAGACCTAATAATTGTTAACTTAGATTATTTACTTTTTTATTGCACAAACGGATACCTGCAAATTCACGTAAACCTAAGAACTTTTGAGAAAATGAAACAGTTACATGAGCAAGCGTGAAATATTTTGACATTTTCAATTTAAATAGGTGGAGGATTAAAAAGTTACAGACAATGTTAATTGCCAATTCATGTCATAAAGGTGTACTTACGTCCTCCAATTGTCCTCCGAAGGTGACAAGTGTCCATGAATCACAAGCTACCTATATTTTTAGTTTTTTAAATTTTTTGTTGATTGACATTCTCTGCAGCGGCAACGACCCGCCGAGGTCGCTCCAGTTGCCACCCGGTACTCGACCAGACACGCTTTTTACTATACAATCGTTAATCAGTGCAAATAGCTCAAACCAATACAATATTATGTCAATGTTCTTTTTACTGCGACCGTGACGAAATTTATTTGTACCATAAACTTGACTGGATTAAATTATTACTAAGTATCGGTCCGGAAAAAAATAATGAAGTCGAATATAATACCTATATAGAACAGCTTTAAGCCATTTATTTTACTTTTTAATTATCCCGGTGTCCAGTTAAAAACGTTTATTGTGGGCGGGGTATCTTATTAAATAAATATGATTTAGTTACTCCTTTAATAATTATTATGTGGACTCGATTTATTACTTCTTTTGAATCAGGTCTATCCTAATTATCGATAATCGAATAGGTATCATTATAATCGCATGATAATAATGGGTTTATGGTTCACGCCGATGTTTTCTGAAATGAATCGATTTGGTATTTTATAACATAACATCACGCCTGTAGTCCCCAAAGGATAAGGCAGAGGTGACTCACAGTACACCAGTTATGTTTAAGTCCCATTTAATGTTCCATGGGCGAGCCTATTGCTATGGTATTTTATAATTATTATAACCTCTATAAGTCAAAAGTGTAAAGAATGATGTACTTTTGTACCTCAATTTGAAGGTTACTTATTTGCTTTAATTTAGAAAATATTTCTATTTGTCTGTAATTTTTATGGTGTATATAATAAAAAGTATTCTATCTATCTATCTATCTAAAATATGATTTACGTTTTTCAAATATGCCTATATTTGAAAAAATCCGGATATTGGCTATATTCGTAATCCAGTAAATTGCCTGTGTATGGTTACCGTGTCGACTATAATTTTAATGGATCATGGAATAACTCGTAGCTACCTAGGGTACTTAGTTGAAGTGAACAAAGACTCTGTAACTGAAGAAAGTAAGAAACATGTTTTTAGTATCGGGCTATGCGTACATTTCAACTAGCTAGGTATTATATATGTATAAATAGCCCAGACTACTTCGATACAAATTCTTGACCGTGGGAGCTAACAATTTACTAATTTAATTTTCCAAATTCATAACGCACGAAATATAATAATAGTACCTACAATTGCGAATTAATTGATCTCCTGTTTTCCTTGAAAAAAAAACCTCCCAAATTATTTCTACCACGGTGAAACAATTATACGAAATTATTTCCTGCTGTTAGTAATATAGGCACTAATATTACTTACTGAATTGATGTCAAGAGCTAATAGTCAATAGTAACGTATATATATAGTAAAGGACCGGTTTAGAAATTACTCTGGTCTAGATAAGCCATCAATATGTCCTCCTACTCAAGCCCTATGCTCGTAAACTTCAACTGATATTAGTAATTTGAACTCTATTTCAACACCATGATATTTTATTTTTTATGTACGAAGAGAATAATCGAATAAAACGCAAATGTTTACATAAATTAGGTACTTATCATATGATAGGTAGTTACGTAAGTACATGATAACGTGACCAACTCGTGAAAATTGTACCTTCTATAACTCATCAATTTTGTTTAAACATAATAAGAATATGTACATATAAAATGCTTTGTCCTGAATGACTGACTGACGGATTAACGCACAGCCTAAACCGCTGATCGTAGAGACCTGAAACTTGGAGAGTGTGTTCTTTGTATGATGTAGGCATCCGATAAGAAAGGATTTTCCGAAGTGCTACACCTAAGGGTTAATTTTTTTTCTCATTATTACATTTTTAGAGGAAAGTATGAAATCTACGCGGGCGAAGTCGCGGGCAAAGCGCTAATAAGCTATTAAAATAACTACTAACCTGATATGTAATTGTTTGAATATCACTAGCGGAAATACTAGTATCAAAATCCTTGTACCTCAACAAATTCACGCATTTTATTCATTTATTCACATTCAAAGTCCAAACAACTCTGTCTATTATTTCGGTTAATTTAATTTTAAATATTGTTATAGTAAAAGACTTTGTTATTAAAAATAACCTCATATTTTGATTGCGCCACCGCATATCATACAACATCCTCAGTGGACCATCGTAATTCCTCTTGATATCAAACTAAAACATAACACTTCTATTTTCAAATCAAGGATAACAATTAATAACAAAAGAAAGGTGGTTGTATAAGAGTAATATAATCGAGTGATTGTTTTGAGCAAGCATATGCGAGGCGCGTGAGTGATCGCCACAATAGATCCGACAAAAGACGATCATTACACCTGACCACGTGATCTTATTGTACCTTTCAGAAGGGCTTCTGTACCCTTTAATAACTTCTGAAAGGAAATTCGACTATCTGTCCCGATATTATATTGGTTTACAGGGAATTTTTGTTCCATACCAATTGTTTCATTGTGGAGAAGGTAACGTAATCTATTGTAAGTAGCTACAATGCTCTATTCAATTTTGATTTTAATAAAGCGTAACATGGCAATTGAATAAGAAAATAATAGATCGCGAAACCTTCCCCACTGTGACGTAAGCCAACTGAGAATAATTAAGTTTTAAATGAAGCCCTTTTTTGATCACACTGAAAAGAAAAGATACAAAACATTACATAACAATAGCTTATTCAAACACTTGTAATTAAAAGAATTTAATTATAAACTTTAGTAATTTAAACCAGCGTCAAACCGTTTTTGTAATGCTGAAATGAACCTTTTTGGCGCAGCCGTGAGGCACACATTATTGTTAAAACATTATTTTCACTTTTTTTTATTTTTTATTAATTGTGTTTCACGAACTGTGTCCAAATAAATATTATTATT
Source organism: Lithophane leautieri (assembly GCA_949152455.1). Classification (NCBI taxonomy): domain Eukaryota; kingdom Metazoa; phylum Arthropoda; class Insecta; order Lepidoptera; family Noctuidae; genus Lithophane; species Lithophane leautieri. The sequence continues at coordinate 9,355,052 of OX424472.1, read as the reverse complement.
TATTTAAACTTTATGGTTATTATTTCAAAACCAACCTTAGATACCTACACTACAGGCTATATTTTATAAAACATCTTCAATTTTATACATCACTAAAAACGTTTCCATTTAATACTCATTGTAGGTATTTGGGAAGAAGAAACCATAGAATTAACATTGTATGGTTTCTTTGCGATTGTATTACCGCACACTTTATCATTCCACAAAATCTTCTTCTATTTACCCTATGATTTTGTTTCTAATTAAACTTAAATGTAATTCTTACTACCACTATTTTCAGGTTATCTTTTCCGCCATGCTGGCCGTCGCCGCCGCCGCCCCCGGCTACTTCGGTGGCTACGCTGCCCCCTACGCCGCGGCCCCCATCGCGGCTGGATGGGGACACGGCATCGTCAGCGCCCCCATTTACAGCTCCCCCGCCGTAGTTAAGACCGCCGTACCTGTCGCCACTTCTTACGCTAACACTATCAAGGTATGTTCAGTTATTTTATCAGGCGAGCTTAGAGATCGCTGTTTCCAATCATACAATACTCTATAAGCTATGCATTTTACCTATCTTCTAATAATCAACCTGCCAAGCGCCCTACAAGCCATACATTCAGAATGTGCTTTCTCAGAGTGTGTGTGCCTATTTTCATCAGTGAACTATTTTAAGCAGCCGCACCAATCGACAGGATAAACTGATATGTTTATTATACGTAATCCTAAAAAAAAAGAGGAAGAATCATACATTACGCTGGTTTTTATGCCAAGACATTTTTTCAACGCGTTGATGTCTTTTAATCTGAATAGATTTTTTCAAGTTTTCACTCGCTCAACATTGCTGCTTTTGCACACTGCTTTTGTAGAAATAGGTAGTATATGGTATAGTAGGTATTACTTGATGTAATTGGACCAAAAAACATAATTTACGATAAATATCGCGAATATAACTTTCTATGGAAAATGATTGACGATTAAGTGGAACTTGGTGGAACATACCAAAAAAAATACAATTTTCCAATTTTTCGCCGTCCTTTAATGCAATATGGTCGCCTACTTCAAACCCTATTTTAACATAGGTATAACAAATATATCTCACAGCTCAAATTATATATTTCCAGCTCGCATCTCCCGCGCTAGTAGCTGCTCACGCTCCCATCGTTGCTGCGCACGCGCCCTTCGTGGCCGCCCCGGCCTATGCCCACGGCTGGTGAATGACCAACTAAGGCCAACATCACCCAGGCCATATCACCCAGGCCATTCTACCCAGGTCTCACCACCCAGGCCTATTCCCGGATAGTGCAACAGTCAACACCTACTCTATGTATTTATTATTAATAGTTGTAAGACCATTTGGAATGTTAGATTGGAGCAAAAGTCTAGCTCTAACACGAGTTGGAAAGTTGTGCCATGTTTGGAATCGTAATTAAATACAGTAATTCATATAGTTTTTTAAATTAAAAGCTCCTTAAATACCCTCATAAACATACATGAAAGACTGATACTTTTGCCTAAACATTGTTGTCAAATAATTATACAAGTACTTTATTCAAGAACATTCAAACAAAATATAACGAATCTGCCAAAATAAGAATCTGCCGTAACAAGAATCTGCCCAAACCAGAATCTGTCCTAAACCGAATAATCCCTATATACCAGCACTTTACTTACTATTTCTACAGTTCGATTCAAACTTAATGGCAGCTCGGAAGTTAGCTACTCACTGCGCAATAGGTACCCCACCCCTTACCCCTACTGAAATTGTTATTGTGCAGCGACTCGCCTTATCCTCCGAGCCGCCATTAAGTTTGAATCGAACTGTATCTAATAAAGCTTTTACAAAAACGGAATTGAGTCAGTCTCCATTAATCCAAAGGTTTTAAACGTGTCAACTACTAATCATGCGCAGGCGCAGCGGACACAAAGGAGCCGATAATATCGACAAAAACCGGTTCAATGTTTGCATATCATTTTAATACCAGTAATTAGTTCTTATTGAAAAGGTCGCGTTTTTGTACATTATTAATTTACTAATTTATCGCTAATTTAAAGTGCGAATAATCAGAGGGACCTTACCCGCGACCTAGCCGTGTTACTTCTATCTATTCAAATATATGTAATGTGTGCCTATTCTACTGGTTCCAATTACCTCTCTATACTACCTAATCGCAGCCTATTTACAGAGCCCTAACCGTTACAATATGCCTAATCTTTTTGCACACAGTCTACATATTTTAACCTTTCATTACACACCTACGTGTAATAGTATACGTGCAAGCTCGGACTTGGGCAGTAGATACGGTTGTCTCCGTATACGGCCCGTCAGATTCCGCATGCCGCGCCATGCGTAATGCCAAGCTGTTGACACTCTTGATACATATATTACGAGAGCTGTTGGTATGTGTGCCAAGGAATGAAATTGGTGGGGATTAAAAAAAAAACATTACTTAATTTCTCACATATTACAAAAAAAAAAGCTACACAATAATCAATTTAAAAAAATCAGTACTTGATAAAGTTGTTAAGCCCGGAAGAAATGCAAATGGAGAGGAAAACGATTTTTGTACCAAAGCATATCAAACTGTTAGCTGCTTCTGTGGAATTTGGGCTACTATATTTGTTACAGCTATAGGCAATAGATTGCTAATTGACTTGAATCACCTTAGCCATGTCAAAAAATCTGTAAGATGTAATGTCAGGGATCTTGAATAATATGCAAATTCACAACTTCAACTGTCCATAAAATCAAATCACAACTATTATCTTTTTTTTTTTTTTTTTTTTTTTTTTTTTTTTCAATCTTATCTTATATTTAATGTATTGACTATAAAAATAAATAATTAAATTAAAAACTAAAGGTATTACAGACTAACTATTTATATATATACAACTCTCTTAGTTAAAAGTAACTATACAAATAAACAATAAACTAGAATATAGCGTCGAAAAATTCCTCCGCATCGCTGTCGGATGGTAATGTACCCAAGAGACTGGCGGCATTGCCACGTTGTATGGCAATGCTTATCCTCTGACCAAGATAAAAGCCAGCCCTTGGGTCACGGGAAGTGTCAAATAGCCGTTTGGAAATTTCATCAAACAAGCTATGAGCACTCGGACCCCACGGCCCTAGAGTTTCAACCCCAAACGGCTCGAAAATATAATTCGCTATAAGGCTGTTATACTTTCGCCGCTTGAGGTTTTCCGCAGCCGCAACAGCAGCGCCAGCACAGCACGCCGAGCCAGGAAGGTGGGATGGCGCAAGGGTATCGACGCATGTTGCGTCCCACACTAAAGGCCTACCCACCTTCCACGGGAATAAGGACATGCCGTCCGGTCTCTTGCCATCGTTGCGTGCCAAGCCGTTGGGTTCTAATACAGCTGGAACGCCAGCGGTGACAAGGGCTCGTCGGATGATGTCATTAATTTCCGCGTGCCGCGCTAAGCGACCCGCACTTCGGCTGCAAGACAGGCCGTGGTGTCCGAGGCTGTTGACAACTTCACCGCAGTGACAGCGATGAGGAGAACAACACGGGGCTCCTAGTCGCAGGGAAGCAGCGATGCGGAAGGTAGTATCGTCGAACAAAGTTCCAAGGTTCGATGACGGTAGTGCATGAAGCCACAGTACGGATTCCACCTACCCACAGCCAGCAGGCGCGCACGCTCCGCAGTAGTAGCAGACGTGTCAAGTAAGTTGTTCTGTACTACTCTGCAGAGCGGCTCATCCCACCGTCTCTGGGAAGATGGATTGTAGGGCGGATCTGAATTCGGGCAAGCGAGTCTCCAGGCATCTATAGCCTCGGTGAGGCACGGCACGTCAAAATCAATCAGTGTGGAAGCTAGGATTTTCCTGATTAATTTCTCAGTACCGTGAACCGAGGATATGAAAGCCGGTAAACTAATACTAGAAATTTTGCGGACGCCGAGGCCTCCCATACGTATGGGAAGAGTAGCTTGTGCCCAAGCTCGGTCGTCTATGGCCACATTTAAGATCATAGTTAATGTATGACGGATAATTTGGTCCATTTTGTCTAAAAGATGAGTGTGCTTCCATAAATGGGAAGCGCGAAGGAAATATGTTAATTTAGGGCCGAAACAACAGTAACGGATTAAGGTTATGGCCGAATGCATGTTAATTTGGAGCAATCTCTCCGAAACGTCATTGAAATTTTGAATTTTTTCCTCAATAAAAATAGGGAAGGAGTCCTCAAAGATAGGTGACCCAAGGAGACGAAGAGAGTTTTTTTCGATAATTTTGATATCAGGGGCTATTGCGTTAAATTTCGAAAGTGTCAGGTGTCTGTCAGTACTGTCCGCTAAGTATAGTTCACATTTCGAAAGGTTGAGTTCAAAGCCAATGGCATGGAGTTCATATTTTAGGAATTTAAGGTCATTAAAAACAGTTTCTACGTCGCCTCCCAAGGTTCCATCATCGAGGTACCAAACATTGAATTTGGAATTTAGCTGTCGAATAATTGGGTGAATGGCTAAACTAAAAATCACTGGCCCGAGGGGGTCACCTTGTTGGCAGCCAACAGCAGATTCTAGAAGGTTGTCCCGAAACAGTAATTTAGAGGGGTGTCTGTAACATTGCCAAAGAAAACTATAGATTTGGGGTAATATATCTTTTATCAGTCGGATGTTACGACTAAATATGGCAAATTGAAGTATTTTGTAAATGTGCTTACCAATCAAATTCTGTGACCATAAATGCATCTAAATTCCATGCCCTACTAAAAATGATAGACAATACTTCAAAATCAAAGAATGGTAAATATTTTTTCTAGAATAGAACGTGTATTAACAACTCTATACATATGCAAGTCAAGCCTACGCCCAGTTGTTCAGAATGAGCATGAAAGCGCGTCCAAGGTCGACCAAACCTTAACATTTTGTTTACCGGCCACACTGCCGCAAAAAATGAACTCCAACTTTTTAAGACGGTCATATCAACACACACACTGCTTATACCTACAATGATATCTCATTGCAGGTTCACATTTACTGCACTACTTTTTATGATTTTTTGTTTCCATGTATAGCAGCATAATGAATACAAAATGCATTTATATTATGTATGTCAGTATTTACAGTAAATTGTGGTCGTATTTCGAACCCGAACTATGATCAAATCAAAGAATGGTTTATAATCCTCAAATATGCCTCTGCAAATCTTACACTATGCTTTAATGGAATTTAATCCTTTTTTGGGTTTATTTTTAATTTAATTTACATAGAATTCTCTATTATGTACACCATATAAGTTACAGATATAAATGTAGAAATACAGTTCGATTTTCATACAGTAGAAATAGTTTGGAAAGGTTTGAAGATCTTGCCAATAGTACCGAATTAGGCAGCAATTTGTCTGAGAAACGCAAAATCGCCTCCTTCAATGAATGATAGAGTATCAAAATGCTAAACACACAAATGTACTTAACTTTTAATTTGACATTACAACACGGTACATGTCAAAAAGCGATTATGATAAGCAATTTTCAAACAGTTTCCTTTCCCACAAAACCAGCGCATGTCGACTTTCAAACTGTAATTTTCAATCAAAATGTTGAAAATGACGAACTCGAAAGAAAAATTTCCATAAGATGCTTAACATATGTATAATTTTTTCCTTGATTGTGCCAACTAGAACATTATGCTTCAAAAGCTTCCCTAACCTCTATCTAGACATCTTTGGGAATATGTTCGAGATCATGTAGGAACAAAATTCGATTTATTGTTTCAACTTCCAGCACAAAAATTTACAAAATAATGTAATAAAATGAACTTATTGCGTGTACTGGCACGAAACTTGTCGAACTTGACTTTCATTTCAGGACATCGCGGGCAGTATAAATACATTCGCAAACCAAAAGAAAGCATCAGTTTCATCTCATTCCCTTGTCGTTCGCATCTGAACATACACAGACCACGATGAATTCGCTGGTGGTGTTCTTATCTGTGGTGGCGCTCGTCGCTGGCAAGCCTTCGGGACTGGAGCCCGTGCTGACGTCGTACTCGGCGCCAATCCTCGGTGCTGCTGCCGCATACGCCGCACCTGCTGCATACGCCGCACCCGCGGTCTACTCCGCACCGGCTGCGTATGCCGCACCTGCCCTCTACTCCGCACCAACCATCTACGCCGCTCCTGCCGCTATCGGAGCATCTGCAGTGTCCAGCCAGTCTCGCCTAGACATCAAGTCGTCGCCAGCAGTAGTATCAACATCGATTGAGCCAATAGCCCGCACTATCATCTCCGAACCAGCTGTGATCGCTGCTCCAGCCATCGGGCCCGCCGCCGTGTCTAGTCAGTCCCGCATCGATATCAAGTCAACGCCCGCCATCAGCAGCACAGTAGTGTCCGCGCCCCTCGCCTACAGTGCCGGCGTCGCTTACGGTGCAGCTCCCATCGCCTACGGTGCTTCCCTCGGCTACAGTACGCCCATCCTCGCCGGCGCCGTGGCACCCACCTTCTTGAAGAAGGTGTACGCTGCCCCTGCCGCCATCGCCGGACCCGCTGTACCCTTGGACACCCCTGAAGTGATCGCTGCTCGTGCCGCCCACTTCGAGGCTAAGGCTCTAGCTGGTGCTCATCTCATCAAGAAGCGCTCTGCTACTCTGATCGCGTCGCCGCTGCTGTCCACTCACCTGGCTTCGCCTTTGATCTCCACGTACGCATCCGCCCCCGTGCTGTCCACCGTGCACGCCGCTCCCCTGGCGTACTCCGCGCCCCTCGCCTACTCCACTCCTCTGATCACCAAGGCGTACAGCGTGCACCCCTGGTGAACGTCACCACGATAACGAGGAACTTTCCTCGGTTCAGATTTGACGAACGACAAATGATAAAATGGCTTGTAAATAAATAAATTTATAAGAAATAATAATTATGTATTATTCTCTTATCAAATTAACATTTTTCAAAGTTTTGACTGATTACACAATAACCTTTTTAGTCTTAATAATAGAATATTCTAGTACATTGATGTTTGTGTACACGTAAATAAGTTTCCTCTGGTTCTCCTTAATAGAAGTTTAAAGGAATCTAAAAATAACTATAATCGAGCAACCTCATGAACTTATCAAGGATATTTACTTGAGACCCACAAACTAAAACAAAGTCGATATTAATTATTTATGCAGGCTCATAACAGAATTCAATTTATTCCGTTGATTTACTTCCGAAAAATATATCGTGGCTGAACGTATGAGGAGAACTACGAAACATGAAATCTACTAGACCACTTACAAGTACTTACCTACTACGAATTACTCGGCATTCAAGTAACCAACTTCAGGAAGTCTATGAAAAACCCTACATTTACATTGTATAGTTGTCGTCTCGTAAAAAGAGCGCTGCGCGACAGTGCAGGGGATGTGTCGGCGCAAGGGTACAGTCACGTCCTAAAGTACTAGGCTATTGTTTAATAATACAAATTGCATAATTGTAGAATCATAATAGGTACTTTACTAGCTACTTAATACTTTGGAATGGGCTGGAATCGATAAATCTGTCAGTGCGCAGGTAAACGGCCAGCGTTCTTTTTACGTGACGGGATCAGTACACACGTGAACTGTAACGTGAAATGATATCAATAATATTGATAACTTTTTAATATCACGTTTTTTAAATAAAATTGCGCAGATAACAAAACAAATAACTTTGAAGCGTGATCGGTGTACATTTTTGGAACTTTAAATAAAAGTTTTTTGTTTTTTACACTGGAATTAATCAAATCTTTTTGGAATCTTTCTCATTTTTTTGGCACAGTAAAGACACGTGACTGTAATTAATTGCTGTTTGGCTATGGAAATATTTTACAGTGCTTGATACATTAATCCTGTATTTACGTTTATTGTGTGTGATGTTGAAGAGTTAATCTAGTTTTTACCATACTTTTATTTTTACCCAACTACGGCGAAGCAAAAAGGAGGGTTATGATTTTGACCGGTCTGTATGTATTTCATACAAAGGAAAACGGGTAAGACCTGGATGCTACTCCACAACCTGAATCATTTTGAAGGATATTTCTAATCCATTGCTTCATATGTTCGAAAAATTTGTCTGCTCAGCAACGTAAATAACGCAATGAATGTTGTTGAACTGTCAAAATGAAACAGATTGTGATTGATCGTGTGTTACGCAATTAGGGTGCTGGTCATATCTATAATAGGCAGCTTTTGAAATTCAGAATTAAAACTGCATCATTTTGATAGCCATTTAAGGGTTCATATGGTTCATATGTACAGTATCAACAAGCACAGCAAGACAACTGCATTGTAAGTATGTCACGCAAGCTTTCAAAATCTAATAAAACATGCACGAAATATTCTGCACTATAAATGTCAAGTTTGCCTTTTTATGCAGTAATTAAATAGACCTGCGTGCTAAGATACTGACATTTATGTACACAATGCCGACTTGTTGATGCTATCACTCAAACTTCGAGTGTGCTACTTAGATAAAAATTGCGTGACATATTTGACAGACCATGTGGGACTGTAAGGCCGCGTCCTAACAGAAAAGGATTGTCGCGCTAGTAGGCGATTACGCGATCGTTTACATGGCTGACTGAGTTTAGACTCGATTGCGCGAGTACCTCATATTCATGTAAATGAGCGCGACGATCGCGTACTCGCACGACAATGCTTTCGGTACAGATTTTGTCTGCCTTTCCATCCTCTGATGATGATAATCTCTATTTTGATATAGCTAAGCGGTGAATCTAAGCTACGAAAATATGTGTCTATTTCCACCAGAGCTAAAGAGCGGAGCGGGTAAGATTCGCTATGAAGATGCGCTTTTATAAAAGTATGTCAAATACTTAACTTCGTTGAACTTTTTTCCAACATAATCTGCGAAAATCAAATGATCCTATTGGTTGATATCATACACATCCATCGCTATGCAGCTTAGCACGTCTCTGTGGAAAGATAGTCTCCAGTCAGAATATCACTCTATGGAAACAAATATGACACGCACACTCGCTATAAAGAGTCACTCAGTTTTGGTTTTAAAAAAGCTACTGAAAAAAAATGGTTTTGGCATAAGACAAAGTGTTCTGTAGGTATACCACAGGCAGAACTGTGACTGTCTTTGACTCTAGTGTGTCCGCTGTCTAAGTTTAAAAGCTTTTACCAACGGTTGTCCGACGAATGCTTGACATTTTGAATACCTACTAGGTAGGAGTTTGCTGACAGTTTAATTGTACCTATCTGGAAGATTAGACAGATCATTGAATCTGAGACAATAATGCACGACAATTGTGAGTTGTGAGTTGATGCTGACATAATAATATTATGTTAGTCATTAGTTCTTATTTGTTGTGGTCACGATTTTCAAAATAACTTATTGTTGAAAGCCTACGGCAGCTGAATGAGTAGGATTTTATTATCACTTATGAGTAGCTTGGTCGACCGAGCTCGGCTCGGGTGAAAATAGATATATGTGTCCATTCTGGGCAGCACTTGGTCCAACTCCCATATAGATGGTCAATATCCTTTGACATTCTCGCCGCTCGTTTTGTATGAAGGGTACATTGGTTTTAAAACGTTGTGATACCATTTCTTCGAAATATATCATCTAGGTATAACAACGTTGTATCACATCCCTCCCAGATATGAGACCTACCTAGGTCGATTTTTAGTAGTTTAGTTTTTTAGTCCCCGTAAATCCCTATTTACGGGGACTAAAAATCGATATATATAACGTTGCAGTACAGGGGTATTGCAACGTTATATATATTAAAATATTACCATTTAATATTATAGGGTTAATTGATTGTTTTACTTACCTATCTTAACTAGCACTTTAAAAAATAATTTAACTTGGAGATGTTTCTAAATTCTAAGATAAGCTAAAATATAGTTAAATAGGCAAACTATAGCTAGTCACTTGAAAATTAAGTAAAATAAATATGTAGAATAAGCTAGTTTAGTTACCGACATTCGGTTCTACTCCAAATAACAATAATAATAAAACATTTAGGCCTTTTTAACGACCTTAACTATTTAATGCAAAAAATATCATTACATTAGGGGTAAGGCCTTGCACTTTTGCAAATAGAATTTAATTACTCGGCGTGGGTAGAGTTTAATATTAATTAGCTTATACTTACTTGAGGAAAATAAATGTAATCCTAACTATAAATATATAATTATAAATGCGAAAGTGAGTTTGTTTGTTTGTTACGCTTTCACGCTAAAATGGCTAATCAGATTTGGATTAAATTTGGCACATGGGTAGACCATGACCTGGAGAAAGACATAGGCTACTTTTTATCCTGGGCCGCAGACGAAGTTGCGGGGAACAGCTAGTTAATTATAAGCGTAAAAGATTCTGAGATTCTTCAAAAATAAATTAAGTACCTATCATAAACATTTTGTAACAAACGATAAAATGATCTCAGGAAATCTGGAGATCCCAGATAATATAAATACCTACCAGTGGATAAACCTAGTTTTTCATAAATCAATTTAGTAATAGTTCGTATAGACAATTACATGTCAGGAAAGCTTCCTTAGTGAGATCATGATCCATAAAATACTAACAAATGCATAATTCATTCATTCAGGAACTTAAAGTATAGAAATTAAAAATATGTGTCATACTTTCTTTCTTTTAATTTTATTAAATTAATATGGTCAGAACTAAAATGTCATTGCAATTTACGTGAACAGTTTGCATATAGTGCATGAACTGATAATCAATGTTCCATATCTAGTTAATTTCGACCTTTCTGAAAGTAAAATACTCGATAAACTTCTGACTTACAATTATTTTAATATTTTAGACAGAACATGGCATTTGATGATTTGACAACACCTCATATAGATCACTAAGGATATAACACAAACTTAATAATGTGAACTAATTAGGTTTTCCCACATCACCCACATAACACAAGGAAGCACTTAACAAATCGATTGTCCAACTATAATGTAATGCACACCTTGGATTTCACGCGACACTTGTCACTAGGTATCTGTAAAACGATTCCGGAAGCTAATCACACATAGAAAAAAATATTGCTGGAATAAAAATATTAGGTACTTAGCTTAAATATCAAGCTTGCATAGATAGTGGTTTTGAAGGTTGTTCGGACGGCACTTGTTTTGGTAATGAGTACTTGCTCAACGCTTCGTATAAAAGCATCCGTCACAATGTGTTAGACATCAGTTGATCCAACTTCTTCAGTTCGTTAACAACACAGACCACTTCACAATGTACAAGCTGGTGGTGTTGCTCTCTATCGCGGCGTTGGCTGCCGCTAAGCCTAGTGTGTATGCGCCGTTAGCGTACAGTGCTGTGGTGCAGCCCGGTTCCAGCTCGGTTTCGCAGTACAGCTCCAGCGTGGTGCATGGCTCCCCTGCCGTGTACGCCACACCTGCTGTGTACTCTGCCCCAGCTGTCTACTCCGCTCCTGCTGTCTACTCTGCGCCCGCTGTCTACGGTTCCCACGTCGTGTCTCCAGTCACCCTGTCCCAGGCACCACACTCCCCCGCCGTCGTCCTGGATGCCGTCAACGGAGTGCCCCTCGACACCCCTGAGGTAGTTGCCGCCCGCGCTGCCCACTACCAGGCCAAGGCTCTGTCTGGCTACCACCACCTCCGCAAGCGGTCAGTCGGCGTCGCCCCCGTGGCCTACAGCTCGGTGGTGTCCCCCGTGGCCTACTCTAGCCCCCTGGTGTCCGCTTATCACAGCCCCGCCGTTGTCTCCGCCTACTCGTCTCCCGTCGTGTCAACTTACTCTGCCTACCCCTCTTCCGTGGTATCCGCGTACGGCTACCCCCTGTCCCACTCTGCTGTGTACGGGCCCAAGGCCTTTAGCGTCCACCCCTACTAAACCATCAAAGTGAAACCACCTAGTATACTGTAATTCCTTCAAAAACCAATATGTAACGAATTTATCACTGCCGAATAAAATGAGATTATTATTACTTGCCATCTTTTATTTGTCTTCTTACATTTTGAATGTGATATGACATGAGAACCATTTCACAATTTATCAACATTGTTTTAAGAAAGGTCCGTAGCCGACTACAGGCAGCAGCAGCAGGCGATGTGTCGTCGCGACACTACTGGTTTCTATGAAATAGGACCTGTCGCTACGGAAGGTACGAGTATTTTATAGAAATACCTACATAGAAACAAGTAGTGTCGCGGTGCCACGTAGCCTGCTGCTGCTAAATATACTCGGCAAAAGACTTGTACCTTTACTGAATTTGAGTTTAGAAATATCTGAACCACGTGTTGAGGATTAGAATACAATACAAACGCCGCTATTGTTCACTTAAGAAAAATGAAAGATGGTTTTACGTGTTAAGATTTGCTCCAAAAATAACTCAATATTAATATTAAGTACTACATTGAGTAGTCAAGAACTCTCCAAGTGGTTCTACTGTCGGAATAGAATGAATACCATCAACTTTTTAATTTGTGGAAGCTTGTAAATGGCAATTGTAAGCGCTATTGTACATAACCTACTTTAAAGATATTAGTCTGTAAGCTTTCCGAAGAATAAATAAATAAATAAATAAATAAATAAAATAAACTTTATTTAAACTACGGTATACCCGCTTATTTTTTTATTGCAGAAATTTAATTTAATTTAAACGCCTTGTTTCCCCGATTACGTATACCCTAATAATTTATGGACCACTTAATGGCCCAATTAAAATGTAAGGCGTAATTTATTTTGGTGTGTGAAAAAAGTAATTTTAAATGTCCTTCAGTTTTATTAGATTACTTGTTCCGGCTGTGTTCGTGATAGAGTAGGTAAATGTATATTTTTTTAATTATCTTTATTATTTCCTACTTTTACTTTTCAGAGTTTAATCAACCAACCTCTCAAGCCCAGCGTTATTAATCGTCAAATGTGCTGGTGTGTACCGATAAGTGATGACTTGATGTGATTTAAGAATGTATGGGTGAACTTTCGGATTAAGAATAAAATCTGTTTGGCGTTATGCTCTGTATTAGGTAAAAGCTAAACTGTGTAAATCAATCATCTTTTGGCTGTCGTTCTCGTCAGCAGGTAATTGATAAAGGTTAAATACCAATTTAATAATAGGTACAGGGTTTAATAATACAAAAAAAATAATTATCACTTCTTTATTCGCATAAAATACTACATCATAATATAATTGCACGCTTCATATCTAATTTACAATACTGGTTATTTTCTTTTAGAAATATCGAGACTAGTAGTGACCGTGGCCATAACCATGTCCACCATGGCCACCTCCGAAACCACCTTCGTAACCACCTCCGTAACCACCTCCATAACCACCTCCATAAGCACCTCCATAACCACCTCCATATCCTCCACCGAAGTGCAGTGGTCCAGCGACGAAGGACTTATGAAGAAGAGGTGCGGCATGCAATACTGGAGCTACGACAGGTGCCACCACCGAAGTAGCGACGACTGCTGGCGAATGGTGCACGTCCAAACGAGACTGGTGAGAGACAGCCACAGGTGCGATGTGAGCCACCGGGGCAACATGAGCCACGTGAGCCACATGAGCCAACGGAGCGACGAGATGAGGAGACCGCTTCAGGATATGGTGTCCGTGGCCGGCGTGACCATGTCCTCCAATGCCACCAAATCCTTCGTAACCAAGTCCGCCATGACCAAGCCCGCCGTGTCCAAGTCCTCCAAGACCGACGCCTCCATGACCGAGGCCTCCATGACCAAGGCCTCCATGACCGAGGCCTCCATGACCGAAACCGCCGTAGCCAAGTCCCCCGTGGCCAAGTCCGCCGTAGCCAGAAGCTCCGAGTCCTCCACCGTAACCGTATCCTCCATAGCCATGTCCGCCGTAGCCGTGACCAGCATAGCCAGCCACCACTGGAGCCACCACAGCAGCGTGGTGGGCCACTACAGGCACTGCATGGCCATAGCACAAGGCCAAAGATGCAAACAACACGACAACACGAAACATCTTCAATTTATTACTTCAAGATCACAAATCTGACTGACATTAGAACTCGAGGGTTACCTTCTTATACCCCAAATGCTGATTCAGAGTGACAGGATCAAAACTATTAATACATTTGTCGTGCTATTGAACATTGTGATTGTTGTCACAAAAAAGTTGGAAGTCGCCAGTTTATTGGAACTAAATTGGTTTTTATAAACACAATAGATAAAGTACGTGTTCATAACAAAGTTATCGCCTTTCTTAAAGTAGACCCTGAATTAGCTGTGAATAAATGCGTGTAATAACAAATGTTCTACGAATAAATTATAACTAGGTATGATTCATCTGTGCAGGTTATTTTGTAATAGCGCATCAATCATAAATGGTAATGAGTGACGTTTGTATAATGCATCTCAATCCGGCCAGTGCCCCGGGGCCGCAGCCGCAGTGACGCAACGACCCGTCCCAGAGCCGCGGCCGAGAACTTGAACCCGTTGCGCCCGCGCACTACGTAACAACTACCGTTATGTAGCTATAAAGTAACATCCCATCTGCCTTTCGTACACACTTCAGGTTTAGTGCAAGAAACAAGATGATTTCGCTACTTTTACTTGTGAGTGCAATGTGTGAAGTTGAAGTACATGGACAAATAGTCCCTTTGATATACGCGGCGCCAAGTGCAGTTTCTCACCAATCCAGGATCGATATCAGGCATAGTCCTGGCTTCATAGCTGGACCGTTAATATACAGTCCAGGAACAACGTTGTTTGCCAGTCACCAACCTGATGATAAACATCGAGAGACAGTGTTAACTCCGATATTCACGGCAGATACCATATTAACACCGGTAGCATTAAGCTTTTTCCATAATCTACCGTTGGCAAGAGCACTTGAACACCCTATCTCGATAGATAAAGTACAAGAAGAAAATGCACAGAAAGAATCAATAAAAAAAAATGATGAAGAAATTCAAAACACAATAATAACGGAAATTCCTGAGCAAGAAAAAGAAATAACGATAGAAAAACAAGAAATACAAGATAAAAATTACATAATAATAGCTTACGATGACAACAATCAAGTAACGAGTACAACAGATGAACCGAAAATGGATTATGTAACAGAAACTTGATTGATTTGGTTTTAATGTTTAAAGAAAATGAGATAAAGACTTTATTTAGGAAAAGAATTAGTAAGTTATTTAGTAGCAGTAGTAAGTAATGTGTAGCAGACTGAATTATTTGTAATCTTAATTTATTTTAAGCTTAGATTTTCGATGTTTATATTATTTTGTGTGATGTAATAAATAATCTGTAACATTCATGTCACATTTTAAATCCATCCTTATCTTATTTCTACTTGTTTAATCGTCTACAGTTTTGGGCAAAAGCAAAAATAATTATTAAAATGTTTCTTCAATCACACCTATTTTCCAAGTGTACCTACAATTTTTTTTTTGTTTAGTAATTGTCTAATTACTTGCGAGCGGGAGGGCGTGTCAGACTCTTACTGACTAATACCCACCCGTGTTCCTTCAGTTACATGTATGTTGCCCGAGGCCATGGTAACCCTTTCGGACTTTCCCGCGACTCTGGCAGGCATCAGCCCTAGCGCACCCCGTCAGTTGTGCTGACATCTCTTTGAGGCGCGCGTGGAACGCAACGCGCCCTCAAGTCGACCCGGGCCTGGTCCTTATCGGACGGCGAGCTACCAATTGCTCACCATCCGCAAGCCCGCGCCTGCGCTGGCCGGGAATACGCCTTGGATTCCCGACGCCCAGGGCGTCTCCTGCAATGACTAGGGGCGTGAAGGCGCGAAATTTGCCTATCCTTCACGCGTTCTGCCTCCTCCTTCACGAGCAATACTGCTTCGCAGAAGGAGGTGCCGGCTACCCATTTCCTCTCGCTTCGTACCATTGCCTGGACCAGGGCCGGACGCGAGAGATCACCGCCGCCGATCGCCTCCACGAGGACACAGGGGTGCTCCGCCCAAAAGTGTACCTTCCATGAGCTAACTTTATGCGCTCCGTAACATGTCGATTAATGTAAAATAATGTAAACAATAGACCACGTTTTATCAACTTCATCAACCACTGACGGATTTCCACATACTTTCCTCTGTTCTTACATCGTAATAAAGCAATGAACTTCAAAGTATGACCAATATTTGTATCCAAAAGCCAATCATTCACAACCAAGAACAAAAACCACCAACTTTTGTGGCGTTTGATGTGTTTACAATACACCTGAACATGCCTATTGTGCGAGAAAAAAACCTCTTTGTTCAGTATAGTTGAGGAAATCTTTGAGTACAATACAACACGTATTATCGGCGCAGAGCTTCAGCGGTTAAGCACACGTGACTGCGAAGGGTGCATTAGTGCTGCTTCTTACGTCTCCGGCGTAAACGTGAGCTTCAAATACTAATTAATTTTCTGTTACTATTCGCCGTTGATTTTCGTATAAATCGCCCACAGTTTTCACGCGATCTAGAGAAGTAAGAATCCTGTACTCTGCATATTTTTTATGTTTTCTTGACACATACAGGCAGATTTAGGTCAAATCTACTTATGAATGGTAATAAAGTTTTAATATTTATTTAGTTATGTTTTATTTTTATTAGTTAATTTAAACATTTTATTTTCAATAATAATAACTAACTATTACTTACATAACTAATGAAATCCTAACTAATATTAATTAAAACTAACTATACAAATAAACAATCAATAAGTAAAATATGTCGTCGAAAATTTCCTCCGCATCGCTGTCGGCTGGTAATGTACCCAAAAGACTGGCGGCATTGCCACGTCGTATGGCAATGCTTAGCCTCTGACCAAGGCAAAGGCCAGCCCTTTGGGAACGGGAAGTGTCAAACAGCCGTTTGGAGATTTCATTGAACAAACTATGAGCACTCGGACCCCACGGCCCTAGGATTTCAACCCCAAACGGCTCAAAAATATAATTAACCTATAAGGCTATTATACTTTCGCCGCTTGAGGTTTTCCGCAGCCGCAACGGCAGCACCAGCACTGCACGCCGAGCCAGTAAGATGGGATGGCGTAAGAGTATCGACGCACGTTGCGTCCCATACTAAAGGCCTACCCACTTTCCATGAAAATTAGGACATGCCGTCCGGTCTTTTGCCATCGTTGCGTGCCAAGCCATTGGGTTCTAATTCAGCTGGAACGCGAGCTAGTGACAAGAGCTCGTCCGATGATGTCATTAATGCCAACTAATTAGTTGCCAGAAAATCGCCCATATGGCTATGACTAAAGGTTACTGAAAAATATTTTACTTTTCTGAAAATTGTGGCGCTCGTCTGATCAATTTAGATCATATAATTATGTCTAAAGAAAGAGAGCTGCTTTTAAATATAATTAATGAGACCGAAATAGCCGTAACAACAAATTGCTGGTAGAGCTGATAGCCCCACAATTTAGTTCGTGGTCGATTCTTGGAATGGGTAAATATGATTGGATGTATTTATTATCTAAAGGTATTTGGGTATATTGCTAATGATTTAATAAATGATCTGATGAGTCATTAATTAAGCGTGAATTAACCTGTATGACCGCGGACGGGCCGCGCGCGGACCTAAAACTATTGTAGTTAATTAGAAAAACCTTGAAAAATTAATAAATGACTCGTCAGACCATTAAATGCTTAGAAAAGAATTGACTATACTACTGCTTTACCACATAGCGATGTGCTCTCTATATGGTAAAACAATTGAATGACTACGAGTATAAGCTTTAAAATTCCACTCAATTGTGAATTTATTGCCTCGTATGTGTAGTGGCGTGATAATAAATACTATGGTAATAAATAAAAGTGTTATAAAAAATTCCAGAATTTATTTAATCTGTCATGAATATTATGATGATTTGAGAACACTATTTTCAATTATGGACAATTTTGATTAATAGTCTTCCACTATGCAGAAGTTCAGACATTGCACTGTGTCCGGAGACGTACCCTCGTTTAGTACAGATGAGATACGGCGAGGGGGCTGGAGTAAGCGAGGGGGCTGGAGTAGGCGATGGTCGGGGATGCATAGGATATGGAAGATAAGGGGGTGTGAGTGGTCTGCAGGTCGAATCTTGACTGATGGGAGTAAGAGGTGGGAGCGATGTAAGTGTTCAACAGACCAGCTGATCGCTTTTTGATGAGATGGGTGTAAAGGGGATGGGAGATCAACGGCTGAGAGATCAAGGGCTGGGAGATCACGGGAGTATGGCTGTAGATAGGGGCGGTCGCAGCATACGTGGAAGCCAGAACTGGAGTAGTGGCTGCGTAGGTGCTGGGCGCGTAGTAGGCAGGTAGCACCGACCTCTTCTTGATGAGGTGCACGGCAGGCACCGATGCGATGGGCGCTGGCAGGATCTGGGCGCTGTGGATCAGCGGCGTGTTGTATGTAGTGGCAGGATAGTAGTTAGGGTAGTACGTGGCGGGCGCGGCGTACGTCAGAGGGAACTGCGGTGAGCGCTTCTTGATGAAGTGGGTGTACGCCAAAGGAGCCTGGTAAATGAGCGGCGACGGATGGATCACGCTGCTATCCTGTCTGGTGATGGTGGTCGCTCCAGGAGTCAGGAAGGTCGAGTAATGCGTAATGGGCGCCGCGATTAGCGCCCCGGGCTTAGCGGCCGCCGCGGCGAAGAAAGCACACAATACCACCAGCTTGAACATGTTGATCTGTATTGTTTGTTGCTCGGATGAACGACTGATACCTTGACAATGTGTCGCTTCGTATTTATAGAAAGTATTCACTAAAGCTAAGGGCGATCTCGTTTCGCAAACCGGTGCAAGTCAGCCGTTCAGGAAGCTGGTATTTAAAATCCACGAGGTCGTCTACAGCCCGGCCTGGTCAGTTCATCATAGTCGTAATGCTTTTGTTGTGATACATAATGCCAACGAGCCAACAAAAGTAAACGAGACGGTGCAGTCAACGCCCCTGCATGCAAAATATCAGCCCGCTAAGAAATAAATATCAATGAACACCGCGACATGATCATGTAGACTGCAGATTAAAATATTACAAATGCAATTAAAATTCAATGAGATTAACCTCATTAGTGGAATTATATTATGACTGGTGTTGCTACGTTGTTAGGTCCTAATGGTGGTATAACAAAAATGATAAAATACTAGTCCAATCCTTATGGAAATATTTCTGGAAATCTCACCGTGAAACGTTTTATGTACTTCTAATAAGAATTTTCATTGTCACATTTATTTTCATACAAATACTGTTCTGTTGCGAGGGACACTGTTGCTAGCTCCCTGATTCCCTTGTGAATACAGGTTGAAAATTATTTTAATAATGAATTTAAACTCATTAGCATTTGTTATTAGATCTTCTCATACGCGTGGCGTGACGCCAGACACTGCCCTACTTTATACAAAAACAATCATTTTGATAACACCTGTACATTACCGTCCCTTCATTTGTTACTATATTGAACAACATACTTTATGTGGAACTTTGTGAACGTCTACAACACCTGCTGCTGTTACTATGGTGCCTTTTCTGGAGAAAAAGTTTAAAAATGCTGTTTTTGTATTTCAGTTAGGCGAAAATCTAAATTAGGATGAATAAAAAATTTCAGTGGCATATACAGATAATGCGATCCACAGGGAGACTCGCTCAGCTCCGTATTAAAGCATACAGTACAGTAATCGTGGAGTGGGGCGCGTCTTCGTGGATGGCACTATCTATACACCTAGTACAGATAGTTCCATTCTCTGTTACATAGAGCAGAATAATATAAAATATGTATTCAGTGCTAGAATCGAACGCGTCACCTAGGTCTGAAGTGCAGCAAGCTGATTGCTTGCTCAGTCATTGCGTCAAACGAGCTTTATTACAAAATAGAGGGATGTTAATAATTTTAGATACCTACTTGAGAGTACAAATATCCAATTAAATGAAACAATTTGTAGGAAACATAATAGTTATTATACTTACCCCTTTATTTATAAACTTTTTTCAAACTTAAGAGACGTTTAAACGTCAGAAAAGTATGTTTAAAAAGTCGCTAATCATTACTTAACTTTTTGGGGGTACGAGGAACAGGGTGTAAAGTTCACTCATCCACCATAGAAAAGGGAGGATCCTCCTACCAGACGGGTGTTGTCTCTAGCGGGCAACTGCCCAACGATTGATATTGGATTTTTGTATATATGTTCACTGCACGGTAAAGTCTAATTACGCGATGCAGGATTTTTGTGACGTCAGGATTTTTGTGTGACGTCAGGTCTTTGATGCGTAGTTCGAATGTGGCGATTTAGGTACCGCCACAACTTAAAGCAACGTTAATAAATAAACCCCTAACAGCAAAACATGTGCATTTACTTAAATTAAGTAATGAGCTTTACTAGGTGCCTAGCAGAAATTTTAACAAGACAATCCGTTTTCTAAAATCTATAGAAAGTTTTTGTAACCCGTAATTTCGTCGCAAAGCAAGCTCCCCACATACGTTGCTTATATTGCGTCACTTCCATGTACGTGTACGATGTTAGAGTTTGGTTATTTATTTATTTATTTATTTAATACTTTAAGCACATAAATGTACAGAGGCGGACTTAATGCCATAGGCATTTTCTACCAGTCAACCTTTGGGTGATGCAGAGACAAACAGTGGTAGGTGCAATAACGAAAATTGTTGAATAAATATAATTTAAATACGTTAACCTATTAAAAAAATAAATGTATATATATATAAGTATATAAATATAAACCTAAATACCTAAATACATATAAATATAAGAACAAATAAATACACATAACTACACGAATATACTAAAACAAATAAGAAAAACAATGGGAAAACATTACCGTTGTGATGATACTGCCAGCTTCTTGCGAATGTGCTCTCGAACTTTAACTTTAAAGGCTGTAGATCATTGAATACGAGCCTAGTTAAAAAGCCTTATTTACATGGATAGTGTCTTGCGGCGTACCTACTTCTACGATAATCTCGGAGAAAAAAATATATTGGACACCGTATACGCATTTTCTTCCTAAATCTAACTACACTGTAGTTGGGAACTTCCCTTCTAATGTGAACACTTTTTTATTCATTATCATCATATTCTTCATCCTGAAAACCATTAAGTAATTACTTACGTAGTGCTATCCTGCTACAATCCTGTCAAGTCTACAAAAGCTCATACATAACTCATGTTACGTCTATTTTATGATTTTGTTCGTCTAGTAATCGCAAGCGCTACTGCTGAGAGAAGAGGTGCTGGGTTCGATTTCCAGGATAGGCGAGGCTTTATTAGGTTTTTCCATCTGGAATTTCTCAGTAGCAGCCCGGAGTCTGGATTTATGCCCGGTTGATGGCAATGGGCTCGCTCACACACACATGGAACTTAATTAAACTTATCTGGCGAAATTCGGTTGTTCCATACAGATACATCTCTCGGGAATAATGCCTGTACGTGATGTTATGTGTGTGACTATTTAATACTAACATCCTTTCCTTAGAGTCTCATTCATGAATAAATTCACTTAATTTTGTCTAATTGAAAAAATTACATTAATCAAACTGTGAAGGGTAAAGGGTCATTTAGTATCAAAGCTGATAAGATATTCAACTCAATCGAGAATAACGCTTAGTTGCGTTTTATAATCAGCTGATCTATTCGCAGCCAAAACAACCCGATAAAATCAAAACAAATTCCAAAATTGTAGCTTTAATAATAGACGACTGTCAGAGGTGTCACATCGCGGCTCGCACCCAATGATGCGAGCCGCATGTAATTGCAATGTGCATAATTTCGATGTTCACAATATCTGGCGTTGACATCCACTCGACATGTCCCTACAATAATATTAAATCCACATATATGACCACTTAATTATTACAATGTTTACATTTTTACAAACTGATAAAGAACGATCGTGTAAACTTTACTTTCTCGTACAAAAGTTGTCCTCTCACGGCCAACGATGTGTTCCGGCAACGCCTGTGAAGTTAATAGTCTGGTCTTATTATATGTATACTAATATAAAAGGCGATCGTTACTGTGCAATGCATCAGTGCATCTGAACTGAGAATAACACAGACCTACATTCAACATGCTAAAACTGGTGGTGTTGTCCTGCATGGTGGCTGCTGCTACAGCCGGCGCACTGCCGTTGTTGTCGCCATATGCGCCTTTTGCGTATACAGCGCCCCTTGCCTACTCGGCTCCAATCCTGGCGCCCTACGACAACTATAGAGGGCCGCTGTCCCTCGCTCCCGGCCAGCCCGCCAACATCCTTGCTGCTGATGGCAGGCCGCTTGACACCCTGGACGTGAACCTGGACCGCTCTGCACACTTTACTGCTAAAGCTCTCAGCGGTGGCATCCACTACCTGAAGAAGCGTTCGGCGCCCCTGACCGCGCCGCTCGGCCATGTGGTCGCCTCGCCGCTGATCCACAGCGCTCCGCTCGCTTACTCCGCACCTGTGCTCGGCTCGCGGCTGGCCGTGGCTCCCATCGCCTACTCCAGAGTACCCACCGCTCACTACTGGTAAACAACATCGCACACTGAAACGAGTAAAATAAAAAATGAACTACTGATTTAGAAATCTACCATTTCTTTTCTTTCTATCACGAAGTGAAGTGCTCTTCTCTCCAAATTATAAAATTTCGTTGTTTAGGTAAACAGCGCTGTCTGATGCATAGTCATACTAAAAAGGAAATGTCAAAATAGACATAATTTTGGTCTCCCCATGGGAGGAAATCTGGGTCGGAGCTTTTCGAAGGACCTTTTAAGAAGACGACCTTTATAATTTATCTGTCGTCGCTTAATCAAAGTGCATTATTAAAGATGAATTTAAATCTTAGACCTGACAAAAATAAAGTGAGTTTATCTCAGTGGGTTGGTAGTGTATCACAAGTTTAGTAACGGGTGACAGTGTCGAAAGGTTCACAGGTCTTACACACATGACATACCTAGATAATAAATATCCTGAAAGTAACTAAAAATACACTTACTGGTACATAAAATACGGTTCAATACAAACAATACTCCTATATTCTCAGCTGAATTATCATACATTTCGCCAGATATCCCTTTATGTTAAACGTACTAGGCGGCGAGCTAACTAACCAGGTACTCCGGACTATTACAGAGAATAGATCTGATGGAAAAACAACTGACTCTGCCCGACTTCAGGATCTAACCCTGGCCCACAAGATCAACAACCACGCTTACGATCACTGAACCAACGCAGTGTTTGCTACTAACACTGCAAAAACAAGAATATTTTCACATTTTATAAATACATAAAGAAATACTGACTTATATTTTCTACTCTGACCATAAGTACCAAACACGATATCTATGGTACCCAAGCTATTCCTATAATAGGTATGTAACCTATGACATTCATATTTTCGCCAGATATCTTTGGTACCAAAGCTATTAGCACTTAAATGTCACTAGCACTTAAATGTCTCGCTGATGGTGGCGCGTGTGTTGGATCACTCGGTTCCCTACAAAATGGTTGAGCTGGATGGTGCTGATCCACGTATCATGTTCGTGAACGGGCGCCGTCAGTTGAGACTGGTCATCTCTTATCTGCCAGGGCTTATTTTTAATCTTATATTTTGAATTATTTTTTATTATTTTTCGTTTGACACTGTTCTCACATATAGAAGAAGCACCAAGAATACTGTACCCAGGATTTTGTATATACATTTTTAAAAGAGTGTACTTGGAGTTTCTTGTCCGTCCTTCTCCATAGAGATCTACGAATTGGAATGGGCAACTAGCTTCAACTTTTTGACTAACTGACCGACTCTTTGACAATTCAAAAGTGCCTGTAAATGGTTTAATTAAAATAAATGCTTTGAGTTTGAGTTTTGAATTTATTCCTATAATAGGTATGTAACCTATGACATTCATATTTTCGCCAAATATCTATGGTACCAAAGCTATTCCTATAATATGTATGAACTTGGCTTGACACGCTGCTGCGTGTCTAGATGTAACCTATAACATTCATATTTTCGCCAAATCTTCGCACAGTCAACTTAACTACCTAATAAATAGGAGATACCAGCATTCCATACGACCACAATATTTTAGAAGTAAACATCGTTGAATCGTTGTCATCGTTGAATGGAACGTTAGTCGATTCCGAATTTTAAAACTTCTATGTATGAAATCCTAGTCCTAACTATATATAAATGCGAAAATGAGTTTGTTTGTTTGTTACGCTTTCACGCTAAAACGGCTGAACAGATTTCGTTGAAATTTGGTACATTGGTAGACCATGACCTGGATTAAGACATAGGATACTTTTTATCCAGATATTCCATACGGGATCGAGACTTATGCGGGTGAAACCGCGGGGCGCAGCTAGTAACACGATAAGATAACATAAAAGCAACGATAGAAAAGACAAAGGAGCCGCTTATGAATATAGTAGCACGGGTAGCAGAGCTTATTATATGCATATTTTTTCTTTTTGTGTCGTATTGTCTTATCAGCCTGTTGCGTCGAGCATGTGGGTTAGATTGAAATGTAACTGATATTCATCCTACTTGGAGTAGTTTACATCGTCATATTTCAGCCAATTTACACAAAACCTTAATCGATTATACACCGGTTCTTTCCGGGGTAATTCTCATAGGTACGAGTACCCTCCGTCTTGGGAGAACGGCATGTATGCTATTGGCTTGCTGCACGCTTTGGTATTTACTGTAAATGCAGCAAGCAATTGTTAAATAAATAAACGGAGGGTTATGTCGGACTCCTACCGACTAAAACCCCACTGTTCCTACTACTAACTTAAGTCGAGGCCCCGGGAGATACTGCACCTAAACCTACCTCATGAATCACTCCGGCGATTGCTGAAAACCGTATGAAAATCCGTTCGGTAGTTTTTGAGTTTATCGCGTTTAGATTGACAGACAGTCACGGCGCGGCGGGAGGACTTTGTTTTATATAGTAATGCTGTGATTCTGTATGGAAGTGGAAGCATGTCACAATAAATTATTGTATGAATTACGATTAACATTCCTGCCGACATTGCAAATTATACAGTGATCAACTCGAGATATTTATAAGTAACATAATATGTTATTAAAGGCTCCCACAAACAGGCGCGATATCGCGGCTGACAAGGATTGCACTTTCAGTCACCCCCGCGATGTCGCGCCATTTTTCACGAGCCTTAATACTAAAAGTAAATTCTAAAAGTATTTTTGGAGTACGAGCAGGTGCCTTATTACCGTTTACTTAACACCGGTTTCTGAAAGCATAATGAAATGAATGTTACCGAATCTCATTTCAAGTGATTTGTATGAATATTATTATTTTGGCCAACCAATCCCGACACCTTATGGTTTGAAGGCATGTTACTTAGTTAATCACCGTGTTGATCAGTTAAATATTGCGTGTTAATGTTTTCGTTTCCTAAGTATATAATTAGGCTACTTTAACTGCGGCTAAAATATTGGTATATCATCTCTATTTTATTTAGTCATTCACATGAAAAAACGGTCAACGAGTTTATTCAAATGCAAGACAAAAGCTTTTGAAAATACGCAGTGCCTAATAGAAATCTTATAAACTGCCAATCTAATTAACGTTCACATTTGCATATTTTAGACCACCTACTTGTACTTGCAATATGTCACAAAAAAGATCCGTTCAAATGCTTTGTACGTATGAACTTTATTTTCTCGTAGGAAAGTAGTCTTTTCAGGGCCAGCGATGTATTCCGGTATCGCCCATCAAGTTAATCTTATCACACAGTATATAAGGCGCCTGATATAGTGCAAATTCATCAGTGCATTTGAGGCGAGATATCAACACAGACCACTCTACATACAAAATGCTAAAGCTGGTGGTGTTGTCCTGCATGGTGGCTGCGGCCAAAGCGAGCGTGCTGGCGCCGTTAGCGCCCCTCGCATACACGGCGCCACTTGCGTACACGGCGCCTCTTGCCTACTCGGCGTCGCTACTGGCGCCCTACGGCAGCAACTATAGAGGACCGCTGTCTTTGGCGCCCGGCCAACCCGCCAACATCCTCGCTGCCGACGGCAGGCCTCTTGACACCCTGGATGTGAACTTGGACCGCTCCGCACACTTCACGGCTAAAGCGCTCGAGGGTGGCGTACACTTACTGAAGAAGCGCTCCGCTGCTCTGATCGCGCCTCTCGCCTACACAGCACCCATTGCCTACTCTGCGTCACTCCTGACGCCCTACGGCCACAACTATAGAGGCCCACTGTCCCTCGCTCCCGGCCAGCCCGCCAACATCCTCGCGGCTGATGGCAGGCCGCTTGACACCCTGGACGTGAACCTGGACCGCTCTGCACACTTCACTGCTAAGGCTCTCAGCGGTGGCATCCACTACCTGAAGAAGCGCTCTGCTCCGCTGATCGCGCCGCTCGGCCATGTGGTCGCCTCGCCGCTGATCCACAGCGCTCCGCTCGCTTACTCCGCACCTGTGCTCGGCTCACGCCTGGCCGTAGCTCCCATCGCCTACTCTGGCGCACCCATCGCTCATTACTGGTAAACGGTACACACGGCACACTGGACTCACTAAAAATAAACAAATATGACAGAATTTACATTTTGTTTTGATTTAGCACCAATCTGCTAAAATTATCTTGTAGCTAACCAACATTTATCGCTACAGTAACAATTCGTTGTTTATCTGTTTGTAATTAATAAATTGCTAACCTAAGCAACCTGAGCCTAGTGGTTCCAAGAAAACAATCCATGAAAAAAAAATTGCATCCCAAATATAAATTGTTTTTCAAAAATTACATCAGAATTACCAACGTGTTTTCACCAATAAGAAAAGAGCATTTCTTTGAACAAAATAATACAGATAATAAAAGTGTTATAAGAAACAAATATCTATCGTATCTATTACTTAACTATGTTGATTGGCAGGCTACCGGCAGACCTTCAGGTATCGGATGTCAGCGACACGTAATTGAACGATTTGTTGCGTATTGAAGTATTGAAACAAAGATTGTTTGATCACACCTACAGTACAGTGACATGAGACTCGTAATACCGTCGACGTCGAGGTGTTGTCATTTACATTACAACGGGTCTTGACGGGAAGCTAGATTAAAAATCTAGCGAAACACCGGGGGACAGGGATTATCAGGAAAATAAGCAATATGTTTGAATATTTTTGTTCCACAGTCAGTGCATTACTCTGTCAATTATAATAAAAACACACAATCTAGCCTATAAGACTAATAAGCCGTGTTCAACTACATCAATCGAAGAATTTTATTTGTGTCTAAGTTGTTTTTTTTTATGTTTAACGTCCTCTCGCTTTCCTGCAATCTTTGGGAGTGATTTCGTGAAAAGGGAAGTGTGTAACAGGAAGCCGGGGAAGCGCGCGCTATTTTATTAGACCAATGAGCGCGTGCGGTGCTAGAGTTGGTTGTTGGGTGTCAGATGGTACCAACCCATTTTCCGAGAGGTTGGTACTGTCAACCAAGGTGTCAGATGTATACAACATATGCGACTAGCGGCTACTGTAAGGTTCGCTCATTTTTGTAATCCACACTTCCTCTTCCTATTCAATTTAGACATTTGCAGAATATTCGATATCGGCTTTGCTTGCGATATTAATAAATAGAACATAATCAAAATTTGTCTATGTCAGGTGATGACAGGTTGCAATGTAGAATGTCCAGCTAAAATTACAAAAAAAAAAAAAAAAAAATCTGCAAAAAGCTTAAGTGAATTAGAAAATCAAGTATGCAAAAAAATATCGAATTATACGAATAAACTCACCATTACCTGAGATTAATTTTTTTCATCAAAACTTAACTAATCTAATGGTGAGTCTTTCGGTAGGTGAAAAGGATGTTGCCTTATAATATACCTGTCTCTTTTCAGAAACCAATATGTTGAACGGAAAACTACATCATCATCATTCTCTTTCCCTTATCCTATTTTATTTGAGATTCACGTCATATTGCCTTTATTTACCATACTTCTCTATTACTTATCATCTCGCTAGTCACAGCTGTTCTAGACATATCATCGCTCACATAATCCATCCATCGTGACTTTGATCTTCCCCTAATGTTATAGTCATCCACATTCATATTTAAAACTTTTCTCATATTTTCCTCATTCCTCCGCAACACATAGGTACCATGACAACCAACTTCAACACAAAACGTAAAACTACAGAAAAATAAATGCGGATTGAAGTGATTTTTAAAACCTTAGCTCGGAACATTACCCATATTGTTGCATTTAGGTATATTTTCGGCCTCCTTTACAATGATGAATTTTTCATAATACCAGCTTTTCGCAGTTCATTCAACTTACTTCGACGACCAACCTATCCCGTGTTGCTTTGTATTCTTCCAAACCCCACTTGCGTTAAAAGTAATTTGCAGTACCTTCGTCACCATGCGTCAGAGCTACATAAACTCAATTTTTCAACTTCCGATTATTTATAACTAGCTTTTGCCCGCGGCTTCGCCCGCGCGGTATGTCGATAAAAAGTAGCCTATATCCTTCCCCAAGGTGCCATCTATCTCCTTGCCAAATTTTGTCCAAATCCGTTCAGTGGTTTAGGCGTGAAAAGGTAACACATACAGACAGACAGAGTTACTTTCGAATTTATAATATTAGTATGGATAATTATAATTCTGAATGGTATCAGGCTCAGATAGTATACAACCTAGCGATGGATAAACATTAAAAAAAAAACTATATATAAAATCTCAATTATGGTTTAAAAATAGCTGGCAGAATGTAAATCGGTTCGGTTTACCGTATGTAGTCGTGATATGACATGACAATATGGCTTATTCCCAGGAGCTCCAAATCTATTGTTCTCCAAACAATTTCTCGCCTTATATTGATTCCCAAGAACTCCATAATTTTATTAGTCCCTACATATTATAAAACAAAGTCCTCCGCGGCATCTGTCTGTCGTCCTGTTCGCGATAAACTCAAAAACTACTGCACCGATTTTCATGCTTTTTTCACCAATGGATAGAGTGGTTCTCGAGTAAGGTTTGAGTATATATAATAACCGACATCCACGCGGGCGAGGCCGCTGGCTTCAGCTAGTTAAATACTAAAATAAAATAGTTCCCAGTGACTCCAAACCAAATTGCGTAGGTAAGGTCAACAAATTGCTAACATTAATATTATAATTTCATGGTAAATAGTTTATATACATATTATTATAGAATTAAAAATTACAGTCTTCTCATTTAAATTGACCTTGATCTATTTTAAAATAAAAACAAAATCCAATTAAAGATATCACAAATTTACTCTATGCCATATTATTTTTAAGTTTAAAGGCTCCATGAAATATAAAATATCAACAGATTCTCATATTACAAAAGTAATTTGTTGTTGAATCATAAATTAATTTTATTGTAAATATATAATTTTTGGTGCAATCTGTACTTCAAAATTTTTGAAGCTTTTGGCAAAGATTTTATTAATTATTATTACATTACTTTTTTAATTTGGAGCCTTTTTTAATTTGGAGGGAATAGAATTATTTGAAGCTCCTGGGAATAAGCCGACAATATAATATTTTACAGCAGATAATATTTAAATTAACCTTTTCACGGAATTTTCATGACGCAATACTCGTACATACGTTTTTCGAATGATTAATTTCCAATCCTTTTCCTACGTAGATATCCTAGAAAGTAATCGGTCATCGTACGGGGATTCAATCTAATGACATTCTTGAAATTTTTTTTCGAACACCTGCCTTTTG
Source organism: Lithophane leautieri (assembly GCA_949152455.1). Lineage (NCBI taxonomy): Eukaryota > Metazoa > Arthropoda > Insecta > Lepidoptera > Noctuidae > Lithophane > Lithophane leautieri. The sequence goes on along the minus strand of OX424472.1, from coordinate 9,325,416 downwards.
ACTACCGATAAAAAGACAGGATAACTAACCCGTCTTCCAGAACCATAATGAAAGTTGGTATATAAAAAAATACAAGAGGACATATTACAAAAGTCATTTAATACATTTATTACCTATTTACAGAGTGAGAACAACTATGAGTATTATTTACCAGTGAGTGTAGTGAGCAATAGGCACAGCGGAGTAGGCGATGGGAGCCACTCCCAGGCGTGAGCTGAACACAGGTGCGGAGTAGGCGAGCGGCACTCTGTGGATCAGCGGCGAGGCGACCACATGGCCTAGCGGCGTGATTAGCGGAGCCGAACGCTTCTTCAGGTAGTGGATGCCGCCGCTGAGAGCCTTAGCGGTGAAGTGTGCAGAGCGGTCCAGGTTCACGTCCAGCGTATCGAGCGGCCTGCCGTCAGCAGCCAGGATGCTAGCGGGCTGGCCAGGAGCGAGGGACAGCGGCCCTCTGTAGTTGTGACCGTAGGTAGCCAAGAGAGGGGTCGAGTAAGTGAGAGGCGCGATCAGAGCAACAGAGCGCTTCTTCAGTAAGTGCACGCCGCCCTCGAGCGCCTTGGCGGTATAGTGCGCAGAGCGGTCCAGGTTCACATCCAGGGTGTCAAGAGGCCTGCCGTCAGCTGCAAGGATGTTAGCTGGTTGGCCGGGCGCCAGAGATAGCGGTCCTCTGTAATTGCTGCCATAGGGTGCCAGGAGTGGTGCCGCGTAAGCAAGAGGCGCCGTGTAAGCGAGGGGCGCGAAGGGGGTCAGCAAGCTCGCTCTGACCGCGGCCACCATGCAGGACAACACCACCAGCTTCAACATTTTATATGTAGAGTGGTCTGTGTTGTAATGTCAGCTCTGATGCACTGATGCATTCGTACGGTAACAGACGCCTTATATACTAGTGTGATAAGATTAACATGATAGGCGTCAGCGGAATGCATCGTTGGCCATGACAAGACTACTTTTCTCCGAGAAAACAATTCATACAAACAAAGCAATATTATCACTCTGCTCCTTACCCATATAGGTATTAGGTATTATTAGTACTTACATAATAAATATTCGAAAAAGACATGTTGCCTATATGATCAACATGTTTAAACTTCAGGAAAATATCTTTGTGAAGTTGTGTGTGTGTTTATTTCTCCTTCTACCTACTTAACTTTTGTTACTTATAACAGGAAACCGGAAAATAAGTTAAAATTAAAAAACAAGCCACTGATTAGAAACTATGCTTAACAACTTAAACTTGCAATAGTTTTGAGTTTGACACAATTATGACTTTGTTGATTAAGATCTCCATTAACTAGTTGGAATTTATTGAAATCCCTTGACAACGAAGTAATTCAAGTCATAACATGAGTATGTAGAGCATAAGACGAAGTGAGAGTGATGTAACAGAAGAGCGGCATCTAAGCCTAGCAGCGAGATGATATTATGTTATTACTACGATAATTAAGAAAGTAATTGGAGAAATTAAAGTAAACATCCTAATTTAACAACTTAGATATAACTTGGATATGCGCGCGCTTCGGCCGGTTGTTTACCAGTTAATGCTAAACTAAACCGATGCGTTAAGATATTATTATGACTCTAGTCACCGAAGTTGTTTTTTAAATAATAATTTCACTCTGAAAAGAAATTGATTACTTATCTAAAAACTCTACTTTGATTTCCTCGTAGTAAGAATTAAGCAATTAATAAATATCATAATAAACTATTATCGTTATCATCAATTGGATTGATGATTGGAACTGATGATATTTCCACTTAGTGCAAATAAAGTTGATTTTGGAATGACTATTCCTATTGAAAAAGCGCCATAGAAATGAAGCATTAGATTTGTAGCGCAATCTGAACTTTATGCACTGTGGGCATAAAGTTCAGATTGCTGAAGCTGTCTGTTTTTCCAAAAACATATATTTGCTATCTGTCGTCCTACGCTTTTTAATTTTGTTCTATACCTAATGAGAGAAATTATGTGCAATATCCGTATGATTGATTGTGCATCACGTCAATCGTGTAACGAGTGGAGTTCGAACTCACCACGTCTTACGCGCCCGCTCGCGTTTTCCCTGCTGGGCTATTTCCGCTTCGTTAACGTTTGATCGAAAGATATTTTATGATCCCAAGAACTAAGTCCCTTAACATTATTGCAAGATAATGGGGAAGTACAGTAATCTCGCCACAACCTAAACCTTCGAACCATCTTGTTTAAAGGCTAATTTAATATTTTTACCACGGCACGCGCTATTTTCGTATAGTTCCGATGTCGATAAAACACTCGGTGGTAGCAGCCTGACGAGAGTAGCAGGGGATCAAATTAAATAGAGGGGGGTTAGCCGTTTTAGCGTGAAGGCGTAACAAACGAACAAACTCACTTCCGCATTTATAATATTAGTTAGGTTAAAGGTGTTTTCGAATCTGGCATAGTCTTTTCTCTACCAATAGCCTATAGCAGTCTACTGCTGGAAAAGGCGTCTCTAATCGTAGCCACACACGTAACGATTTACTTGTGCGCAAGTAAATCTTTACGAGTGTGGCTACCATTAGAGATTCGAAAACACCTACGAGTTTGTTTGTTTGTTACGCCTTCACGCTAAAGCGGCTGAATGGATTTGGATGAAATTTGGCACAGGGCTATTTGAAAATAGCGATAAATAAAAATCTTAACCTGTAAAACCTTAAATCTTAAAATTTGAACCTGTAGATGGACCTAGGCTACTTTTCTTCCTGGATCTTAGACGAAATCGCGGGCAACAGCTAGTATTAAATATAAGTGTGTAGATTTCAAGACTCTTCAAAATTGTGTCTAACCCGTCCTAACAAACTGTTTGACAAGCTTGAGAAAAGCGACCCAAAGACCGAAGAAACTTGGAAAACATCGAATACAAGACCTAAAGCGAATGAAGATGAAGAAGAAGTCAACAATTTCAAACAAAGATGCTCAAAGATGAAAAATCGAAGAGTGTGGAAATCCCCACGGCTTTGTTCGGAATGATAAAGAAAATAAGACTTGCCTTAAATTATTATCCTGATAAAAAATAAAAAAATTATATTATATTCTATTCTAAAAAATTACTGAAATCCTTAATCTTATGTTAGTGATGATAAGTGAAGATGTCACTAAGATGTAACACGAAATATGGTTTTTCTAACAATTCACTTCCTATAAACTTCCATACAAAACCGATGTAGAACGAAATGACCACTGACACAAACACCGACACAAAAATTAATAATGTAACATGCTAATACACAATAACTTAACGCATATTACGTAAATGACAAAAGCACAGTAATAAACTATTTTCATCGATTCATCGAAATAAGAGGGGTAAGTGTATGATGATTAAAGAAAAATGCTTTTTCCGGGTAACTCTCTTTATAAACTATAGGCAGATATATTGTCGAATATACTAAACTTTCTTTACACAGTATTTCACCAATGAGGTCCCAGGCCGGCATGGCCCCAGTGTCCTAGGCCCAGAGGAGCGATGGGTGCGCGCCAGCCGAGATGTGCAGCGGCGGGCAGGGCTAACGCTGCGGGTGCCAGACCGTGCGCCGCGGGCAGGCCCGCCCATGGTGCGCCCAGCAGGGGAGCCGAGCGCTTGCCTAGCAGGTGCCCATGCGCTCCTAGAAGGTGCCCGTGCGCTCCAACCGCTGCGACTGCTCCGGTGGCGTGGTCGACAGCCCTAGCTGTGAAGTGCACGGCGCGGTCGGCGTTTACACTGAGGGTGTCCAAAGGCCTGCCGTCTTGAGCCAAGATACTGGCGGGCTGGCCGGGAGCAAGTGACACGGGTCCCCTGTAGTTAAGGGCAGCACCGCCCAGAGGCGCAGGGACCACGACGGGACCGGCGACACCGACGGCGGGACCGTGTGCAACGGGTGCGGCCAGCAAGGGGGCGGCCAGCGGGGCACCCAGGTGTGCGCCTAGACCCCATGGAGCTCCCAAGCCTATGCCGTGAAGGCCGAGAGGCCCGAGGCCGAGCGCGCCGAGACCGCTGGGCTTGGCGGCCACCAGGGCCAGTACGGAGGACAACACCACCAGCTTGTACATTGTGGTCTGTGTTGTTTTCTTAGCAGAGAGCAACTGTAAATCTTACCCTCTAAGCTTCAGCTTATATACCAATCAATTTTGTAGGCGTATTCCAGATACCTTTGTGACGTCAGCAAATATGCGGCTAGGCGTTGGCTGTAGGTCGCCGGTGGATAGAAAAGGACCATGGGGCGGCACAGGCGCCACAAGCAGTGTCCGCCGAAGCGGGTTTTGAGATAATGCAAAAGTCAACTCTAAACAAATCGGTATACATTTGAAAATGACTCCAGAACTGACAGTACTTCCCTGTTCACCTTGAACATTGATAAAGGGCCATTCACTTCAAGTGATTACTCGCCTCGATGTGCAAAAATTCTAAATTACCTAAATTACCCTCCGCACTGCGTAATATTAATGAGATACGCTGTGTAATAGATGAACTCACCTGTCTTCGTTATATCATAAATTACGAATTTTGGTACTGTGATGTAAAGGGAGTGTCAATGACTTCTTACTTTAGATTGTACACCTTAATCTAAATGTAAATATCTTGCTTGAGACGTAATTTTATTTTACAGAGAAGAAGTGCGCGAATTATAATCACAAATTACGCAATTTGGAAAAGTACAAAGTTACTGAAACGGATTATAATCATCTCCTAAATCAACGATACCTACATTTCTTAACTAACTTTGATTGCGTTACTTTAACTATGAAAAGTTAGGAAAATATTGTAATTTATGTACTTAACTACGTAAAACCTTTAATATGTCATGCGTGAAGCGCAGGTCACACTGAGAACGAAGCGAAACGAAAATAAGTTCGTTTTTTACTTCGGTTCATAGTTCGGAATGTGAAACGAAGAATGAAAAAAATTAAATTAATAAAAACTAAAACCCAACTACGACTAAAAAGGTATAAACAAGACACCACAGACAGACAAATTAAAAATCCGGAGTCACACGTGTTATAAATCGTAATCGTGTTATAAATCAAACAGATTACGTGTGACTCCGGATTTTTAATTTGTCAGTCTGTAGTGTCTTGTTTATACCTCTTTTGTCGTAGTTGGGTTTTAGTTTTTATTACAGTTCCTTACTTTATTTCCTCTAGAGGGCGCCATTTTTAATTTAATGTGACGTCACATAGCCTATAACCAGAGGACGATCAAGACGCTTCCAACGATACCTCATTTGTCAAATTATGATGTGTGGTTTAGAAGATAGGAGGAGGAGCTCGTGGCTACGTAATAACAGCCGCACGGGTCGATCCGTTAGGTTAAGCTACGCTTGCCGGGGTTGGTCCGTGGATGGGTGACCGTCTTTACATATCGAGACTCCTCCGTGCCTCGGAAAGCACGTTAAGCCGTTGGTCCCGGCTGTCATTTGTGGATCTTTGACAGTCGTTACGGGTCATCAGAAGCCCGAAAGTCTGACAACCAGTCTTACCAAGGGGTATCGTATTACCCGGTTACTGGGTTGTGGAGGTCAGATAGGCAGTCGCTTCATGTAAAATACTGGTATTCAGCTGCATCCGGTTAGACTGGAAGCCGACCCCAACGTAGTTGGGAAAAGGCTAGGCAGATGATGGTTTAGAAGATAGGAGGGAACAGATGAACATACTTACATACATACATACATACAGGTCAAAATCATAACCCTCCTTTTTTCTTCGCCGTAGTCGGGTAAAAAGACGCGGTAGCTACATGAGCGAAAATAAACGAAATTTTCATTTCCAATGTGTCCTGCGCTTAGCACTCCGTAACCATAAAATTTATCACAAATTCTACTTATCGAAGGTTATTTTTATATTAATATAAACTTATAATATTATTAAAGAGGTAAACTTGATTGTTTGTAATTATATTTGTCAACGGTAACATCTGGAAATACTGACCCGATCACAAAAATTCTTTCACTGATAAAAAGCCACGAGTACCATAGAATCAGATGTTTTATGTACACGCGGATGAATTCGCGAGCAGATGCTATTTATGTTTATTTTGCCATAAATCACCGACTTTAAAATTAAGTCTCACAACAAACCAGAATAATATAACAACGGTCAATGACCGGCGATTTTCATGAAAACAGATACGTTTTCACTTTATAAAATCACATTAGACCACGACGGATCATTAAAAACGCCATCTGGCATTCTCGAGGGTTGCCAAAATGTCCGGGTCTAGGGTCGTATTGGTAGTTAAACAAGATTAATACTATTTTGGAGCAGCCTAATCTCTTTTAAGTATTTTAAGGACCAGCTCTCAGCTTACACACCTTTCAATATGAGAATTTTACATAGACATTACATGTGGCCTATATTCCCTAAGGGTTAGTCAGAGATGTACACCCACATTTTGCCAGCTACTTTATGTACCATGTAATAGGGGACGAGACATTGCCATCAATCGGGCACAAATCCAGACTCCGGGCCGCTACTGAGAAATTCCAGAGGGAAAAACCCAATAACACTTTTACCCGACCCAACCCGGGAAGCGATCCCACGATCTCATGCTCAGAAGTATCGCTTGCAACCATTAGACCAGTCGGACAGTATGAGAATTTCATTAATAAGAATTCTCAAAATAATCCCCCATATGGACATTTTCTTAGCCTTTTTTTCATCTACCTTAGACAATTACAGTTTCCAACTTACTTGGAAAAAGACCAGACCGATGGTGATGGTGGAATGAAAGCAGATAATTTCCACTATTATTACGTAATAGTAGTAAGAAGTGCTCGCGGCTCGTGGCTAAATGATAACAGCCGCACGGGTCGATCAAAGGTTAAGCTATGTTTGCCGCGGTCGGGTCATGGATGGGTGACCATCCATTACTAATATATATAATTGCAGTTTGCATAAAAAAGCTGCTTTTGTTTAAAAAATATTTCAATCCGCCATACTTCATCATCTGCCAAGCCTTTTCCCAACCACGTTGGAGTCGGCTTCCAGTCTAACCGGATGCAGCTGAATACCATTATTTTAGATGGAGCGACTGCCTATCTGACCTCCACAACCCAGTAACTGGATCATACGACACCCCTTGGCAAGACTGGTTGTCAGACTTTCGGGCTTCTGACGACCCGTAACGACTGTCAAAGATCCACAAATGACAACCGGGACCAACGGTTTAACGTGCTTTCCGAGGTACGGAGAAGTCTCGATGTGTAAAGATGGTCACCCATCCACGGACCAACCCCAGCAAGCGTAGCTTATCCTGATGAATCGACCCGTGCGGCTGTTATTACTTAGCCACGAGCTCCAATACGCCATACTTAACCTTTAGATTTAAAAAAATCGACCTTAAGTACATTCACAAAATTATTCAGTAAATACAGTATGTTGTTAAACGTAAACGTTTGATGGATCGGTCATTGAACTCGTCCGTTATTACAACCGTTTCATCGTATTTCAGTTACTTTCAATGGCTGAACCCTAAATTAATAAAGTACACAACAACCAAAACACTCTAATAGAGTGTTTCGCTAAAAATATGCCTTGAATAGTGTCCAAAATTGAAGTTTATAATTGTAGCTATTTATAAGGCTTTTATAAAACAAAGTGTGATAAATTACGGGCCTACAAGCTGTTTTAGAAAAATTTCTAGTTCGCGAATAATTAATAAATCTAATCTTAACATACGCCACCTGCTTTTCTAATATTTAATGTATTTAGAAATTTTTAACTGTGATTTCAATAATATACATTATTATACACATCTAACACTGCAATACTAATAATATGTACAAGTATATAAAAGTATTAAAAAAATGGATCATAGGTACAGTCAGCCTCTAAAAGATGTATACATCGAAAATAATTGATTTAATTGCCTACAGTCTTTGTTCTATAATATTGTATCGATGTGAAGCCACAAAACATGTTGCACATTTGTAGCTACAAAGATTTTCGTTGCTGGTTGACTGCTATACCTGCAGGAGTCAATGATGACAATAATGATGGCAAACAAACCTGTGAACTTCATTACCAACAATGATGAATTGTTTAAGAACAGTTACATTAAAACCATGCATATTCATCTTCATACGAGCAATAAACAAACACATGAACTTGACATCGCGTGCAGTCACGAGAGTGTGACGTGAGAACCGGTTGCGTGCGCGTACGCAGCTCTTACGTACCACACACTTTATGCCAGTTACACATACATATATTAAGAACGAGTTTCGATCATGTTTTTGCCCCTATGGCTATATTGACCTTGCCTCTTGGCATTGTTGAAACTGAAATTGAATTCAAGGATGATTTCAATAGAAGAAATGAATGATGAGGCAAGTTTTTGTTACATCAAAATATCTTAGGTACGTTGGTACTGTTTTTTGTAAAGGTTTTTATAGTTAAATGTAATTGTGGTAAGAAACTGAAAGTAAGTAGGCACATGCATGAAAAAAACGTAAAGTCTGTCCGTTTGTTTCTATCCTATTTTGATGACTTTTCATTTATAAGGTGTAAGTAATTGAAATAACTGAAACCTGAAAAGGGGTCATTGAACTCAACATTTCGTATAGCTTTTACTCGTACATTTATTTTTGATCCCAGAAAGTGAAAACTCCGAGTAGACGGGACCATTCCTGTAGGTACGTCTTCTACATAATTAACATTCAGATTTGTTTAAAGTTTAGAGAATGTTGTATCGACAGACGACACCATCCCGTGAAGTTTTAATTAGTATAAAGTATTTTCCTGTGAATGTGTCTGCAGTTATGAAGCGGACGCGATTAATTTTACATCTGCTGTTTGGAATCGATTCATCAGCTACTGGAACGAAATAGCATATATTTTGTATAGCAGGGGGTATGTACCCTTACACACAAGCTGGGCTTGGCTTAATAATAGTTACTTTCACGTTTAATAGACGTCCCTTGTTCAACATTTTAGCTTGCAGTATGGCCATCAAAACTTAGTACCACACTTCTAGAATTGCAATAACTTTTAAATTACACAAGATATATTTTGGAAATAAAAAGGATTACAAAAAGAATTTAATTTTTTGTATAAAATCTTTATAGCCAATAACCGTCCTTTAAGGAATGGCAAAAAAAAACCTTATTAACAAAAACACTCCTTTTCAAATTGTTGCAACTTTTGACTCTTTTTGTTTCTGGTTTTGTTTTGAATTTTGATTCAAAAGCCAATGTGTCAAAAAAGAATGTAATTGTGGCGTAAAACTGTAGTTATAAATGTTGCTTGTGTTTTTTGCCCGTAAGTTAAAAATGGCAACTTTTTTGTATAAGTTAAAATCCTTACTTATGTATAATCCTTACTAATATTATAAATGTGAAAGTAACTCTGCCTGTCTGTCTGTCTGACTGTTGCGCTTTCACGAACTCACGAAACTTCTGAACCGATTTAAATGAAATTTGGTACACAGATAGTCTAGAGCCTGAGAAAGGACATAGGCCACTTTTTATCGACATACCACGCGGGCGAAGCCGCGGGCGGAAGCTAGTAAACTATAATTTCCTAGAAAGCTGATGAAATTTGCTATAAAACATTTTATATTTCGAAACTCTGGCTTTTACAGTTTAGGAGAAATTGCAATTTTTTAAGTGTGGTACTAAGTTTTGAAGGCATCAATCATTTATTTGCAACAAATGTAAGTTACATTAAAATACAGGTGGAGAAGATAGGAGTGCTGGACGCACGCAAAAAATATAAAAATTGTCAAGAAGCAATCTAATTGAAATGAAGAATTATTACAATTATACATACATTAATTATTATTGAAAAATGTCAAATTGAAAATAAATGAATATTAAGTCCACAATGTTAGTTCCAGTTCGGTTAGACTGGAAGCCGACCCCAACTTGGTTGAGAAAAGGCTAGGCAGATGATAATGATGACGATGAATGTATTTATTCATCGGGCACAACATGGGCATTCAGCCCCGCTACCAAATCAAAAATCAAAATCAAAAGTCATTTCTTCAAACTAGGCTGAGAATCAGCACTTTTCGAACGTCAAAATTACATAAGACAGTCACCCAAAACGCCCACCTTTCTCCACTTCCTAGTGCTTTAGCTGGGAAGAAGAAGTGGCGCAACAAACTCCCCAGCAGCACAGCTGTCTGTTCAGTTAGAAACAATTGATTCTATACAAAAGTATGCAAAATCATTTACATTACGCAACATAAAATATAAATCGAATTATTAGCCATATGTCAGCTAGCACACGCCAATATACCACCCAAAAAAATAAATAAAACGAGAACTATATGTACTCAAGCAGAAATAAGTAAATGTAAACATAAATTAACTAAATAAAAGCCTCCAGGCACAAAGGGCGTGCCCGCTTACATATACATACCTTCTCTCTGGCTGCCTAATATATTTGACAAGTTGTTCACGAATACTCCTATCAACACGAACAAGAAAAGGTCTTCAATTTCTATGACATGATATCAGTTATTACATTACAACAAATACCTATTACTGCCGATTAGCGACCTAGAGGTCGCGAGTTTGAATCCCACGCGTTTCACTATTGACCCGAAGATTATTCAACTTAGAAGCTCTCAACTTCAGCGTATGACTTATTGCATATATGTAACTCAATATAACTGTAATGGCTGATCAGATTTACATAAAATTGAGTTTGAGTTTTGGGATGGTTTACATGTTTATAGTTTCCCTAAGATGTGAATGAAACCGCGGGCAATAGCGAGTTCTAAATATTTCCCTCTTCGACCAAAATACAATCTTAGTTCTACATTTACAGGTCTTGTGGCCTTAGAAGTAGGTAACCTACCTTGGTACATATTTGATTTACAAGTTTAGTGTCGAGGAGGGAAGTGGGGCGTTTAGCTGATGTAATGGAAAGTCAAATTACATCATATTTTTATGGCGTAAGTGACTAATTATTGATTATATCTATGAGGAATGTGCACATTAATTAATGTATGTTAAAAATCTTTTTGTTAAGGCCTGTTTGTTTTTTTAATATTTTAATTTGATAATCAGATGCTATATTAGACTATCTTCAGCATAAGGCTTCTAGTTGAGTTCTAAAAGATTCTGAATCTAAAAAGTAAACATTACTATTTTTGGTATTAACATTATTTTTTGTTGAGGTTGAGTGTAGACACCTGATTCCCCCATAAGTGTCGTATTTTAGCCTGTTAAGTTTACAAATAAAACCACTAACAATCATCCCAGCGCTAATTAGATGGATTCGTTTTCTCCTCTACCTGTCGTTATTTCGCCTAAGTTTATTCTGTGTATAATTTATGTATGTATTAATTAGTATTAATTATTTCTCAAGTTATATGTATTGTCTTTTGTTGCACCTGACATGTCTGTCTCTGCATCACCCTAAGGTTGACTGGTAGAAAATGCCTCAGGCATTAAGTCCGCCTTTGTACAGTCGTTTTTTTACTTGTGCATAAAGTTTTAATAAAAATAAATAAATAATGTAGATACTAAATTTCAAGTTTAATACAAGGTACCAACCAAGGTACATACCTAGTCCCAAAAGGCACAAATAAAAGATCTGTCCAACCAAACCCAACTAAATAAAAAAATCGCGTTCGCCGCTTTCTTTGTCTTAACTTTAAGAATCCATCGTACTGCGAAATTTTAATAAGTAACATTCCGGCTCAGTCACATGTTCATCGCGTCACTTAAAAAGGTTCAAACAGGAACAAAGTTGAACGTCCTCTAAGGCCCTTTGTACACGGCACGGTGTACAAACCGCGCCGTAGAAAAAACGTGTCCGTCAATAAGCTTTCATAGTATTCCATACAATACTGACGACCATGCCTACACACGGCGAATAAACCGTAGTTTTTCACGGCAAGAAAAATGTGTGTCTACAAAGGGCCTAAGGAAACCTGAATATCAATAAATCATATCCTGTGACCGGCCTCCGTACAGCAGTGACAGGAGAATATTAATAGTAACGGTTATCTCGGAACTAATACATCAAAGTGTTGGCAACATTATGTTAAACTCGCATATACTTGCCATAGTATATACGACTGCTTCGTTGATTTAGTGATCGCAAGTACGACAGCCGAATGAAAGGTCGTGGACTCGATCCAATGATTGAGAAAACTGGTATTGGGTTTGTACAGTACAAAATAGCAGCCTGTAGCCGGATTCGTAGTCGGTTACTGGCAATGGGCTCGCATCCTATTTTAATTGAATTTAAAAGTAACTAACGAAATATAAAATAAATCTCTGCCTTCTCCTTCGTCGAGAACTGGGTGAACAGACGTAATATTATGTTATTTAAGCACTAGCTTCCGCCAGCGGCTTCACCTGCTTGATATCTTTACAAATGCCTAACCTATGTTATACCTAATATTATAAGCATTGTACATATGAAAGTTTAGTTTGTACTATTTATTTCCTGATTTATGTTTAATTGGTATTTTGTACCGACTCTTTTTTGTGTTTTTTTTTTGTGTTTATAATTGGAAACTCGTAAAGAACACTGTACAAGTTAGCTGTAAGTTTCCCGAATTGTATAAAATAAAAATAAATTGATACAGATTTTTTTTTATTGGTCCAGTAGTTTTTGACTTTATTTATTCCAAACCAAAATACATTTTTGTCTCTTCTTTATAATACTAGTGTAGATAATGTACCTTATATGTAAACTCTATCGTGCTGAATGCTGATCGAACATTCATTCGGTTCGGTCTGCTGGTGGCGATCGTAAAAATATCAGTTCCACACGGGCAACGAATCCGCAACATGCAGCACAACAGTCAATCTTTCAGATTAACTATTTATTAAAAAAAATTAAATAAAATATTTCACATAAACCAATATCATTTAAGAAACGTCAGAAGCGAGGTACAAGTTAGGTTGGTTGTTTCGCAGTCCTTACTTTCCAGCAATTGTTTATGTAATGAAATATTCTGTTGTTATTAGTAACATCTGAGTACTGTTATAACATTAAAGTTTTGTTATGTTAGTATAGACCCAAGCCTGGAGCGGTGATCGACACAGCTGTTTATAGTCGCGTTGTTGAAGCAGCTGTCATTTGTAAACAAATCAACAGTTTAGAAGAAGGCTCTAACCACCCAACCTACGCGTGTATCTACAGAAATCAATACAAATAAACCTACCGGCAAATCATGAAATAAAGATGATTTTATTCAATTAACTTCAAGAAACTTTAAAGGGATGTTTTGAAAACATTAACCCCTTTTCTCACTAGGAATTTCTCTTATATTAATATTAACATAAGTACACAAAATCTCACATGAACAAACTCCCAGAAACGAAATAACTATCTGCAGGCTAGGCAATTATTTGTTCCGGACGGAAATCAAACCTGCGCGTGCGGCCAGCAACTTAGTATAGAAAATTAATTATTCAGTCACTGCACTAATCAAACTTAAATCTTGTTTCCTCAATTAAACGTTATTTATGGTCACCCGAGGATTTCCAGAGTCATTAATTATGTTACTTAAGATTCAGCAAAAAAAAAGTTCAATTTACCAATAGGGACACTCTAAGATACATATCTTCGTACACATGTACTTATTATCCAATCAAGTCTGTCCATTTCTGTTATAATTACAGTGTACGCTAAACAAAAAATCAACATTGAATAAACTAAAGCAAGGCCTTCGGTCATAACGAATAACATTCCGCGTCGCCAATGGACGCCATTCTTGTACAACTATCTCACATAATTAGCATAGAGTTAACCTACTTTATAGCGTAAATACTATCATTTTGTGGCTTATTAATCATACTGTCGGTCACTTTTGAGGATAAGAAGCCACAACTTATTTAAATAGTAACAGTAGTCAGGCAAACGTGTTAGGAGTAGGATTACTACTTCTTGGCTTTTTGCTAGCTTTGAAAAACTTTACGACAACTAAATTGAAATCTTTATTTTTAAATAATTGTATATTTTTTCATTTTTCTAATAAAATCTGCTAGGCGAAAATCTGGAAAAATTAATAGTCATGTCTGGACAAATCCGGACAGACCTAACTTAACGTATTTAGCATAAACAGCCCATAATGTTCCCACTGCTGGAACACCCTCCTCTCGGTGAGAGGGAGTGGGCTATAATCTCTAGGCGGGCCTCCAGTTGGTAGTTGTCACATGTCTTCGAATTTTTGATTCTAGAACATGCTGGTTTCCACACGATGTTTTTACTCCAGTGAGATGGCTCTTATTAGGTACCAGGATTAAGGGTGAAGGGACGAAGAGAATCCTCTCTAGAAGCCTGAGTGACCACCGGTACCGGCAGGGCATAGAAATGGCATAGTGACACCATCACCATTTTGTTTATTCTTAAAATTTTAACATTAAATAAACGAGAATTAATATTATAGCAGCAGAAATTCTGGAATATATCAAAATAAGATCCTACAATTCACGTTACTCCACAAACAGATCACCACGTCACAATGTATTTGTATTGACCGAAGCTTCAAGTTAATAACGTAATTATTAGATAGGCAGCTACGTTATACTCGTATGTTATGTGATCTTCAAATAAGTTCCCCGTAACTTCCCGAGCAATAACGAAGTATTATTTGTCTATTACCTTATTATGATAATGAATAGGTAGGTATAAACATTATCGACACTGTGTTACTATCTGCGAACTCCAGCAACGTACAAACTTAGTATATTATCGGTTCAGTGACAACGGTAAGAAAATAAAAATATCTAGTGGAAATGGCTACTGAGTACCTTCCATATTCGTGGTTATTTATTCTGTTATTAATTTTATGGTCTGTTCCAAAAATATCTGATAAAAGTATTAACACTACAGGGAATTATCAACTTTATTTAGACGCAACTTTGTATATCTTTTTTTAAACACATTTTTAATTGAAATATCGACGAAAGTTGAGGATATACATTAAACCTCAATCGTCAAAAATCTTTAAGGTGATTTAAAATTAGAATTTGAGTGCTTTGATTATTGATTATTCAAATAATAAAATTAAAGCATTCAATTCATAAGAGGACTACGTTTTCTGATCAATTTGTTTACATTTCCGTCAGATACTTTTGGACCGGACTAGGTAATAAATATGTTACCAAAATGAACTTCTGCAGATTTTGAGAACAATATTGTTCCAGCCGTTATTCGTCTACTATTCAGCTACCTCACACCGCTTGAGTCGTTTAGTCATACCAACATCTTCGATGTCATCATTTACTTATGACAACAATCGAATTGCAAAGTGTAAGCTGGATTTGTTTTGCGGGGGTAGGCGAGTTTATGTTTAGCTGATGCCAACTTACTACCTTTGTTGACGTGGATCGCCTTGATCTAGTAAAGCTGGTTGCCAACGCGACTATCGCGTAGCCCATAACAATGTCCAGAAGTTATACCGTTTACACAGAATTATTAGTGTACTCTACATCGGGAAGCGTTACCGTAATCAATTTGTAGTCGCTTCTTATCGCTTGAAAAATAATATCATGTATAATGTGGAAATTCCGAGAATTACGTAGCAAAAAATGAGGAAGTAGACTGTTTTAAGTAGAATTTTATTCAGTAGCTGCCAACACTAAGCTGTTAATCTCTAGCATGTTGACTAATAATTAATCGATACCCACAGGTACCTACTTATGTATCTATTTTTCATTTCGCAAAACTACTTTTAGGTTACCTCGACTTTTTCAGCGCCCCTACCAACACGAACGTGATTGAGTAAAAAAGGAATTACTTATTCATAAGGCCACAACACCCATTAAGCGTATAAAGTGAGATGTTATGTCGTCAACAATGACGTCATGCCTTACACCACTCTTTGTATAAGGTGCTTCCCTTTGGGAAATGTCACTAACGGCCTCCTGCGACACGTACGTGTAATAAATATTATTTGTCGAAAAAACTTTAACGAAAACGCTGAAATCAAATTGTTCAAATACTTTTAGATGTAGCTTGAGTCTCTACGAAAGCCGTTTTATTTTTTCATATAAATTGACACGGACTTATCTACATTATTAGTGCTTTGGCGTGCTAAGGCTTTACATGTCATTTATTAGGGCATTTGCTAAATACCGAAACATTTATGAGTATCAAGCCGAAAAAGTGTTCAAACCAAAACTCTGCTGTAATGAATACCTTTATTTAAACCACGAATATCGATAAACCAACTATAAAATGAGCCCTGAACTTTACAAAGATAATAAATAGCTACACAAATAACTACTTACTCATAAAAAATATTTACTTTTATTTCATGAATTCATAAAAGCCTTTTATCGACCATCTTATCTGGAGGCGCCGACGCGCAGTAACGATAAATTACGCCTGATATCAACAATGAGCAACTGGGCACTCAATGTTTGCCTTAAAAGGCCGATTGGTTTATGTTACGCTTTGGTGTAACAGCGGGACGCTTTTATGTAAACGTGAGCGCTATATCGTATTGTTCGAATGGAAACGCCGTCTGGCGTGTTATCAGATCGCTCCAGTTTACCACAAAGGTACGTTGTGCAGTGAGCTCGCCCCCGCTGCCACCAGAGCTTTTACTCTCTTAATAAGTGGGACAATGTAAGTTAATGTTACACGTTTATCGCGATCGTGCTTTATTTCTTACGAGGTTTTTAGGGTTCCATAGTCAACAAGGAACCCTTATATTTTGTCCGGCTGTCTGTCCGTCTGTCTGTCTGTCTGTCCGCGGCTTAGCTCAGAGACTCTTTGTACTAGAAAACTGTAATATGGCATCCGACAAAACGGTGAAATAAAATGATGAAAAAAAAAATTGTGTAGGTATTTCCCCTCCACGTAAAGTGGGGATTTTTTCTTTCTCGTCTATCCCATAGTGTGGGTTGTCGTTAGAAAAGTCGTTCAGGGAACATGTTTTTCAACTATAATGCTAAGTTTGTTCTTGGGATAGATTCATCTCAACTATGGAACCGTTCATTGTGCGTGGTCCGACACGCACTTGGCCGGTTTGTCTTTTTTATTAGTTCCTATGGCCCTGAGATTTCGGATACGAATAGGCTTCCACACGTTTTAGGTGTTGTACAAAGTAATAGAGGCAACATCGATGAACTTGGACAGACGCATGATACTGCGATTAATTTTTTTTAAAGCTTAACGCTTTGGTGTTTACTGTAAGTGCAGCAAGCATTTGTTCAATAAATAAATAAATAAGTATCGCCTGCACATTGTAGTTACGATGCTACACGACATTTGGTTGTAGTCTTACGAACCAAGCACATAATACCGATTTCAATAAGAACATATCGTCGGTGGATAGGCGAAAATGCTAAAGCGCCAAAATGGTACTTTTGGGAAATGAACTTTAAAGTTTAACTTAAAAGTACAATTTTGGCGCTTTGCTATTTTCGCCTGACGATATAATACTCATCAGCTGCTGTATTCCTCACAGTATTTTTAAAAATATCCCCAGGTCCAGACTACTGTAAACTATTATAATTGAAAAAACATAGTACATAGCATAATCAGCCTATAATTTTCCCACTGCTGGGACACAGGCTCTCGGTGACGGGGAGTGAGCCGTAATCCACCAGGCGGCCAGTATGGATATACGTATAGATATATTGGTCATAGCAGCGAATCGAACTTGTTCAATAAACCAGAATGCAAATACATTTATTGTACTTATTTCTTACTCTATTGTTGATAAGAAACATTAAGATAACACTTCAGTTTAACCACAACTTTATACATCCGTATAAAGTATGAAACAGATTCCTCATACAACAACAACAAAAATATATACTTAGTGAATTTCGAGTAAAACATCGATTAAATGTTGAAATATAGTTTAATGAAAGAAAGAAAGAAAAATAGGTTTATTTGTCACAGAAACACGTGCATACAAAAAGATAACTAATCAGCAATATTAAACAAAATAGATCTAAATACAAATATAATAAGATCACGAGTTTACAGATAAGTAATTGGCATCTGCACGTCATGACTGTGACAAGAAGGCTTCCACTCAGCATGATGCTGCGCTAAGGGGGCCCACAGCACAGCGCTGATTTTCAGTGGTCACCCGGTGGTCAATGTTAAATGATTCTGTCTGCACAACAACTTACACGCGGTTTGACAGTTGTTATTTTAGTACAGTTCTTTTTACGTTTTTTAATATAATTTGCAGTTCACTATTTCTATTCTGGTAGATGTAAGTACTAACACTAGTTTCTAAGTCGTGTGTATACTAATTAAATGGACTATATTAAGGTCCGAAATAAAAGATTTAATTAATTCATTAAAAACTATCAGGTTGTATGATAATCAAAATATGATTTTCTATCAATACACAATGCTGCATCTTCACTTAACTTAGGGGACGAAACAATTGCTAGATTTTAAGCTAGCATCGATACCAAACTTTGTTAATCCAGAGCAGAATTACTTCACGCAGCTAGTTGCATTTCAGTATCATGGCGCAAGGAGTAATTAGAGCATCTAAAACTAACCGGAGCAAATAATTGTCAGGAAGACCAATATTGATGCCCGGGGGAGCTCATATCGAGAGTATTTTAATTATGGCATAAATACCTAAGTACAGTGAAGATGCAGCAGGGTTAGCATTTTGTATTGATAGATAATAATATATTAATTATAAAAATGATTTCATATAATAAATTAGTCTTTTCAATAGAAAACTATAACTATTTCTAAATATGATTTGCGACCGCAACATATGTATTTAAAATATTTTATTTATAAGATTATTATATCGACGGTGTATAATTTCTAAAGAAGAAATTAACATCGTCACCTTTGACAATTTCAGTGAATATAATTCATGAAACATGATTTCATTTCTCAGTGACGTCATCAAGAATGCTATTAATAGAAGCTTTTGACTCGGTTACAATAAAAGATGAACATTAAATATTATTTGCACGGTATAAATAAGTGAACGAAATGGCATTCTATTCAACAACATATTATGTAGATTCTCTCAGATTTAAATAAAGGAATTTACCTCAATGTCAATGAGACAAGTGTTGTAACGAATTTAATGCTGATCTATAAGAAAGTCTAGTACTTATCTATAAAGTATTTGAGTTAAAACTAAAACAAAACTGTAAGTTAATAGTAAAAAATTGGGAAATAAACGATGAAAATCAGTAGCTTTTTATCATTAACTGAGAAGACTTCATATTTAAAAGCGAAAGTCCAAATCACTACGTTAACGAAGGATGAACGCTATCCTAAAAAACCTAGCCATGTCGTGTTACCCTAAATTGATAATTTTCGGCTGAAGCTTTTAGGGATACCAACCGCTCATTAAGGATAGTAATTTGAGTTCATCCAAAATATCGCCATTTAGAGGGCTTCAGAGAAATAAAACGAAAAAATGTTTTTTTTCTGTAAGTAGATCTTTTAAGACACTACACACGTCAATTTTTTATCAATATTTTAAAACTAGATGGCGCTTAGGTATCTGGACCCTGAGAAAAAATTCCGAAACAAACTCAGAGGTAAAGGCAGTGATTTGAGCTTTCGTATTTGGGTAAGCAATATTCGAGTCTTACAAAGTAACTAAGCTCAAAAAGAAACTACAATGCTAAACTGCAAAGTGCGGTTCTCATTTGTAAAACAAAAGCGAAGCGGCCCTAGTTTTGTGACCGTAATAAGAGATAATACGTGTACACTTAGAGCCGCTTTCAACATCCTACATTAAAAAACTAAGTACATAATAATACACAACTACCTTACTGTAGCCGTCGACAATGATTAATTGCTATGGAAGAATGAGATACATTTAAAAAAGCTTTATACCTACAAAATAAATTAAAAAACTTTTATGCAAGATTTAAAGGGATTTTGAAAGGAAGGGAAGGGATTTTATTAGTTTTATTAAATCTTTACCGCAAAATGCAAAAGAACGATAAATGCGACAATCACAATTATTATTACCTAACATTCAATTCAAAAACCATAAACATTAGATTTTCTCCCATCAATTTTGAATTGCTTGCAAAAACAACGCAAGAAATCGTAATTTTAACGGCTTAACATGCTTTCCGAGACACGGAGGAGTCTCGGTATTTAAAGATGGTCACCCATCCACGGACCAACCCCGGCAAGTGTAGCTTAACCTGATGGATCGACCTGTGCGGCTGTTATTACTTAGCTACGAACTTAGCTTAGCATAAGTGCCCATGAACAAATTAATATAACTGTGTATCGAGCAGTGACGTACCAGATCAACACTTGGTATTTCGGATGCCAAAGCAGTCGCGGAGGCTGGTACGCAGCCGCTGACATTCAGTGAATGTAATTACCTTATATTATTACCATTATTCCTCAATTATCATACCCACCACGTCATATACGGCAGAACGCATTTATTTTTCAACAAATTGCTTGAACTTTTCATTCTGGTTTTGGTTTTAGTGGTATTTATTATCTCGCACACTCCCTTTTTAACACGTCGATTGTTTTTAATTAATTACTGGTATAGTTATTTATAACTTTAGTACGATTGAATGGACAGAAATAAAGCCGTTTTATTAAACTTGTATCCACACTTCAAGAATGATTTTACGATCTAGTGGACTTAAAACCAAGCTTATGCAAATTCTAACTGCAGTTGCAATGCAAATTCTAAATGCAATTGGTAATTAAATCTGTCAATTGCCATTAAAATTATACTAATGCCTCTCAAATCGAATGCATTTGGCAATCAAATTAAATTACATTACTTATTATTTTTTACATCGGGAACTATAAAAGCAATTAAAAGTAAAGTAGTTGATAAGCGATCTATTCAATCAGTTAGCTACGAACTTGCACAAGATGATGACGAAATGTATTTGTAACTTGCATCAGGAGCCACTAACAAAAGCTTAAAGTACCTACTATCTACCCCATAGCTTGAAGGCGCTGGGTGTCGGAACAAACAAATAAAAAAAATTAAGTAATTAAAACTAAAACCCAACTACGACTAAAAAGGTTTAAACAAGACACCACAGACAGACAAATTAAAAATCCGGAGTCACACAAATGTTAGGGCATAAATTGAACAGATTACGTGTGACTCCGGACCTTTTTTAGTCGTAGTTGGGTTTTAGTTTTTATTACTTAATTTTTTTTTAAATTCCTTTGTGTTTATAATATATATATTTTTGAAATGTGCTCATTAAGCCTTTTCATTTGATACCCAACGTAGTACGCTAAACAATTTTTTTTTTTAGTTCCTGACTTTATGTCCTCTAGAAGGCGCCATTTTTAATTTAATGTGACGTCACATAGCCTATAACCAGCGGATGATCAAGACGCTTCCAACGATACCTCATCTATCAAAATGTGATGAGTGGTTTAGAAGAGGAGATCCCCAGATGAATATACTTACATACATACATACATACCGGTCAAAATCATAACCCTCCTTTTTTCTTTGCCGTAGTCTCGTTTAGTGCTCGACATCTGTGCTTTGGTTATTCGTTCAAATCTCGCATAGAATGTGTTTTTTTGGTATGTGGTGTTGTAGGATTTGTGAACGCAACCACAGACAATTTTGTAAACAAAAGCAAATACAATTATACTGAATTCTACAAAATGTTACCTTTATATAGACCCCCCTTTTCCTAACAATAATATATTATTTACCTAGGTAGATGCATGTCGTTAACTGAATTTGAACTAACATTGAAAATGCCCACAAAATATCATAAGCAGCCACCTGTATGAGGAGTATTATAACTTAAATAAAGAAATACTAAAAATATCACGTAATTTCCATTACAGCCATTTCGTTCGTTTATGACTAAGATAGCTGTTGTACTTTTATGGGAACCCCTTAAAAGGTAGTACCTACCTACTATTAAGATCACGTCTGTCTCCACTCACGGCTGACATAGCCTAATCCGTAAATGTCCTTTCTATTTCATATACAATGTATATGAACATGTTCCTTTACAAAAAAATCTATATTTCATCTTGATCTGACCTTATACGGGCGTCAATGTTAAGTCCAGCTAATCTGCCAAGACTATCTTAAATATTAGTTTAAATGTCAGAGTAAACAAAAAAGTTTAATAGCGAGTAAAAGTTATAATAGATTTTGAATGCATTATGTAACAACGCAGTAATCACCTTAATTATTATAGGTATAATTCCATATGCCTAACGAACTGTTTCAACAATGAATCTCCAACATCATTAAGCCGAAAAACTTTCACTGCTGGACATTGGTCTCCCACAAATAATTATGGCCACAAGGACCGCTCCTGTAAAAAAATGTGTGCTACGACTAAATCTTAATTTCAGAAATAAAAGAGGACAACCTAGAACCGTTTTAATTTTTTCATAAATTCGCTGAAAACAGTTTAGATACGCTTTTGTAGAATAAACGATAAAACATTGATCGCTACGATTATTTGAGGTTTTGCTTTTTGACAGCATGTCATGGTGCCTATGAATGTATCTACGGCAATATCAATTTATTCACCCATGAACCATTGAATCATACGAAAAGTAACTGAGGGAATGTTTTTTTTTTACTTTTCAGTATCGAAATACCTACTAAGTAATATATAACGCTCTAACCTCTTAGAACATGTACGTTTATTTTTTTGATGATACAAAACCAATCATCACGTCCTGTATAGAGAAAACACTTTAATTTATCTGATTAAGAAGTATCCATGCCTCTTTTTTTACTTAATGAACTAGCAGCTATAAAATGCAAAAACCTACTCGTGTACGGGTGTAGAAAACATTCTATGTAAGTACCTATCAACTGATTAACAAAAAACTTGCTGTATTCTCAAAGACATTCTCGTCATTAGATTTTATATCCTTTTCCTCAATAGCGGTCTCAAGTTTTTTCGCTATCGTTTTTACTTCACTATCGGCATCTACATAAAGCCGACGGAATGCCCAATTTAAAAGCCATGTACTAAACATCGTCTTTTCGTCAGTCTAAGCACATGCGGCATACATACACAAGTACAGTTTATACATACTATATGCGCATTTTGGCAATGTAAAGTTGTTTGATTAAAAACGCCGTATATGGATTCAGAAATTGGAAAAAAATGGATTGTATTCCAGATAAAAAGAAGTTATGACAGCGTACATTGGTAACATGATTTATTAACATTTTTTTTTTCTGAATAATGGTCCCACACATGGCTGATATAAATAGCCCATAGGTAATAATAAAAACGAACAATTAATACTGGTTGGCTCACTTTATCAATAATAATCTTATATTTAGATTCGCACAGACCTCAGCGAAATTGCTGGAAAATAATTAAGCCAAATTACTGAAATTACCTAAGTTCTCATAAAAAGCAATGAGTCCTCAATTTAATTAGCGATTTTAATGAATTACACGTTGCATGCACATAAACGTTACACTTATCAAGAACAAAACTTTAATGAAAAGTTCACTTCAAGAAACACCTTTTACAAGAATTGTGGTACTTAGATACAGAAAAGTGTTATCTTTTATAAGAAAAAATCAGTTTCAAGGAAACATTTTTAATGAACTTAGCAATAAAATCATAAGTTATACCCATTTTATTGTAAAATTAAACAAATGTACCTAAAGTTTTACTAGGAAAAAATTAAATCGGTTTACAAAACCCAGTCATATTCATTCCGCTGAATTTCCTTATGACATGGTATTTCAACGATTTTTATTTATAACAGAACTTATTATAAAATGATCTCATAGAATTATACTTTATTCTTGTATTGAAATAGTTTTGTATTTCTCGTAAACAATGTGTATTAGAGCGACATAATTAAACGGCCTATAAATCTGTATAGCCGTCTATAAGTCAAACTAAACGCCAGCGAAAAGGCTTGTCTACCGCTTATAAAGCTTGCAACAAAAGTCAACGGATAGTGCTAATTATCCTATATTTGGAAATATTGTAAGTACCTACCTCAATTCCTGACAAAACCGGTCAACTACAATGGTATGTTAAAGAAACGACCTTCCAACCTATCTGACATTGATTTGAATTTTGGCATTGAAAGGCTCTAGGAAAATATCATGACAATAGCTGTACATAGTGGTCATATATTATCCACAACATTTTTTACATAACGCTTAATCAAAAATCAGTCGGGTCGGTGCCAGTCTAATCGGATGTAGCCGAATACCAGTATTTTACATGGAGCGATTGCCATCTGACCTCCACAACCCTTACTGGGTAACATGATACCCCTAGGTAAAACAGGTTGTCAGACTTGGGTATCTGACTACCCGTAACGACTGTCAAAGATCTATGAATGACAGCGACCAACGGCTTAACGTGCTTTCCGAGGAACGGTGGGGTCTCGATATGTAATGGATGGTCACCTATCCTCGAACCGACCGCGGCAAGCGTAGCTAAACTTCTGCTCGACCCGTGCGGCTGTTATCATTTAGCCACTCGTAACTTAATATAGGCTAAATATATGGGCATCAATCATTTAGACACTCACTATTCAATAAGCTTTTAAAAAGTATCATGAAGTTAGTTGTACATAATGCTTGAACTTAATTGAAGCTAATTATTTGAATACTCACTATTCAAAAGGTATGGACGAGTAGAATTAGTCATGACAATTTAGAAAGAAAAGAAAGAAAGAAAAGAAAAATATTTTATTTGGGACACGCACAGGAAATATGACATTAAAAACAAACAAACATTAAAACTAACAAAATTAATAAAATAAAATAAAACAACGTGTAGAAAACTAAACCCGTGCGAGGCCAAAAAGGCTCCTATCTCAGCATAATGCTACGATATTTGAGAAAAAATAAACAAATATCGCAGCGCTGGTATTCTGATAGGGCCCACTGTGATGCCACGGACACACCTACGGACATAAAATAAATCGATAAATAAATAGTAAAACAAAAAAAATCAAAATAAAGTTAGTAATTTCAAGCACAGTTGTGCTCCGCGGTATGTAGACTAAGGTACGTATGTAGTGACGCCTGTAAATATTATTATAGCGATCTGGCCAAATCATTAATGACATTTAATCACGTTTACCACATTTATAAGTAAATGAATCTGTTATATGTATATAAGTAGGTACTCATTTTATACACGTCGTGATGAATTTCAGACTTAACCGCAAGGCTCAATTTACATTGCCACGGATCGGAATGGAAGGAAGTTTTGTAACAATATTGTATATAGCAAAATTAACTTTATGTCAATTGTGTAACGTACAAACTAGATACGAGCTTCTAACAGCGGGAATTCGGTACCGAGAATGCGCAAGAATTCTCCAGAAAACGCGCGACCTGTTATTTGACTCGTATCTAGTTTGTACACACGGCTACACATCAAGCTATACATTTCCAGTATAAGCTGACCTCGCATTGTACGGAAAGCCTTTATAATGAGAGATCAGCATAAACTGGGAATGTATAGCTTGATGTGTAGCCGTGTGTACGGTAGTTTGTACTTTACGCTATTGACATAAAGTTTATTATGCTTTGGACAAAAAAATCGCTTCCATTTCGTTCCGCAGCAATGTAAATTTGGCTCAAGACTAAAAGCTCAATCGCACCTTTACTAACAGTGGCTAGACAGCACTTCACGGTCATTATTTATTTATCTACTTCAATGATTTCGGTCAATGGAAGTGATCAATAAATAACATGAATCAAAGTAGCACAGATCTTAGATGGCCTTTTTTATTACTTGAAAACTAAGGCTATGAAAAAATAATTGTAGTGTCATTCAAGAGCTTAAAAAACACTTAATAACTCATTTAAAATAAACTATGTTGATATCGTAACAATTTACGCCCGGTCCACCTGCTCTTTCTTTTCAGATAAAAATTATTTTTGAAAGGAATTTTCAAAATAAAAGTACCCTAACTAAAATATTGTTCTTCTAATACGAGAACCCTCTCTCTCGGTCAGATAAGTTAAACTATTCAAGTTTTCTTCAATAATTAATTCTTCTAATGCATTCATTACGATAACTGATCAATAAATCACTGTAAGCAATGTCTTACTTCATCATAAATAGAACCAATAACTAACGTCCCAAGTTATCGGGTCTCGCTCAAATGGGAAGGAACGGACCTATTTTAATGTCAATGACCTGAAGAAAAGGTACTAACGCCAACGGAAACGCAATATTAGCCCAATGCTAGTGCTAACTTTAATTGCCAAGTCAGATGTGACAGCTAAAGAGCGTTTTAAACCGGATCAGACCAGCATCCTGTTGGGTTGACGACCTCGGATGGCTGGTAGGAAAAATCAGGATGAGATAGTCGCAAGACAGGAAATAACATACCATAAGAAAGACGTGTTTAATCCTTAGAGGGTTATTTCTAGTTGTCATAACTCTCCTTTTTTGGTTTCGCCGCAGTCAGGTAAAAATAATCCATTAAATTAAGTGAGACCAATGCATAGACAAAACTCTTGTAAATTATTGGAAATGGAACGCAAAACAACACTGCGCAGTTGCTAAATATAGATAACAGGCTTATGGCTAAGTCAGTTAAGATATGTCTTCTGGGAGTGGAAATTCGATCGAAATATACGCACTTCCGGGTATTACAAATAGACAGTTTCGTGTACCGAAGTATATACTCGTAAGTAACAAACAATTTATTTAGAAGCACGGACACATGATAAACGTTTTAAGTTTTTGAGGCTTGTTTTCGACTGCGTCCGTTAACCAATAGAAGAAATGTTCATATCTCTGGAATTTTGTCTAGGACATATATGCAAAGAATAAATACAATCTGTAGAGACTAGAGATGCTAAAACAAGGCGAACGTAGAGTAAACAATATTGCTGCATAAAGTTCAATTAGTTTATTTTCGAATAGTTCAATGAATTTTTGTTATCAGTTCGCCAAGTGTCCATAAGACACAACAAAGATCTTTTTCTCCTCAGGTCCACATTTATCACATTTCAACAACAAATACGTGTCAAAAATAAGTCATATTTTTCACCTAAAATAACCATGAAATATTTACGCAGTCATACCTACGGCTGGCTGAGACAGAATGTATGCGATTGTGCGTTTCTATTTTAATGATGCGCATGTCATCACAATCATTTCCACATGGTAACAAATTCATTGGTTTGACATTAATTAGTTTATGAGGTATATTTTAAGGCTCGCGTGTTTATCTATACACGTATGTATAAACTACTTTTTTCTTCATAAGCTACGGTATTTCCGCAAATTTTCAACGAGTGTAATAAAAAATAACTGACGCAATGTTATTTCAGAATAATTAATTAGAATAGTTTAATATCCTTTATAGAACGTATCGAGTAGGTACCTATGTCCGTTTACGCTCCATTTTATAGTCAATGCCAGTTCGACTGATTACAGTGCACCTCCACAAGAAAAGATAGAATTTAAAAAAAGGTTTAAGAAAACTTCCTACATTAAGTAAGGTTAGGTTAAACAAATGTATATATTGATTGTTTATTGTTTATTAAAACGGTAACACCAATTACATTAATTAACATATTTTAAACAGTAGTAAACAGAAATATCTCGAATACTAACATATAATAGAGGACAACTTAGCATACTTACTCTCGCAAAACATCAGACATGCACGCATAATTCTGCTCCATTCATCAGCAAACAGATCGCACTCAGGATTGGTGGTCAGAAGGGCGTTATGCATCCTTAAGGTACGACACACAGAAGGCTCTGCTCTGGCGACAGTTTTAGATAACGGCGGCGCAAACAGACTGCGCTGATTGATGTCACCCACCAATTGTTTAAAAACACATACTTAATTGATATAATTACGTGTGTAAATAATTAGGTATGTACGATACCGTTATTCGAGGTATGACTAGTAGTACGAGGTATGACTTTCAGGGTTTCTGACTTCTATACTATCAATTAAAAGCAGGTGCCACCAATAAATTGTAGAAAGGATTTTTCTTTCATAACTATGTGTGAACGTTATACTTTTCAGTAAAATCAAATTTCTTATCAAGAAGAAAGAAAAAAGAGTGCTGAAAAGAAATGAAATTTCGACTAAAAATATTTAAGTATTTAAGACTTCATAAGTCACACGTTTTCTTTTAGAAAAAACAGTGCAAGTAAATTGGTCGCATGTACTCTTGTAACAAGAACACGGAACTATAATGTATTAGTAATCAAATAATTCCTCGTGTTCTTGGCCACACTACTCCGCTTGACTGGGCGCGAACCTTTCATTGTCCGCCGACCGAAGCGCAAGCGCAGCGACCGAGCTTCCCGATTCCGCTGACTCAATTTGATCCCAATACCAATGATCATACGAATGATATTAAATTGACCAATCTCCCACACTTCAACTCTTTTTAATAATACTAAGATACAGCTTTTGTAATAATAGTACTTCTTACTTAATCTTTTAGGTCATAGCAAAAGCTACAATTGGCTAAGTATTATTAGATTAGTAAGCACTATATTAAAGTCAAGGCACTGTCCTAATGCTGCAATCCAAAAAGAGTCATACGAAGGCTGAAATACTTTCATAAATTATTATTTCAATTAATTAAAATTTATTAGAAGATCCGTTTGCAGTTTTTTGCCTTTAAATGTAGAGCGCTATACATTTCGCTGACATCGTCGCGCACTACATATTTTGACCACGAAATTCTTTGACTATGTGATGTTTGACCGCCACACACGATCCGAGGTCACATTATTGACAAGTGGCATTGTTCTATCTATGTTACCAACAAATATACATGCGCCTGAAATTGCCTTACCTTTTAATTTATATCCGGTCAGTATAAATATGGCTGAGTGCGAGTCGAATTTATCAGTCGACCGTCTGCGGTTTTGAAGTGATCTTCTAGTTCGTCAGAAAAAACACAGACCACGTTCACAATGAAATCGATGGTGGTGTTATTCGCTGTAGTGGCCGCAGCCTGTGGCTCACTGGTGCCGCTGGCGCAGCCGCCGCACCATCCAGCGGTCGTGCTGGACCCGCATGGTCGCCCGCTCGACACCGCAGAGGTGATCAACGCCCGCGCCCTGCACCTGCAGGCTAAGGCCCTGGATGGACACTACGCTCCCCTCGCGCACGCCGCCGTCGTGCCCTACGCCCACTCTGTGGTGGCCCCCGCCGTGCTGGCCGCGCCCTCTGCCGTGTCCCACCAGTCCCGAGTGGACGTGCGCAGCAGCCCCGCCGTCGTGAGCCACTCCGTCGTCGCCCCCGTGGTGGCGCACTCTGCCTACGCCTCTCCCCTGCTGGCGCACTCTGCCTACGCTTCTCCCCTGCTGGCCCACTCTGCTCTCGGCTACGCCGGTCACGGACACTACTTGAAGAAGCGCTCCCTGGGACACCTCGCGTACGCCGCTCCCGTCGTCGCCCACGTAGCGCCATCCGCCGTGTCGCACCAGTCCCGCGTGGATGTCGTCTCTAGCCCAGCGGTGGTGTCTCACGCCTACGCCGCTCCCGTCGTGTCTCACGCCTACGCCGCTCCTGTGGTGGCGCACGCCGCCCCTGTGCTCGCCGTGGCTCCCTCCGCCGTCTCCCACCAGTCCCGCGTTGATGTGCGCACCAGTCCCGCTGTCGTATCACACGCCGTCTCTCCCCTCGTCCACGCCGCTCCCGTCTACGCTGCCTCCGCATACGCCGCCCCCGCATACGGTGCTCATGGATACGCCGCGTACGGTGCTCATGCTGGACTCCTCCACTCTGCCCCCCTTGCCCACGGCCACGCCTGGTGAACAGCGAAACTGACGAACACCTAAGACTATGAACCTAAGATATGTAAAAAATATTAAAAAAAGTTATTTATAAAATAAATAATAAACCTAATTTCTTACTTTCATTGATACCATTACATCATATCCCCATACCTTGAGGTATATTTGCAGAAAATTATAGTTGTAAAGACGAGAGTATGTACTTTACATAGGTATATCAATGAATCTGGGTCTGCGCAAACTGGAGAGACTGTTGACTGTTCTCCATGTAGGTATGAAGATCCCATTATGCTCCTGAGAGAAATTAATCGGATCTTGGTTCTCATTTCATACGCATCTTTAAGTATTACTCGTAATAAGTTACTGTTACTGGTCTTGTTTAGATATCCTCAGTAATTCTGTAGCCATGTATTTTTTTATTATCTAAACCTCCAATGGTACGCTAATGTACCTGTATCGTAATGTTTGGTCTACGCATGTGCCGCCCGGTCGAAGGTCCCACACTAAGACTTTGTAATTTTTTTTTCCAAAAAATGGAGAGAAGAAAAAATGGATAAACAGTTTGTATGAAAGATTTTATTCCTTCGGCTTAGAAACTTGAACCTTGGCACAAATATACGTACGTACTTAAATAATAAAGATCACAATTATTACGTTTACGAAATTATCCACTAAAGGGGTTGGAGGGGTTGTTGAAGTCTGTAGGGAAAAGTACGAAATTCGCGAGCACAAAGTCGAGGGCGAAGTGTTATTTATATTTAAACCAAATAAACCTTAAAATGTAATACTAATATGAATTAAAAAAATATATAACGATTATAGGAAGTCTATGTGTACAAGAGCTGGTAACTACAAGAGTTATGTGTACCCCTTCATACTATTTTATTTCATTGACCATTTTTTGTTCCTAATTTTTACCCGACTATAGCGAAGCCTAAAGGAAGGGTTATGTTTTATTAGCAGTGTTTTTGTAATACATAAGTAGGTATGCTGTGGCTCCTCAGGAACATTTGCAAAATAAACATATTAGAATTTAAAAAACCGGCCAAATCCGAATACCACTCGCGCATAAGATTTGAATTCCTCAAAAACTATTATACGTTTCCTTCTTTTTATTTTTTACCATTGTGACTGTATCTACATCGCCACATGTGAACTACGCATCAAAGATCTGACGTCACACAAAAATCTTGACGTCACATAAATCCTGCATCGCGCAATTAAAGTTTACCATGCAATGGACATATATACAAGAACCCGACATCAATCGCTGGGCAGTTGCCCGCCAGAAACAACACCCGTCTGGTCGGAGAATCCTCCCTTTTCTATGGTGGATGAGTGAACTTTACACCCTGTTCCTCATACTCCTAAACCATAATACCTAACACGTAATATGAGAAAGATTCAAGTTGCTACCCGTTAAAATGAAACAGCTCTGTGACAGAGATGGGCCATTTGGTGTATCGAAATAAAGGGCTCGAGGAGACGATTCCAGAAATAAAAAAAATTAAAGTAATAAAAACTAATACCCAACTACGACTAAAACGGTATAAACATGACACCACAGACAGACAAATTAAAAATCCGGAGTCACACGTGTTAGGTCATAAATCAAACAGATTACGTGTGACTCCGGATTTTAATTCTTTTGGGGTTATAATATATATTTTTTGAAATGTGCTCACGCAACACGTAACGCACGTAAGCCCTTTCATTTGATACCCAACATGGTATGATTAAAATTTTTTTTTTTGTTCCTGACTTTATGTCCTCTAGAGAGCGTCATTTTTATTTTAATGTGATGTCTCATAGCCTATAACCAGCGGACAATCAAGACGCTTCCAAAGATACCTCATTTGTCAAATTGTGATGAATGGTTTAGAAGATAGGAGGGAACAGATGAACATACTTACATACATACATACCGGTCAAAATCATAACCCTCCTTTTTTCTTCGCCGTAGTCGAGTAAAAAGTGAACTGAACAAAAAGGTGAAAATTTAAAAAAAACCCGACTGTAACTAAAAAGTTCAAACCAAGTTCACTTTTAAAGCAGTCTGATGTAGTTGGAGGCATAATATCTGAGATTAAACTAAAATAAAATAACCGTAACGACTACTTTAAAAGTGAGCTTATTTAAACTTTTTAGTTGCAATCTGGTTGTTTTCAATCAATCTGCCTAGCCTTTTCCCAACTATGTTGTGTTCGGTTTCCAGTCTAACCAGATGCAGCTGAATACCAGTATTTTAGACGGAGCGACTGCCTATCTGACCTCCACAACCCAGTAACTGGGTAATACGATACCCCTTGCCTTGACTGGTTGTCCGACTTTCGGGCTTCTGACGACCCGTAACGACTGTCAAAGATCCACGAATAACAGCCAGGACCAACGGCTTAACGTGCTTTCCGAGGCACGGAGGAGTCACAGTATTTAAAGATGGCCACCCATTCACGGACCAACCCGGGCAAGCCTAGCTTAACCGGATGGATCAACCCGTGCAGCTGTTATTACTTAGCCACAAGCTCCTCTTGTCTGGTTGTTTTCATTTCTTGATATATATTTTTATTATCATACTATTTAAAACATGTTGAGAAAGAGCAGTAACACAGCAGATCCTTTGCACTGGCTAGCGAGAAGTAGTGAGGTAGTCAGTAAAAGGCGGTTACAACGATATTAGAGTAGTTACTAATGTGCCGTCCAAATGTAATGTGTATGTCCAAATAAAGTTGTCCTGCCCACAAATTGTGACGACGAGACCCAAAACAGCGGTTAACAGATCCTGTATTATTCAATTATTTGTGCAATATTAAAGGCCGAATGTGGGTAGCAGACTTAATTGTGTCGGACGTCCAAGCTGCTTACCCTTACATGAGATACATTGCTTTTGAGACCTGAGTCTGAGGTGTTTCTCATGAATAATTTACAAGTTGCTGTCAAATTATCATGACAATCACAAAATGGAATCGGGAGCCCTAGTGAAATTACTCGTGTGCTTATCTCTCCATTCTCAGTATTGAGGTAGGTTGATTTACACATAAGAGATAATCTTAAAATAGAACTAAATTATTACATTTATACATACATTACATACATTACATACATTACATGTACATTTATTTTAGTAAGGGTGGACTGGCAATATTTTAAAATTCTGCGCTTAGCAAAATATTCATATTGTTTATGAAAAAGTTACGAAACGAAGCTACTGAAATGATGCGTCGTTCTCTAGCTCTCTACTCCTTTGAGACGTGGGGAGCACTTTTACTTAATCAGAATAACATTTAAACCAACCTACGGAGAAATAACTTCAGGTTACTAAAAGATCTTGAGCTTCGTCTTCGACATTCCGCCCGGCTAACGAGATCCGCTTTCTCCAACCTAATTCACCAGCTCATTAACACTTACTTACTAAATCAGACAAATGGTCTTTGCGAAGCGGTGCAAGGCGTACCTACACTTCCGACGTATTTCAGTTTGACCGCCACACACTCACCGAGGTCAATGCAAACGTAGAAACAATGTAGCAACGAATATATTACGTCTCAAATTGCCTTACCTTTTAATTTATATCCGGTCAGTATAAATACACGAGCGTACTAGTCAAAATTATCAGTCGACCGTCCACGGTTTTGAAGTGATCTTCTAGTTCGTCAGAAAAAAACACAGACCACGTTCACAATGAAATCGATGGTGGTGTTATTCGCTGTAGTGGCCGCGGCCTGTGGCTCATTGGTGCCGCTGGCGCAGCCACCGCACCATCCGGCGGTCGTGCTGGACCCGCACGGTCGTCCGCTCGACACTGCAGAGGTGATCAACGCCCGCGCCCTGCACCTACAGGCTAAGGCCCTGGATGGACACTACGCTCCCCTCGCGCGCGCCGCCGTCGTGCCATACGCCCACTCTGTGGTGGCCCCCGCCGTGCTGGCCGCGCCCTCCGCCGTGTCCCACCAGTCCCGAGTGGATGTGCACAGCAGCCCCGCCGTCGTGAGCCACTCCGTCGTCGCCCCCGTGGTGGCGCACTCTGCCTACGCCTCTCCCCTGCTGGCGCACTCTGCCTACGCCTCTCCCCTGCTGGCCCACTCTGCTCTCGGCTACGCCGGTCACGGACACTACTTGAAGAAGCGCTCCCTGGGACACCTCGCGTACGCCGCTCCCGTCGTCGCCCACGTAGCGCCATCCGCCGTGTCGCACCAGTCTCGCGTGGATGTCGTCTCTAGCCCAGCGGTGGTGTCTCACGCCTACGCCGCTCCCGTCGTGTCTCACGCCTACGCCGCTCCTGTGGTGGCGCACGCCGCCCCTGTGCTCGCCGTGGCTCCCTCCGCCGTCTCCCACCAGTCCCGCGTTGATGTGCGCACCAGTCCCGCTGTCGTATCTCACGCCGTCTCTCCCCTCGTCCACGCCGCTCCCGTCTACGCCGCCTCCGCATACGCCGCCCCCGCATACGGTGCTCATGGATACGCCGCGTACGGTGCTCATGCTGGACTCCTCCACTCTGCCCCCCTTGCCCACGGCCACGCCTGGTGAACAGCGAATCTGACGAACACTATAAACCTAAGATGATGTAAAAATAATAAAAAGTATTTATGAAATAAATAATACAAAAAAATAGATCTACTATTTTCATTTACGACTTCGTACCTTTGAATAAACTGATTTTATTGATAGCGAAGGAAAATCCTTATATACCAAAAAAAAAAATGTTTTACGTATAATATTTCGTAGAACCAGCAAAACTGGAAAAAATATCAACTAATATCGTGGTCACGGTCCGGCTCTTTTTTCTATTAAAGATAGAGAGAGTCCTTAGATCTTTTGTGTAATTATGGTTGTAAATCCTGATACTACTTTTTCTATAGCTTGTACTTTCCAATTGCCCTGCAATTTCATATCCAAAATACATCTCATATACAGTATATTTCACTTCAACAGTGGGATGTTTTTGATTACTAATTAAAATCAAGAGTGTAACGGATTTTAAGCAGTGTTACAGTCAGGCAAAACCTTTCTAAATAGACAGTAATTAATTCATTGTTCCAAGAAGTATTTCATTATTTTAAAAGTTATATTAACCATAAATCCTTACATATTATAAAACAAAGTCCTCCGCCGCGTCTGTCTGTCGTCCTGTACGCGATAAACTCAAAAACACAGATTTTCATGCTGTTTTCACCAATGGATAGAGTGGTTCTCGAGTAAGGTTTTAGTATATAATAACCGACATCTACATAGGCCAAGTCGCGGGCATCAGCTAGTCCTCAATAAAAAAGCTTCCATTTGAACACGATTACGGTTAATTGATTAATTTCTTTAGAAACAAGTGAAGGCCATGGTTAAATCGGCCATGTTGAACATGTTAATGTTTCATTACTGCCAGAAAATGATTATTCATCTTCAACTTCACAAAAGCATATAGAAGCATTTTTAAATGGATATAATAGAACGGATTCAGTAGTTACCAAAATAGATCTGCATTTAGAGCAATGCCTTCAGAGTCAGAATCAGTAAGCTTTATTTTTTTAACAGTCTAGGTTGTAGTCAATGGTGGGCGGAATGTGTTTAATGTATCTACTCAATGATAATATATTTGCCAATTGTTAACCTTGTAAGATAGGCAATTAAAGTTCCGCAATGTCCTTGCGACCGTTGCTTCGACTATTTCAGATAGCTACCGAGTTTAACACTATTATTATCTATACATATTATGAATTAAAGTTACAGATTGATGTGGTTTTTACCATCACCTAGTGAATTTATACTGGAAGCTTTATGTATATAAATACACTAATATTAAACTTACATATAATAAATAAATCTCTATCGAAGTCGTTAAAACCATGCGAAGCAGGGGCAGGTTGCTAGCGACATTATATAAATTACGTATTTGGTATTCGTGACAAACGGTGAGAGGACAGTCCCTAAATGCTTCTCAAGTATGTCAAGTCATTGAATGTCGGTGTACAATTCGCCAAAATCAAATGAGGATCGTAAGCCAGCCCTTTCATTCACATATCAAATAATGTGTGTATAATTAAGTTAATTTCTGATAAATAAATTTCCCGATAGTCCCGAAACCTCTTTAAAATCGTTAAACTGTAGGTGCATGTTCTAATTCCTTCTTAACCCTTTTAATATCTGCATGCATTTAGGATTTTTAATGCCTATATTATGAAAAAAAATACTCGGAGTTGAGAATAACTACAGTCATACAACTATCTTCCACCTAGCCATGCCTTTTACAAAGTCTTATGATCCATCAACAATGCAACCTGTTCACTTTAGCTTTAATATATTTCCAGAAGACCCTGCAATTAGTAACCAATCTACATTAATGACGTAGTGCACATGGAGCAGTGGTAAGGTAACGGTCGCAGGTTTAAACCCTGACAGGCGCTTTACTTTGAATAAATTATTTCATCACCACTGCTCTCAAAACGGTGAAGGACAATATCGTGAGGAATCTGGCATGTCCTAGAACCGAAAATTCAAAGACATGTGACATTTACCAACCCGTGCGGATTGGTAAATATGGGCCCGCGTGGTGTATTACGGCCCACTACCTCTCACAGAGAGGACATCTGTATCCCAGCAGTGGGAACGTTCGAACATTATGAGCTGATTATGCACGTGGAAAAAATAAGCAAACTATAGCGTCATATCTTGTATCATGTAATAACCATGACGTGTAGTTTGGGGCAGTAGTGACGTTCCCCTAAAAGTAGGTACGTCACCATTAGTTATGTACCGTTCCGTTCTCGAAAGTTCGCCATAACGTTGAACGGACATGGCTACTATTGTGACTACTATTGTCACAATGGTAGCCAGACCCTTTGATAAACTAAATCCAGCGCTAGTTCTTTTGAATTCTTCTCAATATAAAATCATCAACATTTATGTACACTAATAATCAACATTTTGTCTTTTACATATTATTATTTATGCAATCCCGCTGCTACAAAATACAGATATTAAATTGTAGGAAATGAAAATCAGGAAATATAAATTATTATTTTATTATTTGTCTATTCATTTTAATAAATAAGTATTAAAACGAAAACTACAGTCATTTTCGTCGAATCTCAGTTTTGCTTCACCATAGTGAGGCGCTCAGGTGGTGGGGGGCGCTCCAGATGGCGGAGTGAGCGACGGGGGTGAAGTGGGACACAGCAGGCGCAGCGTACACGGCAGCGGGGGCGGCGTACACAGCAGGAGCGGCGTGAGCGTAGGTAGCCACCACCGCGGGTTTGGAGATCACATCAACACGGGACTGGTGGGACACCGCAGAAGGAATGGTATGTACGACGGGAACCGCGTAGTGAGCCAGAGATCGCTTCTTCAAGAGATGAGCATGAGAAACAGCGAGTCCAGCGTCAGAACCGTACGCAGAGTATCCGTGAGCGCCGTACGTGGCGTATCCGTATGCGGGGGCGGTGTATGCGGAGGTGGCGTAGACAGGAGCAGCGTGGACGAGTGGAGAGACGGAGTGAGAGACGACAGCGGGGCTGGTGCGTACATCAACACGGGACTGGTGGGAGACGGCGGAGGGAGCCACGGCGAGCACGGGGGCGGCGTGCGCCACCACGGGAGCGGCGTAGGCGTGAGACACGACGGGAGCGACGGCGTGAGACACCACCGCGGGGCTAGAGATGACGTCTACGCGGGACTGGTGCGACACAGCGGAGGGCGCCACGTGGGCGACGACGGGCGCGGCGTACGCGAGGTGTCCCAAGGAACGCTTCTTCAGGTAGTGTCCGTGACCGGCGTAGCCGAGAGTAGAGTGGGACAGTAGAGGAGAGGCGTAGGCAGAGTGGGCCAGCAGGGGAGAGGCGTAAGCGGAGTGTGCCACCACGGGGGCGACAACGGAGTGGCTCACGACGGCGGGGCTGCTGTGCACATCCACTCGGGACTGGTGGGACACGGCGGAGGGCGCGGCCAGCACGGCGGGGGCCACCACAGAGTGTGCGTAGGGCACGACGGCGGCGTGCGCGAGGGGAGCGTAGTGTCCATCCAGGGCCTTAGCCTGAAGGTGCAGGGCGCGAGCGTTGATCACCTCGGCGGTGTCGAGCGGACGACCGTGCGGGTCCAGCACGAGTGCTGGATGATGCGGCGGCTGCGCCAGCGGCACCAGCGAGCCGCATGCTGCGGCCATCACAGCAAATAACACCACCAGCGTATTCATTTTAACGTGGTCTGTGTTGTGAGATTCGACGATACACAAGATCACTTCAAACCGTGTAACGGCTGACTGATACTTTTCACTCGCTATTGGACTCTTTTATAGTCCGAGCGGTTAAATTATAAGCTGAGTACATACACAGTTCATAATTTCTCAGATCTTAAATTATATTAGGTAGTGAATAGCAATGTCAAGTGTCATAATGAAAGTAATCAGCCTTGCACTAAGGCAGCTTTTGCGTTGTACTTAATCACACTTCCGACTCGGCAGCCGTGTACCCGTGTGATCATGGCTTAAAGGTAAAATAAATCATAAAATAGCTATGTAAATAAAAACTGCGTCAAAATGCGTAATACGGATATACACAGGAAACCATATCAATGATTAGATTAATATTATTCAAATTATAGAGCATTATTTCGCCAAAGCTAGGTACTGGTGTAACGACAGCGTTACGTAATAAGTTTTTAGTTGAAGTGTATTGTCTTTCACTTAGTGCAGAACCTACGTAGCTACCTAATCCATAAACGTGGATCTGTGTCTCGCCCTACAACACTAACCCACTAGTAAATAACCATAATATTTGTTCTATATTCTAGGATAAAAGAAACTGCGGGCCTGTATAAACAAACACACCTGTAGGTAAGTCTACTTAACAAAAATAATATTTAAAAGCTTTCATAAGTTCAGTTTGATTAGATTTGAATGAGTTTTTAGCGATCTTATTTCGAATATTGAAAACTTGTAGGACTTCTTTCTTTCGATTTATTAAAATAGGTCTTCTTACGAGTATTTTTTCGTAGTTATTTTCTGATACCTAAAAAAAACAGATCGTATGTATAAAATAGGTGTGAGTGTATAATTACCAGTGATCGGAGTAGGTAGATTGAACTGGGGCCATTGATCCGAAACGTATATATTAATATGGACATTCCTCCGGAATTGGTGGATTATTAAAAAAAAACCGGAACTTATGTAGGAATTGTATTCTGCCAGAGTGGAAGGAGTCATTTGATGATTTGCCATCCTCAAAAAAATCGGAAATCGAAAATCGGAATTCGGTTGTTTTTATTATTCAACAGATAAATAATGAATTAATTTAGTTTTGATACCTTCCTTTAAATTTTGAATTGAGTAGTAATAATATCACTACCAACATTAACAATATTTAATTGAATCCGGAAATACCGGAATTACTTTCCGGAAAAATGGCTTATCCATGTTATTCTTTCTGTGTGCATTTATGATACAAGTACCAAAAATCAATCTACCTACTCCGATCACTGATAATTACATATTCTCACGCCTTGTTTCAAGTTTATTTGAGAACACGAGCGAAATACAATTTGTTTGGGTTTTCGTCAAGCCTGGAACTAAATACGAGGTTTGTACACACATTACAATTATCAACACGCTCGTGTTTCTATACTGAACTGAAGTTAAGAAAATAAATTAAAATGAGTTAAAATGACTGATTGATAGACGGACATGCTTTTTTTGGAAGTTTTGGTTCGAACTCCTTCCGGCTCAGAAAATATAAAATTGAAATACCTATGGATAGAGTATGAATAGTAGTCCGGTTCTTGCTGTTTAAGCTTCAATCAAAATATCATAGGATATTTAGAAAAAATACTTAGCAAGGACTTTCCGAATCAAAGCACAACTTACTAATTACAACATTCACCTTCATCCTGACTGTGTTCCTGACTTAAAATGGTTTTCCCAAACGTAAAAAGCAGGAATCGAATTTATATTACCCGATAAATACAAAGAAAAGGAGCAAAACAGAAATGGTTAAAGCCAAAAGGTTGACTTCAAAAAGGGCAAAGAAAAATGCAGCAACGGGAAAAGTAATCAATTCCTGTCTTTCACACTTCCTTTAACTGTAAGGAGACCTTTGGAAACACCAACACTAAACGTTAGTGCCAACGTGTTCAGAAGATTACATAATATATTGTGTCTACCTATAATCTATACATCGTAGATATATGTCAGTAGAGGAGCTAGCCATAGACATTTAATTATAGAGATTTTGACTAAACAAACCACATAAAGAAATGCCTCATGAAAGACAAAACCAAACTGGTTACTAATTTAGTTGTATAATTTATTATTTGTATGTTAGAGATTTTTACATTCTGTGATTACTTACTAACTCATGCACTGACTTAGTATAAACCTGTAAAAAATTTAGGAATATGGTGATAAATCGTATACTCTTACAACGTTTGTAAATATGTGATTACCATGCAGATGACAGTACTTCAATTGTTTCATGTACCAATAAAGACTCATACGTAAATGACATCAATAACTCGATCAGTAGTTTAATAAAATGGCTTGACAATAATAACCTAGTTATTAATCTACAAAAAACTTTAACTATGCATTTTCACCAACGTATATCTACAGGTGACAAGGATATCAACTACAATGGCCAAACTATCGATAAAGTGAATAGCACAAAATTTCTAGGAATCTTAATTGATAGCCAGTTAACATGGAAGCCGCGAGCAGAAGATATCTGTAAACGTCTGAGCACAGCCGCGTTTATGTTATACAACCTATCCAAAAAAGTAAATCGGTCAACAATACTAGTGGCCTACCATGGTCTTGTAATTTCTATTTTAAGATTTGGTGTTATATTTTGGGGTTATTGTAGTGAACGAGAAAGCATTTTTAAAGCTCAAAAGCGCTCTTTGAGAGCTATATTTGGCCTCAAAGTTACTGACAGTTGTGTGCCTATATTTAAGTCTCAGAAACTATTAACTTTCCCATGCCTCTATATCCTCGAATTAGCAATATTTGTTAAAACAAACCGTAATTTATTTGCCACATTAACAGGAACCAGAAAACGGAGTACATCATTAAGATCACAATATCAGAATTTACTTCACACAGGCACATTTAAAACGAGTTTATTAAAAAAAAATGTAATTTGTATGGCTCCTGTTGTCTTTAATAAAAATTCCCGATCATATGAAAACCTTGCCCTTGATGAAATTTAAAAAATGGTTTACTGAATTACTTCTAGATAAATGTTATTATTCTGTTCAGGATTTCCTAAATGATACATCTTAATAACCTATTTTGATAACTTGTATAATAATTATTGTGTTTGCATGCCAACAAGGCAGAATGTACACGATTATGTTATTTACGATCCTATTTGTATGTACCTGCATTCAAAGCAAATAAAGTATATTCTATTCTATTCTATTCATGTATCTATCACATAATTTATTTATTTGTCATTACTTCATTTTTAATTCTTTTTACCCATCGTGGTACTGTAATCTTATTCTAGGTGCATCGTCTTCACATATTAAAATGAGGTATATGGCACAAAATATTGTAAAACATTTTTAAAAGAGTAACGATGGAGTTCCTTGCCTATTCTTCTCCAAACGAAAACTACCTTTTGAAAGAGGTGACTAGAATCAGTTCTATTTCTTTGTTTTGAACTTTCAGAAGTGCCTTTTATATGCCTACGAGTACTTGAAATAAATTATTTGACTTTGACTTTGAAAGAATTAGAATTAATTATTATATTATTCAAAACCGACGTCCGAAAGGCTGTTGCGACAAACTGGATCCGGAAGGCGGAAAACTGGGTGTTGTGGCGCAACTCGAGGTAAGCCTATATCCAGTAGACTGGCCAGATGGGCTGTGTTAATCAATCAACACAGTCTATCTGGTCAGATTTATAATTTTCAACCATAAGAGCATTATAGGTATATTTTGAAGTATAGATTACTATGAAAAATATATCAATTTATAAATGCCAAGTTTTAATTCATAAAACTTCTCATCATACACTACATAAGTCATACAGTAGGTGCCGCTAACACTAAACAATACCTACGTATCATAAACTTTTGACAGGCAGTCACACACAGCTCTCGCTAAAATTAGCTAAACTACTTTAGTAGATAATGCAAAATGCCAGTAGACGATACAAATATAATAGTAATGTATATCATATTCAAAAAGCCATGATGATACAGCCAGGTGAACACTAGTTGTGACATTTTCAGTGGAAATGCCACGGGGTCGTCGCGGCACTGAAAGCTTTGAAATACAGTGTTATTGTTTATGACATATAGTGTGTTATGCTTCAGTCTGTTTACCTACCTATATATACCTACTTAATAATTAATAAAAAAAGAGCTTTTTAGTTGTTATGTATTCTTTAGTTGTTATGTCATTATGTTTTGTTAGACTGTGAATAATGCACATATGTTTAGTAGTTAGATAACTAATTAAGAAGGTATTTTTATATAATAGTTGGTAGCCACACTATCGAATTAGGTCGAAGAGCTGTAAAGATAGTTGTAAGAGGAAATAAATAAATAAATTAATTAATACGTGATGCAAAAACTTTATACCCCTTTTTACGAAAATTACTCGGACGGAGGAGCATGAAAGGTACAGTTAATGTTTATATAAATAAGGAGTGCAGAAATCTAATATTTTTATATAATATGTGCATTAGAAATAAAATAAATTAATAAAAAAAACATTACACACACTACCATTCGTTTGACACAAGATGGCTACCTACCTTAGAATAATGGCATGGCATCATGGAATTATATAATACTAGCTGATGCCCGCGACTTCGCCCATGTGGATGTCGCTTATTATATACTAAAACCTTACTCGAGAACCACTCTATCCATTGGTGACAACAGCATGAAAATCTGTGCAGTCGTTTTTGAGTTTATCGCGTACAGGACGACAGACAGACGCGGCGGAGGACTATAATATGTAGGGATCTAAACAACTACAAGAGTAGTTTAAAAATAAATGATAAAGTTTAACATACTAAAAGTAATAATAAAAGAAGAAACTATCGTAAAATCCATGTTGACAAGTGCATCCCCAAGACAGTTAAACATCTACGAATACCTATCTCTATCTTGGGGGATCTTGTCGACATACTTTCGTTTCTTCTATCTCGGGAAAACACAAACTAGGCAGGCACCTATATGAGAATACCTCATAGCGAGGTCAATATTTGCCAGAATATCCAGAGCCTGACGGTTGTATTGCACGTGGAGGCTATTTTATGTTGTCGGTGATAGGGGCTTATTTAAACAAGCCTTAGTAAAGTATAGGACATGCGTGTCGTGCATTTGAGTGTCCGCCTACGAACATCGCTCCGGAACTGTTTAACAGTAGTAATACACGTATTAACATAAGATACACTAAACACATTAAACATGCGTAAGGGCCTCGGTTAACCATTTCCTGAGGTATTTTAAACATAAACAAATGACACACATGGACAAGCCTCTTAAAACGAGATGAAAAAGTTGAGAAAGTAGTCGGTCGAGAAAGAAGTTTGGCTTTCGAAGTTCTTCACTGAAAGTTGTAAAATAATTTTTCAAACTAAAAAGTTGTTACCTACACATTTGTTATCATCTGACTGCACACGAAGACTTTTCGTACCTACTTTAGACGAAGTATAACTCATTCTAGTAGTGAATGTGTAATCAAATATCCTAATGTAATCAAGACATTGATACTCGTAAGTAAATATTTTTAAATGTGTATAAACATGAAATAGTATTTTTTATTAGCATGTACAATTCAATTTAATTAAAACGGGAACTATATTACTTACCTACTACACATGTTATTAAGTATTAGAGCAATAGAAGTTTTTTTATGGTTTCTAAGTGTACGTGCCGTTGCATTAGATTCGAAGCGCACGGAATTGCCGGCTGCATTGAATAAAAATCAAAATTATAAAAATATAAAAGTCGTTTATTTACAACAAAAATACATATAACGTTTCTTTACTATAAAGCTTATTACCTAATTACAATTTCATCGGATCCTATCACTCTTGTCGATTACCAGTAGGAAGCGTATACAGAGGGGGCGTACACGGAGCGAGCTTCGATCACAGCGGGGGCCACCACCTGCTGGGACACCACGGCAGGAGACGAATGGAAGTCAACACGGGACTGGTGTGAGACGGCGGAGGGAGCGGAGTACACGGCAGCTACGGGAGCGTACACGGAGCGAGCGTCAACCACGGGGGCAGCATAGCTGGTGACGACCGCGGGA
Source organism: Lithophane leautieri (assembly GCA_949152455.1). Taxonomy (NCBI): domain Eukaryota; kingdom Metazoa; phylum Arthropoda; class Insecta; order Lepidoptera; family Noctuidae; genus Lithophane; species Lithophane leautieri. Next base: position 9,281,537 of record OX424472.1, on the reverse strand, counting down.
GAGTGATGCACATCCACACGGGACTGATGGGACACCGCTGAAGCACCGGTGTATACAGCAGGAGCAACTGCAACAGTACGCGCAGCAACCACAGGCTCGGATACCACGGCGTATTCCACTGGAGCAGCCAGCACCGCGGGAGAAGAGTGCACGTAGGCCACGTGCCCGATGGACCTCTTCTCCACAGTGGCGCTGGGGGCGGCCACGGCCACGGCGACAAGAGCAAACAACACCACCAACGATCTCATAGTGAACGAGGTCTGTGTCGGGATACGAATGAGGACGATCACTTCTAACCGAACTCGGTCGACTGATGACCAACTTAGTATCGTCCCGCTATTTATACGTATGATAATAATCTATGTATGAGTACCCGAGTTTGTTATTTGGGCGTCTAGGAATACAAAACCGACCGTCCTTGTCGTTGTCGTCTAAATCAGCAGTTGCTTGAAAAGGTCGCACTTGTTGATACAGTTACGCCTTACGCCTAATGTAGGCTGTGACGTGCCTACCAGATACTGGATGTTTGACATTTGATGAGGATATTGGCAACGATAGGCGGACCATACCGCAAAAAATCATCGCGAACTCGTTGTGATCTAGAAATGTTTATTATTTCAAGGGCAAGCGATATCCGCAATTAAGAGATATTGGCTGGTAGATGAAGTGATCGAGTAAGTAATTCTAGTTTTTAGAGTTCAGTTCCCGAAGTGTGCCATACGTAACCCAATACTAGACCGCTGTGCGTCGGCCTGTATCTCAAGAACTGTAATAGGTAGACAGTTGAAAATTTCACAGATTGTATATTTCTATTGTTGCTATAACAACAATTATATGTATATACATAAATATAAATAAAATAAAGTAAACAATTAAAGGGAGTCCCATATAAGAAACGTGTTTTTTGCTAAATATTGTACGGTGGTACGGAACCCTTCGTGTGCAAGTCCGACTCGCACTTGGCCGGTTTTTAATATTTATTAGATTTTATGCAAAAATAAAATAATAAGGAATTAATTTCGTATTAGATTGACATTTATAATTAAAAATAAATTAACTTGTTTACTTAATTAAAATGGCCTTTTTAAAGATCACCCATACATAATAAGGTTCAAACAGATGCTCTTCTGGTAGGTACCTATTCGTGTCCGTGTGCTGAAGATAGTTCACTACGTGTTTTACAGGTGGCAAACTATGAACCCGCTCCTGCCTAGAGTTGCAAAAACTTAAATAACAAAGCTTAAAAATCATCAAATATACCAAAAGATACGCAGAAATCGCAGAGGCTCTGAAAGCCTACCACAACAAATAATTCAGTGAATGCAATCTAGTTAGTTATTACATGTAATGGCCTTAGATCTATTTGATGATAACACTGAAGGTAGCCAAAAAGCTTTTATACGACAATGGCATCGATTGGAAGATCTAACTGATTTATCATCGATATCAGTACCGATCGATCAATGAAATTGCTCCTTAGTCGAAAAGGTTGGATCCTCGACTTTGGCAACTACACTGAGACGGCCTTCGACTTCAATACATAATCCACTTAATATTATAAATGCTAAAGTAACGCTGTCTGTCTTTCTGTTACCTTTTCACGCCTAAATCTCTGAACCGATCTTTATGAAACCTGAAGATATAAGATGCTTTTAATTAACAAATACAAAATAAACGCAGACAAAGACGCGGGCATCAGCTAGTGAGTAGATTTCGACTGCTGAGCGTCGGGTCCTGGATTCGATTCCCGGGTCGTGAAAAGGGTTATTGGGTTTTTCCATTAGGAATTTCTTAGTATCAGCCCGGAGTTTATAAGTTGGCGGTGTGATACCTCCGTGTCTCGGAAAGCCCTGCGCTTGATCTCTCCCGATCTTGTCAGATTGAGAGAGTGCACTTGTGTGAGGAGGACTATGATTATTGCTTACATAAAAGTCAGACTTACGGTCCGACTACATAGTTATTTTGTGTGTTCATGCCTACTATGAAAAACTTTACCTTCATCTTTTCATGGAACTCTTGAATGAATGTAATAATTAAAAGAAAATATTTACCTTGTTTGCATTGGCAAATTGGATTTAATTACGATATTATGACGTTTATTATATCCGATACGTATGAAAGTCAAAACTTTAAAGGGTTTCCTCGTACTAAAACGATAATTATGCACTTAATTTTTATCAATGGTTCCGGGTATAGTTCATACCAGCTGCTTGAATTTTTCCTCTACTAAAGGCTGCATGCTATTTGTACCTGCTTTAAATATTGATTCCGAATTTATTTGCGATCATGGTTAATAAGGCTCTTGTGGCCATACATAAAGTGTTATCTGTCTGGTTTATTGTCTGAAAAACTATGTAGAAGTAAATAATTCCAGTTTTTACTAACACTATGCGACACCTTTTATTGCTAAAAAAAACACACTGATTTTCAACGCTCTGCTTAGCGCCGAGAGTTGAAAATCCAGCATGCGATTTAAAGGCATTACTTTTAGGTGTCGCATTTTGTTTATGAAAACAGGCAATATTGTATTAACAACACTGCGCTACTGCTAACGCTCTATCCACTCTCTTACTATTACAGACACAGACTTTAATTGATGAGCCACTTTCAAACTTTTCAATTTTGCAGTTTCATATATCACGAGATTACACGATTAAACACGAACTCAAATCGCATGCTCGTAAACAAGATGACATATTACTAGTAATCGGAAATAATCTTATCCATAGAGGTTGACTAATAAGTTCTCAATGATAAATAAATACAATAAGTATTCAATCTATTTGATACTGACCTCCTTTGAATCAGAGCTCATTATCTCGACAATTCGGAAAACCTATCCGAAGACAGTGACAATGGAAATGTCGATGTCAGAGACGTTACTTTCGAATTTGTCGAAATGACTAATTAAAATTTCTCCGTACGCTAACGTTACTATGGCTACGCTAAAACAATCAGCGCTAGTAGGTTACGGTTGCTAGACCTGCAATTGGTTGACTTTGGGTAGTCACTCTGCTGTCAAGTTTGTAGTTCTGGCTCTCAGGTTAGCCAACCGGTAAAGATATTAAATAACATTTTCTTCTTCTATAATACGAAGACATGACTTTCCGCTTTCCGTGTCTAACTGACTAAGCCCGATTTGCATTACACGGCTAAAATACGAACAGTGCCAAGTGGCTCATCCATTAAAGTCCGTGACTGTACATACGTTGCAGGGTTCAGTAAGAGTCCCAAGGTCTAATGCAGTTTTACCGGCTGGTATACTCGACTTTAAACCCGTATCTTCAGCTGTGCTGACGATGCAATGTTATATAAATCATTAGGATTTCAGTAGTTATCACTATTATTACCTGTTTTCGAGTATAAAGGGGACAGCTTCCAGTCTAAGGACAAAGAACAAGATAAAACTCAAACTAAAAACCGGTTTACGAAATTAAGTATTTTGATTTCAGAAATCATTAACTACCTGCCCTCTGAATAAGATAATTAAATGATTGCCTGTAATTAAAATAAAAGAAGTTCTGTTTTAAATCCCGCCCTCTATCGCAGACAGGACAAACTAAGCTAATAATTAAAGTTGACTCTAGTAAGCGTAGCGTAAACGTGTGGCGAGACTCGTGAGATTTTAAGGCTGTATTGCAACAAACAGTTCAGTGAGCCTCTCGTTTTGTTAGTTACACGTTTTCACGACAGATGTCGCTGTACTTACATTAATGCGCTGCATTGGGAGGTATCAGTAAGCTATTAATGTGAAAATAAAATTAGGTGCACAAGTTTTCAAAAATATTAAAACAAAAGCAACCTTTTTGTTTTAATATTTTTGAAAACTTATTTCTCTCGTCCACCTCCAACATGTGGTATTAAAGTCGGAAAGAGAGATCTTTAAGCATTTCGTTCTCATATATTCCTATAAACTAAAACAAATATCCTAACGGCACTATCATTTCAATTGTTTCACATATTTTCTGTGAGAAAATATGCAACATTAGCATAATATACCTCTTGTATTCTATCTAGATTAGCATGGGAATATAAAACAAAGAATGGGTATGATATTTTAATCAGTGCATCAAATACCATATTTGAAGGCATTGTGTAAAACTGTTTTAGACTTTCTCCATAAAGCCTCAGACAGAAGTGATGTCACTATTCATAACAAACATCATTGAACTAGTTTCCCTATCTAATAAATTATTATTTTTAGCAAACATCATCATTATCTGCCTAGCATTTTTTTTCCAACTATCTAGAGGTCGGCTTCCAATCTAACCGGATGCAGCTGAACAGTGTTTGTGTGCCGGTATTTTTTTTAAACTCTGTATGTTTCACATTGAGTGCAAACCAGCTGACCCAGCAAACGTTGTCCCGTCAATAATTCTTACAAAATTCCCATAGAAAATGGACTTTCAGTTTCCCTGAATTTGGCAACTTTTTCATTTCTTCTTTTCATTTCTTTTTTTAAGCATATTCTATCTATTTATATATAAGTACTATTTTTTGTTTACATGGTGTTTTTATTTATACCTGTCAGTGTCTGGACGCAACATCACGAACGTCCATACCGAAACCATGATTCCATATTTGGAATAAAGGAACACCAGCTTCCATAACACTGACTGGGTTTTTTGTCTATTGTCCATTGTTCAAGCATTGTTTATATAAAAATTAATAGTGCTTATAAAAAGTATCTATTAATTTACCTCAATTTAAACCTATGAAGAAACCCGTGGGTCGCTGGGTGCGTCGAGTTGAATAGGAGTCCTTGAAGGGAACCTTAGGGAAGTCCAGAGTTACGCGGCGACCGGGCGCAATCTGGGTCATCGATTTAATTTGCACACGGAAATGCGTGAGTCGTGTTACAACAATTTTTTTTTCTATGATCTTTATTTTGTTTCAGTTGCTTTACCGTCTTTAAATTGTTGTAAGTAAAATTGTCAAATTATTCAACAAAGAAATAGGTACGTAGTGGCTCCTTGCGACAAAAGAAAACTATTGCATAAAATCAGATGATAATAGGTACTAACGTTGATATTAATTTTAATTAATTAAACATAAAAGTATCTACGCACGAAGAGATTTAAGATACCATTTAAAACCTTCCTTTACAACACTTTAAGTTTAGTTTTGAAGCCATTACTGATTTCCCTTGACGATTTCACCTGGAAAGTTCAATGTATTACCTACCGTAATGTTAGAGTTCTAAGCGTCATGCTGGTTGCTTACACGAGAGCCATGAGTGTCACTGCGGCTTACAAGCGTACAACTGTTGCTTAAGACTTTACGCAATCACTTGCATGCAGTAAGTATTATAAAATCATGTTTCTTATATAACACAACTGCATTGTTAGACATTATCTGATAGCCTACGCAAGGCCTCGCAACGTTGACGATTCTCTTTTTTGAAGTTAAGACTTACAACAACTTGCTGAGATAGGAAAATTCTTGTTTTTCTTCTACCCAAGTAGATAAGAATTTGCAAGTTCTAAAATAAATGTAATTTTATTAAATCTGATACAGCGACTCCACCCATTCTCTGTTCGATATAAAAATGTCTGTCTTGGCCTTGCGCGAGGCACGTTGCAATACCGAAGCGCAATTCGGAAAACCCGCGTCTTGCAATACGAGTTCCCAGTAATTTAACAAAACATTCAATATTTCATGAGTAACTTTGTAACTTGATTAGATACTTAAAATAATTATTTGGAAAAACCAAGAATTTATTAGAATGCAGTTTACAAGTTGTTATAGTCTGTAATTAATTAAGTTTATTTACATTATACTACATAATCAGAGCCTATAAGGAAAGTTTCAATACATTTGTAGCAACGAGGGTTAGGAATGAAACGACCCAAATAAAGTTGTAATGTAAAAGCTCTTACATACTGGGGCGATTCGTCGCGCGACGCGAATTTTAACAAAACAATTTCTCACGGCGAACAATACGGCGGCGTCGCGTCGCGCGACGAATCGCCCCAGTATATAAGAGCCTTTAATCAAGTAAAAACCCCAACTTATCAAATGCATTAATGAAATAAAATTCAGAAATGCAAGTAATTTGTAGTTCTACTATCATAACTAATATTTACAACGGGCTTACATTCTTTAGCTCAAGACGAAATCAAAACAAAAAGAAATAGTCGGAAGCCAGAACCAGAAGAAGACGCAACTACCTGAGCCCAAAGTCATTGATCTTAGTTACGTAACAGTCAGCCAATTGCAGTGGAGATGCCATAAAAAATGTATACAGCTTGTACTGAGGACTAGACTCTATTTCCGTACAAGTAGTGAAGTACCAACATAGTGACGTCATGGGTTCAACGAACCCAACGCGGTAACTTAGGCGTCTGTTTACTATCTCCTCTAGTTTGATTGATTGTAAAGATGCAGGTAATATGACCTCTTTTTATTTTAATGACGTACACACGTCATTTACGACGTACGGCGAGAGCTCGCGGCATTTGTTCGTCGTTCATTCATGTTTGAATTGATTGTATGATGTGTGTGTGTCGCAACGAGAAATGAGTCACCATACATTAATTATTTACTACTTACACTTACGAGCAAGGGGTTCTGAAAGATAGGTTGAGTATACTTTCCTTAGAAACATAACTGATTTTTGTTCGAATGTTTGATTTTGTTATGATTTAATGAGTGTTAATTTTTATTAAAAGGAATCCTTTCTGTCTTTATACATCACATCATTAATTCATTACCTAACGTGTTGTTTATTACCAAAATTGACCAAATCAACGCAGCTACTCTTATGTAAAGTTATTCCAAATACGATCAATTCGTTGCAGTACAAAGTTAGATATTGCATAATTGCCGCTTTTCTATGTCAGTTACGTATATCATTCAAGAGAACCTATCTTACATGATAACGAAAAGTATATCCTAGTAAACAAATGTATCTTACATGATAGATACGTAGGTATACGTTCAGTCAGCATTAAATAGGAAATTAATATCATTGGAGCTAAATACTATTCTTAACTAAACTGATTTTAAAATGTTGTCTACAATGTTGTGTAAAACTTAAAGAAAAGGTTTAAAATAATGAAAAGCTAGATTTAAATCGAACATAAATTGCTTTCCAGGTATGTGACTGGTCTAGCCCACCCGGCCATTGTGATGTTCCGGAGCCAGAGCCCGAACCCGAGCCTGAACCCGAGCCTGCACCCGAACCTGAACCCGAGCCTGAACCCGAGCCCGAACCCGAGCCAGAACCTGAGCCTGAACCCGAGCCTGAACCCGAACCTGAACCCGAACCTGAACCCGAGCCTGAACCCGTACCGGAACCAGAACCTGAACCAGAACAACCAGAGCCAGAAGATGAGCCAGAGCTAGAAGAAGAAGAAGCCGAGCCTGCCGAGATAACACAAAATAATATTAGTTAGAAAGTTCATTCATAAAAATTCGTAGTCATTACTTTTGACGATTATTTTAATAGTTAATACAAAGCAAGGAAACTCACACACACGTAAATTAATATAATACAGTTTAGTGCACACACAAGTATATTTACATAATATGTTAATCATAAACACAATGACTCACTCACCATTTCGCAACTCTTCCGACTAAAATTATATTTATTCTGTTCCTATCTTCAACAGTATGGGGCCAAGGACATCTTTATGTGTGAATGCTTGCAATAATATGCTTCTAAGAAAGAATACAGAAATACAAAAGAATATTTACATGAACATTTTTCAGTTATAAAAGGTCAAGTTGGACAGATAAGAGAGAAATATATTTTCTCAAATGAATAGGGTTTTCCTGAAAAACCTACTGCAAAATCATTATTTTTTTCGATGAAAACACGTCCCAACTCTTTTGATTACTAGCCGGGGGAATTTATTAACTTTGCAATATTTGACGTGCGAAAAGTGGTGATTCTCAGCCTAGTTCGAATAAATGACTTTTGATTTTTTGATTTTGACTATTTCTTCATTTTCATAAACTGTAAAAAGTAAGTAGGTAATTCAAAATGTTTTAGACATCGTATAGCGATACAGATGTTCCTGCTGTACAGTAACATTTTAGTCACAAAAACATTATTTCCCAAAAGTTCCAAATGGCGACACAGCATCTTTATAACTACATGATCTGCTTTCGAATGCACATGACATTTCACGATACATCAGCATCTCGACAGCACTGACGAGTAACAACAGTACCTACTGACATTATTTGGCAACAAACCACACGCAAGTTCATTCAATAGAACATTGAAGTCATAGAAATGGTTCACCGAACTCTTACGCAAGTGTTTGGTAGCGTCAGCGTGCATTGCGCTCGCGCAAGTCCGGCTCGCACCGCGCTGGAAAGCCCCTCTTGTGCAAGCCAGTGGTGCACAAATGCGCAGTGATGAAAAAAATCAAATCCTGTTTCTAATTAGCAACAACTAGATACCAGTTTAAGAATATTTTTCAAGTAAAAACATTTAAAATATTAGTCAACAGTCTTCTTATTCCTACCATATTACATATTTATAATGATTCAACTCTATTATTTTCATAATTAAAAAATTTAATTGTATAGTAATAAAGATTTGTTACTCACAAACCCTTTTGAATGAGACACCAAAATGCATTGTGACGAAACCAAAACAATAATACCGATGTCCCTACATACAGAGTAGGAATTAGTACTTCCAAGCAAATCCTATTATGAATTATGAGCGTTAAGTCCTTACATAACAAACTAAGCACAATGGGTGGCAAATCGCATTAACTCAGCGTTATGTAACGAATGCATTATAATGACATAATGTCAACATGTAAGTAGTGTGACGCGTTGAAGTCTTTTGTACTGACACAATTAGGTACAATCTTTTGCTAATAAATTAAGTCAATGTATGTAGTAGTTTCACTGGGAACTAAACCATAAATAATTATTAATAATGTTACTGTTGCTTTTATTAATATTGAATTTTAATAAAAATATACTTTTAAGTTTATTTATTTATTTATTTATTTATTGCATAAATGATAATGATAAATGATTTTTATTTCTGTAAGTAGGTTTGTACAAACACTTTTACACGTCAATCACATTTTTAAAACTAGATGAGATCGGCGTTTCCTGTCTGACTACTCTGAGAAGAAAGGCCGAAACAAACTCAGAGGTCATCACAGTCTCTTTTAAAGTCCAGACATAATCTTGGTCAGATCATGTGAAGACCATGTAGATTGGTGTCTGAAATGGACTTTTGAGGAAAGAACCACACAGATTGAGTGGACCTGTCCAGTCAGTGCAAGCATTTGTCAATAATCGTGCAGCTCAACTCCAATTTTAAGGAGCTCAACGATTTGACGAACAGTACCAAAAAAAGGAAATTTGGTTAGGCCACATAACTTACTCAAACTGCCAGACCATGATTAATTAAAACTAAGGAAAAATTAATACTAAAAAAGAAAAGAAACAAAGATCCACATAGTGTACACTCAGTTACAGACTAGGCTAAAACTTATGAGTACATGACCCTGTTAGGTTTATACATAAATGTGTAAAGTGCTAATGCTAATAAACAAATTGGACAATGGACATTTTCGCTTTTCATGTTGTACTGGATCAAGATTTATTATTTTTACAATGCTTTATTTTTTTTAATCTAATCAGCCCTTAAACTTCCACTTGAACCTCGTTGTACCTCGAGCATGAGCTCCTTAATAACCACTATAATTCATGTGAGGAGTCGCATGAATTATAGTGGTTATTATCTCAATTTCTTGGGGCAGCACCATGGCAGCACGACTTTTCCTTCTAGAAATCTCTATCAGCCGTCATCTCAGTGATTACTTCCTGCAAAGCCATATCATGTGCCACGCAATCCATCGATATACCTCTTTCCACCCACATTTATACTGAACACTTTTCTTGTCACATTCTCCTACAATCAATCAGGAAATTTAATGAGGAAATTGACATAGGTCTGACTACGCAGACGCAGGGTTGGTGTTAGTAGTTTTTTATTGTGATTGCTCAGAATACAAGACGATAGGTACTGGCTATCATTTAACGAAAGCCTTAGATAGTGCGCACACTACATATAAAAAACAGTTTGATTTCTTCAATCAAGATATGTTTTTCAATCCACTATGTAAACTTTGACTATGATACTGTTTTGTTGCGAGTGTGCATGCCAAGTTTGTTTTCATAGAGCGATAGAGTCTTGTCTCAATCTGTGTACGGCCTTCCTATTTATTTCTTTATCAACCTGTATTATCGCATTGCTGAGCAAAGGTCTCTCCCAAACCCTTCCACTCTTCCCTGTATGTTAGCTTTTCTGACCAATCTCCCATGAACATCTCCAAGTAATCTCGCCAGAGTTCCTCACGCCTCCCTCGGCGACGACGACCGCGAGCGTTTTCCCGTACCCAGACTCTGGCCTATAAGTCCTGATGAAATCTACCAATTAACACAATCTTACTAAAATAGTTATACAATAATAAAAGTCTACTTAACATGTAAATGTTTTTTCGGCAATATACTTACAAAACGGCGAGTAGAAGTTACTGGGTCATCGTACCTTATTAGAAAACTATGGTCCTAAGAAAGTGGCTTATTATCTTGATATGGAAGGGTGAGCTCCAACCACGTGGGTGGCTTAATGTCCTATTACATAACTACATAACATTAGATCGGTACGTATGTTTCTATGGGACAACCAACAGTTGCCAAAGAAAAATGCAATCTGATTGAAATGTATAGAATAGGTACCAGATTTATTTTCAATATTGCAGAGTAGATTTCATAGGTAAGGTTATTCATATTCATAAGTAGGTAGCAATCTACTATAACCCTTTTTATACTAAACACTATTATTGTTAGCTATATACATAGTTTTTCATAATAATAACAAAAGGAACGGACGGGATTTTGGGATTTTTTCAATTGTATTGGTTTGATGCCATAATATTATGGAAGACATTGAAATAAATGAGTATATGAAAAAAAATTGTTAGAAGGATTTTGGGTGGTTTTAGAAAACTGAAATTCAGCATAATGCCTTATTTAAACGTATATGCTACTAAATTCTGCTAATTGCAGATAGTTTCGGCTTAAACATTGTATATAACCTTATCTGCTGTACAGCCCAAGACGGCTACTTGACGAAGAGATAACGAGTGTGTGATGTCAGTTTATAATACTGGAAACATACATACTATGAGCTTTAGAATTCTATACAATCTCCTTGTGCAGAACTAAGTTTACAACAATTAAACAATAAACACTAACCTATATACAACTTAAATGCATTTTCTTAACACATCATGTAAATGACATAGATAGAAGTTAGCAACCGCTGCATGTATCAAATGTATGACATCAGTAACTTGAATGTCAGGATTCAGCTTACGTTAACAATACAGATCCGCTAAGACGACCTCAAAAACCCATATTGCCAAACTCCTACTCGGAACATGAATGAACTAAGGGTTGATCAATGTTATGGCGGACGTCATAGCCTCTACCCAGATAGCTCTACGACAGACGTTTAGCGACCAGATGAAGCTAAGTTTGGTCAGTTGTTACTTGATCTGAGGTGAAGTGGTAGGAGGCTGCGTCGATCGTCTTACAAAATCGGTCCGCGTGCATCTTTGCGTTTGTCGAAGTATAAAGCGACGTAGTGGTAGAAGTGGCAGTCATTCGGACGCAGACAGTGCGCCGGTAAACTTGTGAAAATTTAATCATTTGAAATAGTTCTAGTAACACACAAGGAGTGAAAAACTTAAAAGTAAGTTTCAAGTGCTTCTAAAGTTCGGGTTCGACGGTTACATCACAGGATTTGCGGTGACGGAAACGAAATTGTTTTTGCGGTATATTCTCGGTATAGAATTTCTCTTTCTATATCCGACGGAGAAAAGCAACTACTGCTGCGTCTAAACACATTCATTACGCAGAAATGGTGTAACTTATCATATTAGCATCGTAATCATTAGTTTGATGTGCGGATACTCAATTGTGATTTAACACAACAATCCAATATTTGTTCATTAATGTTTGTATCATTCATTTGGTTAGTTAATTTTAGTCGTTGTTTTTAATTAATCATTTCAACATTAATAATCAGTAACTTACTGTTAAAATAATTTAATTTAAAAACCAATCGGATGTTCAGTACATGACCATAATTCGATAAACTTTTTACCACAAGTGTCTAAATATAGAAAAGGTTGATATAATTATAAGATTTACATACAACAAGTAAGTCGTTTCCTAAGTAAATGATCCTCGCGTAAACTTTCACTTTCCGGTCGGTTATTTGTGCGCCCGCGCCGGTCTCGACCACAACATCAGGAATATGTAAAACATTGCATAACAACAAAACCATGCCCCACTAGGCATGTCTTATAAAATTTCCACCTACATATTTTCTGAGATTTATCCCCTTTTTCGTAATAAATTTAGCAACTTAGTTGTGCCTGCGCTGCAAGGGATGACGCTTGATTATACCACCATCGTTGATCGAACAAAACAAAAATGTTAAAAACTAATCTAAACATAATTGTTTACTCTTGGTGTACCAGTCCAACCAAATCATTATATTCTTTACATGAAAAATTTAAAACTTAATAAATATATTGATATTTTAATTCATTATTTAGTATCCAATTTTCGCAGGACCACGGTGCGCGCGCACATCGCTTTCAAACAACACCAGCATCAGATCTCACGCCTTTCAAAATGCTTTTCTTGTATGTTTTCTATATGTCATGTGCAAGTGCGCTCCACTAACCGCGTAATCTAAAAAAATACGGAAATATAAAGATGCGAATTTTCGCCTGATTATGCTGTAACGTGTAAAGCAAACACGATAGAATAATATCGGAAGTTATGTAATGATTATCGGCGGTTACCAAATTTGTGACGCATCGCTCAAGACGCACGCGGCTTGCCAACGAGCTGCTTGTGCCAGTTTTGTTCGACACCACGACACTGACACCAATATTTGGCTTTCTTTCATAACATAAGACAAAAGCTGACCTCGAAAACGTAATAGGACACCTATATGCTAAACTAACTTATCATCCACACCTGGAATTATAATTGATACATTGATTATCCTTTTTGCTGATTTTATAGTTCTTTAAATCTTGTTTTCGCATTAAACTTATGAGATAAATTTGAAGTAATTTATGCTGGTGTTTACAAAAAAAGACATTAGCCATACCATGATACGTAGATCCGTACTTATTTAGCTCTGTATACATCGTGTGAGAGTGCTTTCGCGGCCCCACGCCTTCCAATGACCGCGCAGCCACAACTCGGCTGACGCTATGGAGCCTTACATAACTACAGACTGTCTGCGAAAGTAAAAGTGATTCTTCGCTTGCAGTTTCGAAACAATGACATGCTTTACAAAATAAGGATCAAATGACATCAGCGTTTTGATAGTATTATTCATTTTTGTTACAGAACATGCGGTGGACAACGGTTACCTTTTTATTGCTACCTATAATATTCGCGTGTACGAACGCGGAATGGTCATGGGGTGGAGAAGCGGACAACAAGTCCGCTGACCAACCCGAGCAGAAACCTTCAGTTTTGTTAGAAGGAGAACAGTTACCCGAAGCTCAAGAGAAAAACTTTGAATCAAACAGTACCGTTCTAGATGACATCGTTGACGAGCTGGTGAGCAGTAAACAAGGTAGAAGTCTGGGAGGCTTCGACGACGTGTACAGTGATCCCACGATCAAGGATGCCTTGGACGCAGGAGATGACACTGAAGCTAGGAACTTGATCAAAGGAAGATTGTGTACCCTAGGTCTCATACAAGTACGTATCAAAGAATATAATTTTGTAGTTATTACAGATTTGCTGCGGCCACGTTGACTCATACATCAAATTATTGTTCTAACGTTACTTAATTTAATCATTTCAGTGTGAAGATGAAGACACACATGAAAAACGCACATATTTATCACCAGATGAAGTAATTTACGCTCAACCCGTCGATATCAAGCCTATTGGAAAACCAATTGCATCAATTCAGGTCCGCGGTCCTCCCAGAGCTTACGGCCCACCTCAGCCTGTGCCTTACCCTACGCGACCCCAGAAATACCCACCTAAGAGAATCGGATATGGTGGCAATGTAAGACCTGGTTTCTCAGAAAAGTATGGCGTAGCGGGCGGCAACTTTCAATTCTCCCAAAGCAGTGCACAATACAACGGACACGAATCTAACTTCGTCACCAAATCTCCCATTTACCACCAAGCGACTCCAGGACCCTATGCTTATGAGAACACTAAACCTTCTTACAACAAAGGTCCATCTGCACACTCCGGATCAAAAACAGATTCTGTTGTCCAACAACACATCCATCATCATTACGTGCACGATGCTGACAACAAAGACCCCAAAGTTATTATAAAACCAGTAGCAATTCCTGTAGGATCTATCGGTCAGTTGAATTCACAAAGTAGTTACGGGTCCCACTCACAATCTTCTGATATCCTAACTGCAGGAGGTGGTGACTATAGTAGCATTACTGCGGGTGGTTTTAAGCCCATGTCCGGCGGATTTTCTTTAGACAACAACAAGCCGATATATGACTCTGATACAATTTATGGCTCACAGTACGGGCACAATTCTAACAAAGTTGGTCACAGTGGTAGCATTTTGAGTCAAGGCCTTCCAAATCAATATACCAACAACGCTTTCGAAGACCAAAAGTATGGTAACAGTCTCGGTGGTTATGCTTCTCAGAATACCGAATTTTACAAAAAAGAATTACATGTGGGAGGATCTCAAAATAATCTTTACAATCAAGGACCAGCAACTTTCGGGCAAAACAGCTTTGCTGAAAATTATCACGAAGCCAAAGCTCAAGGATTTGAATGTGTTTGCGTAAACTATGATCAATGCCCAAGCCAAGAAGTGATTGGACGCAGAGATGACTTGTACTTACCAATTGACCCACGTAATAAAGGCAGTGAAATCGTTGCATTAACTGAGGAACAATTAGATAGTTTAAACAAAACTGACTCAAGTACTATCGCTGAAAGCTCGCTAAACACTACGGAAGTAAAGAACCTAAGCAAACGTGAAACCAAAGAAGATATTCCTGCGGAAGCTGAGAAAGAAGCCGAACCGGTAAGCATAAAGTACTCTTATTCATAGTTATACGTTCTACGGAAGGTGTACATCGCAAGTCAAGCTTTTTCCCAGAATCATTTTAACATTTACCTCTCCTCTTCCTATTCTCAGCACTCACCTATAGGAAACCCTAAAACCTATAAAACCTTTTCATGATTCTCATTCATCATATCTAAGCCTGGGTAACACTGTTATACTTAGATTAAATCATATATGATAATTAAACACCGAAATCTAATGTAACAGTTAAGATATACTAAACAATGGGCACTGACACAATCTCTAACATTACATTAAAATATAGTTTCTTTTATTGATATAAGTAAATATCACTACAGCGCTTCACTCGATTGCCTGGCTTCAGCGATATTGACTACAGACGTGTGAAGCCCACGTTTGGTATCTCTTTTTCCTTGCCCCCGGGCACTCCTGACGCTCCCAGTCAGACTAATCACCACCCTTTTAATCCCCACCTCCTTCCTATCACTCGTGCTGTCACGGCAGGCGGTATTAATTTAGGAGTAGCCATAGTTAATCCACTGCTCTCTCTACAAATAACCAAAGATGAAGAAGGGCAAAAGATTTATAATCCTCTTGTACATTTTCATGTTACACCAAGCCACCAGAAACTTATGGCCGTTACTCAACTTTTCGATGAAAAAAAAGCACTTCTGATTAACAAACATCATCATTATCATATGATTCATCCTCATATATACCCTATTCCTCCAGTGTATCCCTTACACCCTGCGCACCCTGTACCCTCTACATCTGTCTACCCTCCTCAGCCATATAATCCACACTATGGATATCCACCTCACCCACCCTATCCTGCATACTCACATCATATACCTAATTATGAAGAACATCCTCATCATGCACCCCACTCTGAACCTCCCCGTCACCCTCATTATGATGGACCTCCTCATCATCCACATCATTATGATGGACCTCCTCATCATCCACCTCACTATGATGGACCTCCTCATCATCCACCCCATTACGATGGCCCTCTGCCGTACTCGCCCTATGACGGGCCTCCAGTTTACTCCCCAAATTACGCGGATTACGAGCCAATTCACTACAAAGAACATGATCATTCTATTCCTGAACCTTCAGAAGGTTTTGATGATTATTATGATGAACATGGTAGAAATGATGGTGGTGAGGACTATCCTCAGGCCCAACACAGAAGTTCCAATACTTATCATAGATCTGAAAAAGTTTCTGATTATACTGACGTGAGTCACGCGAACCGGTCCGCTTATTCCCGCTCCTATGACTTTCCTTCGACACTTCCTCCGGCAAACCGGGGATACCAAACAATCCGTTTTCCTGACAAGCGAAGGAAGAGGGAAATCGATATAGAAAATATGTCCATAACTGTACTTGAGGTAATTTATGCACTTTTCTTAAATTCCTCCTTTGCACCGCGTTCTAATAACAATTGGCTTGTTGATGTTTCAATCATGGTATATTCTGTTCACGTGCAGAGAATCGCTTTTATATGTATTATGGCTCCAAAATTCCCGCACGAAATCATGTTTCTGAGCCTGTTTCTGTTTTGTTTTTAGCGTCAAGGGTATTTCGGCCGTCCTCCAGTTCAGCAGTGCAGACAAAATCAAGTGTGCTGCCGTCGTCCCCTACAACCTCAAGCTGCTAACAAAGGACAGTGCGGCATCAGACACTCTCAGGGCATCAATGGCAGAATCAAAACTCCTTCTTACGTAGATGGAGAGAGTGAATTCGGAGAGTATCCATGGCAAACAGCAATTTTGAAGAAGGACCCCAAGGAATCTGTCTACGTTTGCGGAGGAACACTCATTGATGGTCTTCACATTATGACTGCCGCTCACTGTGTTAAATCGTAAGTATACCATAGATTTACTTAAAAAAATTTAAATGCGTATTTATGAACGATGAAGAACACAATTCGTCAGGTACCTACCTAATATTGATCAAAGATAAAATTAAGTTTTCTCATTCCAGATACAAAGGCTTTGAGTTAAGAGTGCGCCTCGGTGAGTGGGACGTGAACCGCGACGTTGAGTTCTACCCATACATTGAGAGAGACATTATTTCTGTCCATGTTCACCCTCTTTATTACGCTGGCACTTTAGATAACGATCTCGCTATCTTAAAGATGGACCATCCCGTCGAATGGACCAAATATCCACACATCAGTCCCGCTTGTCTACCTGATAAATACTCCGACTACGCTGGACAAAGATGCTGGACCACAGGTTGGGGCAAGGATGCCTTCGGAGATAACGGAAAGTATCAGAACATCCTAAAAGAAGTTGATGTGCCTATTCTATCACACGGCCAGTGTCAACAGCAGCTGAAGCAGACACGCTTGGGCTACAACTATGAACTGAACCCAGGCTTCCTCTGCGCTGGAGGTGAGGAAGGCAAGGACGCGTGCAAGGGTGACGGCGGTGGTCCCCTGGTGTGTGAGCGCAGCGGCACGTGGCAGATCGTGGGCGTGGTGTCGTGGGGCATCGGCTGTGGCCAGCCCGGAGTGCCTGGGGTTTACGTTAAAGTTGCTCAATACTTAGACTGGATCTCGCAGATCACAGGAAAGTTCTCGAATTATTGAAAAGAATGCTGTAATCATTGAAAATTTTGAATAATTAAAACGAAATTGTCGACACCTAAATCGTATAAGCATCTTATATTATATTTAGGACCTAGATGTACTTATTTAATATTTATTACTTTTAAGCTTTGGGTGGTAATATCCAGAGCATCCGAGTAATTGCGTATGCAGATTTTTATATTTAAAAAATAAACTGAATGAATAAGAAATTACATTTTCGTATAATTTATCTTACCACTCGTTTAATAATTTTGTAAACTTTTTCAACAAAAAATCCTGGCTCATTTCTCCCCTGTCACTTGTCATATACATGACAATCAAAACCGAAACTCAAACTTAAAATTATTCTATAAGAACTTAAAATCACCTTACAGCGAGATTAGAACTCAATTTAGTGCTTGTTGTGCTCGCTTATGAGATATTGTTATGACTGCAAGGAAAGGAAAAGCCAATGTACCGAAGTTCAGTAATACCTTTGACCAAAATGATGCAGCAGGTTTCACTTTACCGGACAGCCTTCCTTGTTCCGAAATTGATTTCCCGGTGCTTATTAGAAGAAGACCCCGCGCGAACTGGAAGGATGTTGTTGACGAAAGTGAAAAATGGCAAAAACAATTAGAAGAATACACAGAGAGCAAAGTAGTAGCTACACCTAAACCACCGTTCCTTAGTAAGTACCTTCTTCTCTTATGCTAGCATGCTGTATGTGAGGCATGTTTTTTTGTATATTGTGTTTCACGAACTGTGTCCAAATAAATGTTATTCTTTCTTTCTTTCTTTTATGCTTTGAAAATTATTTGCAGATGATGTAAGGAACGAAAAGTTTTTTTGTTTGACCTTTTATTAGGGTTCTTTAGTAAAACAAGGCACCCTTATCGCCAAGTCTTACATAGCAGGTACTGTTATTTACATAGCAGGTAGTGGTATTAGAATTTGTGTGGGGTAGGTACCACGACAAAGAAGAGAAAAAAAAACTTTTTGCAACAAAAAAATACCTGGTACCTACCCCACACAAATTCTAATACCACTACCTGCTATGTAAATAACAGTGATTGTATAAGTGAGAAAAAATTACGTAATTATTGAAGCTAACTCAAAAACTACTCAAGCAAAGTTAATTTATATGGGTCCACAAGGGAAGTACCAGCTTTCAAATAAAAAAAGAATCTTCAAAATCGGTTCACCCAGTCGAAAGTTCTGAGGTAACAAACATTAAAAAATAAAAAACAGACGAATTGATAACCTCCTCCTTTTTTTGAAGATGGTTAAAAAAGTTTCGCCTGATTTTTCAGTCAGTGTTCTACTTTCAGAAACTGAAACCGATTACATTAAGAATGAGGTATTTGTTCATCTCATACCGGCTTTAGTGGAAACTCTGAATAAGGCTCAGATATGGGAAGCTTTTACCAGAGATAAATGTTTCTTCAACGGCATAGACCACATCGTGCAGGTAGATCAGTTTTGTACTATAAATAAGTATATATGTATATGCAAGTAAAGTCAGCTAAAAAATGTAAGGCTTGTAAAAAAGTAGGTAAAATCTTATCCATAATTGCAAAAGAAAAATAATTAATTTAATGAATGAAAATTGCTGATACCTAACTCTTTTATGTTAGTCATCCACTACTTGCATAAAGAAGACGTGGGCTCCTTCCGTCTGTCATGGCTTTTCTGCCTACCTTCTTTAAACGTCATGACAAAATCGAAAAATGAACTAATAACTCTCAGACCAAATAAAAAACCAAGACGGAGCGCTGCGAACAATAAAGTGATGCATACTAAATCTACACCACCGCTCTGTGCATACACGCTTACACACACGCATTTACAACTATTTACAATGACTGTACAATCTAACTACACCAAACTAAGTGCACACATGTTTACGAAACCGGCCTCACGTCACTGTTGACAGCGCTCTATCTTGAGTTTTTTATTTGGTCTGAGTTATAACTATACCTGTCAAATGTTTCTAGGTCCTCTGGAACAACAACCCTCGTTTTCCAGGACGTAAGGAGAGAGAATTACATATATTCAACATGCCGTGGGTCAGAGAAGCTCTTGAGATTAAGTACGTACCTACTTGTTTCATCGTCATAATTACAGCCGAAAGACGCCCAGTGCCGAAAGCTTAGCTTATAGACAAATGTGCTTTTCCTAGAAAACTGTCGAAATCTCAAGCATTGCTTTTAATTGTTTTACATACGTATTATGTCATCTCAATCTTTCAATTTGTACATACCTATATAACTACCCCAAATAGGCCAGTCACCGTGAACACATTAATCGCGGTAGGTCGCAAAAAATTGCACTTTAGTGGGTACTATTTTTTCGGATGTTGTTAGAATAGACGTTTCGGAAAAATGCCCAACGCTTAAAGTGTTCTAATATTATTGTCTCAGGTTCTATTGACCTTCAGAGCTAACTGTTTGTTTGCACTGGCAAAACATTACAGCAAAACATGTTTAAATCTCTAGTTTCTGTCAAAAATTGTATGGACATTGACAGAAAATAGAGATTTTAACATGTTTTGTCGTAAATGTTTGCCAGTGCAAACGCACGGTAAGGCTACGCTCAAATTATAGCAAAATGTATAGGGTGCCTTGACTCCGTAGGATGCATCCTTGATGCATCTTTTAGATCTTAAATCAAAAACTGAAAGACGACTGATTTCGAGGTTTTTCGAGCACCACGATGTTAGTAAAGGAATTACCTACCATCAATAAAAATAAAATATAAATTACTATTGGTAGGTTATCTATCCTAACATCCAAAAAATGAGTAGGTACAGTGCAACTTTTTGCGACCTCGATGTTTTATAGGACTGTCCTAAAAGGGTCTTTATCCACTAGGGATGTAGGCCCCATCCACTTGTCGCACAGCACACGGTTATGTCTTTGATATTATTTTAGCTATAAATCTTATCCAAGTTAATTTGAAATAATCCAATACTTTCAGTCCTCGTCCATATTATCCCAAGTCCTGGCTATGGCCCGAGGAGTATGCTGCTACTCTCATACAAAAAACTGTTCGCCAGTACTTCATACAAAGACAAGAGGAAGTGCAAGAAATGCGCGACTTCTGGAGGGTAATCATAAGCATCCTTATCACACACATCTAGGGAAAATTAGGGCTGCATCTCAAAACTGCTATGCTACGTCGCATTGACAGAATCTGCGAGGGAGGCCGGCGATACACGACTGTTCCTTT
Organism: Lithophane leautieri; assembly: GCA_949152455.1. Classification (NCBI taxonomy): domain Eukaryota; kingdom Metazoa; phylum Arthropoda; class Insecta; order Lepidoptera; family Noctuidae; genus Lithophane; species Lithophane leautieri. Next base: position 9,260,622 of record OX424472.1, on the reverse strand, counting down.
GCCGCGCAGGATGTTCCCACAGACGCTACGCAGCAATACGGCACACGGATAAGTTCATACGATTTGTGGCATAAACATTCGAAGACGCCTTCGAGCTTCGCCTATGTTCCGCGTGTATAGGGTGCACCGCGTTTGTGGGTGATACATACAGAAACCCACGCGTGGTGTTATTGACGTCATCTAGTCACTTATCCGTGCGTGCTATATTTTCAGTGGACAGCAATGGAACTACGCCTTAAGACTAAAGTGCATACCAAGCTTGTAGGCGTAATCGTCAGGCAATTTAACGGACTGTTTAATAAAAAACTATCTTTCCCTGATTCAGAAACTTGAAGTGGAACGTGAACATCCCGAAGTCATCGATTTCAATCCTTTCTTGGCCAAAGCGTTTGCATCCGCATCACATCTTAAAAAGTAATGAACTACCGATTTTCACCCTGAAGCGAAAATGTGAACCATGTTACTTACAGGTAGAATAACACCAATAAGCATTGTGTTCAAGATGGATGATGGCAAATACACTTGCCATCTTTGGGTGTTTTTAATATCGTGCAGATTTCATCACACATGCGGGATTGCCCCGCACGCGTAACCCCCGCAAATGTCCTTTTCAAATATGCACGCGTGTCCCGCGTCGCGCGTGCGTATTCCACGCATTACAATAAATACTTGTATGAAAAGGAAATTTGCGTGGGATACGCGTGCGGGGCATTCCCGCATGCGTGGTGAAATCCGCAAGATATTGAAAACACCCTTTATTCTAAAGGTTCAACAATGATTCTGATTAAAAGCTCGTTTCTTTTTTAGAATAATTAACTTGATCGAGGGTTCAATAAATTAAAATTGTAGGTACATTTGTCATTATCTACTTTATTTCCATAACATTACTAATATTAAATATACATGTAATAATAATATTGGTTCTTATTTCCTTCAACTAAGGGGCACTCCCTCATAGAGAGAAGGACTGGCAGGGGTTCCGAGGCCCATTGTGAATGGTACTGTAGGTTTTTCATCACCTTTAGCTATCCTCTTCACTCTGTTTGGACTGTGATTGTAGGAGATGGGCATCGTGAAGTCAGTCATTATCTGGAAAACAATGCAAAATAATATTAAAAATATATTTGTAAAATATATTGCTGGACTGCCTCGTTGGACTAGTGGTCGCATGCGCTATTGCTGAGCATGAGGTCCTAGGTTCGATTCCCGGGTAGGGCAGTGTTATTGGGTTTTTCCTTCTGGAATTCCTCAGTAGCAGTCTGGATTCTGAATCCGGAGTCTGAATTGATGCCTGGTTGATAGCAATAGGCTCGCCCCCTTTTACATTGGACTTAGCGAAATGTAGGAAAGTCAACTAAAAAGATGTAAACAAGACATCACAGACAGACTAATAAAAAATCCGGAGTCAAACGTGTTAGGGCATAAATCAAACAGATTACGTGTGACTCCGGATTTTAAGCCGGATTCTAATCTAGCCCTTTCATTTGATACCCAGTATGGCATAATAACAAAAAAAAAAAAGTTGTTCATGACTTTTTGTCCTCTATAGGGCGCCATATTCAATTTAAGGAGGTCACAAAGCCTTTAACCAGCGGACGATCAAGACGCTTCCAACGATACCTCATTTGTCAAATTATGAGTAGTTTAGAAGTTATGAGAGAGATATACACATGAACATATATACATACATACATACCGGTCTAAATCATAACCCTCCTTTTTGCTTCGCCGTAGTCGGGTAAAAAGTACCGCGCCAAAACCATATGAGATGGTTTTTGGGATCTTCTTCAACCCACAAAACATAATCAGCTGCATGGAAGTGAAGAGAATATAATTTCAGTCACATAAATGAACATGTTATTTTTTACCCGACTACGGCAAAGCCAAAAGATGGTTATAATCTTAACAGGCTATGTATGTATAAATATTATGTTCATCTGTTCCCTCATAAATCCTAGTCCTTTCCTTCCTGATAGAAGCGCCTTGTTGTTCCGCCGGTATATGACGTAACATAAAATCCAACATAGCGGCTTATAACAGACGTTATTTGCTACTGAAAAATAAAAATGAGATTGAGATTATTTCTTTGGTTCAGAAAAAATGAATCCAGCTATTAATATGACATACTCGTTCACAGCTAATTTTCCTTACAATTTGAATTATTATTTCAAAACAATTCTTTATTGGCACAGGTAAAAGAAAAAATCTGAAACCCTGACTCCAAAGCTAGGTTAGAGTAGTTACTCTAACCTAGCTGTCACTGTCTTCTGAAATACAGTTGTATTTCAAGACTTATTCCAGTTAGGTTACAATTAAGAAGTTATATGCAGCAAAGGCATAAAATTATATTACATAGAAAATTAAGTTTAAAAAAACAAACTAAATAATTTAAGCAATATCAATAAAATAAAGCAACGCAATAAAAAAATCTGAAATAAATGAATTAGTAATAATAAACTTAAGAGACAAAGCACTAATCATTTAAATTTCCAAGTTTATAAATAAAATTCAAAGTATAGCCAAATGCGTTCCTCAATCAAAATTATATTGTAAACAATACCTCTTTAGTAAGTAAAGAAAAGGTATAGATAAAACATAGAAAATTAAAAAAAAAAAATAGGAAAGTATTCCTTTGCACTTTACAGTATTTAATCCTTACCAGCAACAGTAGTAATGGGTATAAAAATACAGAATGCTTTTTACAAAAGGATCAGATTCCTGGCACAGGAAGAAGCGTTTTCGAGATTTTTTTTGGGTAGAAAATGATCCCCAAGTCTTCCTAAAAGATTATATGTAAGATTATACAGGGTTACTGGTAACTCGACGTATTCCTTGCAGGACGTCATAGTAGGGTTAAAATGCAACAAATTAAGCCACCAAATGTTCTACCGAAATTCAGTAGTTTTTGAATTAGTTAAGTTTTAGTTTTTTAATGAAAAATCCCAGATTAAACCATTTGAAACCAATTTAAAAATGATTTACGGCGCGACTGTACTGAAATTTAAGTTATTATCATAGTTGACGCCGTAGCAGACCTTTGTTAATAATTAAAAGTTCAATAATGCCTAAAACTTTGGCAAATATCACTAACAAAACATTTAATTTTTTGTAATTTTTAGCTCTAAAACTCTTAACTAATTCAAAAACTACTGAATTTCGGTAGAACATTTGGTGGCTTAATTTGTTGCATTTTAACCCTACTATGACGTCCTGCAAGGAATACGTCGAGTTACCAGTAACCCTGTATAATAATATGAAATCACTTTTAAGAATTTTTTTGCAACTTTGAAATGCTGTCACTTTGGAATCCCCCACTACCGGAGCAGTTGACACTCAGATCTCTTATTCACTAAGAGAAAAACTATTATTGTTATGATTTTCAGCCAGTAGGAAATAACTTGTTCAAACTCAGCTGATATTAATTCTTCAAGGACATTCTAATTAACTACAATGGTTTTTGGTATGCGGGTGTACCGCGCGCGGTCGTACAGGTAAACAAGAATTCCAAGTGATAAAGGAGTCGTACTTACTTCCAGTCCTTTATTTTCGTGATCCTTGATAATAAACTTCTTCATGAGTGGTGGCATTTCAATGTTCTTTGGTAGGGTCGGTACTGGCTGATCATGTACTTTATCTATGTCCGCTAACAATTTGGCCTCCTCATTTTTCGGTATTAGTTTATAATCCGGCTTGTAAGATGTACGATAAATTTCTGTCAGATTCGGCATTTTGCGACCCCTGAATGTTTTCTCAACCCATATTCGCACTCGGCGCCTTTCCTGAAAATATAAAAAACATTTATAAGTAAATGAAAAATTACATTTGCCATTGACACACAATGAACATAGCTATTCTTCACTGGCTTAAAAACGAAGTACAATGGCTGATCGACTACACTTCACCGTAACACTAAAATGTAAAAGTGGCCCGTGGTCTGCTAGATACCAAGACTAACATTAGGTTTAAAAATTAAAAACATTGAAAGATCTCTCACCTCATCAGGACAAGCCTCAACTTTAACAATTTTCATGAAACTAGGTTCCGGGTATCTCTCAAAAACAGATCGAACAATGATTCTTCCGACGCCGAAATTCTTCAGGCTTCCAACAATTTCCCATAGAGTTTTTCCTTTGAAATCCGTTGTTCGGCCAACATATTTTATTACCGTCGAAGTCGCCGAAGACATGTTTTAATAGAAGAAATGTAGAGGCGAGTTACGAAAACTAATAATTAACGGATTCTGTTATTCTTTTGTTGTTTTAGGTTAGGGTGGATGATGGATGACATTGACACTTTGGTTTCGCTGTTTCGCAGTTCGTTTCTTTGCAGCACTGACATAAAGCTGGCTATCCACGGCACTTTTTCTTGCAGGATTGATTACCTAGATCTATTCTAGTCCAATTCAGTATCATAAGGGTCCTTTATGGCGTACCCAATATAAAAAAAAAACAATAAAATGAAATCTACTTGTGTCTGTGACTGTAAAGTTAGCTGCTACCAATGCGGTTTAAAGCCTTAATGGCTGCTACTATTTCTGTTTTAATTTCTTTGGAACTTGAAAATTAAATACTGAAAATATCAGAGAAAATTGTGTGTAGGTACCTATATATATGGTTACCTGTATAATATATGGTATACGAATGCTTCGACCGCAAGACCTTTTAAGCCTCTGCCCCACTGGCGCGTTTTTTCGCGCGATAATAACGCAAGCGTTATTGCGATATCTGTTTTCAGTACATTTTGTATTACACGAAGTTACACACTGCTGTGCTAATTTGTTATTTTTCGTGTATTCGTATTTCTTAGCGTCATGTTTGCCGCAAATAAACGTATTTTCTTTCTTTTTTTTCTTTCTATAATAACGACGCAATAGAAGTATGTTGAGTATTTTACACACATCTGGGTCAATAACGCTGGTACGTGGTAGTGTAGCGGGGGCGGCTGTAGTGTAGGCTACTAAATCTCTATTTTCTCTCAATATTCCATAGATTTTTTTACAGATATTAGAGATTTCAACATGTTTTGTTTTGAATGTTTCGCCAGTGCAAACGCAGACGTTAGAAACATCAGACGATAAAAAAGCAAATGTGTGCAAGGAATCGGGACGCATTATCGCAATAACACTTGCGTTATTATCGCGCGATAAAAACGCGTCTGTGGAGGAGAGGCTTTAACAGTTATGGATCCGTGGCGAGTACCTACCACGGAATTGATAAATAAGGTTGGAAAGGCCCTAGCTCCAATTTTGTATCAGGACCAGTGTCACCGCTTGTCTCCCACTATTTTAATTTCTACACATACGCACTTCTATGTTTACAAATATTTCGCACACAACCAAATCAGACACACATAAATCTCAGGGCAGATATTCGTTCGCACCTAGTACTAAGCCCTCGTAGGCATAGACACACACACACGCAAAAAAGCAATAAAAATGTTCATACACGCTAGTGCTTGATAAAGCCGATATTCTTTATCGATAAATTATCTGATGAATGTATGGAGGAAAATTAAACATGAAATAAATATTAAGAAATATTTATTTTACTTTTATTAATTACAAATAACCTGATTTTTTAATGATAAAATCATCTTTACTGAAATGTATAGAGCAAATAGTACTCGTCTTTGTCGGCATCCAGTTTCCTCTACCTGTCACGTCAATCCATTGTTCCCTGGCGTTAGGTTCTTTAGGAAACCTAAAATTTATAATTTATTGCGTAAGTAAAATTGGATTTTACTTATATTTTAATACTAAATACAATATAGTAAATACTTGTAGATGAGTACAATGATCTCGTATAATGTTGCCAATGAATTCAATTTCTCCCTGTAAATCTGTCATCTACAAGTATTTACTATATTGTATCATTCGTTCAATAATTATTGTAATATTTAATTGACTCATTATACATCTAACTAAAAATATACTATCATTAATTAAATATAAAATAATTCAAAAAGAATCTTTGTCGAACGTAAATTTATATTATTTGAGAATTCTATCGATGATTTTATTTAACCACATGGTCACCTCACTACGACCGTGCATCACGGCCAATCAGGGCAAACGACGAAACGTCAATGGTTGAAGTGAAGAGGACGCGACGCATGCAGTACATTGTAAGCGGACTTAGTAATTGCGTTGATTACGCGAGTACACATCGTGCAATGTATATTTTTTTTTACTTGTTGCAATAATGTCGTTAATGTTTGGAATTTCATAGTGATCAGAATATTTTTATGTTTTTTACTAATAAAATTATAATTAAATGTTATTTTCGACTTACCGATGGAAAGATATACCCCCTCGCTCTATACTTGCGGTCAGACTTTTTGTTTTACAAGTTATAATTGCACAACACGGCATTTTAAAGCAGAGCTCTGTTCTCCGCAGTAGTCCGAAGCGCACGAAACGCGGTGAATTAATGAATCGGTCGAGTTATGATTATCGAATCATAATTGTGGCGCGCTTGCCACGCCCACATTACCATTCCAACCTTATTTATCTATTCCGTGGTACCTACTATAACTTCGGTTTGCATTTTTCCACAGAACCCGGTACGACACGATACCACGCCTAGAGTCTGTCTCTGTCCAACGAAAGCTGTCCAAGAAAAAAAGCGGCAATTTTAAAAATCAAGAACTTGCTTTACACGCAGTTGACGCAGTCGATACTATTTATTATTCAAGACATATTATGCGATACTTCACTTCTAAGTAAAATGTCGAATTATTATATAAATATTAAATAATCCAGTATTTCATATTTACTTAGAAGTGAAGTAAAATATTGAACAGATAATAATTCGTGGTCAGCTTTCGTTGGACAGACTCTAAAACGCTCTCCGCGATAAATACTTGTGCCGCGGTATGTGCCCCGTAAATTAATTACCTATTTAAGATACGGTGTTTACAATGAAGATCACGGACCTCAAATCAAGTTTATCTAAACTGTTGAAATAATTTTAATCATTTATAAGCATGCTGGAAAACGTTTGCGCGTAAAAACGTGAATCGTGTAACACAGCTTTATAATAGTTCCCTCTTTCATCGCGATCACGCACAGACTACTTAGAGATACTACGTGATCACGTCTGGAGGTCTGACTAAAATCATACAGCCTAAAGTAATTCATTCATTTGGATTTGATTTTCTGCACAGATTACAATTTTATATTCTCTGAGAACGTTTGTAATATGACACAACATAATTGCAAAAAATCTCAGAGAATATTCTTCATAATCATTAATAAATAACGATATTCGCATAAGATTTTTTTATAGTTATTTATCTACACCCACGCTATAAATCCTCTATAAAAGTTTCTGAAACAGTAAGCTTATTGCCAACATTAAAACAACCAGTGTCATAGTAACCATCACAGAGCATATAATTAGTAACCATAATATCATCCAAACGGGTATTATAATGTTGTACTAAATTTCATAATGCAACTCATTTAAAAAAAAGAACATTGTCATGCAGGCGAGTTTCACTAAAAAAGCATCGTAATAAAAATAAAAAATCTTATGGTTTATTGGAATTCGAAAAATTCGAATTCATGTGCATCATCTCTCACCCTCCTTTTTTGTTCGATATTAGTATTGCAAACCTTTTATAGAGGATTCATATCATGGGTGTAGATAAAGTCTAGTATGCAACTGTTAATAATTAGGTATTAAAACACTCACACATTCGTGTTTTAATACCCCTTATTATATTATAACAGTTGCATAAATACTTTAACGCCATCTATCGATGGTTGTTGAAGTTTGTATAAATTGAAAATATATTATATTGCCTGTTTCCGATAGATGACACTGCACTCCTTTAAAATTCAAAGCCTGTATTTTTCTCTTGGTTTTCGTCGTGTTACATGTTTTTTTATTGCATGATAAGCTAAAGATTTTCACAAAAGAAATCTTTTTCAAAGTGAATAATAGAAAAGCGGTTCAGTTTGAAAGATTTATACATTTATTAGCTGTTAAGCCAAAACTAGAGTGAAGAGAATAAAAACATGAGGAGAAATTGAGAAAAATTATGGAAAAATGTCATCTCGTAATTGGTTTATGATGGATGGAAGGAACAGCAAGAACTCAAAATATATGCTTACGCTTAGGTACATAAGTAGGTACCAACTTAGTTTATGTTTTTCTTGGTGAAGTAAGTAGTATTTGGACCGACATAAATTGGTGAGTAGGTTTTACTTAAATGATTTTTTTAAATTACTTATCTAAGTTTATGTGATTTTCACGAAAGTTTTGGCGCAACACTGCTTGCTTTTTTGGGTTTGTCACTGATTCTCGCTACAAGCCTACGTTTTATGTGACATTTTATGTATAGGTACTTCGGTATACCTAGTTAAGTACCTACTGTATAATTAAATACACTTAAGTAATACCTAACTACATGTATAATATTAGGTAAGTACTTAAGGTAAAACTTTAAAAAAAGTCACTAATTACACCTAAACTGTGATGTGATCTAACCAGAGCAAAGATGATGGAATGCTTCTGTCATTTACCTACCTTTATCAATATTCTGCAGTACAGTCAATACTTAATAGGTTGTAACATACTTATGTAGGTAATATTTTAAGTAAGTACTTACCTACTTAATAATATTTTTTTACCTACCTACAATAACCAAAGAACATTTCAGAGTATTCATGATCAGATCAGGTATAGGTACCTAATAAGCTAAAAAATATATAGACCCCACAAATTGATCTAAGATGTAATTTCAGTTCACTACCTACATCGCTTGATATTTGGAGTCAGTTACTTACCTCAAATATCAGGCTAAGTAGGTACTGAACACTAACACTGACACGGGCAATGAAAATACGGTTGATTGATCATAGTACTTACAGTAAGTACTATTTTCAATCAAAACAGTATATTTGCATTGCCCAAACCTACTAGTATTGGTGTCATAGATCTATGATAGGGTAAATGTAGATTATGTAGGTGCAAGTTAGCAACTCACATTATAACTAACCTACCAATACCAATATGGCTTGGCTAACGTAGTGTTTTGAGTACCTATTTCTACTACCAAGCTTACATAGCAGAAAGCTGTGAAAAACAAAGTGGTAGATTTTAAGCATTATTAGTAGGGTTGAAAATAGGGTCGACAAAAAAAATCTATTAATTAACTTTGAATAGCTTTTTCTGTTTAACTTTTTGCTAACAATATTTTTGAGATATTATCACAAAAGAATATTAAACATGTTCGTGTACCTAGTCATTTGTTGCTATGAAATTAACTTGGGAGTATACGTGTGGGCCACACTCTTAGGTAACGTTGAGTGTAGGGGTAAAGTCAGAAGAAAAATAAAAAATCGTAAAAAATCAACTTCAATTTATTTTCAATTTCTTATTTTGTTACTTTATGGAATTTATGCAATACAAATGTTGTAAAATATAATTACAATAGTTAACAGTTATTAAATTTTAAATGCAGGTTTTAATTATTCGTAACAATGTCATGGAAAAGTCCAATTTACGCTGACCAATTTATAATATTGTATCTCATTGCCCATAGTATGCTATGAAAAGAATAAAACAGTCCTTCATACTAGTGAAATCTTATTCTTCTACATTTTGCTAAATGAGGGTTTCGTATTGAACTATGGATTAAATCCCATTAAGCCCTAATGTTAAATATTACAGGCAAGTTTTAGGCATTTTAATAAACCTGCTATTATAAAATGATTAAATGATAAGTCACCATTACAATTTAAATACAATTTTCGAACTCAAAAGTGCCATGACATTGAATATTTGCTATGGCCATAAAATCACTGTTCATAACAACACAAACCATTAAAAAACAAATTTGCACTAGTCACTATCCATGAAGCAATCCCAATGTCTTAGGTAATTCGACTGCAGTTAACAAAAATAATATATTTTAGACAATTAATTACCAAGCAATGAAATAGCAGTAATTTTCACCTTTGGTGGCATTATCCGTATACCTTTGCTATGTTAGAATTAAAGAGCACAAGTAACTTGCACATTAAAAAGCATTGAAACTCCTCAATAATGTGTTCCTCACTATCTCAGAGCATAATATTATACTCGACTGAGTCGTGAAAGTAAGGCGACCGCTCACAATCGGATCGTTTTCGCCACAACTCCCAATTATTTAGTGAAGAAGCTACCCTTCTTACGTCTAGCTGCTTCTATTTCTACAGCAACCAGTGTGTGACAATTGGTAATTCTGTTTAAAATATACAATTTTGCTAATTCCTATCTTTACTTTTCAATTGTCACCGATAAACATAGTTGAAGTAGAATATAGAAACATACCAATCATAATTTTCTACGGTTATAACTGTACAGCAGTCACATTCCGATGGCAAATAATTAAACATAAAATAAATAAGTATTAAATTTAGCTATAAATTGCCTAGTTACCAACCGGAATGGGCTTCGTGAACACGCAGGTGGTGAATAACAAGTCCATTCTTACAAGAGGCCTGTATACAATAAAAGTTACATCGCCCACAATTAACTATTACTAAGCAATCGCAATAATAATTTAAGACATATTTACACATCATCGTCGGTATTCCACAATTAAATAAGGAACTTAAATTAGAATAATTTAAGATAGTCTGGATATTATTATTAATAGGAATCAGTCATTCAGTATCCACAGTGATCGAGCAGTAGTCGATCGGTCGTCGTCTCGTAACCGTCTGCGTGCGGAGCGACCGGCGCGGGCGTGTCTTCGTGCGCTTTTTGAACATATGTAGCGCGCCCGCGGCTCACGACGCGCTGCGCAGCGGCGGCGACGGCCCCGCACCGGCCGATGCGGAACTTAGGACACACACGAGCTCGATCATCGATGCGAAAGCTTTCGGCTTGGAATTTGCCATGCTCTAAATCAAGGCTAGAAGTAACCTAGAAGTGTGAACTCGCCGTGTGAGGTACGAGAAACGGGCGCGAGGCCCGTGGGCCGCGGCGGCGGCGCGGGCGCGACTCGGAGCTGCGGCCGCGCCGTCGCTTAAGTCGTATCTCGTCCATATGTACCGATGCGCACTTCGTCGATTACGCTTGCCCACTCCAAAGCATACGAATCGGGGTCTTCCAAGTAATATGTACGGTTTGGCTGTAACAGAAATACGATTCAGTTATAATTTGTTTTTATCTCGGGGGTATTGTATACCTAACTATAAGGTACCTATTTTTGCTATCGAGTAGTATCGAGTACGAGAAATTATGTTATCGAAGAACTCACCGTGTGCACTAAAAATATTCTAAAGTTCTTGGCTTCGACTCGCAACTCGGGTGACCAAGGGATCTCACCCTTGAGCACCATGTTGGCCGGATCAACGTAAAATAGGCGCGGTCCTGTTGTTAGCAGCAACATACGACGTCGAGGAAACAGGCCCTTCCTTTTGTCTACCAAGCCTTGCTTTAAAATTAGCTCTCCATCGACGAACTGGTGCCACTTGCTATCCCGAGATTGCACTTCGAGACGACGACGTTTTTCTTCAGGGCTGATGTTTAAGATTCCTGGAAGAAAAATACTAAATTCAATGACATGTTAGAAACACCAAAATTTTATGTTAAATTTCCTAATGAAATTCAGTTCCCACTGAATCCTAAAAACGAGTGTATAGCATAGCTAGACAGCTGATTATAAGGTCAACATTAATAAAACACGTAGGGCGTAACGAGCGAGTCATTCATGTCATGGCATAAGCGGTTGAGAATGTGCCACTCCGGGACGGCGACGTGCCGGAAGGTTGACGTCATACCAACTATAAAACCGTAAACCATACACTGACTGAGGACGTCCGTTCCGAATGTGTATAGCAGTGAATGCGATGACGTAGTGGCTAGTGGCTACTCGTGCAGCGAGTGCAAGGATCATATTACGATGCGCTACATGTTTAAATATCAGAAATATGTAGATAGATTTGAATGAACTATTAACTGAAGAAGAAAAAAATACACTGCTTATTTGGAATTTAATCACAAAATAAAACGTTATTGGACTCGGTTTAGTTATGAAACAAGAAGCGTATAAATTTGCCAAGAATTCAGGTCATGGACGCACCAGTTGCCTCTTACTCGTCGCTTCACTGCACTCGCCCGAGACTTTGTAATTGTCCACATCGGCTACATACTCAACAACCTAGTAACTTCTATTTTGACTTAATACTTTCAAAAATAGCTTTATATTACCCTTATGATGTAATTATGAGAACATTAGTTTTGAAAAGCAATCTTAGATATAGGTAGGATACTGAATAACCATAACAAAATTAATTACCTTTAGAGGTAGATAAGTCGAATTCCCACAGTCTCACAAGTTGCTTATTGCCCAATCCTGGTTCAAGATGATCGGGTACATTGTATTCTTCTTCAAACGAACCTCCGGGTAAATATGGGCTAATTGTCGGCGGCGTCTGCTCCCATACATTATCCCAGTCCATTCCAACGAAGAACGGATGATTGCGAATGCTATCATAGGTTTCGCCCTTATCATTAGCCCCAAGTCTTTTGGTATGGTCTAGTACCAAGAGCTTTTCCACTAGATCTTTTGCGTCAGCGGGAAAACCTTCTGGGAATTCAAAATCCATCTTGAGAATTTTTTGGAACGTGAGAAACTCTGTGGCTGCGCGGAATGGAGGTAAGCCCGAAATCATTTGGTAAATGATGCACCCCAACGCCCACAAGTCTGAGGCACGTGTGTCTACGCAGTCGTGTAATAATTCTGGACTAACATACTGCGGTGTTCCAACGAAACTAATTTTTCTAGATCGTTCATTTTGCGTGTCATTATCTGCATTATTCGGTGAGGCACGAACCTCTTCAGGTTCAAGGATTTTAGCCGTTCCGAAATCAGCAATTTGCAAGTGCATATTTTCATCTAATAATATATTTTCCGGTTTTAAATCACGGTGAATTATTCCCTTGGCGTGCATTTTCTCTAAGGCCATCAATAATTCAGCCGCATAAAATTTAGCTACATTAAGCTCAAAAGAGCCAACTTGATTTATGTAAGACAGTAATTCGCCATTTTTTGCAAAGGACAAAACAAAATACAGCCTTTCTTCGTCTTGAAATGTGCAGTAAAGTTTCACAAAACCATGAGCTACATTGAACAACATATTCAAGGCATCTTTTTCGCGTTTAATGTACTCTCTTTTCTTTTTTCGGATGATGTGAAGTTTTTCACATACTTTAACTGTGAAAAAATAAATTGAACAGATTATTTTTTAATCTTGCAAAGGTCGCATTCAAGTTCAATGACTTAAAATAATTATACATATAGGTAGAAAACGTAAAGTAAGAAAACTAATTAGTAATACAATACGTACTTGCATATTCCTTTCCACTGTGTATATCCTTTGCAAGAAACACGGTGCTGTAACAGCCCTCGCCGATTAATTTGCCAAAAATATAGTCTTTAGCAGTTCGTTTGGTGGGTTTTTGAGCCTGGCTGGGCGCCGGGGAGGAGGCGGGCGCGGCACTCGCGGGCGCTGGCGTGGCCGGTGCGGGCGCAGGCGCTGCTTGCATCTTGATCGGCGTCTCCACTACGGTTTCGGCCGCAGCAATTGGGGCCCGTAACTCACTAGAGGCTCGACCGTTGATCTGAAATAATGAAAACACCCACTGAGTAAAGTAACATTAAGACTTATTCACGGAACTGTACGAGATCACGGACTCTGTCTAGTGGAACGTCGTGAGAGAAATGCGACGTCGTCGCGCTTCGAAAGCGTGCACTTGTTTATCGGCTAACAGCAGCGACGGCGGCGGCGGCGATGGCTACGTCATGCGCGGTGGGGGCCACGGGGCAACGAGCCGTCTGCAGTGCCGGCTTCTTTAAATTTAGGTGACCGCTAAATATAGGTAAACAATGCTAAGAACTAGGTGAATTAAAATTTGGAAAAAAAACATCGTATTTGTGATGTGTTTACCTGTTTACAACAGTTTGTCAATGGAACGTCAAAATAAACAATATTTTTATTGCAATCATGCAGGTTTTCACACTTTCGAGACCTCTTTGCAAATATACTTACGCGAATGTTATCTTCAAAAAAATAATCTGTTGCGTAATTAACTTTTACCGAATCTTTCAGAAAATTCTATTATTTTTAAGATTAGAGTAGGTAAAATATTTTACTTTCTGGAAGTACGGCTCTAGATAAGAAAATGTAAGCTTTTAGCATCGAGGATTTAAATAGTCAAAATATATCGGCTGCCACGTTCACTGGCCTCGTCTACAGTTCGATGATCCAATTTTTCGAGTTCGTAGCTTGAGTTTTTGTTCATTTTTTACGGGGCCGTCGTCGAACAAAAAATGACGCTTCCATTCAACGTGAGTGAAGACAGACAGAGATAGCTGCATTTGCAATTCTGTCTCTTTCTAACAACGCTGCAGAATACCGCGAGTTCGTGTTTAACGGTATATTAGCCAAAAACAAACTTAATGAAAAGTAAATGAAAGTAACTAGAATTTTACCGTTACTTTGCGGGAATATCCGTTCTTCAGTTTTCTCTGTACGTTCGAATTTTTTAGGTTAAGACATTCTTTTGGTATTTGCGAAACCGTCTCGACAGTACTTTCAGTGAAAGTTCTTGTGGATCTGTGTGGGGCATCATTTATGTCAAAGGCGGTAATTAACTAGTGGAGAATACCAATACTACGGTGCTGCGGGAGGTGATGAGTTACAAACTATAATTACCACTAGGTCACAGCTAATTACGTTTGTCAGTTTAGAGATAAACAGTCCCCGAAGCTAGATATGACGACGGAAATGCTAACAGCGGTCAGAATAATAATATGTACTTGGGTACCTATTAGAAAAACCTAAACCTAAAAACAGGCTCTAATAATTCGCGTTGCAGTTTTTGATAACAGATGGAAAGATTCAGTAAACACAATAAGATAAATACCAATTTTGTTTACGCTTATTTCGAAAACAACTTACGTGTATTGATGATAAAATCAAATTAAACGGGACATAATAATGGAATCTGCACTTCTGTAACTCTGTTGTATAGTTCGTTGACGTTTGGTTAGGAAGGAATGAGTCACTAACAATTAAGCTTGGTTGTAAGCGCCGCAAATGGGTCTCGCATTCCGCGGCTGGGGCGCTGGGACGGTGCGGCGGTGTAGACCACCGTCGCAACGGTACTTACACTCGCATTCCCACAGCAACGGATTCCACCGTCCACTAACACCTACTTCATAGCCGACCTAGATCCCCACCACCGAACCTTCCTTTACACATTGCAATGCCGTTTGCAACATACCTACACGACTTTATGTAAGTAATGTTTGAGATTTGTATGGATAAAATACTGCAGTTCTATTATAAGTAGGTATTCGTCATTTAAAATAGTAAGTTAGTTTCCTTGTAAAAATTAATAACTTGCTGATCTAGCATATGCAATAAAACTGCCTATCAAGTTCAGACGGATGTGGTGCATTTTATGTTTACTCCTCCTACAATCTACATCCGTTTTAGAGCGGACTAATGTTTAGTCAGCATACTGACAATTGTTTAACAGTTAACTATAACGGATAAGCTATTTTATATTAAAACTTTATTTACATTAAAGAAAAAGTGAAAGATGAATGAGAATTCCGAATGCGTGATCATGAATCACGAGGTGTAAACAACCTTTGTTGAGAACATTCAACAACAAGCGACATCCTTCATCGCGCTCAGAACGACCTATTCTATTAATATTATAAAATATGATTCTGCCTATTTACGTTTAAAAACTTACAAACATGTTTTGTACATTATTGTAGAAGGTAATATAGTTAGTAACTAAATAGGTAAGTATACCTACTTATGTATTGCTGAACGCAATCGTTTTGATGTCGTTCACTTATTTAGTACCAGTATGCGCTAGTTTAGTTTAATTTGTTTACTTTCCAGTGAAATCAGTGTTTTTCCACAAGGCACAATGGCACAAGCCCTACAAAAATTATCGGGAAAGATAAAGAATGTGGGCGTAAATAACCTCCTCCGCAGAGTATTACGCCTGATTACGCCACAACATCACTGGTGACGTATGAGCAAACATTCTCGTAGTGATGGCGTTGGCGTGTCAATTTTATCTAGATAACAGTATTTGGGTAAAGGGCGAAGTGTACCTAACATAACAAAATATCTTGGAAACTTATTTTTTTTTAATGCTATTCGTGACTATTGTTATTTTATTAAGCCGGCAGGTAGATGCGCAGTTATTATTATCAGGCAATCTTATTTTTGTGTTGTAAACTTATTGTCTAACATAAACCCAAAAGTTGTCATCATTACAAATTAGACACTTTCTGAAGCAAATATTTTTCCCAATACCCGCGTGAGCACATCACTAGCGCAATATTGTAAACTTCGTGCAAATCATACATATTGCGCGGCAACGTACTGAACAATCTGCGTGTAAGGATACGTTGTGTTTACGATCGTTGTATGATTGCAGCCGTAGCGGTCTGCTGAATGCGGAGATCGTGAGGAGTTCGCAGTGGTAAACAAGCTGGTCACGCCAGCGACGCGTGAACAAACAAGTGCTGTAGCCGCGCCCGCCGACGGCGACGATGTTTGTTTGTATCACACAGTCACACTCGCGGCTAGCCGTAGTGAACGGAGCACCGAGCCATCCAATGACATACAGAAAAACAGGGCGAAAGCATGCAATCACCTCTTTGCACAGCGAAAGTTTACAAACGTAAAACATTGCCACGTCTCGTCTGTCTACTCGTGACGAAATACTTTTTCAATTATATTGTAATGCCAGTATTAAAAATGCGGTTAAATTACTAATTTGATAAATAAACAATTTATGCCTCAGTATAATACTTTCATCAAAATAAGTAGTTATTTATTACATAACTTATTAATCTCGACTGATTAATAAGTTTTTAATTTAATTTTATAATAATTTCGAAAACAACTTTCACATTATGTAGGTAAGTAAGTACCTACTTACATTACAACAAAATAGTTTCCATTTCCCTTTATTCCAAACTTTAGTCAATCGGTATTGAACATTATTTTATAAACAGACCAACATGGGGGTACACATAAACACGGGCTGCAGACAGTCATTGACCTTACCTTAGATTTGGGCGAGGGCTGTTTCCCGCGCTTCGTGGAGCTAACGCCGAGTAACCGCAAAATCCTGTTAGCTGCTTCGAGAAGAGTTGCACTACCCCTCGATCCTCTTTTAACTCTGTTGGTCAATCCGCTCATTTCGACTTGTCTCACACTTTAGTTTTCTACCGTTTTGTTATTGTTTGAAACGGTCAAAAACACGATCACAGTTCATGAAGGTTGTTTATTGTTCTTTAGCAAGAAGTAGTCACAAATAGAGTTCAAACAAAATTTAAACACAAGTAAATTTAAGAGATATGCAATCAAGATAAATAAATAACAACGATAATTTTCCTATGTTATTAGCGCGCGTACGTCCGTTCTGTGAAACGGCGCGTTGCGGACTGACAACTAATACTGGAATGCAACGAAGCGACCTGACGGGAGCAGAGCATTGACTACGTCTCCCTCTCGCTAGACAGAATAATCGCAACGGTGGAGGGAGGTACGGCGCGGCGGCGCGCGCGGCTTGGTGTACCTACTTGTGAGACCCCATCCATTCCCCATTCGCAACCCACTCTACCCCTCCGAGCTCAATCTATGTGTGGATTCCACACAAAGATTAAGCTCGGATGTGGAAGGAAGGACGAAGCGTAGCATGTCACCCTCACTCGCCTCCTACACTCGAATACCTACGTAGGTACTGAACTACTGACCCTTCAAAAATTCTACTCTTGAAGACAAGTTTCGAAGCTATTTAAGAAATCATACTTCTTAGCAAATTACATTTTGTAAAAATAAGGAAATTAAAGTTCTGATAAAATAATTTAAGAAATCCTAATTGTTTAGTGCCGTCGGAATAATAATTATTGTTTTATTCATGAAAGACGATTCCAAAAACAAAGAAAAATTTAATTCTTCAAACAAACGAGTGACGCACCGTACCGCACGTGACTTTTTTTCTAAAGATCTAAGTAGGGCGGGCGGGGAGGTTCGAACGAACCAAGATTGTTCGAGTCGCCTCGGAAAAGTTCTCGGGGTGTAAGTCGAAAGCGGGAAGTGGGAATAAATCAATAGAATCAAACAGAATGCAGCATCGTATAAAGTAGCATCAGATGCATCGTGCACAATCTGCGTCCATGTGCCTTTTTTCCATAGTAGGTGGTACCAAATACATAGTTGTCCATTACCTACATCGTCTAGCAAAATTGTATGTAGTAAGATTAAATGAAGAGCTTATTCTAGAATTTACATTTGTAAAAAGAACTCGTAAGTTTCGCTAAGACTCTCGAGTTTTTTTTTCTTGAAAACTTTAAAACGGTGTGCCGTGTAATGTAATACCATGACACTAAGTAGGTACTACATAGGTTAGCGCCGCCACCGTCTCACTTAATTTTAATGACAAGTAATAAACTGTACAGTGTACACCAGCAGGTATATTAAAAAACACAAATGGTAAGTTTTTATGAATAAGGGAGAATAATTATAATGTGCCGTTTCAATGACCAACCGTTATACTGTGATTTGTTTAATCATCATTGCGTATTGTTATTTATGTTTTTTAAATATTGCTATATTATCGAGTAGGTATAACTTTATTCTGCCTGGAAAACTGACAAGCCATCACGCTATCCTTTTGCGAACAGATGAAGTACTAACACTAGGTACCTAGGTACTATTAATGTAGGCTAACTAACTACGGTGCGGTACGCTATCATTACGGTGACATACTATTTGACTACGTGAAATTGTTTTTGGTGGGCCTTCTCGTATATGATTTAAATTAAAAAACAAAACACAATGTATTCATGTGGGTTGAGTGAGCCGCAGCAGCTGTTGGCAGCACGTGTCCCAAGCTCGTGCTGTCGGGCACATATGTGCATTTTGATAACCATCCTTGCATTCATGTAATATACACCTTTAACAATATGTTACAACTTGCTCATATTATGCTTCAGCCTTACAATAGCTATAGGTAGTAGGTAGCTAGGTCCATTTCCGGCTTTACTTATTTGAGCTTAAATTCAGTTCAATATTTCCCGAACTTTATGATGACATAATAAAATGATGATACTGAAGACATGAACCTTAATCAAGTTATTATACGAATTATGTATTAACTAGAATAACTATTTCTTAATTAAAAACAATTAGCACTTTTAGCTTTTAATTTTTAATTAAGTAAGTTGTTTACATCCAATTCGGCTTTTAGAAGATAACGTGTGGAGTGCAGAAAAAAATACTGACGTTGTACATTCGTATATTTAAAGTATATGTGTACCTACCTACGTACAACGTAAATGTAAATAAAAATGACAAGTGTTATTGTGTTAAAGCAGGTGTTCTCAATAAACAAGTCTGTCGAGTGTCGACGCGATGTAAACGTATAATTTAAAGTTTACTTAATTTTCGAACTTATTCACTGTACGATTCAAGTCAAATGGATGTAAAGCATCGCCAGGTGGATCAAAGTGCTCATGTTTTTTTTTTTCTGGGTAGCTTTGCAATCTGTCGCAGTTGCAACCCCTGCCGAGGTATCGACGAAGCTACGTTTCAAAACAAAATAAAAGCTGCATCGAACATTGAACCCACCACCTGGCACCACTTTTTATATATGATACGGTATCCATAGGGGGGCAGAAAAACAACAGTTAGGTGCCTATTGGCTTCTCTACATTAGAAATATTAGTTTTACTTGCAGTGTAATATTTTCGGCATTGGAATCTGACCTTCATTACCTTCCGATTACCGTATTGCATACTAGAGGTGTCGTAACCTCTAGAATGCAATAAGGTAATCGGAAGGTAATGAAGGTATTAATAAACAGATTCCGATGCCGAAAATATTTTTTAATTTAATAAACAATGTCTTTTTATTTACCTATATAATTATTATTATCAGCAGGTATAATAATTACTCACAGGTGACCGTGATGATGCTCAAGATTTATTTTATTATGTAAGTATGGCGCTCAAGTAAAATAACAAACTGTTATCCGTACAACTGTAATGATTACTAATGATAAAAGAGGGACACCTACGTTTCACTCAGTTCACACCTCTAGCTATTTCGGCGTAGCTGTATCGATATCACACCGATAACGATCGATAACGTGCGCGATATCCTGCGCAGATAAGGTTTATCATCCGAATAATAAATAATTACAAAACAAAGCATTTGATTGTCAACAAAATATTTGAATTGGCATTTTGTGCACGGGGATGACCAATACAACTAAGTATTCCTTTACTTTACGATTATGACCGTGTGTTTCTTTCCTATATACACCGTCTTCATTTCTACTCTTGCTTGTTCCATTTTCAAAAACCTAATTGCGTAACACACGATCAATCACAATCTGAATCATTTTGAAGGATATTGAATTGCTTCATTATGTTCGAAACTGCTCAACAACGTAAATAACGCAATTCAATTGAACTGTCAAAATGAAAGACATTGCTACTGTGTGTTAAGTACGCAATTACCCAGCCCGCAGGGCAATTTGCTAAATAAAATAGCTTCTCAATCAATCTTGCAATTCCCTTTGAAAATCTGCATTACTTAGGTAAAAATCACTTTCAATTCTCCTTTAACTTAACCCATACCCGCCATACTTCCATGGCAATATCTTCTCTATTATTGAAAACACGTGCAAGCATGACAAGGTCGCACAGTCGTACTACACTGTTGCACTGCACGTTATTTAACTATTTCAATAAGTAATAATATGTAATTTATATGTATTGTATGCAACTGTACCACGTACTACGTGTAACTGCATGTCATTGCACTCTAATAAAATCCTGAATCTTACACATGTAAGCGTGATGTATGTTAGTACCTACCGTGTTGCTATTTATGAGGTAGTGTAAAATCTTATGATTGCAACAATGTCCTTACACACTTCCGCGTGTACAAGTTGGGAACCTAAATAATAATAATCTATTACTTATATATATAAATGTATTACAATACAAATAAATAAAAGTGAAATGTAGGTCGTTGGTCAACGCATCATTTGCGAACGGCTGGACCGATTTGGCATTTTTTAATTTATTTTAAAGTATTCGTAATATAATAAGTCTGACAACTAGTCTTACCAATGGGTATCGCATTATCCAGTTACTGGGTTGTGGAGGTCAGATAAGCAGTCGCTCCGTGTAAAATACTGGTATTCAGCTGCATCCGGTTAGACTGGAAGCCGACCCCAACATAGTTAGGAAAAGGCAGGCAGATTGATTGTAATATAATAAGAAGTCCGAATTCGATATTTGTGGAAAGAAAAATTGAAAACGTTTCCCGGAATATTAACAAATTCAGGAAAACTGATTATTAGTCCTTTTTTCTATGTGATTTTTGTATGAATTAGGTTTTGAAAATTGGACTAGACAATGTCTGTCGGGTCGGCTTTAAAGAAAAATAAGGGTTACAGAATACATCATACACCTACAGTTAAAACATATTAGTTTTCTAAGAATTTGACAAAAATGAGCAATTTCCGGACTTCCTGCACTAAGCTAGACCTGTGCCACAGGAAGCTTGATTATCCCATGAAATTACAATTCAGGATTCAATTAAACTAAAATAAAATAAGTAAGGATAAGTAATTTTATTTGGGTTATTTATATAATAAAGGAACTTAGACAAAATAGGTCTACTTAGAACTTTCAATGCTTATTTTGATTTAAAAATTACCTTATTAGATAAAGCGGTGACTATTTAATCTATTAATACTGTTTTCAACACACTTGCTCGTAAAGTGGCTCTTATTGAACCGGTTTTAGGTTCATAATGCAGTGTAATATGGAAGCGTGCTTTTTACTTTATATTACCGCACTAGTGCGGTAATGTGCGCCACAGATTACTATTTACTAGTCGGAGTAATGACATGGCAGTATGTAATTAGTAAGTACTATCATGGCAGTATGGAATTTGTATCCAATAGAAATTGTTTTTGGTGAAGCTTTTTACCAAAGACAAGCGCTCAAAAGCAAGTTTTTACAAAAAAAAAAAGAACAATAAGAAAAGAAAAATCCCTTGCATGCCCATGGGATTTTTTAATCGCAAGTAAGCGTCTGTGGGTTACTATACATTGAATTAGTATGAACTATCCTACTAATAAATGAGCATTCTCTATTTACACCCGAGCAGAGACTTGCGCTTTTTTCCGGTAAGACCGCGGTTGGCACGTGCGCAGGCCACTTGACCCGCCCCGACGAACCGCGCTGGCATGCCCGTGTGCCACCGCGTTCGCGCGGAATGAATCTCTGTCATTCTGTACTATTAAATAAGGGTTTATAAATCGTCTGTGGCTATTTCAGTCTATGTTGTTCACTACCCTAACCCCATTTGCGTATTATGTATTATTATCATTATTATATTTTTATATAGGCTGTTCAGGGGTATTATCAGTGCCTTTATTTACACCCGCGCGCTCATCGCTAGCGGAAAAAACAAAACCAGCCGCCATTTTCCATAAATATTCGTTAACTTTTTTGTTGTGTGGTTAAAAACATTAATAAAAATTTCGATTTCACGGAGGGGAGAAGAGCGTAAATACTAATAAATAGATTTGACTCCGCCATGGTATGTTTAGTAACAGTTTTTTTTTTTTTTTTTTTTTTCTCATTCAAATCTTTTTTTTTTTGTATAGGCTAGGCTGTCTATCGGTTTTGCCAGTGCCCTTAATTACATCTATGGAAAAACAACACCAGCGCGCCATTTTCCATAAATATTTACTATCGTTTTCGTTGTGTGGTTAATTATTATCATACAATACAAAATTTAAAGTATTATCACCAACCGACATAGAAGTTTTTAAAAGAAACTCCGGATAGTTAGTACCTGGCAACAAAGGTCAGTTAATCTTTATAAATCTATCATCTCTATAGTTACGTTATTGTAGCATAAGTTCTTACAACAAGTCTGTTTTTTTCTCGCAAGTGTGTTGAAAAACATCGTATGAAACGCGTGTGCATTGATTATTACACTCGTATCACAATGTACCTACTATTATAACACGTGAACGTGGAGAACTGAATATAATCATAATTTGTTAATTATTTACAGGATACTTATGAAACTTCACATAAATTGGAAGGCAGTTACAAGCTACAAAATAACGTTTAAAGTAAGCCTTTAGAGCTCTTATTCAGAGTGTTAGCACTCATTGAAGGGTTTTTATATTTAATTAAATAACCTTTAAACGGTGCATTATTTTGCTATTGCACAACTAATTAAAAGCAATTCCTAAGAAGTCATGTACAAAATATAATAAGAATCTGCTTAACCGTCTCAGAGATCCAGAAAAACGACAAACGTTACTCCAGCAGGATCTCGAATAACTTCGCAGCCGATGAAAGAAGAAATACAAAATAAGGTGTATGTGTAACGTTTACCTAGTCAAGACAACTAATTATATAGCTAATATTTATTTCAACATTCCCATTAAAATTAAAATGTCTGGCTGCGGTAACGTTGCCCCAGCAGGAAATGTTTTTGTGAAATAATAAAAAAAACTATAATTGCAACAAATTTAAAAATGTGCGCAACAATTACAGAAAATGTATATTTTTGTCATTTTGCTAGGGTAACACACACTATGATATGGCAGTATCAGTACGAACTTATGAAGGCGCCTAGCGAAGGTTATCGACGTTCCGAAATGTCGTGATTGCGGCCTTGAGTAGTCCTTTGACCCTCCATTGGAAGTAATATCCGTCGCTCTCGAACCACCTGCTCGAGTGCCCCTCGCATATTAAATATTTAAATTTAAATCTTCAACGGTCGTATGGCATAATACACAATTATGTAAACATAACACAAGACCAAACTTTAAACACTTTTC
This sequence comes from Lithophane leautieri, assembly GCA_949152455.1. Classification (NCBI taxonomy): domain Eukaryota; kingdom Metazoa; phylum Arthropoda; class Insecta; order Lepidoptera; family Noctuidae; genus Lithophane; species Lithophane leautieri. The sequence continues at coordinate 9,236,698 of OX424472.1, read as the reverse complement.
GCGTATGTAGAAGAAACAGGCTGTCGGTAATTTTTCACATAAATATCTCATGCTTAACTTACTAGATTAGTATGAATTTTATGCTTTTCATATAAACCGAATACTTAGTATGAATTGTACTCGTAAGCTACTAATGAATTAGATTATTCATACATGGGGCACTCAGAAAGTTTTGAGATACTAGAAAAAAAAAATACTACAGGTTATAATTTTGTTATTATATTCTGACAAAGAACTCTCCATTGACGTCTATACAAAGTTTCATAAGTCTAAACCAATTTTCATAACACATTTTCCAGTCCACATCAGACACCTCTTCAATCCCCTTCTCAAATGCAGCCAGTGCTTTTTATGGTGATAAATCTCTTCATAATTATGTAATTCTTCTATTCTTTTGAATAATTTTTTTCATGGCCAGCACGTTATCATAAGTAACTGCCGTCATCGGGCGGCGAGTTCTTTCTTCGACCGCCAAAGTTACTCGACCACGGAAAACAGTCGCTTTAGAAGGGCTTTTGTCTATTAACGCCATTTCAAGTCTTTCAAACGATTCTTTTGGTTTTAGTCAACATTTGAAATCGCACGAAATCATTGCACGAAAATATTCTCGTTGCAAATCCATTTTTCAGTGAGATAGAGTACCTATTTTGATTTTTCTCGTAAAAAAATGTGGAGGGAATTTAGAATTTGGAATGTTGTGTATTTTTGTAATAAATAGTCATAGTTTTAATTGACATCAAAACCAGCTAGTGTCCCATAGACAAAAACTGTTAGTCGCAAAACTTGCTGAGTAACCTGTCGTATAAATCGAATACTTATAAGTACTTAACTAAGAACAGCTAAGTTTGAAGTTGAACCTTTGAACAGAAAGCCAATTCTCATACTTAATCAGTTAATTACTTATTAGGCATGTTGAGATCAATTAACTTAGTGCATGTGTAGAATGTGTAGTAAATTTACTTAGGTAAGTATAATGACTTACTTATTATCATTTGAACTAAAACGACTAGGTATATAATCCAATCCAATCACTTGCGTAGTTTGCGTCGCTTCACAGTTTCACAGAATTTTAATTAATTATTTTCGCGATACACGCGTGTTAAGTTCGATGACCGACGAATTAATTCAAGGGCCTTAACCGTAGCTTTTATTTTCCTGATAACCTTCGAATTGCGGCCCCGCGGGTGAACTGAACTGAACTCGCAATACCTATAGGTACGTAGGTAGTTACTACTCTTTATTTTTATCTAGCCACTGACTAATGCAGTACATTAAACATATTAACGTTATAAACATAGGCTATCCCCTGTACAAACATGTATTGATTAGATTATATTTTTGAAGATTTTGTCATTCATATAGCAAATACATAGATATCCGTCCATATTTTATTTTCGCAAAAGAGAATAATTAAGAATAGCAGGAATTAGGTTAATTAATATGTAAGCATTTGGACGAGTTTAGCATTTACATGAAACTTAAATTAATAAAGGTATAAGTTGGTAATTTATTAATAGAGTTGTTCAACACAAACAAGTGTATTGACATAAAAATAATTTGTTGTTATTGCAGTACCTATGTATTTGTTTTTTTGGAACACGCCGCCGATAAAGTTGTGTAATCTGATGCTCGACTTCTAATGTGAAGCTTCCTTTACTATTAAAAGGCTTCTTTCCTGTTAAAGCATCATTAAAACTTTAATTAACTATGGTAAGTATAATATATTGACAATTTGACATGCATCTGAATGCATGATTATATTTTTACTGCAATATTTGAATCTAATAATGATGTGACACTGAAGATAGTGTTGAGGGCATAAATGCGATTAATGTCGATGAATGAATTCCTTATAATACTGCATTAATGACGGCGTGGTCATCGGCGTGGCATGCAGTAAGTCCCCGTCTCACCCGCGGACAATATCGATAAAATAATGGACAGAGCATGTGTTGTCTCATCGAAAAACAATTAACGCGCAACAAACAATTTAGTTGCGGTCACAGATAGTAGAGCGGGTCAAAGTACAAGAATTTGTGCCGAGATAACATTATGTTTATCATTATGCACTTCCAAAACACATGAACATGTTTATTTGTGCAATAGCCTGGTTAAAAATAGAACTGTTGTTTATCATAGCTGTTAATTATTATTATTTTAAATGTAATTTTTCAGGTTAAAAGCAGCAGGTTGTTATTAGTTTTTACTTTTTGCTAATCAGAGTGCCTCCTTTTAGTTTTAGGGATGGCGAAAATATCTGTTTTTTTACGTACTTCATGCATGAACTCATGAAACCACTGCTTAGGTACTTGTATGTAAAGTAATAAAGTATGTTAAGTATATTTTTATCATCAATAATGAAGTCTTGTGAAGTGACGGACTTAATGGTTAAATAAATAAGTATGCCATTTTACACCTAAAAGTATATTATCACATACAATATAAATAATATCTTCTTTTTCTACGATTAAAAGGTTATCAAATCACGAAAACCTTGTATTTTTGTAAACACTTTTTTTTGTACTGTAAACAATGTAAAGTCTAAATAAGTTAAATTAATGAAACATTACTAGGATAAATTACTATTTAAATTATTTTTTGTAGTCGAGACAGTAGACATTCATCTACTTACTCTCTGTTTTAAATTCTATGAGTACCTAAAGAAGACTCCCATAAAAATATACACTGAAACCTTAAGGAAACTATTAAGTTTAGTCTCCGTGCAGTATTTTATTAATAGGTATGATTCATTTCTGCTCATCTTTTTCCTTATGATCAAAAGATGTTGGCAAGCAATAGATATCATATCGCAATGTGGCTTTATGTATAAAAAAAAACAATAATCTGGGAAAAGACAATTTTATTGTAATTTTTACACAGAATGAAAAAAAATAAGATTTTGGTAACAATAACAGGTATACTCAGGTCCAGAGCTAACAAACTTACTTATGTGATTGTATACTAAACTTACTAAATAAGACAAATTAAATACAATGCATCATTTTAGCCATAAACATCTAAGTACTTTAAATACGTACAGAATATTAACATAACTTGGTCCTTTGCGTAGGATAAACTAAAAATAAATCTAGTCAGAGCACTGGTATTTTAGTCCGAGTTAAAAATAAGTAAGCCTTATAAACTGGCAAGACTATGTAAAGTGCAAGGCAAAAAAGCGTGTTAAAAGTTGCCTCGCCAGCGCAGCGTCCAGTTGGCAGGCACCACACACATGTAATTGATCAGGGTTGACCAGTTTGCAATGTTAATAACATTATTTATGATTCATCCTCTAAAATATCTCTAAGTTAATTCTCATTTTAAAATAAGATAAAATCGCTACTTAATTTTCTCTGTGAAAAAGAAATCACTTTTTGTTTAATAATAGACCCATTTATCCAATACGCACCCTAAGTTACAGTAGAGATGAACAGCCCTATACGAACGGAATGCCTTCCACTCACAATTCCACATACTTTAATCACTTCTCGCGCGTCTAGACATCGACCTCTAGTTCCAAGTTCTTGCTACGGCCAAATTAACTCTTAGGGCTACCTCTTAAGATCCCTATTACGTCGAGAGTAGCCCAACGATAACGATTAATAAAAACGGGCTCGCTGTCCTCGGAAAGTGCATTGATCTCAGGCGCGTCCTTCTGTGGCACAAAAATTGCTGCACGTGAAGTGAGCGTCTCGTTTGTGTATAAACATAAGAAATAAGTGCGAGCAGGACGCAGTAAACGTAGTAGGCAGGATGCGCGTGGTGAGCAGCGGGCAATACACCCAAGCGAGCGCAATGAACGGCAGCCATTAATGTGGAAGTACCACGCCGCATTTTGGCGCCAATACATCCGTTTTTAAGGAAATAACGTTCTTATTAGATTGACTACCTATTTATCTTGTAACCTTAGCCTGGATTCTGTCATCTAATTCATAATCATAAGGCACTTTTTGAGGAAATACATAGTATACCCAATAAGGTGCAATAGTAGATAGGTAGTTACTTCCACTGGAAAGTTACGTTGAAAACTGCCGCATGATTGTTTTTTTGTAAGTAGTAGGTATAAATAAATAAACAAAAACCTGGTAAAAATATGATAATATTTATACACTTATTAACTCGTGATAGCCAGCATAGAACAGGAACCACTGATTTCGCGCCAAAAGCGTGTGCACCAAGATGGCGGCCACCACGTGCGCAACAAATACAAACAGGCCACGGTTGCTTACTACGATTTGTTTTTCTTCATATTTCAGTATGTTTTAATATTTTGTAAGCACTATTTTCAAGTCCTCATTGTATTTTCTACTAATTTTACTAGTTTCCAAAGGAATACTTAATAAAAAATCCGGGTACCTATAAAGTAAGTAGGTATAAAAAAAACCGCCAAGTGCGAGTCGGCCTCGCGCACGAAGGGTTCCGTAACATTATTTTTAAAAACGGCAAAAAAAATCACGTTTGTTGTATGGGAGCCCCCTTAAATATTTATTTAATTCTGTTTTTTAGTATTTGTTGTTATAGCGGCAACAGAAATGCATCATCTGTGAAAATTTCAACTGTCTAACTATCACGGTTCATGAGATTCAGCCTGGTGACCGACGTCGGACGGACAGCGGAGCCATAGTAATAGGGTCCCGTTTTACCCTTGGCGTACGGAACCCTAAAAATGAAAATAATTTGATAATAAAAATTATGGAGAATTTTAAAGTTAAAAATAGCCGACTTCGGTTCTTAAATAGAAGCTGTTGACCGTTTTCGCAATGTCATTGTCATTGGATAACAATTCATTCAAAATAAATCACAATAGGTGCATAGATAGGAACCCAGTTTTTTTTTTCAAACCTTTTTAGAACCTTCTTGGAAAAGTATGGCGACTTGAAAAAACAACAAGAGTAGAGGCGGCGCGCAGCCCGGCGCGGCGCGGCATCGTAATAATGTGCAGTTTTGCGTTAGAATGTGTGGGTGCAAATTCCACGAAGGATGAGATGCCTGCCGATACATTCAACTTTACTCAACCGGCTAGCCTGCCGCTGACCGTTGCGATTTAAATTGCAAGAAAACAATCTTCACTATGTACTTAGTTATGGTTAAATATTTTTACCGAATAACAACACGAAAATGGTATTTCCAAAGAATATTATTTTAGCAAATAAGTATATAACCTCAAAATTGGTGAATACAGACAAGCACTCAAGCGAAAAAATCAACGATCCGAACTGTCTGGCCGTTGAACCCAGAAGCAAATGTTAAAAAAAGCTGGTATAATACATCGAATGAAAATGTCTTGATCTTTAACGGATTTTCATTTTCGGGAAAAAGTTGGCTTGAAAAGTTTTAATAATGGGGATAAGTTTATAATATTTGGAAGGACGAATTCTGAGAACCCTCGGGGTTCTCAGAATTCTATCTTGACAACTTTAAGGAAAATCACGATTTGGTTTGTCTCTTCCCGATCAAAAACGATAAAGTTGTGATGACGATTTGAAAGTAGATTTCTACACAGCCTGCAGAGATTTACTAATTAATTATGCAATACCTATAATTATTAGCATAGTTTCAATAGGTACTAACAAGTAAAGTATCCAAGCAAATACACAGCAGCACCTATAGCAATAAGTCATTCATTACTAACCTGAAAACGAAATTAGGTACTTATTCATTAATATTTATTTTATTTTAAAAACTAAACAAATTTATTCTGTGATTAATAAATTTGTACATCTTACTGTACTTTACGATACGCGTCTCCAACTAAATAACATTTCACTGTAACGTTAATCTGTGATATGCTTTGTGACCCAGGTGAGAAAATAGTACGAGTTCGTTCTCACGTGGACTGTCAAATATCACAAATTAAACTACCACAACCTTGAAACAAAGAAAAACCTTTGTTTACTGCGCATAATTTTTGGAGGTCCATGACCCACTGGGTTCAAAGCTTGTACTTCAAAAATTCGCTACGCATTGGATATTGTTACGCAACGAATTTATTTATTTTACGATTAAAAATAGCGAAATAAATAAATTTACCTACTTATTCAATTCATGATGATTTTTTATTCGTAGGTACCTCACACAAATAAATTCACTATTTCACCATATTATATCATCAGCTGGTGACCAATCAGCTTTATTTAATTTTTGGTTGGGCAAAGATTATCCTAATATAAGTAATAAACAATATAATCACCGTTTCGCAAGTAACTTCTTTTTGTTTTTGGGCAATATCATAAGACAATGCATGTCTTTCAAGTTTCAACAATACGACATGCATCTCTTAATAATAAGAATCGTCTTTCGTTCGCTATCTAAGGCCGCTATCCCACTGGCGTTTTACGAGTATTTGCGCTTCTTCAACGACTGTGCAGCGCCAACGTTGCGCAGACGCGACGTTTACGTCGCGAGTTTCTAGTGGCAAGCGTTACATCCGCTGAACGAAACGTTAACGTCGCACACATGCACCCGTTGCCAAAAAACGCAAGAAACTAGCGACGTTAGCGCAACGTTGGCGCTTTACCACTAGAAACTCGCGAAGTTAACATCGCGTCTGCGCAGTGCCAACGTTGCGCAGACGCGACATTAACTTCGCGAGTTTGAGAAGCGCCAACGCTCGTAAAACGCCAGTGGGATAGCGGCCTAAGTGTGGCGGTTCTACTAAGCTGTGAATTTATAAGAATAAAAATCAGCACAATAATGACTACACTGATCATTATTTATTGTCCGCTAGGACAGGCCGGGATGAATCAACTGGAGGGAATGCAAACAGGTCTGCATGGGTTGTTGGTCGCAAGTCGCGAAGCCGACTAAAGCCACGCATGTTGGCGCACCTTGGACACAGTCGCTCGCCGAAGTTGCACGACGTTGCCATCCGTTGCATCGTTTGCGACACGAAGTTGCATTCCACGCATACCATTCCCGCCACTACATTAGTCCACTTACATTAGCTGGTAAAAGCAATTCTAAAAGCTTTTCATGTGAACATTTTTTGAAAGATTATTTATTTTGGAGAAGCGCATTTATTTTTTAGACTAAGTACAGTTTTCCGAAAAAAATTATGATAGAAATATTGTATCTATACTTAGTAATAGTTGTATGCTCAAATAATTTTTTTCTTAGCACGCACTTTGTAGCCGTTCAGTAAGATTGAAAGAACAAAGGAGTGATTCAAATTTCCGGGTTTGTTTGTGTGGCTCTTTGTTTATCTTGTGGAATGGCTGTCGAAACTTTCATTGATAGATCCGTATGAGGCTAATCCTTCAGTTATTGAAATGTTGATTTTAGATCTTTTACCGGCAAGAACCATAGAGACACAAAAAAGACACTGGCGAAAGCCGAAATATCTGGCAAAAACCGAAATTAGTAGGGAGAAAAGTTTAAACATTTTTGATAAAAAAAAAATGTGTTTGTTTCAGAAAAACTACGTGTTCTTTTAAACCGACGAAAAAAATAGGAGGAGGTTCTCAAGTCGAAACGTATTTTTTTTATTTTTTATTGTAACCACGAGTCATTACCAAATCTGTACAAATCGTTTTTCTACTTTTTGGTGTCTTCATCAAGGAAGTCTAGGGCATTATAACTGCAGAATATGTCTTGCCATTGTTTCTTCAAAGGCACACTTAGTAAGTAGGTACCTAGCGCGTCGGTATTGCGAGGCGTGGGTGGTCTGCGCGTGAGTCACCGGGCGGAGGCAGCGCCGCCGCCGCCGGCGCAAGCTCGCGGATCCTATTGTCCGCGCCCATTCACGAACTAACAGCATGTCCCTGCAGTGTTGCAAACATGGTGTTCTATTTAATGAGATATAATTTGGTTTGAAGTTTCTAGCTAGAGAATACAATTTTTTACATTTGCAGGCACCTCATGCATGGATCACTTTGCTAACATAGGCGATAAACTATAAAAATCAACAAGTTTTCAGATTAATTAACCTAATACCTCAATGGATTATATCTACTTTTATTTTATTAAGATCTTTTTTGTTTTACTTTTTAATTGGGTAAGATTTTCCTTTTAATTTGACCTTCACATTTTCTCAAGTTCTCCCTACACTTTCAAAGTTAGGGTTGGTGACCCTGCTTTCTGGCCTTCGTGTTACAGTCCACATGAACATATTAAGCAACGGACGCCACGACCAGTCGTACTTACATGGTTACGGAACGGTTTACAGCAACAATTAAGCCTCATTCATTCCCAACACAGATTTAAAAGATAAGGCATGTGAATTGTGAATGTGTCTCCATACTAGGAAACTGCTTGGAGCTACATCTTAGGTATAGCTATTCAATTTACATGTAATTGTACTGAGTTGAGTAGGTAGGTATAGGTACTACAGAGTACAGACAGATGAGTCATCTGGGCTTTATGATAAGGACTCATCTAACGGTCGGTCGAATACAGACGGCATAAAAATAGAATAATCTTGTCTATGACGTCGACCCTCTTTGTGCTTAGTTCTTTTGTCATGGGGTAATTATACAATCAAGAATGGAATATCGGTTGCTTTCAATTTTAGGGAAAAGGTTCGGAAATAAAAAAAAAAAAAAAAACAACCATTCTGTGCTTCAGAGGTAACAGAACGTTATTTGCTGCTCTATGTAATAATTTTAAGAACAGTTTGTTTACGTAAGGTCAAACTTTAGACCACTGTTTTACCTTATGTCTCAGACCAAATAAAAAACCAAGACAGAACAATACAGTGAAGCATGACAAAACTACACCTCCGCTCTGTGCACACAAGCTTACCCGCACACATTTACAACCATTTACAATCAAACTACACCAAACTAAGTGCACACACGTTTACGAAACCGGCCTCACGTCACTGTTGACAGCGCTCTGTCTTGGTTTTTTATTTGGTCTGTGCCTTATGTAAACAAATTGTGACAGACACAGGCATTAAATCGAGTAAGTACAGCTATAATAACATGTACTATATTAAGTGTGCGCATTTATAAGTGTAGCGTCGTCGTAGGGAGCGTAGCGTGGCGTTGTTCGGTCGGAGCGTACATTCACCCAGTCGTCTGGGTCATAGCCGCGACTCGGCGCCCTTACCCAGCCAACCCTCTGGATGGCGGCTCGCTAAATACTTTAATGTCGTCCTTCCCCTGCCGATGCCGCGGCGTCCCAGACGAGAGCACGAGACGAGAGAACGACCGCCGACATTGTACAGTCTCGAGCATATACTAAACACTCACGCAAGATTCAAGAGCGATTTTCTTCTAGAGTTTTGATAGATATTTTATGGTGTTACGAACATACAGTATTATCGAAACCATACTATTATGAAATAGGTCTTATGTCTAAGTGGCAAATTTTATTTTACGAGAAAAACGGTTTTAAATTTTGGAGTAATTCGTCAACTCGTCCTACATGCCTACAGCCCATTTAGGACGACTTGCAGAAAATCAAAAGAACGTCCTAAATGGGCCGCAGGTATGTAGGGCGAGTTGACGAATTACTTGAATTTTGCGTAACTGTGAGGTATTTATTTATCATAGATATAAGAAATAAGTACTTTTTTATGGTATGGTATTTATGTTGGTGACAGTACAGTGTACGTACTACTACAGTAGGACTACGCATATACCACGCATGTGCGTGTAAAGGGCTAAAGGCAGTTGAACTACGGGAGGGCTTGAACTTTTATTCGTGCCCTTTTTTTTTGGCTCTGGTCAAAGGTTTCGAAAATATTTTATCCAAGTTATGGAATAGTGCACTTTAGGTCATCAAAAAGGAATAAGTAATTATAATAATGTTGGTGGCCTTGGTAGGTAGTGGGTACGATTATTCTGATAAAACCATTGGTGCCACTTGATAGAAATAAGGACAATTTCGAATTAAACCAAAACCACTCCTTGTTATTTTTCCTCTTGAACCGAAAACATTTTTTGTTTATGGTCAAGTAATTTAAAATGAGGGATTTTTTCCTTGTTGATGCATCCGATTGTTGACTGAGAAACATTCATAACATTTGGTCATTCGAACGTCTAAGTTATTTATTATGCTTTGATTCACTTATGGTTGGAAGAGAATAAAAAAGTTTAAGAATGACAAGTAGAAACATCATGTTTCTGTACTTATTAATAATAAGGTTTATGGATATTACTGTATTTCTTTTACAATATTATATTTGTCGGATCCGGTCAATAGTACGGACACGAAACGAATCGCAGGCGCGCTAATGGCGCCACTACCCAAACCAAAAGCGCGCTTCTACAGAGTCGTGATGTTTTAAGTCCACGGCGAGGAGGACATTCAGCGTCTGATCGCATCGGAGTTAGGACGTCTCGGAACTGTACTCGATTCGTTGTGCTCAGTTATTGTGATTAATTGTAATTTGTGGCCATGTGTAATTTGTGATTTTAATAAACGCCGTATATCGCACAATGTGTGTTTTCATTGCACGAAACCCATCTTCTGTCCACATGTCTGATTCTAATGGAATAAATCCTGACGATCTCCAACATATTTTTTTGGCCATATAAAAGATTTTCATGAATATGCTTAGAAGGTAGTCATTTTATTAATCTCCTTAAATTTCTCCCTGCGAGAGTGTCTTGGACATTTCTTTTCCTCAAAACAAAAATATTAGTCTGACTGTCGAAGGAATTTCCCCAAAATAGAATACCGTACGACATCATTATTATGATATTATAGTTCATCCATCACTACCATAGTCGTGTATTTAATTGGGAATATGATAATCGCATTGTGTTTTATCACAGTATATACACTTAAACATAACAAAAGATTACGAACTCAAAATATCTAGTTGTGTAAGGCTGTTATCTGAATGATATAAATATTTATCAAAAGTCAATGATATTATAATGTAAAAAACAATAGCTTTTTGCCCATCCTGACATGATTTAACAAGCGGAAAGTTCTTTAAAAATCAAATTTCAAATTATACCTACATTTATTAAAACACCGAAACAGAAACAGGATGTGAAGATCATGTTTTAAATAACAGCCGAATGTGTAGGTACAGGATTTAGTAATCATTGGTAAAAACACAGCGGATAACATCATTGCATTCCCTAATACATTTATAAATAGCATGTATTTAATCTAGCCCCACATGCCCTCATAATTCCCATTTGATAAAAATATGAATGGACACTCTAATACATATAATTTAATAATTTAGCTACAAAATGATGTCCTAAATAGCCAATTAACTGAGACCAACTTGGATTGAGGTTGATCGTAGTGCTAACCAAACCCATTTCGAGTCGAGACAGAGAGGTCGAGTTAGTGCGATCAACTTTGACAAAAGGCCCGATAGTTAAAAAGAGGCACCTTTTTTTTTTAAACAAGTGCTTGTCAAACCACGCACAGTGAAGGGTTCCGTAGTTGGGATGAATTTATTCCAAGCACAAACTTAACATTGTAGTTGATAAACTTTATCTCTCATAAGAATGTATGTGAGAACATGTTTTTGCAACTGCATATGTAAGTTGGTCGATTATTACTCGGTAACTTGTAGAACCTACTTCGCTGTGATAGTTTTCCTTTTAATTTCGTTATATATACTACTACCGTGAATTTTTTCACATATCCAAAACCAACCATAGCTGGCAGAGGGAGGACACGACTCGTAACAAAAATTAGCACTTTAAACCTTAATATTTCGTAAACGGATCCCTGAATCCAAAAATGGTTTTCACAAACTCAATATTTTTAAACGACCGTTCCAACGACATCCCACCACACCATGGGATAGGTGAGCAAAAAAAAGTTCCCACTAAGTGTAGCATAAAAACCCTTAACGAAATAAAATTTTCATGATTTTTTTTACCACTTTCGGCGTGATTTATGTGTATACCCATACCAAATTGCAGCTTTCTAGTACCTACTAGGAGTCTCTGAGCTAAGCCGCGGACAGACAGACAGACAGCCGGACATGGCGAAAATTGACATAATGACCAATACTTAACTAACTATCAGCGATTAACCTTTTTTTTTTTTTTTGAGGGTGGGAAATCATCCCATTTCTTCTCCCGCTCTGGGCGGAGCGGAAGGGCGTGTCAGACTTTTACTGACTAAAACCCACCCGTGTTCCTTCATTTGCCTGTTGCCAAGGTCCCGGTATCCCTTTCGGACTTTCCCGCAACCCTGGCAGGCATCGAAAATCGAGCCTTGTGGAACACCCATTTTTACTTTTAAACCTAGTGAGTTGATACCGTTTATTTGAACTTGTTGCTGTCTATCATTTAAATAAGATTTTACTAAACTGAGCGCAAGTTTTCCAAGTCCGTAATGCTCAAGTTTCAAGAGTAAGGTTTCGTGATCGACGCAATCAAATGCCTTGGAGAGGTCACAAAAGATTCCTATGGCGTCTTGGGCCTCTTCCCTCGCGTTCAAAATGTGTCTTAATAAGGTAACACCGGCGTCGGTCGTACATAGTCCTTTGGTGAATCCATACTGTTGGTCGTGAAGGATTTTATTTGTTTTAAAATGATTGAGCATTTGATTCAGCATCACCTTTTCAAACACCTTGCTGAAAACCGGCAGCACGGATACGGGTCTATAATTAATACATAATACAATCTACTATTCCTTTTATGATTCTGCCAAAGTGACTGTTTTAAGCCCCCTGATCACTTGACATTTCTTTGTTCACACAAGGATGTGGGTTTGAAACTCCGGACTCTATTCGCAGAATAAACGTGTATTTGACCTTACTATAAATAGGTAGACAAGTTATTTTTATTTTTTCCTCCATTCTCCCACATTCTACTTGTTATGTACTTACATAATTAATTCATTATTTATAAACCCCATACAAACTTAAAATTGTAGTTGAAAAACATGTTCTCGAAAAATACGTTCTAACTGCAAATGTAAGTTTGTACGCACAATATTGGGAGATTTACCATGTTATTTTTAGACCATAGACCTTTTATAGGTTTTTCTTAAGGTTATCTATAAGTAGGTATAGAACTATATTTTTTTCAAAATTTTAGGCTCTGTAGTTTCGGAGATACGTTCGGGGGGTACGGTCAATTTTCATCTATTTTCTTAAATATCTTAAAAAGTATTTATTTTAATAAAGTAAGTATAACTATTTATAAAATAAAATGTAAGTAAGATCCTCGCAACAAGCCCTTTCATTTGTTATGTCACACGGTACAGCTTGTAAATTTTTTTATTTTTATTATCTAATTTGCCCTCCAAAAGTCACCAAGCCATAATCAAAATTCATTTATTTACGTTACGCGTCCGTGTTTGGGTCACAGGAATACATATTAAATGTAGGTACCATCCATTGGATTCGGAGCAAATTGGCTGTGACCTCCTGTGACAGACAGACAGACGAACAGACAGACACACGAGTGCACACTAAAAATTCAACCGAAGCGACAAGTGGTTGAAGTGGTAGGTAGACGTAAATAAAACAATGGTGCGGAACCTTTTCTCGCGAATCTCATTCGTGTTTGACTGGTTTTATGAAGATTTGCGTTCTAGTACAATACGTCTTTAGTGAAACCGTTCTTTATGTCCATTGTGTTAGCCAGACAGTATTGAATTTCCATAGTGTTAATCAAAGACATGATTGAATTTAGAAACCAGTAAGTAAGTCGAGCGTAGAGGTCGGCAAGCGTCTCGCCGCCTCGCCGTCTGCTCACCTTGGGTGAACCCAGGCTGAGAGTACATATCCAAATTTAAATGTGAATTTGTATGTCGGCGTCCCTCTCTAGGTGTACTAACCAACGTAGCACTTTCACTCAATATGAATGAACATTGGTTCATAACAAGACGCAAAGCAACGCAAAAGTGCAAAACGAAACAACTGAGTATGATAGTATTGATAGTAAAACGAATATCAGTGGCGTCAACTACATACTCGTAAGTGTATGACGAACCCTATGTTAATATATTGTATCAAGAGCAGTGTGTTCTACTCCCACGCTTCTCCCTGACGAAGCATGCGGGTAGGAGGCACGGGTAGGATAATTGATCAAACAATATTCCCAATAAGCCACAATCACATAAATCAAATAAATGAAACGTGTTCACAAGTTATCGGTTGTCAAGCAAATTACTAACAGCTACGTCGCTTTTCATAATAGTGCAAGTAGTATTGTAGCATAGTAAACTGGAAGCACGTGTATGGCGATAAGAGTGCAAGATATTTGCACGTACATACCATCATGTATACTTTATCGATTATTCACAGCTCTGAAAGGCCATAAACCTAATCTTTTGTTACATAACGTCTCTGTGTTCCTTAGGTATTGTACATGTAGATAAATAAAGCGATATAAAATGGTGCGTGCGACGCGCTTACACGTGGTTTATACTATACGCTATACTGAACTTACTACATTAACCGCTTATCAGTTACAAGAAAAAATAATGGTGAGCACGGAAAAGGAATGAAATTTTCCATTATCGCAATATAAAATGAAATCAAGCACGATGACGAAGTACAACAACTGCACGTGGAAGCGAAGGGAGACATTCAATCAACTCTACTGCACGCTTTTTTATAATAAAATAACTATTAATTCGATAATGGAATGTTTTACTTTGAACTTTCTGAATCTGTGCTTTAGGAGTTATTTTTATCGCCACAATTATGACGATATCTTCGATAACATATTTTAGATAATTAACCATTCATCAACACAAGATTGTGTTCATAATAAAAATCTATAATTTATGTAAAGAACGTCTAATGCAATATAATTCACAAGATATATATCTTATGCTAGGGAAATTTTGACACCAATAAATCTTTAGCAAACATGCTACATTTCGGAGAAAGAAAAACAGATCAGCAGGGCAGCGTCTGCGTGTTTTATTTATATATTTTCATTGAGTCGGCCGTCCCCCTCCATAACTAGAACGCATAAAATGCAACTAACTTAAAAATACGCCTCCCAGAAACTATGTATATGACGTTCAGCTGTTATTCTTTGTTTTGTTCTTTCGGCCCCCAAACAAAGCGCCTCCATGGACATCAATGTATCAAATATCAAGTCCTAGCTGTGACCAATGACCGCGCTGGCACGGTGCCTGGAAGAATTTGGTATCTATCTAGTCATAAACAGTATCGAAGAAGTCTTCTTCGTGTATAAATCGAAAAGGAATAATAAAAAATATAACAGAGTAAGTCGTCGTATTGTTGGCGCGATGCATCGGCCGGCATGGCGGCGACGTATGCAAGCTCGCGGCTCATGTTGCGGCTAAAAGTGGACTCGACACCGAAGCGCACGCAGAAATAAACGCAAATAAGCGGCACCCAAGAGCACGCAGATATAAACCAATGTAACTAACAGCACATTATCTAGCTGCAGAATGCTATCCCGAGTGCCAGCGCAAGGACGCTACGCAATCTGCGCGCTACGAGCGCTACGAATGACGAATTATTTACAGGAATATTGCCAAAACGATTGAAGTCATTTCTGCAGAACAGCCAGCCGGGCATTTCCTGTAACCCGTCCCAACAGTAAACAAGGTGGACCTTCGCTTGTTTGTAACGCCAGATGAATTGTTTCAACAAGGTTTAACGATAACTGCGTCATTGTACCTGCGTATGACCTGCGTACTTCGCGGACTGTTATGCATTGCTATTTGTTTTAACAGTCTCTGTTATTAGTAACTTTTATAGTGATTGGTTAGCTGATGATAACATTCCTTTATTTCTATTGTATAATTAAAAAGGAGAGTTATGATTACGACATCAATTGTTCCGATTGACGCGTCTATGAGTAATCCTTCATGCGCGTTTATTAATGACAATGCCAATGGTTATGCACACGTAATAGAGCGATTACCTAATGCCAATGCATTACATATTTAGAAGTAGGTACTTTAAAAACATTTTCTATCAGCTGTAATGTGATGTAACGTTTTCATACTCAATAATGATAGTTTATTGTAATAATTAGTGTAGTTAGCTAAGCGCTTGATAAGCCCAAATGGAAAAAAATGCAAGTGAAATCGTGATCGAGGGACCATGCCTTAGATACCTCGACTCTACTCGGAGGTGAGAAAGAAAAAAAATCGAATTGCAATATTATACCAAAATAAATATGCGAGAACCAAAATTTTATATTTTCTATCTTTGTGCTCTTTAAGTATTAAAATTAAGGCTCGATCTCGGTCTCGGCATTGTCAGCTACAAATCCAAATGAGAACTCGGTCTCGGTTCTCGGCTAAAAACCACCGAGATTCTCGGCCATAACCGAGACTGTTATACGGTAATAATTTACTGCATCATCAAACGTGGCCGCAACAGATGAGTCCAACTTATGGGCAGCTCGTGATTCCATAGTTTGAAGATGAGTCAATTGAGCATGCACTAACGAAATGATTACAGATCAAATGCTGTAATCGAAATAACCTGCAAAGAAATGCAAATATTTTTGAATACTGGTATTCGTCACCTTATAAAGTACTTAGGCCTGCAGCAGAAAAGTTTTTATCAGCGCCGCCTACTAGTGTAGCAAGTGAACAGCTCTAGCCGAGCTGGTCAGTTATATGACGAGAGGCGACACTTTATAGGGTTAAACGCCGAAAAATTGCTTTTTTTGTCCTACAACATAATGTTTCAATATTAAAACTATTACACTCTTAAAGTCTTAAAATAGTCAGCAAAATTAGTGTATTTTTATAAATTTTTCATGATTTCTATACAATATTCTGGGTGTCGGGCGAGAATGAAAAACCTGTCTCGGTTGACCCTTAATTAAAATTAATGTTGGTTAAGGATTGCAATTTAGACCAAATGTTTACAATGTAAACTTGACTGCCACAATATCATAGAAATCGTTGTTTATTACGACGTTGCATTATGATTCTAAATTGTACACAAGGCCGTACCGCACGCATCCGCATTGGCGCTGCAAAATAGTTAATACTGAACATAAAAGGTCTGGCATTTTTGTCTAGTGTATAATGCGATTTATATTTGTATTTCCTATTATGCACTTGGTTATTTACATTACAGACCTTGAATGCTGCAACAAAAAGATGGAAAGTTCCTTCTTTGTTCAAGTGCACATAGCCTATGCAGAAACCGTTTTAAATTACTATTCAATAGGTTTTGCCCACGTCTCCATTAGCAAGGAATGCTAATAACTGGGTAAACCATATAGGCATATAAGCTAGTAACCACTTACGGAAATGACACTTTATATCATGAATCGTGAGATAACTAGCACAGGTATTACCCAGAACCGCACAATAACCTCATTCTGTTAATGCTGGTTTTACACAGAATTTAACGATTTGAATCTCAACTAATGTGACGATCAGTGAACCTCAAATGATTTAATAGCGGCTTCTAGTTAAGTGCTTGCTTATCTAGCAGGGTGATTAATTAAAATACATAAACATAATGTTAATCATACATCAAAGAAGTGACTAATTAACTTACTGAACTGCCTAGATTGCAATAGTCGGTTCGACACCTTTCTAAGCCAACGCACAATTTGGCGGCTCATCCAATTTGCGGAGGTAGGTATGTCACCGTTACGCAGCTGATCACGCTCACATTCTTCGGTTTATAGCTAGGTCGAGTCGCATTGCACTAGTGTACAGTAATTAGGGTAATGTTTACCGTTGCGCGGCCAAACGAATGAATCACTAGTTGCGTAGGCGCAGGCACCGCGCGACCAAATCAGTCGCCTTGTGACACTCACACGCTCTGTTTTTAACGTGACCCTATTATAAATAATATCTTTATTGTTTTGTCAGTTCTCTGACGAAAAAACTGTGACGCCAGTAACCTAAAAAAATCTGCTAGCGTAACGTTGTTTGTCGAGC
Source organism: Lithophane leautieri (assembly GCA_949152455.1). Taxonomy (NCBI): domain Eukaryota; kingdom Metazoa; phylum Arthropoda; class Insecta; order Lepidoptera; family Noctuidae; genus Lithophane; species Lithophane leautieri. Next base: position 9,218,926 of record OX424472.1, on the reverse strand, counting down.
TGTCAGGGCTCGAATGCGTGCACCTATCATAATAAACAAACAACTTGCAATCACGTATATGTCCGTTAATTTATTTTGAAGCAATATTTATCATTTTCAGGAATTATTTAGGTATTTGACTTCCTTATTATTATTAGCTCCTTATTATTTAAACGTCTTTGACATATCTCGGGACCCTGGTATCCCGGACCTTTGGAAGGCGTACGAGGGGCCGAAGCCAACTCGCAGAGGCCCATTAGACATTTTTAAGTGTTGAGACGCCAACAGACGATTATCACTGTATGCACTATGCAAGTGCAACCAAGGACAACCCCGATTGGTGTAGGACTATTGCAGGATATGGAAACAAAGATATTGGATTATGGGTTTCGGTGGCTAAGTGAACTGGTTATCTTGAACTATGGAAAGACCCCTGCCTGACCAATGTTAATAAAATACACAGAGTGAATAGCAGGAGGTGACTTGCACACTCAATAATGGGCCCCCGAAAACGGTCGCTAGCACAAGTGTCGTAGCGGCAAGAGGGCAACATGTCCGGAGGTGCTTAAGAGGAGTGGAGAGGTATTCCACGGCTATCAGGACAATCCCGGAAGTACGGTCAAGATCCCTACCAGCATCTTACTGGAATACTTCCTTCCTCCGAGCACATTTGCTCTTGCGAATCTCCACTCAAGCCAGCCAATAAAGGCAAGAATGAGGTGGGAGCTCTGTTCCTCGTCAGTATTCACTCCAACCGGCCAATAAAGGCAAGCCAAAGCGAGGTGAGGAACAAGACTTCTCCCGGGAGATAGGGTCCGTGGGGTCGCTACTGCCCAACAGCTCGCCACATGCTGCCCTGCGGGTTTCTGTATCTCGCTTAGTCTGGCTCCTCACCCTAGACCTGTTTTGGCAAAGTAAAACTCTACCGACACAGACCCAGAGTTCGGAGCGCGCAAGCCCCACCACGACGTCAACGTAGAGATACAGCGGTGGGGTTATTATTATTTTGGTTTTTAAATTTATTGTTCTCAGGTTAGTTCCTGGTATTTTCAGAACTATTATTAGGTATTTGACTTCCGCCTCTGCATCAGTCGACCTCGCTTAATGTTATGCTTCTAGCACAGATTACCTCTAGTCTAGAACCGACTTCCAGCTTAACAAGCTAGTTATAACAAAACGAATACCTGCTTCATCATCTGACGGTTTTATAATGAAAAAAGCATTCATTCAGTATACGTATCACGCGATCAGCACAAAATTACATCACTAGTACGCGAAACGTAGGTACGTCACCTCGTGATAAGGCATGTGTAACATAATTGTTGTATATTAAATACAGATGTGTCCAACGAGTACGTAAGTAGGTAGTACATAGTATATGGCGCCCTCGTCTCGTGATCTACAAGTCGCAGGCGACGCGGGCGGGTCGCCGGCGCCGCGCCAAGCTGCAGCGACGCGGCGGCGGCGTCGGCGAGGCCGCGTCATCCATCCATCAAGCAGCTCATCATCCACTAATAATAGAACAAGCCAGAGTATACTAGTGTTTCATTCTTCGAATTCCGCTCACAGTAAACAATATCGTCATCCTCGCAAAAACGAACCCAAGATATTCTGATCCTTTCCCGATATATTCATTCATCCGGCTAATAAAACAGAAATTCAACGTGAACACTTGATAACCTATTTATCAGAAGGTCGTGTTTGTAAACATGGCACACGATTTTACTCACGCTCAACTGTTTTATATCTAGAGGTCATACATTTTTTAAACAGACTACTTGATATGTAGATGGCTTGTTATGAAATAACTATGTTATTATAACAGTCATGATATGAAAACATTAAGATGATCATGAAACATCTCGACAATGGAGTACAATGAAATGTAATGAAAGGCGGATCTAATAAAACAAGTTCTTATTTACAGTTTGCCACAAAGTGAATAGTGGCTATATTATAGTTAAATACGGTATGTGCGTGTGCAGGGTACAATGATTGTAAACAGTAAACACGGGGCATCGCTCGCGGGCGCGAGGCTCCGAGAATATTCCGCTGGACTCCGCTCTGACACGAACACATCACACTACACCGGAAATACCCGGCCGCTTGCACCACATACACAAATACACACCGACACAATACGATTCCATTAAGTACCTATTTTGGACAAAACATACTACAAATTATTGATTTTGTTTATCTCTCATCATCTGCCTAGCCTTTTTCCAACAATGTTGGGGTTGGCTTACAGTCTAACCGGATGCAGCTGAATACCAGTATTTTACAGTGAGCGACTGCCTATCTGACCTCCACAACCCAGTTACTGGGTAACACAGTCCCCTTGGTAAGACTGGTTGTCAGGCTTTCGGGCTTCTGACGACCTGTAACGACTGTCAAAGATCTACCTACAAATGACAGCCGGAACCAACGACAACGGCATAATCGTGCTTTGCAAGGCACGGATTGATTTTGTTTATCGCTGTTAGCTAGAAACGTTACGAGATATCCTGATTTAGAACTCATGGAATAGAACAAATGGGACGATGATGCGATCCTTGTTATTTGTACGACTTCCTGCCTACTATGCAATCAGCCAATTTAGATTAGCAACCATTTTTTTTTTCTGGACATTACGTGTTATTATTTTAACTAAGCAATAGGGTTTGTGATTACTATTAATCATTTTTCCGTATAGGTAACTTTTGCCAACGATGAAATGAGTTCATAGTTTCGGGCGAGAGGTAAAAAAAAAAAAAGTCCTGTAATGGATAATCGGTAATAAAATTTACTATTTTCAAGAGAATGTAGGTACCTACCAATTCGCACAAAGCGGCGCCAGACACAGTCACATTTGAACACTTGTGGGGTACGGAAATAAATGTGAGATCTAACTTTGATCAAATACCCAAACACCCGTGCGTCACATGGGTTCAAACAAGTGTTCAAATAAGTGTTCAAATGTGTGTTGCTGTGTCTGGCGCCGGTATAAGGATAATAACAACTTCGATTTTTGTCCCTAGAGCATGCTTTCGCCTCGATCCTAATGTACGGAAAAACCCATAAACAAAAATAAGTTAGTATAATACCTATAAAAACAAATATAATTAAATTGTGGCTTTCATATCCAAAACCGAATAGTGACCGCAAACTAACCAATCGATAACATTTGATGCCTAAGTATGGTATTTAAAATAGGGTCGTTAGTTATTTTGACATCTTTAGGCATGACCGCACAACTCCTATAAGGGAAAGTTAACCAACTTTCCCGTGTCCGTGTGTATTTTTGCCGATTTAATAGCTATCAAATCGGGAAAAATAACTAAAAGGTTAATAAGATTCTGTTAATTACTTCCCAGATTAGCAAGCTAAAACAGAATGCAAGGTCCAAGAGTCCAAGCGACCCTCCAAGTATGTTGTTTTCACATGAGCACGTTAATCTCTCCATGTTATTTGGCGCGAAGTTTTTGCGATGAGTGTCAGTAACCGGCCAGCCGACGGTCACTCACCGGCATGGCATGGTGAGTTGTTCCAAGGTCTGCGCAAATATGCGTGTAGGTATACATTCTACTAAGAACGTGTTCTGATTCAACTTATTGTAACCGCCAAGATATTTTATAGCTTACCAAAATTACAACAAAGTTTTATAAGTTAGGTGTCGTTATTTTCATTGACATCAAGAGGGAAAACTGCCAGTTGACTTAAATCTGTTGCTGATCATTCAGAAGAGGACATTATTAACATTCACAATTATTTTGTAATCGAATCATGGACGCATAGCCGTAGCAGGCGGAGCTGGCGCAGCCGTAGCATTCGCTCTAAAAGCGAAGCGCCATCAAACAAAATAGGTCTGACGTCACTAGAAAGAAAAATGTAACTAGCAGGAATACAAACAAACAAATCTAACCGCAATGGCATAAACCTCCTTCCCGTCTTGTCAATTCGTAAACAAGCATGCTATCAATACCTATCGAGCTCAAAAAGTTTCCGAATACGTAAAAGAGTTGTGACCTGTTTTTTTTCTTCTTAGTTAAACACGTTGATGTTGTTGTTGATGGAGTCATCAATTTAGTCTGTATCTCATAATTACTCATCAATCATCAGGAATAGCTACAGCTATTTAAATTAAATAAAAAAATGCAGATAAATCAGATCGGGTACAGTCGAACGAAACCGAAACCAGTGACTGCTTGTTTCTCTGCATTTTCATACAAAAAGAAAAATAAATAATTATGTACTTTGGCCGAATCTGACTGCAGGAAATATGCGTCACGAAAGCTCGAATTTCTGGGTATTGCTTTATTAGTAAGCAGGCTGAAAGCTCCGTTCAGTACAGACGAGGAACTACAATATATCATCTTACTACCTTTTTTCGGTTTTTTAGTTTTTAATGAGAATCGACGTAACTATTTCGCGTGGTACTGCCAAAACCTCCTAACACGATATTGAACTATTTATTCCATTAAAGTTAAACACTAATAGAAATAACTTCTAAATTATGAGACGCTTTTGCTGCGAAACGAATTTTGTTGCGAATGACCTTCCTTTAAGTAGAAATATCTACTAGTCTGTTTTTTAATCTCGTAGACTAATTTGACATTTCAAGTGATTAATGTTTGTTTTTACAATTTGGAGTTTGACATTTGCACCTGTCAAATTAGTCTACGACATTAAAAAACAGTCTATATTATTGTGTTGAAATTTTCTAAAAGATATTGCTTCGAAACCTCCTATCTAGGTATTCTAACAACGTGTTCACCGTTCCGCGTGGTCATCTCTGGCGTCTTAAGAGTTCAGAGGGGCAATTCCCATAATTATTTTTAAGAATAACATTTGCATTCGCATCTCATTTGCAATTTGTCAAAAATACAATCAATTTACGAAAATTTTGGACAAGTTTGACAGATTGCGACTTGAATGTGAACGTTTTTTAAGCACGAGAATTGGCCTTCAGTTCGGAATGAGCGATTCATTGAAGTGGAGACATTTGTACATCTGGCATATTATTTTTAGAGTACTGGCTATGTTATTTACTTTCTACACACGTCACTCGTACTTACCACCTAGGATGACTGAAACTATTGTTGTGCCTATAGCAAAGAATGTCACGGGTGATGTAACTGACAAGAATAACTATAGACCTATCTCCCTGGCTACTGTCTTGGCGAATGTCTTCGATGGCCTTTTGGATGCTCAGCTCAGCAAGTTTATTAATCTACACGATGCTCAGTTTGGATTTCGCGAGACTTTGTCAACTGAAAGTGCTATATTGACACTAAAGCACACAGTCGCTTACAATGAGAGGAAAACACAAGTATACGCTTGCTTTCTGGACCTATCGAAGGCTTTCGACCTCATCATCAGCCGACCCCAACGTAGTTGGGAAAAGGCTAGGGCCTTTTCCCAACTACGTTGGGGTCGGCTTCCAGTCTAACCGGATGCAGCTGAATACCAGTATTTTACATGAAGCGACTGCCTATCTGACCTCCACAACCCAGTAACCGGGTAATACGGAAGGCTTTCGACCTGGTCGATTATAACACGCTCTGGACCAAGCTTGGGGAGATCGGGGCGCCCGCTGAACTCATTAATATATTTTCTTTCTGGTATAACCACCTAAAAAACTTCATAAGTGGGGAAACGCGCATTTTCGGAAGAATACGCACTTAAGTGCGGAGTGAGGCAGGGGGACTGACCTCTCCAAGACTTTTTAATCTGTACGTCAATCAGCTGATAGGTGAGCTCAGCAACAGCCATGTCGGATGTCATAGATAACGTTTGCGTCAATAACATCAGTTACGCGGACGACATGGTGTTGCTGAGTCCATCTGTCGGTGGGCTAAGGAAGCTTTTAAGTATCTATGAAGCCTACGCTGATGGTCACGGCTTCAAGTACAACGTTGGCAAGAGTGAGTATATGCTCATCAGAGGTAATAATAAACAACCTGAGCATATACCACCAGTGCATCTCAGCGGGGTACCTTTGAGTCGGGTCTCTCGGTTTAGGTATTTAGGGCAGATTGTGACCGAAACTGCAGGATGACGCAGACATAGAGAGGGAGCGGAGAGCACTGCCAGTCTCAGTGCGCGCTAACATGTTGGTGCATAGGTTTGCGAGGTGTACAGCTCAGGTTAAGATAACTTTGTTCAGAGCTTACTGTCAAAGCTTTTACACTAGCGCCCTATGGACCAACTACACGCAGCGGGCCTACAATGCTCTCAGAGTTCAGTATAACGACGCCTTTAGGATTCTGGTGCGGCTACCTTGATTTTGTAGTGGCTCGGGTATGTTTGCCGACGCGGGTGTGGATGACTTTTCGCAATAATGCGCAAAAAGTCAGCTTCTCTAATTCGCCGAATTCGAGGGAGTGGCAACGGAATCCTAAGGATGATTGCAGACAGACCAGTATCGCCAGTTGTGGGAAGACTCATCGGGCTGCATGTTACCTGATGCTTTGTATTTTAATGTAATAATCTTTTCAATTTTTTAATTTTCATTTTAGTGTACTTTCAATGTTGTAACTAAGTATTTATTTCAATTTTATTTTAATTTCAATTGACATTCAGTTATTTATTTAGTTGATACTTACCTAAACACATTTATTTGATCTCCTCATGAATAACATAATTTTTAAGATACTCGTAATTGTAGTAAATACTAACAAAATATTGACCTAAAATTCTGAAATAAAGAAATTTTATTTTTATTTTATTTATTTATAATAATTAAAACTAAAATTTCGATGTTATTTTACTATTATTAGGTATTACTTCTTATCATCCCTTTGTTTGAGAGTCTGCCTTTGGATCATGATTCCCTTGAAATCATGATTTTTAATAACTTAGTTAGCTACTAACAGAAATCAAACACAACTTTTTCAACCAGTAAACTAAATTAAACTTAAACTATAACGTAAACGTAAACTATACTTGTTATACAGTTTTATGCAATGAAGATAATTCCTATCTTGTACCTTGACTAGTCGCCCTAGTCAATTAAGTTTTCAATTATGACGATTTTTTTTCTATACTTCGGTGCCATAAGCTTGATTCAAAGGCTTGATTTAATCAAACTTAGTAAATTATTTCGTGGTTTCACGGTGACATGAGTAGACGGTTAATATTTCCATCGACTATGTCCCTGCCATTGTTCTATCCATAATTTAATTTAACTGAAACCAATAACTCCTAATCTATCTTCTTGTATCTCTGTAAATGGTAGTTTTAGAATAAAATAAAAATATATATAATAAACTTAAATATTACACACCATTTTTCTATTCCAATTATCAGAATAATAAAATAGATAAAACCTGGATATTTAACAAAATAAAAAAATGAGACCTATTTTTCGTCTCGCTGCAATTTTTTAGATAGATTCGATTAGATTCTAAGTGGATCCTTTTGGCATCAGGATGTGAGATTCAAACAACTCTGATCATTTGAGCCGAAGCCACTGCGCCGTACCTAAGTTTATATCTGTCAATGGAAAAATGCTTGGTCAACGTGTTGGACTGTTGGCGTCCAAATTCAGGGGGTTCCCTGAATATTGACGCCAGGATGACAAAATATGCGGCTCTTTTGCTGGATGGTTGTCAGTGTACCTAACTAAAGCTCTGAACTAAAACCAGATAAAGTATTTATGAAGGTCTCGTGTAGGTATTACTTTCACTTACTATTTCCGGAAATGGGTTGTTAATACAGAAGAACAAACTGAACTCTTGTGTCAATCCAGTTAACTAAAGTGTGTTAACTCCGATAGAACAACTACAAAATTAACAGGGGGCGTTACAAACTTTGTCAAACAGTGGCAATAGCCGTGTAGTAAAGTCGGTCGTATCAATAAATGATATTTTGATTGATGGTAGAGGTAGACACAATGAGAGCGATGTGGCCACAAAACTCGAACAGTAAGTAGTGAGGCCCGTTTGAACAAACATGGCAATGGCGCGCCGATGAAAGACGTCAGAGATACAACAAATATTGACAGTCCGCGCTTTTGTACGCCGCTATTTAGTTTTGCATCTATCACAATACAGAAATTAACACGCTTAATTATGAGGCGCTAAACTACACAAAAATTTGTCATTAATTATTTCGCTTATTCACAATATTATTAACGCTAACGCGATGATAGGCCTCATAATATCATCGCACATTTGTACCAACTTGTGCTGGAGTCCGGGTATCTACATAAACAAGGCTTATCACATTGATATGAAACCTTTCACTATGGAAAAAGTAGTTTTTTTGGAATAATTATCAAAATAATGGACACGATAGAAGTACGCTCCAAATTATGGATGGTATTTTAAGATTTTTAAAAGAAATCATGGTTTCATTTCAAAATTTTTAAATTTTTGGTTGTTAATATTGTAGGTACATACTTTGCGTCAAGTTATCATAGTAAAGTAATCTAGCTATCGCAGTGTGTTGCATTATTGTCAGTTTATTTCCACGTGCGGGGTGGCGCGGCGCGACGACGCGCGAAGCCCCGGCGCCTCTTGCTGAAAGACGTAAATAGGTTCAACGACCCCGACCTTGGCGGCGCCGACGCAAACTGTATTGTCTTCGCTACACATATTATTAAAACAATAGTTACATAACACAAAACACTATAAAATTTATAATTTAGTAAAGCTGCTCAGAAGTATAAGATACTTTTTTGCGTACCTGGCAAGCAAGGTACGAGTATGTATACCTTTTTATCTTATCTGTAATATTATATATTCACCACATAAACAACAGAACGTGATCGAGATTATATTAAATCTTCCAATAAGCGATATGTGTGCGTGTCGGAATACATGTAAAATAATACTGTTTCATCACAGCACTGCCATGTCACTGGAGACTGTATAACAATAACGCGGCTATAACTACTTTACCTGTCTGCAGGTTTTTAGGTCGAATATGATGTGTCAAAGGTTGGGCCGTGAGCCGATCAGAGACAATAGGACGTGGGAACTCGGTGGTGGCTGCGCGGTTCCCACGCGCATGGCGATGGCGCCCGCGCCGCTGCGCGCTCGTCCGCGTGCGCCTGCGCAGCGCACCCACAGCCCCGGAAGCGGCACATGCTATTATGTACTACCACATCACTTTCATTGGTTGTTTTTTTTTTAATTCAACTGAATTTATTTAAATTTATTATCAGCGACAGAATCGTTAGTGTCACGATCACCACACGGATCTGTGATCGTTTATCAAAAACCAGTTCAATGAGTTATATTTTATTAAACAACATTAATATTTAATTAGGTATTTTGGCAATTTCGGGGACGATAAATTGCGTAATAAAAACCAGCCTATCGAGTGAGAATCATTTATATTACGTTGTTTCAGTTCATAGATGACTGCTACTGCCTTTAGTGCCTTAGGCAGAAAAAAAATGATTTTGATCAAATTCGAAATAAGCACGCGGACGCACGTGAATATTATTATAATATTCTGTATTTGCATTAAAAATGCCATCGGACATAGTACATCTTATGTCTGAATGGCTTCGAGAAAAGATGTGTGTTTTTGTTTGTTTGTTTCGCTCGACGTGTCGGGAGAACTTCCGTGCTCCCAGATTTTTGCATGCATATAGCGTCTACTTAACATTAGAAACATAAAATAATCGTATTTCTAGTAAAAATCTTACTCAATACTCAATTCTTTATTGCATTCCATAGATGGTACAGTAAATAAAAGATCGATATGGGGGCTGTCGGGCACAGCTAAATTAGGAGAGAGGAAGAGGGCTAAGCAGAAATGTAATATTATTATAAATTATTAGATGTGTTTAATTATGTAGGTAATATATTATTAGGATAGTGTAAATAGGTACCTATAGTATATTAGTTATTTTTATTTGATGTATTGAATAAGAATAATCTAGTAGTCTAATAATCATGTTGCATAGTCGCTGTTAATAATTTGATTAACAGCGACTATGCAACATGATTTAACATGAATGTCACATTGACCGCATTTCACATAATTCATCAGTGTCTAGTTTAAATAAAATTGTGAAAAAAACAGTGACGAGTTTTAGAAATATAGCTGAACATTAATTTAAAAGTTTTCGGTGCAGAATGAAACCTCGCCGCGCCCGCGCCGCCAAGCATAAACGATATCGATTCATCATGTTCACGTCTTCATAATATTTACAAATGTTCACACCCAACTTTTTTATGTTACACAGTCGTGTTTCTTACATTCATCTTCATGTGAGTATGTAAACAAACAAGGTCGCATAGGTCGTCATTAGTTCTTTATTTCAGTAATAAGGCACACAAAAGACAGTATTCTCACGTCCATGTCCTTCATGAGATTCAAAACACCGCGTGATCTTGCCATGGCAATGTGACTGCTAATGACATTCGCTCTACCTACACTTTAGCTTGTGTTTACACGAACAGAAAACAGATAACGCCAAATGAACAACAATTGCACAATAACATGTTATTCTGAGACGGAAATACAAAATAATTGCTGAGAATCATCATTACTGATTCCATGATGATGTTGTTTCCCAATAGTGTAAGTAGCTAGTACAGCAGAATTAAAGCAAAAACATGTTGTTCGGTATTATTGCCATTAGCAGCAAAATCAACAATTAGTAGTTAAATTAAATACAAGTTGGAAATATACACATAATTATGTATTAACTAGCTGCGCCCCGCGGTTTCACCCGCGTAAGTCTTGATACCGTGGGAATATCGGGATAAAAAGTATCCTATGTGTTAATCCAGGTTATAAACTATCTGTTTGGCAAATTTCATCCAAATCTATTCAGCTGTTTTTGCTTGATTGAGTAACAAACATCCAAACACACAAACACACAAACTTTCACATTTATAATATTTATAGGATAGTAGGATATTTTTTTATTTTTCACATTGTTTTATTTTATTGTCTTGGACTGTGTCTGGTTCTCATCCTAAAATATCTTCTAAAACGGATCATATCAAGATTTGTTTTGAAATAAGTATTACAATAAGAAAATATACATCATAACATACATAACATTACGCCTGTAATCCCAGAAGGGTTAGGCAGCAGAGGTGTACCCATAGTACATCCACATTTCGCGAGTTATGTTTTAAGTCCCATTAATAGGGGGCGAGCCTATTGCCATCAACCGGGCACAAATCCAGACTCCATACTGCTACTGAGAAATTCCAGATGGAAAACCTAATAACACTTTGCCCGACCTGGGAATCAAACCCAGAACCTCATGCAAGAAAATATATTAATCTACAATTTACATTTGTACATTATTATCACATAATTTATAATTGAAAATTAATCGGTACTTAGTTATATACAATTAGCCATTGTAACAATGATGAAAATAAACGATAAGATATCAATTTTTATGAATAGAACGAAATTATTCCGTAAGTAATTCGCTTAAGAATACGTAATTGATGATTGAATATTTAGAATAGAACCGTCTCCTGACATTTAACTTCGGACAGTCAGTTCAACCTTGGTACAGACATAGGCATGTCTGTACCAAGGTGAAACTGACTGTCCGAAGACTTTCTTTGCGTTCAGTTTGTTGTGTACATCAGTATTTTTTCGTTGTAGGTATATCAAATCATATTCAATAGAAGTTTTATTTTTTTCATCCTGTGGGAATTTAGTAGTCTCTCGCGAAATCTGTCTCCCCTAGAACCAACTTCTGGCTGGCCGGAGTTTTGTTCAGAAGTCATACGGAAGCAAGACCTTTATTCCCAAGTTTTAAACACAATGTTTTAAGGGCCCTTGTCTATAGCCGAAAAATTAATGAAATTATATTAAACATAACTAAAGATAATCATAGCTATAAACACTGTGACTGTTGGAATCAGATAGTAGCGCAGTGCTAAATTAATATAATAAGACGGAATTGTTTGTAGGGCACAGGGGACATACATAATCCGATTTATATGAAATTATGACCCCTTCACCCGTTATCTTCCAGGCGAGAGGCAAGTGCGAGTAAAACCCGAGGGTCACTAGCACTAGCTATAAGTCACACCCAGTAAATTCGTAGTACGCTCATGAAATTCGTCTACCTTAGCGTTCAAGTACTCTGATATTAAAAGGGTCATGGCCTGTCTAGACAATACTATGGATAGGTATACCTACTCTAAAAGTCTTGTCTAGACGTCTGTATAATTTGAAATTTCGGGCGAGGTTCATTGCTACATTATAGTATTTCTAAGAATATTTTTTATTATTCTTTTAACTACAGCTACGTTATACCCAATGGTTTCCAGATTTTATAACAATAACATAATTAACATCAATAATGCGGAAATATAAAATTGACAGTTTCCTTTTTTCTCTTAAATCACAGGCCAACGTGTGTCTATAATTACCTATAAATAAACGTACCATGTTGGCCCATAGCTTATGGTTTTTCTAGTCAAAGAAATATAATATAAGGAAAATCTGTTTTATCGTCAGTTTGCACACTGGGGAATTTCCATTTTTGTTATGCCAAAACAAATTCATAAACACTTGTGATAACTAGTAACCCAATGAAGACGTAAATGGAATTTTTATTGAAATACATTAAATTATGAAAGTAACTAAAATTAAAATATAACAGTCAACTACCTTCCGGAAGAACAAAATATTTTTTTGCCTGTTTTGGTACACAATACAGATAATGCTTTAGGTACCTATGCGGTATTTATATTATGAAAATGTATGGAAAGGATAATACTGTATTTAGTATTACAGCCATAAAACAGCAAGCATTCGAGGAAAAAAACAAAGCTAATGACTGTGAAAAACCCCATAGAATATGTATGTAAACAAAATTATCATTATACTTTAATAATAAAATTTTCTCCCCTACTGGCATTCTAGTCCACAATACCAATTATGTCAAAACATTATTTACAAATTTAATTTAAAGTGAAACCTTTCCACTCCTACATTAATTGAATGATAAAATAAAAATGAAAAATAAAGAAAACCTTTCATTATATAGCAGTAAAATGTAGAGAAACTTGTACGTGCTGTTGTTGGCGCTCTAATACTAATATAAGTAAGAATACTATTCGGTCAAACCATAAATGAGGATCTGGGGCCGCATTATGAAGTATTAATGCCATCATTATTCCAATGCGAAAAAAGGATGGTGCTATCGGCCTTGTATAGCTCCGTCTCTCACTCACACTGGAAAAATGGTGGCATTAACACGTCATAATACGGCCCCTGAATAAGCTTAGAAACTGTTAAAATATATTCTTGTATATTACTAGCGTCCCGCACGGTTTTTGCGACTTGACATAAAACGTAAAAACCGTATCAAAATCCGTTGCGTAGTTTAGAAGAACAACACGCTCATACAGACAGACAGGAAAATCAACTTTAATTTATAATGTTTATAAATATAGATGTGTGATCGAAAACCTGAAGCTAGCAAACAAATGCTACGAAACTATTTAAAACTTCATATTTTTCCTAGCTGACCCGGAAAATACATGCTACGAAATCGTTAAACCTTCGCATTACTTGTGAAAAACCTGTAGTTAGCAAACTGTTATGAACTCTACGAAGTTAAAAAATTACATCTCCCTCAACGCTTTTAGATCTTGAATCCACAGTAACGACAGCATGGCACTCATACAAAAAAAGTTAGTTCCCGATATGATTTGTAATTGTACGCTACTCGTAGTTGTCGTACTATGAAATGAACGTGTGCGCATGCGAAAGCGCCATTGTTTACGACAGATAACCGAATACGATGTCGATAGAGATTGGCGCCGACATAACATCCTGTTTTACAATTAAGAAACGGAACAATAAGTATCTACCTACCGACGGCTCATTGTACGGGTGTACTTGTATTTTCTAAATTCGTAGACATTAGCAAAGTGTGACTGTACAGTAAAGTACGTGTTTTTTTGTGTGTAAAATCTAGATTTTAGATATGACCTAAGTTAAGTAGGCTGAATACGCAGATATTATTTACAGTGCCGAATAATGCCCTATATTTCTAATGATGCTTTGTAATGCTTATTGATATTGAGATAGCCGTAATTAATCATCGATTTGATGACCCTAATCAAAACAAGTCAAAAACACGTAAACACAAACAACCGTATAAATGTATGTACAGTACAGGCGGCTAGGTTATGACTTAATGATCTATGTCAAATGTAGCTAACATTTGATATAAATCATTTAAATAATAATTGTAAATAACGATTGTAACTTACCGAGCTCTGGAACAGATTGAGCACTAACAAAGGTTCCACAGTCATAGTTTCGTAAGTCAATTAAAAACTGCTGCATTTATTGTCACAAACTGATGATTTATTATTGAATGAACACAGAAATTATGGTTTAGACGTGTTATGAGTCCGCAGAACCGTGTCGATGTTTGTTTACAAACTGAAACGGGGACGCGGCACCTTTTCTTGCGAAATACTTTATAAAGTAGTGACTAAGTGAAGTTGGCAAAACAACTTGCGTCAGTCCTGAGCCCGATTCACGCGCCCTACACTTTTGTGGCATCCGAACCGAGCACGCTACGTAAATGGAAATCATTTTCCCACTGAGCTGTAATTGTGTATTCATTTGTTATAAATTATTAGAATACCACATGACTCATGCTTAATTTTACTTAAACATAAATTCGGTTAATATGGCAATCATTTGCATTTAACTTATATAATCTATAGTTTACATGGACGTGTGAAATAGGAGGATATTTGGGCATTATACCTGCATGAACATTTGGGCATCCGAGAATAAAATAAAAACAAGTATAAAACAAATAAACAAGTATTCAATCAATCTACCTATTCAATCAATCTGCCTAGCCTTTTCCCAACTATATTTGGGGTTGGCTTCCAGTATAACCGGATTCAGCTGAATACCAGTATTTTACATAGAGCGACTGCCTATCTGACCTCCACAACCTAGTAACTGGATAATGATACTCCTTGGTAAGACTGGTTGTCAGACTTTCGGGCTTCTGACGACCCGTAACGACTGTCAAAGATCCACGAATGACAGCCGGGACCAACGACTTAACGTGCTTGCCGAGGCACGGAGGAGTCTCGGTATGTAAAGATAGTCACGGTCACCCATCCACGGACCAATCCCGGCAAGCGTAGCTTAACCTGATGGATCGATCTACGCGGCTGTTATTACTTAGCCACGATTTCCTCCTCACAACCTATTCATGTCAAACAAGTACCTATTCTTGGATGCCAAATGCCATATCTTTGTAGATCCTTCATATTCTAATATAGTCTTAGTCATCCCATGTAATTGATAAAGCTATTACAATTTTCGGCAATAACAATTTCAGTGATCATAGATACAGGAAAAACGTTTATTTAATTACAATAGGTACCTATCGTTAAATCGTTCTAGGAAAACATACCTCGATAGTGACTTAGCATTAAACTTAAACTTTGTCAAATTCGATATCAGTAGATAACGAACCAACATACTTTCACAGATAACTATGTTTTTAAAATGAGGTTTCTTCGTAAGTACTTGTAATTGAAGGCCGAGCCGAGGATTTTGATGTGCTTTTTCCAAAAATTTCTCAATAAAAAGAATAACAACTGAAATGATCTTATTTACTAACACGACAAAATTCAACCTCAGGCAGCTTAGAAACATGATCAAAAGTTACAATAATTTTCGAAATCTCAGACTAGTATCCCAAATCTATGCCTCAAAGAGATGTCAGCAAAATTGACGGGGTCCAATAGGACCGATGCCTGCCAGGGTTGCGGGAAAGTCCGAAAGGGATACCGGGACCTTGGAAACAGGCAAATGAAGGAACACGGGTGGGTTTTAGTCAGTAAAAGTCTGACACGCCCTTCCGCTCCGCCCAGAGCGGGAGAAGTCATTGGATGATTTCCCACCCTCAAAAAAAAAAAAAAAAGACGAGGATTTTTTTCTATAGGTATGTTGTGGTAATGTTAGAAGTGGCAGGAAAGTGACAACCCATTTGTGTAAACGGTAGGATGGTTCTTAAGATCCAATCTGCAACTAAAACTATTTTAAAATAGAAAAACAGGAACGGAGGTTGAGTCGTTGAGTTTTGAGGATATTTCGGGGAAAAAACAAGAAAAAATACGAGGGCGTGTTGTTTTTACACAACTTAAATGTAGTTATGTATAGTTGACTGACGTAAGTAGCTTCTATCATAAACAGGTAAACCAGTTGTGTTTTTTACTTGTTGTGGTAGCTTTTATTTATTTTCATTTGTAACCTTATTCATTTGACTGAAAAATATTGGTATAAGTAATTAGAATACAGAGTCCATTACTCTATTGTTCAAAGTTATGTTACGTTAAAGAAATTACTATGCGAGACATACCACATAATCAAACTGCAGTTTATTTTCTAAAGTCATGATTCATCAACACGTCACCAACATTAGTGATGCATAAGTTATTTATAAGAACAATAACAACACTTCAGCCCTCGCTAAGATGAGCTATCAGGTTTTTACAGGACGATGAAACATCGTTTTCCTATCTGGTTTGTCATCACGAGACGGTAGCGCCCGCCGGCGCCGGCGCCAACCGCGTCTTTATATTTATATTCAGTTTCTTCTCTTTCAAGTTTACAGACGCAAAGTTCGCTGAACTCAGTTATAACGAACAATACCAATGCAATTTTATTCCTTACTAGGTTTTTACACGTTTTAAAATAACTTTGCTAAAGCTATAAATAGTCTGGTAACAACAAAGTACCTACATTATGCTGTGTACAGCACGATACGCCGATGACGCACAACGAAGCGGGGAAATCCTACAACCACAACTATTTCAAAATACCTTATTGTATAAAAGTACTCTTTTGTACATCTATAAGATGTTATCAATATGCTGATAAGAATGATTAAGTTTTAAACACGCATGTGATAAAAATTATTCATGGCATATCAAATTATGCGAAACTAAATTCCCTAGATAAACTAAGATAAACAATCATAGCTAAATATTTCGTCTACAATGGTGCATTCATAAATATAAAATAGTAATCGAATAAAAAATATAACGTTACATATTGGGAAATCCCCGACGTAAAGGAAACTAATATTTGCCCTTGGACCACTTTTGTACTAACAACTACAAGGATTCAGTTAACTGTTGTTTTAACAAATGTATTTAGTTAATTAGGTAAACGATAATTTTTATTTAGCTATTTAAAGGTATTTTTCCAATTCTTCTTAAGGTGTGGTTAAACCAAACGAGACCCAGAAGAAAAGCGAGTGCATTTATTTCTTGATATTATTGACATTTGAGTCCTAGATAGACCAACGAAGGAATGCTTTCGTGTTTGTTTACACAAAAAGAATTTAGCGTAGGTTCGGCGTAGGCTCAGCGTAGGCTCAGCGTAGACTCCGCGTCGTAGACGCATCGTAGGCTCGGCGTAGCAGCAGTATAGGAACGGCGACGTAGAGGCAGCGTATGCTCAGCGTAGCAGCAGTGTAGGCTCGGCGTAGTAATGTTTGGTTATGGTTATGAGATTTCAGTTCCTGGTTTATACTTCCGTCATGCGATGTCAGGCTGCACCGTACTTGTTTGTACATGACGAAAAGTTGAGTTTGAAGTCTGAGGGCGCTAAGTGCCAAACGTACTCCAATGAAATCTAGCATAAGTATTGCGATAAGTTGATAAAAATGCACTTTGAAAACAATAGATAGTGAACCTACATCATAGATACGAGGAAGCGATAACGGATACTATTACTACACATACACAATAACACTTTTCAAGTTTGTGGGCAAACTATTGTACAGAGCGTTGAAATAATTTTCAAAGAACTGGGAAATCAGATGTTTTAAAACGTAATGGGTCTTAGTTTTCTAATTACTCTTAACACGAGTGTAATAGTTAACTTTCTTTGAAAGCTAAAAATAGTTACGAACATAAATGGCAGTAGAAGAACTAGAAGGTTGTATTACCTAGAAAATATAGCCGTAAATACGGCGCGCCACGGTTTGCGTCGTGACCCAGACGGACGACCTTATGCGCAACAACCTTCGGTATTAACGGAACTCGGCAAGTAAAGTACTATACCTACAGCTGTAGAGTTATGTAACGTTGGCGTGTACGCGCCCCCTCAGCGCCTGCTCCTGGCGCCTACCTGCCGCCTCCAACCCTCGCACACCCACGCTCCGCTGCAGTGCACCACAACCTTCGGCCTTTCCGCTGCAGCATGGCCTGACCCAAATAGAACTGATGCAATGTTATATCATACGAACGAAATACGAGAAGGTTTCTATTTTACCATTTCAGCCACCAAATGAACGCGAAAGTTTCATTCGTCAAACGTTTCGGTGGAAGTTTTTTTATAATGTCATTTCAATTTGAGGATTTGTTTCTACCTTTTTAAAAGTAAGTGGAACCCCTAAACATATTAAGGTTAGTTCCGTTTCGGAAAGCCGAAAAATCACAACGAAGGGGATAGACTCACGACAATCACGGGCAGAAATACTAGGAAATAAATATCCGAGACTAGTCAGTTAGTTCAGAGACTAGTTTATTGCAACTTTTTCTCCTGTGATGAAATTCAAATTAAAGTTCTAAGGCTACCGTGGGAGTAGGATAGTGGGTGTAAAGTTCAGCTCCACCCACGGCCTCGTGGATTGCAGGCGGAACGGGGCAATATAATGTTTAATGATAGGTCACCATAAGCTTACGTAAGTGTAACACAATTTATGTTCTACCGCTAACTTCCCTACAAGGTGGACAGAGTTTACAGCACAGGCAAACTGCGCAGTTAAACATCAATAAAGTTATTTATAGCAGCAACTGAAAACGTAGCAGGAACCGCCAAGAACATCATTACAGCAACATTGCTCAACGTGTTTTCATTCTCATTGTTTGTGTTTTATTGTTGAGCAAACACACGGTCATTCCGTACCCTTGCCGCGGAACAATTTAGCGTATTACTGACGTCATCATTGAAATAGCCTCAGAAGCAATCATAAAGGTTATACAAGCGTACAAAGTGCGCAATTTCCCGCGTCACGCGACCCGCGTCGTGCACCGGCATCGGCAGAGAGAGCGGCAAGTGGGCGGTGTATACCAGTTCAGTTTCAGGCTCTAATGAATACATTGCGCAACCCTTCACACACGTCAAAATTTAACTTGTTTTTTATATTAAAATATTTATTTAACGTTCATTACGTCACGTTTTTTATTACTGACACAGGTTAACTGCCGTACGTCAATGGTAAATGATTATGCCGATATTAGGTTCCACTTCTACCCAATAATAGACGAATTTACAGCTGTTAAAGTTATTAAATATGTATACAAAAATCAATAAAATATATAAGTGTAACATTCATTGAACCTTGTCATCACTACTGTACCCTTGTCTGCAAAATATTTATTTAATTTGACTTTTATCAAAGTTAAATCGAGAAGTGCAAACATTGCACAGAAGGTCATTATATTTCTGACAAGTAAGGTAAAGTTACCTGTCGTTTATTGTTACATTCGGGATGTGTATAAAAAAAATGCCTTTTCCATAAATATTTGTTTCACAACTGAATTTTCTATTGTCTAGGTTCGGGACTACGGCAGTGGTACATACCTGGCTAAGAATTAATTAACCCTTCTATTCACCAGGATGTAACGCACCTGGGACTAAGGGATTATTTCAGGTGATTGGGCAGAAGTGTAAAACCACGTACCTACAAAAACAACCATGAAACTTTGCTATCAGGTAGAGTAACAAAACAGGTAAAATTAATTTTTACACTCCAGGAAATTTAGCAACGGTTTCCATGTCCATGACGAAATATCATACATATTTCTTTTTAAATAAATAAAGGAGGAACCCCTATATGTATTTTGCCATCACGAGCTTGTTTTACCTACCCACATACTAGCAGGTACGTACCATAAATAAGGAAACTGTAAACAATTTGCACATTTGAGATTTGTGTCAACATTTCTCCTGTTCGCTGGACAATAGTAGTGCTACTCCATACCACAATAATGTTATTTTATGCACTATGCACATAATTTATGCAACATTCCAATAGAATAGGATAGACTCGAAGACTTTTTTTTAATAGTTGCCTGTTATTTTGTGATCAACGTACACAACACTATAAAAAAAATCCTGGATTTTTAAATTACTGTTTTGTTTGTTACTTTATCTCTCGCACGTTTCAGGTATGACGTAGGTATACCTGTCGTCATTCGACGGAAATAGCCGAATTGTAATGTACATTACAAATCAACTCGTAATACTCGTAAAAATTAGTAGGTACGTATTATCATGATGATCATACTAGGCAAAGACAAAGTTAACTTTATTTCTTATAAGTACTTAGGTACAACAAGAAGGTCTACGCCACAGAGTATGTGTTGACCTATGTATATGGTTACAAGTGGCGCCAACGCATTAGGTCGGCTGTGGTTTACTTCAGCTTAAGTCTAGTTCTGTGCAACATAGCAGGTTTCCTATGTTATTGTCTGTCCTTATCTCTAACCTACTGCATAACCGGACATTGCAAGTGCCATAAGAGATAATGAATTATGTATTTATAGAATACTTGCTTCGATTTAAATTAAGATTGATAAGGTATCAGCATTGCACAGGCTCTATTTCGAGATGATAAAACCTATTTAGGTGCAAGTTTCAAAACAACATGCTGACATAATTATAGAAACGTATGTGTAGAACATATTTGATTAAAGAATAGCCTAGTGTCCTAAGTAAGAGGATTATAACGATTTCCTTGCAGCGCTATAAGTGCAGTGTTACGTAAACAATGCTAAATGCATTCAGTTGTAAAGTGAAGGGCGTTATGTAGGGCGCGCCTAAGCCGGCTGTTACGCACATGCAAATTGTGTACACACACAGGCTAGTTCCATTGTGCTATGAGCTCCTAGTACTCACGTGAAATCTAAGATTAGCCGACTATGCGGTTTGTATTGTTCCTGACATAATGCAGGACACAGTTCACAAATCGATATACGACGCATACTCGCAAGTCCCGTTATAAATTCATTCATCTTTTGGACGGCTTTCATATAGTAAAAACACGTGTCGGAAACTGTTTCAAGCACGTGTTGGTAACATTTATAAGGCTTTGTGTGAGCATGAATGATAAATAACTGAGTGCATATTTGATTGTACTATTTGCTCATAAATATTTGCAAGGATTAAAACAAAATAACATTACTTGTTTTACCTGCACTGCACCCAAAGTATATTGTTTGCTGGTGGCTTGGTTCTTTTGAAATCACACCAAAAAAGGGTACTTAAACAAAACTGCACAATTTTGTGGCACGTGGACTGACGTGGACAAACATTGCGGATGGACATAATAACATAAACTGTTGACGTTCGCACGACGTTTTCCATTGATTGTGGAAACCCCACAACAGAACATTGTGCCACGTGAAAGTAAACAAACAAGAACTTTAATTACCTTTTCTCAAACATGCTTGGAAATTCGAACATTATTTTGACAACCTTTTTCGAAATAAATTTAAATTGCTGTACGGGTCTAAAACAAGTGACGATGCGGCCGGCAATGTTACTATGAAAATCCATAATTCTCTGTCGTGTTTAGCGGCCAAATAAATTACTATAAAAACTCATATCTGTCGTGTTATTTAAAAATGGACGAACTTTTAACTTCAACACATGGCAAACAAGGAGGTACTTATAAAAGCTACACTAACTAGAGCTGTAGAAACAAAATTAAATGAACAAAATGGCGCGTGAAAAATTATCGTTGACCGTCATTGATTCTGGAAATTATAATTAATTTACTCAGTTTGAATTTCCGCGCATTATTTGAGAAAAGTACTATACAAGCCTTGGCCGCAACAAGGCATTGATGGAATCACGTATATGTGCCTCGGCTTCGCATCGGCCCACATTTTCACCATCGTCCATCAATGCGCCAATTCTAGGCCGCGACAGTAATATACTATATCTGGCTTAAACATTTATCTAAATATTACGCTGTTATCGCTAAGTGGTGACACACGGGAAAACAACTAAAATAAATCGTTCCTTGGTTAAGTCATAGAGCACTTCTATGAAACAGTAAGTACTAAGTATATGACGGCACTCGATTGTGCAAACTAAAAATAACCAGAAATCGCACTTCGATCTATTGCTATTTATCAATTCCAATTCCAAGTAACTAAAGTATTACAATAACAAGTCGATATAATCCGATAGATGTTACTAGTATTTTTCGCAATAACACATCACGGTGTGTACCTTATGAAATGAGTAACTTTCAGAGTTGTAACGTATCGTTTCGGCGGGCTGGAGACACATATTGACCGTAAGAGACCTACAAAACAAATTGCCAGGTAGGATAATCATGGCACAGGTAGGCATTATTATTTTCCTCATTTCTAAAGTGATCTTCAAAGAATCGTCAAGTTCAAACAAAATTGCGGTTATTATGGTCATCGATAGTATTTAAAATAGAAGCATAGCATCGTAATTGCAGTATGCATTAGAAGTGGGGTGGGCGCCTGCGTCAGAGGTGGAGGGTGGCAAGTGGCAAGGTACGCCGACGGGGGCAGACAGGGGGAGAGTGTACTATCGGACGCGCTAGGCTCTACGTCACTTACGGCGCCACGTGCGCGATCAATAGTGACGTCGTAGTGGCGGCACGGGGGGGGGAGACGCAGCCTGCGCGCGCACCGCCAGCCAGCGACCTACTTACGATTACGTTTCACGTTCCGTCTACGTAACGCGATCGAACACTAGAATGGGGGTGGCGCGGAAACACGGCTACGCTTTGGCGCAGGCGCGGGGCTAAACTTGCTAGACGATATGATCTGCAATTTTTTGTTACATAAAATTCACCAAGGATTCGACCATGAAACTTATACTTCCGAAAACCATGGGTATCATACAGTACTTTGTTTACACAGGCCTTTCAGCAGTTTGGTCTGGTTTTAATTTAAACGTTAGAACTAATGATGCCGTAAGACATAAAGTTTACAATATTTTAAGTACAAAGGTTTTACTTAATTACAGAAAAGTAATAAGCTCAATAAATAATTCGGTTACTAAAGTAAATACTTAATCTTATTATGTGTACAAGGTACAAGGCTACTATGGAACCATCGATCAATCGAACCACGTGGGTAATGGCCACGTGTCCGCCCAAAAGCAACGATTACTTCCATATTTAATCATACTATTTGTTAAGTAAATATGTGTGTGGGCTTTATTTTTCAGCTTTGTTAATTAACTTAGTACAGTAAACATGAGGGATTTTTTGGACTGATTGAATTAGCAAGGAAAACTAGTGAAATCTTTTATAACATTCATATTTTGTTAGGTACTATTTATTTCATACACGAACACGGAAAGATAATTATCCCATCCATAAAAACACAAGTAGTACCCACAAACTTTTTATCAACCTTTGACCTGAAACTTGAAACAATCGTTTATTTTATTACAGCAGGAAAACAAAAGACTTGAAGTGTTTATGATTAGTCTTTTTTTCGTTTGACATAGACGTCACAAATTACATTATTCAAGTAATTAAAGTGCCATCACCAAGTTAGCAGGTATTGGTAATGATCATTAAATAATATTATTATATTTTCGACATTGGTGGAGTATTTTGCTATCGTGCGGAATTATGAGTGCAATCACAAGTGGCGACCTAACGCCAACAGCCGTGGCCTACTTGCTGGGACAGGTCAGCTAGTCAGCTCACAGCTTATACTGCGACACGGATTATATAGCCATGTACTCACGAGGGGACAAATGTCCCGTGCCCGTGATAGAGAAATCGCGCGAATATGCCATGTCTGGGAAAGGGATTCGAAAACCACAAAACTGATGTCGCCTGACATGTCGTACATGACTAAATACCCGTGGGGAAATAATAAACGAACATTAAATAATTTTTACAGGTTTTCGACATCATCCCTTTTCGCCATTATATTCATTATGAATTATATGCCGCGCTATGCAATCATTTTCATGACATCGTGGTAACGTGTTTGAAGCCCGAGTCAAAACTGGCTATCAGATATCAGAGGAAACCGTCCCCAAAAAAAAGTTTCAAATGTTCTTCCAATAATTTGTGCTCGTAGCAATTGCTACGAGGGTGCTACGAAATTGTGAAACTGCAAAGTAAAAATTGATCTGATTTCATTTTAAAATTGCGTTTATTTTATTTAAAAATTATTTCCCAATAAAACCCACTTTTTTAAATGTCTAAAGTTACAAGACAAAGAAATATATATATATATATGTTTTACAATTATTTTAATAGGTCGAGTCTATTTTTATGTCGCAATGGAAAAGTTCAGTGATAGAAATTGATTATGATTATATTTCATACTCCTTTTACTTTTAATAATATCCTTATTCCGTTGTATTTTCGTATACATACAGTTGCTAATTACAAATTCCCCACGGTGGTTTCTACTGCGGCGTGGGTATTTCGATCCGCGTGTGGTTTTTTCTTTTGGCAGTAACTACGAAGTACGAACACAATAACAAGAGTACCTACTCTACAAGAGTACCTATCATGTTATAAAAAAAGCTTTTCCACTGGGACTGCCTCATTTTTTTTTTTTTCATTTTTTCCTCAAGCTTTGAAATGTTTCCTTTTCCTAATACTGGAGGATTATGTTACATCCAAAGTAAAACCAATCAATTTGGCGATGTTTTATTTATACTTTGGATAGATGTCAACCTGCATGAATTATATTACGTAATTGGTATAACCTCGTGTCCGCATCCCGCCGGAGCCCCGTCTGGCGGAGTGCTCGTAATGTGTCGTTGACATGTCAACCTAACATAAAGATTATAGCGGGGGTGTGTGTCTGTCTCCATCTGACCTACCCGTGTCGGTTCCCCCCTGATACGTCCATAACAACTCAAAAATATCCAAATGTTTTTGGAATTTGATCATCCCTATTGGTCTTTCAAGTAAATTGCAACTTGCTAAATAGGTCCAGATAAAGCAACTAAAATTACTGAATTTCCCACTTCCCTTCAATGTTGTACCTACTTATTAATATGTTATGTAAGTTGAGCATTGGAGTAAAGAGAGCAGAGACTGCATCGGCAAGTTTATGCACAAGCTGGGGTGCCTGCGTGCGCACAGCTTGGGTACCGAGGAGCTTGATCAATAAAGGGGACCCAAACAAACGAGCGCTGCGGCGGCGTGGGCGACTGACCTATTTACCAGCAGGCCAGCGGATGCAGCAATTTTACGGCGCCAACATGCAGCTTGCATAACTACCTCGGAGAAATGTAGAATCGATAAATGATTGCGGAATGTCAGCACGGAGTGGCTCACTGCCAGGACAATATCGAAGAAATAGAAAACATTCCACGAATACTCACCTTCGCGAGTTGGCAAGCAATCCGCACTTATACCTTATACAAACAAAACTTCGCACGGTATGCTTACTTAGAAGGCTTTCCTTATTATCTTACTGGAAATCATAAGTCGTCAGTTTCTTCGTGCAATAATATTTATTTTCCTGTTGCAAAATTTAACAGGAAAATCAACGTGCAGCAGATTATGCATTTTTCCGCCAGATTTTATATCTGATAAATGATTACCGTGGAGACAGCATACTAATGATTCCGTTGCAGTAATTGGCATTTAATAGTCACTAGAAATGATTTAAGTATAGACACTTTAGAAAGCAACACTGTTGAGTGTAACTACGTATGGTACAGTGCGAGAGAGAGTAGTTAGTGTCACCGAGATGCCACTGCATACTGATAATGTTTAACTGCTGACAAAAATAGTGATGTAAAACGTGACGTGCGCGACGCTGTAAGCAAAGGTTGTCGTATTATTAACACATTCTAATTTGGGGGAGCCACCGACCCAAACAAACCATCGCGAGCAGGTGACCTACATTCCGGCTGCGTCTGCTGGCTGCGCGCAAGGTACGGCATGATTCATGCGGGAGGTGCGGCGCGACCGTCCCGACTCATTACACCCGGTTAATCCATTGGGATACGAGCCTTTTTACTAAACATATGTAATCGAAAATCTAATTCGTAGCGAAATCTCAATCAATGTTCCAATATATCATCATTAAAAATCTCCACTAATGTTATCCGATAAAATGGCTAACACAAGCATCGTATTTGGTGTTCCAATTTCCAAATTGCCCCATATCATGTAGTGGTAGGTTGCACCGACGACGCGGTGGCGGCGCCAGTGGGATGGGCATCATAATACGAGCCCGTATCAAACGTGGCTTGTTTTACTCGCTGACCCAGTTTTGTAACGCAGTCGCAGCTCAGCGCAGCCGCATCGCATCGCACTCTAACATGAAAGCAATTTTAGATGTAGCTTTATTTAGTTTTTTACCCCTGTCCTAAATCATTCAAATTCCTCGGTGGCCGTTATGCCAGCATCTATATTTTCCTTAAACAAACATAAAATATTTAATCATCTCGTACGTTTGTGTTTGGCCTGTTTGGACATCCATTTGCAAAGTTGAATGATGAGTTCAATTCAAACTTTAAAGATTGAAACATTTCCAGATTTATTAAATATATCCAAAACACCAAATGTTTAATAGGCAAATTGAATTAATTAATGGCATCTAGTTATGTTATTTACATTTTAACATTCTCAGAAACCAATCTACGTTTTTAAGAACTCAGCATTTATATAAAGCCCTTTTAAATCGCTCCTGTTTAGATATCAAGTGTAAAACATAATGTTTTGTTATGTATTAGAACGGACTATTTCGAAATCAGCTCTATGAATTACTTAATTATGTGTGACAACTCTCTAAACTGGATTTTTAAGTACAAAACTCGTTCTGTCGGCATTATGAATGGATTCGGAATGTAACAATGCCGTGTACTTGTATACAGGTAACATGAAAAATGCACAGTTGCGACCTTAGCCCAGTTGTGAGCGGGGCGGCGTGAGGTGTATTGGAGCACTCGGCGGCTGCGTGCTGAGAAGCCTCACCAGCAACTGTGACATAATTTCGAAAGAGCCCGATGTAGGTTGACTTGATTGACACAAGTTGTGGTGGTCTTGAGTTATGTAGCCGCTGTGGATCGCGTGTAAATTACACACGACGGCTTTATTGCAACAGGCATAACGGGACCGCAAAAAAAAGTTAGCGTACTACTTTATTCTACACGAAAGATTTTGATAACAGCCTTACAGGCTGTGTATGATGACATTGATGATAATAAAGTATTATGGAACAGACAAAAATAAGACTCCTGTCAACATAGAGTACTGTTAAGTAAGGTCGTGTTGAGCATAAACAATTGGCTGTAAACAATTAGACGGTTCGAGAAACTTATTTGTTACTTAAGTATACCTAACAAGAAAATAAAATGAATGCTAAGTAAACAGCTTATTACAAAAACGTTGAACGTTTTGTTTTCAACAGCTGTGCACATTTCAATGTTACGTAAATTGATGTTACAATGGCGGTAGGAGAAATAACGCTAGCGGTGAGTGACAGTGGAGCGAGCGACGACCTTGCCGGTCGTTCGAGTCAAACAAAACACTGCACCAGTGCTCCACAAAAACACGAACTTTGCAACGCATAAAACTGTACACAGATACTTACAAATACTTGTAAAATCCACAATACATATAAATACCGACAATGATGTAAGAAATATTCTAATAAAAAATTAAAATGTCTACGTGACATTTGAAGTTACAAAACTGAATAGTGACTACCGAAATCCGTTCCAGAAGTAACACCAATAACAGAAGGAGGAGTAGGAATAAGGAAAATGTCACAATGAATTATGAAACCGATAGTTATGTAACAGTTTTAATACTTAACAGTAAAAGTACTTTGATTACGAAACGCTAACGGGAACAGGCTGATATGAAAACAGGAAAGTCGTCGATAGATAACGCTGCGGTTAGAGTGGGCCAAGCTCAATTATTACAAAGGAATACCAAGCAGGTGAGGACTCTAACGACAGCTGTAAAGAAAATTCAAAGAAAATCATTTTCCCTGACGTATATTTTCGCTAAAGTTGTTATATTGGGAAGCCGTGAGCGAATTTCGCAGCAATGACATTACTTACTACAGAAAAATGTCTCTTTCTTTACCGATTATCCTACCCCTATCCTATCCTTTCCTAATCCTAACTAATAAAGAGAAAAAGAAAGAAAAAAAGAAAGGAAAGAGAAGAAATAAAAGAAAAAGAGAGAAAGAGTATTCTATTCTATTCTAATACTATAAAGACGGCTAAACGGATATTGATGAAATTTGGCACAATGGGTAGACTATGACCTGGAATAGGACATAGTCTACTTTTTATCCCGATATTCCCACGAGATTCAGACTTACGCGGGTGAAACCACGGGGCGCAGCTAGTATATTATTATAAAATCGAAAGTGAGTGTTTGTTACGCTTTCACGCTAAAACGGTTAAACGGATTTGGATGAAATTTGGCACATGGGTAGACCATGGGTAGACCACCTGGGTTAGGACATAAGACTTTTATCCCGGTAACGTTCCCATGGGATAATTTCCGACATCCACGCGGACGAAGCCGCGGGCAATAGCTAGTTTTTTTCTTTAATAAATAAGGACACTAAAATTAATCTAATATTTAGTGCTACGAGCTACAGTACGATCAACTGGGGGCCAAGTCTACTAATTTACTAATTTACAAACGTGTCAGTGGTCTCACTATGATGAGTTTTTGACAGATTTTGTATGGCAAATCTGTCAAAAACTCATCATTGTGAGACCGTCCACTGACACGTTTGTAAATTAGTAGACTTGGTCCCCTGATGGAATGAAATTTAAAGTGGCAGGAATTACAAGTATTGAATACCTTCTAATAATGATGAAATAATATAAGTAATATGTGCGAGTAAAGCCAGTAACAAACCACAATAAATGAATGAAGCCCAACAAAAAGACATTCTGCCATTCACCACAACACATGTATACCAAACAAAACATAAAGAGTCATTTCCTTACAGAGAGATGACTCAAAGTTCTGATGACTTCAAACGTGATAAGATGACATCAACCAGGAAAGTCCATCAATTATCTGAATTCGGGGCTGCAAATTATAAATTAAAACGACATACAATGTCGACTCACTTCAAAAGAAACGTTATTTATTTACTCTAAGTGCTCGGCGACAAGACGCCGCGACCGCGCCGCCGCCGCGCCGCCGCGCCGCGCCGCTGCCGCTCGGACGCCGCGCCGTTCTGCTTGATTAATAAAGTATTATAAAGCGCATGCGCTTTTGCAAGCAGCCGGCGATGGGATAAAAAATCAGTTTAAACAATACTAGCGGCGCGGTCGCGGCGTCATGTTGCCGAGGTGGCGGCGCGGCAGCAGCGCGGTCTCTGCGTCGTGTCGCCGAGCACTAAAGGCGCTCGGCACCACGGAAAACATGACATAGCTGTTTTCATTATTGATATTTTGACAGTGGGTACATCCTATACACGTAGTTACTACTTATATATAAAACTAGCTGATACCCGCCACTTCGCCCGCGTAGATATCGATTATTATATACTAAAACCTTACTCGAGAACTACTCTATCCATTGGTGAAAATAACATGAAAATCGGTGCAGTAGTTTTTGAGTTTATCGCGTACAGGACGACAGACAGACGCGGCGGAGGACTTTGTTTTATAATATGTAAGGATATTATTGACTATTGGTTAATGCATAGGTAATTGCATATGTATTAACTCACTAGTGTAATTAACCGACACGCGAACTCAATTTCAACGTTTTGATTAAATTCGCGAACACGATATATATGTAAATATTTACTTTGATTTTACATAAGTGTTTAATGTAAAGAAGCAAGACATGGTATGTATTTTTTTGCAATATCTGTTTATGCCTGTTTAATAAATGTTAAAATTAATAGTTAGATTTGAACTAAAGTAAGGCGATGATTTCATGATGAATTTTGACCATAATATTGCAACTTTAGTTCAGTAAACATGTTTCAAGATCTGTAGGTCCTAGGCTTTGATAAGCAGGTGCCGTATTATTTTTCCAGTGTGAGAAACGGAGGTAGACAAGGCCGCTAGCACCATCCCGTTTTCGCAGTGGAATAATGATGGCATTAAAATACATCATAAAACTACCCCGGATCTGTTTCATAAAGAGTTTCTTGTTAATGCAAAATTGCACATGCGCCAATACACAATACAGATAACTCTTCATGTCTTGACAGCTCCAACATACTATTAAGAAATGCTTCACAGTGCTTAAAAGTGATTTGATAATGCCAACAACTTGCTTTCAATAGCGTTTAAATAGCAAGCGGTTATTCGCAACAGGACAAGAAAGAGAGAGTCAATCGTAGCCTCGTTGTTGTTGCAATAGTTTTGCAAAAACACCGCCTCCAGCAAGGTTGTCGACACGAGCGCGGCGCGGGCGCAGACTCCACGCAGCCGGATCCGACCAGCTGGTTACATACAGTTCGACAAGCACATTACTTACGTACGTATACTAACTACCAGCAAATACTATATTATTCATCGATATTTGTAGGTTACAAGCACAAATAATAAAATAAAAACATTTTTCCAACTAAAACATTGACCGTGATTAGATTATTTATTCCACGATAATTCATTGACGTAAATACCAAAATGTCGTAGAGGGTATGATTTGACATTAGATATAATTATGTATTATCTACGGAAGACCAATGTACGCCGTATATATTTTATTTGACATAAGATCTTTTAATTCTTCATGGACGTTCTAATTAACTACAATGGTTTTTGGTCCGCGCGCGGCTCATACAGGTTAAAACCGAATATAGCGACAATAACAACAGGAAAATTATATAATAAACTATGACGGACAGATTTATTGAACAGCATCTCGCATTTAGATTTATATTATCCCGGAAAGAGATTCATGGTAACGGAATTTATTCAGTATGCTTGTACCCCGACTACAATGCTCATTATGCAAATGAAACAGCGGTGCCTTGTGAGTGACTGAGATTCTTTAAAAGTTTATAATTATACATTAGCAACAAAGATGTTTGAATATCGCAAAATGTTATAAATAATAAATGACTGACGCTTTATTTACATCTACTTACGTAAAGGGAGACAAAACTGGAAGCCAAAACAAGTTTAAATAGTACAAAGCAACTCTTTCGATCAACTTGGCTTTTTGGAGGTTCGAAAATCAGAATGTGTCGGTCTCTGTCATCCTTTACATTAAAATCAGTAAGTTCTTGTGCGAGTGCGACTGAACGCGCCGACAAAGAGAGCTCGTACACTGACTTGTCATACTTGACACTTGACTGGAAAGCCAGTAATATCTGTAATCTGTATGAAGCAATGAAGGTTTCGCAGCGCCTGCGCCGCGCCGTCAAAACAAGTTGCGCAATGTGCTCTCATTCTGCTTCTGTTGCGGATGTCACACACAATCTAGACGGCTGCGGTTGTTTCGTGTTTATTTGCTCTTCTCATGTTAACAAGTATGGCTACTCTTTTAAAGTAGCAGATAATGTCCAGCCATTCTGAGCACCCAGTTTATACGATTCAGCTTGATTTCAAATAATTTACAATTTCGCTCTTCAATTAAAAACTGAAAAGACTTACTTTTTATCTAGACAGCTTAAATTTCAAAATATGTAATACCCACACAAATAGTTGCAACACAAGATTTATTGCTCAACGTTAGTTTTTTCGAAATGTTGTTTTCAAGTTTCACAGTTGTGTTGTGGTTCGTCAGGGGAAAGTCTCAAGTTGTTAATTATAAAAGTGAGTTTATGTGGCTTCATTTGGGAAAATGCTGGTGGAACGCCACGCCAGGTGCATAGGGCTTGTTATTGTAAGTGTTGTTTGTAAACAGGATCCGTTACCGTTACGACACAGTTTTGTTTCAAAACAAACGCAAAATATTACCGTTATGTAATTTAGAGAGTTCACTAAATAAACGACCGTTCTTTATAAGAAGGCAAACTAAAAAAACACAATTGTATTCTTTATTGGATGTTTACTTAAATTTATTTGTAAGTAGTACATGTTTTTTTTTTCTGTTTAAAACTGTTACACACATTTATGAATGTGTTACAGTAATGTTTTTACTAATTATTCCATTTCTAAATACATATTATGTTTTTCTTGGAAACGGATCGATGAAAGAAGCGTGGGCGGTGAACACTGAACAGTTGACCCAAATTAATGATTTTATGTATGAACGTGAGGCTCACAAATAACAACAACAACTAGGTATTGTACGAATGTACTGCAAAGTGTTCTAAAGTTTTATTTTTATGGTGACTGGCTACTGTCGCTGCAGTATTATTGAATACTGAAGAAAAATCATAAAAGATTCTTTTAAAAAATTTCTTTCGTA
Source organism: Lithophane leautieri (assembly GCA_949152455.1). NCBI lineage: Eukaryota > Metazoa > Arthropoda > Insecta > Lepidoptera > Noctuidae > Lithophane > Lithophane leautieri. Next base: position 9,186,624 of record OX424472.1, on the reverse strand, counting down.
TTAATGTATGTTATAGTAAAGTTCCAAGGTCTAATCCAAAACCTTTTCAACGTTTATTTTGAGCTACAAAGCCTTCCAATTACAACAGAATTGATATTATGAAAAATACATTTTCATGGATAAACAACATTTAATGCTAGACCCGGTTTCACAATGATTGCATATGACGGAGACGAGACGTGGCATTCACGCAGGCGCGGTCACGTTGGGTTTGTTTGTAAACATGTCTACTGGACTGGTGAAGGTAACAACATGTATGAGGTGGTTTCACTTTACAATAGTGTCAGTTTTAATTTTCATGTTTTGACTATGTAAAACTGCGACTGAATTTAGCTCACGCACACAATCATGACGTAAACTTCGATTTCGTATTTTGACTTTATTTTGACTTAGCAAATAATTAAAATAAAACAAATTAAGAAGCATGGCTTATTCCTAGGAGCTCCAAATCTATTATAATTTCTCTCCATACATTGATTCCCAAGAGCTCCATAATTTTATTATTTAGTTACATAATAAAATACTAAAATTGTTCCTAGAGCGGCTCCAAACCAACTTGCGTAAGGTCAACAAAACACAGATTGTTAACATTAATGTTATAATTTCGTGATAATTAGGTTCAGTACATAGGCAGTCACAAATCAATCTTATGCTAAGTGTGTAGTTATACAGTATGTTATTTAACAAAGGGCCTTCCCGTTAACCTGCAATAGTATAGCGTCTACAGACACATGCTAAAAAAAAATACCATTTAAAAAAGAACGTTTTTTATATTTTTTTTATATTAAAGTCACACTTGTCTTTCTACTTTGAAACAGAGCTTGAAAACGTTACCAATTCACATTAAAAGTAACGTTAAGTAACGGTATTTCCGTAGAGATATCTGGATATCGGTACGATTTGGTAGCGTTACTTAGTAGCATAACATAATAATAACGTTAAAAATTGTGGTAAAAATTACCGGTATTTTTAATGTTATTGTAAAAATAGCGGTAAAACATTACCGCTATTATTTTTGTTATTTTATGCGACGTTGCAGGCCCGTTTTATCAAACGCGGCCGGCGGACAAACCAACCAAGTATATTCACAAGAACAAGCACACACAGAATAGCAAAGAGAATACCTATTATACACGCAAATAGTCGTACGGCACAGTCTTAGCATCGATGCAGTCTGAATTTTTTAACGATATCCAGAGCGACGGTAACGAAACTAAATCATAACGATAACATTTTCGATAGCGTAGATTTTAACGTTACATATGTTTAACGGTAAAATTTGCCAGATATATCATTAAATATTATAACGTTATTTAAGAGTTAACGATATCTGCATCAGAAGACTGTAACGATACCATACTTTTAACGGTATTTCAAGCCCTGCTTTGAAATACAAGTGTGCGTGTATAGAGTGTTTCTTTTACGTATCAATTCAATAGTTTTGTGAATATTTCACTACTTATACTTAAAATTTATTTATTTTTTGCATATTTGGACGCTGCAGGCGGGTATTGCAGGTTAACGGGAACGCCCTTCGTCAGATGACGTTCTGTATATACCTATTGTAAATTCAAAAATAATCTCACAATGCACTTTCTGTCATTATCACAAATGACTTTATGTCACACAAATCACAATACGAAGTTAAAGAATAAAAAATACAGTCTTCTCATATAAATTGACCTTAAATCTACATTAAAATAAAAATAAAATAGAATAAAAAATCACAGTTTCTGATATCACAAATTAACCCAATGCCATATTAAAAGTTTAAAGGCACCATTAAATACAAAAAATCAACAGATTCTCATTTTGCAAAAGTAATTGGTATGTTGAATCATAAATTAATTTTATTGTAAATATCAAATTTTTTGTGCATTCTGTACTTTCAAATTTTTGGAGCTCATGGGAAAGATTTTTTGGAGCCACCTGGAATAAAATTATTTGGAGCTCCTGGGAATAAGCCAGAAGCACGAAATAGTGTCACTTTCATTGAGAATCACGATTAAACAATAAATGCAGTATAAATGGACAATATATGGAGATACGTTGGTAAACAAGGACCCAAAAGCCAAAACAAAAGTGACGCATCACATTGAATTTCACCTGCATAGCGTAACAGAATGAATCAGTGTTTACCACGCATTCTTTATAAGACAAGCGAGTTGCGAGACCATAAAAGGCTGTGTTTCTTACTTACCTCGTTCCGCAATAACGGCCTGGCGTATGACGCCTTAACCTAGTTGCTGACGCCCTTGGTCGCCATCTGCCCATATATTTGTTCCTGGATATAAAAGAAACCATATAAACATCGATCTTTTTACACATTAGGAAACATTACGAGGAAGAAATGATTAAAATGGATTAGGTTAAGTAAGTATAAAACGCACTTAGAAGTATCAATGTTCAGAAAATTAAAAAATAGTTACTTCTTCGACATTATCTTAGAAGCAAATGGGTTTTAAGAGATGATTTGATGCTGCTACCACGATTGTCTCCGCACTAAGAAACTCTTTTACCGCGTCTTCAAAAGGATGCCTCCTACAAAAGCTAAACGTAATCATTATTTATTTTATTTATTTATTTATTTGTTTATAGTTAGCTCATTAGCTGCGCCCCGCGATTTCACCCGCATAAGTCTCGAGCCCAGGGAATATCAGAACAAAATCCTATGTCCTAACCCAGGACATGGTCTACCCATGTGCCAAATTTCATCCAAATCTTTTCAGTCGTTTTAGCGTGAACGCGTAACAAACAAACTCACTTTCGCATTTATAATTTTAGTAAAAAGCTGAGCTATAATTTTTATTGCACTCATGCCTATGTTTTGTTTTATTTAAGGTACCATTCCGAACGCGACGGCATACCGCAAACTGTAGCGGTAAAGCCGCCAACCGCAATAACAGCCCGCGCACGCGCAGCAACACTACTGGTTTCTACGTAACTCTATGGAAACGCTTTTGTATGGCAACATTGCCGTCTGCTACTGCGGTCGAGCGAGCGGTGAATGCACACAGCCAATAGTGCTTGTGCATGTATTGTCTGTGTCTGTCACGAGCGCAGACGTATTTTTTTTTATCTGTGTTCAAAAAAGGAGGATGTTATTGTTTAACAAATGAATGATTGGCGAAACTGAAGAAGAGAAGTGCCGCTGCCGTCGAAGTTGTGACATCACGTTCGGAATTAAAAGCGCCAAATCGCGCCGTCGCGTCGGTCGCCCACCGCTGCCGACTGGTCTGCGTCTGCCGATGCCTTTAGAAGTGTCCCTTTACTTAGATTAAATTAAGTAGCACCTCAGACCAACAAAAAAAGGGAGACGGAGCGCTGCTAACATCAAAAGTGAAGCCACAAAACTATGCTCCCGCAGGTAAACACACAGGCTCACGCACACACCTACACTAAAACTATGCTCGTCGCTCCTAGCTAGTACGTCACGAGACGTAGTCTAGTAAACATCAATTAAAAAAAAAAAATGCTTTCTTGTGTAGTGAAAACTTGTAAAAACAATAGCAAAACACATAAAAAGTCACAAGAAATCACTTTTCACATGTCGATGGCCCCACCGAATAAACGTGTAACAGAAAAATGACAACTTTTCAGCAAAAAATAAAAACGTTTAAACTTCAATAACGCTCATTTCATTGTAAATAGGTATAAATGATGTATAATCGAATTATAGGTAAAAAATAAACTATAGGTTTATATATTTACTTTTTTTAAACATCAACGAGTTTCAAGAAATTCATCAAAAACTATTTAGTTTTTTTACTCTTGTGAAATTTGCATGACTAGGTCACAGTAATATATAATTACACGTTTATTCGTGTAACGATACACAACGAATAAAACGCACTGTAATGTTACACTTTTACTTTCCGTAAAAAGTTTATAACAAGACTGACCTTCCGAGCTAGTCACCTAATTTCACTCGCATCTTACCCCCCGCACCCCTTTCTATGTTACGTACGATTGCAATAGAATTTATCGCGTAAACATTTGTTTATTTACCGTTACTAGCTATAAACTTAAACTAATATGCAAAGAATATTAATGTTTGAATCTTTAACACAATTGTTAGAAAAAAATTATTATAGTAAAAGACAATGCAATACTTTAATTTTTATAACCTATTTACCTATATTCAAATTTCCATGTTGTGAGATAAATCATTACTAATAAAATCTTCATACATTTCTACACGAATAAACGTGTAAGAAGACATTACCCAAATTTGAAGACAATCAGAAATCTTCTCAAACGTCTGTAGGTTTTAACATGTTTATTCTTGTGTACTTGGCGAATCAAAAAGCATGTAATAAAAGCATTCCTGTATTTTTTAAATTAATTATTTCCCTAGAATAAAGAAATTCACTATTATAATAGGCGTGTTTTGAGCATAAAATTCATAAAAAAAATTAAGTAGGTGCAGGATAGGCAAAAGAAACGAAAAATGAAAAAAAAAAAAAAACGTGTACGAACTCTTGCACGTTTATTCGTTGGGGACATCGCGGCATCGATGTAAGTACTGCAAATAATATCGTTTCTTAATTTAGTTAACTATGAATTTTAGGTTACATGGAACAAAAAATCTCAACGAATGAATGAACGAAAACAGTGACATTTTTAAAAGTGCGAGTGTTTATAATATGATTCCAAATTTCCCCAATCGATATTGTTTTACTTCGAGTAATTATATTCCTGTTTTGTTTTTTTTATGTATTTAATATTTTAGATTTCCAAGTAATACTGAATATAAAAGTAAATGGATAGTAGCTTTAAGAAATAGTCGGAATGATCCAGAATGGCTGCCATCAAAAACCAGCGTGGTTTGTTCCGATCATTTGATAATAATGACCTAAATTCAACTAATCGTAGACTTCGCCCTGTGACTAAAAGCGGATATCCTAAAAAGGTATATAAAATTTAAACAAAAACGAGATTTCATCAACAGAGTAATTAAACACAGACTGATTTATTTTTTATTTTAGTTAGTTTCTCAATTTGGACTAGCTAATTAAAATACTACTACAGTGATTTTCTTATGGTGGTCTTTTTAAATTTAATAAATCCATCCAATCTCCAAAAATCATGTAAGTATGTAAATGCACTTTGTACTTAATTGTTTTTTTATTTTATTTTGCGATGTAAAAAAAATGTTTTTGTTTCGGAATCCTTCCTAACAATTGAGGTACAATACCCATACTCAACAATACCTTACTCATACAACATTATCCTACCCAAAATATTATTCCCCATATTATGGGGAAAAACTTTAACAAATGACAACCCTTTTTACACACACATAGATAAAAAGGTGGCTTCACTTTTGATGTTAGCAGTGCTCCGTCTACCTTTTTTTGTTGGTCTGAGGGTAGCACGAGCACCATAATGCCTACATACTTATCTACATAAGTACTAATTACAAAAATCACATTGATCTAATTACCTACGTAGGTAGTGTACCCAATAATTATCTTGAACATTTTACCTGTACTAAATTAACAGGGATAAAAAATGAAACATAAATAAGCACCGCGAAGAACCGAAATAAATATGATGAAAATACTGTAAAAAAAAATAATTGAGAAGAACACGTCAACTTCTAGACGGAATTATTGATAAACAAACGACATTGACTTGACAAGATTAGATTCAAGGTCGTCTAGTCTAGTTATTACTAGGTATGAACAAAAGTTGGGTTATGTCATGTAGGAGTGGAAAATTAAAGAAATGCTGAATTAACTTTCATTAAGCGGAAGCTGAAATAATTTAGTTGTACATTTACAGAAAGTACCAGAATAAAGATAACACCGTACCTACCATTACAATTTCAGCCATTGCTAAATTATGACCTCGAATACCTATTTTTTGTTACAGTTTTCAACACAAACATCACAATTAATCGACGTCCAGCGATTTCCAATGTTTTCACGTATTCCCTTTAATAACTACTATGCACACAATATCACAATTATACACTTGTACGTTTGATTGCAAAAAAAACAATCACTTAAAATATTACTATCAGCCATTCAACCCAAAATCCAGCATGACTGACTATTAGGAAGTTAGACATTACGCCATCTAGTGACCACTACTAAGATCAAAGAAGATGATTCCGTACAAACACTCCGAACGGAAACATGTTATCAGGGTACGAATATTTGTTTCCTGGTTTAGCGAGACTTCCGATAGGTGGCAGTAGATAGTTTTTATTTATTTTGGGTATTCTGATTGATAAGTACGTACAAATCAGTGTTGCTCGCTTTAGGTTACTAAGTAACCTTTCGAGTTGTGTAACCTAGAAGTCTTCTAGGTTACACAACTCGAAAGGTTACTTTTAGGTGATTTTGCGGAAGTTGTAGAATTAGATTTTATTTTCTTACGTGAAACCACCATGAAACGTAACTCAAAACTACGTTCGCACTCACTGCTTTACAGTGAGTGCAACTCTTAAAAACAAGTCTTTTTCTCTCGCACTAATGATAATGATTTGTATCCAAATCACAAATGACCAAATCTCCAAATCTCGTCTCGGCTTATTGACGTTCAATCAGACGGATTCGTTCTTGTTATTGTCGCCTCAAGTATGTACTTTTGTGTGTGTAAGATTTTTTCCAATCGGTAGGATAAGAACATTTCTACCAGGAACTTAAAATGGAAAATATTAATAAATCCATACTTACTTATATTATAAATTCGAAAGTAACTGTCTGTCTGTTACCTTTTCACGCCTAAACCATGAACGGATGTCGACAAAATTGGCAAGGAGATATATGGCACCCTGGGGAAGGACATAGGACACTTTTAGTCGACCTACCGCGCGATCGAAGCCGCGGGCGGTAGCTAGGTACCTATCCATATTTCTGTAAGTACAACCAACAACTGTCTTACAAATTTTCATCTTTTGACAAGACCCAGCTGGCAGCACTGATACAAATTAGTTTCATTGACATGAAAGGATGGAGCAACAGTCCTTCTGATAGCAAACCTCCAGCTGCAGCCTTGTAGCAACTTGTGATTTTGGACAGTGATGCAAAATCAGAGGTACTTAAAATAACAACAAAAACACAACAAACAACTTTATTAAGTACTTGGGTTTATATCAAGCCAAGGGGAGACTGCAGTATTTCATTTTCATTGTGTAACTTATGTCGAGCTGGAGCAATAGGTACCTGCATGAGAAGCAGATAAAAATAAAAGTTTCGTGATCATAGATTTGTACCTATTTGTTGAATCTTAATTTTTTCATGTTTCACCGACGACGACAAAGTCTGCAAAGTTCTAAATCCAGCTCAACTTTCAATTTCATACTGTGCGTAGGGTTGCCAACCATCCTAACTAATATTATAAATGCAAAAGTGAGTTTGTTCGTTTGTTACGCTTTCACGCTAAAACGGCTGAACGGATTTAGATGAAATTTGGCACATGGGTAGACTATGACCTGGATTAGGACATAGGATACTTTTTATTCCTTTATTCCCACGGGATCGTGGCTTACGCGGGTGAAACCCCGGGTCGCAGCTATTACTGAATAAAAGTTATAATGTTTACAGTTCCAACACAAATAAAGGATCTAGACACGCGGCAGCGTGTCAAGCCAAGTTCGAGTATGAATATACTGTTTTGATTGATATCCAGAGATATAGCCTAAAATAAAAAGTGTAACGCGAGTTTAGTAAACTCGTAACAAACTGAATAAATTTGTTCCAAAAGCCTTACCACTGCCTAGAAGAGCACGGCTCTCTATCTCGCTAGCTCCTATTGTCTAACCTACTTATGGGGATCGCTCGCTAGTTATGAATATCGCCTGTTGGTCTGTTGGTCGGGTAGGGGATGTTGGACATCAAGTCGTCACCTCAAGGCTACAACACCAAAAAGAATGCATCGCTAGAAGTACCTACTTTCCGAGTATTATAAAAAGGCCCGCCACTGTCGCCTAGCCAAGAGAGTTTAATTCCAATCACCGACGGGAAATGACGTAAAGACGTGCCTACTGTACACGCAACCTCCGCGACTCTCGCGATGTTATAAATTTGTTATGTATTTTAGTATCTTAGTTCATCCTACTAATATTATAAATGTGAAAGCTTGTGTGTTTATGTGTTTGGATGTTTGTTACTCAATCACGCAAAAATGGCTGAATGGATTTGGATGAAATTTGGCAAACAGACAGTTTATAACTTGGATTAACACATAGGATACTTTTTATCCCGATATTCCCACGGGATCGAGACTTACGCGGGTGAAACCGCGGGGCGCAGCTAGTTGTAAATAAACGGAATTAAAAAAAGTTTAATCTTCTACGTAGAACATCATGCATGCATCTGGGCATGGGCGCGGTGGTTCAGCTAGCTTAAAACTGTTAATACTATTAACAGTTTTAAGCAGTTAATAGTTTTCAGATTAAAAATTAATGTCTTGAATTTATTATAGTTCTGTCACCTCAGTATTTACAGAAATAGTGTTTTCAGTGACGAATAAAGAAATAGAGCTACGTCAATAAAAATTGGTGCTAAATTGACGACTTCCGCAAGTAGCACTAATGAATATTTCATTAGAGCAATTAATCAATTTAGTGGCAACCCTAACTGTGCGTCTCGCTTGCGTTCACTGATATTGAGGCATGCACTAATGAATGTGAATGACACAGGAATAGCCACCACTTCAGAAAAAAAAAAATTGTGTTATCAAAATTAAAATCTTCATTTTGATAACACAAAAAAAAAACGCATTTTTCGCAGATATCAGAAATTGTCGGTCACTGGATTCGTCAAGCACTTTCTAATTAGTTTAGGTAAAGTTTTGGCACGCGCGCGGCCCGTCTGGTAGCTTAGCGGCTGTAAAGTTATACGGGTTTATAGGCGGCCGATCTGGGGAACATCTCCCCAGCTAGGCCCAAAACGGTTCCAATTGGTCGTTTCCTACGGAGAAGAGCCGGCAAGTAACTCAAAAATAAATTACTCATTATATCTTCTAAACTAAGACCAGACTAAATCTGTGACTTGGCGAAAACTTGCGACTAATTAGCGACACAATTTGGGGGAAGAGATAGTTGTCGTGAAGAGTCCGCACCCATCTTCGCTAGGTGCCCTAGCTTTTTTTTGCCAACCTTACAACTTTAAAACTAGTGACCGACAAATTCTGAACATTTCTGAGATTTTTTGTGCCCAATGGTGACCATGCCAGTGTCAGTCACACCACATGATCAGACGAGGTGCAGTTTCTAGTCTGGAGACCACATTCAAAAAGGAGAGGAGATGCTCAGGTAAATTTATTTCAAGAAGTAGTGTTTCTATTAGTTTGTCAATGTAAACCGCGCTACGCAGCGGCTCGCCAGATGCAAGCGTGGTAAAAAAATCACCTGAGTAAGTTGTGATAATTAAAAAAATGCACTTTATTTTAATAATCATACATTTATTATTCTGAATTTAATACTGTATTACATAGAAGAAATGCACTTCTTAGAAACATTCAGAAGACTTCCCTTTGGGACAGTTTTATATAAGGAGTGTCTCTCTCCATATATTTTATAAATTGGATAAATATGTCGCTCGTGATAATATAATCAATATTTATGAAGATCTGCATTGCCACATACTTAAAAATCTATGTATATTTTTCACCAACTCTCAATTTTCGAAACTAAAACCTTAAATAGTAAAGCATAAAAGTACGATTGCCTATGAGATATCTGTTGGATCAATAAAATTTTGCAAATTAACAACAAATAATATACTCTACAGTTAGTGCTTATACTGCCGCTGCCACATAATTTGTCAACAACATTTTCCATCACAATAAAGAAAAACTAGAAATCAATGAACAAAAACGAAATGAACATTAAATTTTATCAATTCGGTGACCGCATAGAAAGGCATTGTGACACATATCCAACATAGTGAGTACTCAATTTTTGAGAAAACACACAGCAAGAGAGAAGAAAATACTACCAATATAAATACAGACATCTTAATTCATTCAGTCAAAGTGGAACATGTATAAAATATTTATTAATAAGAAATAATCAGTCTTGTTTAGAGAAAACATTTTGTCAAAACGCGGTGAGCACGCTTTGATATAAATATTATCACAATACAGTATGTCAGATATGATGTCATCCCTTCTCATGGACGTAACTAGTATATAAATCGCCTGCTACGCTACTTAGTGTTATTATCACAGTTGTTTAGTAGAGGTGGGTGCAGTACTTTGTACATAATAATACAGGAGCTACCTGCGATCCGCGACCATTCCGGACACGACACACGATGGCCAATCTAAATTACACGCATAACTAGCATGGCCGTCCTACCGCCACCAGTGACCTACTTCAGACGAAATCTGATTAATAAATAGTTAAAAAAAAAACTAACGACGACTTCCCTGGCCCGCTAGCATTGATATCATCTTTGAGACGAAATTACGCACATTTACATCCTTTCATGGCAGTCTTCTCTTATAATGTACACAAATAACAAAGCAAGCCCGCATTTAAACTCGTCACGAATGCGAAACTCACAAACACGTTGTTCACCCCCTATATCCGTTTATTAGACCCGTTGCTATTACATCGTATCTCAGGGATGTTTCATAAAACGGGGTTCTCACTATAGATAATAACTTTTACGTCCCATTGAACTGGTTCATTTTCGTCACCTAACGGTTAACGGAAAACTAAATTGAATAACAATAAATTATTAAATCTTACACCTATTATAATTATTATATATTTGTGAACGACTTGCAAGCTTTGTTGTCACAAACATTCTCATGAAATTCGTTCAAATAGTCAAAAAATATATTTTTGTCTAGGAAACACATTCCAGACTTAGGAAGTGTTCTTATGCATTACAATTGACCAACGCAACGACAGGTTATATAGTAATGAAATATCACAGATTTTTCCAAATCTTTGGACAGTAACGGGCATCTAAACAATACATATGTTATAACTTTCAGTATAATTTGTACCTATTGACTTTCTTATTAATAGCCTTTAGAACCCGTGTACGTACAAAGAAATCCAGTAAGTAACTAGACGACTTATCTGAAATGATGACATAAAAATAATCAAAAATAAGAACAAATCACTTATTTTGCTATGAAAGTAAACATTGTGGTTGATTATTTATCACGCACAAAATACTAATCTTTCTAAGTTAAATGCATGTTATATACACACTTCTACATTTTTGTGAATGGTAAAATGAGTTTTTTTATTCAAAGCCCAACTTTGTCTTAGATCAAATTGACGCTGACTAATTAGTATCCCTAGGCATAATATTCAAGATTATAAAGATCTAATCTTTAATAAAAAAATAACATTGAAATCAGTGACTGAAATGTCATTGACATCATTTTACATAAGAAAAATATTCACAATTTTATCTGGCAATACAGATTGTTACTATGAAGTATATCAAAAGCATTTTCATAACGCGTTTTTAAGTATTTTAATTTTCTAATACTAAATTGTCCCATTATCCACTGGATTCAATCGTTAATAGTAAAAATAATTTATACAAAATATTTCAGATAAATTTCTGTCATATTAAAACTTTCCCCTAAATTTTCAATCATCTTCTATATGTTTCGTGCATTTCGTACATCATACAGACACTTTTAAAGAAAACAAAAGGCACCCGGGATTACACGAGTGGGTACCAACACCAACTACTCTAACAAATATAATGATTAAAATCTAAAGTGAAACTGACAATTTTTTTTTCATAATTATAATGTTCCACTACACAATCGTATTTTGGAAAAATTTAATTTCTCTGTTGGCAGCATCAGTGCTGTTTATAAATATCGTGTGGTAAAAGTTTCCACAATAGTTTACAGTTTTACATTTTGGGTATATCACAACTGCCCAAATATGCATGTTAACTGCTTTCTTGTGTTTCATAAAACTAACACGCCAACAGAGAATAATCTTATAAACCTAACACACATTATTAACTTTAATTCAAATGGATCTGAAAGAGAATTCACAAAAGTTTCATCTTTGTATAGACAGTATTTATGCTCTAAGGTAATCTAGTTGACAATGCAATTTTTAACCTTAGTCATTATGATAAGGATATATTGTCCACACGTTTAGTAAGTAAAAATAATTTTGTAAGCCTTCATTCAGATCTAACAAAAAAAGATGAAATTAATAAAATATTATTGACATCGAAAGAATCAACACCCCGCTTAGACGTAAGGATTATCTGATATTATAGCTCAAGTACCAGAACACGGACAATGAGAGAGCTAAAAGGGAAATCTATGCTGAACATCAATATAACTATTAAGTCGATAATGCTATCGCCTACAAACATACGACTTTAAACCGGTTCTTTTTAGGTAGAGCTTAGAGGTGGTGTGTCGTCAAAATCTTATTACTGCTGCACTGGAGCCGCGTATAGCAGTGGGCCGGGCGGCAGGTGCGCGTAGGGGCCGCTTACACCCACTGCAGCTTGGTAGCCGCACGGACCACCGCCGCCAACACCGCCGCCGTAGAATTTGCCACCTAAGTTAAAAAAAAAAATCTTAGAAAGAACAACATTCTTTCATTCAATTTATAGTAATCAAATAACCAAGCTCTCAAGTGTGAAGCAAAAAGGAGGGTTATGATTTTTATTAATCAATAATGAATTAGTTTAGTTTTACTAAATTAAGAGCGAGTTGCACCAAGTAACTTTAACGATAACCAATGCCTTGTCAGCCATCAAATCTCGCGCGAATTAAGTTGCACCATTTTACAATAAAATGACGTCACAAATAACGATAACATTAACCGCTCATCTTCGGGCGGTTAAGGGTTATAGTTATGGTTTGTGTAATCATTTCATAGAATTCCTTTTCAATATTGTCCCATGCTTGTTTTGTTATATTGTGCTAGTCCCGTCTGCTGTTTTTGCACATCGAAAATTTTGCAAGGATTTGTAATATTTGTAATTTTGCTAAAATCAACACTTCTTTCTCTGAAAATATGTCAGCTAATAAACTAATCATTTATAAAGATCAGAATATGGACAGATCATATATTTATATAATTGATTTACAGAGTTGGGAGATTTACATAATTCGGAGTTCACTGATTTGGTGTTTTTAAGTAGTGGATATGGGTTTTATAAAACATAATGTCTGTTGCGTAAGACCTAATGTTGTATTTTTATTATTTAGGAGGAACGCAGAACCAAAAAAATTGAACTTTTAAAAACTACGAAAGCAATATCTACTCACTTTGTAACTTGTATTGAAGTTGTTAATCAAATCACTATAATATTATAGCATTATTTACTTCAGCAGAATAATTATTTTGTAATTTAAATACCACAATATGAAAAAACAAATTTAAAAGCGTGATGAGAGCAAGCTAGAACTATTGCCCTTTTAAAAAAAATTACCCACGTACATTTTGGGGAAATAAGACGACTTGTCACCCTTTTAACTTTAACTTTTACATTTTACATGATGGTACAACAGTAGGTAATTAAATTCCATGGCCTTTGTGAATGTTAAAATTAATTTTGACGGAAACAATAACGTATCTCTTGGTGCCACCCATCCAAAGAATTCAAAATTCTACAAACCTAGCATCTCCTGATGATGAGGGTGCATCTGGGGGTAGTGCTGTGGTGTAGCGAAGTGCGGTGGGGGAGATCCGTACGATGAGCCGGTGCCGTTGGTCTTGTTACCAGCGTTGTTATTGCGGTACTGTTGCCCGCCGTTGCGCATATCTAATACAGATTAAAATAATTTAAATAAAATAAATTTCCATCTATTTATTTCTTTTTACACAGCATTTATGCGTGGCAGCTGAGAATTTTGTTTTATAAGAGGTAATTGTTTCATGTGTTAAAAAAATAACCTGTCTTTATTTTATTGTTTGAAGTTATTAATATTGTCTATTTTATGATAAAGGTGTTTCAGTTAATAGTTAGTGATCTAAACACATCTAAACACTATACAGCGAAAATAGAAGTGGAACGTGGTACCCACACACAGCTATGAGTAAACGTAATAAACGCCTAAAACTTAAATTAACTTGTTTAATTAATTTGATGAGTAAGCTGTAAATACTAACTATTGTATGGGCGTTGGGCATATCCATTCTGTCCATTGTATCCATTTTGATATCCATTATTATAACCACCCTGGTAGTTGCCCATGGATTCAAAAACATTGGGACTAGGGAAGGGCACTTGCTTTTGATAGTTGTTCTGTCTGTAACCCTGGTTTCCTTGGTTTTGGTTTGAGAATCGAGGAGCTTGTGGGTTTCCACCACGGTTTTGGTAAGAGTTTTGGCTTTCTTCAGGGTTTGAGTTAGCCATTTTGTTATTCCACTGGTTATTCTGTTGTTGTCGCGGTGAACTGGCACCACTGTTGTTTTCTTTGCGCTGTTGCCAGCGGTTGCGACCTGTCAAATTAAATTGTTTATTGTTAAAAATAAATATATTTTGTATGTGTATCTTTTTCATTTGGATAAATTTAATTAAAATTACCAGAGTTATTGTTGTTACTGCGAGCCATATCATTCAGTTTAGCTGGCGGATTCTGGCCAGTTTCACGAAGCACAGCAAGTAGACCGCGAGCCTGGCGGGCGTCTCCGGATGTGAAGTAAGTATAAGCTGTACCCGATTGTTGACAACGCCCGGTACGACCTATAATGTAAGGTTTTATTAGCATTTTACAAAAATTACTTTTTAAAGATATAGCATTGAAATCGATGAGTTAACTAGCACATAGAACTTTCACAATTCATTTATTCACCATCTTGTGCAAACTGTGTTATGTCCCTTTTTTTTTGAGCTTCGTAAATCATCAAATGACTTCTCCTGCTCTGAGCGGAGCGGGAAGGCGTGTCCGACTTTTACTGACTAAAACCCACCAGTGTTCCTTCAGTTGCCTGTTGCCAAGGGCCCCGGTATCCCTTTTGGGAATCTATTTTTAAATGTATTGATATATTAAAAAAAATTGAAACCTTATATAAGAATAAAATTAAACTAACCAATTCTATGAATGTAATCCTCAGAAGAATTGGGGTAATCAAAGTTGATGACAAACTTGACGTCCTCGACGTCAAGGCCGCGTGCTGCAACATCTGTGGCAATGAGGATACTGGTCGCGCCGTTTCTAAATTCCGTCAACACTGCATCGCGTTCAATTTGCGACTTGTCGCCATGTATAGCAAGAGCATTGTGTCCCTTGCGACGTACAGCACGAGCAATATCATCCACCTGGAATCATATTCTATGTTGAGCTTATACTCATGATTTAAGATGAAGGTAAGGTAATGGCTAGTAAATATACCTTTTTCTTTGTTTCCACGAAAACAATGACTTTATTATCCCTCTCTTGAGAAATTTCTTTCAACAAGTTGGTCAATTTCATCTCTTTTTCATGCTCTTCACAAACTTCAATTATTTGTTTGATATTATTATTGGCAGACAGATTCAGAGAACCGATGTTTACTTTGACATAATCATTAAGGAAATCTTCAGCAAGAGCTTGAATCTCCTTGGGCCAAGTAGCAGACCACATCAGTACTTGGCGGTCAGGGCGAATTTGTTCAATAATCTTACGAATTTGGGGTTCAAAGCCCATGTCTAACATTCTGTCAGCTTCATCCAGAACCAAATAAGTGCAGCGGCGCAAGTTAGTTGTGCCACGTTCCAAGAAATCGATCAATCGCCCAGGGGTGGCAATCACTATCTCAACACCCCTTTCCAAGTCGCGAGCTTGAGGTCCTTTTGGAGAGCCTCCAAATAGGCAAGTATTTCTAATACAGCCACGTGCACTGTAGCTCTGAGCAACAGATTGAATTTGCTGGGCTAATTCCCTGGTAGGAGCAAGAATAAGAGCAATAGGGCCGTCGCCACGCTGGATGCGCTGTTGATTTACAATGTGAACAGCAGCAGGTAACATGTATGCGAGGGTTTTACCAGATCCAGTTGAAGCAATGCCTACCATATCACGCCCAGACAATGCAATTGGCCAACCCTGAGCTTGTATGCCAGTAGGCTCAGCCCAACCCTGTTCCTTAATGGTGCTCATGATGTGATCAGGGAAATTGCCCTCATCAAAAATTTGATTAGGGCGTGGAATATTGTTTCCACTGACTGTTATTTCCTTTGAGACTCGGAATGTCTGCACATCTTCATCTGAACGACCTTCTACATTAGCATGCGGCTTATAGAAATCTTTTTGGATTGGCTCAAGTTGTGATAAATCCCACATGGGCTTAACCAAGCTATCTCCAGGATGTTTGGTCTTCTTTCCCCTTTGTTTGCCATCAAAAACAGCTTGTTGCATATTGTTGGGATTGAATACTTTTTTTGGTCCAAAGTTTTGTGGCCCATTTTGATTATTAAAACTTTTAGGACCAAAATTATTTTTGGGAAAACCTTGTTTTGGTCCACCAAAATCAGGTTTGCCATTGGCTCCATAGAACTGCATATTTCCACCTGCCACTTTATCAGCTTCATAATCATTTTTCTTCATGGGTTGGTTATTATAGTTGTTTTTCATTTTGTTGAAATCTTTTGGTCCACCAAAATCACCTTGGTTTCCACCATTTTCATTTTTGAAGTCATTCCTCATTCCATTGAAGTCATTTCTGGGCCGAAAATTGGGTTTGTTTCCCATGTTTCTAGGTCCAAAATTTTTAGGCCCCCCAAAATCCATTCCATTAAAAAATGGTATTTTACCGAATTGTTCATTCCGATCTGGTCGAGGTCTGAAACTAAAAGTGATTAAATACATATGTTATAATTAACTGAACATTGTGCCCTCAAACCGTTCATACTCAATAAAGTGATCACAAATGTAAGCTAAGTGGGAATAAAATAATCATAAATATGTTCTACTTTTAATAATGCTTTCAAGATTAAAATAGCTATAACATTGGTACTGACGTGCATTTAAGAAAAAAATAAGTTTACAGCCAAGTAATTAGGTAATTTATTAGACATTCACAATTTGAACACGAGGCTTTATGCTAACTTCCACATAAAGACGCAAAACTAAATTTTACATATACAAACAAATTTCTACAGTAGAGCCCTGCAGTAATAACCTAAAAACTACCATCAGATGATGGCGATTATCCAAACAGATGACAGCTTACAAGTTGCTACTTCAACCTCACACAAAATTGACTACCCACTATACTCCATTTGAAATAAGATTAGACATTTAAACCTTTTTTACACAACCGATTTTGACTTCTATACTGTAGGCACAAGGATGGCATTAAAAGCAAAAAGTGGTTACAATACCAACTGATTACTGCAGCTACCATTTTTCATGCTACTAACGCAATAAAAGTTAAAATCGTTTGAACGGACTGTAAAAATGGTTTATTCAAATGTCTAATCTTATTTCAAATATCCAACAAAGTGGCTGAAAAGATCCACCCATTTCAACTACAAACCCTTGTAAACAATAACCACCTTGAACAACACCATACATAGTTGATGCAATGGCCAAGTCATTAACCATGAATCCTTTTTTTCGACTGCAGTCTTATATGAAAAACTTACCTGTATTTCTCTTATATTCAGTTCAGGCAAACCCACCGTCCCAAATTAAAGAGCCTCTACCATATACATATAAGGTGTATCTATACATACACGAAATCTCTTAACGAGGCAATTGTAGTTGTACTCGTCATTATGAACAACTTTTACTATGGGACCTGAAATATTTTTCTTAATTTCAGGGTTTGTCCCATAGCGAAAGTTGTTCGTATGATGAGTACAATAACCCAAGAGATTTCGTGTATGAATAGATACACCTTATACATATATAAATTGCTGATAGGTCAAAACAAATTACATAAAAAAATCACTAATCCAACAATTAGCCAAATGTTTTAGAAATATCAGTAAATGCTTTTTAAGTGGAACTTGCAACGAGGTACATACTTCCCACCTATTATAACAAGACACCAAAAATTGCAATAATTAAATTGAATACCCTATTTTTTTTATAAGTCTGTCTCATTTCACATTATTATAATTATACTCCATTGGTTTAGGTAATTAAATAAAAGTAAACAAATCGTAAAAAGGGGTTTTAACGATGACACTTTCTTGTTTAGAAATATATAACCAAATTACAATTTATTTTAGACTAGCTGCCCGCCTCGGCTTCGAACTAGTAGCACTAAATACTTACTCTACCTACCTACCTACACCTACAGTACAACTATTTTCGTAATGTCCCTGGGGAATCATCGCATTTCCGAATACAAATATTTCCATCTCCATCAATTATTAGATTTATCGTGTATCATAATTTGAATTGAACTAAGAACTAAGTACTTTATTGTTGTTTGGTTTTGATTTCCGTGAAAACTTTATAGAACTGTAAAACTATTTTACTTAAACTATTTCCTCCCATTTTTTTAAATAAATTACATTAGGTTAAAGCGTTGACAACTCTATATACTACCAAGCCGATTGAGAGCGTCTGGTCTGCACTAAGTGCAAAGGGAACTGATAGAAATCCGACGACTGACGAAACACGAAGTTTGCCGAAAAAAAGACGAACACAACAAAAAAATAATTATCTCAATCGGTCCAGCGGTTCTCGAGTTTTAGCGAGACTAACGAACAGCAATTCATTTTTATTATATAGATTTTACGATAGTTTCTTTTATTATTACTTTTAGTATGTTAAACTTTATCATTTATTTTTAAACTACTCTTGTAGTTGTTTAGATCCTTACATATTATAGTCCTCCGCCGCGTCTGTCTGTCGTCCTGTACGCGATAAACTCAAAAACTACTGCACCGCTTTTCACGCTGCTTTCACCAATGGATAGAGTGGTTCTCGAGTAAGGTTTTAGTAAATAATAACCGACATCCACGCGGGCGAAGTCGCGGGCATCACCTATTTTATAATAACACTAGCTTCCGCCCGCGTGGTGTGTTGATAATAAGCAGCCTATAGCAAAAATCATTCTTATTCAGTCATTTTTGCTATAGGCTGCTTTTTATCAACAAACCAAGTCGGGTCGCGCACTCAGCGATGAGCGACTTGTTCCCCCACCCCGCCTGCGCGGGCCAGTCTAGTCAGTCAGCGACACGAAATTAATTTTGTTGCGCGTTATTTATTTTGCTATATCTCCTAAAGAATTTATTTAATTTGCATGGTGTAAAGGGAAAAAATAATCTTCATGATATAGCTCAAGCCAACCAATCTATTTAAAATTATAAGGATTAATAACGTATTTGTGTAAATAGCTTTCCAAGTTTAATTGCCCATTTTTTTAAGTATTAAAATGGATATAGTATGTTATCCTTAAGAGCTAGACATATGGTATCGTGGACTTTTCTGTAGACCTATATAAGATACACAATTACACCATACATTATTTTGTTATATCTTAAAGGGTTTAGGCAGCGTTTTCGTTGAAGGCTCCCAGACAACTTATTTTTTTCCGACATTGTCAACAAATATCGTTACTTAAACGCTTTCACCCTGTTGACCGGGATAAAAAGTAGCCTATATGCTATTCTGATATATAAGCTATATTACTGCCAAGTTTCATCAAAATCCATCCAGTAGTTTCAGCGTGAAAGCGTAACAAACAAACTCACTTTCGTATTTATAATATTACTAGCTGTTGCCCGCGACTTCGTCTGCGATCCAGGATAAAAAGTAGCCATGTCCTTTTCCGGGTCATGGAGTAACCATGTGCCAAATTTCATCCAAATTCGTTCAGCTGTTTTAGCGTGAAAACGTAACAAATCACTTTCGCATTTATAATATTACTACGCCCGCCCGGTATATCGATAAAAAGTATCCGGCCAAAAGTAGCCATCTATCAGTTCAGTGGTTTAGGCGTAAAAAGGTAACATACAGACAGACAGTGTTACTTTCGAATTTATAATAAAGTATGGATAGGAGATGAAAATGACACAAATGACGAAAAGGAAATATTCGCCCCAATTTTAGAGTTTTATTTTTACTACATTAAGGGGGATACGATAAGGTAGCCCGCAAAATTCAAATTTTCTTACGTTTTTTGCAATTCTAAATATGATTAGCGTCCGTAACAAATATGGGTTTACAGAATTATAAACATTAGAATCAGCAACACAACTCTCTAAGTTCATGTAAGTGTATTGAATGACTATTTCATGAAATCATGACATTTGGCACTTTAATCACCTGGTTTTGATAATAAATAATCATTATTTATCCATACCTAATCAACATTTCCATTATTTATTTATTGCTAAACCAAATTCTAGTAATAAGTTTGGTACCCATACTTTTTGTCCAAAAAGTATCAACTATTTCCAACCACAGCATACAGCACGGCACGGCATGTCTTGGGTCTAGATATACGGGTTCCTATTCAGACCCCATTTTCTTTCATTTTCTTCCCAAATACATTTTCACCACCACAATAATCGCACATTATTGTGGTGGTGAAAATGTATTTGTGAGAAAATTTTGTATGAGGCTATACCATTTTTATGAGGGCATTCTGGAGGTGAATAAATTATTTTTAATTTGAGACCATGATATCCTCGCAGTCGTGATTCCTAATCCGGTACAGGGTACTGAAAAAACAGGGATATTTGGAGAAAAATGTTGGAGCATCCTTAACTGCCTAAACCAGCGGAGTATAGTAATACATTCAAGGTCAGTACTATCTTGAATATATTACTTGCTTTAGTTAAATAATTAATTACTAGCAATGTGGGTTGCACATTTTTCTAGTTTCCTTGTTGAACCCAACAAAAATAATTATGTTTCTGATACCAGAGGTACCACATAATTAGTGCAGGGTCAGGATCATTCCAACCTCTTGGTCACCAGCCTAGTGTTACATGTAGGCTAATACTAACATCATAATTATCAATTTAAATATTGTCTTGATTGTTTGAGACGGATTACTGCTGACATAACAAACCACATCCTCAAGGTCTTTTGTTGAATATAAGTTACACCTACACCCCATAGAAACAAATCTCCTTATATTTAAACTATACAGATGTGTATCGTAGAATAAATATGTATGTATTCTTACCACTGTATCAGCTGTTACAACAATGACTGCTTTCTTCTTAAAAGATCAAGGCTAAGTAATTAACCATATTTTAGTAGACCTATGCTATCCCGTCCCACTCACACAAGTGAAAGTACACATTTCTAATCCACTTTATAATGAAAATAAAAGGCTTGAATCTATAGCCACTATGAGATTTGACTACAGACTGGTTTAGTTTATGGCAGTAGATCGACAGAAAATTAGATTATTCAGGAGTAAACAGCATTACAGCACATTAAAGAAAACTTACAAATCATTTTAGAATTTTGAACTTGATCATCAACAGTATCATTTGTTTGCATTTCAAACCCTAAAAGGATATGAAATCCTAATCGTTAACCTAGAAAAACGTTAAGAAAGTTTGAGGTGGCTAAGGCCATGTCCAATTCTTAGGTAGTTTTCAGCTCGATTTGAGAAGGGAGTTCGGAAACCTTGTAAACACGTTCAATTATGTTTAAATTTACAAATTAGTTCCGGAATTTTAAACAAAATGTTGTTCAACAACGCCTGATGAACAAGTTGGTTTCAACTGCTCGTGCTCAACATTTATAAAGTAGAAACACTTATCTAACCAATCATACTACAGATTGATGAAATATCAACGAACCAATATCGTATAATACCATTAATACCATCAAATAGGCAAAATCAATGAACGAAAAATAGATTTTTCCGGAAAACGGAATACTATTGATTTTCTGTGGGTCGCGTTCAGTATCAGCTGAGCAGTATGAATGCACTTCACAAAATGGCCGCCCGTGAAATACACGATCGATATTGTGAGAAAACCCATACAAAGGTGAAAAATAGAAAATCATGCCAGATGCTTACATCGGATGCTGGTTGTGGAATCCGT
This sequence comes from Lithophane leautieri, assembly GCA_949152455.1. Classification (NCBI taxonomy): domain Eukaryota; kingdom Metazoa; phylum Arthropoda; class Insecta; order Lepidoptera; family Noctuidae; genus Lithophane; species Lithophane leautieri. The sequence goes on along the minus strand of OX424472.1, from coordinate 9,164,704 downwards.
TGTACTGCATCCTGGTGCGTTATCGAGTCTTTTCTGTGGTGTTATCGAGGTGCTGATCGCTTGAGTAGGTATCTGGAACAAGATAATGACAATCACGCATATGAACAAACTTATATTGAAATTAGGCTAGTAATCCAATATTAAATTTCATAAACGATTAACGAATACTGACCTCTCGATTAGAGAGAATTTAGAATTCTTAAAATTTCTTCATTCACTAGCGACCTTTCTCAGACCCGGCGAACGAACAACTCGGTAATGGCCGCCGACCGGAAACGGAATTTTCCTAACTTGACTATTGCCATAAGAAAACTTGTTTCATTTTCAAGCAAGCAACAATGTATATCATAATTCTCATAACACCAGGCGTACACGTACGGAATGCCTATCTGTAGTCTGGCAAACGAAAGTTGATCCTGGAAACACGCGCGAAATTAAAAAAAACAGGACTGTTTATCCCTGTACAAAGTGTGATAACACGTTTTGGTACTTGTATTGTATTTTATTTAAATTAAATTAAAATTTCAATTTACAACACGTGCTATCGCACTATGTACGTACAGGGATAAACAGTCTTGTTTTTTTCAATTTCGCGCGTGTTTCCAGGATCAACTTTCGTTTGCCAGACTCTAATCGGGAAGTAAATGATCTGGAAAATTCAGAAATTGAAACGAGAACGATTTGAATTGCACATAATTACATAAACAAAGGTTACGAGGAGCCAAGATGGTTCTTGAATTAAGTGGCTGCTACACGGCGTAGGAAACCATCATCTTCACGGTTGTAAACCACCAAGATCGTCTCTGTCGGGACGCGGTTGGGGACTTTGTAGCAGGCACTTTAACCACGGTACAAAAACGTTTTCTAACGGACTTCTAACCGTGCGTTTGCACTAGCGAAACTTTTACGACAAAACATGTTGAAATCTCTATTTTCTGTCAATGTTCCATACAATTTTTGACAGGAACTAGAGATTTAAACATGTTTTGTTGTAATGTTTCGCCAGTGCAAACGCACAGTAAAAGGGGGAGGTTATCAATTCGGAAGTTTTTTTTAATGTATGTTCGGGGATAACTCCCTTACAGGGTTATTGGTTAAATGTCGGCAATCCATTAGGGGAATGTAGAAGAGTACATTTACAATCAAATGACCCTTAACTCCCATGAAAATGTCAACAATTTTCGAGTCATTTGACATTTTATATTTTTATTTCATATATTTGAAATAATAAATATTAAATTACTCGAAATTGGTTGATATTGGCATAGGGGGGGGCATTTAGTTGCAAATAACCTCTCCTACATCCACCCCCATAACGGATTACCGACGTATAACCAATAACCCTGTATAGACGGATTTGCAATAATCTTTTTTTGTTTGAAAGTGTCTACTTCTGAGATGGTCCCATTGCCCTCAGGTTAGGATCTGATGATGGGATCCTGGAGAAATCGAGGGAACTCTTCAAATATTACAGGCTACTATAGCGATTTGGGTATTTTTTATACTAACTCGTGCAGTTGCTCTGGGAAATAACCATTTGGTGAAGTGGAACTGATGATGTAAGTAGACCACAGAAGATGGCCACCGGAACTACTCAATGATAAGTATTTCACGGGTTGCGAATTTGCGATTCGATTACTTTAATATGGTTGCCAAGCAATTTATGCTCGTCACAATGCATATGGTGAAGTGGAGCTGATGGTGAAGTACTAGCAGAACTCCTCAACGATCAATCTCTGCATCGGGAAAAGCAATATATTGTAATAGGTGATAAGCAGTTGACCTTAGGCTATTGTAAATTATATAAATTACAAACTGACCCAATAAAAAGCGAGGTATAAAAACTTTTTTACAAAAAAGCAACCGACTTCATATAAAATGAAAACAATTTATTTGGGAAAACGGAGGCAAAAGTAAAAAAATACAAAACCAAAGACACCGACTTCCAAAAGTTTTTATATATCGACACTTATATCTATGTATCGAAATAATAAATATCACCTCAAAATATCTTACCTTGCGTTTGCACTTCTTCTTCTTCTTTTTCGCTTCGCTCTTGACAGAGCGGTCGTGGTCACGATGATTTTTTTCCAATCGCAGGTGTAGTCGTTGCCGCCTCACGATCTCTCTCCATCTGGTTCTGTTACATGACAGTCTGGCGCATTCATTTACAGGGCCTCCAACCACGGATTTTATTTGATCGGTCCACCTCATCGGTGACCATCGGTTGCGTTTGCACTGGCGAAACATTAAAACAAAACAATTTTAAATCTCTAGTTCCTGTCAAAAATTCTGTGGAACATTGACAGAAATAGAGATTTCAACTTGTTTTGTCGTAAATGTTTCGTCAGTGCAAACGCACAGTTAAAATGGGTGATAGACGTGCTTTTTTACCGACTTCAAAAAAGGAGGAGGTACTATGTTCGGATGATTGTTTTTTTTTTTTTTATGTATGTTCACCGATTACTCCGCCGTTTTTAAGTTTGCGACCTTACTCGGCTCGCCGTCAGTGACGTACGTGAAGCTTGTTCAAAATGTCATTGTCAAATTGATGGCTCGCGGCTCGCGGGGATGACAGACGGCGAGCCAAGGTGAGTTACGAGCTAAATTTCAAACCTGTTGGGTCCCAGACGAATTTACTCAGTGGTTTTAAAGTCCGCGTACTTAGCATGACACACTGGCGAGTAAGCTCGCCGAGCCATACGCGTACTTTCTCGCACGTCTATCACCCCTTTTATATCAAACAAAAAAAATCGAGTGAAATATCGGTAAAAATAGATCGATTTTTTTCTTCAAGCATAAGTCAACTGTGTGAACTGTCAGCTGTCTGTGTGTGTCAAAATTGAAATTGTGAATGTCCTCAAATACTCAAATCCATTGCCTTTTTCTGTGGAGCAGACTGTGGGAGCAGAGCGAAGAGCCATTATTGGATTTGAATGTGAAAATTTCTTTAACTCTGAGGACATTTGAACATAAAACAAGTACCGGTGTTAATTAAAATAAACCAATAATTCTGAAAAGTGAAAATAAATGATCATGTTGAAAATCTCTTTTGTGGCTACAGTAATTTGAAGATCAATACATAAGTATGTTTTTACGCAAAAAACTACTCTCAAACGGTAATTTTTAAACATACGACGTTTATATTGTATCGTTAAAAGCAAAGCACACAAATATGGAGCAAGTCGTACTTGTTGAATTTGGGGATGCAACTGATAATTTATATCCAGCATTGTTTCAGTGCTTCACTATCATTATATGCGGGTAAGATATACTTCCTAATAGTATGTTTGATTTACTTTTGTTTTTATTTATTTATTTATTTGCTATGGATGACTTACAGCTAAAATTAACAGAAAAAGAAAACTGTATGTGAGACTGACAGCCAATTAAAGCCAGTTTTCCCTTGTTTATTCACAATCTGTGTACCTGTAGTTATTATTTTATTGGTTTATAAATAGAAAGAAATGTATGAATTGTTAACTTTAAATACAATTAGGATTTCTATTTATTTATTTAGCATTAAGCATGTGAATCATGACTAAATTGAATTAGTAAATAATTATTTTATTACACAATGTGTCAATTTTAATTTCAACATACCTAATCAACAGAAAAAGTTACTCAATCATTTGAAATACCTATATGTTTCATGTAATAATAAATAATTAACATTTTAGGTACACAGCAGGCCGTCTCAATGTCGTCTCACCTACAGAATCTAAAGGCATTGCAACATTTGTGGGTACATTTGCCTTACCGTCTCTTATATTTCTGTCACTGGCCAAACTGGACTTCAGTACAGTCAACTGGACATTCCTTCTTGCAATACTCCTTGCTAAGGGCTTAGTATTCTTTGGTGTTATGATTGTTACCATGCTGGTCTCTAAACCACTGAATCTAGGAAGAGCGGGAATATTTGCAATATTCTGTACACAGAGTAATGACTTTGCTTTGGGATATCCCATTAGTAAGTATCTTTATCTTTTATTTCTTAATAATGTAGGTTGAATGGAATTGGTCCATCTGGTTTGCCTTAACTGAGTATGTTAGGTACTGTAATAGAGCTTTAATATGGTCTAACTTTTATTTATCCCCATGGATATATACAGTGTGTCTGGACATGGCCTAGCAATATTCTAAATACTTAATGTAAGTATAAACTATTTTGAAGTACAATTTTAATGATTGTTTTTTTTTTAATGATTTCCTATTTAGGGTTCCGATAATTGCCTTACAAAAAACACAAAACTTGCGCATTCGCTATGTTCAAACAACAATAACTTTGAAGTATTAGACATAAAGTTGTGAATTTTATGTAAAATAATAAAAAAAATTGTTGGGGGTGGTTTTGTAGTACTTAATTAAAAATGATTGGTTGAATTGCATAATTTTTCATAATTTTTTTCGATGTTCACATTTTTTTTCAAAATTTATGGAATTGTGAACACTTTGCTTTGTAATGCAGACGGTGGACAATATTATAGCCCTTTGAATAAGCCTATTTTTATCTCAGTATGACTAAAACTTTGAAAGATATGATTTTTTTTGTAAATGCATAGAGAATATTTTAACAAAAAACAAAATGGCTGCCACATAGCGGGGAAGTGTATTGGACCCGAGCTAAGAGTGTAATTGTACTTTAAAATAGTTTATATTTAAGTATTAAGAATATCGCTAGCCCATGTCCGGACACACTGTATATAAGACAATTAAGGTAAAACAAGTTTTAAATAGACAAACCTGATTATATTGAAATAATTGATGGTAATGACTCCAAAAGCCTTAAATTAGAACAAACTTTCAAACAGGTTTTTTTTTACAACTCTTTCAACAATTAGCAATGATGCATATGAGCGCGAAATGCCGTGCCGCACAGTGGAACGAATGTATGGGAGCGGTTGGACGTAGACATGTCCGAAAAATAAGAGTAAAATTATGACAAACTAATGATGCCATCTTATTCGATTACTTAATGCCTTCATAAATTGTGGTGATGAATTTCTTCATAACTCCCATATTTCGGGAGTAATTTGAGAAAATGTGAAATTTTACTATGAAAATGAGTGTATTGAGCTCTCTCCCTCCTGATTCCGGGCTTGTTTCAAGTAGCGGTCTCTAATATCGTAATGCTATTACTAAGAGCTATATTTAATACTAAGACACATAGTGCGCCAAATGTGCACTTTCTGGGATAAAAGGAAATGAAAATTTAAAAAAAAAAACGTTTTTTCCCCATTTGTATTTACTTTAAACCGCAGACAGACTTATTAAGAGGTCTATAAATATATTATATATATACAGAAATATATATTAACAAAAATATTCACAAGAACTGATGAGAGTATGACTTTTAAGTAAGTTGATAATAAATTACCTAGTTTCATTAAAAGTACAATAAATAATTAAGATGTAAGCTCTAATTTACTAAGTTACACATTTTAAAACAATAACATCATTTAATTATCTTCGTCATCATCATCATCATCAATTAATTCAAATTCAGAATCGATGTCCGCTAAATCATTTATGTTAACAAATTCGATATCACTTTTCTCAGAATCCGTAAGCTCATAAAATTCCTTAAAAGAAGATTTTTTTACAAACTTATTTCCTTTTGGACGGATACTTGTAACAAGTGGATCAGAAGACAGTAAAAGATTGTGCATAATATCTTCATTGCATGAGATACTGCTATGCTTTCGAGAATGCCCCTCTCTATATTTTCTAAAATCTTTATTTCTAGCCTCAGATGCCTCTTCGGATAGAAAACCAATGGGCACAATTGACATGTTCTGAACTATGTCTGGCCCATGCATTAAAATTTTATGAAGTGAAGAAGGCATATAATACCATGGGTATAACTCCACGTAAAGCTTAGCAGTATCAAAGCAGAACTCTCGGAATTTAGTTACGTTGATCTTCTCTCCTGATGAAATACACTGCAAGATCACACAGATTTTTCTTAAAAGCATAGCATCTATTCCGGTCAGTTCAGCAGATTTAGTGTAGTTTTCAAAAAATCTCCTTGCCGAGTTGCCATTGTTGGTGGATCCACTGCCTTGTTTCACAACATCGAGAAGTAAGCCCGTTTCTCTTCTTACAGCCTCTTGAACTCTTTTCTTCCTGTCATCAACTTGCCTTTTTGCTATATCACCCCTTACTTGCCATGATTTTATGTCTAATTTGTAGGAAATGTGTAATAAGCATTCCATTGAGCGAATCCAAGCGTGAAGGGTGCTTAAGCTATATTTATACATGTCCTCGTTTGCGTGTTTATCTTTGATTAACTCTAAATTATTCATTTCTTTAGGACAAGCCTTGCATATGTCACACACTGAAGCTGCTGTATTGGATATAATGGAATGAATTTTACCATCAATCATTGTCAACAGCAGTTGGTGTTTGACACTAATTCCATCAGTGATGGTGGATGGAGTTAAGGCTTCAATCTCTGCTTCGATTTCAGCCATCTCTCTCTGCACATTTTCTTTGGTTTCCTTTATAAACTTAAACAATATTGGCCGGCAAAATGAAGTGGAAGATGGTCGCTCGTTTTCCCAAATTGTTACACCTTTTGAGACGAGCCGCAGTGGTACAAGACTAATCATAAAATTACTAGCAAGATCGATTTGCTCATCTTCACTCGTCCTTTGATGATAAATGCTTTGGCTAGATGATCCGTCAAAACCCCATTTGCTGGTCAATACGAGCTGTTGATTGGGATCAACAGGGGTTTCTAACGACCTAATAAGTCTTCTTGAGGTTAAATCCATCAAGGCTTGTAATTTGATTTTTGCAGAGCTCTCTGTAACTGTGAGATCTTCTTTGGCCGGATAGCACTTAATTTTTTCTTTAACCAACATGTAGTAACTCGGGTATTGAAGAGCTCCTTCTTGAGTGTTGAAATCCCGAAGAGTGTTATAGCGCCATTTCGATAAGTTCATCGATACATAAAGAGCCAATGCCTTCAAAGGGGATATTTCCCGTACCTGAATTGATTTACCTTCAATGAAGGCTTTGATTTTTGAGGCCTCTTCTGGATTCTCCGTCAAGTATTTCATAACATAAGCTGTATCGCTTTGTCCTGCCTTTTGAAGCGCCCTTTCGGCCGAAAACATAATTTCAGCGCTGCTACTGCTGCATGAAAGACTATCTTCAGTGGTGCGTCTTCTTTTTTGCCGGTTACTAAGGTCCTCAAAAGATTTACGAGGACTAGGATGTGTACAAGTTGAAGCATCAGATTTAGCAGGAGAAATTATGGGCTCGATGACGTCACTTATATTTTCTGTAGAAGGTTCCATATTTTCATTCTGTAATTCCGGCCATTGAATTGCAGCCTGTAGCCAAATCTCATGTTTCTTCCGAAACTTATCTGTGCTTCTTCCAGACTGTGTCCATTTTGCATAAATGCGGTAGCAAAATCGACGACACCAGTCTTTTAAACTTGTTTCAGCACTTTCACATAACTGAACACAACTGTTATCTTTTAAAACACTGAACAAATAGTTAAAGTCGCGTAAATCTTTATGTGCGCGTGCGCATAAAGCAACGTGAATATCAAGATTTGTATTAAAATTTGGAAAATACATTGCGAGATTAGCTTGGATACAACGAGGTGTAAATCAACACTGATTTTAAAGTTACTAATAGTGACCTATTTATATAAAATCCAGGTATCCCAGGTATCCTTTGTTAAATATTGCAAGGTAATTAGTTATTGTGATAATTAGTAAATGATGCATGCTAAATTAGTGTATTAAGAGCCATTTAGTAATTAAATAATAGCAATGTTCTTATCAGTAATCATTAGTGCATCAGTTTTATATGTAAACCTTAAGTCCCTAATTATATATCCTAATTAGCTTATATCTTCTCTAATTGGCTGCTCAGAAATGTTATTGTAATAAGGTAAACCTTTAGAAAAACGGTTTTAATCAACAAAATAAACAAAAAATTAAAAAATTGTGTTATAAAATAAACATCACTCTTTATCCCAGAAAGTGCACATTTGGCGCACTATGTGTCTTAGTATTAAATATAGCTCTTAGTATTAGCATTATGATATTAGAGACCGCTACTTGAAACAAGCCCGGAATCAGGAGGGAGAGAGCTCGATACACTCATTTTCATAGTAAAATTTCACATTTTCTCAAATTACTCCCGAAATATGGGAGTTATGAAGAAATTCATCACCACAAGTTATGAAGGCATTAAGTAATCGAATAAGATGGCATCATTAGTTTGGCATAATTTTACTCTTTTTTTTCGGACATGTCTACGTCCAACCGCTCCCATACATTCGTTCCACTGTGTGCCGTGTCCAAATAAAAGCGATCGTCGCAATCATTTTTTCGGAAAATCCGAAGGCGCCAACTGTGGGCTAAACACCGACTCGGGTTCGCCGAGCACAGCGTTCCCTGGTGTTCCAATAGAAAGTTATCGTCGCGCGAATAGGCGATCACCGTGATTATTTAGTTGGGCTCACCAAACAATGATCGGCGAGGAGGCAAAGCAACGTTTAATGGTCGCGAATTCCTGACGATATTCGCGCGACGATCGATATTATGAGGACAGCGGTCTCAAAAAATGTTTACCTCTTATTCAATGTAGAAGCTATAATGTGTTTCTATTTTCAGTAACTGCACTATATCGCAAGACTCATCCGGAATATGCTCTTTATTTATATCTGATGGCACCAATCTCACTGGCAATTTTGAACCCAATCGCCTTCGTGTTGATGGAGATCAATAAACAAAATGATCAGACCCCAGTCATAACTATTGAAGGTCAATCGAAATGGTGTATATGCAGTTTAAAATTGTTGAAGCAAATAGCAAAGGGCATTGCCTTCAATCCAGTTGTTGCAATGACTGTTTTGGGCATTTTTGGTAATGCTGCATTCAAACATCAACTTTCAATTTACATAGAAGGCCTTTTGGATGTAAGTGGACATTTTAAAAGATTTAATTATGTTAATTCAAGGTAACACCCTATAAGTATAAGGATAAATTGGTGAAGGGTATCAAAATTATGTTAAAATTATATTTTCTAAGAAAATGTTGATTACGAGGTCTACGGCCGCTTTTTTTTACGTTTATTTATCATCTTTAGATTTGAGGGGCAGTTCACGTAATTTTTAAGAACTTACGCATTCGCTTCTCATTCGCAATCTGTCAAAAATACAATCAATTTACTAACATTTTTGACAAGGTTGACAGATTGCGACTTGAATGTGAAGTAATGTGAACTGTTTTTAAAGTACGAGATTTGGCCTTCTGATATTAATAGCCGTCTGTGAAGTTTCGCCAGCTTTCCATTTATTTGTCTTCATATTTTTCCTTGGGTAAACTTTATTTACATTTCAGTTATATTTTTTATTTCAGGTATTTGGCCAAGCATTTGCAGCAACAGCTTTGTTCTTGCTGGGACTCCGCATGGTGGGTCAAATACATAGACTAAGAGGACCAGCTCTCTTACTGCCTTGTGTCCTGATTATGGTTAAGTTGTAAGTTATCTTTTTATTAGTTGTACTAACCTTTTATCTGCATTTTACTGATACTATAATATATTGCAAAGTGTCCAATTACCAATTAATACTGTACCACATTAGTGATAACCTTTTTGGCTCATTCATTCTGATAGCATTTTTGCGACACAAGTTATGTATGTTCTACAAATTTGCTCTCGTTTATAAACAATTACCGAGTCAGTTATGCATGAATCATAATAATGTGGTTTCATCAATCAAGTTATTGAACTTTGAACACTTTGAACGACTAATGTACAACTTTTATGTTGTAAGTACTATTAATTCGCCCGCAATTTCGTCCGCGTGGTTTTCGTAATTTCCACAAATTTTTGGTTTGTAACATCTATGCACTTTCCTGCAATCTGTGGGAGTCATTTCGTGAAAAGGGACGGAAGTGTGTAACAGGAAGCCGGGGACGCGCGAGCTATTTGATTTGAACAATGAGCGCGCGCGGTGCTATTGTTGGCCATCAGATGGTACCAACCTATTTTCCGAGAGATTGGTACTGTCAGCCAAACCCCCTTCTGCTTATTCAAATGATTATAATTCTGTAAAGCTATATTTGTTACGGTTGTGAATCATATGTATTTTAATCAACATACAAGCTGACACTGACCTGCAAATTGCAAAAAACGTAAGAAAATTTGAATTTCGCGGGCTACCTTAGCGCATCCCCCAACTGTATTACTCCTTTCCACCCCGGCAGGGGTTCATTTTTGCAAAAACGATGAAGCACTTGAATTCTTTATTAGTTGTTTTTTTTTAAATAGAAATAATGATGTTTTTATAATAATAGTACCTACCGATACCTACATTTTATTACGGCTGCGGTGTGCAAAATTTACAAATAATCGAATTTATATATGTAAATAATAATATTGAATTTGTCGACACCTTATTAACACAATACCATATAAACTTTGACAAAATAATTAAACAACACAGCCTATCGCAGTTCACTGCTAAACATAGGCCTCTCCTAAGCGGCGCGGCGCGGCGTCACAGCTCCACCTTACGTGTTCAGTGTAAAACAAATCAATTTGATAATAATCTCAAACGCGACATTGGAATTTATATAAAAACGAGTTCTCATATATATCGTTGACGCACATGCATTGCAAATGAAATAGATGACATACCTAGCCACGCATATCTGAATTATTAATTCTTTCATTCATTCAGATAGAAGAATCATACTCAAACAAAATAATGGTAAAGGCTAGCAGTGGAGTACTATGTATATTCTTAGTTCATCTATAGGTTGAATAAAGTTCCCTCGAACAGCGGGGTAATTACGTACCTACGTAACATTTGTACAACAAGGAACCGTTATTGTTTCGCCGTGTCCGTCTGTCTGTCTGTCCGCGGCTTAGCTCGGACACTCTTAGTACGAGAACGCTGTGATTTGGTATGAGTATACATATAAATCACGCCGACAAAATGGTAAAATAAAATCATCAAAAAATTTTTAGGGTACGAGTACCTCCCCTACTCCTAAATGGGGATGTTTTTTTCTTTCTCGTCTATCCCATGCTGTGTGGTGTCGTTGGAAAGGTCGTTCAAAAATATTAATAATAGTTTGTGAAAACTATTTTCGGATTCAGGTATCCGTTAGCGAAATAATAAAAATAGAGCTGTTTTCTGTTCTTATTTGATAAAATTTAAATATTACAGGATCGTCCTGCCAGTAGTTATGAGAGAGAGCGTGAGCGCCCTTCACGCGGGCGCCAATGAATCGGAAACACTTTCACTGTCTACTTACGCCTTCCTGTATGGAACCATACCGACCGCGCCTGCAGTGTTCGTCTTTTCCAACCTCTATCAGTTGGAGATCGATTTGGTAAGATATTTTCAAAAAAAAGTTTTACCGCTTATAAAAAGTTTTGTCGATAGACTGGGTGACTATTGCCTTGTCTAATAAAAAAAATCTGTAAACAGTATCAGTGCACGTAGATTTAATATGATCTATCGATTAAAGTCTATTATGTCCTAACAATCATTATATCGGTTCTACTTACCTACCTATTTAGACGGATTACTCATTAACTTTATCTTAATATGTTAAAGAAATGTAGAAATTGGAAATGTATACTTCATGTATAAATTACCAAAACGAACAAAGTACCTATACTCCATTGGAAATAAGATTAGACATTTAAACAAACCTTTTTACAGTCCGTTCAACCGATTTTGACTTCTATACCGTAGGCATAAGGATGGCATTAAAAGCAAAAAGGTTACACAATACCAACTGTCTACTGCAACTGCCATTTGTCATGCCACCAACGCTCCTTAGGGCTAACTGACATCTGCAATCTTGTTTTAAAAAAGGTGACTAGCAATGTAGGTCACACACAATTAAGCTAAATATGCATTAGGAGGAGCTTCTACTGGGGTGGGAAGTTTTACAATACTGGGTGGGGTTTTTAGTTGCACAGTCTGTACTTGAACCGATGCGCTATTGGCGACTTTCATTACTGGGAGTATTATAGATGATCTTGATAAAAAAGGACGCTGCTAATAATGCTAAACGCGTAGCTAATTTCTGGGACGAATATCAGTTTAAGAACCTTTTTAACTGCTATCTAATTGCGTAACTTATTTTCGTAACCGATTAAGACAAATTTGTTTCATTTTGACCGTTCAACAACATTCATTGCGTTAGGTAGTTACGTTGTTGAGCAGATTTTTTTTCCAACTGATGAAGCAATGGATTAGAAATTTATTTTGTTTCAAACCGATTCCGATTCTGATTGATCGTGTTATACGCAATTAGGATGCTGCTCATAAAATGTCTTATTTCAGATGGCATCCTCCATGGTAATCTGCACATTCCTGTCGGCCCCCATGATGTTTATGTCGGCGCAAATGATAGCCATAAACAAAGACTATGCCGATCAGCTGAAGAAGTTCGGCTTTGACTTGTCTATCGTGTCTTTAGTCGCATCGATTTGGATTCTTTTTGTGTTCACAGTCACTAAGAAGTATAAACGTATGCCGCATAGATTGACGCTGTGCTTAATCGTATCGCAGGTAATGTAAAAAATCACGTCACGTATAAATAATTTATGGAATTTGTGTTAAGCTGGAACATAATTTTATTGCCTATAAAATTTGGCGTTAAAATGCGATCAAAACAGCTAATATCATCGATCAATAATAAAGAACTAGATACACAATCCCATGCAAAAGTTTTCTTAAAACTGTCAGCAATTGTGCCTATGTAATTCTAGTGGAAATAAATATAAATTAATGTAAATTCAACCTTAAATGCAAAGTTTAAAATTGTTTTCACAAAGATAGTGTACTTACAGAGAGCAATAATTTTTTACGACCGATACTGGTTGTCAACATACATCAAAACAAATTCAACCTTACGCGCATATCGTAAAGTCAGAATTACAAACTGCAAAAAAAAAGCAATTAAGTTTTACGACTGAGGTTCACTGCTAGGATAAGGAATGGGTGGCGTCGAACAGTCCAATATATATTTGTCATTTTTTAACATTTTTGAAGAATTCTTCGGATCTTTGTCGTGCTATTACTTTGATCCATTCTCCACACCTCACTGGATCTCGAGGGAAGCTAACAAAACAAAAATCTCACATTTTTAATTTTATTACATGCACCTAGTAAAATTAAATCTATAATTTTTTTATATCATATTTATAGAAATAGCACAGAAGTCCCATTAAACAAAAATAAAACAATCAATCTTTAATAGTTAATAAAAAATAAACAATAGCGTCTCCAACAAATGGAACAGAATCAACGCACATAACTCAAACAATTTAAGTGGGCGTGTGATAGTATGATTAATACGTTTAGTAAGAGTCTTTACAATTGAGATGCTTTATACATATATCCTGCTATTTATTACGATTTAATTTTACGCTGATTTCTTGAGAAAATATTAGTATTTACAAAATGTTTGCGTCGTAGAAGTGTTTTTTTTTTTACAATTTTTAAACGAGAACTGAGGCATCTTTACATTCCGAACGTTCGAATGCTACTAAATGAAAACGAGACCCAAATGTTCAAGTGGGTCCTCATTTGGTGAGGACACTTTTTATCGCTGATTTTGTATCTAGTTCTTTATTGGTTACCAATGGCTAATAACCCCGATTAATCGTAACATAAACATTTACTTTATTGTACACCAACATAAAAATAAATTACAAACTACAAAACATTCAATTGACGGCCTTATTGCTTACTGATTAATTTCTACTAAACGTGTAAAAATCGGTTCCCATATACATAATGTATTTGATGAACTTCTCAGTTACTCCTGGCTATCAGCGTTGTCTGGGGCGGTCCCCTCAACGGTTACACCCCATCTTGGCATGCGTCACTTCAAAAGGCTCTTAGGATATTCAGTATGTACTCCTGTTTGCTGTGGACCTCTATGCTCTCTGTCGGATTACTGATGTTACAGGTGAATAATAAAAATATTTTGTTATTTTCGTTAATTTAATAACATTTCTGTATTTGTTATAGCAATTAGGACCAACCACTGCCAAAGATTCAAAGCTTAGTCAGATCAGCTAAACTTATTTCAATAGGACCAGTCTTCAGACCATGTTTTTTTACTACAAGTATTATCTTGACAAGTCGAGAAAAAAGCGGCTGAGTTTGAATCGGATTCGCACATGATCCGTACCACCGTACAATAGTTATTAACACTAGTTTTTTTTTTTTCATGTGTTTGTTCCAGAGTCGTGGACCTTGTTTCGTGGTGACACTATGGCCGGTTTTAGGGTTCGTTGCATGGGGAGCTCCCATTGTGATGGTGGTAGTGTTATTAGCTACTAAAGGCAATGGCGATCTCGACTGCAAGGCTACTGACGCGATACGACTGTGCCTGCTTGTATTCTGTATTACTGGTGAGTTTATTAGTGTTAAAATATTCGAATACCGAACACCTAAAAAAAACATAGAGTGGAACATACCACTCTTTTTTATTTTTTAGGTATTCGGTATCCCGTAGGTACAGTCAAAACGCTATAAAGGCAGACTTATCTCTTTTGCTGTCTATATTTCATTCATGTCTAAATAATAAAACTTGATTTTTCAAGGAATCTTCTGATTCTACCCGTATTTTGATTGACTAATATGAACAAAATAAAAACTTTACAAAAAAAAAACAACCGTCCTCCAAAAAACACAAAAAAAGTGAGTAATAACTTTAATTTCGGAAGTCGGTGGCAAAAAACGAAAATTGAAAAGCCACAAATTAAAGTATTTTTTTTCAAATTAGTCAGTCAAAATACGGGTAAAATCGGAAGATGATGACATTATTTGTATCATGATATTAATACTTATCCAACTAAATAGTTGCATAATCAAGGTTGATTATCATCATCATCTAAAGCTCTACAGCCGCGGGTGGGCCACAGCCTGGTCAAGTATATATATACAACGTGATCTATTTGCGGCTTTTTCTCTCCAATTTCTCACCCCAACAGTTCTTAAGTCTTGACTACGCCATCCAACCATCTGAGCTTGAGCCACCCTCGACTTCTACGACCATCTGGTTTACTATGCTGTAACCGTTTGGGTGCTCTGGTCTTGTCCATTCTTGCGACATGTCCAGCCCATCGAAGTAGACCTATTTTGATGGTTTTTATTATATTAGGGTCGCCATACACCTCGTAGAGCTCATGGTTGTACCGCGTTCGCCATTGCTCGTTTTCCAGCACTGGGGGCCTATTACGAACTTTAAAAAAACCTGGCAAGTTCCAGGCAATTCATTTCCCTGCATGGTTAAATTTCGTATTATGACATTCGTAATTCTGACCGATTTCACGCTGGGTAGTTTGTCTGTGGCTGGCTTGTAATTCTTTGCCGAAACATTCAGAAACACAATCAAATATTTATCGCTAAGTTACGATTTTATTTAAATCATGTATTTTATGAAAAAATGATAAATTATATATCATTCTAGTTACTAAAAGTAGGTTAAAATATGAACGCAATGTATATTGTGCTATATTATTAATTCATTTAATAATTTTGTGTGGTTGCAAATTGTAATGCGCGATTAAGTTTCCGAACGTACTCCGTAAGTTCAGCAGGGAATTTTACAACTTCATGTACGTATTGTTGTCATTCATTGTTGCACAAATAAATGAACAAATGTATAATTTTAAGTACGTAATAGATTCGAAGTATGAACGAAAATATGGTTAGGGATGGATATGGTGGTGGATGAAAATACTTACAACACACCACCGTGTGGTGTTTTCAAGTGTTTTTAATTATCAGTTTTCATCATGATAATATTAGAATTAGAGGCAGTTGTTGACATGTGGAATGTGAGCTCGGCTATCATTGCATTGTGCCGATTGTCGGAACGGCCAATGGCCTGGCTCATGGCCGAAAGCCTCGACCAACAGCTCTCGAGGCTCTCGTTATGCAGTTGGATCAAGGGCCTGATTCAGAAGGCAGATAAGGCTCGCATTGTGAGGAGGTTCCTGTCTCTGCAGCCTTAACCACTGGTCTTAGACCCTGCTCTCGATACCAGCGGATCTATTTTTATATTTTCAAATAATTTTTTAATGACTTTTATAAAATATTTAAAAATGTATAATTATGTATGAAAATAAATAAACAAGATATTAAAAGGCAGTTATAATTATTATACATAGTTCAGTGGATGAGAGTTCTCGCCCTCGTCGGCGACTAACTTTTGTTCTGTTGGAAAAGTTGTGGGAGTTTTACAATTTGATCGTTGTTTCGATACTTTTATCACTCAGAAGTGCCACTTTCTAGAGTTTCCAGAAACTCAAACGGTACATATTCGTCACACCTGATATTTTTTTATGTTAGCTAGATAACTCTCGAATAATTTCGCCAAATAAATCCAAAACAATTCAATAAAAGGTCCTCTGAAGCAGCTTTTATTGAATGGATTGTGAGGTTACATAATAACAGTTTTAGTATGTCAAGAAATGTCAAACGAACGTTCGTAGTACGATATTGCCAGGCAATATTCGGGCAGAAGGCGGCCAGGCTGTCACGTGACCGCTGACTGGCTTGCTTGACGAGTTCATAATACGAAATTGCAAGGCAGTTCTGTTTACGCCGTAAACTGCCTGGAAATAAGAGTTCATAATAGGGCCCCTGCACCGCATATGCGCCTGAGGATTTTCCGCTTGAATACTTACAAAGAGTTCTCGTCTTTCTTGCTTAGCACCCAGCATTCTGAGCCGTATGTCAGTATTGATCTTAGTAAGGTCTTATTTATTTAGGTAACCAACAGCGATACATAATTATATTTTACAAAATATGCGTGTTACAGTGATTATGGCCAATTATAGGTTTCCCTGTATAACTGGGATATATGTATAATACATGCGAACGGACTAATGCCAGATATTTCCAATTAAACAACAAAATAAAATTTCAGTACAATATAAAATAACTTTTAAGTTAAATTTAGATTTAGATTACAATTTTGAAACATTTAAAAACAAAAAAGGTTGAATGATAAAAAATAGTGCAAGAAGAAGAAAATGAAAATGATTAGTTGTTTGTCATTTATCTCCGCTTATAATTTTCATTATTCGTTTTCTGAATGTCGTTTTATTACAGTTAAATAAATCAACTTCAGAGAATTCCGAGTTACAAATTCGAGCAATGCGAGTCAGTACACTGTTCTTGGCAGAGTTAGTGGAGTGCCTAGGAACGCGCAACATTGGCGTGTGACGAGTGCGCCGTAAGGGAGTGTTAAATGTTATTTGTGCGACCAACTCCGGGCAATCAAGGCGTCCATTGAGAATGTCATAGAGCAAACACATGTCCATCACTTCACGCCTTTCTTCGAGTGTTAGCAGACCATAGGTTCGACAGCTATCTTCGTAAGACATCGGAGGTTTACGGAGGCGATAATTAATATGGTTAATATTTTTTTTTGAAACCTTTCTATTTGGTTCTTATAAATTATGTATTGGGGGGGGACCAGATTTGGCACGCATATTCTAAAACGCTGCGGACATATGCACAATATACAGATTTAAGTGCTCCAATATTTTTAAACACCTTACATGACCTAAGAACAAATCCCAGGTTCTTATAAGCTTTTGTGCTAATAAGGTCTATGTGATCTGAAAACATTAATTTACTGTCAAACATAACTCCTAAATCCCTAACCATCTGGACTTTATTTATGACAATTCCATTAAAATTATATGAGTAAACAATCGGGTTCCTCTTACGTGTGTAACTGATACATTGACACTTTGCAACGTTTACAGTGATCTTGTTTTTTGCGTAATAATTATTTAAGTTATTAAGATCCTCTTGAAGGGCCTTACAATCATCGGGTGATGTTATTTTATAAAATACTCTTTTGTCATCAGCGTACATTAAATGATCCGAGTGTTCAAAAGAATCAGTGATGTCAAATAGATATGCGTTGTAAAAAAGAGGTCCCAAATGAGATCACTGGGGAACACCGCTAGGGATTTCAATAAAGTTGGAACGGTAACCTCCAAGAACGACAGCTTGTGAGCGTTTAAATAAATATGACTGTACCCATCGTAAAAGATCCGATTATCCGACAAGAAGAAGAGAAGTTTAATGCTTCTTGAGAGTAATTTTGAACGAAAATACCTTAGCAGGCTGAAGTAGCATTTATTGGCCGCCATTGTTCTCCAGCGTATTTCAGAAGTCTCGTTTTTGTCCGTTACTAAAGGAGCCAAGATACACAAATTCGCTGACACAAGCAAAGGTGTTATCGTCAATGGTTATATCGGACGGCACATACAAGTCTTTGGACACTCTCAAATATTTTGTCTTTGTCGTGTTCACCCGAAGACCAGCCTCCACTGCAGGCAGGCTTCTACCGATTATATCGAGGTCGTCCGCATAACCCAATAACTGGATGGATTTATAAAATACTTACTAGCTTCCGCCTGCGGCTTCGTCCGCCTGGTATGTCGATAAAAAGTATCCTATGTCCTTTCTCAGGCTGTGTACCAAATTTCATTTAAATTGGTTCAGTAGTTTTGGCCTGAAAGCGCGACAGACACAGACAGACAGAATTACTTTTAAATTTATAATATTATAAGGATGCTGCCCGCTGTCTTTATCTTTGAGTCTCGGATACACTTGGCAAGAGCAATATTGAAAAGTAAACAGGAGAACGCATCTCCCTGCCTAAGGCCGTCATGAGTTCTAAATGGTTCTGACATAGCCGTTTGTACTCTAACTACGCATTGGGAGTGCTTCAGCGTCATTTCAGTCAGGGTTATTAGGTTCATTATGTACATGTTAATTCTTCTTTAAATTATTCGAATCCGACCTTTCGTTTAGAAGTTAGGTCGGGTATAAAAAATGCAAAAATTTAGAAAAATGCCGCGTTGTGAACGAACAACCTACGCTTAGTCTATTAGTTACCTACGTATTGTATATTATTTGGTTTAACACATAGGATTTTCAACTTTTAATCCCGGTTGTACGTTTCCGTGGAATACTTTCCGACATCCACGCGGCCGAAGCCGCGGTCAAAAGCTAGTAGTTTTATATATAGGGGTCTATTCATAAACGATGATTAAAGTTAAGTGACGTTCAAACTTCAAAAATGTATGGTTAAACAGTCGCTAATCATTACTTAACTTTAAGCAACGTTTATGAATAAAGGGGAAAATGTTTTTCTTTATACTTGACTGAATAAAATTTCATTCAATCACATTGTTACAGTTACGACGGGATGTCTTACTCTATACATAAGATTCAGAAGGCGCAGCGCACAGTTCGCATCGCTCTCTGCCGACATAGCCACCGGCACGAGTCCACGCGAGGAGTCCACGAGTCTGATCGATGACGCCGAGCCTGCTTCGCAGACGCAACCTATTGCTGCTAATGGCAATGTGACTGGTAAATATATAATCTATTTTTAACCGACTTTAAAAACGAGTAGGTTCTCAATTCGACTGGTCAGTATTTTTGTTACGCGATTACTCCGCCGATTATGTATTGATTTTGATGATTTTGTTTGGTAGGTCATACTTCAGAGACAGGTGATCCCATATTTTTATTAACTTTGCTTGGGTAGTTTTTGAGCTTCAATAATACGTATTTTTCCCACTTACGCGGATGATGTTATAATAAGTTCCTGTCACTGTTATTTATATAGCAGTTAGTGGTATGCGAAATTGTGTGGGGCCACCGCTATTACACTGTACTATATTTTTCACAAAAAAATTAAAAATATACTTAGTGCATTACTATCGCGGCCTAATAAGATTGATGGACTATCATGAAAATGTGGGCTAGCCGGGGCACACATACGTGAGTCCATCAATTCCTGATTGCGACCAAGGCTTGTATAGTATTTTTCTCAAATAATTCAAACTGAGTAAATTAAATAAAAATTCCAGAATCAATGACGAACAACGATCATTTTTTACGCACCAATATGTTCACTTGTTTCCTCTTTACTTTCAACAGTTCAATTTGCAAGCCAAATCGAAATTAAAATGAAATACTGAACTGGGCAGAGCCATTGTCATTCTAGCTGCTGTACTTCAATCTGTGTAGCCTTTTCCCAACTATATTGCGGTCGGCTTCCAGTCTAATCGGATGCAGCTGAATACCAGTATTTTACATGGAGCAACTGCCTATCTGACCTCCACAACCCAGTAACTGGGGAATACGATACCCCTTGGTAAGACGGGTTGTCAGATTTTCGGGCTTCTGACGACCTGTAACGATTGTCAAAGATCCACGAATGACAGCCGGGACCCAACGGCTTAACGTTCTTTCCGAGGCACGGTGCTTTCTGATAGACCGACCCGTGCGGCTGTTATTACTTAGCCACGAGACCACGAGCTCCTGTGCTTAGCTGCTGTACTTATCATATATTATTACTTATGTAGGTACATACGGAACCATAACCACTACGCCGTCACCCAACAAGCAGCCTGGCTGTTGTTCTGATGACCCCAACTGTGAGAGCGGACTTACTGCTGCGCACGATATTGAAGACATCGGTGATGCCAAGTAAGTGGTTGCGTTTTTATGTTATTTGTAATGTAGGCTGACAAAACGATTTTGGGCTGAATCATTAAAAAAAAATTAAGATTTTTTTTTAAAGACCTTTTGTCTACTTACGCATTTACTAACTTTTCATAACAAAGAAATATCTTTTTTAATTTTTTTAATTAACAGTTTGTGTACACAAATTTACAGAGGCGGACTTAATACCATAGGCATTTTTTACCAGTCAACCTTAGGGTGATGAACCAGAGAAGCGGGTGGGTGGAGGGTGGTGTTTTTTCTTTAAATATACTCCTATTTCTCCCTGATTACTGGGCCGATTTACGTGATTATTTTTTCATTTATTACAGGAAAGCCGCGTATTTCTCTCATTTAAGTATATGTATTACCTAAAAAGTGTTCTTTTTTAAAGATGTTTTTCATGAATCGCACCTCCATTTTCCCCAGGGACTGCGCCTGCCCACCGTCCCAGAAGCACCGCTGCACTGCGCCCGGCACGTGCCAGTACCTGAACGAGCTGGAGCGGGCGGCCGGCGCGCTGGGCCTGCTGCCGCCCGAGCAGTCGCACGGCCACGGCGGCCAGCTGCTCAAGCACACCGTGCTCATCATCGTGTACAGTCTCAGCATGTTCATTGTGAGTATACTTATACATACATGTATAGTCAAACAAGTTATTTGGTATACAGGCAAAAATATTCATCTTTTCACTATATTGCCAATTTAGATTTTATGTCTTTAAAATGTTCTAATTTTTGCTTTCGAATATTAAACTTAACTTTAAGTAGTATACTCGTAATTTAATTCACCTTCATTCCATAAAACTTGCAAAATTTTAACTTCACTGGAAAAAGTCACTGGCTCCGGAAATACAGGCATACTCTAACCTAGCTTCCAGAGCTAAGGTAAGCTTTTTTTTTGTAACCCAATTTATGACAGTAAAGAATTTATTTATTCATTTTTATTAATTGCGTTTTATTTTTTGTATAAGATGTAAAAGAATTGACTACTCAGCACACTTACAACAATGTTTGAAAGTAGTTGCAAGGTATGCCTGTATGCCAAATAACTCGTTCGACTGTACAGTCAATAAAACAGTTGGCCGAACGGATAGACCGACGATGGTTTTTGGAGTGGTAAACACGTATCGGAAGTCCATCACAAGGTGAATCGACACTCTGGGTGAAGGTCACTGAAATCGTTTGTGTGCAAGAGGCACATGATTGGTCGTGGTGACCGTGATTAGGGGAGGTCTATTACCAGTAGTGCATGTCTTGCGGCTGAATGATGCTTATACAGCATTTAAAATAAAATAATACAATATGTAGCGCTATAAGGTTCTTTTGTCGCATGGCCGAATTCGGATTTATCGCCGCCATCTTGTTTTTTCAATACATTTCACAAAAGAACATTGCTACAAGCATAACCAACAGCGCCCACTGTCAATGTCATTCGAGCGCCAAAAGATCCTGTCTAATTAAGGACATGTTTTGATTTTGAATAGAGGCAGTAAAAAAAGTCAATATCCACGCAGAATTTTCTTTTTCAGACTATAATACCAACAGCTAATTAAACTAATGTATTTCTATGATATTCCAGGGCATAACCTACACGACTTGGCGCATGATGTTGAAGGATGAAAGCGGAGTGTTCGTCGAGATTGAGTTCCTGGATATAGTAGCCAATTACGGACAAGCGCTGGTCATGTTTATACTATTTGGACTTGATCCTGAAGAAATACTGATACCCGCTGTCAGATTCTTGAAGAACAAATGGTAATTGTTATAGACGACAAATTTGAAGAAATTTCCCCCTGAATCAAATAATTATTACATAATTTCATAAAAATAATGTTCTTCCAATGTAGGTATGGTGGAGACACAGTGATTCTGCCGACCATTGAAGATCTAAGCTTTGAAACGAAACACGTTTGCGACCAGTTTATCACGCATCATCTTGAACGCTGCAGGGAGGCTATTGCTAAAGATACTAGGTAAATATAATTCACTGCCATACAATATAAACGGTAAAGGTTTGAACGTATTTTCTTCGAGAATTAATTTTATATTACCAATTCGTGAAAGTCCTTTACCCAATAGTGGCTCACTATAGAATAGACGTCTCATTCTCATCTCATTTTTTTCTTCATAAAACAATTCAAATTGTGTTTGAAAACTGTTTAGTCTTATCGTTACGCAATACTTCACTTTCCACTATTTCCATTTCATCATCCAATGTTTTTTTAACTCGTCATCCCAGATGGCGCATGCGCACATACAGGGGTGTATTCCGCGGCTCCTGCCTCGTCCGCTGGCTATTAAACTGTGGCCTGGCTAAAGACGAGCACGAAGCAGTGCAGTACGGAAGACATCTACTCGACGGACGACTCATATCACACGTCAACAACGCCCACCACTTTACCAACTCACCGTTCCTTTACACTTTCAAGTAATCAGCTGATTGCTATTGACACGACAAAGTTATAAGCAGATGGGGTCTTAGGAGATTTCTCGAACTAATGTCTTCTTTCTGACCATTGATTGAGCTGCGTAAATGAAAGTATCGCTTGTCATACGATTTATTTATTCACTCTATCACTCCATTTGCTTCATACTCTGTGTACGACAAACATGACCACGATTATGCTAAAATAGGAATTTCTCAGTCCGGAATCTGAAGTAAATTATACATTTTAATAAACGTACTTACTACTTACTTATAACTAATTACTTACTTAAAACTAACTTAAGTATTACTGTCCTTCAAGGTTTTTTAGCATACATCTTAACGAAATATGGAATTTAATTAATGCTGACTGTATTATCAGTTTACAGGAAAAAAATAACATTTTTAATTTATTATGTTGTAGAAATAGTTGCTTTATTTCGATTACTGGTATATACAAACATTTCTGGTGCTGAGATGACCAAATATGAACTTAGTTTTTGTTTGATTGTTCTTTAATACTTAAATATTTTCAGTGTTGTAAGACAAAATAGTTATAGGTTTAAGTTTTGTGATCATGTAGACTTGTAGTTATTTAGTTCATATTTAGGTATGTACTATCGAGGTCTAAAAATGTTTATCAGTTTTCAAATAAGAATCTTTACCACACTGTGTGCAGTAAAGTCCGAAATGACACATTACCATAATGACAACAAAGAAAATAGGTTTGAATTTTGAATCATCGACCTTGTGACATAGATGCGTGCATGCAATTATAAGCCTTAAGGCGGTAAACATTCTCAGACCGCGACCGTACATGTTAGTCATAATTTCACACATGGTTTCTACATTATGATCTCAACACCATAAAATCAAACGTGTTTAGTTCTAAGCATTGTCTATATACTTATTAATATTCTTGGTGTCTGTAAGTTGAAAGTATTTATCTGAATGTAAGTTTGACATGTTTCTTTCGAACTAGCCACTAATAAGCTTCTTAAGTTTGATAAAAAAACTAAACCATCAAGTTTTAACAAAATAATTTATTGTGTATTTCACCGTGAGCATTGCCTGCTACCTGCTATGCAGTCGCACTGCTACAGCATAAAATACCATATTAATTGTGTGTGTGTTTATTATGTATTGTGTATGTTTCGTCTAGTTTATTTTTTTAAATGCCTCATATTAATCTGGAATCTGAAATTATAACAATAGAGACAAAAAAAAATGGGTACCTACTATAATTTCGGTGTCTGGAACACGTCTCGATATCAGAGTAGAACTGTGTACACCAAGTGATTTAATCGTAAATAATTTTACTGTAGTTTTTTTATTCCACAACTAGCTGTGCCCCGCGTTTTCATCTGCATAAGTCTCGATCCCGTGGGAATATTGCGGTAAAAAGTAATCCAGGTCTACCCATCTGCCAAAATTCATTCAAATCCGTTCAGCCGTTTTAGCGTGAAAGCGTAGAACAAGCTCACTTTAGCATTTATAATATTAGTTAGGATTCCTTGACATTATTGTATACCTACAATTTAATATCGACTCTATTTGTGGCTTTTGTGGACATCATATTTCGATACCTTTGGGCTCAAAGAGCGTATAGCACAAGGAAAAGAATATGCTACACGCCCTTTGAGCCCAGAGGTATCGATTTATTCAGATGTGATAAATTTGTAGCTAGATGTAATGACAATCATGTCATTTGGTTTACATAGGTTTTTATTATTTTATTTATCTCTGCTAAAGATTATTTTCTATTTTGTGAATGTGAGAATGTTGTAGGCCTAGTAGACTGTAGATTTGTTGACCATTTTCTATTTTGTTAAGTACCTGGTACACACGGCTACACATCAAGCTATACATTTCCAGTTTATGCTGATCTGGCATTTTATAGAATTTCCGTACTACGCGAGGTCAGCTTATACTGGAAATGTGTAGCCGTGTATACTTGTAAAGGCCTTCACTGGCCTCCCATAGCTATTAACACTGTTATTTGAAAATAGTGTAAAAGCCAATTATTTTTAAGAGTAACCGTGTATATTCTTGCCGGCTCTTCTCAATAGGAAAAGACTAATTGAAACTGTGCACCTAGCTTCTGACATTTCATAAGTGCCCATGTAGGTTTATGTGAAATAAAATATTTTGATTTTGACAAAGTAAAGTCGTCAGCTGACTTCTAAAAGCATTTTAAAAACTGTACTTATTGTAGAAATGTCCTTCCTTGTTTTTAAGTTATTTTCGGTCTTTCATGTAAGGTGAGAACAACAATCGTGAACAAATCATTTTAATGAATCTTCATGTTTCGCGTATTTAATTTAAGATTCATTTTAGACACTATCGTAAACGTGCGCATAAATATTTGTGATGTCCGGCTGTAATTGTTTGCCCTTGTTATAGTGATGATAAATAAGAATATCCTAATTAACATTTATATCATAAGTGTAATTTATATAAGAATAATCAAATGTATTAATATTATATTGTTGTATTTTCTGAAAGAGCATAAAAAAATGTTAAAAAAATATATTTGTTGCATATACACACTTGGGTTTACTTTAATAGGTACACCTAAATCTCATACAAAAATTAACGTTAAAACGGTATTAGGTGCGCGCTATCGAATGGCATAAAAAATAACGAAATAATCGAAAAACTAGCTTTTTGTTTTCAAACTTCATTGTCGCTTTTCTTATAATGGCATCAAAAATTGGTTGAAATACCTAAGTGACAAAGTAGTTCTTATTTACAAAACTGCATAGGTAGTGTTCTTGGCAAAATAAGTAAGTATGTAATAAGCAGTGATCGGAATAGGTAGAGCTAATTTACCTAAAGTTCGAAAAAGAACAGAGACAAAGTGGAGACGCCTTACGACAAAATATTTTTTCGGGACTAATGTCCCGGGTTTCAGAACATTACTTAAGTACAACTAAAATTAATAAAGTAAAACAACTATCGAATTAATTTCCTGTTTCTGTTTAAAAAAAAAGTATGCACGATTTCTATTGTTTAAAAAATTTTAAGGTAATCTCCTAATAATCTAATATTCGTTTGAACGATGTAAGTAAGCGCAGAAGCTAATGTTATTTACATAACAGTTTTAATAATAATTTATGTGATGTCCCGAAATCCCGACATTAGTCCCGAAAAAATATTTTAGTCGTAAGGAAGTCTCCACTTTTTTTGTCTCTGTTCTTTGAACTTTAGGTAGATTAGCTCTACCTATTCCGATCACTGGTAATAAGGCACGCACTATTGAATGAAAAAATTAATACACTGGCTTTAGTTATATTTATTCATCATTTTCTTGTTCCTCATTCTCATCACCGTCATCTTGTTCTGGAGCTTCCCACCATGTTAATAGCCCCAGTCCAGGTTCATTGATACCACCAACTATCTTGTAAGGTGCCACCGTCTGTATCGTACATTCAGTCCCTGGAGGCCCCGTGGGTAAACTTTCTTCAAATGCTTCACTTGTGATACGAAACCTTATTGATTCCCCTGTCATAGTAAAAAACATTCAAAGGTATAATATGGTACATATTTAACTGCTGTCTATAGTCTAAGTACTTTAGATTGAACTTTTCTAATTCTGGTCAAATTATCTCTTGTCTTTGTGGTTTTAGGAGCCAGGACTTATTAACAGTAATAAACTTTTAAGATACTGGGTAACAGAGTAGGTACTTAATGTGTTACAGCCATATTCATTATTCATAGATAACAATGTACAGGCTGAGCCTAGCTTTAGTAAGAAAGAAAGAAAATCGTTCGAACTATCACTAAATATCAAAGTGAAATGCAATCAAAAGTTACCAGAATCCATGAATAAATCATGTTTCTCTCCATCTTCTTTTGGATACTCCCATACCCATGCTTGATCAGTTTCATCAAATCTAGATGGGTGCTGTAGAGCATTCACAGGTATTAAAATGTCATCAAAAAATCCTAGAGTCACTGAAATATAAAAAATGCAAAATATAATTACAACATGAGTTTTAATTCAGTGATTATCACTGGATCAAAAAAATGTATTAATATGAAATTGATCTGATCTATGCTTAGTACCTAGCCTGCTAGGCACTAGGCATAGGTCATATCAATGTATGACCACAAACTGTAGTATGTACCGTGTTATTAGGTCACAAGCTCTGTGCCCGATGGGATTTCCCACCAGCAAAAATGATGGACTACCATACATACTTTCACCTCTTATTTATTAGGTCATATCAATGTATGGCTTATGAGGGGCATGTCGCTAATTAATAACAGATGCATGGGTCGATCGATCAGGTTATGTTATGCTTGCCACAGTTGGTGGGTGACCATCTTTACATACCAAGTCCCCTCCGTGCCTTGGAAAGCATGTTAAGCCATTGACCCCAACATAGTTCAACATAGTTGGGAAAAGACTAGGCAGATGATGACCAATGTATGGCTTATCTATGCAGACTGTGATCAAATAAACTGCAATGAATTCAAGTATCTATTAAAATGTGAGAGTATTTACTAACATACCATGGACACCTTCTCTGCTACAATTTTTGATCTTTCCAATAAGTATTTCTTCAACAACAGGCCGGAAGACAATATATCTAAACTTTACTTCTGTGTGAGACGAGCCATCTCCAGGAAATATATATGAATGTCCAATGTCTATGATGTCAAATAAAGCTATGCATAATCCTACATTCAATACTACCTGAAACATTCAAAACAATAATGTACATTCTCTCTATCTACTTTGTCGTAATGACGAAGAAGACCCCATACGACGCATCTCCAAGGTATCCGGTCTTCTGCAATGTGGACAGCGTCAGAGAAGCAGATAGAGAATTCAGGAAAATTATCAATATATTAGTGTTCTTAACTATAAATATTTGCTTTATGGTAAAAAATAAAATTATTTCAGTACAATTGAAACACTAGTTCTAGATTAATCGCAAAATTTGTTAATTTAAGAGGTTATAATCATTCTTACTTTATTAGCTAGTTTTCTATTCAGTAATGTTGTAATTGACTCTGTTAAACTTTGATGAAAATGCTCTGGAGTAATTCTCATGACATCTTTCATTTCTGCTAATACGAACATTGTAATTTTTGGAAACAATGCAAATCTTCATTTCAAAACAATGTTTCGCGGTCGGATTTGAGGATTTGTTGTTTTGATAATGATGGTGTCTGTCACTGTCAAGTGTCATTGATGTCGTCCGGCTTTTGTCATTCAGTGTTGATCAGGTACATGGAACTACTAAGTACTATCCTGCCATTTTTCCACCATGTTTGGATCGGCTTCTAGTCTACGGTGACTTATGGTTATGATTAAATGGTCTAAAGCGGTCCCTAGACGATCATTACGTGCTGTCATGGTACATAAAGGACCCTGCATGAGGGTCCATCATGCAGCATGATAATTCACTAAATTCTATGGAATTATCAGCCAGTACGCAGTTTGCATGACATTTGCATCATATGGTGGCAGCGGTCAGCGGACGGGGCACTCCGGGGCAGTGCAGCTGCAGTGTGTAGGCCGCTTAGCTGGTGCACAGAACATTAATACTTAGCTGGTGTTGCTAGATAAAACATTCCAACTAATTTCTTGGAAGCGGCTAAAGCAGGGCTTGAAAACGTTACCAATTCACATTAAAAGTAACGTTAAGTAACGGTATTTCCGTAGAGATACCTGTATATCGGTACGATTTGGTAGCGTTACTTAGTAGCATAACATAATAATAACGTTAAAAATTGTGGTAAAAATTACCGGTATTTTTAACGTTATTGTAAAAATAGCGGTAAAACATTACCGGTATTATTTTTGTTATTTTATGCGACGTTACCGGCCCGTTTTTACCCGACTACGGTGAAGAAAAAGGAGGGTTATGATTTTGACTGGTATGTATGTATATATGTAAGTATGTTCATCTGTTCCCGCCTATCTTCTAAACCACTTATCACAATTTTTATTTACAAATGAGGTATCGTTGCAAGCGTCTTGATCGTCCGCTGGTTATAGGCTAAGTGACGTCACATTAAATTAAAAATGGCGCCCTCTAGAGGACATAAAGTCAGGAACTTAAAAAAGAAAATTGTTTAATCGTACCATGTTGGGTATAAAATGAAAGGGCTTAATGAGCACATTTCAAAAAAATATATATATTATTATTATAACCACAAAAGAATTTAAAAAAGAAAGTATATCCGGAATAAGAATAAGTAAAATCCGGAGTCACACGTAATCTGTTCGGTTTATGCCCTAACACGTGTCACTCCGGATTTTTAATTTGTCTGTCTGCGGTGTCTTGTTTATACCTTTTTAGTCGTAGTTGGGTTTTAGTTTTTGTTACTTTAATTTTTTTCTCAAAGGCTGCCGTCGGACAAACCAACCAAGTATATTCACAAGAACCAGCACAACACAGAATAACAAAGAGAATACCTATTAAACACGCAAATAGTCGTACGGCACAGTCTTAGCATCGATGCAGTCTGAAATTTTTAACGATATCCAGAACGACGGTAACAAAACTAAATAATAACGATAAAATTTTCGATAGCATAGATTTTAACGTTACGTATATTTAACGGTAAAATGTGCCAGATATAACGGTAAATATTATAACGTTATTTAATAGTTAACGATACCTGCATCAGAAGGCTGTAACGATACCATATTTTTAACGGTATTTCAAGCCCTAGAAACCGGAAACAGTCAATCATTCAATGTTGTTCTGTGCTTCAGTTTCACTGTTTGTTGTGGTCTGCTGTCAACGTCAATCCATACGAAAATCTAAAATCGTGCTAAAATCCAACCAAGCTTGTGATTCTTTCTTCTAAAACTGTGGCTAAATTAATCCTCTTCTTGGTTCACAAATAAACCTTGCGTTAGCAATTATAGTGGAGTGCTACTAAGCCTGTGCGTAGTGGACAACAGATACCGACCTCTCGACTGAGAGTGATTGTTTGATTTAACAAAGGAATCATGCAAGGTTTGTAATAATTTATTAAATATTACAGATTACAAGTATACTGACTGACTTCACAGTTATGGACATTCTCATTTTGTCCGGAGAAATTACGAACAACGACAAAACCAAAATTGGATTTATGGAAAGTTTTACCATACCAAACAATTTTTTCTATCTTTTCTAGGTAACAACAGAACAGATAGGTCCAGATCGCCCCTCAGGGTAGACAATAATAGTCGCAGGCGTGATAATAACAAATCGCAAGATTCTGGTAAATCTAGTGATATGACCAATGTCATGAACCCTATGATGATGGCCAATATGTATCCACAAGGTACTTACTTTTTTATCTGCTTCACTTTATACTTGATGATTAATGTACAAAATAATAATATGGCAAAAATAATCAACATATTATTATTTATGTTTACTTTTGTGGGTAAATAATACTAGTAACAAGGCAAAGGCAAGGACCTTATTGCACAAAATAAATATTTGAAATAAAATATTTTATATAAATAATACTTTACATTTATTCTAGCCAACATGATGATGGCTGGTGGAATGTACTCAAACATGATGATGCCAGGGGCTATGATTGGTGGGGGCATGATGCCTAGTATGCCTGCTGCAGGAATGGAGATGATGCCTGGACCAGGCATGGATATGGTCCCACAAGCAGCTATGGACATGTCAGCAATAGGCGGACAGGCAATGGCACCTGCCGCTCCTCCTTCCATGGACATGGGCATGATGGGGGGAATGATGATGGACCCAGCTATGATGGGAATGTACCCTAATATGGGTGGAGATATGTCTAATGTCCAGGCAAAAAAAGAAATAGTTTTTAAGCATGCCAGGCTTATTCCTCCTGATGCAGGCACACCACAGCCACCACGGAGGTCTAAACCTCCTGGATGCCGAACAATATTTGTGGGAGGATTACCAGACAAAATCAGAGAGAGCATTGTGAGGGAAATCTTTGAGACTTATGGAAGAATACATACACTGAGATTGTCCAAGAAAAACTTTTGTCACATTCGTTTTGATAGAGAGGAGTGTGTGGATCAAGCAATGATGATATCTGGTTATTGTATTAAACTTATTAACATAAAAGAAAAAGATGACATGGTGGAGGATGATGATGATGATGAAAATTCACATTCTACTTCTGGCTGGTTACATGTAGACTATGCATTGGTGAGCAAAATCTATTTTTTACCTAACTTTTATTTTAAAATTTTGCTTTATGCAATAACTATTTGCGCCTCGCAATTTCACCCGCGTAAGTCTCGATCCTGTGGAAATATCGGGATAAAAAGTATCATAATATGTCCTATTCCAGGTCGTGGTTTCCCCATGTGCAAAATTTTAACCAAATCCATAATCCATTCAGCCGTTTTAACGTGAAAGCGTAACAAACAAACAAACTCACTGTCGCATTTATAATATTAGTTAGGATAATCATTAAACTCCTTTTGTAGAGTCGAGATGACCAGAATGATTTTGAGCGGCGACAAAGACAAGCCTTGCGGGTTCAACAACAACATATGCAGCATTTAAATTCTCAAAATGACATCGCTAACCGCTCCATGCCCTCCTATGGAGATGTACGTAGGAGAACACCATCACCATCTAGAGTACAACCATATTCTAATGCATCCATGATACAATTGGCAGAAAAACTTAAAAATGAAGAACTATTCTCAACAACTCTACCAGTAAGTTATTAATTGAAAACTATATACTTGATAATTATTATACAATATAATAATATGGCAAAAAATACATATATTTAATTTAAGTACCTTATACTAAATTACAGTTATTATTTATTTCAGACATTGCTTGCTTGGTTAGAGCGAGGAGAATGTACGAAAAAGAATGCAAATCAATTTTATTCAATGATACAAGCAACAAATGCACATATACGCAGATTGTTTAGTGAGAAAATGCAAGCTGAAGAAGAGTTACTTGATTGTAAGGAACGAGTCAAGATTCACATTGCAAACGTGATTGAACAGCGTAAGTTTTTTAAGACATTGTTTCAAAAATTTCTCAATACACCACATCAGGTGAATGTGTGAAATCAGTGATAATTATGTCTCTAGTTCAACACTATTTGATATTTCTAAATAATTTAAAGGTAAGACGGTCATAATGTTTTCATTTCAATTAAGAAAACATTCAAGTAGAAACTGTAATCTGTTCCAAAACTTTTAAATGACATTGTAAATAAACTTTTCTGATAAAGATCTTATGCAATCACTCACTAAAGGCAATCAGTTACATTTAGGGGGTATGAGGAACAGGGTGTAAAGTTCACTCATCCACCATAGAAAAGGGAGGATCCTCCTACCAGACGGGTGTTGTGTCTGGCGGGCAACTGCCCAATGATTGATATTGGATTTTTGTATATATGTTCACTGCACGGTAAACTCTAATTGCGCG
Organism: Lithophane leautieri; assembly: GCA_949152455.1. Taxonomy (NCBI): domain Eukaryota; kingdom Metazoa; phylum Arthropoda; class Insecta; order Lepidoptera; family Noctuidae; genus Lithophane; species Lithophane leautieri. The sequence continues at coordinate 9,132,313 of OX424472.1, read as the reverse complement.
ATGCAGGATTTTTGTGACGTCAGGATTTTTGTGTGACGTCAGGTCTTTGATGCGTAGTTTGAATGTGGCGATGTAGGTACCGCCACATCACTCCCCTCCGGAGACCGAAGGTCGATAGTGGGCTGAGTCTTGTATCTTGCGATGCTTGCCAGTGCCAGTTGTGGTTCCAGTGAGTCGGAACCGGGTGCCGCATTGTTCGCAGTGGGTCGGAACTGTTTGCGGCGATTGTGGTGATTGAGTTGATTGAGTTGATTGAGGTGATTCCCCAGTGGGTCGGGGTGATGAGGATGCGGGTGATGACCAGGAATGCGCGTTCGCTGCATGCTGGTGGTCAGGATACCCGCTGACGCCTCGGGTGTTGGCTTGGCTGTGTGACTCGCCTCACTGAAAGCTTGCGGGAGTGATGATGATGACGTCACGCTGGAGTAGTTGCACGAAGGCTGCGTTGACGTTCATATTCGGGGTCACCAATTTAGGGGGTATGAGGAACAGGGTGTAAAGTTCACTCATCCACCATAGAAAAGGGAGGATCCTCCTACCAGACGGGTGTTGTGTCTGGCGGGCAACTGCCCAATGATTGATATTGGATTTTTGTATATATGTTCACTGCACGGTAAACTCTAATTGCGCGATGCAGGATTTTTGTGACGTCAGGATTTTTGTGTGACGTCAGGTCTTTGATGCGTAGTTTGAATGTGGCGATGTAGGTACCGCCACATTACACATTCATGTATACTTCGGAGATCTCATAACTTTTCCAACAGTGATTGTTTGAATCTACTAAATAAAAATCTTAAATTCATTCATTTACTGATAGACAATGAAAGCCTAACTTAACTGCTGGGTCTCACACGAATTCCTGACACATATAGTGAAAGTGAGCACTATGGAAGGATTTTTGGAAATGTATCCACTAATAGGCTTAAATAGGATATGAAAATTTATATGGGAGTTTGTCATTTTTGAAGTTAAAAACATGGAAGTTGGTACTTAAAATTCTGTTCTTTGTTTTTTTTAATACTCATCCCCTAAGGCTACACAGAAGTTGCTTATGGGAAATGCCATCAGACTGCTTGTAACATTAGAAAATTGTATACTTACGAAAAGTGAGCTCATAAATTAACCTAACTTCTCAAATTAAAAACATTTTTAAGGTAATTTTAAATTGGATATAAGGACTCAAATAATCAAATCTCTCAATTTGTAAATGGCAATACAATTTACAATCCTCAATTTCAGTTACATTACTGGCCCGTTAGTTACCCAACAGTGTTTATATTTTCATTCAATTGTTTTGGAACAGAGTATTAATAAAGCATAGTGGAGTCTTCACATTGAATGTTGTAAAATGCTTTTGAAAATAATGTTCAAACATTTCTGCAACTTCAAGTGTGTCAAGTCTTAAATAAATTAATAATATTTTCTCAAAATGGTCACTCTTATAATCTTAATGCTCAGTCAGTAGTCAACAAATGGATTGCCCCGGTTCACCAGATGACTTCAAGCCATAAGTATGAATGAAACAACAGAATCATTGCTGAAGAGATGGGTGCTATTGTAAGTTATTTATATCATGACAATTTAATTTTAACTTTTGGGTGTTTTTGTTCCAATATACTTAGAACTTAATTTGTTATGTAGTTGGTTAAAAATAAATTGTCAGAACATGTTGGGTACTCTTGTGCTATGGCACAGTATCATATCGTACGTCACATCTCTGTAACGCGAGGTGCAGCGTGTGCGCAACCCTGCCGACTGGCTCGTGACCCTCGCATGTGATAGGTACACGTATAACACTGCGTGCGGCTGCGGCGTAATAGACCGCAGTATGAGAGCCTGGGATGACCGGTCGATCGAGAAAATACGACGGTACGTTTTGGTCGCGAGACCAAAGTCGGATCTCTTAACATAATTTTGTGAACCTCAGTCGAACAGGTGGCGAAAGTGTTTGCCGCATCGTCCCATCAACGTGTATGGGATCACTTCACAAAACCTCAGAGAAAGAATATTGAGACATGGCAGAAAATGACACAGGTACTACTTTTACAGCAATTTTTGTTTTATTAGGAAACAAGGGAAGACTATTTACTTAGTAAATAATATAACCACACATGTTCGTGATAACGCTGCTTCATTATAGTATTGTAAACCATAATTGTAACAGTAAACTTGGTGTCAGTAAGTATGAACTTCAATAGGATGGATCTAACCTATGCTGGTTCAATAATGTTAAGAATGGCGGAAAATCTAGGTGACCGAGAAGACAGCAGAAACAGGTAAACAGGGGAAGGAATGTAAAGTTATTGGAGCTACAACGATATAATTTTCTAAACACATAAATTTGAGTATCCACTAGTTTTAGTAATAATACTTGTTTATTCATCCATTCCACTAAGCAAATATATATGTTTCAGGAGTTTAATTCATTGAAAGAAGAATTCTATGAAAAGTTTAACGACGAAGGAGATTTCAATGGTTTCAGTCGGGCATCGGATAGCAATGAAGAAGTACAACAACTGAAAGTCAGTTACTAGTTAATCATTTACTTTTTTTTTGTTACATGTGGAAAAACGGAACAATTAAATAAATATTTTTACTATTTCAGCGTGAGAATGAAAGCCTCCAATTTCAACTGGAAGCATATAAAAATGAAGTTGATGTTATAAAGTCTGATGCTATGAAAGAGATGGAGAAATTTAAGGCACAGTTTATCGCGCGACAGGCTCTACAGGGAAACATTGACAAAAATGTAAGTTAATTTAAAATTCCTCACGTTTTCCAAGCCTTATAAAATGTGTAAAGAGTTAACTGCTATTTAGTTTTTACCACACTATGGCGAAGCAAAATGAGGGTTATGATTTTGATTGGTATGTATGTATGTTCATCTGTTCCCTTATAACTTCTAAACTACTCATCATAATTTGTCCAATGAGGTATCATTGGAAGCGTCTTGATCGTCCGCTGGTTATAAGCTATGTGAAGTCACGTTAAATTGAATATGGCGCGGTCTCATTTTTTTTTTTTTAATGTTCCCATTTTGCGTATCAAATAAAAGTGCTTGTGTTGTCTTGTTTATTTATACCTTTTTAGTTGACTTTTTGTCATAGTTGGGTTTTAATTTTTATGACTTTTAGTTTTTTTAACTATTTATTTATACATATTATAAATTTAAAGTTGCTTCTCGTGCTAGTCTGTGTGACCGCGTTGTTCTTCTAAACTACGCAACGGCTTTTGATGCGGTAGTCACCATCATTGTACAATACATAAAAATTAAACTTACTTAAAATAAAGAAATCTCGATGTTTTGTCAAATTGTAAAAATCATTCGAAACTGGAGCGCGGCACTAGTTTATACCATAAACCAATTTATCTGGTCCGCCTGCTTATCGGCTCATTATCAAACTGTTATAAAGATGTTGCAGAGTCAGTGGGACTATGTATTTGGCAGATAAAATAAAGTCAATACTTTTTTATTTCTAGCCTCCTTTGCCGTCGCCGATCGTGAAGCCCCCTCCCCCACCGCCATTGCCTGAGGATCTGGACTCCGCAGTGCACCTTAAGGAGGCTGTTGAGGCGGGCTGCGGAGAAGCCAAGCTAATTGGAGTCATGTCTGCTTTCTTACAAGTAAGATATTTATCAAGGAGTATGGGTCGTAGGTTCAAGCTTTGACCGGCGTTTTACTTTGTGTAAATTATTTCATTGCTACTGCTCTCAAAACGGTAATGGAAATCATCGTGAGGAAACACATGGCATGTCGAAGAACCAAAAATTCGAAGACATGTGTCATCTACCAACCCACACTGGGCCCGCGTGGTGAATTACGGCCCACCCCCTCTCACAGAGGGGCCCACCAGTGGAAACATTGAAGGCTAATTATGTATTTATTATTTAGGTATTTTAGAGCTATCTATCTTTTATGTTGCTCGTGGCATGTTTTGTCTTTGCATTACTCTAAGGTTGACTGGTAGAAAGTGCCTCAGGTGTTAACTCCGCCTTGTGCAGTATTTTTTACTTGTGCATAAAAGTTTCATAACAAAATACATTTAAGAAAAAAAAATACCAATTTTACGTTTCGGTAGTGAAAAATGCTGATCCGATGTAAAATAACCTAAGGTTGCATCTTCAGTCTTGATTTCTATTAATTTCTTAAACTACTGTGCACTTGTACTTACATTTTATTAACAAAAATCACATGATTTCAGGTACATCCACAAGGGGCCAGCCTCGACTACGTAGTATCGTATGTCCGTGCCATCTTTCCGCTCGTGTCTCAGGCTACAATACACCACGTTCTTCAGAAACACACGGATGTGTTCGAACGCACCACAAGTGGCGTCGGCGCTAACATCGAACATCGTTGGTCCTTTGTCGCCTTCAATAAGAAACAACCTTGAGTGCTAAGAAATAATAGGGTACATACTTCTGCATATCAGAGTTTCGTGTAGTGATTATATTATGTGCACTAAAGATAAAAATGTATGTAAGAACAAATAATAACACTTCGTCATTTACAAAAGAGATTTCTAAATGAATAAATTAAAATGGTAATAAGAGCAATTGTAGTCACGTAAATGGCTGGGAGTATAACGTGAAAATAATGCTTATGAGAAATTCACCAATTATAGATAGTAGTCTTTATTTTAATAAAGTATATTTTTGTTACACAAAATATTTTTTTTGATTCACTTTTAGCAGTTAATGTTAAAAATTATCTTTAACAAACAATTGATTAACAAATATATTTCAGTTTTTGCAAAGGAGTTTGCTAAATAAAAATAACAAAATACAGATTATACACATAAAGGAAGGGCTCATAGGGCGTCAAAAAACTTCCGCATCGGTGTCAGTGGGAAAAGTGCCCAAAAGTCTGGCAGCATTGCCACGTTGGATGGCAATGCTGATTCTTTGACCTAGAAATTGGCCAGCCCTCTGGTGACGTGAAGAGTCGACCAACCGCTTGGCGATGTCCCGAAATACTCTATGAGCATTCGGACCCCACGGCCCTAGTGTTTCAACCCCAAACGGCTCAAAAATAAAGCTACCAATAAGGTTGTTATACTTGCGCCGTTTGAGGTTTTCTGCACCTGCAGCAGCCGTCTCAGCACAGCCCGCCGTGCTGGGAAGATGGGATGGCGCGAGGGTGTCGACACAGGTTGCGTCCCACACCAAAGGCCTACCCAACTTCCAAAGCATTATGATCATTCCGTCTGGTCTCTTCCCATCGTCGCGTGCTAAGCCATTGGGTTCTAAAACAGCTGGCACCCCGGGGTGACAAGAGCCCGACAGATGATGTCATTAATGCTTGCGTGCCGTGCCAACTGACCAGCGCTCTTACTGCAGGAAAGGCCATGGTGTCCGAGGCGGTCGACTGCTTCACTGTATTGACAGCGATACAATATTACCCCACACAATATTTTTTTTTAATAAAAAAAAAAGAAATTACATTGTTGTTACAGGTGATTTAACAGAAAAATTGATCAACTAGAACATAAGTTTCATTGGAAAAAAAAATCGTAATCCAAAGAGTTCTTAAGACCCGAGTAAAAAGGCATTTTATATGATTATTTTGTAAAAATTTTTTTAGGGTCATTTCATACTAGCGCAGAGTCGAAGAGCATTGAAGCGTCAATCGCGCGTCAAAAAAAGATACCAGCAAAATCACCCTCATCTCTACATTACGTTGTAGCATATAATGTATTTCTATCGATATTAAAAAAGACGCGCGAATTCTACGGAATACGCGCGTCTGCGAGCGACCAGCGCTCACTAGTGCGCGCGCGTTATTTTGTAGAGATAAGGGTGAATTAGCAATTTTTTCGTTTATTTATTTATTAATTCAGTAGTATACTACATTTTCATATAGTATAAGTTGGTGCAAACATAAATTCATTAGAGTTTTACCGTGCACCAATACCGTCTACTACATAATTTAAACAATTAAAACAAAGTTTTTAATTAAAATTAAACAATCACAATGAGTGTATTAAGCGAAATATTTATCTATTACTAACGACCGAACAAAAAGTGGTGGAGGAATGTGATTTAAGTTGATACAGGTCGTTCCAAAAAGTATGTTATTAGGAATTTTTCTATGATATTTTTTATTTAGATTGACGCTTCACTGCGCTATTATGAATCGACCCTTACTGTTTTACATAAAGGAAAACAATTACATATTCCAAAAATAGTAAGTAGCTCCAAAATATCGGACAAAGCTTCTTTTTTATTACTGACAAGTGTGTAGCGTATATAAAATTAAGTTAATTTCGAAATATACTATGTTTCCAAACTCAATGTTTTATTGAAGACAATATTATTTCAAAAATAAGTGTTACAAATTCGTCAAAGTTTTGCATGATCACTGCATATTACTTGCTAAACTCTCTGTTTTCTGTTGTGCCTGCAGGTCATTGATAGTCTGCATGTACTCTGCGGTTGCCTCCTCTAGGTCTCTATCGTTAGCAGTAGGTTCACTATCAACGACCGGTTCACCAACATTGCCACCCTGACGCATCTTCAATCTTAGTTCTCGCATCCGAGCCTCCAGAATACGCTCTCTTTTGTTTTCGCGATCCAAAACCTAAAGGAAATAACAAGGACCTATTACTTAGATTTCTAGTGCATACCTACTCAATTAAGTGACGGTAAAGGAGTGAACTGAAAAATTGGTGTCTACGTTCGAAGAAAATTGTCGCAACGACTTGTGAACTCAATTTGTAGCATGTAGTACTTACGTGAGTTAAAAGTTGTTTGTCATTCTTGTCTGCTGTACCAAGATTTTCCGATAGTTCAGCTAAGTACACTGTTCCTTTACTACTGCCACAGGCTACTAAGAGACCCTGAAACAGTTCTTATAAGTAATTTAGTTCAATTCGGTGCAAGTCATGAGTGCAACACCTATCTTAAACTATTAAATGAGCCATATATGTCATCAAAATCGCGAAAAAAAAAACTGCTGTTCCTACATTTAGACGAGGTTTGCGAACATAAATGTAGGGAAAAGCTGTTTTTTTTTCGCGATTTCAGGGTTGAACCCATAGTGGAAGTTGTTCATAATGATGAGTACAATGACCCCTTAAAAGGTTTCGTGTATGAAAAGATACACCTTATATATATTTGTAATCACGTTATTTTACGCATGGTATTTTCACCCGAGCAGAGCTCAGTCGCCCGGTACTTGCTAATAATATGAAAATATGTTGTTTTTTAGTTTTTACTAACTCCTTCATGAGGGCGCAGACGGAGTAAGGGCTCATCGCAAAGTTGTGCTGTAACTAACGGAGCGCTCCTTCGTCGTAACAAGTCCCAACAAGACAAGCAGCCATCCCATTGTGTCACCAGCATCAATGAAAACCTTCGACAGAAGAGGAGGAAGTGTAGGTACGTAATGTTTGTGAATTTTGATTATGGACTTTACTGTTTAGCAAATTAATGCTTATTTTCTCTGTAAGTGCATTTCCGTAAGCAAATAGATCGAATAGAAAAGTGTGATAGAGCATCCGTGGTAAGCTACCCGCATGGCCAACTATTCATAAATTATGGCGCGGTAAGAAGCAAATGTTTAGGTATTGCAGGAGGTGAAGCGACAGTAGTACATCGCAGTATATAAATACGGTTGAAAATGGTGATGCGTTTGATTTTAGGTGAATCTCGTGTCCACCAATAATATGAAAGTGATTTCGCAGTTTTAATTTAATTTACAAACAAATACACGAATTTAGTTAAAACATTTTTACATATTTCTTTAGTTGATTAAATGTCCTATTTTATAAGTAGGTAGTTACAAAAATATGAATAGTGTTCGGTCAAAATATTGTGTAAATTGAGACGAAAAAGTCTTTTCGTGAGCTTTCTTGCGATTTGTTTTTTCATTTTTCAAGATTCTAGATCAATTTCTATAAAATATCTTTGAATAAGTCTTTTTTTTTAATACACCGGACTTTATAATGTATTTTTTTGCTTGGTTTATAAAATATGTATCAATAAGGCTAACTTTGCGCCGAAAAAGTGAACGTTTTACGGTGTCCCTGTTAGGGCAGCTGCGCCTTAATGACGATTCCTCGATGATTGGCAACCAGCATGAGTTATTCTTAACCTGTATGACCGCGGACGGGCCGCGCGCGGACCAAAAACTAGTAGTTAATTAGAAAGTCCTTGAAGAATTAAATCTCCATTTCCTATAGTTCTATCGTACCTGATAGGATTCCATGCACCATCAGTCAATTTTGTGCGGTGCGAATAAGTCCATAAAATGGCAGATTCACGGCAGTCTTCGCTCCAAACTCGAGCAGTCCAGTCGCCAACCGTCAGGAAGTTTTTGACGAATGTCGGGTTTCTTTGAAGCGCATATACAGGGCCAAGGTGGGCTTCGTACTAAACGACAATGTGTAAACGACAATAATAATAAAAAAATCTCATTTAAAAATTCTTCCTTGTAATAACTAACCTTTGTCGGAAGTTTTTCAACAGAATTTTTCCCTTTTCGATTACCTCCAATTACTAATCCAGTTTCTGTCCCAACCATAAACCTGTAAAAGTTAAATAATCCTTGTTTTTATAGATGTCTCGTCACTCGACTGCCTTATTGGACTGCTGATCATGCCTCAGTTCGATCCTAAGGTCGGGCAGTGTTATTCGGTTTACCCATTAGGAAATTCCCTGAAGCAGCACGGAGTCGGGATTCCTGCCGAGTTGATGGCAATAGGTTCGCCTTCTATTACACGTTTCTGGGTAGTATACACCCCGGGGAATACATGCGTGATATTATGATATCTTGTTCCTTATCCATCGTCATAATTCACTTTACCTTGTCGGTATCGTGGGCTCATATTCAAGTGCTGAAATTCCAATAGCGTTATCAATACACTGTGTATCAGTAACCGCTTTCACAATATCTATTATCATGGAGTCGGTAGGCTCGCTCATGTTTCGAGTATCCCACCTGAAAAAAAACCAGTCTCAAAAAGTATTTTGCAAGAATTTGATGTCTAAATTAATTTTAAATTTAAATTTACCATTTAACAACACCATCTGGAGATGCGGAGAAAAATTCTGCTCCAATTTTGGAATTAATAAAGAGAACGTTTCGAGCAATGTCGCGGTGCGCAACATGCGGTGGACAAACTCCAGCGGGATCCCCGCCTTTACGTGTATCCCACCAACCAACCTACAATCATATTAGAAACCGGGACTGACTTTTCAGAGGTTCAGGCAAATGAGGCCTTATTCATTACTTACCTGCCCATTCATCATTCCTCCAATTATAAGATGAGGATCACGAGGATTGTAAATAAGGTCCAGTAAAGGCTGTGGAGGCTTTATTACAAGGTCAGGTGCGTTCGCGTTCTCTGTAAAAAACGATTATTTTTTATTTGTCTTCATTTTTCCAAATAGAAAATAGGCAGTTAATTCGTATGTACCAATGTCCCAAATGTAAGAATACTGTGGATTTCTTGAATTCCTTGTAAGCTCGATATCCGCGTGAGCTACTGCCAGTTTTGCTCCTCCGTCTGCTTGCCACGACAGTGATCGGATCGGTCGCCTTCCTTCTGGTTCTCGGTACACATTGACAGTATGGCAACCGCTGTTTTCTACTGGTGGAATTGTTGGCAATTCTGTACAATAGGTCTCATACATATCTATTGCATTGTTTTGTAGTATATTGTGTTCCATGCTCTGCAGAACAAAAGTATCGCTTTTGGGTATATTTAATTATTGAATATTGTAGCTTTTCTACAGTCGTAAACACTTACATGTCCTAAGTGCATTACAGCATGAACATAGGCGTCATCCTTTTCGATTTTACGTCGATATCTCTGTGTTGCTTCAGGATCATTCATGTTGATATCTTTTGGCCATCCACCTTCAACGTGGCTCACGCCTGAACTTGTGTATTCAGCTCTAAATTGATAAGTAATGATGTAACAAATACACGGCCCATCTTCGATACTCGAATAATGTGGAAGCGATTATTTAAGAATAGCCTAGCATGGAAAGGGTGCTCATAAATTAAGGTCATAACGTCGCGTACCAATATTACGGAGTATTGGATTTAAATAACCTTTCTCCAAGTTCAAAAACTTACTGTCGATGGCAGTATACAGTATGTTAACTAACAAAGGGCGTTCCCTTTAACCGCAATAGTATAGCGGACATACATGCAAAAAAAAAAATTACCACAATTTTTTTTTTTTTTTAATAATTATAAGTTGTGAAATATTCACAAAACTATTAAATTGACGCGCACTTGTCACACTTGTCTTTCTACGTTGAAATACAAGTGTGCGTGTACAGAGTGTTTCTTTTCCGTATCAATTTAATATTTTTTGTGAACATTTTACTATAAAAAAATAAATTAAACAATTTTTTTTTTTTTTTTTTTACTGTGTGTAGACGCTGTGCTATTGGAGGTTAACGGGAACGCCCTTCGTTAGATAACATACTGTACTTATAGGAGAAAATTATAGGAAGTTCATTGGATGTAAAATATGATAGTTCTAGAGGATGTTAATCTGCATGTAGCACTTGATAGCACGTTACTTACCTTACAGAATTTACCCAGTGCTCAGACATAGTCCCTGTATTCTGGATGGCAACGCTCACCGGATTTCGAAGAACGTAGTCCGGATAAAACGCAGGATTATTAGGAATGCTCACTATCATTTCGGGACCATGATCTTCAAACAGAGTTTGCTTCCCGAATTCTTTTCTACGCCTTTTGTATTCGTATACAAGTTCAATTTTTTCCGGCTTTTCCATGATTGTAAGTTCAGTAGAATGGAGCAATGAAAGTTCACTTCAGATAGCCTTTGTTAGATCGATAAACTTACGGGGTTGCCCCGGCGATATGCTAATGTGTGGTCAAAACAATCAATTAATTTTTAACAATATTGCGTCTTTTGTTTTGATTAAGTGGATTGATAAGGTACCTACTGTTGATTCGCATAGTGTAGACGGACCGAATGACGGAAGCAACGCCAGACGGTAGTAAATCAAATTACTTATTAATCTAAGTACTTATAAGTTTTACTTAAGAGAACAAATCAATTTCACAAAAATATTCAAATAATTTAATATAGAGGTATAGGATCAGCCTGGGTGGCTCGTCTTAAAGCCAAGACTATTAGACGCGGTGGCGATGCTGCAAGCTTCACAGTGCATTGCTCCAGGAGAATAGCCCAACGTACTGCTGATCTGTTCTCAGCTGGCATGGCCTTCAACTGCTCAATCTACAAAATATTAAAAACATAGTTTAGTATTTATTATCCTGGTGTTTCGGGGAGTGCAATTTCCCCTCCTTGGGTAATGGCTTATTGTAAAAGCCTCTGATCGTTGGAACATCAGAAGTGATTACTGATATGAATGCCCAAGTAAATCAATATCTGTATTAATTTGGTTTCTCTAGCAAAGACCGCCTTGGGAAGGTATATGGCCATATGGGCTTTACTATGTATAACATAAAAGTGAGATTATTTACGGAATATCCCAACGTGTCTTCCAGAACGTTGACAGGAAGTCGAGCCGTCAACTCTCCAGTGTGGTCAGCAAAGCGAACCCGGATATTATCATCAGTATTATTATCCCTGTAAAGCACGTTGAAAATTGACACATAATCAATTCATAAGCAATTAGCGGTCTTAACTGTCGTGTGTAATAAGAAGCATACAAAGTGTCAAGTTCGTCCAAATCGAGATGCGTAAGCAGTGCATGCAATGACGCACAGAATGGCGCTGCGCCTGCGACTCTGTCGCGTACTTGTGACACGGATGCCGCGCATGAACGTTCGCCGCTCCACGCTGCCCAAGCTGCGGCTTCACCGCCCCCTGTGGAACATATAAGGAACATAAAATAGACAAAAAGACAGAATAAAGAGCTAAAAATGTTAAGTGCAAATGAAAATTGTTTAATGGTAGGAGAAAATTCATAGGGGATTCCCCAATGCCCAAAATCTTGAGAAAATATATGCTAACTCACTAGTTTACTTATTTTTGCAAGATTATCAGTGAATGGCCGAACCAATTTAGATTCACTTCTCAATAAATGACGCAATATTCATTTGTTTACTACCGAAACAAAATTGAATCATAAGTAGGTAGGTACATGAGACATTTTGAATAAATATTGCATCATTATTCAATAAACAGGTGTGGCCGACTTATCGCATAGATAAACATACAGAAGCAGATTTTATTTTGATGTTTGGCGATTTGCGTCTCAGGCAGGCTCAGATAATCGCTAAAATTGGAACTGTGACTCACGCGCCGTAGCTTGGTTACGTATGTGCAACCTGAGGGCTTCGGCGTCTGCTGTATGCGGTTGATGTGTGATCACAGTTTTCGCACACACTTGCACACTGACCGCGCGAGCTCGCCACGATACTCGAGCGTCTGCTATGAACAGTACGCTTTCTAATGGACGCCATTCTTCTGCCCTGTAAAAGGACGATCAAGATTTTTAGAAACGATTAGCTAGGTTACAGTGGCGTAAACCCTAAGGCAAACTACTAATATTATAATTGCGAAAGTGTGTCTGTGTGTATAGGAATATCTTACTTCTTCATGCAATAAACTACTGAACCGATTGTGATGAACTTGGTAAGTAGGTAGATAGACAAAGACCAAAAACATTTTTTTAAATATAAGTATGGCCGGTTGGGGGCGTCTATAAGGTCATTGCCTAGGGGCTCTAAACATTTAATCCGCCACTCCGTAGCCTCAGGGTTTGTCAAGCCTTAAAAAAATAGGATTTAGGCACCTATGCAAGTCCGCTCCTGAAGTTTTAATTAGTTTCACTAGTTCAATTCTTCGTCACTTTTCTGCTTGCTGGTCATCAGAAGAGAGCGTTGCGCGGATAGGTACCGACAGATTGACTGCATCGTGTGCACACGATGTGGTCTGTAGTCTTATAGGGAAATGTAATGATTATGACGATAGATATAAATATTGCTTTTTATGCACCTTATGCTTAGTATGGGAAAGATTATACAGGGTGCGGCGAAAATCGTTTACAATGGTGTAAATACTTTATCTTATTAAGTGAACTTTGTAACCTTTGTATAGTGTCGATGTCAAAAATGTCCAACAAAAGTGATGCTGGCGTTGTGTTGTCCATGATCTCTACACCGCGAACCGACATGTCTACTCCTATAAATAAGATAGAAAACATCCGGTGACTTGATTTGCAATTTCTTTAGGGATGGTTCGAAAAGTTTAACTTTTCTTACCAGCTCTAGTTTTTATAGTCTTCGCAGGTTTCACTGTTTTCACAACTACCAGCAAATCCACGTAAACGTTGTTACTTTCGTCTGAAAGACATTAAAAAAATGATGAATTACGGAAAATGGAGTCTCGACTGTCTGAATCAAAGTAAGTCAATTGTAAACTAACAAATTTTTGCTTAGTTTCTTCTTCAGTTTATTACTTACTGAGGAGTACCTAAGTATAAAAAGGTAATTAGATGCCATTAGGTGCTATGTAGGTACCTCCCTCTGCCCAGACGACTTGGTGCATATGTGATAGATGCTGAAGTGGGTACACACGGCTACACATCAAGCTATACATTTCCAGTTTATGCTGATGTCGCATTGTATAGGATTTCCGTACAATGCAAGGTCAGCTTATACTGGAAATGTATAGCTTGATGTGTAGCCGTGTCGTGTGTACCATATAATAGGGAGTAGGTACCACGACCCATATTTTAATTAGAAAGAAATGAAATATTTTTCTGCTACTTAGCACTCGATAGTTAGAACTGTACCTAATAGCTACTTTAGGTACCTCCTAGATACTTATATATTTTAAAGGAACGTATTATATGTACCTACTACGTGGTGATCAATGCTCGTACCTTCACTTTATGAGGTGAGGCCTTAGTCCTGCAGTAGGACAATAATAGGCTGGTATTATTATTAGTCACGTACCTGGAAGTTTCAATACTTCAGCAAGTCCGTAATATCCAGAGGATTGTTTGGTGGGTATGTGGAGGAGCGGTAAGTACATGGAAAAAGCATCGCCACTGTGGATGCTTACATCCGACATACCTTCGTTTAGGGTTAAGTAGAACGGAGAGGTCACCTTCCGAGAGAAAAAGTTTACATGAAAATAAGTCACTTTACCTACTGTTAATGTTTACATAAATAGTCTTGGAAATTAATTAATTTAGACCAATGAAAAGAACTCAAGAATGAAAAGCACGTAATTTAAAAAAGAACTCACATGGGGTCTGTAAGTTTCGTTATCACTAGTTTTAACGCATATCTTTGGAGAAGAAATTTCAACTGTGAAAATAATTTTAGGTAGATTAGAAAATGGTGATAAGAAAATATTGATGATTAATTGGTTTTACAAAGAAAAGACCCTTACCAACATCTCCTACTAAAAATCTTTCGTAAAAAGTTAGAACAAAGTATTCGGAGCCCCAAACATCAACATTGATCGTGTCAACATCAGAATCTCTTACTGTGAAGGATGTAACTCCTCTTGATTCACCGCTTTTCTTCTTTGATCCTATAGCTCGAGGACTATTTTTCGCAATAACTATACCGACAATCAAAGCATTTTTAATATTCATATTTAAATGATTTAATCTAACTTTTTGAACTCCCGCCATTTTTGACAACAGTACAATGGCCCTATACCAGACCGCGACACTCCCGCCGGAAATCAATCTGCTTTTTTTAATAGGCACCCTAAACGTGCCCACGGCGGGATCAGTCCACAAGTGTAGCCGAAACAAAAAATAAAGATTTCAACAAGAAAACATGTTGAAATCTCTATTTTCTATCATGTTCCTTCGAAGAATGAAGAAATTGATCGAAGCAATGTTCCATATAATTTTTAACAGGAACATTCTTCAATCGGACTTCAACATTTCAACATGTTTTCTTGTGAAATGTGAATACCTATTGCGCCGGTGCAAACGCATAGCAAGGAGTAAGATGCATGCCTTACCGTGCGTTTGCACTGGCGAAACATTTAATATAAAACATGTTGAAATCTCTAGTTCCTGTCAAAAATTGTATGGAACATTGACAGAAAGTTGAGATTTCAACATGTTTTGTCTTGAATGTTTCGCCAGTGCAAACGCACGGTTAATGTGGCATCACCTGTATGTTGCATTTTGTAAATCTTTTTATATGGCAACAAAATAGTCTGTAAAAAAAAAAGACGTCAAGTCAACAGTGAACAGGTCTGACAGGTCAGTACGTAGTATCTTTAGATAATCTGTGGGTCAGTACTAACATATTCTGTGGACAGGACAATTAGAGATGGGTTGTAACAGGTTAAACACGATATCTGTTATCACTGTTACTGTGACAAAAAAAGATCCAAATATCTGTTATTAAATCACAGCCTGTGATTTTTGTATCTGTTATTAAATCACAGCCTGTGATTTTTGACGATAAATACGTATTTAAATCTCAATCGAATATCTTCTTTATTTCTTTTGATTTAAAGTCGAAAATCGTATCTATCTGTTATTAAATAACAGCCTGTTATTTTTGTACGGATGATAAATACGTATAAATCTCAATTGAATATCTTCTTTATTTCTTTTCGTTAAAGTTGAAAATCGTATCCAAAGTTTTAACAGTAAGAGCCACGGTAACAGTCTTGAGGATCTGTTTTTTTAAGTAACATTATGTTTTATTGTTAGGAGCAATTGCTATCTGCAATTTTTTAATATCTGTGATTTCTATCTGTGACGATAAATACGCCTCACCGTCCGTTTGCACTGGCGAAACATTCAAGACAAAACATGTTGAAATCTCTATTTTCTGTCAATATTCCACACAATTTTTGACAGGAACTAGAGATTTAAACATGTTTTGTCTCAAATGTTTCGCCAGTGCAAACGCACGGTAACTCCTAGTTGTAACAGGTTAAACACGATATCTGTTGGCACTGTGACTGTGACAAAAAAATAACAGATCCAAATATCTGTTATTAAATCACAGCCTGTTATTATTGTACGGACGATAAATACGTATAAATCTCAATTGAATATCTTCTTTATGTCTTTTCGTTAAAGTCGAAAGTCGTATCAAAAGTTTTAACACAGCCGCGGTAACAGTCTTGAGGATCTGTTATTTTAAGTAACAGATATATTTTATTGTTAGGAGCAATTGCTATCTGCTATTTTTTTATATCTGTGATTTCTATCTGTGACGATAAATACGCCTCATTCCTAAGGACCATAGATTACTAAGAGACATTGAGACTGACAGACAGAAAAGAAAACCGCCAAAACGAAAATAATTACTTTTATCATCAAAGAATTACATCAATTTATTTAATCAGTAAAAAAAATATAAGTGGTAAAGTACTTAATTATAGTCTCACTCTCACAGAATCTGCAAGTATCACACAGATCATGTTGTTTAAATCGGCATCTAGTGCATCTACTCCATCGAAGAATGTTTTTGACACTCGTGAACTGGAGAGGAAAGATGTAGAGTACACGGATTGTTCAAAACGGTTCCAGGAAGTGGCGAGAGATTTTTCAAAGCAATATGCTCACATTTATTCGGCTAGACTCAATACTTTTAGAAACATCTTGACCCCAATAGTTATGAAAAAGTGGGCGAATCGGCATAAGATTTTAAAACTGTGTGAACTTCGTGATAAGGGTACAACTTGCGTTATAATTGGAACACTGTTCAAGTTCCAAGAATTAAAACCTAGTATACTGAAAGAATTGTCAGATCAATTGGAAATCATACCCCAAGCTCCTAGGTAAGTTTAATAAGGGGCAAAATATGCTGCTTTGAAATAAAGACTTGTGTTATTCCAATTATTTGTTTCAGAACACATTTTGTACATGAATCAGACAGTATAGTGTTGGAAGATGAGCTGCAAAGAATTAAACTGGTTGGTGAATGTATTGATGTCCATCGCGTTGTCACTGGTGTGGTTTGTGCTTTGTTAGGTATGTGTATCCTAGAATACAGTATTTACTATATTTTCAGCTTCTAACTGCCTGCATTATCTTTTATTTGTTGATCAAAGAAACAACTGATTCTACACTGCATTCAACTCATTATTTGTTCTGATAACTATAGAGATCATTCAACTCAATGGGTTCAATGGCAAACATGAAAGTAAAACTGTGCCTGAGTTATCAAAATTATACACATTGAATGCCATGAAACTGAAATGTTATAATTTTTCAGGTTCTGAGGATGAAGATGGAATATTCACAGTCAAGGATGTGTGCTGGGCTGGCTGTGGTATACAAAAACCATTACCAAAGTTGAGTTCAGACAGGTATGACATAGACCTTTAATTCTTTATGTGTTGCATGAACTTTGTCCAAATAAATGTTATTCTTTCTTTCTTTCCTTTATCTAAAGAGGTCCAAACACATCTTATGTGGCCACTATAAGTAAGTATAAATATCTTTTCAGATACATAGTTCTCATGTCTGGATTGAATACCTCAAGAACAGCAGATCACATGTTCTCAATGCATCTGTTTCTGGAATGGTTGTCTGGACTATCAGGCACCTCTGAATATCAGGAGGAAGTTTCTAAGATTGTCAGGGTTATTGTTGCTGGTAAGGATTTATGTGTAACAAAAATATAAGCAAAAGTGAGGCATTTCTAAACCTAGACTGTAGAATTCAGGATATAAGGAGCAAAGTTTCATTCTTAAATAATAAAATTTATCTTGCTTTTCAGGTGGAGTATTAGCAAGTCACACAAATGAGAGTGGTGTGAATGAGTCTGAGTTCATTGCAGCAGTAGAATTGATGGACTCCTTAGCAGCTGCTGTCAGTGCTGTTGCACCCTTAGATCTAATGCCGAGCAACAAAGACCCAACTGGAATAATGTTGCCACAGAAACCTTTTCACTATTGTTAGTTAATTGGCACATAAAAATTCGTAAAAATTAATGGAATGGAAAAGTGATGCTATTTTTCTGTATTTCAGGTTTATTCCCTAAAGCTATTGAGTACAAATCATTCAATCGGGTCACCAATCCTTATGAATGCGAAATTGGAGGTGTGTTGTAACAAGTCTTATAAACAGAGAGTTGCTGCTACACTTGATATAACACATTTCTACAATTTATAATTTTATTTCAGGTTTCACATGTTTGGGTACCTCAGGAGAACCCATAAAAGACATTATGAGATACAGTAAGCTAGATGACACCTTGCAAGTAATGAAGAAAACTCTGCTTTGGAGGAACATTGCTCCAACTTGTCCTGACACCATACCATGCACGCCCTGCACAGAAACAGACCCTTTTATTATTTATAACTGCCCGGCTATATATTATTGTGGTAATTCTGCAGAATTTGCCACTGATCTTTATGAAGGTACTATACGTTTATACTTCCTAAGGTATTAAAAAATACGTGATTCAATAGTAATTGTGTACTAATCATAAATTTTGTTTTTTTATTTAGGAGAGAATGGACAGCGCACCAGGCTTGTGTGTATACCAAACTTTTGTGATTCGACGACTGTAGCTCTAGTCAACTTGTCGAATTTGGAATGTTACAGCATGAAATTTTCATAGGATTTAGGTGTATATGTTGTGAAAAAATATAATAAATTGCTATTTTATTTAGTCATTTTATTATTTTGTATTACCAGAAATAATTTCCTAGTTAGTGCAAAGAATTTATTCTTGTCATCCACAATCCGCTAGATAATAGTACACACGGCTACACATCAAGATAAACATTCCTAGCACAGATTCCCAGTATAAGCTGACCTCGCATTGAACCAGTATAGTATAATGTACTCTGTGCATTGAACGGAAATCCTATACAATGCGAGATCAGCATAAATCATAGATTACTATTATGTATACTCCATTTGAAATAAGATTAGACATTTAAATGAACCTTTTTTACAGTCCGTTCAACCGATTTTGACTTCTATTGCGTTGGTAGCATGACAAGTGGCAGCTGTAGTAGACAGTTGGTATTGTGTAACTTTTTTTGCTTTTAATGTCATCCTTATGCCTACGGTATAGAAGTCAAAATCGGTTGAACGGACTGTATAAAGGTTTGTTTAAATGTCTAATCTTATTTCAAATTGAGTCTATCAAGCTAGAAGTGTATAGCATGATGTGTTGCCATGTGTACATAGTCCTCATGTTCACAATAGTGTTTTTTTTTATGTATAATATACAGAGCATTTTATAATACGGGTATAATAAATTGATATTTTATTTAGTGATGAGTGCAAAATAAAAAGATAACTGTCTATACTTGCAACTCAGGATGTGTATAATGCTAGGTACACACATAGCTACTTTCAATCCACGGCAAAATCTCAAGTCCACACAGATTTTGCTTAACAGAATTGTCATTAGCGAATTCCAAATCTGTGTGGACGTGAGATTTGGAAATTGCCTGCGATTAAACTCCCTGCTTGTACCTAGATTATAGTTTGCATAGTTATGTATAATGTGATTTTACAATTTTACGACCAAAGCTTTACGAGACTTTGCTTTACTTATTTTAATAATTCATTGTGTAAAATCATTATGGGTCCTTGTTTTCATGTAATGTAATGTATTGAATTCATGATTGTGCAATAAAAAGCCTCTATTGCATCATTTACTTGAGTACAGTTGAGTACCAAAGCAGAGGGCGCTATCGACTAAGAAAAAAAAAAAATTTCTGCCTGGCAACTTTGTTTCCTTTCCGACTCCCGCTAGCTTGCTTTCCTCCCCCTAGCCCTCTCTGCCCCTCCTTCTATTACTCATCAATGGCTCAAAACTAGAAGACGTGTTAATTTGTTTTTCCGTACTATTATTGCGTTCAAGATGGGTTACTAGTACCTAAAGTTTGCACACCTGCGTGTGCCGCCACACGTAATAAAAAATGTTGTAAGTAGAAGTTTTATTAAGAAGTATTATTTTGGTGGTATCAATGAGGTTTACGTAGCATATTGCTTGCCGCTACTTTCCAACCAATTATCATTGTTCAAAAGGTACAATCGTTTTTATTTTGACATCTAATCATTCATATACTTGTTTGTTTATAACTAAAGCGTGTGTTTCACCTCACACGAATATTGACATAGTTTTATGTTGAGTGGTCGTGTCCGCTTTCACCACCAGTTGCGCGGGAGATAATATATCATTACAACATTCCGTAAAACAAATGCCAAGCGGTTCACAATCTCATAAGTATGCTGGTGGCACATGCACGAGCAGGTCAACAGTTCATAACGCATAACATTACAGTTATCAGCAATTTTACAGCAACTATGAATATCCGATTGTCCAATGTAATGTTGCATCTCTTCTCAAATTGCAATGAAATTATTGCGCAAAATTGTGATGAGTGGTTTTGTTTGAGCTATAAATATCTAATTCTATCACTAGTCAATATGTTAATTGTATTACTGTTCATAACAGTCAGTAAATCACTTTTTTATTAATTTTCCTTGTTATAAATATATATATGCGATAATAATAATTTTTTGTTTTGAAACTAAAATTACATTGCACACAGTATGAATTGCAGTAAGTACAACAGATGTCCTTTCTTTTAGTAATTGATATCGAGTATAGTAAAGTACTTGTTTTATGGATAATTTAATTATATTGTTATCTCTTTAACCAGAAAGAGGCCATAAGTTCGATACTGTATTACTCAGAAATGATTCTGTAGTCATTCCCTAATTAATGTAGTAACTAGAGTCAACTTAAGTGTAAAACCAAGAACAAGAACTTTATTAAATTTGAATAGATTATTATTAGAATTAACCAGCATATGCCCGCACTGGCATAAACAGAGTGGTGGGTGAAAAAAATCCCTTTAAAACCTTCTCAATCCAAAAGTAACATTTTTTGTGCCAACTTTTATGGTGATTGGTCAATCTTATCAAATTTATGAATCTCATTTGATACCAACATCCATTTTAATGTTTAAAAAAAGCCTACTCATGCAGTATTTGTGAAATGTGTTGTCAAAACATTCATTTGTTTTTATTTAATTAATATTATTTTTGGTTCAATATTCACATCTGCTAGCAATGGAACACATTAAATTAATGAAAAACCTAACTTAGTAAAAAGATTCATACATATTTTATTTTCATTTTTTTCAGTCATTAATAGGTATAATCCATCATATATGTATATAATGTACTTTAGTCAGCTTGCTGGGTGGGTAGATGAGTCACTCACTTGTTTGGCATGTTACATTGAATTGCTCAATGTTGGCCAATTACATTGAGTTACATTGCAAGAATATTATAACATTTCATTATTATTATAACAGCAAAAACTCATTCTTTCAAACAAATTCTTACATAAATCTGTAAATCTGTCTATCATAAATTAATGAAATTGATATAAAATAATGTTTTTTTTTTATTTTTGTTTATTGATTTGTTTTTATCTTATTTATATCAATATAATTATCTTTAGTTTGAACTGATTATCATTGTGTTTGTTTCACATAATATGCCAAAAAATCATACTTATCTTTTCAGACATATAATTTATTTGTATTAAAATAGTGCTCTGTAAACTGAAAATATTTATTATTCACTAGCTGACGCCCACGGCTTCGCCCGCGTGTATGTCGGCTATTATATACTAAAACCTTCCTCGAGAACCACTCTATCCATTGGTGAAAACAGCATGAAAATGGGTGCATTCGTTTTTGAGTTTATCGCGGTTTTGGGAACGAATTTCGGTCGCGCCGATCTTGTATTCCTAATCATTTAAATAATTGCCGGGCGCAGTGGTAGCGTCCCGCCATGTTTTCAGTATTTTGCTAGTGCACACTCTAGATATTCAATTGTTTACAAATGAAGAATGAACATCAAGGCTAGAAGAATGAAGATTTGGGATCCTTACAGAGCGACTTAGTCACGTAGAATAAGCCCCCTTAAATAAAGTTAAAAAAATTCTACTCGAAAGATTTTGAAACTCGCGCGGCTGAGTGTATTAATTGGTTTCTGAATTTGTAGCAAACATCACCATATTAATTAAGGTGCTCTCTCATCCCTCACCGGGAGCATTCGCCTGTAATGTAACATTACATCAGTGAGGGAGGAGTACCGAGCATTACAGTGTGCAATGTCTATAATATTTTGATACAACTTCTTACATCAATGTTACATTACAAGGATGGGAGCACCCTTAGGTTTTACAGAATGGTTCAAGTCAGTAATAAACATGGTACCTAATCGAACTTTGGGCTAGAGCGCTTTCGGCTACTGAACCAATGGAACAGAAAAATAACGTCGACACACAATTTTCCCGCGTAAATGATAACTTTATTAGATGTAGGGACACTTATATTATAACGCATAATTTTATTGTAACTACATAAAATCTATATTCAACTTTCACGGCGGTTGAAAATAACCGCCTAACCTAGCATTTCAAAACTTTGCGCAATCATGGCTTGTTCATGTTGAAAGTCAATGCAATCAACTGTCGAGTGAGATTGACATAGTAAGGTGAAATATTCTGTACGTGAGTGGATTCGTAAATTGGATATTATTTAAGCTATTTTCAACCTTATTTAAAAGCTGTAAGAATCAGGTGGACCAATAGTAGCTGCGCTGCGCTATCATTAATGACGTCAATGGTTCCTATCCTATTGCAGTACGTAGGAGTACGTGCAGCTGTTAGCTTACTATACCAATGATGTTATGTAGTAGTATATACAATACATGTTTTGTGTTCTGCTCCTTTATCAGTTTATTATTGTCTGTAATTAAAAAAAACCATTTCTCTTCATTCATCATACCGATTCGATACCTACTATTTATGAGATATTTGATTAGATACAATATCACGTTGTTATTTTCGTCTACTATACAGGGTCACGCACGAGGAAACACTACAAAATACCAATAAAAAATAGATATTTAATGATCTTTTTGGGGTCAATGACCGCTGGTAGTGTTGTTACTTGAAGTGAGAGTTGATAAAATCTGTTTTAATGTGTTGAGATATCGGTACCCGCCACGTATGTTAAGTTTACACAAAAAAAAAACTGATTTTTAAACTGATATTTTAAGTGACTAGTGTCTACAATACCGGTTGGTGACCCCAAAAAAAACATCATCTAATTCATTTCTACTTTCTTTTATCATGTTTAGATATCGATACCCACGTCCCGTCGGCGGAGTTTCGCTAGCTAATTTAATTTGACCCTGTATTTATTATACTAGATAACTATACATATTCCTGCATCATGTTCCTATATTTATTTCGGGATGTTGGTAGACGGATTGCTAGTAATATTCTAGTTATTGTATATACCTTCGTATAACCGGTTTTCTTTCTGTTGACCGACTCACATGACTCACAACTATTCATGCGAGCCTATGGTAAAAAACATGCTGCTTCTAGTAAACAAATGCATAGTTCCGTTGTCATCATGTCATAAATATGTATAAATTTGCCGAGAAATCAAGTCCAAAGTCCAAGATATTTTATGTTTTTCGTGGCCCTTCACAATATTATTGTTCCATGTAGTACCTACCTACGTATAAACTATATTGCAAAAGAAAAAAATTAAGACCGCATGCAAAAACAAGTCTGACATCACTTCTTTGACGCAAATTATCATATTTGTGGCTAATTATAAGAACTGAATGTTGAATGTAGAGGAACATAAGGATAATAAATTACTTATTAAATACTCACTCTATGCAATGCAGAAGAAAAGGCCGAGGGGGAAGGAAAGTGGTAAACCCTTGCAACAATTTCATTCGATTTGATGATGATTGAAATGCAAAAACAAATAAATATGTATTTTAAACAAAAAATCAGAAACGTAGATTCAGACTTTCAATCAGGCTTATTTTTGTGGATCTTTGGCAGTCGTTACGGGTCGTCAGAAGCCCGAAAGCACCCGAAAGTCTGACAACCAGTCTTGCCAAGGGTTACCGTATTACCTAGTTACTGGATTGTGGAGGTCAGACAGGCAGTTGCTCCATGTAAAAATTGTAAAATACTGGTATTCAACTGCATCCGGTTAGACTGGAAGCCGACATAGTTGGGAAAAGTCTAGGCAGATGATGAATCAGGCTTATTAGGGTTCCATACCCAAAGGGTAAAACGGGACCCTATTACTAAGGCTCCGCTGTCTGTCTGTCTGTCTGTCACCAGGCTGTATCTCATGAACCGTGATAGTTAGACAGTTGAACCCTTCGTGCGCGGGTCCGACTCGCACTTGGCCGGTTTTTTTAAATTATATACCTATTCATGGTATTAAACAGTTGAAAGAAGGATATGAAAGGATAATCCACTTCCGATTCTATCAGTAAAGTAACAACACTCTTTATGTACCTACATTATATCTTTGTAATATCTTATCCTTTGTGTTTGTACCTTTGTAGTATGCTTACCATCACAATAAAAACTGTTTCTGGTAGCAATAACAATAGGGCTTTACATTACTGACACTAAATTAATGTGCATGAGTAAAGTGGTATATTTTTATTAAACTCAAATTATATGACTCAAAAGGTAATCAATTCTGACTGCTAACTGACACAATAAAATATTTTCTCGATTCTAAGGTAAGGTGTTTCTCATGTTCTACTAGAGGATTTTAAATCGTCCAATGCCATCAATATGATGATCAAACATTCATTCCAATGTTTTTTTGTTGTAAAATTTAAGTATTATTTGTAAAATCATAAATAACGGCTGTCTATGTGGTACCAGGATTTCCCATTATATCCTTTTGTAATAATATTATTTGAAATACCTTCATCGTTTCTTAGCTAAAAACGAAATTTTTTTAGCTGTAAAACTTAATATATCTATGTACTAATTTATTTATGTGTTATTTTTCAGTGCCGCCATGGCGCCCTCACCGGACAGCTTCGTCCTTCGACAACAAAAACCACCATTTTCATCGGACTCTGATCTCCCAGCACTTGTTTTTGCTTCTGTGGTAAGTTCTATTTTAATTTCAATTCTTTTTAACCGACTCTTCGAAAAGGAGGAGGTTCTCAATTCGTCTGTGTGTTTTTTTTTGTGTGTACGTTACGCGATTACTCCGCCAATTATGAATCGATTTTGATGGTTCTAATTTTGTTTGGTAGGTCATGCTTCAGAGGCGGTCCCATATAAATTGTATTAACTTTGCTTCCGTAGTTTTTGAGTTAGCTTCAATAATTACGTATTTTTCCCACTTAGTCTAGGTAGATGATATCTTATTTGACTCCGTCACTGCCATTTACATAGGGTAGTGGTATTCGGATTTGTGTGGGGTAGGTACCACAACTACAAATTGAAAAATAAAAACAATTTTACAAAAAAAAAAAACAACCGACTTCCAAAAAAAAAAACCCTAAAAAAAGGAAAAATAACTTTAATTTCGGAAGTCGGTGGCAAAAAACGAAAATTGAAAGGCAAAGACACGGGACTTCCGAAATTAAAGTTATTTTTCCCTTTTTTAGTGTTTTTTTTTGGAAGTCGGTTGTTTTTTTTTTGTTCATTCAGAGTAGCTTCTTACTATAAGTATTCTTAAGATAAAATCTAACAAAGATACATTTCATCAAGAGCATCAGGGGAGTGATTGCTCACAGTTCCTGAGCCAATGAGGTACTTTGTTGGGTGTCTTTAGCTTTTATCGAGGACAATATAATTCAATACGTATCTGTCAGGTAATGGTTTCTTTGTATTAATCTATAAAATTAAACATTTTCAGAGTTTGCATCGCTCCAAGAATGAGTGCCAGTTTTTGGGATCAGTCGCCGGCTTCGGCCGGCTCCCTTCTTACTAATGAAGAGTGCTTCATCCTGCTCGATGCTGACATCGAACAGCTCTTTAGCAACAATGATGGTACGTATTGTAGAAGGCTGCATCGGCTCAGTTACCAATTAACTAAATTCTTTTATTTCGGCACTAGAAAAGTGAGTGACGCTTTATGGCATTGTGCCAAAAATTCTTTAAAAGAATTTGGGCACAAAGCATATTAATTATCTGCCATCTCATTAGAGCGAACTCGCCCACTCAATCGAAGTCTTTTACTGAGATGAAGCAAGAGAATCAGTTGGAAAATTTAATGATAGAATAGCATGAGGTTAGTTGGTACGCCATTACTCTGTGTTTTGATCAAATTACTAATTAAACGCAATATAACAGAAACAATATAAAATCTTGAACTAAAGTGTTTGTTAATCGATATTTTCATAGATGGCGTGAGTATCGTAACACGATAGACCTAGAGATACGATAGCTGGTATTGTTTTTAGTCAAACTATCTAATAGGAAACAATTGAAACACAACACATGTCACTCAACATGTTTATCAATCAACATGTTGCTCTATGACACGAAATATGTCGGACGTCTTGTTGTTGGACAGACAATGTTGTTTTACAAAAGTTGCTAAAACCCTCGTGAATCAACGTTGAGCAATATTGTTGCAGCTACTTGTTTGTGTTGTTACAGATAAAATAATTCTGGGAAAAACTTGTTGCACTGTTGCTAGAGAATAATAAAAAGTTGCCGGTCTTTACGCGCACTGACTGTGTACATAATGTGTAGAAGAAAGGTTGATGTAAACATTGTTTCCAATAGCATTTCAAGTTGTACAACATGTAGCGCATGTCTTCGTGCTTGAAAGTGAACACAATTTATATTTTCCGTCTAAATTTCTATTCTTTAAAATTGCTTGCATTGGGATTAAACAATAAAACATATTCAGGAATTCCATGCATTGAATTTTCTTTTTCAACGCAAAGTAATTTGACATTATTTTAAATAGTTACAATCTTTAACAAGCACTTTTCAACGAAATTAGTTAGATTAATAATTTATTGTAGAAACCACTGTATTACTTCATTTTGTGGTTTAATAATGTACGTTATAATAGTTCAATGAATTTATTGTTATTTTCCTAGTTAGTCACTCAGGCAACAAAGGCATAATTTCCATTGCCTTTTATGTCACAATGATGACGTAAATGAAATTATTGCTTGAATCGTTAGGTACGCATAATAACAATAAGTATTTTTTTAGTAATAAACAGGATAATAATTAGCTTTTTATTCAGATTTGCGCTAACTGGTGTCGGATACGCATTAACAGGATTTTAAGCAAAGTTTAGTATCGTAACTTGAGTAATTTTATAGTCTTATTTTGAGAATTGCTTAGTAACACAATCACTGCACGCGCAGCATGACCATGGAAACGGGACGAATAATTTGTCGACGGAAGAATAGACAAAATGACAGATTGTGATTCTTTAATTTTCCAATCGGACGCGCTTACACTGTAAGCGGAAATTATTATTTGCGCCGAGCGCGGCAGCTGCCGCTGCTACCATGCATTCGCACGAACTTATTTATTTATTTGGAAACTCAACAGCTTATTAAATTAAGTTACATGAATTTAGTATACCCACCCCATTGTAACTTGTGGCAAATGAGGTCCTGGCATTCCTGCAGTACCGTCCATGACATCCAGCTGGATGTCATGGACGAGATCAGTGTGATCCAGATCTGCACATCCAATTTCAATGAAGAGGAGATAAGCAGGGCGAAACACTGCTGTATGAGTCGCTACATATGGTCGACCGAATGCCGTCCAGCAGGAGGGATGAAAAAGG
Organism: Lithophane leautieri; assembly: GCA_949152455.1. Taxonomy (NCBI): domain Eukaryota; kingdom Metazoa; phylum Arthropoda; class Insecta; order Lepidoptera; family Noctuidae; genus Lithophane; species Lithophane leautieri. The sequence goes on along the minus strand of OX424472.1, from coordinate 9,104,753 downwards.
AGAGAGGAGTCTCCAAGACATCATAAAAGCGTTGAAGGAGACCGACCCGGACGACGTGCCGATTGGCGTCGTGAAGGATTTGCGCAAGCTGCCCCCCGTCACATTCGACCACGTCGACGTCACCAGGCTACTGCGGGACATTACAACCGATCAAACCTGGTCGAGATGCAGTTGAAATTGGAAGCATCGCAATCCACCATCAGTGATCTACGTACTGAGGTAGCAGATTTACGCAATACGGTATGTAGGTCACACAAGCTGCAAGCGATACCCAACCGCGCCCCGCACTCCCCGCGTCCGCCATTATTGGGACGCCGATCAATATGAGCACGTAAAAACCGGTACGTGCTTACTCGGCTGCCGTTATTTCCCGCAAATCATCAGCGTCAACCTAATAATACCGCCGCAGAAGGCTTCATTCGCGTGGAGAAAAAGAAGAAGCCTGCGTGTCGTAATTAGTGCGGTACTGCATTGATTGGTCCCGATATGTTGCTACGTCCCGTTATTCTAACGACGCAGCTGTACGTGTCACGGTTACATCACACCACGAAGGTAGAGGAGGTCGTGGATTACATCAGGATGAAGACCAAAGTTCACCACTCATTGGGGTCTGAAATGGCAATGGGCGTTCCTCAAGGCTCGATATTAGGTCCATTTCTCTTCTTAGTTTATATTAATGATTTACCCCAATTACTTCTAAATCAACCGAAGATGGTGTTATTTGCAGATGACACATCATTGATTTTTAAAATAAATCGACGATCACAAAATCTTGACGACGTGAATAGCTCTATTCTTCAGGTCCAAGATTGGTTTACGGTAAATAATTTGGTACTCAATGAAAAAAAAACCAAATGTATTCGATTTACATTACCTAATGTTAGAAGTAGCGAATGTGACATCATATTGAATGGAGAAAAACTAGAGTTTATTAATGAAACAGTTTTCCTGGGTATCACGCTAGACGAGAAATTACAGTGGGGACCACATATAAAATCTCTTGCGGGGCGGTTAAGCTCGGCCGCTTATGCTGTCAGAAAGATAAGACAGTTAACAGATGTAGAAACCGCGCGTTTGGTCTATTTCAGTTACTTCCACAGCATTATGTCGTATGGCATTTTACTGTGGGGTCGGGCTGCTGACATTGAATCCATCTTTATTTTGCAAAAGAGAGCTGTCAGAGCCATTTATAATCTATGTCGCCGCGAATCTCTCAGGGAACTATTTAAAAGGATTAATATTATGACGGTACCTTGCCAATTTATTTATGAGAATATTATGTATGTAAGAAAAAATTTAAATCTATTTAAGAAAATAAGTGACAGACATAATTTTAATACTAGAAATAAAGATAAAATAGATCAACCATTTTTCAGATTAGCTAAAGTACAAACATCTTTTATGGGGTACTGCGTTAAATGCTATAACAAAATACCTTGTGATATATTGCAATTAAATGAAAGAAAATTTAAAACTCATATAAAAAGTACACTTTGTAAACAAGCTTATTACAAATTAGAGGATTATATCCAGGATAAGAATGCTTGGAAACATGCTGGTCTTGCTCCATAGGACAATTTAGAGTCTGGACAAAATCAAACTGGTTGCTAATTTAGTTGTATATTTTATTATTTGTATGTCATAGATTTTTACACTCTGTGATTGCATGGAATCACGCACTGACTTATTAGTATTACTTGTAAAGATGTTAGGAATATTGTAATATCGTATACTTTTACAATGTTTGTAAATATGTGAGCACCATGTACCTATCACATAACTGATTTATTTGTCATTGCTCCATTTATAATTATTTTTTTTGCCTTTTGTGGGACAGTAATCTTATTGTGGGTGCATGGTCTTCACATATAATTATATAATTCATGTATACAAAATATTGTAAACATTTTTGAAAAGAGTAACGGTGGAGTTTCTTGCCCATTCTTCTCCATACGAAATCTACCTTTTGGAATGGGCAACTAGAATCAATTCTATTTCTTTGTTTGTTTATCATTGACGTTCAAAAGTGCCTTTTATGTGCCTATTTGAAATAAATTATTTGACTTTGACTTTGACTTTGACACCTTGAGAGTCGAGAAGTCGGAGTCACGCCATAAGATTAACTTCAAATCTTTTGTGGTGCGGGTTCCGACTACTGCCGACTCAGCACATGGAGACTTTCATGAAGGAGGAATTTTGATCGACCGGTGTCGTGTATAGGCGTTTTCGCCGAAGGCTGCATGACACTACGAGTCCACGACTTAGCGCTATAAGTCGCCGACCAAACGTATAATAGATTTAGGTGGTGTGTTTTTTTGTTTTGTGTATTAGTTTATTATTTTGTTATCATATTTTTATGTATTTTATCTATGGGCCTTAGTTGCTTGAAAATAAAGCAATTATTATTATTAATTTCGGAAGTCGATGGCAAAAAACGAAAATTCAAAACCAAAGTAATATTTCACTGACAACTGTTTTTTTTTTAAGATAAGATAATCATTTATTTGCTCAAACATGAGTACTATACACAGTTACAACACAAATTGTCAGCATGCAAGAGATGTTAAAAGTAGAATTAAAAATCAGATCATCATGTTTGCCTTAAACAATGGCATGCAAATATTAATACAATAAGTTATAATGTCAATCCGAGTCTAATTGTTTAAAAATGTCATGATAATATTAAAGAACATTAAAAATAATAAATTAGTAGAACATGGTCAAAATCTCTCATCTAAAAATTCATTTAAATTATAATATGCCTTATCTGTTAGAAATTTTTAACTTTCTTTTTAATCTCTACGTCAGTTAACTGCTTCCAGCTCTTAGGTAGTTTATTATAAATTTTTGGAGCCATGCAAAAGACACTTCTGCGCATAAGTGCCGTTCGATACTGATGTAAGCAAATTTGACTGTTGTCACGTCTATTACGTGGAAATCGATCTGCCATGCGAGAAAACAGATGCGGGTTGGACCTTAAGAACAATGCATTTTCTATTATGTATATTGAAGGTAATGTCAAGATTTTATATTTTTGAAAATAAGGCTTGCAACTCTGAGCGTTTTCAAGATTGAACATCGACCTAATGCAACGCTTTTGAGTTTTAAATATTAGTTCCCGGTCAGTCGAGTTACCCCAAAACATAACACCATATCTTAAAATGCACTCCACCAAGCCTTAGTATGCGTTTAAGTCGGTTGCTTTTTTTTATGTAAAAAGTTTTATGTAGCTAGAATGGGTCTTGCTTGTAATAAATTTACAGGCGTTTGGGCTTAGGTTCCGGTATTTTAATGTAAGAATAGCTTAAATAACTTCGGAATAAGTGTAATATACCTGAGTATCAGTGAGAAATAAAACAGAAATTTTTAAATTCTATGCCACGCACATATTACCTTGGGTTTGTTTCACAGGTCGGTAATATATTAATTGCTTGGGTTTAAAAAAAAAATCTTGATTGTCGAGTTCTCCCTTTTCCGCAATGAATCTGCAAAATTCGTTGAGGCAAGCTGGGCTTAGGTTAGCTAAACTGGGTAAAACAATATACTTCTGTTAGTGTTACAAGTTTACGAATTCTGTTAATTAGGTACATGTGTGAATTTAAATCGTACGGTGAATCACTTGTCAAGCTTCAAAGTAATCGTTAGCCAAAAATTGGAAATTAACCAATAAGAAGCTTGTATTTAAGTTATTTCAAGCCCCACCTACTTACTGCACGGGATCGTCGAGCTCTGATGCTGCGACATTGCTTTATCATTATTCTTTTATCAATCACGTTATACTTTTATTAAAAAAATTGTGGGTAAAGTCTGGAGCTAGCACGTGGTGTGTCGCATAAATAGCTATCGTGTGCCTCCATTGAATGCCTTTTTTTTTTAGTAGTTTTCTTTATAATCTTTTTATAATTATGTAAGTATATTGGAGAATTTGATAACGTCTATTATTAGAATCGTTTAACATTTTAATTAATTAAATTTGGTGCCTTATTCTTCTTTCGTATTGGGCACATTTTTTGTAATAATAATTCCCGCTGTTGTAATGTTAGCCAGCCAGCAAATTGGGCTGAGTGCCCAAAGCTTGTGGAGGCTATTTTGCCTTCTATTATTATTTAAGTGTCTTTTAATACGGTTTGCACAACTTTTCCCAAATTTTGTCCCATTTACAGTTTGAAAAGCTAGTTCTGCCGCTTCAGGCTAGCAATAATACTTATAGGACGATTATATCATACCTTATTTCACCTTACCTCATAGATAGCACTTGATGGGCAAATATATCCAAAGTTAAAAATTAATTATAAATGGTTTATTTCAGTTATGTAGTTGCATAAAAGGCTTCATGGACGTCAAAATTTACAAGAAAATAGAGTTGATTCTATTTGTCCCTAAAAAGTAGTTTCGTATGGACTAGACTGGGCAAGAAACTCCATAGGTACATCGTACACTGTTGAAATGTTTTAAAATATCATTATCACGCCGTGTGTGTGTAGTCATCACCGTAGATGGACTAATACTAGAATGTTTTTATGGACGGGTTTTCTGGGCAGTAATATAATGAATGGCATGAAAGAATAGGTCCATAATCGAAGTTCTATCTGATAAACAAGAAAATGGTAGGCGAGAGGGGAGGTCTGTCATGAGGAATGAGGGGCCCGTATTTATTATCTGGTACTTTTCTGCAAAAGTTGCGCAATATCAATTTAATAACATACATTTTAAAACAAAAAACAAACGCTCAGATAGCTATAGGCCGGCTAAAGACCTTCAAAAACCAGAAATATCTAGAAAACTAAAAAGTGGATATTTAAAATGAAATAATAATACATAATGAACTTATTTGAACTACCACCTACCTAGCTCTTTTTACCCGACTGCCCCAGAAGGAGGGTAATGTTTTTCGAGAGTATGTATGGCACGCTCTGTAGCTTAAACGGCTTGATGGATTTTAGCTAATGAGGTGTCGTTAGATTAGTCTTAATTGTGGGAGTGCCATAGCCTATATAATATTTATATATTACTTCTACAAATACAAAAAAGGGAGGGGACGGTTTAAAAAAAAAACAATACAACAATATTGGTATCAAATAAAAGCTAGTAATGAGTCAATTCCAATATATGTATATGTTACCGGCCAAACCCGATTTTAGGATGAACTATGTAGTTTCGCCTAGGCCAAACCAGTTCTCCCCACACGCGATAGGACAAACAAGTTTAGCCTAGGCCAAACTCGTTCATCCTGTTACCGATAGGATAAACCAGTTTAGCCTAGGTCGAATCGGTTTATCCTAGTTACAATTTACAGGCTTTAGGATAAACTGGTACGTCCTAGTCTGAACTAATTTTACCTAGTCGGAACGCATGTCGCGGCCTGTACGAACGGGGAATCAATAACTTGAAATATGGTGTAACTGTTGTTTGTTCCCCGCCTGTAATACCAAAATTCTACAGATTATAATGCTTTTTTTCTCTTTTAAGTTATGCGTTTCTGCAGGCGGGTTTTTTGTTTTTTATTTAGTTTTCTACTTGTTTATGTGGGTGTACACTATTAGGTATACCTCTGCCTAAACCTTCGGAGATTATAGGCATGGTTATATGTGTGCGTTGGTGAACAAATTTTTGATCATAAAACTTTTTCTGTGCTAGAAAAGGTGAATTTAATGGTTCTCTAACTATAACCACACCTCTGTTGGATCATCAGGCTTTGGAGTAATTGGATGTAGGAAAGCTAAATACATAAGCAACTGTTTGTATAAAAAACGACGGTGTCACGTGCGTAATTGGTGCGCTCAGAATCAAACGTGTAGAACAACACACGCGCTTTTAATCGTTGACCTTATTTGGCACTGCCAGATAATGTATGCTCTCGGTAATCTATTGAACTATTCTATACGTCAGCATTTAACCGCTTTTATGGAATTTTTGTAATGACTGATAACTATATAATTGGACTTATCAAGATTTGTTCAAGTAAAATTTATTTCAGGCATATTTTAATAAGTATTATTACTTCTGGAAGTGTATTTTTGGCCATATGCGTCGCTTCTTATGAAAATACACTTAAAACTAAGATGGAGCACGCGGTTCTTTGGCGATCATATTGACTATAACCAAAAGTAGATACGATACAAACAAGTACTTTTTCACTTTAAAACCTTATCTTAAAAACCACGCCTGTATTCCTCGAAAGGAAAAGTAGAGAAAGTTCCATAACTGGTAACGCTATAACCTCTCAACTGTGACCGCTCTTTTCGTTCCATGTAATAGGGGTCGAGCCTATGACCAATAACCGGGCACTCATCCAGAGCATATTGGAATATCCCAATACTCTTTACCCAACCAGGCGAAGTATATTTATTATTATTTTTGAATTACGAACCCACGATCGACAGTCGTGCTTGCGGCCACTACACCAAGGAGGCAGCCGTATCTTTACAATTCTAGAAAATTCGATTAATCATCGTGGGCGGGTTAACGTGTTAATTTTATATTGTTATATAATCGAGCACATCTCCCTCGAGCAGCCGACGTAACATCTTGGAGTATAGCCGCCGTATCATAATTCGCGCCATTGTTATCAGCATCCATAATTATCTCGTGTGACCGTTTGACATAGCTCATATAATTAATGTGGTTTATTCCTGACGCGACAGCACCCCCACGAACTCACCTCATGCACAATGATAATGCGTTAAGTCAATATGATTGTAATAATATTCCAGTCAGATAATAATCGCGACTTCTCTCGCGAAAAAATTGAACGGTTTTGTTAGGTCAAATTTTTCCTAAACGAGACTCAATCTGTTAGTGCTCAACTGCTGGTACTATCGCGTACATCTCTCTTTTTTGGTTGGGTAATTATTATTTTCTTAATTATTGAATAAATAATGGATTTCCAGTAGAATACTAGGTATATTTATTAACAAATAGCTGCGGCCCGCGGTTTCACCCGCATGAGTCTCGATCCCGTGGGAATATCGAGATAAAAAGTATCCAATATCCTATCCTATCCTAACCTACCTCCACCCATGTACCAAATTTCATCCAAATCCATTCAGCTGTTTTAGCATGAAAGCGTAAGTAACAAACAAACAAACTCACTTTCGCATTTATAATTTTAGTTAGGAAGGATAAAATTTATCAAGGCACATGTTATCTAAAAGCTAACTAAATTTTTGTTTTATGTCGGTTTGTCCAATTATTATTTATTTAGCTGGTCATAGGATTTTTGGTTACAACCACGGCCAGTAATACTGTGCAAAGCCCTGTAAGTTAAGCCCCTTTGAGCAAAATAGCGGTGGCCCAATAGTAACGACTACGAATTAAGAGTTATATATCGTGGGTACGAAACCAGGCAGGGATGCACCATACAGCTGATAATGTTCCCATTGGTGGGACACAGGCCTCCTCACTGAAAGAGGGAAGCAGGCCGTAATACACCACGCGGGCTCAGTGCACCTTATTTGAATGGTTTTTTTATATTTGTGAAGTCTGTTTACAAACGATGGAAAGATTGATGAAGATATGAAAAGGAGAGTGAATGCGGGAAATAAAGTGAATGGTGCTGTAGGTATATGATAATGTTACCAAAAACGATTGTGACCAACCAGTCGATGTCCAAACAGGCTCGACTGGCTGTTCACAATGGTGTGCTGGTGCCTACGCTTATGTATGAAAGTTAATGTTGGATTTGGCAAAAGAGGCATGAAAGTAGAATAAATGCTGTCCTTGTGAAGCATGTCTGTGGGTGTAACTATGAATGATATATTTAGGAATTATGTGATAAGACAACGTTGCGAGCTAAAAGAATATGTAGTGATAAAAATTGAAAAGAGTTTGCTTGATGACTTGGTCATGTCATGGATGGACGAAAGGCGGCTGCGAGGACGCGGAGGGGTGAAAGGCATATAACGGTAAGGTACAAGGCAGATGTGAATGGAAACGCTAGAAGGCCACACTGACGGTGAGGTGCGTAGTACTCACAACCGGCGTACGTGTGTGACCAGATGTATGGTACGTTCATGAAACGAAGCAACAGAGGCCCTAGTGTGAGTTTATTTTAACTATCTCGACTTAACGCATCGACCGCGTTCGGGCACTTCGATTGGCCCTTCACTGGCCTTCACTGGTGAAGGGCCAATCGGAGCGCCGAACGCGGTCGATGCGTAAAGTCGAGATGGTTAAAAGAAACTCACACTAGGGCCTCGGGAGTATGTAAGGATCGTAGCAGGTGGCGTTCTGTAGATTCTAACATAAGAAAAAGGCGAAGCCTAGAGTCAAACTTAACACAATCTTATTTGCTAAAACCCCTCTTACCACCAATATACTCGTAGCAACCAGCATAAGGTATTTATTAAATATAGCAACCAGCAAAAGGTATTTATTAAATATAGCAACCAGCAAAAGGTATTTATTACGTTAAAAGTAAACAATATCCAACAAAACGTGCCTCCTTCGGTCACGTTTACGTCAATTTCAATAGGCTAACAAGATTAAATCAAATCGGCCCTTCATTATTATTCTTTCTAAACTAAGTTTAGATTAAGCACTACTTGTAAAAAAATGTACATTTTTATGTGAATAAACATTACTATTACATATAGTTATTAAGTATTCAACGAAAGGAACTTTACTGGTTGCTATGTTGAGTGCGTGGGTGTGTCTTGATAATCACTTGCTTGGTTAGTGACTGTAGTTTGGAGATAAGAACAACGTCATAAGGCATCTTCTAAAAACATATTTGTCTTGATTTACTGGCCTCTGCTCATGTTTTCAATTGCATATCGCCTGTTTGCTAGTTTCCATTATTTATCTTGTTTCCAATGAAAATATGTTTTGACATTTAATTTTATAACATGTTGTTTGTCTTGTACTGCATACGGAATATTACGGCCTTAAGGCGTGGTTATTTTAGTATTGTACTTTATTTTCCTGTTAAAAATAAACTAGGACAATATTCCAAGAAATCTTTGATTATCGTTTTTTTTTTGCTCTTCGGTTTGATTGATACTGTTGCTTACAGTATGCAGTAGGCGACAAATGTTCTATGACTCTTCATGCCGGCTAAATCACGCGAAATCGCAAGGATACATGTTCCGATCACTCACGTGTTTTGAAATAAAATATTGATTCTGGTGGTGGTCTTTTTCTGGTGTACAATAAAGTATATATGTATAAATGAATAATTACTTACCAAGGGCAACAGCGGAGCTGATTGCTCAGGTTACGCTTCTAAATGCACTCCTGCGACGATCTGGTGGTTAACGACTTGAAGATGAAATCCAACATAAGGGTTAACCAGTAATCTAAAGCCGGGTCTCCATCATAGGAAAATAGACAACTTTTGTTTTGTCAACACGTGTTGGTAACAAAAGTTTCTGCAATCACATTGTGTTAGCAACAATAATTTTAAACAAATGTCGGGAACCGTGATTCCGTTTTTGGCGGTTAACTTCAAAGAAACTTACGCTTAACTTAACTCTTGTTGCCATTCGCTCTTTGGATACGCTTACAGTTGGGAACATTAGCTGGAATCATCAATCATCAATTAGTAGTTCAATCCATACATGCGCTTTTCTTCTTTTGAGGCTTGGTCGTACCCAATATTTACGTTCCGTCCGTTCCATTCCGTTTCCGTTTCTTTTTGCATAAAACAATAAAACTGCGGTGAGGAATACTTATGGTGGAGACAACTTGTCCATTGAAATGTTTCTTAAATTGTTTGCAACTTTTTTTATTCGGTGTCGACATAATGAAAACAAAGGTTGGTGAATTCTGAAGAGTTGCAAACTGTTGGAAACGCACCTTTAAAAGAAGCAGAATGTGATAAAATGTTAAAATAAATAAATATTTAAAGCTCCGTTTTGCTTTTTGTCAAATAATATGTGAAGTCATTCTGTTTGAGGTGTCGTTAACAGCACCTCAAACCCGACAATAATCCCGTTCGTTCCACATCGTTGTATCGATCTCTTAGTGCAACGTAGAATTTTCAAATTGTACAAACAAGACTCGTGCAAACTGTCATTTACGAATAGAGGTAATAAACTCCATCATGGATTTGCAAGTTTTACCCAAAAATTAAACACATGTCAAAAATTGTACGTATCAGGATTTCGGGCGTAAGGGTTTATGTCAAGTTAGTAATTGCAGTTAGTTACTTGGATCATTAATCCCAATGTCAAGCATATTAATAATTAAACTTCAGTTTATCGAACTTTCAGCCTACAGAAGCAAATTAATTAATAATGAAAAGTTTGTTTTAATTATTAATTACACTTGTAATTTACAGCAAAAAAAATCGTCTGTTTTCTTCATCAGCAGCTTCTAAAGAAAAAGCTAAGTCATTCTAAAGCTGAAAATGTAATACAAGAGTGATAAAAATGATCGAATTTAAATGCTTGAATCTGAATGAAAGAACCTAACGTGACCCTAATGTTATATCAGGGCAATCTTAAAAAAATAAGGCATAAAATGAACAATGTAAAGATGTTTTTATAATAACAGAAGTTATTGTTATGACATTATCGCTTAAGATTTAAAGCATCACGACATCTGGGCGTTACTTTGACGTAATATCGTGCGACAGATATGGTTCATATATATATTGACGTCTTCTCGCTTCACGCTGTATTTTGTACATTACTTATCTAAGCTACTTACCTTGAAGCTTCTGCGACTTGTTCATTCGCATTGTTCTAATTATTTAAATTAATTATTTTGGATAAAAATCAGTTAAGTGTCTGAATAACAATAATTGTGCAAAAATGTGTTGTTATAAAAGAAATGGAATGTGTGACCTGTGTAGGGAATTCCAGTTATCGCTGCTACAAAGTAAGAAGTATATGTAATCTGTATTGAGTAAAATGTTGGAAAATTATGTGAATATAAAGCAAATAAAAATACTTTTTAAGAATTTACTGGATTAACTTTATAAACTAAAACTTAGCGTACAAATAATTTATTGTTATACGAATAAAATCACTATTAATAAATTGTATTAAAAAGTGTGTATGTGTCATAAATTTTAAAATATTAATAAAACCTCAACCTGGTTTAATTGCACAATATTCCAAAACTAACTACGCACCACGTTTTTTCCAAAGCTTTAATAAAAAATACTGGTGACTTAATGATCACAAACGTCTTCAACTGTTTTGTAAACATATCTTCCTTTGTCCACAGATCTGCTTAAAACCTTCCCAAGCGCTGCACCGAAGACGGAATATGACAACTACCATCTTCACGACGACGTGTCGACGAGCCTGTACCCTCCGTCCCCACCGGAGATCAAGCCCAGTCGCGCCGAGCTCGCCAACGATCTTCTGCAGCAGCTAGACAACAACTGTAAACAAGGTATTGCAAACTTTAATTATTTATTTTCCTTTTCGTTGGCCTGTAGTTTTTCAGCAGTGTCTACGTAACGACTAAAGAGCTACTAAAGTTTCATCTTTAAAGGACTTGAGAGGTGGAAATTCTGGACCAGTACCATGGAGTTCAATATCAGTAATCTGTTCGTTGTATCAGATGACCTAGCCTTAGCGACTCAACAAGGTCTCGGTTAACAAAAACTCCAAAAATGTTGGCCTTTTAATCGCCTGTTGCTTTACGGACTTATGGTATTGATCAACATCAATCGCGAAATGGTACCGTGTGGTTATAATAACGACCTTAGAACCTAACATCCGGATGAGGAAGAACAGCCTAATTCTTCAAAGTGTAAGGAACAGTTTCTGATTTGACCAAGACACAACGATAGGTCGAACAGTAAACGAAGAGTATAAAATTCATCAGATTTCCATATTTATTAAGTTCTAAAGTAGCCCGCGAAAAATATTCATATGATTTTTTCATATTCCAGCTCCTCTTTATCAGGGTGTTTGTTGATTAAGAATATGATTCGCAATGGTTTCCCTTGTGTTATTGTTACCATAGCCGAGTTGGTTAGTTGATGCATCATGCAACTTCGGCCAATCTACTCAGACGTAAATAAATCTCCGAGTTCGGTAATGTATGTATCTACTGTACACATCGTTTCCATGTGTTATTTGTAAAATTTTGTAAAGTTATCCTACGCTGTAAGGTTGTATATGGAGTCCAATATCTAAGAAAATAATAAGTAAAAGGTCGTATATTTTTCCTTAGTCTTCATAAGCAAGCAGCTTCGACTGTTTTCTGTCGGTGTTCAGGTTGATCCACAGTCTGCCAAACGATTGCTTTTAAACGATCTTAAAAAAAAAAATCGATCTTAAAAGAAAAAAACTGTCATAAGTAGGTCAAGAATTTTACTTTAAAAGGCCTAGAAAGGCTTTAAAGGTGTTTTACTAATATCGATATCCTTATGAACATGTTTTTGGTGTGAGTTAGTCCGTGATCATATGAAACATAGAATACTGTAGTCTGCCATATTTTCAAAAAGGAATGTAATAATTAGGGTTAGGTAGATGAGCAATCAAATTTCAGCCAATGTCACGACTTGAATCTTTTTGCACAATCATCATTTTTGTGTGTTTCTATAATTAGCTATGGTTTCAAGCTTTATTTAGAGTATCACAATATTTACAATGACACTCCACCATTATTTGATTATGTGTTAGACAGTTGTACATAAAATTGAAAGTGAAACTAATATTTGTTTGAGGTATGCTATCAAAAACGAGATTTGCAATATTTGTAGTCTACACGCATGCATGAATCACTAAGATGCCGTATTATTTCAATGGGGGACTTAAGTAACATTTGAGTTATATAATGTTTTTTTTTTTATTAATAATGTCAATATTACAATCCAATGTGACACTCCTTTAGGCTGTATGTATGCCATTATTTCAATGCGTGATTTTGCCCAATGCTAAAATCTGTAATTAATAATTGTAGGCTGCAATCAAACTTAAGATTAAGTATAACATGATACTCTTAGATAACATGATGTGACACACCTCTAACCACTAGTTGTCACTTAATGTTTGCGTGATTTTAGCCGACTTTATCAACGGTTGCTAATTAGTAATTAAAGCAGATAACGAACTGAGCAGCTCAGTTAGGACAGCCGATCCGATGAATGGTAGCGTTCCGTTAGTATGCCTGATTCGTTACTGTAACTTGGATGTTGAAACCAATCCGACTAATAGTGAAGCAGCTTACGCAAGTCTGATTGGATAACGCAGCTCGTCTGTGGCCGTCGGGTTGGCCAGCTAAGCTAACAGTAAAGCCGAGAGCGTTATCTGTTTATATTGTCAAATATAATATTTAGCTTAAACATTTACCATAGGCGCTCGCAAAACATAAGTTTGTAAGGATGTTAACTACAATAAATTGAGCTTAAAAATCTGTCAATTTCTTTATTTGCCTGATGGATATTGGGTGGGGTTCATACAGCCGAGGCCAAGAAAAATAGCCATTAAAATTCAAGTACCTACCTACGAAATTCATTATTAGGTAAACAATAGAAATAAGATATTGTTTCAAAATGAAAATTAACTGCGGTCGGTTATATGATTCATTTGATACGCTTAGCGCATAAAACTACAATTATTTTAATTAAGCCCGTAAATAAAGGTTATTTTAAATAACAGTTCCAATAGTTATGAATACAGAATTGGCATTAGAAAGACGTAGTATTTTATAAAAAAAACTGGCCAAGTGCGTGTCGAGCCTTGCACAATGAAGGCTTCAATGAAGGCCACAATGTAGTTGGGACGAATTTATCCAAAAAACTTAACATTGTAGTTGAATAACTTGTTCTCCCATACAGAGTGTATGGGAAAACATATTTTTGCAACTGCAAATTTAAGTTGGTCGATTATTACTCGGTAACTTGTGGAGCTTACTTAGCTGTGATAGTATTCCTTTTAATTTCGTTATAAATGCTACTGCTGTGAATTTTTTTAAATATTCAAAACTAACCATTTAGCTGGCAGGAGCGGGCGACACTTGACTCTAAAAAAATTAGCACTTTAAAGCTTAATATTTCGCAAACTGATCCCTGAATCCAAAAATGGTTTTGACAAACTCAAATTATTTTTAAACGACCTTTCCAACGATACCCCACACCATGGGATTGACGAGAAAAAAAACCATCCACACTTTAGGTGTAGGGGAGGTACCCTAAAAAATAATATTTTTTACGATTTTATTTTACCACTTTGTCGGCGTAATGTATACCCATACCAAATTCCACCTTTCTAGTACCAACAGTCTCTGAGCTAAGCCGCGGACAGACGGACAGACAGACGGACATGGCGAAACTATAAGGGTACCTTTTTGACTACGGAACCCTAAAAACAGAGCTGCATTAAAGCTAATAAAAAGGCACAATTGATTAAAATCTGAACACGTTTTGAATATAAGTAGGCAGAGTTCAGTTGAAAAGTATCCAAATAGAAAGGGCCAGGGCGCAGGTTGTTGCACTGCTGATTGTGACACGTCGTCGAGGCCTCGATCAATTTACACGGACAAACATAACGTTGGCTACTGTCCACATTATGAACGCGAGATTATGAAAGCACAGCTACATAACTTTGCTTTTCTTCAGTTTAAATGGGACATGCCGTGTTTATTATCTACACAACATTTTTTTGTTTATTGTTTTTCCTTCATAAGTAAGTACACAATCAGAAAAATAAATACAGTCAATATCATTAGTACAGACGGTAAAAAAAAAAATACTATTCAATCGGCAGCCATTGAAGTATTCATAATTTTGTATCATAGATTTTATATTTCATACATGCATGTTGATTAGGTAGCGAAGTGAAAATGTGAACGCAGCATTGCACATTAGTGTTGTATTTATTATGTTGGCTCGCCGAGAGTAGTGGGGAAAGGCGCGGGGGTCTGTGGCGGGCGGGCGAGCGTGCGCGCGCGCTCAGTACTAACCTGCGCCGCGTCGCGTTTGCTGGTGATCGTTCTTTGTTTTGTAACCCGTGACAATAAATTCGACTCGAGAAGCACATTTCGAGCGCTCGCGCTCTCGTCTTAACCTATGTCTGCCACCGTCGATGCGCTGTCTGGACGCCGTTAGAATGAAGTGCCACTATCGTTGCATCTGGAATAAAGAGATAGTTTTCAATTCACAAAAGCTTGTTAAAAGACGTTAGATCTTAGGTTCTGGCCCTTGAACCTTTAACGACGACCATTGCTCACACCACGAGGATTCCAGTTTTTTAGAATACCACTGCCTATATAATCGTTTTAAAGTTATCGTTAGAACTGTATTGTAGCAGTAAGGACATTAAAGGACATTCTTGTTTGAAATATTAAGCAGGTTCTATAACATAATTGGACTTCGTGATGGCTCTGGCAGATATGTATGTTGGTAGGTGGTCATGGCTTTTTTACTTCTTTTTTTATGTTTACTTAATATTATTTGTTTTGTTATTCAGAATTATTCTGACGGAAAAGTCAAGGACAAGGTCTTAATGCTCTAATTCTTTTGTTGTTCTTTGTGTAATTTAATGTGAATGTCACTGAGAATCAATTCTACTGGTTTCTGTGTGATAAGCAGGTACCAACAGCGTTCAGCTGGAATGTTTACTCCAATTAAGAAACTGGACACATTAACGATTCGATTTGGAGCGATAACTCAACTGCGCAACAAACTTGTTTGTTTGTATAACAACATGGATACAGTTCAAGCTTCACTTTGCCGGAAACATTATGAGTATGACGTACACCGATATCAATAAAAATAATTTGCTGATGATGTTGGCTAAAGATTCAGGTCAGCTCAGCTTCAGCAGGGCAGGGCTGCAGGGCTTCAGGTCTTGAAGATATGAATCTAACAACGTAGTAAATAAGGATTACTTTCTGACGTGTCCTGTAAGTTTCAATGTAGTCGATAGCAGCTTATTATTTATCACATCGGCATTTATTGTGGAATTCAAGTCGGTCCCCCTGCGCAACAAATATACCATAGCATGCTCAGGTTGTGGTACAAGTAACGAGGTACAGCGTGCTCAGATTTCAGCTATTACTAAGTAATGCGAGCAACTAACGGCCTTCACGGCAGCATTTAACTTTTTGTGTTGTAAATGACACCTTTTTATCATTAATTGTTAGCGAATTCTCGAACAAAATTTGACATCTGAGAATAGCTTTCGCTGGTAACTTGGGCCGTGTTTTACTGATAAACCAGTTCGCGCACAAGGCGGCCTCGCTTGCTTGCTCGCCCAATAATTAAAGCGACTTATTGACCACTTGTTTCCATTCCTTCACATTGATACAGATATGACCTACCAATACACCTTTCGAATGTAGGATAAATAGTTATCTTGGCACGTATTGTAAACGTGACAAAATTTAGTTTACTTTTTACTTTGATTGCCTTGGTCCGATTAATTTTCATTGTATTTTTATTGAACGCATCCTCCAATACTTGTTTGTTGTTTATCATGATGTTAAAATTGATATCGTTTAAAGTTTGAGGAAATGTTGTAATAAAAATGAAAGGATTATCCGCTCTGAACTCCCGACAAACGCTTTTACTACGCCTCGCATGCTAGTGTGATAGAGGCCTAATGTTAATTGAAAAACATAGTACCGTTAAATGAATTCAGAGTAAAAAACATCACTATTCTGCTACGGTTATAAAAAAGCATGATTCCATACAAGTTTATGATAACAAGGCCGAATCGGCTATTTAGATTTTTTCATCATGGAATATTCCTTACTTTTCCTCGACTGGTAAGCGACTCTGATCATAAACAAGTTTTAAATAAAATGTTGACATCGCTGTGGCGAACTTATCTAGTGATTTGCTATCGAGGGCGCGGTGTCACCGAACTCTGATTGTGGTGGTTTATCTGGGGTCAGGCTGTTGCAGCCGACCGAACGACTTACTAGATATTTGTCGCCAACTTAAAGTTTCTACCATAGGCTCGTATACATACAAGAAAATACTATAGATAATATTAAATTGATGTTCTTTTCTCCTCTTAAGGTCTGAGACACCAATCTGAACAATTACGTCCAATTGATTGTTGATTGTGCTCCGGCGACGGGTCATCGCTGTTCGTTGCGCTTAAATTGTTGATAAATAGTTGTTGTCTACTTTTTATTTTGTATGTATTGGCACAAAATCACTCTTAGGTGTTGAAATTAATTTTTGTAATAAAAAAAAACTAGGGTCTTATTTAGAGTTTAGAGGTACTTACATTAAATATTAAGCGATCAAATCAGTTACACTTTTGATAAATAATCTTCTTCTAACGCGACTGAACTTGTTACTAAGTAATTAAGAAAACATGACTTAAAACATTGTTTGAAAATGTTATCAAAACTGAATGCGCCTGTTGATGACGGTGATAACTTGCTATGAATAAACTCATCTGTAGGTACTTTTGTGGTCCACGACCTAAGGTGGGTTGATGATTGTGCGTTGGTTGAATAATGGACATTTAATAAGGTATAAATAGAGTAATTAATGATCGAACAATGGCCCATCACTTGTTCGGGCGCCTGCGTGCAACATGAGACTGTTTATTTAGTTCAGGGTAGATACTCGTACCTACTTTGCATCTTTGCTTACGTTGTAGTCCTAATACCAACCAACGCTTATGACTTGAATAATTTATTGTTATGCATAATTTGTTAATTTTAATCGTCAATGGAATTTTCCTAACAAAGCTATCTTAATGATTGTCGAAGTTATACATTATTTATGTATCTTTAAACGATTATTCCTTTTAAATATTTAACTATGTGTATTTTAAAAGTAATTACTTATAAATCATAATGTAGTTCGTAAATAAAACTTTTGTTTCTTTTTCTTTGCAGAGAACATCTTCTCCAATTGGCTAGAGGAGAAATCGGAGCTTCCCATTTTTGAGAACATCTCGCAAGTACCGGAGCGCGTAGAGCCGCCACCCCCCGTGTCGCTGGCCATCGCGCCCACCTTCGCCGCGCCGCAGCCCACGGAGGACCTCCTCAGGGAGTTCGAGACCGTGTACGGGGCCGTCGAGTTGACTCACCTCACTCCGCCCCAGAGTCCCCCCGGGCCTGCAACTCAATTGCTCCTAAGCTACGCTCAACAAGCACAATGCGCCACGTTCGCGCCCGCGCTCCCGCTCGTGCCATCACAAGAGCAGTGGGCGACGGCCGCGCCCGCGCCCGCCCCCGCGCTCTACGACTGCGGCTACGAGGACGTGGAGGAGCTCGTCCGCCACCGCGCCGCGCAGCTCGCCTCGCCGCAGCACTCGGGAGACAGCGCCAGCGTATCCCCGCAGTCGTCGCCGCCGTCGTCGCCGCGCTCTTCCTACACTGACGATGAGTGGTCGTCGTCATCCCGACCCAAGCCCTACTCGCGCCCCTCCGACGACCGTCGCTCTCGCAAGAAGGAGCAGAACAAAAATGCAGCGACGCGCTACCGCCAGAAGAAGAAGGCTGAGATCGAAGACCTTCTCAACGAGGAACAACAGATGCGCGAGAGGAACTCTAAACTCAGCGACAAATGTTCCGACCTACAGCGCGAGATCCGCTATCTTAAAGGATTAATGCGCGACCTTTACAAGGCCAAAGGCCTTATCAAATAAACCACCAACGCCGCCACCTCCAGAGATCGGATACTGTCAATATGGCGCGACAGGAAGCGCGCATTGTGAACCCTGTTCAAAAAGAAGTTGTGGGAGTTTCGTATATTTTTGATGATAATTAACATTAAGATATATAGATATTATTTGTATCTCAGATAAGCAGATCTTAACTCATCGAGCAGTAAGAACTATTAAGACATTAGTAGAGGGATTCAAAATAACACCATCAGAGAAAAAGGTGGCGCCCTTTCTCATCTTTCATTTTTCTTTCATTTTAGAGGATAGGTTGCATTCGTTGTAATGAAAATATGAACTGTATCTTCGCGTTCGCGACTGCTCTATAAAGTATTTTTGTAATACCCATGTTTTAAATCAATTGTTTATGTTATAAATCAATTATTTGCATTTTATTGTCACCTTATGAATTTTAAATGTTTTGTTTTCTTACAATATAAGGAATGCGACGGCGTACTATTCTTGTTTTATTTAATCATGGAAATCAGTTTTGTTACAAACTACGTCGTTTGTTGGGAGAATAACATTATTAAGGGCCTACCCGACCTCAAATTGCTTAGCATGATCCTCCGTTATGCCGAAAATATTGCAGAATTAATTTTGAAATAAATATATGTTAAAGTTGAGGATTGATGCGTCCTATGTTTGACGAAAACATGATTACATAAAATTTTCTCGATAGAAAACAATTCCAAAGTTATCTCTAAACCGAACTAAAAACCGCTGGTATTAAAAAAATACTTCAAATTAGATCATGAAACTTTGCATAATAACTGAACTAACTATAAAGGAGGTCTGATGTTATTACATTTTTTTTATTACCATTATTTTCACCTTAGAAAGCAATTACCTAAACTATTCGAGGCTTGAGAGCTGCCAGCACCCCACTCCGTCTCGCTCTCACTCAGGCCGCGAGTAGTATTGTGCGAGCGAGATAATAAGTGAATTTGAGCTAAGGTTGTATAGGCCCTTAAATACAAACGATTATCGGTGGTTCCTGATAATTTACTTGCATAATAGCACTGACCTCAATAATTTACAATAACTTCAATTATATTGGTACTGCATTATTTATGAAGTATTAGAAACTTGCTAGGTATTTTTAGAATCTTGCAATAACTAATCATTTCTTTATTTACGATATATTTGAACCATTACTAAGTAGTCAAATTATTAAGTACATCAAACATTTTTGTAATGATTTGAAAGGAACTAAGGGTCGTTTCACACTAACTCAACTGATAACGCCTTTTCGCTGCAATTCTTCAGACCTCATGTGCATCGAAGCGCCATATGTCGAAGAAACTTCACAGGATTTATTTGTACGAACACCACAGAACATAATATACTCGAGGAGACGAACACAATCGACCTCGCTAAGTATTTGACGCTTCGCTTCGTGTATCAAACCTAACTAAACGCTCACTGTCGTTTTTACTTCAAGATTTTCTTCATTATGCTTCAAACATAACATTCTTGGGTTGGACAGGAAATGCTGAGTATTCTCCGAACAGTACAATGTAACGGCTGCGCTTAGTATAAGAGGCGTGTACATATTTTTTTCAAAATAATGGGCTATCTTCATTCCATAGATAGAGTACACCAGCCAGCTCTATTCATATAATACATACTTAATAATAAAAATTAACGTTAGTCTGTACTGTTGCCTATGACTAGAGACTCGAATACAAATCGATCGGGGTACTTTACAAAAAAAAAAAACGTTTTTTGTTACCTACTACCTAGTACCTATAATAAACAACATCAGAAACCCTCGGCCGTGTAAAGTGGACCTCAATAAAACCTTCCAACAGTAGAAGTAGAATTTCATAACCCCTTCTACACGTAGGTGACACGACGACCCAATAACACTGACCGATCTGGTAATCGAACCCAGGGCCTCATTCTCAGTAGTAGTGCTTGCGACTACTAACTAGGTCAGCGAGGCAGTCCGAAGGTGTAGAATTCAAGGCAATTTAAAACATCTCCAAAACTATATACATAAGTCTATAATTGGCAATAAATATGACACTTCTGCTTATATCGGGCTGAGAACCTTGATTTTATCTTCCATTTATTATCAGAATGTTTTTTTGCCTTCCTGTTAACTTATGTCATTCTAAGACGACTAATACAAAGAATCAAGGTTTATTAATATTATCGTAACTAAATATTTATAATTGGCAATTAAATAAAAAATTATAAATGTCCTCATTTATTTAGATAAATGTGCGTCCAATGTTATATATCGTGGTATATTCCCGACAAAGGGAAAACTTTTCCAATAATAGTGAGATAAGGGCGAGTTCAAAGTAGGTCGTAAGTATGCATGTAGCGTACTTGCTAATGGCGTGAGGACAGGGCAAGGCCCTACAATTGTTGATTAGAGGGGTGGGTACCTCTTCGAATGATAAGAGCGTATATTGAGTGATATTTATTTATTTAATACTTTAAGCACATAAATGTACAGAGGCGGACTTAATGCCATAGGCATTTTCTACCAGTCAACCTTTGGGTGATGCAGAGACAAACAGTGGTAGGTGCAATAGCGAAAATTGTTGAATAAATTTAATTTAAATACGTTAACCTATTAAAAAAAAATATATATATATAAATATAAACCTAAATACCTAAATATATATAAATATAAGAATAAATAAATACACATAATTACACGAATATACTAAAACAAATAAGACAAACAATGGGAAAACATTACCGTTGTGATGATACTGCCAGCTTCTTGCGAATGTGCTCTCGAACTTTAAGTTTAAAGGATAATCGGTTGGTTGCCATCCTGATTTCCACGGGGAGCGCATCCCACAGAGAGATAGATTGAACGAAGAAGGAAGAGTGAATAAAGTCAGTACGGTGAGTGGGACAATGAAGAAGACGATTACTTGATGAACGTAGATTTCTACTGTGGTTGGCGCAAATGTACTGAAAGTGGAGAGCTAGATAACTAGGGGAAAAGGGAGAGACAAGAAACGAAAACAAGGTGGTTAGCGCCCTTTGCTCTCTGCGTTGACGTATGGGCAACCACTTTAGAAGCGATCGATGCGCAGAGACATGGTCATATTTACGCAGATTGAACACGAATCGAATGCAATTATTGAGAAGGCGGTCAAGTTTATCGAGAAGATCTGCATTCAGGTCATAGTAGCACACATCACCATAATCGATGATAGGGAAAATTAAGGACAGCACAAGCATTGTCTTCGTACTCAATGGCAATAAGTTTTTCAAGCGGTACAGAGTCCGCAGCGTTCCAGTAATCTTCTGGCTGACCCTAGCGACTTGAGTACGCCAGTTTAGGGTATTATCGATGTGTAAGCCTAGGTCCTTCACGTCATTGCTAAATGGAACAATCATACCATTGAAGAGGATTGGTGGCAAGGTTGTACTATCCAACTTAATAATACTTCGACAACTCCCAATGATGATCGCCTGACACTTTTTAGGGTTTACTGCTACCCCAAACCTATCAGACCAGGTTTTAATGGCTATCAAGTCCCTGTTTAATTTTCTTATTACGTCAGGCATTCCATCAACCCTCCCCTCACAGTACAACTGCAAGTCATCCGCATACAGATGATACGCACACTGAAGCTCAAAAGTTATAAGATTAATGAAAATAGAAAACAGAAGAGGAGAAAGTATACCGCCATGAGGAACGCCAGTTTCCAAATCACACCAGCACGAAGAAGAATCCCCAGCGCGAACGGACTGCTGACGTTCCTGAAGGTAAGAGGAGAACCATTCCAGTGCTTCGGGAGAGACCATAACATGGGACAGAATGGCTAACAGGATGTCGTGACTGACGGTATTAAAGGCATTCGAAAAATCAACCAGCACTAGAGCAGTAACTATGGTATCTTCAAGTCCTGCCCTTATATCGCCAGTCACTTTAAGGAGGGCGGAAACAATGCTGTGTCCAGGCCTGAACCCAGATAGTAGAGGGCTAATGAGCGAGTTACGATGAACAAAATTGGAGAATTGTTTGTGAACACAGACCTCGAGCACTTTAGATAGGAAGGGAAGAATAGAAATTGGACGGAAGTCGGTAGGGAGAAAAGGATCAGAAACCTTAGGTAGTGGACGGACATAGGCTTTGCGCCACAGGGAAGGAAATACTCCGATGTACAGGGAAAAATTAATGATGTGGGTAATCGCGGGTAGGAGATGATCAAGAATGGTTATGATCATTCCACGAGTGATATTGTCACATCCCACCGCTTTTGATTTGATGGAGAAAATGATCTTTCTGATCTCTCCCGGTTCAACTGGAATAAAACTGAAAGGATTAATAAGAGGTCGCGTTAGACCAGAGATTAGAGACAGAGTTTGCTGCTTGGTTAGACGATCCATGGTAGGAACAGTGGAGAAATGACGGTTGAGATCGTCTAAGTCAATTGAGTTAGGAAAGGTCTAAATGTCGCGATTTGCCGATACCAAGAGTTCCAAGAAATTTCCAAATATCGGCAGAAGAGGAAGAATTTATAGTATCCAGAATGTGGCGGCGTTTAGCATTGCGTATCATCTGATTGCATCTATTCCTTGCGGCCTTGTACAATGTCCAGTTCTCATCACTACGATCCCTTTTAAATTTACGGAACGCGCGGTCCCTACGTCTCATTGCCATCTGTATCCCTCTTGACATCCATGGTGCAGGGGGGCGCTTTAGCTTTACTTTTTTGACGGGAGCATGGATATCATACAGGTTGATTACAACATCATTGAAGATCACAACCTTGTCGTCAACTGTAGCGGCTTCCGTCATGGGCCCCCAATCGACCACAGATGCATCCTCCTTAAGCTTCTAAATATTCATCCGCGCAAAGCAACGCCTGTACAGAACTTTGGATGTAGGTTTAGGAGGTTTCAGAATATATGAAAGGAAAATCATGTCATGATGAGAAAAGCCAGGAGCCTCATGTTGACCATGGGAGGAAACGAGGGAAGAATTTGAGGTAAGGATCAGGTCGAGCCAGGTGTCATCGCCGACAGTGTTGTGATGAGTAGGCTAGTAGTAGTGATACTCGTATAATACGTACTGTAGGTACGTGGCCTGGAACGGGATAAAATAAACTCTAATACCTTTTTTGGTCACACTGTCTCGAGAAACTGGTATACTCGTATAATTGCGTAACTCACTTTTTGTGACCTATTAACAACATTCATTGCGTTATTTACGTTGTGCGTAAGGATGTTGCATTGATAGCCTAGTAATATGTAGTCTTTGATTTCGGTTAAAAATAACAGCACTGTGATAGGCAGACCGATAGACAGCGTAGGCACAGTAACACAGCTTCGGGAGGTTCCTGTGTAGGATTAGGCGGGAGGAAACGCCCGGGTGGCACCACTGTGCGGATCGCCCGGAGGTCACGGTGGAGCATACGGTGGAGGTATGCCCTGCATGGGCAGAGCACCGCCGTGTCCTCGTGGAAGCGATTGGCGGCAATGACCTCTCGCGTCCGGCCCTGGTCCAGGCCATGGTACGGAGCGAGAGGGCATGGGAAGCCGTCACCTCCTTCTGCGAAGCAGTAATGCTTGCGAAGGAGGAGGCGGAACGTGTGAGGGAGAGGCAAAGTTTGCGCCCTCACGCCCCTAACCGCTGCCGCTGGAGACGCCCTGGGCGTCGGGATTGGAAGGCGGATTCCTGGCCACCATAGGCGCGGGCTTGCGGACGGCGAACAACGGGTAGCTCGCCGTCCGATAAGGACCAGGCCCGGGTCGATGGCGCGTCGTGTTCCACGCGCGCCTCAAAGAGATGTCAGCACAATTAGCGGGGTCCGCTAGGACCGATGCCTGCCAGGGTTGCGGGAAAGTCCGAAAGGGATACTGGGATCTTGGCAACAGGCAACTGAAGGAACACGGGTGGGTTTTAGTCAGTAAAAGTCTGACACGCCCTTCCACTCCGCCCAGAGCGGGAGAAGTCATTGGACGATTTCCAAGCCTCAAAAAAAAAAAAGGCTCAGTAACACGTTCACGTTGGCACTTAGCAACCTTTTGGGTAGTTACCTAGTTAAATTAGAATATTATTATTATTATTTATTTTATTTCAATCAACTTTGGATCATACAATTAAAACTAAATTACAAAAATTTGTTAAGTAATTACAAACATAATTAGATTAAATTAAAATAGTATCTTAACATTAGTCAGTACGTGATCCGCAGCAGTGGTTCGCGTACTGACGGTCGAAACGTTCAGAAAAAGTGTTCAGGATACTGTTGCGGTTGATATCAATAAGAGAGGGTTCAAATAAAAAAAAAACCTATGCCCTAATTCTGGAAGGGGTAGAGCAGAGTTGTCAATACCCCCAAATCTACCCCTAGATAGGTATAAAAGATATACCTAGTTATTAGTAGGTACCTACACCCATATTAGTTCCATGTAAAAGGGGTTGAGCGAGCCTATTTCCATCAAGCCAACAGTAAAAACAAACTCTGGGCTGCTACTGATTAATTCGAAAATAGGTACATGCAGCAAAGACCAAATAAAAATCCGAGACAGCGCTGTCAACAGTGACGTGAGGATGGTTTCTTAAACCTAAATAAGTGCACTTTTTAGTGAGATGTAGTTTGATTGTAAACGGTTGTAAATGTGTGCGAGAGTGCGTATATCCACAGAGTGAAGGTGTATTTTTTGGCATGCTTCACTGTATTGTTCGCAGCGCTCTGTCTTGGTTTTTTTATTTGGTCTGAGACATGCAGTTAGACAATCGATGGATGACGTATCTACTAACAATTTTCTCTCATGTTACATCGGTCTACATAATATATAAACCGATATATGGGGGAACATATTTTATCACTGCAAAGTCAAGTAGCTTATAGGTCTTTTAATTAGATTTACCTTTTCGTTAGGTAAGTTACGCACCCTGTAGTGCGCGAGTCCGACTTGCACTTGGCCGGTGTTTGGAACGAAGTTCTTCAACGCGGCTTGCGGTAGGAAAACTGGCAGAAATCGTCATGTAACGAATGCCCTATGCCCTATAAAACCGTTATGCCCTGTTAACCCCCATTTGAAACTTGAGACCATACTACTTAGATGGCTTTGTGTTCACATAATATACAGGAAAGGAACTTCGTTCCCACCGGGTGTCCCACGACACGTCCCCAACTTTTTTTAATATTAGGTAGATAGGTAATCCTTGTTTAATTTTACATTGATACATACCTTTCACATAATAGGTATCAGTTTCCGTTATTGGTGTACTTACAACAGCCGTACCTATTCGGTAGTTACTTATTGACCCGTTCTCAACCGCAACATTCTATTCAGTAATCCGCTTGACCATTCGTCTGTTATTGTTCCTAATATTCGACATTCATCGGGTCGAGTTCGATGAATACCTAAATAGTTACCTAAATGGTAAATTAAACTAAGTAATAACAGAATAACCTCAGTTTGATAGTTGAATATATTTGAATAGACGTATATACTTTACGTCTTAAAATGAAATGTAAACCATATTTAGGTGGGGTATGGTAGGGTATTTATTAGAACAAAACGGAACAAAAATTAACAAAATACTTTTAATATATACCTACTTACCTATTTAGGTAAATATTTCAAACTAAAAAGTATCACGGAAAACGGTGCAAATAAAAAGTTTCTAACATTCCTATTTTTCCTAAGTCGAAGGAAATACGAGGATTATACGTTGTCAGTTTTTTTACATAAAGAATACCACAAGCGCTGCATACATATAGGTACCACTGACTATAGAAGCTGCATAAAAATGCATATTATTATTTAATTAATTTGTGCAATGCATTAGTGTGCGAAAATAATTCGTGAGCCAAAAACCCTAAAAATCCAGATTGTTGTTATTGCTGATGCTGATGTCGGTAAGTCATTTTATCCCTGATGTAATTTTTATTGTCTCTTACAGCATCTCCAAAATGTAACTTATCGGTAATGTATCATACGACATTCTATTTATAGGTACCTACAGATATAAACTTGGACGAGCAATCCATCGGATCAGTCATTGACTTGACCGGATGGTCACGCGAGAAACGATACTTCCGTCTGTGATTTATAATGCGTAGCAGTTTGTTCCATATTCTAGTAAAACATCTTCCAATAGGTCAGGTGACAGGTGTCAAGTTGGGTAGCATGCTTATCAATCAAGATCAATAAATACGCTACAAACTAGCTGGGTATAGTGATTTCCATATGAAAAGATTCTGGACATCCAACAGCTACGACAAAATTGGCATCCTTATTCAGCTCGTTGGTGATGCTTTGTAAATCGTATGGCCTGCAATCAAAATAACGTAGGTTATATGTGGTAGGTACTTTATGTGTTGTCTTTTATTACAGCAAATAAGGGAGTGACCATACTTATCGACGCCAAATCGGCTTGAGCCGGTTTAATGAATGATGTCCATGCAATAGCCTCGTTTCGGTTCGGACGACGCGACTTGAAATGGCTGGCTGAAGCTGATTCTGCGTCTATACCTAAGCGTTGTCACTGAGTCACTCCCTAAACGTCATATCTGTCTACCTATAGGTACCAATATATAGCAATACAAAGCTCACTGGCACAAAACCCGGAACCGGAACAACTAAGTAAGGGAAGTCAGTCACTCAACCAGTACCTACTACACCTATGGAGCCGTCAAAGTTACAGTCCGTTAATGCCAGTTCCAAGCGGTAGTGAAACTATGTATATATTTCTACGGTTAAAATAACTTGTAAGAGGAAGATTTATGAAACTTCGGTTTGCCGATGGAGTAGGTACAGATGGGACAAAAACTATGGTGAGAATGTGCTATACTTATAAGGACATCCACCTAGTAATCAATACACTGTGCTAAAATAAAAAAGTTAATCACAATACCTAGCTAGTGGTTTTATATGAAGGGTCATGTGTACCAAACTAATGGAATGACGACTGAAGATATAACCTCCAATTGTCACTAATGAGACACAATAGAATTTAAAGGCGGATAACACGTCTTCTAAAGGCCAATCGACAGTTGAGCGGAGAGGCCTCTAACTGTAAAAATAAATAAGCAAATCCAAGTAATAAACCTACCCACGTAATAGGTACCTACCTACTACGGCTGTATTCTGACGAGATGCTCATGCAGGTTCCACAACCACATTGACGGGGTCCGCTATAGGGCCGATGCCTTCCAGGGTTGCGGGAAAGTCCGAAAGGGATACTGGAGCCCCTGGCAACAGGCAACTGAAGGAACACGGGTGGGTTTTAGTCAGTAAAAGTCTGACACGCTGTCCCGCTCCGCCCAGAGCGAGAGAAGCCATTTGATGATTTACCAACCTCAAAAAAAAAAATGTTCCACAATCAAAATAACGTTGTCTATTTACGTGTAACTAGCGTCATTAATTATTATTGTGTATGACGGTACTTTCATGTAACCTTATAGAATAGGGGTCCTATCTGCTTCGAATGCTCTATCTGGGTATACAGTATTATCTTAATATTATTTAGGCTGGCTGTGTCTAGGTATTTAGTTGCAACTAGGTATCTTACTATATAATTCACACGAATACGGGCACAAAGTAGGAAAAAACACGCTGATCAATATCGACGCTGATCTAATCGACGTTTCCTGAGAATGGTGAAGGGTAAGGAAAAACTCCGGGGAAATCCCTTTTAAAGTTTATTCAAAGTTGTTACTTTGCGAGAAACCGCACAAACGTTGGATTCCTGTCAAAGGATAAGTAAGTTCATGGATATAGATATAGAATTACATTGAAAAATAAAGAATACCATAAGTAAATAGGTACCTACTCAGTTACGGTTTCATCTGGTAAGTTAAACACTACACAAAAAACAAATGAGATTTGTGTTTTTTATCTGAATATCCGTCACTGATATCCGGGATAGCCCTCTTCTCCTCAAAGTCCCCACTCGAAGTCCTTCAAAATGAACCCTGTTGTTTAAAAATACCCAGTTTTATTTTTATCCCAACAGAGATATTTCTTGCTATATTTCAATGATATTTTCGGCTCTTTGTGTTTAAAATATGGCATGGATTATGATAATTATTATGTTTATAATTAAATATTTTGTAACTGCGTAAGTTTCATTCAAATAATAGGTCACAATGACGTCCTACTAATGACGCATGTTTTGACTGAGTATGGCATTGAATTGTTTTAAGTAAATATTGTTTGTTTTTGTATCGAGTTCCAGGCCATACGACAGATCTAGAATTAGATTATTTAAACAAGCAAAAAGTATTTAAGGCATAGTTCTCACTTATTATTTTACATAATCGTTGTGGCTACTGCCTACTGGTGAACTGTTCCAAACTATATTTAGCTTAGGCCAAATCATAAGCAACGGGCCTGCAACTTATCACTGGCGCACTGGTGCATGCATTAATGAGTTCCATACGGGTTTGCTAATTACGAGGATAGGTTGAAAAGTTTTAAAACACACTTTTGTCGTGCACTAAGTAGGTACTATTGCCTATAGAAACTTTGCCGCGATTTATCGTCTAACTAAAGGCAGTGTTTACTGAAGAATACCCACACCCACAGCAAAATGAGATGGCAATACAACGAGGTTATTGAAATTTTATTACTATCAAAACAAATTAAAATTACTCAATTTTTCTCTTTTCAGTAACCTGTGAAGAATATCCAGCCACGTCTGCGAGGCGGATTAAATTTCGAGAGCGCCCTTAAGGCAAGCACCTCATCGACGCCCCCTAGCGGCCAAATATATTTTATTTTTTTGGTCTCCTAGCTGCTATCTATTACATACGATTGTATGAAGAAGTAAGATATACCTATAGGAGTATAGGTACACACACACTTTCGCAGTTATAGTATTAGTAGGGATATTTAGGTATGCCAGGGAATATGTGGTGAGAGTGTAGAAAGCAAGAGGGACCAAACGAACATGGAAATCTATGATGTCGCTCTAGGAAACAGATCTGATTTTGTGTGTTGACAGATGATTGTTTTTAGGGTTCCGTACCCAAAGGATTATATTACTAAGACTCCGCTGTCTGTCTGTCCGTCTGTCACCAGGCTGTATCTCATGAACTGTGATAGTTAGACACTTGACACTTGTGTTAGACACTTTTGAAATTTTCACATATGATGTATTTCTGTTGCAGCTATAACAATAAATAGGTACTAAAACACAGAATAAAATAAATATTTAAGGGGGCTCCCATACAACAAACGTGATTTTTTTGCCGTTTTTATAGATAATGGTACGGAACCCTTCGTGCGCGAGTCCGACTCGCACTTGGCCGGTTTTTTATAATTCATTTATTATCTTACCCACTTCTATTATAAAATCAAGCGATGTAGGAATAATCAAGAAGGCGGAGCACGCTTCGGAAGCGCTACATCTCAATAAAATTAAATAATCTTTTATATCGTATAAGTATGCACCTACTTACAAAAGATTATATAATTTTATATTATTATTATTGTTTTTTTAAACTTCCGCTCGCGTCCCTTTGTATCCTCGCGCCCCATGGTACATGCCTAGTTTGCCTTAGGGTTAAAACGCCACTGCACGCCTGCTATGGAATAATATGTACCTAAGGCACAAAACTGATAACAGTAGTTATGGATAAGGTACGACTAGGCAGACGGCCACAAGTCACAGTAGAATATAGAATATTTTGGTTATAAAGTGGTAGGTATAGACAACCTCGTATTTGCTTCATCAATTTTGACAACAATTCCTAGAAAAGGATATTGACCAAGCGACCAAGGAACCTCGTATCGGTATGAAACATGCAGTGACCCAAAGATTTATGGTTTAAATTAAAGCATGATTTTAGGGCTTTCAAATGTAATTTACCATTTTATCATAATTCTCCGCATTACACGGTAATTAGATCTCAAAACCTTGGTTCAGAATCGAATCTCTTAGTGACTTTTTGTCACAATGTATGGTGGTAAATTCAAAATACGAATTAGTCAACATGACGTTTGAGCATTGTCAATACTCGTCAATTCTCACAGCGTTAAAGGTTTATTTAAAGACTTAGAGGTAGGTAAGTAAACACTCAAGAAATCACATGTAACAGAACCTCGAACATTGAGACTAAACGTAACTGGCGAAATGTGGGTGTGGGTGCTACACACAGCACAGATAAAAGAGGTTACACACCTCTAACTAACCCTTTGGGGAATAATTCAGGAGCGATATTATTTTACTTCGTATTAATAAATCAATTTTTCAATCATATTCTTCATAGCTATATTACGGTGAGAAAATGTGGCGTCCGTACCAACGCGGTGTAAATATCCACGTTAGTAAACATGTAGGAAGAATAGATATGAAGTTATTAAACATAGTTTATTAAGATCATATTAATTATTATGTAGCTACCACCCGCTATATTGCCGTTCCACTATACTTCTAATATGACTTACCGATGATGTAGAAATACAAGAAGCCATAGTATTGTAGGTATTTTCACTAGCTTCTCTCAACTATTGCCAACGTAACAACCGCAATACAACCGAACAATTAATACACGGACGAAATGAGCCCTCCATAGTGAACCACTTACTAATGTGACGCAATTACATAAAATGTTATTATTGCTCAAGAAAAAGAAATTATTCAAAAACCTAAAATATTCACAAAAAAAAACAAAAACAATCTGTGGAAAGAATACAAGAAGTCACAGTAGCAACTCACGCATTCAAAAAGCTTAAAAAACGAAATGGATGTTTTCTCTCCCACATATTGGTTTCTGCCCGCGGATTCACTCGCACCCATCTTATTTTAATTGGTATAAGTACTTATTTACAGTTATGTAAATATATAGGTACTAATCCAAACCAGAACTTATCTTTATGCAAAATGTCTACGTTAGTTATTTCTTTAAGTGGTTATTTAAACGAAGATGGGTTTACAGTAATTAGGTACTTATTTATCGAACCAACCAAAAGTTAAAGTGAATCAGAATATAGGTACATTTTTATTTGCCGTAAGAGTTTTGCCCAATTACAGTCTAAACTTAAAAAATAATCTAAGTGACATACAAACATATAAACATAATGTTAATAAAATAAATCCAAATCGCAAAAAAATAATGACCTAGTAGTAAGTATACATTAAAACAAAACATATAAATGAAATCATTCCATTAAATATACAATAATAATAAACAAATAATAAAAGTAAATACCGTTCGAGACTGTACTTAAAACAAAACGAATGGGACGTACACATATGCTAGAAAGAGAACGCCCGCCGTTCAGTCGTCCGCATATTCTGCTCGGGATGCGCGCGCATAGAATCCTATGGCGCGCGTTTGTTCTGTTTTCAAAGAGTTTATAATGTTGATTAGAACAGGCAAAGGTCTCGAAAACTTTCTGCCTTTCGTATAACCAAAAGTTTTGCTTAATGAAACACCCTAACAGATTGTTATTACAATGTAATAATTATAATAAACCAGTAGCTTGGACTCTGCTCCCGACACCGGCGGACCTCTTTTTTATATTTTACAATGTTTTTATAAAAATATTTTAAAATATAAATAGATAAGAGAGAAAATAAACAAACGAAATTAAAGTAATAAACAAAAAGCCTTCCCTCCGTGCCTCGGAAAGCACGTTAAGCCATAATTAGTTACTAATTATTCAACTATAATTTCAATAATTGGATGTTTACTCTTATTGTTTTGCGTAAGTCAAGAAGGTTAGATTGCTTATATACTCTTTGAATGCCAATGACATATGACATTACTTGCGTGAAAAAAAAAACTATGTATGGATAAAATGGGAAATCGAAATAAAAACTAATAGTTTTATGATGTTTTTTATGCGGAGAATTTAAAGATTCGCATTACTAGATAAAATCATTATATTTTAAAACATGAATGATCAACATTAGAAACCTAAGTCACAGCCGAACAAATAGCGATACGGCGTATGGTCATTCTCTTTTAAATTTAATTATGTTTGAAAATAACTAACTCACCAAGACGAATTGACTGTCGTTTTATGATGTGCAAGTGACATTCAGAGAGACAACCTTAGGGTGATAAAGCAATTTCGAGGTCGACTATACAATACTATCGGACAGTCGGTTAATTAGTAATATTCTGATTCATTTAGAAACAGTGTTATCTTATTGAAATACCCAAGAACTCGTTTAAATTGAGATTTCCAATAGGTATCTCACTTTAAATTAGTTACGAATTATATCTAAGTATCTACAAATATTAAAGTAATTTGAAAATACCAATACTTATGTTTATTTTTTGTTATAATAATGGAAAATCCAGTGTTCCCTTGACATTTTTAAATGAACTCTATCATTTGGAGATGTAAAGAAACTGGCTTTGAGAATAGGGTTATACGAGGCCCTTGAGAGAGCCCAGACTGAGGGCCGCCCGCCTGCCAATGGCTGAACCCTACCATTTTATACAAATTGTTTTATATTTCACTTAAAATAAGTTTGGTGCTACGATTTGGAAAACATTGAGATTTTTGCTTACTTTCGGGTTTGTGATTTAGTGCGCAGGTCAAAATGAGATCGAAATAAAGTGATTAGATGGTGTTGGAAGATAGATGTAGAAAAACAAGGCATTTTGGATTAGTTAGGAGTACATTTTTACCCGACTACGGCGAAGAAAAAAAGAGGGTTATGATTTTGACCGGTATGTATGTATATATGTATGTATGTATGTAAGTCTGTTCATCTGTTCCCTCCTACCTTCTAAACCACTCATTACAATTTGACAAACGAGGTATCGTTGGAAGCGTCTTGATCGTCCGCTGGTTATAGGCTATATGACATCACATTAAATTAAATATGGCGCCCTCTAGAGGACATAAACAGGAACTTAAAAAAAAAATTGTTTAGTCGTACTATGTTGGGTATCAAATGAATGAGCACATTTCAAAAATATATATATATTAACCCCAAAAGAATAAAAAAAAAAATTAAAAATCCGGAGTCACACGTAATCTGTTCGATTTTGGCCCTAACACGTGTGACTCCGGATTTTTAATTTGTATGTCTGTGTTGTCTTGTTTATACCTTTTAAGTCGTAGTTGGGTTTTAGTTTTTATTACTTTAATTTTTTCTCATTCCTGTTAAAGTTAGGCAGAATTTTTTTTAGGGTAAGTACCTAACTTCATTCGTTATTTAGGTAACAAGCTTTATTTTACCGAAAATAATTTTAAATTTCCTTTCTTTTCCATAAAATTGTTTTTAGAGCGAAAGCAAACAATGAATTATTTGTAAATATCCTCCCGAAATAAACGACGTCAATAAGTTCCCAGTTTATTCTGCCAACTACCACGCGTTTGTCAGATTACCGGTCACTCAATAAAATAAAAGAACTGGTGTTCATTTTGTTGTAAAATTGAGGAGGAGGGAAAATCACAGGGTGCATAATTCCCGCCCACATTGTTACTGGGATAATGATTGCAATGCTCGTAAGCGAAATACTGATAGCAAGCTTTTATTTCTGTTCCAAATAAGCTCTGATAGTACGGGGAATTTCACGAAGTTTTCCTAACAATATTTTGTTAGGTAAACTAAGTGTATACGGTATAAGGGGAAACGCTCTTTCTCTTATAAAATCCTACATTGACAATGGAACACAGTGTATGGAAGTAAGACGAATTTGCAAAAAGAATATAAATACATCTCAGGACAACGTAAAATCACATTTGGCGTGCAACAAGGCAGCGTATTGGGCCCACTATTGTTTATAGTCTATAGAAATTACTTTCCAAAACACGTCACTTTTCCTATGGTTCCTTCCTGGTTGGTTTGGTTGTTTCCTTTTTGCCGATGACAGCACTTTAATTATTAGGCATGATGATTTAAATAGAAACTACGAAATTGACATTAAAAATGCATTACAACAATCAATTGCTTGGCTTGAATAAAATAATGTAATTCTTAATTTTAATAAAACTAAAATCATGCAGTTTCGGTAAAGAATGACCACTTCAGGCTATCTTTTAATTGGGCACGCCACAATTGCGGCGATAAGTCCCCTCTTTGAGGAGTGGCTAGAGAGGCGCCACGGCGTCCTCACCTTCCGCCTGACACAGGTCCTCACCGGACATGGCAGCTTCGGGAGGTTTCTATGTAGGATTAGGCGGGAGGAAACGCCCGGGTGTCACCACTGTGCGGATCGCCCGGAGGACACGGTGGAGCATACGGTGGAGGTATGCCCTGCTTGGGCGGAGCACCGCCGTGTCCTCGTGGAGGCGATTGGCGGCAATGACCTCTCGCGTCCGGCCCTGGTCCAGGCCATGGTACGGAGCGAGAGGGCATGGGAAACCGTTACCTCCTTCTGCGAAGCAGTAATGCTTGCGAAGGAGGAGGCGGAACGCGTGAGGGAGAGGCAAAGTTTGCGCCCTCACGCCCCTAACCGCCGCCGCTGGAGACACCCTGGGCGTCGGGAATTCCAGGCGGATTCCCGGCCACCATAGGCGCGGGCTTGCGGACGGCGAGTAACGGGTAGCTCGCTGTCCGATAAGGACCAGGCCCGGGTCGATGGCGCGTCGTGTTCCACGCGCGCCTCAAAGAGATGTCAGCACAATTAGCGGGGTCCGCTAGGACCGATGCCTGCCAGGGTTGCGGGAAAGTCCGAAAGGGATACTGGGACCTTGGCAACAGGCAACTGAAGGAACACGGGTGGGTTTTAGTCAGTAAAAGTCTGACACGCCTTTCCGCTCCGCCCAGAGTGGGAGAAGTCATTCGATGATGTCCCACCCTCAAAAAAAAAAGGCTTTCTTTTAATAATAATATAATTGAAGAAGTAGGACATATTACATTTTTAGGATTGAAAATAGACTCTAAAATGACGTGGAAAGAACATGCATCGATCCTAATTACAAAATTGACCAGATTTGCCTTTGCTCTTTATTAACTCAGCAAAATAGTAAATCAGGCGACTGTTGTAACCGCGTAGTATGGCTACGTAGATTCCATGTTACGTTACGGAGTCATTTTAAGAGCAAATTCCTGTGAAAAACTTCAAATTATTAAAGCGCAAAACGTGTGCATTAGTTCCATATGCAATTTTAAACCAACAGAAAGCGGCAAACAGCATTTTATCTCCTTAAAAATACTAAGTCAAAGTCAAATAATTTATTTCAAATAGGCACATAAAAGGCACTTTTGAACGTCAATGAAAAACAAACAAAGAAATAGAATTGATTCTAGTTGCCCATTCCAAAAGGTAGATTTCGTATGGAGAAGAATGGGCAAGAAACTCCACCGTTACTCTTTTCAAAAATGTTTACAATATTTTGTATACATGAATTATATAATTATATGTGAAGACCATGCACCCACAATAAGATTACTGTCCCACAAAAGGCAAAAAAAATAAATAAATGGAGCAATGACAAATAAATCAGTTATGTGATAGGTACATGGTGCTCACATATTTACAAACATTGTAAAAGTATACGATATTACAATATTCCTAACATCTTTATAAGTAATACTAATAAGTCAGTGCGTGATTCCAAGCAATCACAGAGTGTAAAAATCTATGACATACAAATAATAAAATATACAACTAAATTAGCAACCAGTTTGATTTTGTCCAGACTCTAAATTGTCCTATGGAGCAAGACCAGCATGTTTCCAAGCATTCTTATCCTGGATATAATCCTCTAATTTGTAATAAGCTTGTTTACAAAGTGTACTTTTTATATGAGTTTTAAATTTTCTTTCATTTAATTGCAATATATCACAAGGTATTTTGTTATAGCATTTAACGCAGTACCCCATAAAAGATGTTTGTACTTTAGCTAATCTGAAAAATGTTTGATCTATTTTATCTTTATTTCTAGTATTAAAATTATGTCTGTCACTTATTTTCTTAAATAGATTTAAATTTTTTCTTACATACATAATATTCTCATAAATAAATTGGCAAGGTACCGTCATAATATTAATCCTTTTAAATAGTTCCCTGAGAGATTCGCGGCGACATAGATTATAAATGGCTCTGACAGCTCTCTTTTGCAAAATAAAGATGGATTCAATGTCAGCAGCCCGACCCCACAGTAAAATGCCATACGACATAATGCTGTGGAAGTAACTGAAATAGACCAAACGCGCGGTTTCTACATCTGTTAACTGTCTTATCTTTCTGACAGCATAAGCGGCCGGGCTTAACCGCCCCGCAAGAGATTTTATATGAGGTCCCCACTGTAATTTCTCGTCTAGCGTGATACCCAGGAAAACTGTTTCATTAATAAAGTCTAGTTTTTCTCCATTCAATATGATGTCACATTCGCTACTTCTAACATTAGGTAATGTAAATCGAATACATTTGGTTTTTTTTTCATTGAGTACCAAATTATTTACCGTAAACCAATCTTGGACCTGAAGAATAGAGCTATTCACGTCGTCAAGATTTTGTGATCGTCGATTTATTTTAAAAATCAATGATGTGTCATCTGCAAATAACACCATCTTCGGTTGATTTAGAAGTAATTGGGGTAAATCATTAATATAAACTAAGAACAGGAATGGACCTAATATCGAGCCTTGAGGAACGCCCATTGCCATTTCAGACCCCAATGAGTTTATGCCGTTTACTTGAACTTTAACTTTCCTATCTTTCAGATATGATCTCAGTAAATCAAGAGCTGTATTTCTAACCCCATAGTGCTCTAGTTTCAGCAGAAGTGTCTCATGGTCGACGCAATCGAACGCCTTCGAGAGGTCGCAAAAGATTCCAATGGCATCCTGTGCTTCCTCCCAGGCGTTAAAAATGTTCTTTATTAGGGTAACCCCGGCGTTACCTTCTCTTTATGAGACCGCTTTGTTCGTAAAGAAAAACGGTGATTTATTTTAAAAAGCTTCAGAACAAAGCTATCGATCCATACGACCAATATATCGACATGAATAGTGCCTAAGAAGTTCAAAAACTGCCCTTATGCACAAGAGCATACTTTGCAAGGCTCAATTTTTTTTTTATAAGCTTCCAATTGATATAAACTATTTAAACTTGGTACAATTGAAACGTAAACTAAATACATTTTTAATACACAAATGCTACCATACCATTGACGAATTCCTAGTTGACAAAATTTCATGTGACTGACTATTTTATGTTATTTCTATACGTATTAATTACTTCATTGTGTTTCATGTAATGTTTAACTTAATTTTTAATATTATCACTTAAAAATGCATGCCTTTAAAGGTAGATTTTTGAGCTATTATAAAATATTTTTAAAAGCCTGTTGCATCACCAAAAATCGCATTAATAAAACTTTGAAATTTAATTCAGTAAAAAAAAAAATACACCATAAAATTGATTGATCTGAAATCTGAAATCAATAAATATAAGAATTTTGATTATATTGAATGTAGTTTGTTTTATTTATAAACTGAAGTTATTGTTTTATTTATTTTTCATTAAAAATCTATAGACGCAGTATCGCAGCGTTTGTTGGACTTGGGTAGTTTCAAACTACTGTAATACTTACTGCACCAACACGCACAATCGTTTGGCGGGCTAGCGTGATGTCGAGGTTCAGTGAGTCGCACAAGCGTACATTCGAACTACGGTGAGTCGCAGTACAGTTTTGTCGCACAAGCGTGAATCGCATATCCATTTGTCGATCTCACGTAGTACACTCGATTTTTTATGTACGAGGTTTGCTTTAAGGTTCAATATCCCTCTATTTTTGC
Organism: Lithophane leautieri; assembly: GCA_949152455.1. NCBI lineage: Eukaryota > Metazoa > Arthropoda > Insecta > Lepidoptera > Noctuidae > Lithophane > Lithophane leautieri. The sequence goes on along the minus strand of OX424472.1, from coordinate 9,066,566 downwards.
AGTTAGTACCATTTTATATCATAGGGTCATTAATAACAGCTCAAACAGAAGGAAGTCGTGAAAAGCGGGAATTTTGGAGGCTGTAGGTACTTTATTATTCTCGGCATATAAAAATACTTGACTAGGTAGTGTTTATTTTCGTCGACTCTTCATAAATCCACAGTTACACTTGCTACATAAATGATAAAATAAGACCCATGACAAGTCTATCGACAACACAAGCTTCGAACCTCGACGATTAGACCATTCCCTCCATTCATGTGAAAGACAGTAAAATGTTAATAAACAAGGCCATCTAACATTAAACATTATACGCTTATTACGCAGCGTACCTACCAATTACCCGCTAATTAACTTTACATTATTTATGAATGATGCACCACTTTCATTACCGTTAGAGGGCCTCTCCGTAGTATAATTTTAATTTTAATCTATGACATACGTCCGGGAGGGCAGGAGACGTGCTTGTCGCTTAATGGTGCGGATTATCGTAGATATGTCGTCGGCGACACGCGATTGATGTCGCCTCTGCATTTACCTATCGATTACTGTTGGCTTGGGGCGTTACCGCTACGAAGCCACTTACACGAGGCTTCAATCTTGTATACCTGTACTTGGTTTAACCCCTCAATATTGAATCAATTTTGTATTTGCTGTGATTCCTGCATGAGTCAAGGATCCTCACAAAACTCTCAAGCTCTGATTCTCCTCCTACCTTAATTAACATGCTTAACTTCATTAATTAAAATAAACTTTCTTAAACGTTGTAACGAATCGTGTCGTGCAATGTACTCACAACTTTAGGTAGAGATCCGTTTGCGTGATCCCACGAACATGAATGTCTAAATAATATGTAGCAAACTAAGTACCTATACGATGTACCTACATGACGAGAGGTTTTTCAATTTCGTTCAGTGTCTGGCTTTGAGTATTCTTTAATCCCCTTTTCTAGGAATTTTCGTCGAAATCGCAGTTGAGTTGAGTGATAAGATTATTTCACGTTAATCTGCGAAATAAACCTCCACCAAACTTCTATTGTATTGGTAGGCAACTAGGTAAAATGTTTAAAATAATTGGGTACAGATTTTATTATCATTCTACGTTTGAAAACATAACTACCTACTTCAGCAAAAAAAATACAGGTACCTACGCCGTTTCTGAATGTGGACTCGCATTGCAACTGCCCGGATCACTGCATATCACGCATGGGAAAGCGTACAGTAAGTGGATAAACGGGTCTCGTAGAGAAATTGAAGAGAAAATATAGGGTTCGTAGTGCCCACTGGTTAGGGACCCCTAAGCTAGTAAAGTTTCTAAATATAACCATTGTGTAGGTGTTTATAAAAGTAAATGTGACTCGTACTTTGGCTTGATTGAATTGCGTTCTAGGTAGTGTTGTGGCCATCACTATCTATCACGTCACTTTATTATACACACGAAGGAACACATATGTATGTTTTTGTTACCTTTGAAAAAGGAAGATAAAATGAACTGTAGCCGTGGTTGGACTGTTGTAGTTTTAAGGAAAACGAAAACAAAAATAACCTTGGCTTCGCAAGCTTTACGCAAGCTTTTTACCCATTACTAAACATTAATTATACTTAGGTAAAAGCACAATGTCATGCTGATTTATGTTAAACTTGACTTTGAACAAAAACTGTGCCTCTAAGCGACGTGACATGTGTCTGACTGACGAAGGCTGCATCCGAAAGAAAGTGATGAAAAGGCTCACCTTTGTGCGTATCAAAGTGAGTGAGGATACTGCAAAGTGAAGCACCCGTGATATTGGTGAGCGGATGCGGGGCGGGGTTGTCGAAACGGGGTTGAAGGTGCGACGCGCGGAGGGCGGCTACCATCCGCGCAGGGCGGGCGGGAGGCACGTAACAAGTGAAGCGGGCCCGGGAGCAACAGTCTGCCGCAGCCCGGCCACGCGGCTTCACACACCACCGTCCTCTGGCCCCGGAGCGCGCACCCCGCGTAAGTAGCGCTTACCCGATTTAATTATTTACCTTAGTCCGTCTGATGCGTCGCCAGCTCGCCGACACCTCCCCGCCTGCACTATACCGTCGCTTTGGGCCGCCGCTGCTGCAACTCCATTATCGCGCTCGTATAAGATATCGTAAACACGCATCCATTCTTCAGTGAATGTCTGCTATATAACTGTACCTGTTGAATGCATGACGAAGCAACATATACCCTTGACGTTTATTTAGTTATATATTTATTTGATTGTTTCGAATATTATTTGTTAATTTAGAAGTTAAATACGGAACGTACCTAATTAATATCCGTAATGGCGCTGTTGTATATCTCGCGTAGTGTTCGGTTCAATCCAGGTGTTTGGGATTTAACAACGTTGTCACGTCTCGATATGATATCTCTCATTTAGAACAATATAACGTTAGTCATTACTCTTAACTAACAATTTCGTTCGAGCAGGAAACTCATAAAGTTGCTCTAGACCCACAAGTCTGGGCGGCATCATTATAGTTATAAGAGTTCATATTTGCTAGCATTATTTATAACGGCGCTTATTTATTTTTTGTCTTCTTTCAAGCTAGTCATAAATTACAGTTATTAGGTATAGTTACGTTTTTATATAATGTGTGAAACGTTTAAAATGGTAATGTGCACTTTTATTTAAAATAACGAATCCCAGTCCTTTGTTTTGCATTGTGATCTTCTATTTCGTTTTTTCTAAAAGCTTCGCTGAATTGAACTATATTAAGGCGGAGTGAACCTTTTTTATCCATTTGGATCTATAAAGTCTCGTTATTGCAAAGCGGCGAGCCAGATAAATATTTATTTGTATCTTCTTAATGAAGGCGGATTAACATTGTTGAAAAGACTCGAGAGAGAGAAAGAAGCGAGAGAACAGAGGTAGCTACACAAGTCAAGCACACCTCGCCGAGAAGAAAGATTCACGAGTCGGAGATAAGATAACAATGAATGTTCGCAAACACTCGCTATAATTGGAAACCCTTGAAGTCCTTTGATGTAAGACGACTTTATTAACGTGATGCACAAAGAGAGGGTTTGATTAAAAACGGAAAATGGAACGTATTGTAATAAATGTAACAACACGGTGTTGTTAATGTTTTAACGAAAAGGAGACAAGGGCTCAAATAAAATATCGCTTAAATAAAATGTTTTTGGAGACGATTCATTAAATTTGTTTTACCAACAACAGAAACTGTTTCAACTGAAGCTTGTTTAAACAAATATTAAATCGTGTGGGTACGATTTAATATTTATAAACGTAAATCTTCGTAGATTCGTACACCGTTGTGTATTGTCACTAGTGTGAATTGTAATGACTGTAAGGACTTACCTAACGCAGAAGGTTTTAGAAAACTAGACGTAATAACGCTTCCAGCCACCTAGTTGGATTATAAAATAAGTACCAAGAATCTCTGAATAAGAAGCTACACATAAAAGTTAGTGAAGATGAAAAATACTGACTTTCTAATGAATGTGCTGTCATACTTTGTTCATACAGTGCAAAGTGGAGATAATGAGCATGAAAAATATGTGTATTGTGAGAAGAGGGAAAATAAACGTGAGGAACATTCACGACTAGCTGGTGGTGTAATCGGTGACGGTAGGGACTTAGTTATCAGCTTAGCTTTCAGTTTTTGGTGACAATTTGGATCCACATTCAGAGACATAATTTAATTCAGAAGAAGATCAACTGTAAGTACAGCTATGTGCTGCTGATACACTGGATGAGATTAGTAAATCTCTTAGACAGTTGGATTTTGTTATATATAAATTAGACGTTTGCTCATCGGGAGCACAGCTGCAGCGTCAGCGGTGTTTTACTGTTTATAGTGTTTGTTGCTTCAATATTAGCATACAAGTCGGTAATTCGTGCACTTCAGACGGATAGAGTGAAGTCGGCTGTCAGAAGCGCTTCGAAATAAACGAAGCTGAGCCAAAGCGGACATTGTTAGTAAACCTGGCAACTAAGGTAGGTAAACCTAATTCGGGAGGGACCGGCCAAGCGAAAAAGAGAGGCTTTGCAGTAAAAGGACTTTGATTTTTTTTTAAATATAAAGAGCACGATGGGCTTTTATGTACAGACGTATCTGTACGTATAGTTAGAATACCGGCTTCTTAATACATTGTGCACAAAATAACCTTGTCACTAGAAACAAAGTTCTCTTTGCGGAGCGCTACGATTGTTACGAAACTTGGACCAGCATCTGAGTGGTGGTACTTACAGAAGAAATTGACTTGACAAATTCATTACAAATAAATTGTTTATTATATAGTCCATTGTTATTTTGAAATTAATGAAATAAATATGTATTTAATAAATTATCAAGTTTGAATGTGGATCGTTTCTCCATTATTCGTTAAAATCGCTTCGGGTGAACAGCTGTGAAATTTTCGTGTGAATTTTAATGTAACGAGCGTAGTCAATGTTTTTTTATGAGAATATCAAACGATCGGATACGTAATAAAGATAGATAAATTAAAATAAATCGAATAATTTAAAATGAAAAGCATAATACTTATTGTACTTTTTCAATCTTTTGGTTAACAGTCAGCAAATTTGTAATTGGATTTTCGTTCCTTAAATGACTTGCCTACGTCAATACGGTTATTGGATATAAGTTATTAAATACTTCGGTAGAGCACATACGTCCAATTAGCGGAGCAAGCCCCACGCGGATGCAATATTGATTACATTCGCACCACCAGTCACGTACTCTTTGTTTGAACGCTACGCCTACACCCACATATTTTATACAGCCGCTCCTAGATTTATTCTAGTTTTGATTATTCTAACATTTCGAATCAAAGTGATAAAATTGTAATTCGTAATGTAACATCAAAAGTCGAGTCATTAAAAAAAAAATTGTTAGCTTTCAGTTTTCGTTCTTGCCGTAACTTACGGAGCATATATTATTGCTAATGCCTGGTCCGGGCCGACACTAAAAAGATAAAAGCGAGCGGCCAGCGACGAACGCAGACAATAAAATGAGCTTATCGTTACAAAGGGTGTACTCCACCTGAAACGCTTCTTGTACGAAGGTATCTTATCTAATCTAATTGCTGGACTAAGGCGACTTTAGTTGGCAGCACGACGAGCGACACCCATAACCTTGTTACTTTGTCGTTTGATTGACGTTTTACATGTAAACTTAGGCCACAATAAAATTATTTATATTTCTTTACAGTCTTAGGCGGTACCCTCAGCAAAACGCCACTTTAGCCGCTTTTTGTATAGTTTTTAGGAGCTATCTACTTGTTATTTAAAAAGAAATAACAAATAATATAAATACATTCAATTTCTACATAATCTTGATTCCAAAATTGTGCATTTCTTTTTTTTTTTTAAGGAATTTTTGTTTCATTAATCTCCTTCCAACGAAACCATAAAAATGAGAAATAATCATTGTTATCATGCATCTCCTCGTAAAGTAAACACACACACAATTTTTTTTTTCAAAAGACCGGTATTTTATTTTATCAAGATTTTATTCACTACTTTAACTCACCGGGATTCAGTCTGCAAAGTGGGAACGAATTTATTTTGCTCAGGGTACCGCTTTAATAAATCTTACACCGTACACATGGGACGTACCTTCGTCATCGCCAAAATATAGATACATAATTATGTAGATGGTAGTAATGTGTTTAATTCCGTGATAGTGATGGTCAACACGGTCAATGATTCCACAGTAGGTAGATACTAATCAAAACATTTATTTCCATTTAAACGATCCTGCTACACATAGTGTACGGTGTTGTGTGTGCTCATGCAATTTGTCTTTGTTCGTAGCGCTGCGGTGTAACGTACACTACTTATGCATTACTTAGCACGGTCTACTATTAATATTAATTAAACTTGATATATTCGTAGCAAGAACGTACTCGCATTAATATTATTAAAGGAACTGGTTCTATTTCCAACAGGTAAATAGGTGTTATAATTACTTATAGTTTGTCTCATAATAACACGTGTAACAAAGAGTATTACAGATTTTTGCGATTAATATAACCAACAGGGTCCCTTGTAATATCTAAGGTCGTCTTCCCTTTTTACTATCTCCTTCTTTAATAAAAAATCATAAAGAGTTGCTTTTAGTGTACCCACAGGGGATCGTGAAGATTAATTAAGAAAACAACCGAGTGCTCGCGAGAGTATCGCAGAGTAGCTATTTTAAAAGGTTGCAATGTTATTATAACTTATTTTTCTTTTTATCACTCAAAGTTATTTACAATCGCGGCGTTCGTTTCATTTCTTTGTCCGCCGTTCGAGCTGAAAGGTTTAAATATTTCTTAAAGTAGGTTAAATGGAAATTAGTGTTGGACTTCTGTTGAAGGATTTCTCAACTATAACATAATTAGTTGCCAAGCTTCTAATTGGAGTAAATACGCAGAGTGTGTACATTATTAATTATTTCGGGACATGTGTCTTATCGTGCACACTTCGGTGCACAACACCTTATCGATGCGTATTAACATCAATAATTTATTATATTCAATTACTATTGTGAACATTAATTTAATTATAATTATTGATTCACAACTTTGCCTTGCATTAATCTGTGGTTTGTCTACCAAAAGTCGTAGGTAGATGAGCATGGGGCTCTCCATTTCAACCGTCCGTCATTGCATTTGCCTGGATAGACGTAGGTACGTACAGATAGGAGGTAGGTGTATCATTTAGCCATAGATTCATGGTATTACGATAAACAGTTTCCTGTGAATACATAACAGAGAAAACTTTCCACGTTAATAATATATATGAAGTTGACCTGAACCAGTTACAATTTCATAATAATAACAGCGACTTACCATTTAGGTGAAGACCAGTGTACACGACATCCAATAACGTCCACACAATGTTCGTCTCGGCCGCCAGTCCATTATTTACGAAATACTCCCCATTTCAAGGGACACACTCCAGAAATTATATTTAGAGGAGAATGAGATTTTAACGACTCATTTGTTAGGAAATTCCCAGTATTTTATGATCACAAAGGATGGGTTTTTTATAGCTTCACTGCGATATTACTGTATCAAACGTTTTGGACGGGGTGAGGAGTATCCATTTGCTCCACCTTTATATCTTAAAGTTACTTACAATGTACCTACCTACTCGTAGTTGATGGAGACTTTAGCCTTGCTGAAGAGTTTGTTTGCGTACAACAGTTTATTGTTTACTCTGATGAGCTCGTCAAGTAGTTTTAGAAGTCAGACGCAAAACGGATAGTGCAGCAGAATGTGGGGAAACTACACAGAATTCTTTACGCTTCTTTGAGGTGCTTCGAAGTTGATATCATGTTCACATTACACTTATTCATACTTAATAAAGATACAAAAAAAAATACAAAAAGTTTTATTGGCAAAAAAAGAAGTGGTGACGGACATCGATCTACATGGAGATACTTACATGGTTTAATTAATTTGCCGATATATTTACCCGCGTTATTGTATAATTTTGTCAGGTAAATAAGCAATACCAATATACGTTTTCTTAATAACCGTATAATGTGTGCCTGAATTTTCCCGAAAAGGAAATATGATTGACTAAGAAAGATGTGTTTAATAGAAAGAGACATTTATTCGCAGGAACAGGTGAGAATTGGTAGAGCCTTTTAATAATAACACTTAAAGCCAGTGCCAGTGAAATTAAATATACAACCTACCAGTAGGTATTTACCTAATACAAATATTGTTAAATACTATACCAGATACAGAAATACATAATCAAATAACGATTATGTACATTCCTAGAACTTGTAGTTAACTGGAACTTGTAGTTCGACAGCTTATACATACAAGATGTCATAAATATGTTAATGATCAATATTCACATAAGTACCTACCTATACTTACGTGAATGTATGTTGTCATTTTCACCTACGTTTCAACTTCAAAGAATTCGGACCGGTACAACCACACTTAAAAGGCTCACCAAAGGCACCGATCAAAACTTTTTCAGCGATTATTCACTTCGTGCTATTTTTAGTACCTTGTCTTGTGTCCTGAAAGCCCACGTACGACCGACTCCTTTCTTCTTCATCCCTGAAAAAGCTTACTTAATACATTTTTAGACAAAAACGCAAGTCAAGGTTAAAAGCTTCGATAAAGGTATCCCTTTTTATTGTTTTAGGTTCATGATCAGATAAACAATCGCTCGTTCCAAAATACCTACTCTCATCTCGTGCCGGCACGAGTTACACGTAGCTGGCACGAGTTTGTAACTTGTGTCGTGGTGACAAGATGAGCCAGTCAGCAAGGTTCGGTTACGCTGACTGGTTGGTATCTTTTAAGCCGAAGTAGATTGTCTTACTTAAAGTAAACCTCTCCGTTTTGAGTTTGAAAAAAAAATGAACTAAGCACCCACTGCAGATAGTGTCGGTGAAAGTGTCAACGTTGCTCTTGAGAGCAATGTTTAATACCTTTTGTCAACATTGAAAGTTATTATTTGCAATTCTTAATTGACAAGTGTTGTTTCAAGATCGAGTGTTTCAAAATAAGGATCTCAATCTGTGCGGTCCATAAAATGCCCTTACAACGCTAGAAGGTTCTTCTGGCGCATGGCTACAATTCCATTGACAATTTCACAAACGTTTACCAACAACGCCCCTGTCAATGTCATTCAGGCGCCAAAAGACCCCTGTAGCACTCTACTTATATTACTGCAAAATATAGTTTGTGTCGGTAGTGAATGTCGAACACGGCAGTTGAGATAGCACCTCCCTCTGTACCGAGACATGTATCTCGATACAGTTGCCACAGAGCGCCATTCAAAGCGCCACTTATTTTATTTAGTAGTTCGCGTACGAATGTATGACGTGTTTATTATCTTACAATAATAAATCGTGTTCCATTAAATTAACTTGTTGAATAACAACTCAATAAATATGTAATAGGTACGGCGTATAATAACATATTTTGTATTGTTCTTGTTCTGCTAGTATGTTCCACTGAATTTATAATCATAATGACCTATAGGAAACATGCGACATTACCTATATAGTAATTTACTTTGTTAAGGAAATCTTTGAGTGTTTTTTAAAACAATAAGTTTTGGAAGTTTTTTTATTTAATTTTTCTTACATATAAATTATATTTTTAAATATTAAAATAAAGAAATATATAAAAACATTTAAACATATAAGAAATAGTAGCCCACCGGTATCGGGAACAGGGTCCAAGCTACCGGCGGTCAGGGCTCCAGAGAAAGGAACCTCCTAACAATGCGAGCCGTGTCCAGGAGTACCGCTTTCTGAATCAAGCCCTTAACCCAGCTGCCCAACGAGAGCCTCCTTAGGTGTTGATCGAGGCTCTTGGCAATTAAGCCATTGGCTGATACGACTATCGGCACAATGATCGCAGAGTCCACATCCCACATGTCGACAACCTCGTGAGCCAAGTCAAGATACTTGATTTGTTTATCTTTCTCTGCCTTCACGAGGTTCCCGTCATGCGGGACCGTTATGTCAATGATCATTGTGCGCCGCTCTGTTCGATCCACCACCACTATATCAGGCTTATTGGCAACAATAGTCCTGTCAGTGATGATGGATCGGTCCCAGTACAATGTGATATTTTGGAAGTTTTATTATTACTGCTAAACTAATTTAATTTTATGTAAAGGGAATAAGGAGCCGTAGGTGTCACTAAATGTCATAACATTTTGAAATCGTGGAATATTTGCAGATACTTACCTACGTCGCTCACGTAAACCGTTCCTAAAGGCACACTGTTACGTAAGCTCAATAACTCTTAAGAAGTTTGGTTGGAAAGGTCCAATTTAACATGAAATAATACGTAGTTCGGACACAAAATAAAGTTTGGTAAAGGACCGAATCTTTACGTAATGTTGCGCCAGTCGTAATAAAAGATTCAACAGTGATTAGAGTTCGAAATAAAATAAAATCGGCCAAGTGCGTATCGGACCACGCACAATGAAGGGTTCCGTAATTAGGATGAATATATCCCAAGAACAAACTTAACATTGTAGTTGAAAAACATGTTCTCCCATTCGTTCCAACTGCAAATGTAAGTTTGTATACACAATATTGGGAGATTTACAATGTTTTTTTAAGACCCTAGACTTCTTATAGGTGTTCCTATAATCTAAAAGTATAGAACTATTTTCTGCATTTTTTTTTAAATTTTTTGGCTCAGTAATTTCGCAGATAAGGGTACGGCATGGTCAATTGTCATCAATTTCCAAAATATCTTTAAAAACGTTTATTTTAATTTAAAAAAATATTTTTATTGAGATCCTCGCAACAAGCCTTTCATTTGTCACACGAAACATTTTGCAAAACTTTTTTTTTAAGTTTTCTAATTTGCCCCCGAAAGCGACCCCCATATTCAAAATTCGTTACACGTTCGTGTTTGGGTCACAAAAACACATGTGTGAACCAAACAATCGGTCCATTGAATTCGGAGCAAATTGGCTGTGATAGACGGACAGACAGACAGTGATCCTATAAGGGTTCTGTTTTTTCCTATTGAGGTACGGAATCCTAAAAAGTGTAACAAAAACGCCCAAATGAACGACAAAAATGACAACAAACAATTTTGATATCCACTGTCAATTTGGATTAGTGGATACGGGTAGGTAACAGGAAGCTATATTTGCTAGATTTATTTAGAACAATCGAAAATAAATGGTTGGGTGGGCAACTGGGCACGCCTCGTCGTTTGCACGCCCGACCCCTTTTCGGTGATCAGCGGATTTTATCGCCCCCGTCCGAATCGGGGACTAGGTGCATTGGTTACATCACCTTAGCTTTTATATCTATTGAAACCTGCATGTTTTACCTCGTATTCTGTCGACTTTCTCAACTTTTACGAAAAGGTACAAATCCATCTCGTGTGGTTTATTCTCATGCGATTCGATCGGGTCGTAGATGCTCCATCTTCTGTATTTCTATATATTTAGCATGCAAATTACTTCGGGAACTTTCGCTTATATTTTTTTAACTTCTGCATTTCTTTTGTATTGTTCCAAGAAAATTGTGGAACAGAAAGAACTGGGCTCATGACTTTTATTTCATTATTTTGTTCTAAACTTGAGCGCATAACTAATCAATTGACTTTTATTTATAAATTTTAATCAATTAATAATTATTATTCACTTTGTAGACTGTATATTATATTATTTCACTTCAATATATTCTTGAGCTACTAGGCACGCACAATGATATAAATCAGTTGAGTTCTTACGATGAGGTTAGCGTATAATGGGCCACCTGCATTGCTATTCTGTAACCATCTCACCGTGAAAACTTAGGTGAAGTGAGTGTGGAGTGAGCTTTCATTGTCATCGATACCTACTGATCCTAAGGCAGTGACAGTTCACTTCAAGCTCACTTCACCTAAGTTTTCAAGATGAAATTTTTACAGAATAGCACAACTGGTCCACTTCAGACTCACTTGATCCCTGCTGCTCCTTTTGCAGCTTAAAGCATGATGTGCCTTATGCGTAGGTATAAATACCTACCTGTCAAGCTTATTGAAGCGATTTACCTAATATTTACGCGATTCGATCTTACAAATAGTGCCAAAATCGGCTGAAAATGCAACGCCTGTTTTATATAATTTTATTAAACTATTGAAAATTTGTGCCATCTGGCCCTGATCAAATAACAACGCCAATTTAAATGACGAATCTCAGTGAATGGTCCGTTAAATGTTCCTATTTCTATTAAATAGTAAAAAATTCTTTGTAGAACCTCAGACATCCTTTTTCTGCAATAAAAAGGGTTTTATCGTTGTTGGGTCAGCAAAGTGTATGTAAATCAGAACGCGCTCAGTTTTCACGATAGAAATAAAGCGAAATTGACGTCTTGGGCAACATAATTCATAAGTTTTAGTACGCCAACACAATGCTGCCTTGTGAAAATATTGGAGATATAGATAATTACGAGATGTAACTTGTGAAAGCTGGGGAGTTTAGTACGCTACTTGTTCTTTACATCTTGTGCAAACAGTAGAAAACGCTGAATGGTGGTCGTTTTCGGGAACATTTTGTCACCATGTCGGTCACAAAGCCTTATTTCAATTAATTTTTAATAAAAATCCAAACAAATTTAAATTGCGAGTTTACAAGATCAGAAGCTTAATGTTAAGAAAATACTTAGCTCGGGTGTAGTGGCTCTAGTCTCGCATTTGAAATATCTTGAGTAAACCTATAGTGTACCTCCAATAACATCGTATCAGTTTTCCATAAGCTCATGCACGCGTGCTTTTTCATTTTACAAAATGGAAATAGTATTATATTCAACTCCCACGCCGTAACTGCAGTCAGTTTTGTTTGATCCAGAACTAAAATAGTTCTGCACGTGTACGGTACCTGAATGATATTAAACGCAATGCTATATCTACTGGTACGAATGTACGTACAAAGTGAACTGTGAATCCATATAGTACAAATGTAACGTCGCTGTGATGGCAGGCGGCAGGTATCGATTTGTCGGAGCATAGTGTATTTTGTAAGCATTGGACGTTTCGCGCGGAACGAGGCAATATCGCCAAAACCAGCTGTTCCCTGCTAACTATCGCTATTGCTTCTCCACATGTGACTGTAATTCATAAAAAGTTTCACACATATCATCTAAGTGCGTCTGTCCGTCCGTCTGACAACGCTTACCACGGGTTTTAACCGATTTCAAAAAGGAGGTTTTCAATTCGTCTATATGTTTTCGTTTTTTTTGTTTGTTTAATACGTGATTACTCCGCCAATTATAAATTGATTTTGATGATTCTTTGTTTGGTAGGTCATTCTTCAGAGGTGGTCCCATATAAATTTTATTAACTTTGCTGCGTAGTTTATGAGTTAGCTTCAATATTACGTATTTTTCCCACTTAGTTTATATGGACGATGTTTTAAGTTATTCCGTCTCTGTTATTTACTTATCGGTGGTATTCGAATTCGGAATTTGTGCCGGGTAGGTACCACAAATAAAAACTTTTTACAACAAAAAAAAAAAAACAGCCGACTTCCAAAAAAACGCTAATAAGTGAAAAATAACTTGTTTCAGAAGCCGGTGGTAAAAAACGAAAATTGAAAACCAAAGACACCGACTTCCGAAATAAGTAATTTTTCACGTTTAAGCGTTTTTTTTTGGAAGTCGGTTGTTTTTATTTTGTAACAAGTTTTTATTTAAGATGTATAAGTAAGATATATGATGTGTAAGATGTATGCAAGATCGCACGGACGGTAAACAGTAATATGGATTTGCGGTATACGTATTTATCTCAATTATACTTTAGGACACCTAACTACTTTCTTCAGCCATATAACCGCAAAATACCGCCGTAAATACTTTTGCGTAATAGTAAAAAGCGAAACATAAGACAAAAGGTCTGTAATTCAGGATTATGAAAATTGTCCCCATATTGTATGTAACTTGAACTGTGATTTGCATGATTTACCTGTATCTCAGCAGAAAGTAGTAGAAGTAGATACAGCTGTATTTTTTGATTTACATCAATCTCGTAAGTTCTCTGAATGTAAAGTAGCAAAACATCGGAATAAAATCAGTGGCAATGTGTCGGGCGGTAATCTCGTCATAAATAAAAACGTCCAGGAAAATACAACTTGTATTCGTTCGATTTGACTTCGGATTCATTCGAGTGCGAAGCGTAAGCGAACAACACATCTACGGTTCTTATGCTCTCATCAAGATTTCCAATTTACTTCGAGTTATTCAAAAGGATAGGGGTTTTATCTTCCGTTTATCTTTCTGAACTAACTTATCGCATTTTGGCGTTGACGACAAATTGTTACTCTGACATTTTGAACTGAAGAGGCCATGTCGTTCGGGGCGCCCAGATTTAAGCCAGGGTGCTTACCGGCCTAAGGTAAGCAGCTTCGATTTTAGCAAGGGCTTAGTAATTTTATAAACTAATATTGAAAAAGACTTATTTAAAAGGGAGGAGAGTTTGATAGCTAGGAGGGTAGGAGGGAGAGACATCTACCGCGTAGTGACGACTTATTTATTACTAACTACATTGTTAACCGTTTTAATTATTTTTGTAACTTTAATGTGTGGAAGTAATGACGGACAGCTTGAAAAAACAAAGTAAAAAAGAATGTGAACAGTGTATATCTTACAAGTTTTAGATCTGCGTACGCGTACCAATTGTCCAAACTTTTTCAAGTCAAGTTGTGATTGAAAGGAAACATAATATCAAGTTTTGGGAAGATTCCCGCGTCTGTTTATGTATGCATTGTTTTCATTTAAATGAGGGTACATTTGTGGAGTGACAAGCCTACCCTCGGGAGACTCACATACAGATAATGTTGCTAACTTGTCTCGTAATTTACGGCTGACACTTCCACTTTCTGAGCCTCTTTATAAGCGTTCCGCGAGTTATCCTTAAGTAATTAGTTGTGTTAAGCAAAGTTATGTACGAAATAAATTGTTTAATTAAATGTGATATCATGAGTCGACACCTCAGGAGAGTCGACGTCTTGGAAGACCTGTCATATCGCGTTTTTGGAAGTTCATTAGGTATTGTATCGTTTTACAAGTAAATATTTGTGTGAAATCGTAGCTTACGATTGTAAGTCACGCTCGTAAACTCATATCAAAGGAATGTTCTTTTACTTGGAATAAATTACCATGAATATAAATGGCCGGGTCGTTCGTCGCGCAGACATGACGATAATAGATAATGACCTAAGCGTGAACCTAACCTATTCATAGCTATTGTTAACTTTAGTTAAAGGTGCTTAAGCATTCTTTTGAGCAGTTCGTGTGTAGGGAAGGAGCGTATTTTCGACTTAGCGGCAGGTCTAGTTTTGGTTGACTAAGAGTACAATTTTCTACCCTTAATATAATATTGAGGGTTACAGTAAACTAATAAAAGGAAAAAATCAATCTGCCTAACCTTTTCCCAACTATGTTGGAGTCGGCTTCCAGTCTAACCGGATGCAGCTGAATACCATTATTTTACATGGAGCGATTGCCCATCTGATCTCTGCAAACATTTACTGGGTAACAGGAAACCCCTTGGTAGGACTGTTTGTCAGACTTTTGGGCTTCTGACTAGACTACCCGTAACGACAGTTGAAGATTTAGGAATCGAAAAAAGTAAGATAGCAAATGTAAGTTAGACTATTTCTGGCTAAAGATGATAAAATAATGGTTTCCGCGAAATAACGTTCACTCTTTCATTTTGTGGTATACATAAGAAAGTTGATTATGGCACAAACCTAATACCGTGGGCGGAGATCGGACGCGGGTCGTTAAGCTAACGTGTCGGTTGCCTAGGCTGGCTCGTGTGGAGTCATCAATCTATTAGTCGTAAGCCTCAGCCTCATCTGGCCCTTATTAGTGTTTTTATTTGCTACCTTCGAGGAAATTGAGTACAGAATATTGGTATTGAACAGGAAATCGTTACTCTTTTGTTTTGCAGAGGCCTGCCACGAACACGCAGAGTAAACATAGACGTAAATAAGAACGATTTTAAAATTGAAAATAATCCTATCGCATATAATATTTACTTAGTTTTATGACTTTATTCAGGGCGATTATTAATTGTGTTTTGTCGCTATAATTTAAATAAAAAGCTATAGGTAGGAGAATAGGGTATTTTAATTTAAAAATCGTTCTTATTTACGTTAAGTTCGTCTCTCCTTCTTGCTAGGGCCTTTGTTCACTGCAGTTAGTTTTCACACGGTCGGTGATGACGTAAGCACTAGACAGAAACAGGTGAATGAGTGTTCAGGTTCTCAGTTTTATGTTACCTAATGCTTGTCAACCCTGAAGTATAACAGAGTCACCTCTCATGACACCCTTGGGAATGATTGGACTTGACCTACCTTAAACTTAAGTTTTCCTAGCCTTAGCAACTAAAACATAGCACTGCCTATGTGATTGTTAAGAAGTTTTAGCAAACATTTTATGTTACAGTTTACTATGTATCTTTAAAATTAATTCTGCTTATAGAATACTAGCTTCCGCCCGCGGCTTCACCCGCGCGGTATGTCAATAAAGAGTAGCCTATGTCTTTCCCCAAGGTGCCATCTATATCCTTGCCAAATTTTGTCGAAATCCGTTCAGTGGCTTAGGCATGAAAAGGTAACATACAAACGGACAGACAGAGTTACTTTCGAATTAAAAATATTAGTAGATGAAGATAAAAATATCTTAAATAAAACTGACCACGAGGTTTCATTTTATTGAAGTATTATTAAAATATAACTAAAGAGGTCGGCTCCGCGGAACGTGGCAGCTGCCTCGCGTCAAACGAATATTTTGAGTGGCCGCCAAAGAAAATTCATTTCCTGCTGTTTCTTGTTCCGTAAAATCTTTTCGAGTGCGAATCTAAGTGCAATTTCTATTCATTTATTTCATTATCGTAGACGGCAACCCCTTAAATTAATATCTATAGTTATTATCCATCTACTATAAGATTTCAGGAATCTGAATATAATTGGTTTAGAAGATTATTATATTATGGAAACGTAATTAGGTACATCATTATTATTTTAATTGCTGGTCTGAATAAACGTTTGCCATCGTTAAAAGTATTACGTTTTATTGATGTGCCATGCCAGGCCATGTAATAACTTTATTTCGTTTGATGAGGTATAAAATTGTTAGGTATTGGTATCACAGTATTCATTGAATGATATGGATGGTTCGTCGTGGATCTTAAACTCCAAGCATTCATTTAATTACTTATAGACACTTTTTAACTGTCAAGGAGTAGGTCAGATGTCGGTCAGTCAGACAGATGAAGCTAGTTGCCCATTCCAAAGCGTAGTAGGTTCCTATGGAGAATAACGGATAAGAAACTCAATTGGAGTAACCGGATATACATACGAACAGAGCAAGCTAATATAAAGCTTGTAATAAAAACAACCAAGTTCTTCATTCAAATAAGACGTACATGTTATTAAATAAAATACCAACGTACGTTGATATTTAATATATAATATTTTGGATCAGAATTCAAGGTAAATGTTAGTTTACCGTTAATTTGTATCGAGATTTTTTTTCAAAACGTGTCGGATGCAACCAAGTACAGAGAAATATGTAAAAAAAAAAAAGATTTTTTTTCCTCGCGTACGCTGTCCCGTTCCTGTTCAGGATTAACGTATATTTATGCATGGAGACACCTAGCATTTTCCTCTCTGTAGTGAGGTGAAAAGTGGTGTGTTTCGCTCGGCAGCAAAGTTATTCTGCGTCTCGTACCTTTGAAACACTCGCTGCGCTCAGGATTCTATATTTTAACCACTCGCTTCGCTCATGGTTCAATCCTAGAATCCTTCGCTAGCTCAGGTTTCAATACAATTACTCCCGCCAAAAAACAGCTTTGCAGCCTTGCATAACAAATAACTATTTCCGCTATCACAGACTATATAAATTTAACAATATTTTTGTTTACGTCAAGCCTACTTTTACCGTTTGCCTGTTGTCACCGCCTTAATATGTTTAAGAATAAAATTCCTCCGTAATTTCCATTAGATTCATCATGAACTTGTGTTTCTCTTCAGCCATCATTGTTTAAACTTTTAAGATACCTACTGTACTTGTTAATTTAATTAATAATTCGATGATAATACGTATGTAATGTAAGTAAGTACGAAAATAGTAAATAATCACATGTAAATAGGGTTCGTTTGATAGTTAGCAGGAACTCTCGACTGAAATATTCCGTAATTTAATATTAAAGGAAGATTTTAAGGAAATAAAACAAGATTTTCTCATTTAGTTACGAGTGTTTTAATTATACAAATAATAAAGCACCGTGTAAAACATTCACATCCAAACATTATTATATTTCTTTACGGTAGGTATACTTACCTGAATGGTGCAAGTTCCAAAATGTAATTTATATTTTAATGTATTTAGTGAAATTATTGCAATACGTGGGCATTTCATTAGTAGAATGTCAGATTGAAGCTCTGTTTCATTTAATTTGCGATGGACGCGGGTTCTCGGTATTTTGCGAATCTGGTTTCCGAACTATTTTGGGAGAGGCTGATAAATTCAATTATTGATCCAATGCACTTTTGAGAGCAACTGTCAGCGGGGCGAAATTAAATTAGCTGTTATTTTTGGTGATTACTTTTGGAACAGGCCACATTAATCTGGGAAAAAATACAGGACAGTTCATTTAGTTTTTGCAACTTATTATAAGTATGTACTTACAGCTCCTAGCGTCGGAGCTACTAGAAATTCTAGTCCTCCCGTGTAGAATGGATTCAATGCCTTTGGATCCTTATTTCTCAAGGGTTGTAAAACATTGTTGTTATCAAAGTCTTGAGACGTTTAACTGATATTATATCACATGCTAAAATAAACCCGTGTTACAATATAAAATAACCTGTCTTGACCGCCCAGAGGGCTGAAACAATTCAGGCAATGTCACTTCAATTATCCCCTGAGCGCTTTGAATGCCTATATCTTTCCATAAATTTAAGACAGTTCAAAAATGTCTCGTATACCCTCATCAAAGCTAAACAAATCTAACTTATTTTAACATATTTCCAGGTACAAAGGGAGCCCGTGATCTGCCCTCAGGGTAAGTTACGTATTAACTATGTATAAGGTATATTTTTTATTGTTTTAACAGCCGAACTACGTAAACATTGTTTCTACGATGTTTCAGCGACAACCTTTTTATTCACTGAAAGCTTTTACAAGATATTTTTCAACACACTTGCTCGTAAAGTGGCTCTTATTGAACCGCTTTTAGGTTCATAATGCGAAAGCGTGCTTTTTACTTTATATTACAGCACTAATACTAGTGCTGTGGTGCAGTGGTGCACATTACCTTTACTAGTCGGAGTAATGAAATGGCAATAGGTATGGAATTAGTAAGTCCTGTTATGGTAACATCAAATACCATGTTGCCATAATAATACTTACAAATTCCATACCTACCATACATAGAAATTGACTTTAGTGAAGTTTTTTAATACCATACATACCATATTTTTAAAAGCAAAACATGGGCGTTTAGTTCCGGCAAAAAAATCCCATGGGCAGGTCAGTAGGATACTATATACATGGAATTAGTATGAACTATCCTTTATTATTAAATGAACATTCTCTGTTTCAACAAAAGCAGAGATTTGCGCTTTTTTAAATCTCATCAAAGAGACTTCATGCCTTTTTAACTCTTCTGTGTAAATAAGTAAAATATTATAAATGAACATTATATTTCATGAAATTACTTATATATTTTTCACTACATATTTACTTTAATAATGTTTTGCACATTTATGTTTATTACCTTATAGTAAACATATTTTTTTTCAGATGTTTACTTAATTTGTTTCAAAACATTGCCTTGTGTTTATTAAATTTTGAATATAGGCTGTTTAGCAGTTTTGCCAGTGCCTTTATTTACACCTGCGGAAAAACAAAACCAGTGCGCCATTTTACATAAATATTTGTTAAAGTTTTCGTTGTGTGGTTATTTAGTATCATAAATACGAAATCTAATATTTATAGTCGCCAAACAACGTTGAAAAGTTTTTTTATATAAAAGAAGCTACGGATAGTCAATACCTGGCAACAAAGGTCAGTTGAGCGCTAGATATCTTAATATATTATCTCTATACCTAATTACGTTATTGTAGCTTATGTTCTTGCAACAAGTCTGTCTTTTCCTCGCAAGTGTGTTGAAAAACGTCGTATGAAACGCATGTGCATTGATCATTACACTCTCGGCTACCTAATCGAATAATACCGCCTCATGTATAATGTCCAATACTGCACACTTCTATCACAATGTACTATTATGAAACACTCGTGAGTTAAGCAAGGTATACGTAAAAGTAACGTCATTAAAACAATTCGTATTGAATATACGAGTGAGTTGCATTGTAGATTCAATTACATTATTAAAAGTAATGTAAAATAGTATAAGCAAAAGAAAAGTATTAGAATGTTTTAACGAATTAAACTTAAAAGATAATCTTAATAATAAAGACCAAAGATTTACAACGTAGGTAATTGCAATATCTAATTTAGAAATGGTTATCTTTAGAGCACTGTGATATGAATCTGGTAAGGTCGGGAAAATAGTAGCCATTGAGCGAGATCGCGGGATCGAAACGTTTTCGTTTCATAGGCGTTTAATCTGTTCAATGTGCTATTACAGTCACGACTTTGGCCATTCTTCTTTAATTTATGTCCGGCCGCCGAACCGTCGCTCTCGTCTATCCTTAGATCCTACCAAGTTACGTGTAAGAACAATGAAAGAAATACCTCGCAGTAACATTACTCGGAGGTATACATTATAACGTTTTTCCTCATTCCTACAAATCGTTTCTTCATCCGATTTTCCAATTATTTGGTGTATTAGATTTTCAATGTGGATATTATATCTTTTATTGCTGTTTGAGCTCAATATTTTTTTTTCACTTTTGAACATAACGCCTAATTTGGTATCCTTTTGTAGACTTTGGTTCCTTTTGAAATCACTGCTCTGATAATTCGGAGCACGTTCTCAACAAAAAGTTTTCGTAAAGTACGAATATACATATTAACTAAGAATTTACGAAATCAGTATCTATTGGAAGGTTGTTTCTGGAGCTTTCGCCCTGGGCCATACCACATATACGTTTACATATAAACTTCGCAGAATCCTGAAAGCAGAAAGTTCTTATCTGGATGTATGCTTATTTGCCAGAAGGTTTCAGTCAAATTGATCGAGTGGCTTTTCCCGTAGGTACATTTTATGCGGGGTTGTTTAAATATTTTATAGTCACTGGAGAGAACACATTGTATAAATTCATTATAGGGAGGTACTTTTTATGTGTTTCTCGGGCTATATTAATGCATAGTTAATTAAACAGAAACTATATATGTAGGTTGGATGATAGTTTATTACGTGGGTTTTGCTTTGAATAAATATTCTCCCCTGCCCTTAATACCTGTACATAATAGTACATTGTGATACGAGTGTGCTCTATTGGATATTACATTCGAGGCGGTATTATTCGATAAGGTAGCCGAGAGTGTAATAATCAATACACACGCGTTTCATAAGACGTTTTTTAACACACTTGCGAGGAAAAACAGACTTGTTGTAAGAACTTATGCTACAATAACGTAACTATAGAGATGATAGATTTATAAAGTTTAACTGACCTTTGTTGCCAGGTACTGACTATCCGGAGTTTCTTTTAAAAACTTCTATATCGGTTGGTGACAATACTTTAAATTTTGTAATTTTGTTATTAATTAACCACACAACGAAAACGATAATAAATATTTATGGAAAATGGCACGCTGGCTGGTTTTGTTTTTACATAGGTGTAAATAAAGGCACTGGCAAAACCGTTAGACAGCCTATAAAAAAAAAATGATTTGAATAAGAAAAAAAATTCAAAAAAAATAAATTATTATAACTAAACGTACCATGGTGGAGTCAAACCTTTTTATTATTATTTACGCTCTTCTCCCCTACGTGAAATCGACATTTTACGTTGAAATATTACAAAAATCCCAGTGTTTACAGATTAAAATAAGTACTTGATTCAATCACTCGATTATCACAATCGATCTTTCACTCATTCGTTCATTCGTTGATGTTGGTCATTCAAATCTTTTCTATCTTGAATACAACGGACCGTCAACCAGTATACACGTCTTTTCTTTCCTCCTGAAACCCATTTTCCCACATTTTTAATAATGATTTTAACCACACAACAAAAAAGTTAACAAATGTTTTTGGAAAGTGGCGGCTAGTTTTGGTTTTTTCCGCTAGCGATGAGCGCGCGGTGTAAATAAAGGCACTGGTAATACCCCCGAAACAGCCGATATAAAAATATTATAATGTTAATAATAATAATACGCAAATGGGGTTAGGGTAGTGGACAATATAGACTGAAATAGCCACAGACGATATAAACCCTTATTTAATAGTACAGAATGACAGAGATTCATTCCGCCCGAACGCGGTGGCACACGAGCAGGCCAGCGCGGTTCGTCGGGGCGGGTCAAATGGCCTGCTCGCGTGCCAACCGCGGTCTTACCCGAAAAAAGCGCAAGTCTCTGCTCGGGTGTAAATAGAGAATGCTCATTTTTTAGTAGGATAGTTCATAATAATTCAATGTATAGTGTCCCACTGACGTTTAATTATGGTTAAAAAAATCCCATGGGCATGCATGGTTTTTTTTTGCTTATGGTTCTTTTTTTAAAATAAAAACTTGCTTTTGAGCACTTGTCTTTGGTAAAAAGCTTCACCAAAAACAATTTCTATTGGATACAAATTCCATGCTGCCATGATGATAGTACTTACTAATTCCATACTACCATGTCATTACTGCGACTAGTAAGTAAATAGTAATCTGTGGCGCACATTACCGCACTAGTGCGGTAATATAAAGTAAAAAGCACGCTTCCATAATACACTGCATTATGAACCTAAAAGCGGTTCAATAAGAGCCACTTTACGAGCAAGTGTGTTGAAAAAATAATAATAATATTCCCATCAATACTTATTTATTACAAACAGATAAAATAAACAAACTCCCTCCTGCGGCTAGGAAGCGACAAGAAACGATTCCATAACTGACTTCTGTAAGAAGCGTTTCGTTCAAATGAAATCCCATTAAAACTTTTTCCATTAAACATTGTACTTTAGAAAAATGCTCGTGATCCCAACATTAAAGTTAATAATGGCACACGATTACAACTTAATTGCGAAATAACTTAATGCTGAAATCATGATTTCTTAGCGTTTGACTTTTCTTAAGATCTTGCGTAAAATACCTATTGTTGAAACTTTAATTACTGCCAATTTTGAAATTGTTATAAGTATACAAATTCTTATGTAATGAAGCTGAAATGGTAGATACCATTGGAAAAAGGAAAAGGGTTTGTTTCTACGTAAAGGTTTAAAAAACCATTCGTAAAGCGTTCGCTTGTATAACCCCTTTTTGCACTCGATGTTTGTTAAACGGTAACACACCTTTATTGGAAAATCCCAACAGTATTTTCACAGTTCCTTCACGCTTCGATAACCGATATCTATCATTTCGTTGTACCACTATGCAATAACAATTTCTACTCAATCGCGAAAGCCATGCGAGATACTAGGAAATAGAAAAAAGCTAGTCATAACTATAGAAATAAACTTCAATAGAAATGATTGTTTCCCGATACCTAATATTCAGTGTGATTTATTTTATATGGAACCATTGTAACCATCCTGAATACGTTATCAATGAACGCGTGAGGCTATCTCAAATATTTTGTTTGAAAAACATACAATTCAGTATTTCTTTAGAACACGGGAGCGATACGAATAGTTCAGGCAAATAATTCAGTCATGTATTCATAGATATTGCTTTTACACAGCATTTTTGCAACACATTTTGTTGAATAAGGTTCGACGATTTCACAGAATCCAATTAAAATCATGGTAAAATAATTCACTCTGAAATTGCGGCTGTCTGGTCTGCATTCTGCGAAAAAAGATTTACAGTAAAAGCTTATTGATTTTAATATAAACATGCTTCGTGTATTTCATCTCTCTGTGAATGGCCGACGAATAAGTCTCCTTCATCACGCTTATATAGATCACGAATGAATTATGAAAAAGTACGGAATGTATTCAGTACCTTGTGAAGTTGCCAGCCGTCGTCCGGCAGGCAAATTACTGAGTGGCTTTACAAATTATGCAAATGCATGAAGTACGCGTGCTCTCGTCATTAAAATCTGACGCCCGTTTCACCCCACTGATATGCTACTTTTATAACCTGTTCATAAGCGTGAAAATGTAAAGAACAAAACCTAACAATTTCTATAGGGATTTACAACCCATTTCAATAGGGATTTATTTTGGGCAAGAGTTCTAATGTAAGTTACGTAAACATTCATAAATAAACTATTCAAATAATAACTATTTCTGGGTATGAATTACTTGACTGGCTTAGTTTGCCGCGTAGTAATGGTTGCTTGAATATAATAATTATTCAAAGAGTGCTTTTGGTCGTTACTTGTATATAGGTAACTTATGAATTATGGTCGGGTTTTGGGCTGAATTATTATGTACAAAATTTTATTATTTTATTTAAAAAAAGTGCCAGGAGCAAGTCGACTATAGCTGCGAAATGTTTTATATGCAAGCATGGTGGAGTAGCTATGGTTCTGCTGTGAAAACTTGTTGGAGGAGATCAAGTATCAACACAAACTTCTGCCTTTGCTCTATTAATTAACCCCTCTGCAGGCCCCAGCGCATCTGCTGCTGTAACTTTTCTAGTTATAACCGAAATAAAGGTATGACTTTTTAGCCGCTATTACGCTCATTAGAGAATGTATAACTAGCAGACAGTCAAAAGTTTTCAACCATTCATGATGCTATTAAGTTATAGCTATAGTTGTTGTAAATTGGGTTTTGATAAGTATTGTTTGTTTTCGGTACATGAAACGAATATGATTAAATATTATTTTGGAAGCGAGCACACGCCTTTGTTTTAAATCTAATCTACGTATTGCTAATTATAATAGATGATTTGCAAAATAATAATAATAACGAGATATCTTAAGATGATGCGGCGGCCAAAATCACCAATAGAAGGCCACGCAAGTTATTATTCTTAAAGACGGACTAACGCCCAGCTATTTAGTTTTTCGCTCGCTCGTGACAATGTCAGGTCCAAGATAAAAGAATTACTAGACACAACATCGCAAATATATTATCAGTTACGTGAATACAGTCTCACGATATCATACCTTCTTTGATATAACGACGTAAAATATTATTCGCTCTGATCTTTACTGAATACTGGTAGTTATTTTCTCTTTATTTTGACTCCACCTATTGTGAAAAGAGCCTGGTCATACGATCGGCAAGAAATATTACTAAGATCGTTGGGTGAGTGTAGTATATTCACATAGACAGGCAGTCTATTCTTTTGTCAAATGCCCGTATCGATTTTTTTTAAAGGCACCTATATGAGCTTATTCATTGGCGGAACGACTCGGGCCTTCTACGTATTCCTGGTATTCTATGTCCGCGAACGTCACTCTATTTGCTCTTATATTTTCTGTTCTCGGAATATTCAGGCAAAAATATTAGGTCAAGGTGTCTTCACTTTAATAAAACCTGGAAATTATACGTACTACTTCATTAAATACCTTGTTTAAAGCGAGGGCCATGGATGAATCACGAGCAAGTGAAGGATTCTAACGACTGAGTCACGACGGTAGGGAGTGATTCATCCCAGATAGAATCCTGAGCGACGCGAGTGATTCATGGCCCTCGATATAAATACGTTTTATTCAATAGTTGCATACTATACTTTATACCATGACTACGGGAAAAAGAACTTGCAACTTCGAGTAAGTTTTTATATCAATGTTATGCCTTGTTATTATAGTATACCGTAGCATAGGATACATAATCCATAATGTCGATGACTTCTTTTTCTTCGACAACTCATTAATTAAAATAAGTTAGGAAAACCGACTCTGAAAATGTACCAGAAGCTTGATTTTCATTTTTCCATTTGCAAGACTCATCTTAGGCTTTAATGTAAACCAGCCGTGATTTGTTGGGTAGCAAGTTTTCTAATATATTAGCCGCACTCTCTTTCATAAACTCAGGTGCTAACACATCTTTAATAAATCAAATAAATCGATTAAAAATGCAAACATTTTCAATTTATTATTAAATTATACTAAACTTTGTGTTAGTACAATTTAAAGTATTTAAAATAGCGCCAATTTACTAATGACAGCAAAGAACCCAAAACAGTTTTTTCAGCAAGAAGGTTGTATAGCATTGAGATGGAGATCGACTATATTGGTGTGTTCTAAATTGAAACACCAAAACAGTGATTAAAAGTGTCTGTGAATAAAAGGGGGAATGGTATACAGTACCAAGTAGGTAACAGAATCCTTGACACGATTTAAAGTTCAACTTTTTAATGTACTTTTCGTAGTTGAAAAAAAAAAGCTAAAATTCAAAGTAGGTACTTAAGTACTTACTTAAACGCAATCTAAAGTTTCATGTCACAGCTACATATCAAATGAGTGAACTAAGTTGGTACTTAGGTACGGGTTTGTTCGGAACAGTGCTTTTGTGTAGCTTTTAGGTAGAATTGCGTTCCACACAAAACAAGGTTGACAGCTCTTTGAAGCCTGTTCTTGAAACATATGCTGGTTTTCAATAGTCGATTGTTTGACGAAACTACAAAAACCTGGCGAAAAGGTAAATTCACTTCGAAATGACTTTTACGATCTCCGGAACCCAGTCGCTCCCAGTTGTGAGTTTGTGACTGACAACTGAAATAACTGACAACTACGCGTTCCGGGTTGAATATACCAATTTCCGCGACTATTGAAATTTTGCAAGCGTAATAAAAATAGCAAGCTTGTTTGTTGTTGAAGAAAATGAATACCTACAGTTATTGTATGCACTAATCAAAACTGCTGCTTCACTTATAAAATAATATGGTTATAGCTTTATTAGCAAAAAAGTCACCATGCGTAATAATAATGTAGAAATCAAGAACATCTCAAATCAAATCATATCTCTAACGGACATTACCCACACCATGAATTTGGCGACAGTTTAATCCGATA
This sequence comes from Lithophane leautieri, assembly GCA_949152455.1. NCBI lineage: Eukaryota > Metazoa > Arthropoda > Insecta > Lepidoptera > Noctuidae > Lithophane > Lithophane leautieri. The sequence continues at coordinate 9,040,020 of OX424472.1, read as the reverse complement.
CTTTTGATCTAATTCACGATAAACTGATCTCGTAATACGTTGATAAATGGATAATCCGGGTTGATGGGTTTTTAATATTTTAAACCTCAGTGGAAAAAGCCACAAAACAAATGATTTCATTCCTTTATTATAGGTACAAAGTAAAATTAAAATAATGGTGCAAACGTTTTATCTAATGTATAATTATTTTAATTTTATTATTGTGCTAGTGTATTGTAGTATCCCTGGCTATTGAAGCTAGTAATGGAGCTGGCAACTAGAACCCATAAACATAGTCTATGGTAGACTAAAAGCGATTACTTGATAATAAAAATATGGTAATGGAAGTGCTCTATTATCCAGTGCAATATACAGAAGTTATGAACTTTAAAAGGAAAATTAACTTTTCTCACGATCCTCTGCTTATTATCGCATTTTATTGTCATTGTTCATGGTGTTTAAGATTATCTGAGACTATATTACCACTAACCACTCGGGACTACAATAATTTCGCAGGGAGTTCATTAAGTCGCTTGTTATTGTGATTGTTATGACAATATCCCCCATTGTCGTTCATTGTAGCGGTCAATGAAGCCCTCTCTATTAGCTGTATGAATAACGGTCGAGTATCAATTAACGTCGGTTACCCGGGTTTTAATTGTACCAAAACCCCAAAAAAGGTTTTATGATTAACGTTAAAATCAATATGTTCTCGAATGTACTAGAATCGGAATAGTGTTGAAGTGTTTGTTGGGGCGTCCACATCGCTAATGGCAGCCCTAGGGCAGGCGCAGGGGAGCACAGATATCGGTCACACAAGTCGGTCATGGCCGTGCCTTCCTTTTAGCATCCGTTCACATTATAAATATTCCCTCGCCTACTGACCGACGCGTGACGTCATCTACGCTGCAGCCTGCAACCGCCATGTTACATCCATCACTTTTATATGATACTCTTCAAGTTTTTGTAACTTAGTTAACGCTAGCTGGAATTTGTAAGTTGCACAAAGTTTTTCGCAGAAAGAATTCGTGATGCATTATTAACAAAACTGCAACACTGTTCAACATTGAACGAACTACGCTAAACTTTGTTTATTTACCTTGGTGAGAAAATTATTACATGTTATTACTTGTACATAAAAGCTGCCGTTTTCAGGTCAAGACATCAATTTAAAGATATAATTTGTCATAGTTACGTTTGTCGCGTCTGGCTGAACTATAGTTTCTTTGTGCCAGCATCATATTTTTATGCTAGCACAAAGATAGGCACAAAGAATCGATTTCTGAATGGTATTCAGCGTTGATATATCTTTTATGATGAGCTAAATATTGATTGATATGCAAATGACAAAGGGACGTAGCGAGCCTATATGTCTCTTAACTGAGAGACTATTACCTAACTTAACCTGATATGCTTGTAGTGTCAAAGATGCTCTGGGTCACAATCTCAACCTTTTGCTGCCTCGGCACTACCTTAAATGCGAAAATTGTTTTACTCCACGTGTTCCCAAAGGGTGTTAAGGTACTGTTGATACTATCCTTCCAAATATTTTCAAAAGCACAACCCTTCTCCCGTTTATGGACGACCTAATATGCGGTTGACCCCAAAGCTTTTAACAGTGTCAGCATTTTGTTCCTACTATATTTCGAATTGGCGAAAGAAGTTCAATGTCAGATACTATTTAATAAGAATAATGTTATTACTAAATAAAGAAACCGACGTTAAATATTCAGAGGAAAGTTGGCTAAATGTGGAGCTTTGAGCGGCGGCGATTACCGGCTCGCCGTTTGGCGGCGTCTTGATACTTCTTACGAGTCATCTTTTATTTAAAGAGTGTTTCATTTCACTGTCCCTCGTCCACTCGGACTAATGGCAACAAGTATCTTTACAGGACAGACGGCTGACTGTGTCTAAGTTGTGTAGTTGTGTGTGGTAATAGGATTAAGTATTAGGTTGTGTATTTTTTCGAGTTTGGATAGAAAAAGTCTATATCATATTATACTTTAAAAAAAACTCGTAGCCAAATTCTGGGCCGACTCTATCTAGATTGCTGTCGACACGCTTATAAGAAGAAGAATAAAAACTTATCGTTACTCATTAAGGACCCTCAATACTGAAATAATACAACCCTGTGCTACTAACTACTAACAAAAAAAAAACAAATAACTGTTTTGTCCTGCGTTTTCAGTGCTCTTAAAGCTCTTATTCTAACCAGCCTGATACCTAAAAGAGAGTTATTAATGTTATATGTTTCTGCGGTTTTACGTCCGTAAATAATTTCCGTGGGAAATACCGAGCACAATTTTCGTGTTTTTTTGGTCACCGTACAAGATCCTAGCTTACAGGAGTTACAGAGGTAAACTACGTTCTAAACACGTTCTTATGTCGCTCATGATATATGACAATGTAGTACCTACTGTCAGCGAATGTAACACAAGTGTGTAGGAGGATGTCACAGTCACGCACCTGTGACTGTGACATTCTCGTTTGTAGTATTTTGTGTTCAGAGCCATGAATGCCTCTTGGATTATATAACTTAAATACACGATAATAATATCATAAAACAGTTTTTGGAAATTGATATCGTTCCCTATGAAGCGTGTATCAGAAATGTGTTGTAATATTTAAGGTGTAGTACAGACTATCAAAATGATTAACTTTATACATGGGACCAACATAGTAATCGTGAAAAAATCTGCTGTTCCCTACATTTATGTTCGCATAGCTCGTCAAAATGTAGGGACCAGCTGATTCTTTTTTACCACGATTTCAGGGTTTGTCACATAATAAAAATTGTTTATAATGATGAGTACAATGAGCCCATACGAGGATGCCCATGAACTAAATTTCACCCTGTGTACAACTGTCCATGAATGACAGTTGTAATTTGATTATACGGATAATTTAAGTTGGTAGTCAAGTTAGTTACCAATTAATTTCCCTGCCTCTACATACGTGAAGTACCTACTTGAAAATATGATGCTGATTATATTTCCGTGTATCAATATTTGAGTTCTCAATAAATTGATGATATTTCACTTTCGATTCGGCAAACTACCGATAGATAATTATTTCGAGGAAGTCTATTAATAACTTTTCCTAAAATCCGTAAAAGCTTTAGTTCTAAGTCTATATTTTCAATACAAATATTGATTCGTATCCGATTGTTACCAATAATTATTATGACTGGAGTAATACATTCTTTGATTTTTTTCTATTGTTACTATTTTCCGTTGCTTCAGTTTTATATCGGGCGGTAGAAGAAATAGGTATATTCACACTTTTATATGAACTTTTAGTGATTTTTTCTTTTGTAATGCTTAATCCTAATCCTAACTTAAATATTGTAAATGCGAAAGTGAATTTGTTTGTTTGTTACGCTTTCACGCTAAAACGGCTGAACGGATTTGAATGAAATTTGGCACATGGTAGACATAGGTACATAGGTACACATGGTAGATTAGTCATACCGACAAGGGTCGGTACGACTAATATGGCTATACTTACTACATTCACGTGGGCGCAATAACTAATTTTATTAAACGAAAACCAGTCGTAAAGTAACCCAAGCGCGATCAGCCCTTCAAAATTCAAAACATTTGAGGGTAGGATTTGTTACAGTAAAATTATAAGTGCCAACGCCCGGTTTATTCTAGAATAATGTTTGTTTAGTTCTGCCGTACCATTTCATCTCATTTATACCTTATTTTTATCCGCCTGTCTCAGATGGTCTGTCTTTCGTCTGCGTACAAAAGCTATCAAGTACCAACTCATAGACATGTACTCTCTCTTTCAAGTAACGAGGTTCTGGTTTTACGAGCTGCGACCCGTCACAGATGCATGAGTCTCCTATTATATACGACTTACCAAAGTTACCACGCTATTTCATTGACAGAACAGCTGATGTTCGAAGATCTTGTCAATGAGAGTACCTATCCGCCTACGGCGCCTACAAATGGGAAAAGTGATGAGTAAAGTACCGTACCTACCTACTAATTGGGTTAGGGTGTAAAGATAAACATACCTTTATAAACGTATGAGTGTTCCTTGATCGCATGTAACCTAGATCCCACATAGTGAATATGTAATGCTGAACTACTCAGAAGTTACAAACGAGGTCTCGTTTAATATGTGTTCGTAAATAATGCAGCTTCCGCAAAGATGTTCTTTACATTCAACATCTATTGATTTTCAGCACGGCTGCCTGCCCCGAAAATACATTGTTCCTCCACCCTTTTTATCATAGATAAATTAATATTTGTACAGATATTTTTATCCGACGGCAATGTTCGAGGGATCTTGAATATTGTGGGTTGAGTCGGAGGGAGGGCCTGAGTTTTGTTACAATCTTTATAGATGTATCGTTGTTCCCTTTATTCAGACTTACTCAAGTTATTTGTTCCGAATGAAATTGTGGAAGATTTACATTTTATATTTATAAGTCGTGGCTGAAAACAAGAGTTGCGGAGATTATATGTTTTGTTATCCGTAAATGTTTACCGTAGTTATGAGAAATACGATACGTTAGACCTTATGTTGACTCTTGAACAGAACCATAACGGGACTGTGTATTCAGAATGATTGAAAAACCGCTTAGATTTTCTTTCAGTTATTTTACACGTGCAAGTAATAACGTTTCATAAAAAATATGTCATCCCTTTTCACCCATTTATAGTTCGTATTTCAGAAAATCCCTTACGTCTGAAAGTGATCGTTTCCTAAAATTTATTTTTGTAGGTTCGGGGACATGTGCCATCCATTATTAAGGTTTTCGTGCAATGATATAGATTACAAAAGTTGAAGGATGAGGATTTTGTATGCATGAGTAGATTAGTTGTAACATATCATCACATAAGCCTTTGTTCCGGTGTATGCAGGAATATTTAATGGGGCTTGGTGGGTAGCCGCATGATTGATTTCGGTGGTACAACAGTTGGTCGCGTGAACAATGAATACATATGGCCGTTAATGGCGTGACTAAATTATTTGGGCGTTGTCACATAATGGAACGGCACAGTCGGGCCGATTCAATCGTCACTTGGTTAATTATATGCCCCAAATAGCCCGAGTCCATGCTCAAATCATTAAATATTTGCCTTGTAAGGCGATTAATACCTTGAGTTAGTTAATGTTGGGCATGACGGGTCCAACGTACCACCCATTGTCGTAGTCACAAACAAAGGTAATTCGCAATTTTGAATTTAGTATTAATAACACAAGGTTAAATTCCTTTACGGTTTACCTTTTCGTTGTTTAAAAGGTGATGATGAATTTAAATTATGGAAATAATTGTGGCGTACGGGTTTTATGTTTGAAATATTATACATGGGCTTGCCCTGGTAACTCTAAATTTTACAAACTGTCTGACAAGCGGCGCAACTGCCATATTTTTGTCACAAATTAATTTGTTTTACGATAAAGACAAACCTACGTTTTTATTCACTCAAGTACAACGTACATATTTAGAACGGGACAGTGTTTAAAATTGGAATACACACTACATAGATTATTAAAATTCCTAAGTTTACCCTGTATGACCGCGGCCGGGCCGCGCGCCGACCAAAAACTATTGTAGTTTAATTAGAAAGTCCTTGAAGAATTAATGAATTCTTGTTGTATGGAAGTGCACATGTTACGGCACATTTAACTCTATGATATTATCATGCTATGTAATCATGAAGGAATTCTTACTAACAAAGAAAAGTAGGGAATCGTTTTCAGTCTCACGGCTTCAATGGTGTAACTTGATTATTATGAATATTGAATGCACGTTGGGTGGCACATCCTCGAATTACTGCATCCAGCTTTGTTCTATAATATCAACTTTATTAATTCCCTATAATATGTATTCCTAAATATTGCAATGTTATAATTATCATTTTATAACTCTATCATCAATAAGTACCAACATACTTCAAAGATCTGTAACATACACGATCTTTGAACTCGTATACCTTACAATTTTTTTATAAACGCCCTGCCATTCTGACACGTCGCTCGTCAAATATCACGTTCAGGTGGAAATCGTTCATTATGCACACACACACACACTCACACATACACTTTCATACACCCTTTCTCATAAACACAGACTCTTACACTCACACACACACTGTCATAATAAACGATCTTGCGGGGATACTGTTATAATCACTACGCTTAGCATTGAATTGATAGTGTTAGTCCTATGTTTGGATATCTCCTTTCTACAGTCAGTGACAAAGGTCGAATAACACTGTTATTTATACACATCATCTTAATTGACACAAAATTATTGGCACATGCGGGTGTACTATAGGTCTGTGCCAACAACTGTGAGTACAGGCGTGGTGCTATGTTATGTTATTATTCGATACATTGTATTTCGGCAGTTCATATAATAGATAAGAGTTAATATTTTTTAAATTTTAATTCTGATCCGGTTTTAACTAAATATTTATTCAATCATTCAAATTTTGTCGCAGACTGTACCGTCAACCGTACGTGTATGGCAACAATTTGACTTTGACTGTGCGTTTATTTTGTAGCAAAAAGGGCGGTTTTCACACATCACATTGGCACTTGACATTGGCAGAATTGTCGACATTGGCACCAATTACCGTAAAGAAAAATAGAAAAGAATAAAAGGACGGTTTTCGTGGAAGTTGACCGTACTATAACTTAGCTCTGTTTAACGATGCACGTAGCGAAAATGAATTTTCAGGAACTAAATTGCTTCGCAGTTAAAACGTACTAAAAGAAAAGGGAGGCTACCTTTCCTTTAGTATTTTTTAACTGCTTTTAGAGTGCTAAACAGCGTTGAAGTAAACTAAACGCTCTTAAACTAGTAAATATATTCTTGCTTATTCAAAAATGTTCTTTCAATATATTTTTTAATGTGTTTCTTAGTAATATCTAATGCCGTCTTAAATCAAGGTAATATTTGAAGATTTAGCCTGTGCCCAAGAGTTTTTCTGCTTGAATTTTCTTATTCCCCGACCCACCCCGTCGCATCGCATCGCCCGCGCCATTACTTCGCTTCCCTTAGCGTTCTTTCTGACTTTTTTCTTTTTGCTTGGCTCCTAAGGGTCCTAACGTGATGATAAATAGCCTATAAACTTTCTCAAGAAATACAAAAAGTATTTTCAAATCCGACTGTTAGTTCTAGAGATTGGGCGTTCAAACAAACAAACAAACTCTTCAACTTTATTATTAATATAGATTTAATATGCCTTACATTTTTTTGTATCTATTACTCCGTAATATTAATATGTAGTCACTTACTTCGCATACGTACCGCTATGTAACACGTGACAAGCTTTTGGAAATATAAGTACCATTACGAGTATTACGCGGCTAAGATATAAAGTGTATATTTTTTTGGATACTACTTTTCTCCAGCTTAACTTATTATCGGCGTGTTATATTAATATGCTATGGTAACAGCCCTTTTGCGTCCTAGCATTTGATGAAAATAAATCTTGCTTTATTTTTTAACCGAAAGTACAGGGCTAACAAGCATTCGTATTTTCTTTATATGATTTAGCATAATTTCATTCATGGTTTAAATTGAATAATTCAAGAGTATATCCACGATAAATATCTCTTATACAATGTAACTTCACGGTATTCTAATATATCTTTGTTAAGCGTTCACATAACGTTGGAATGGTTCATTGTGCTACGGGCGTGTCGTAGCGCCCGTAGACTCGTAGCATACTCGTAGCTCGTAGCGCCCGCGTAGCACCTGCCGCACTTACCGCAGATTACCGACGGCTTCCCCCTTCTTAGCATAAAAAGTGGCGTTTAGATCGTCTTAGCTACGTTACGTCGTGAATGCTCTTACAATGTTTACAGTGACATAGTAAATAATGATTAAAGTTTTTATTTTTATAAATCGAGGCAGTACGTACTACATACTTCAAAAAATCTCTATACATAGCAGTATTAGCAGTCGGTGAAGAATATTTGTGTTGTCGATACAAGTTGTTGGGTGTATTCGGACAAATATTTTGGTATGTAACCGCTCCGAAGGCTAATATCGTTTACTTGCCGTCGTATTGAAGGAACTCGAGTCAACTTAATTACGAGCTTCCTTTGAGGGCCTCTGAAAATGTGAAAAATATATTATATTGCGAGATTAACTGAATCAATTTATCGAGATTGGTAGACATCCGAAACTTTGACCTTAAAGATTTTGTTATCAAGCATTTTCTGTAAAAGATAATGTTACCTTCGCATTATATTCCACCGAGGGATCGCTTTAATTTAAGGCTATCCTTTACAATGAGAGATAGCATTTCAAGCTAATAGCAATAAACCTTTTTTTTCTACCGTTTGTGATTAATGCCGAGTGTTGCAAGGGTCCGCCTTTATCATAATAATATTATTACTTGCATTAGCGTCAGCAAAATTATTTGAGAAACGTCTTCCACACACGCTGAATTTATGTTTATCATAGGTTTACTGTGTGTGATATAATGATGAACGAAAATACTATTAAATCTACTTTCACACATATTAAGATGTACATAATTGCCCCACTCAGTCCATTCGTATATTATATACATATATCCGCAATTACTCTGCTCTCCACATTCCAAAACCTTGATTAAAATCTAGAGGCTTAACTACAGCGTAAACCTTTTGTGTACCTTCTGTTGGGGATAGCTTATGCCGGATAATTAAAACACGAATAGAACTTGTTTCTGGAGGCAAACGGCGGCGAGGAATTTCTTCGGGAGCTTTGGCAGAGTTGTTTACTTGTGGAGCGCTGGGATCGGAGTGTGTCTACTGGGCGAAACGGCCCGTCTTTTATACTCTAAATTTGCCCCCTCTGCCGTCACTTCCCCTTCCTCACCCCCGCAACTCTTATTTATTTTTATTCTAATAAATCTTGTTATTACAGTGTTCTGTTTATTACATTCCTATAGCTAATTATCTATTCTAATTAGTTACACATAAATTAGCACTCTGCGACGTCTCGTGTAGCTGTGGCGAGGGGATACACATATTTTTACCCTGCCCCCCGCCTCACTACTATAAAAGCGCGCTGTAGCGCGCCCTACCGTTTTATTCTTACTGCTGACGTCGCAGAGGCATGATAATAAAACACAAGGGTTTGTATCGCTTTATTAGACTTATTTTTCTAATTAGAATGCTACAACATTTATTTACAGCTAATTGGAAACTAATTAGACTTATTACATAACAAGATAATTACACTTTAATATCACACATTTTCTTTTGCTTATATCTGTGGATTGGTTGGGGCGATTTACATAATTCCAACGCTAAAAATGGTTTTGATAACATAGTTAATCAATACAACAAACAGTAATTAATTATCTCTTTAAACAAAAAAGTGGTTTTCAAAGTTACGTAATTTTTCATACACAATTTTTTTTCTAAGTTTCTTATCCAATGAATTTAACATTACTTTTCTACGTTAATATTTACATGACTAATAAGAATCTAATGAGATCATTTAAATATAATACAAATCCAACTATAATCTTATCTGATTTACAAAAAATACTCACAACTTAGTAAATCCAATTGGAAATTTCACTTTTACACATAAATCACTATGGCGTAGCGCTGCCACTTGCGCCCACGAGCGAGTCGATGTTAGGGCATCGTGCACATTCTCCCGCCGTCGCTAGGCTGCGACTCTGTTGGTAGCACGATGATCTTCTTCGTTGGTCGCCGCAGGACATGGCCGCCGCTGATTGTGACGTCCACGACTCGAACCTCTCCGTCGGCACCTGGATACAGCTGGCTGATGCGACCTCGTGGCCAGGTGTTGCGTGGTAGGTTGCCGTCGCAGATGATGACGAGGTCACCGACCTTGGGCTGGACTCCGGTGCTGGTAGGCTCCCGCCGGTGTTGCAGCAGGGGCATGTACTCCTTGACCCACCTCCTCCAGAAGATGTCCGCCAGGGCTTGCGCCCTTTTCCATTGCTGGCGGGCTGTCACGTCTTTTTCTTCGAAGTGACCTGGTACTGGTACATGAGAGTTGGGTCCGATGAGTATGTGGTTCGGTGTCAGCGCCTCGGGTTCATGTGGGTCGACGGAGACGTGGGTGAGAGGTCGCGAGTTTACTGTGTTCTCGACCTCTGTTAACAGTGTCACCAGTGTCTCGTCGCTGGGGTATCTCTCGTTCAATGTTATTTTCAGTGCTTCTTTTACTGAACGTACCATACGTTCCCATGTTCCCCCCATGAATGGGGCTGATGGAGGGATATATTTCCAGGTGATGTGCCGACATGTAGATTCGTGTTCCAGCGCTTCGAGTGCCGCCGCGCCGAGCTCCTTATCAGCTGCTTTGAAGCACGTAGCGTTGTCGCTCCACAGCTCCTTCGGGCAGCCTCTTCTGGCCATGAATCTTCTTAGGGCCGACACCGCTGAGTCCGCACTTAGTGAGTGTGCGATTTCGATGTGAATCGCTCTCGACGTCATGCAGGTAAAGAGAGCCCCGTACCTTTTCTCACGATGGCGTCCGACTGTCACTTCCATGGGGCCGAAGTAATCAAGTCCCGTGAAGGTAAACGGACGTGCGTGGTGGGCGAGGCGTGCCGGCGGTAAGTCTCCTGTGAGAGGGTTCGCTGGCTTCATTTTTCTTATGCGGCAGGGCAGACAACTCTTTATAACTCTTCTTACTGCAGGGCGTATTTTTGAGATCCACAGTCGTTGTCTTAACTCATTTACGACCATTTCCACGCCGCCATGATGAAGGCGTTCATGTACATAAGCTATGTACAGCCGTGTGTAGGTCTGCTTGCCGTCCAATATCGGAGGGTTGGACGTGTCTTCTGCTATTTCCTGTGCTGCGGTCACTCTTCCTCGCAGGCGCACGATGTCTGCAGTGTCGATGTACGTGCTGAGATGACTTAGACGATCGCTATTACTGGGCGTGCCGTTTCTCTTGATGCGTTCTATCTCAGTCTCGTAGCTCTCTTGCTGACTTGCGCGGACCCACAGCTGTTCAGCTTTTGTTAGGTATACAGTAGGTATTTCGAGGTAGTTGCGGGTTTCGTTGGGCACTACCCTTTTCACCAACTTAGGCAGCGCTTTTTTAGAGTTGCGCCAACACGGATCACTTGTTTCTATTTTCTTTGTTCTTTTTCTTGTGGCTGCGACGGTATTTTTCTTCACTTTACACAAGTCTATAAATTGTAAAACTCGTGCTGTTGACCTTATTAAACGAAGCCACTTTGAGAATCTCTCGATTTTCGGCAGGTGATCTTGATTATTTTCTTCTCGCTGACACGCATGACATTTTTCCCTTTCTTCTCCCGTGTCGTATTTTACCACGTTCTCTTCTTGTGGCCACTGTGACTCCGGTAGCTTCAGGAATGAGGGTCCCTGGTACCATCGATGGGTGGCGACGAAGTTGTCGGGCGTATCACGCGTCGCGTCGTCGGCTACGTTGTCTCTGGAGGGAAGCCACCTCCACTCATTTTTCTTCGTAGTTTCTTCGATCTCCGCCAGACGATGGGCTACGAACGACTTGTAGACGCGTGGTTCTGACCTTATCCACACCAGCGCTGTGCGTGAATCACTCCAGTAGGTTTTACTCTCTGGCTTGTAGTCGTGCTCTTCCAATACAGTCTGTGCGAGTCGCGCGCCTAATAGTGCTGCTTGAAGTTCCAGCCTGGGCATAGAGATAGGCTTGAGAGGCGTGACGCGACTCTTGGCAGCTGCTAATGACACGTGCACACTGCCGTCTTCGCGTATCGTTCTCCAGTACACTGCAGCGGCGTAGGCTTCTTCACTCGCGTCGACGAAGGTGTGCAGCTGAGTTGAGATGCTCTTCTCGTAATCGTAGCATCGTGGTATTCTCAGCTGTCTGATGGTGATGAGCGACGTGATCCACTTCTGCCATCTTTCTTGTAATTCAGCTGGTAGCGGGTCATCCCAGTCGGTCTTGTAGCGCCAGGTGTCTTGAAATATTCTCTTCGCTGGCGTGGTGATTGGTGAGATCAATCCCAGCGGGTCGAAGAGTGCCATTATGATGCTTAAAGCTTCTCTTTTCGATGGAGCTCGCCTATTTTCTTCTACTTCTTGAGGTATTTTCATAGAGTTTGTGTTGAACCCTATGCAGTCTTCTTTCACGTGCCATAGTAAACCAAGCGTCTTCTCTGCGTCTTTTCCACCCAGGCTTACTGTAGCTGAGTTATTTTCTTCTGGTGGACCAAACTCTTCTATTGATTTCATGTCGTTTGACGTCCAGCCGCTCAGCACGAAACCCGCCTTCTTGTGAATGAAGTCGACTGCTTGCGTTATTTCACGTGCCTCTTGAATAGTAGAGAAGCTCTGGACGTAGTCGTCCATGTAATGATTTCTTTGTATCGCTGCGGCTGCTTCTGGGTAGTCGCTTGCGAACTCACTTGCGTTCTTATTCTTGATGAATAGCGCTGTGCATGGAGATGAGGTTGCTCCAAAAATAACAGAAGTCATTCTGTACTCTTCCGGTTTGCCCTCCCGCCGTTTGCCTCTCCATAGAAATCGCAACGCGTCTCTATCTTCTTCTCTGATTTTCACTTGCATGAACATTTCTTTGATGTCCCCGCTGACTGCGTATGCATGTTGACGGAACCTCATGACGACCCCTGGTAGAGATTGCAGCAGGTCGGGTCCCGAGTACAGCATGTCATTGAGGCAGGTGCCGGCTGCTTGGGCTGATGCGTCGTGAACCAGTCTCGGAGGTTTGTGTGGCTTCGCTGGGTTGATGACCGGAAAGTGTGGTAGGTACCACGTTTTTCCTTCTGGAGCTGGAGTGGGCGCCGGCTCTGCATAACCCGACTGGAACAGATTTTCCATCCTCTCTTCGTATTTTTCTTTGAGGTCTTCTTCTTTATCCAGTCTCTTCTCTAGGGAGTGCAGGCGCCGCTCAGCCGCTTTATAGTTGTTTGGTATCTGGCGATCTTTTTCTTTCCACAGCAGGCCGGTTTCGAATCTTCCCTCTGGTAATCTTCTGCTGGTTTCTTCTAATATCTGAAGAGCTTTCTGTTCAGGATCTTCTTTCGGTCTTCTTGGCTCGATGCATAGTGACTCGAGTTTGAAGTGATTCTTGATCAGCTCTTCCATTGTTGGTTCGTCTTCTTTTTGTTGGAGTCTGCCACAGAACGCTACTTTGGCTGTGAGCGAACTGTGACAGCCGTGAAGAACCCAGCCCAGTTGCGTGAGGGAAGCGACTGGCTGGTTGCGACGACCGGTGCGGAGTTCTCTGGTTACAATAAGATGCCAGTTGTCTTGACCAATTAACAACTTGGGTGATGCGTGTTGATAGCTGATCTTGTCCTTGATGTCGATCAGATGCTCGCATTCTTCTATATGATCGGCGTATACTGTCTCTGGTGTGAAGCTCAGTCTGTTGACAGTACGCGCAGCTTCTATTGGGTATTCTTCCTCGGCGTATTTTCCTTTGATGCTGAGACTGACGATCTTGCTGTTGTCGTGCTTCATCTCGTTGCCGATTCCCTGAATCCACATGGTATTTTCTGGCCCGTCTGCTCCGATGACCTCGGCTATCGATGCGTCGAGTAGAGTGACGGTACTGCCTTCATCTAACAGTGCGTATGTTTCAACGCTGGAGTATGGCCCCTTAAGGATTACGGGCGCTATCTTCAAATATGCACGTCGGTTGTTGCCTGGTTGCGCTGCTGATGTGACTTCTACTGTGGGTGCTGCTGTTTCTTTCTTCTCTGGTTCACTCGTGCTGCTCTGTTCTTTATCGTGGTGCAGCAGCTTGTGATGCTTCATGACGCACCCATGTCTTCCACACGGCGGCGCCTTGCATTGAAGTCGGCGATGCCTGCTTCGAAGACAGCGGTAGCAGATGTGGTTCTTCTTGGCGACCTCCCATCTTGCGTTCACGTCGAGGGCGGAGTACTGCTTGCAGTCTGGCAGCTTGTGATCTTGTTTGCAGAGAGGACATTGATCTTCTGATGAAGTCTTCTTTTCTGCGGCGAATGTGCGCTCTGCTCTTCTGTTTTTGCGTTCTCTTCCTCCGACCTCGTCGTTGGTAGCTTCTGGTAGGGCATAGGCGCCACACTTGTCCGCTTCTTCGTTCAAGAAGGTAGACATCTTCTTTAATTCAGGAGTATCTTCTTTCTTCTTTGATGCGAAGTCGTACCACTTGCTCTTCAATATAGGCGTAAGCTTCTCTGTGATGATTCGCGCCATTTCAGGACTATGCAGGTATTGCGGCTTCTTCAATGCTTCGATGGTGCCCACTATGTTTGCGACTCGCCCAGCGAAGATGCATAAGTCGCGAGGGTTGTCGCTGACCCGGTTGAGTGACTTGAGCTTCTCTAGTTCGACGTGAATGAGTGCTTCTGGTCTTCCAAATCTTCTTTCGAGTGCTTCTATGACGATCGTTGGATCCGGTTGGCTCACTAGTAGACAGCCAACAGCTTCTTTTGCAGTTCCGCGCAGGCTCCGACGTATGCGTGCTATGTTTTCATTCTGCGTGAAGTACTTGAGTGTTTCTTCGTACGCTGTCTTGAAGCCGAGCCACTCTGTGCTGCTTCCATTGAAGAGTGGTAGCTCTTGAATATACTTCGGTGGTTCCCTTGTGCTTCGTACCGCTTGAGAAAGTGCGGCGGCTAGGGTAGCCACGTCTATCAGCGGCTGGCTTGTTTTCGTGCTATCTTCTTGCGTCTTCTTGCCCTCTTCTTGAAGTGATTCTTTATTCGCTGGCTGTGGTCGTTCCGGCCCGGTGTCTTTCAACCAGGTGCTGATGCGGACTGACGCCAGATCATCTTCAATTTCTTCTTCTTCTTCTTCTGAGGTGTCTGCTTCTGCTTGAAGACGCTGTACACGTAGCTGCTGTTTTTCTGTTTCAGCTTGAACCTGGGCTTGCTTCAGCTTCAGGTCGGCTAGTCGCTCTTTCGCCTCCAACTCCGCGAGGAGCTTCTTGCGGGAGGTTACGGAGCGGCGTGATCGTGCGTCTGCGGGCCTCAATGTACGCTGAGAGGTCCGCTCTTTCTGTGACGCATCGCTTGTTTCTTCTGTCCCCGTAGAAGTGCTTGCTTCTGTAGCCGTCGTCGTACTTGTTCCGCTGCTAGTGCCCGTTTTCTCGGTAGCAGCCTTCGACGTGCCCTGCGCAGGCGGTTCTTCTGGCGGAGACTCTTGACTGGCTCCGGTCGCGCTGAGCTCTTCCTGACGACGTTTCACTTGTTCTCCGTCCTTACTTCGTGTTAAAACCATCTTCTATTCTTCTAGGCGCAAGTCTTGAATCCGACGACGAAGGACCAATAATGTTGGGGATAGCTTATGCCGGATAATTAAAACACGAATAGAACTTGTTTCTGGAGGCAAACGGCGGCGAGGAATTTCTTCGGGAGCTTTGGCAGAGTTGTTTACTTGTGGAGCGCTGGGATCGGAGTGTGTCTACTGGGCGAAACGGCCCGTCTTTTATACTCTAAATTTGCCCCCTCTGCCGTCACTTCCCCTTCCTCACCCCCGCAACTCTTATTTATTTTTATTCTAATAAATCTTGTTATTACAGTGTTCTGTTTATTACATTCCTATAGCTAATTATCTATTCTAATTAGTTACACATAAATTAGCACTCTGCGACGTCTCGTGTAGCTGTGGCGAGGGGATACACATATTTTTACCCTGCCCCCCGCCTCACTACTATAAAAGCGCGCTGTAGCGCGCCCTACCGTTTTATTCTTACTGCTGACGTCGCAGAGGCATGATAATAAAACACAAGGGTTTGTATCGCTTTATTAGACTTATTTTTCTAATTAGAATGCTACAACATTTATTTACAGCTAATTGGAAACTAATTAGACTTATTACATAACAAGATAATTACACTTTAATATCACACATTTTCTTTTGCTTATATCTGTGGATTGGTTGGGGCGATTTACATAATTCCAACGCTAAAAATGGTTTTGATAACATAGTTAATCAATACAACAAACAGTAATTAATTATCTCTTTAAACAAAAAAGTGGTTTTCAAAGTTACGTAATTTTTCATACACAATTTTTTTTCTAAGTTTCTTATCCAATGAATTTAACATTACTTTTCTACGTTAATATTTACATGACTAATAAGAATCTAATGAGATCATTTAAATATAATACAAATCCAACTATAATCTTATCTGATTTACAAAAAATACTCACAACTTAGTAAATCCAATTGGAAATTTCACTTTTACACATAAATCACTATGGCGTAGCGCTGCCACTTGCGCCCACGAGCGAGTCGATGTTAGGGCATCGTGCACACCTTCATATGTAACAATAATGGGTACATATTCAAAACGGAATGTGGGTAAGAAACAGAGGATGATGAAATCAGTGTTTTGGCACACAACAGAAGGTTACAGAAGGTCGGCTCCAAGCAGCGGGAGTCAGTGTTTTTTGAATTCAAGTCAATCGACACACGTCGATTTACAAACTCAAAACGAGTACGCTTACACTCGCTGTACGAGCACGTGACTGTGTGCGTACCTTTTCGCTATTTGCATGGAGCAAGCTTTTTGTACCTATTTGTGTCAACAGTCAGTCTGTGTCAATCAGTGTTTGGGTCAAAACTGACCCAAACACTGATTTGTTCATTCCCTATTTCTTCTGAGCCAAACCTTCTGTACCTGTCTATCTTGTGCTGTTGGTCAGGGAGGGGCGCACGCGGCGCTAACGATCCACCTGTGCCTGCCCCCGCACGCCGCACGACCGCAGCGCGCTCGCCGGCCGCCCACCTTCCATATTCGTCTTACATTTTATTATCTACCTACATCCAAAGCTTACGTCCCTCCTCACAGTACACTGTTAAAGGTTCCTATCTCCCAATTTCTTTATACATCAAATTCCCGAATAAGAATCGAGCAATATAAGAGGAATTTCAATTCGCTCTTATACTTATGTGTGCGACAGTTTATTTTTAGCAGACATGAGGAATATGAATACTGGCTTCTCGTACTTACGACGTTTGGCTGGATCGCAGATTTGGGTACATTAATGTTCGTGTTATACATGATGTTTGCTTTCCTTTTCTTTTTGTTTAACCTTGTGTGTCTACTGACAGCCTTGATGTCAAATCCGCTTATGTACAAGAATGGGCAAATGAAACGATGTCGAGACCCTCGACGTTATCAATCATACTCGTATTATTCTGTGACAAATTATCTTTTGTCATTTTCCGAGTGTCTATTTATAAGCACAATCTATAGACGCAAGAGTAATTTTTATTTGTGCACGGAAAATTCCTTTTATACTTTGTGTAATACAAAAATGACTTTAAAAAATAAAATATGTGGTAGCACGAACCAATTTAGGAACAATTTATTTTAGCAATATACGAACAACGGAGGTAAATGTTCATTCAGCGATACGTTATCGTGCGCTAGGCTCGCCTTCCGAATCTCTAATGAACTGTGAATAACCGATCCGTTAGTCGGAGCCTCAGAGGCCCACCAGATGCCAACACAAATAATACGCAGGCGGCCTCAGCCCCCGCTCACTAACAATAGGTTCGACTTCATTTATAACTTTATAACAAACATTTAGTTCCCTTTTATCACGGCCTTCGTTCCCGTTAATTCAGTTTGTGTTGAAAACTAGGTTTGGCAAATCTTTGACTTTATTAAATTTGCGAGATTTCAGCTGAAATATTTCAAAGTAAACTGCTTATCTCGGTATTTATTCAATGTTTATGAAACGTGCTTTCATATACGGTGAACGACGACGACATAGCCCACATCACTGTCTTAAAAAATGATATAAATTTGGAGCAGCTCATAACCCCTTTACAGTAAACTAAACGAAACGACTTTATAATATTTTTGTTGAATAATAGCCAGACATTGATAACTAAAATTATCCTCATAATTTTTAAAGACAAAATTTTGTCACCCTAAGTACCTATCGTAAGGTCCGGACAAAATGAAGTGAAAGATACCCCGAAATTCATCTTCATTTAGCGACGTCATCGTTTGATACTGATAAATCAAGTTCTACGCCGAAGGCTTAAAAGATATTTTGAGCTATAATTTTTCGAATTCTGAAGATAATAGAGTCAATATTCAAAGAAGATTTAATTCGTTTGCAGTCGTATCACGTAGGGTAAACGAAAATCGGGATTATCTCAATGGACAGCTCACCGATATGTAGTCGGTGTTTGTTCTATATTCTGATTATACGAGCAGGTGCAAGCAGTGTGATTCCAATTAGCCACTCCTGCCGCGTGGCCGCAAAAGAACGCTTCCACCGTACATTATAATAAAAAAATTACGTTGGTAATTTATTATATGCCGCAAAAGCAATTAATTTTTTGTACTAAACCTGCACTTTTTTACAGAGAGCGAAAGGGGAAGAATTTTGATGGATGTGAAAACAACAAGGCATGGATTAAAACAGAGAAATGTTAGCATTTACAGAATTCGGATTTTCTTTTAGGGCTCAGACCGATAGGTAAAACACAACACAGAAATCTTCTTACAGAAACATTTTGTATAATTTTTCGTGATGAATATATAAAAAAAATGTGTATAAAAGAATCAAGGTTATGAACCTATTTGGTAATCTACGTTTATATAATGCAATAATTAAAATTACTTATCGAAATATTTACTACGTTTGCTAGCTATGACGTGGTATTCTACGTCAGATTAATTTGTAGATAAAGCCCAGGTATTATAACACTAAATTGTGTAACGCGAAATAATTTAGTGAAGATAGAGTGTCACCTGAATGCCAGCTACTTACCTTGGAGTGATTAATGGTGTAGTGACGTGTCGTTCACCCGGGTCTCACCTCGCCGTGCTTTATTACAAACATTTCGGTACTTTAAAACGTAACTAAGGGCGTATTATAAAACATTATGAACAAGAACCACTTAATTTGGTTAAAATGATTAAATAGGAAATTACGGAGAAAAGTAGAGAAAACAGGAAAATTATTTCAGTAAGGAATTAGCTGAAGAGAGTTTTTGCAGCTCTGACGGCAGTATCTCGACAAAAAGAAAAGTCGAAGGCGTCCATGTTTTAACAACTGGTAAATCTACAATGATAATTTAAATGAGGTTATGTTGTCTGTGGAGCGATGCACACAACTCAGTCAGCGACAAGCGAGCCCCGGCGTCGCTGGTCGGTCGTAGGCCTCGGCCACAAATTTCCCAGCTCCATCCCTTCTTAGCCTCCAACTTTGCGGTAAAATTTACGACAATCTTCCTTTTTCTATATTTCATTAAAACTTCCTAAGTAAGGGGATTATACTTCTCGTTCTTTGAATAATACTTGTCGTAAATTTCAATATTCAAAATGAATCGTATTACTTTAGGCTACAGTAATTGGTCTCTGATGTTTTAGAACAATATTAAAAGTGTCGGCCGTCTTTTAATTAAGTCCGTCAAGAGTCCTCGGACTGCGCGCAATCAATGTCAATGTTCTTTAATTTTTGTGAATGATAATTATAATTAAATGTCCTTTACAGATACCGTTTTGATTATTTGTCGACCAACAATATGAAAATAGATAAAAGTTAGGCCATCGTAATGTCTAACAAAAGCGGATCAATTTCATATCTCCAAATGTGTCCCTTGCGATAGACGTTGACAAATCTGAATATCAAATGTTATTTAACGACAAGCTAATGGCGAGTCGTTTAAAAAACATCGGTTCGTCGTACATACATTCTCCTTCAACGGATAGGGGATTTCGCGGTTATTGTGCAAAAAAACAAGGTAATAATAAGCGAAGGTTTCGATTCGGTGGTGGTAATGTAGCCCTGGGAATACCCGCTCATAAAGTGGGGTTGTGGCGCCAAGCCTCCGAACTTACGAGCTTTAACCCTCTGAATGCTGTTAAAATTTAACAAGTCCCTAAAATCCAGTTTATTGCACGCACTTCACCCAATTTATTTACATTTTATTTCGAATTTACCAACGCTTTTAGCAAATACTTTCTTCGTACAACATTTTCACATTTGTTTGTAATTAATTAAATAACCATTATCGAGTATTCCACGTACGTACGATATTAAATGCTCTTAGTAGTCGTCTTTTTCTTTTGGGACGTGTTAATAAAATCAAAGGCACGTTATTATTTCAATAGAGTTTTAAATATTTATTGGACTCATTGGAGGCGACGACGAAATAATTAATTAACAAAAAGAAATTAATCAAATCCTTTTTAATTAGAGAAGCCAATCCAAAAAATCGAGGAAGTATTTTTTAAGTTGTTAATTGCCGTACCGAGTGCTTGTTTGGCGTAGTGAGAGGTTGAATGTTAAAGTTCAGTCAGATTACTCAATTTCTATTGGATTTCGTTTTGAGTTTGACTGCCTTATGTATGGCACCAACGACTTAACCTAGTCCTTCCAATTTTAACTGTTGCTCGTCTTGCAAGCTTAGCAGCTATAAATTGTCAATGTAACAATAATTTAATTGTTTTTGTATCTCTTTTATTTAAAGCACGCTCAATACCACTGATAAAAGCATATAACACCCATTTTTGCTTGCTACTTCGTACTGTTTAGTCCATAAATAATGGCTGGTCCGTCGGTCGCGCGGGTTCGTACCTACATATATATTATAATCGTAGCGGGACCGTGTTGAGGAGGCTGCTTAATTGATGCTCATCCTGTATTCAAGGCTACGGAACCACAAGTGAATGTATTTAAATAAACTAAATCCAGCTTTCAGATGGATCTTTTATGAATATTTTTAACTTTTGGAAATTGCTCTCTATTTTTTTCATAATGTTACGCCTACGTTTTTTGTTGTGCTGAACTGGCTTTTGAATTTTTACTGAATTAACAAGTAATGGGACATTTGTCTGTGTTAGTTATACCCAGTTAATTGCAAGCTAATTCGTGAACTGTGGCATAAATGCAAGCATTCTAAAAGTATTAAAGTGATTAAAACTTAAAAATGAAAGTTGGCGGCTTACATCTTGCAATAAAGGGCAGCCAACACTTTTCCTTTATTCTTCGTATCAGAAGGCTTAGATAATAGGTCTTCAATACTTAACCAGTTAAACGGCGACTCGCCGGCTTTCTACTGTTGACATAATTATATTGCCAGTATACACAGTGTCCTCATTCGTGTTTTGAATTTGATCAATACGAGTACATGAACGTCGCCGCCCACCGCATCAATTTAGCTTTAATACGATATTCGGACAGCACAGTGACTAGCCTAATGGATATTGTAGGCGACGCATATTAATATTGTTATTAATTAAATTAGCGATAGGATTTTAGCAATTAAATTTGTTGTAAGAAACTGTATTTCTGAACGTGTAACGCCATCTATTGGAATATTTATAAATAAATAATTATAAAGACGTTGGTGGGTAGCTATACTTTAATATTGGTACATTTTTCTATGCAAGTTTTGTCCACCCGCAGTTGAAAAAGTGTGTGTGTCCGCCGCGTTGAATCCTTTCGCTCGCACCAGCGTCTTTTCCCTTTGTCTACCTAAATTTTGCGTTTTCATTACCCTATCACCTATAAAGAGTGGTCTTCGAGCCAAATAATAATCAGTGTGATGTTTACATCCCCGCCGCGCGCCCCGCGTAAAGTTTTGACTCGCAAACAGCATCGGGAATTCGAGCGCCAGCAACTGCAAATGGCGAGCACATCGGCCAACGCACCTGCGGAACCTAAAGTCAAATTACCTGTCCTAGGCACCGATAGTCTCATACCGTCTAAGGACATGGAACGAATGAAGATTGAAACACCAAAAATAAATACGCCATTTGCGTCCGTAAAAAGTGGTTCGATTACGTCTGCAAAATCGAAGCGATCTACGTCATCATCCATTGCAAGACGTAAGCAATTGGAATTAGAAGCCGCTGAAGCAAAAGCACATATTCAGCTGGCCCTGATAGATAAAAAGCTGGAAGCTGACCTTGCGCATGTTGATGCTGAAGAGCTCCAAGGTGATGGCAGCGAAGCTAGTAGTAATGAGATCCTCGATGAGCAAGCACGTTCTAACGTCGAGGATTGGCTAAATCAAGATCACAACGAACCTACCTGCAGTTATCAGCATCAGCCGACGGCACCATCAACTAGCCGTGCTCACGTCGGCACCGTCCAGTGCACTGATGTTCCTGTTGATAGTATTCAGCAACTCGCACTAACCTTAAAAGACATGATGGCAACCTCGTCAGGCTAACGCGAGGACCGTCTACTCAGTCGCTTGTCTACTCCGCGTGACTTACCTGTCTTTAGTGGAGACTGTGTTGAGTGGCTACATTTTAAGAGTGCATACGATGAATCCACACGAGTCTGCAAATTTAGTGAATCCGAAAACCTGTGGAGACTACGCAAAGCATTGCGAGGCGACGCTAAGGAGGCAGTTACCGACCTGCTAATCGGTAATACTCCGCCCGCAGCTGTAATGGAAGCCCTAGACTTGAGGTTTGGTCGACCGGAAGTGATTATTCTGAACCTTACGACGCAGTTAAGGAAGCAACCTGCGTTACCTACCTCGTACCAGTACGATCTGATTAATTTTTCTATTAAAATTAATAACTGTGTGGCCACTATTCATGCACTAAATCAACCTGATTATTTACGAAGCCCTGAACTCGCGTCAGCTGTGCTATCTAAGCTGCCGAGTACACTGATAGCAAAATGGACCGACTTTGCCTACCGGAAGTTAAGTGAAAAACAGTCGAAGTTGGAGTTAGTCGCAGCATTTCTTAAACATGAAGCAGAAATGTTATCGCTAGTCGGAATACCTCAATGTCGTGAACAAAAGAAGCAGACCGAGGGCACAGTGCTCGCGAAACGAGATGACAACAAATTTCGCACTAATCGACCCATATTAGCTACAACAGCTGTTGAGGAGGGCGATAAATGTAATTTTTGCACAAAGACCAATCATTCGCTGCCAGAGTGTCGCGCTTTCAAACGTGCAATGCGCCGTGATAGATGGAAGTTTGTAAAAATGAATGGCTTGTGTTATTGTTGCCTGACGTCACGACATGATAGGAATACATGCCCCGCACCTGTATGCGACATAGATAACTGTGGGCTTGCACACCACAAGTTGCTACATTGGAGCAAACCTACGTCATCACAATTGACACACGCACCGGCCAGAGCGCGGCGCGAGCCCGCTGCGCCGGCCCCGGAGCCCGCGCAACCGTCATCTCCACCACCGCCGCTGTCAGCATCCGCGCCGACCACGGCGCCCGCTGTAAATACTACCGTGGCGCACGTCGCGTCAAGCTGTGATAAACGCTTATCTTCGGATCACGTCATGTTAAAAGTGGTTGCAGTGAAACTGTGTGGACCTAATGGTGTAGTGAATACGTATGCCCTACTGGACGATGCGGCCTCAGTGTCTATAATCGACTCGGATCTTGCTACCGAACTAGGACTAAAGTGTGAACAATCATGTGACATCAAGTTCATTGATGCCTTTGGACTGGAGGTGTATCAATCCGATGCACCGACCGTAAGTGCCCAGATAACTGAATATAACAAAAACAATTATTATGACATTAAGTTACGCAAAGTGTCTAAATTAAATTTGCCAGCACAAAATTTAACTGTAATTAACGATTTAGATTGTAAACATTTGTCTAAAGTTAAAGATTACGTATGTAAAAGTCATGTAGTGCCTCGATTACTTATTGGCGAAGATAATTATGTTTTGATTGCGCCACTAGAAATTATTCATGGTAATAAAAATGAACCTTATGCTACTCGTTGTAAGTTAGGCTGGTCAATTCATGGTTATTGCGGTCGCACTCACTCCAACGCTGCCAATGTGTTCACTCTCTCTCACACAGACTTAGGTCAAACTGATGAATTAAATAGTTTAATTAAACATTATTTTTCTCTAGACTCCATTGGAATTTCAACCTTATGCCGTGAGAATAGTGATCATTTAAGAGCACTGCAAATATTGGATGATACGTCACGTCTTATCGGAAGTCAATGGGAAGTAGGTTTGCCCTTCAATAAAAACGTTTTCACCATGCCTGATTCTTATCAAGCCGCATCTTTGCGACTGCAGACTTTGATGCGGAAATTTCATAAAGACGACTCGTACGCAGATCGATATAGGAAGGAGGTAAACAAACTGTTTGTTGACGGTTACGCTCGGGAAGTTAAGGAAAATGAACTCTCAGCTGACCACATATGGTACCTTCCACATTTTGGTGTCCAGAACCCTAACAAACCGGGAAAGCTACGTCTCGTCTTCGACGCCGCATCAAAGGTAAATGGATTATGTCTTAACAGTTATTTATTAACAGGTCCAGACTTATATAATTCACTTATGGGAATTATGTTAAGATTTCGTGAAAATAAGGTTGTCATTGTAGGAGACATCAAGGACATGTTCTTAAGGGTTAAAATTAGGCCACAGGATCAACATGTTCTTAGATTCTTATGGCAACAATCACCAAGCGCTCCCATAAAAATATGCGCCATGCAAAGTTTAATATTTGGTGCAACATGTTCTCCTTTTATAGCACAGTATATTAAAAATAAAAATGCACTTAAATATGACGACTTATACCCAGAAGCCGTACAAGTCATTATAAAAAATCATTACATGGATGATTGTTTGTATTCGACTCCTGATGCAAACAATGCTATCAAGTTAATACAACAAATTACTCAAATTCATAAACACGGTGGATTTGAGATAAGAGGTTGGTTAAGCAATGACAAACAGGTTTTAGAAACAATACCGCCAGATGCGCTCGCGCCCACAGCTGTTCAATTCAAGGACGGAGCTATGAACACAACTGAGCGCACCTTAGGTTTGATGTGGCATCCGTCGGATGATACCTTTGGATTTAAAGTATCATTTAATCGGGTTTCGGAGGCGATATTAAATGGATTGGAGCCTCCTACTAAAGCTAAAATGCTTAGTGTTATAATGTCTGTTTATGATATTCATGGTTTTTTGTCGCCGTTTATTATAAAAAGTAAAATAATTTTTCAGAATGTGCATCGCAGTGGCATTGACTGGAACTGCCGCATCCAACCCGACGAACATAGTAGATGGGTAAGGTGGCTCGACGAATTAAAGCTTCTAGATTCGTTGCGCATACCACGATGCTATGCTAGTGCAGGAGTTTGGACCCAATGCTACGATGACATGAAGCATGGGGTGAGTGCGCCTAAGATTATTAGGACCGAGTTGCATATATTTTGTGACTCGAGTACTAAGGCTTTCGCAGCCGTGATTTATTGGCGATTTATTCGCTCAAATGGTACTGTATCAGTCTGTTTTGTAGCGGGTAAAAGCAGGGTTACGCCTCTGCGCCCTGTATCAGTCCCGAGGCTTGAACTGCAAGGAGCCGTACTCGCAGCTCGACTTGTGAGCACGGTTCAAAGTGAACATAAAGATATAAAAGCAGACAAAAGATACTTTTGGACTGATTCGCACACTGTTCTTCAGTGGATACGTGGCGATCCTAGAGACTATAAGCCGTATGTTTCACATCGTCTAGGTGAAATCGATGAGCTGACCACCACCACAGAATGGCGGTACGTGCCATCCAGACTGAACGCGGCTGACGTAGCCACGCGCGATGATGCGCCACCACTACAGTTTCAGGATGTATGGTTTCAAGGTCCGGGCTTTTTAAGAGAACCAGAAAGTAAATGGCCTAAAGATCTTAAAAACTGTACACAGTTGGTTGAGACAATTTGTGAGCAGAAAATTGTTAACGTCTTAGCTACGATAAATAATTATACTACTGTGTTTCCAGTACCTAATGAGAACAACTTTTCATCGTGGATTCGATTGCTAATGACAACTGCAAGGGTCTTACTTTTTATCAACAAATGTCAGCGTAAAGGCAATCGAATTGACAATGAAATGTTGCGAAAGGCAGAGGACCTATTGATAAAAAAGTGTCAATATGATTCTTTTGCTACGGAGATAGAAAGTTTAAAACAAAACAAGCCATTATTAAAAAATAGCCGATTATTAAGTCTAACGCCTTATCTTGACAGTGCGGGCTTACTACGAGTTGGCGGCCGCATCGACAAGACCGAAGGTGTCACGGAGGATACCAGGAGGCCTGTTATTCTCGATGGTCAACGGAGGATGACCAGACTTCTGGTGGAGTACTACCACCGACGAGCGCTACATGGAGCTCATGAACTAGTAGTCAACGAACTAAGGCAACGCTACTGGATCTTGAAGCTCCGCCCCACTGTGCGCGCGGTGGCAGCGCGCTGCCTATTCTGCAGGTACCGACGTGCGACGCCGCAACCACAACGCATGGGTGACTTGCCGTCGGCCCGACTGCAGCACAACCGACGTCCGTTTACATTCTCAGGTATTGATTTCTTTGGACCAATGGAGGTCACAGTGGGTCGTAGTAGACAAAAACGTTATGGCATGTTATTTACGTGCTTAACAGTTCGAGCTGTTCACGTAGAAATAACTGAGAGTCTTACCACTGATTCTACACTGATGGCCCTGAGAAGAATGATAGCCCGTAGAGGGGCACCTACTGTGATCTACTCAGATAACGGTACCAACCTGAGAGGAGCGGACACCGAGTTGAAACGCAGCATCGCTGAGCTCGATGTAGATGTTCTGCGTAATGACGGGCTACTTAGAGGTATTGAGTGGCGTTTTATACCCCCAGGCGCACCCGAAATGGGAGGAGCTTGGGAACGTATGGTGCGCACCGTTAAAACAGCTCTCCGAGTTATATTGAAGGAGCGTGCGCCCCGTCCTGAAACCCTTTTGACTTTGATGGCTGAGGTTGAAGCTCTAGTCAACAGTAGACCCATCACATATGTTTCGACGGATCCAAATTACCCCGAGGCTCTGACACCTAATCATTTTTTAATAGGTACGTCATCAATTGGACCGTCTTATGGAAGGTACACAGACGTGGATCTCCACCTAAGGAAGCAGTGGCGTATAGCGCAGAGACTGACGGACATGTTTTGGTCGCGTTGGCTTAAAGAATATTTGCCCACACTTTTGCCGCGTCAAAAGTGGAGTAGTGAGCAGAGGTCATTGTGTGTAGGAGATTATGTTTTGATAGTTGAACCGAACTTAGAGCGTGGTTCATGGCGGCATGGTGTAGTGAGTGCGGCACTCCCCGGGGATGACGGGCGCATTCGCGTGGTGGATGTGCGCACTCGCACGGGCGTGCTGCGACGACCAGCCACACGCGTCGCCTTACTCGCATCTGAGTGTGATTGTGATGACTAGTCATCACTAGGGGGTGGAATTGTAGGCGACGCATATTAATATTGTTATTAATTAAATTAGCGATAGGATTTTAGCAATTAAATTTGTTGTAAGAAACTGTATTTCTGAACGTGTAACGCCATCTATTGGAATATTTATAAATAAATAATTATAAAGACGTTGGTGGGTAGCTATACTTTAATATTGGTACATTTTTCTATGCAAGTTTTGTCCACCCGCAGTTGAAAAAGTGTGTGTGTCCGCCGCGTTGAACCCTTTCGCTCGCACCAGCGTCTTTTCCCTTTGTCTACCTAAATTTTGCGTTTTCATTACCCTATCACCTATAGATATTGATGTAGGTACGAAGGTATCGGTAGTATCATCACAAATGCATATCTGTGAAAATATTTTTTCAACAGAGTAAAGCTCTGAAATCGTACTAGTTTCACAAGTTTTCATGACGTCGTTACAGGGTTATTAAATTTGAATGAACCATCAAGGCTGTTTGAGGAAATGCACCTTATATACCTAACAACACGATATTTCTAAGAAACCAAATGCCATAGAATTATAGATGTCTTGGCACAGTTCAACTTAGGTCATGCTAACCGTAGCTTAGGTCATTAGAGGTTGTTGATTTAATTTAAAAGTTGTCTTGTATTTTCAGAAATTGCTTCCACGGCCCGCAAATACAAATGGAAAAGTAATTTCAGTTAATGATTGACACTTTTACGGTGTTTCCGGCTTGTAACAGGGTTGTGTGTGTGCCTGTGCTTTATTAGCACAATTAGGGGCCGCTTTTATTACGAATAGCCCTTTAAGCAATTAATCTAAAGCCTCTCTTATCTATGTATAAGTACGCTCTCATTGAGAATACCTACGGACTAAATGGAAAATTTGTTATTAGTGAAATGAGTTAATCGATAGCAGAGACGTGAAAATTGCAAATGTGATACGATTTGCGTTGAATACATTTTCATTCTAATTAGATTGTAAATTGCCCTTTGATGAATATCGGCGTTCTATTAGACCGCCGCGCTGTAACAATCAGTAGTGAAAGAATTTGTTTGGTATTATGAGTTTGACTACAAAAGATGCTGATCATTTTCTTACCACACCCTGTTAATTGTCTAATCTAAACCAATATTATAAAGAGAAAAGAAAAAGAAAAATTGTATGTTTTTTACGCTTTCACCTTTAGCACATGGCCATAACCTGGCGTAGGACATAGCATACTTTTAATCCCGATATTTCCACGGAATCGAGACTAATTCGGCTGAAACCGCAGGGCGCAGTTAGTTATTTATAAACAAAGAATTTTCTTTCTTTTCTTGTCTGTGAACACAATTTGTATGGACGCTGGGCAGGCTGGCACTCAAAAGAACAAGAGCTTGTTCAAACGTCACTCCACGTCGAGTAAATTTTCCAGGGGCCGTTAACTCTATATAATGTTGTGACTGGCCACTCGATGACGCTAACTCACGCTTCAGACAGTTGACAGCGAACATGGACTTATGTACTCGGGCTTTGTTAATATCTCTGTCCTTGTTAGGATAAATGATTATAGCCAGCCGCTGTTAAGTTTGACCTTGACCTCAGCCAAACGCTGGGTGAACTCGTGATTGAACCAAAGCATTTGAATAATAAATGTTAGCTGCGTCGGCAGCCCGCCTCGGTACAATTAATAATTTTGCGCGCTTGCATATTTAATTATCATCATTACGGTTTCATTCGCTTTAGCGTCTGGTAATTACAACGTTGATTAACAACTGAAATAATCGATACTTGCAGGCTGTTAAGGGGGTACTGTTCCTGCTACTTACACGTGGCCCGTCGTTACCGTAAATTACGACTAAATGAAAAATGAATATGTCAGATGGATGAGCAGCATTATTATCATGCGAGCTAATAGTGTATATTACCTAAGTAGTATGCTATCTTTTTGCCAATCTTGAAGGTAATAACCGATATTACCTCTCTGTTCGATCATCTGTGATCATGGGTATGCTTATACCTACATAGCAGTGGACCTTTTTGCATAAGTCCTTACCTAGAGAAGTATCTTACGTACCTAGGCACATACGTTTTATAAATTTGTACATATTATCACGCTTATCTTCCCTAATGGGTCAAGTTTCAATTAAGACTGAAGGTCTAATTGAAAACTAACTTTGGAATAGAGTTGATGGTAAGAGTTTGTAACGAACTTTGTACCTACTTAGTGACAGGTTGTGTTGCTGGCTTACATAAGATGTTATACAGCGGGTATCAGAAACATATGGTATATTTAAGGGTGTGGTACAAATTAAAAAGCTGAAAGACTTTCTCCACGGGACCGACATAAAACCACATCCTTAAAAATTACCACACATAGCTGATACACGCTGTATATTACCTCTAGATCTTTGTGGAACACTAGTTGTAGTATATAACATCATTGCTGTTAATGTTTACATGGTAAATGTTACTCGTAGAATGATAAACGAACCAAAGACAAGTTGTAAGAACTCCCCACTGTATTTTCTTAGTCAAATTAATAATTTTCTGAAACATGTTTGGAAATTCGAGGATTATTTTGACAACCTTCTTCGAGATAAATCGAAATTACTTTACTGCTCGAATACATGCGAGCGCCCGACCGGCAATGTTTGTATGAAAATTACTAACTGTCATGTTTAGCGGCCGAATAAATTACTATGAAAACTCATATCTGTTGTGTTATTTAAAACTGGAACGAACTTTATTTTTTCCGCGCATTTGTTGAAAAAAATATATATACAAGCCTTGGCCGAAACCAGGCAATTGATGGACTCACTCACGTAGGCCGTGACAGTAATGTAGTAATTCAATTTTATTCTATACTTTCTATTTTCCACAAACACATTCTACGCTTACGCATGGTTTTGTTTATTCAACCATATGGTCCCACTTCTGTGAGTATATGGTAGAAGGTATTTTCAAAGTTTTAAGTTAATGATACTAAAAGCAGAATATTACACGAAACGTCTGTCAGCTGACCTCAGCAACCCAATTACTGAAGCGTGCAATGTTTTAAGTTTAAAACAGTTCAGAATTTCATGTTTCCGACTTCCTGTATCCGCAACGATTGCCATAGATATAGGCAACTTGGAAATCCACAACTAAATTGAATTTTGTATAATAATTTCATTTAATTATCAAGCGACTTTAGAATATCAGCACACAAAACAATATAATTTGTTGTCTATGTCATAAAATCTAATGAAAAGGTACAACATCTCGTCGTGTTCAATATCATTCAGATTGTTTCAGCTTCAAAGAACAACTTAATTCATTTGATTTATCAATTTTCATAGTTTCAATCTACTAGGCGCCTTTAAAATTGGTTTTGTATTGTCAACTAACCTTTAAAATAATATCTTTGGAAAAAGTGCCCCTAAATGTATTTGTTTATAAAACTTTTTTTATTTTTATCTTAGAAAAGGTTCATTTCTGTGATCCTTACATATTTATAAATACCGACGTATTTGGACCTATAATTTTATGTAAAGTGGAAATCCTAACATTGTCTAATTACCATATTTTGGACTAAAAAGCAATCCAAGTGTGTCACTGATTCATCGAATGAGGCTGCTAACTGTGCATGAAGAGTATGTAGGGTTAGTAAATATCGCTCGCTGGTTGTGTACGGCTCGGCTTTACTGTAACAAAGACGTGGTTTCCGCTGCCGATTATACACTCTTCTGCTCCACTTAGTATTGTGTTAAGAAGAAGAGTGCAGCGGAAACTATGCCTTTGTTACAGTAAAGCCGAGTCTTAGATTATACTGAATTTCTGGCGATAAACCGACGCAAGTATCACTCACTGCGCTCCACGTGTAATATCTTATCTAAACATTCCTTCCAGTTCGCTGGATAAGGAAAAAAGTTTCTTTCTTTCATTTCTTAATATAAAATTAAGAAGTGTATAAATTATACTGGACCACATTCATAGTCTTTTGTGCTTAAATTACATAAAAGTTAGGTAACGTCGAATGAATGAAATATACCATTCTTTGTATTAATAGAACCTCAGCCAGTGTCTCCATTAATTTATTTTACAATGTTTCCACAAAGTGAACGTGGCCACAAGGTATTTCCGTCTTATTTCAACACTTGACTTTTAATTATGTTTAAATGAGGTTTATTTGGCGGTGCCATATATCATGTCAAAACCTTTTACTGTTTGTTTATATTCGCGTCACGAAAAGCGGTCGAGGCCGCAAGCTATGCAGTGTATAAAACAATGCTAGATTCGCTAGGCCACCCGCCACAGTCACAGAGCTGCGAAAATTCACTTCTATGTTTATAACAACTTCTGTTGCAACATCGTGCAACTAATATTTTCGACAACTTCGGAACAAAGAAACGGGGACTTTGTGAGCACGTTTTCACTTTGTTCGTATTGTAGTAATTTGTCTTTGTATACTTTTGACGCAAAACGTGTATCAACGAATTCTGACTACTAATTAGGTCGACGTCGAAGCCATTCCAGCGAGTTATAGTCGCATCGCGCTGTTTCTGTGATGACACGCAACAAATCTGTGTCGCTCGCAAGCTTTAATTTTGTCAAACACGTGTCAGATAACAGTGAGGTTGTTTTGCGGGCTTGCGTTTCTTAATTGCGACGTACTCGTACGAGGCAGTCGGCAGAGTCGAGTATGACACAGTTTGACTTCATTGAAGGACACAAGAGGCCGTCCTCCCTCTTCACCCTCTTCCCGCCTCGCATGCCACTACATTCGCAAACTAACAATGATTACACACGACTATACGACGTAACTTATGTTTTAACAAATTACGTCGCCTTTATCCAACTTAATACGAACTAGTGGCTCTCGCAGGAATTCGTTCCCGAGTAAATAGCTATGCTATATATGTGCGGGTTATAAATATCTGGGTTCAATAAACAATGTGATAATAAGTTCTGTATCGATGGGACCTTTGTAATAATTAATAATGTTCGCTTTGTAACATTAGCTTAACCCTTTGGATTAAAAAAAAACATACTCATATATAAAGGTTGTGTACCTTCCTAATTATTAATTTCAAAAGACTCTAAAAAAACACATAAAATGTTGCCTTCGTGAAATTACTTTATTTTATTATTACTTGTGATAAGAAATATTATTCCTTTGTAAAACTCGGATTTCGTGTTGAAAGTTTCGGCAAGACTTTGAGGCTAGAAAATAATGAATGGTGTACAGCCTCTGCAAGCTAAAGCCAAAGAGTTGTTTCTTTGACGTAACTTGGATAAAGTCCCGGTGAAAAAGTAGGCGTTCATTCAAATTTCTTTTAATTTTCAGGGTTCTATGTTTAAGGAGGAAAATAAAGCACCGCAAAAAATATGCCACGCCATATAAATGTTTAATTTAAACATCTCTTAAATATTTCCTTACCGTGGTCATTAAATATTAATGGGATTTCGTAGAAATCCATTTGTCATTGAATTATCATGGGATTTTTGAGTAAGGCGCGGTTTCTTATATTTCATGCATATTTTATGGAATGCTTGTTGTCTGGAAGTATTTAATTCGTGCCAATTTATGATAACTTTCGCATGGAGTAAGTATCTACCTTTTGTTTACCTTCGTCTGTTTCGGAACCCTTCGGAAACAACTTTCGGAATAAGTTTTTTTTTTTTTTTGTTTTCCCGTCTTGGTAATTGATTCGGTGTCGACTATTCTGCCAGTGCACAGTGTCACGTAAAGACGGCAACGCAGTGTGGCAGGCATGGCAGACAGGCGGCAACAAGATGTTATCAGTTTACACTATGTTATAGGTACCTACCTGTAGGAGGTACCAATAGACACACGCACACTGACAAGAAAATTGAGGTTCTTGGTTGCTTTCTACCACGCCGCAATAAATGTCCAAGCCAGGAATAACATTTTATAAAACGAGCAGGAAAATTAGAGATTTATAGCAGCTAAACATGAATGAACATTGTTTTTGCAGTTTTTCCGTCAGCGCTTTCTAACTCGCGTCTGTTGTCAATTTTGTTTGATTACGCGATGTTCTATACATCACAAGTTCTGATATTAATCAATAACCGTCCGGTAGTGCACACACATGTTCAATGCTCACCACGCGAACGTATTACCGAATAATACGACAATTGATTCGCTGAAACACAGCCAGGATTTAATTAAAATGTGTAAAACTCAATCAGGATTTCTAAATCAAACAGTCATCACATCAAAAAGATATGTTTACTCAGATAGATTTAACAGCACGCGGTTGGTTTATCTTGATTTATATCTACATATATATTAGTTATTTGGATTGTGGTTACATAACATTCATAAAGTAAAATTAATTTTACCTGGTTACATCCCTGAAAGACAAACAAACGTAAATTATTTCTAGCGAGTAATTACTCGTATTTATCTCTCCGTTACATACGTTGAGATAATTACTATAAACCATTGAAAATTTGCACGTCCCGCATTTTATATTGTACTCGTATCATTTAAAACTCGTTGATGTATGAAATTGGAGGATATGAATTGTTAAGATAACATGTCACAAAAGTTGAGTGGGCTAAAATTAATTTGCCATTAGGTAATTCAAATAATAGTCGTACTATCATCGTTCATTTCTGAATTTGAGAATTTATGGTGCTTACAACAAATGCATATTTAATGATTTATGATAGGTAGAGGCTCAATGTTAAAAGCAAAGTAACAGATTCGCGATCAAAAACAAAAATAACCCGGTTTCCTAAAAGGTAGCCTTACAGAAACTAAGTAGGCCACCTGGAAATTTCGTATCAAAATTCTGGAAACGTATTAAAAAGTTTATCTACCTACCAATTTAGTTGGGTGGCAGGCACAGATATAGGTTACAATAATATCAGTTACAATGTTGCGGGCGGCTCGCTACATGTTTATCCCTGTTCCATTATATTAGTAGTAGAAATAAGCCGACCGGGTCTACACTGGTCGCTGGCGGCCCTTCTCGTCACTTACCTGTTTTAATAAAGACACGAACATTGTTTGTGTGCGTAACAGCTACGATGATAGACGAAAATATTAGATATTATGTTTATGTCGGCTTCATATTTGTTTCTATTGAATTGCTTTATAAACACACGTCTGATACAATTTTGTGTCGTTTATTGTTGGCCTACACCCTGCAGTGCAAGCGATATCTGCACAAGTTTTCCCAGACCGTATTTTCCCAGTTTCATATCGGCTAAGTGCTCAAACCTGTGTGCCAGGGGCCACATTAAAATGTATTTTAGCTATTAGACGGCGAGCAATGTGTAAGTTGGGTACACAATTCACAAGGCATCATGTCGTCGGCAAACTGCCGGCGGCCGCGTCAGGCAAGTTTCGCCGTGTCATTACCTATGCACGAGTAGTATTACTTGACACTATGTTATGTGTTGCTTGCGTCTCCCGTCACCATGCCCCGGCGCACTAATAACAACGTTATGTTTATTTGTTTTATTAACAGCGATCTCAATTTACATTTGAATGAACCTGGAGTTACAGCCGTGCATTTTGTTATCACCGTTTTATATTTGCATATCCGAGTTATAACGAGAGTTTTATTTGAGTTTTAGCGATGTTCGTTGTTACACGATTTGTGTTAGCTGACGAAGGTAGATGAAATAAAAAATAGCGGTTCATATTTAAACGTTGAATTTTCATGCCTACTTTATTTTAACATTTGACTGTTTTTTATGTTTCCATGAATCCATGTGATATTGAAAACCAAGGAATATACCTACTCTCTAGCTTTGATAGATCAGGAATAAAATGTTATAAGTATTGAACTACATACATAGCTGTGCTTTGCCGAATGGAATGTAATTTTTTAAATTAGGTCCGCTTGGTATCGTTTTGAACAGTCCAGTAAAATAAAACTACGCTCTTTTGGAATAAACACAATGACGATGCGGATTATTACCAAACAGTTAGCACAAAATAATAAAAGTTACCATCAAACACACGTACGATACTTGCTGTGTGGTCATCAACCTGCTGACTTCTTCAAACAATACGACATAAGTAACTTTTTTTGGCACTCGTCTCGGTCTATCTGTAGTTAGCGATAAACTCGATACCCAGCAGCTGTAGAACGCAAGTGGTCAACGGAGCTTGCCAACTTTTGAAGCAAGAATTGACAAAAAGATATTAATAAAAAGGCACAGCTTTTTGAAAACTATCTCAGGTTCAGCCGTTTACAGCATGTAATAATAATACAGGAAACTCATAAACAGCTACTTTATTAATTCGCTTCCCGAAAAAATCTACATCATCATGAGTAATATGACTTTTTATGAGTGTTATGCATAATATCGTATAGCCGCAGGGCAAACCTTGCTCCGGTGTATTTTTGGATAGCTTTAAAATTTAATTTCCTTGGGCGTCGGGTCGGATGTTAAGCATCGCAGGAGCAGCGGAAAATTACTGTTAAAACAGAGATATTTTGAGTGCGGGTGTGAAACCTGTCAGTGAAGTTAATGTGTGCCGTAGAACCGCGATTCGTGCCGCCCTGGTGCGTCGCGGGTCAGACGCGATTCGGCGGTTTGTGACGCGCTGATTACTGACGACGGATTCGACTTAATTAACTTGTTACACTCGCGTGAGCTATGTGTAATGTCCAATCTCTCTGTTTGTTCATTAATGATGCTTGATTTCATAGAGTGGAGTTGGGTGGAATTTTCACGTGAAAAGTGATTGTCAGCCATTCAACAATACCTAAATAAGATTTAGTTTTGTAGAAAGCTACAAACAAGGAAAAAAGGGAGCTTATTTAGAAGGTAATATAATAATAAATCTTCTGTTAAAATTATACAGATTTACGAATTAGGTAGGTGCTGGGTATACATAGCTTAAGTTACCTCCTCCGGAGTCCAATTGCAGGGAAGCTTTATTGAAATAAATATCAGTGAACATTAGGTTAGTAGGGTAGTTTAATTAAATCCTAATCCACTCGCATTTCCTACGTACAGCACTTATTGAGTGCGTCTTTTATTAAACACTACGTTACTCTAGTTCCTTGGAAGCGGAAACATGAATTCCTTAACATTTTTATTTCGCTACATTAGTTCATTAGTGGAGAGGGTCATAGATTACCCGACGGAATCGGTACATGAAGCGGCACAAGCGCTTTCATCGAGCAAATATTTCGATGAAAGGCGGAGAATTTCTAGATGAATTTTCATTTTATACCAGAAATATCTGCGCTATGCTGTTGCTGCACTATATAGATGGCTATGCAAGGAATTTAAACTTAATTATTTCGGTGAATCAGAAAAATGCATGATTGGAAAGGAAATAAAAAATCTTTCCGCTTTAATGGAAATCGGTGGTAAAAATTGAAAAGCTTTACTCAGTCCAGGCGTGTTCGGTGCTAGACTGCTACTAGTATATATTTTTCCAAGTGAACGCAATATGAAAGGGTATACAAATATTTTTAAAGCGGGCGTGTGGTATTTTGATGCGGGCCGGCCCGGCCTGGCGGCGGCAGCGCCGGGAGTGGTATCGATGTGACGTTGTGTCGTTGCCTCCACCACACACCTATATACAACGGAAGGGAAACGGGTAAATTTACCTGTTTTTCCTTCACACGACCCACTATCTCTATAGAAGCACGAATACGTTCATAAATTATGTCGCCAGCGTCATTTTTTTGGAAATTGTTCTACTTTGTATACCTAGTGACATTTCATGGTTTTTATACATGAAAATCGCGTGCGATGTGATAAAATTATTTTTCGTTTATTAACTTCTAACTACGTGTCGATTATGTCACGAATGCGAGCGTGAACAGAGGTCGTTATGTTATGGTGTATTAGTTCAACAGTATTCTTTATACGTTTGGCTTTTACATCCGTAAAGTTAGTCAGCGACCTCGATAGACATTAATGTAACATAACATAACATATGAACAAAGGATATCAGTAACATAATAATGGTAGGATGTCACGACGTAAGCGGACCATTACCGAGCAGAGCATCAAATCATTATGTGGTGTCATGGCCGCAACCATTATATCTACCATGAGTGAAAGACTTTTCTACGTAATTTACAGCTCTGAGTGGCTGCCACTGATGCCCGGAAATTATTCTCCGTGTTCCACAGCTCTTTGTATACTTCATGTTGGAGAGATATCTTATTTTCTAATTTCGTCTCGGAAAACAAAAGCAAAAGGCCATCGTGGTAAGATATTTGTGTACGTTTCATCGGATGAAACTAAAATCTAGAAAACCAATATCGTTCTACATAGAAATAGGATTGTGAAAACATGATTTCCTTTACACAGTATAACGAGTTTACCGCGATATTTTGACAGTAACTTTTTAAAATATGGCGACGATAGATAAAATATTAGACGGTTCCTGTTACTTACAAATAAATCTTAGACGATTGAAACATATCTGAGCTTTTAGAAGACACTAAACACAGTAAACACTTTATATATTTAAAACATTCAATAAAACTCTGGTACGTTTCGAAACTTAAAACAACAGTAGATAGTTGTGGATATAACTACTAAATGGGGGCACGTCACGTTGCTCTCAGCAAGTTAGTGTAGCGACAGTTATTCATAGTGGCTGCGGAACACATCACTACTAAGTGGGGCGATATTTTGCGGAAGCTCTTAGATTTACTTTCGAGGCTTTCACTGGATTAGTATTCCTTAGCCGTCCCCTCCGGATATTAATGGATCTCTTATTATATTGTACAACACCTAGTGTCGATGTGTTTTATGGTATTGAATTAAAACCACTTGATCTTCTCCTTATGGAAGACCACTTGAAGATATTATTGTGGATAAATTGATTGTTGAAGAAATGTGAACTTAACTGGCTTAAAATTTCAGCCTAGCCTAGACTGGTTGCTTACATACTATCTTAAATATTATTCTAACAAGATGGTTTGTTCATAACCTATAAGGGAAAACATGTATGGTTCGTTGGTTTTATGTCACGTAAATATAAGGAAACTTACTCAAAAACACTTCAGTCGGATTTTAAATCATTTTATTCCAAGGATAAAAACATAAGTTTTCCCCTATGTATTAACCACTCTTCCAGGGTCAGCAGCTCCATTACAATAGCTGTGTAAATTCTGACGTCATCACTAATAACTTCCCCTAGGAATTATCATGAATAAAGGACAAATGCCATGGTCGCAATAACTGGGAATACCAGGCCCGTCTCTATCATAATGTAGTATTCGAAGCACGTTATAGGGTATCTAACTATATATATGTCAAACCTTTGTTACACAGAATGCGATGCATAAGCGAGCGTATTGTCTTGGATGAGCAAAGACACAGAAAGCGTGACTGTTATAAGGCTGCCATGGAGCACACACGGAGCGATCAATCTGAATAGACAAACCAACGTCAGTTCGATCTGACCAACTTGTGTCAGCAGTAGTCACTCTGCCCGTCAGCCACACACAAAATCAAAATCAAAATATTTTATTTCACATAAGCCTACATGGGCACTTATGAAACGTCAGAAGCTAGGTGCACGGTTCCAATTGGTCGTTTCCTATGGAGAAGAGCTGGCAAGAAACTCCATGGTTACTCTTTTAAAAGATAATTGGCTTTTAGAATATTTTCGAATTACAGTGTTAATAGTTATGGGAGGACAGTGTAGGCCTTTCAAAAAGTTTCAGATAAAGTTCATAAAAAAAAAAAAAAGTCTACAGTTCACTAAGCCTACGAAGTTCTCACATTCACAAGATAGAAAGAAATCTATATACGATAAATAAGATACTACAGATAAAAACCTATTTAAACCAAATGACATGATTGCCATTACAACTGTAACAAATCTGAATAATTAACATGTTCGCAAAAGCCACTACAATAGAGTTGAAATTAAATAGTAGGTATATAATGTCAAATAATACTATGATTATTATTATGTCTGTCTGCGATGAATGTATCAAAATAAAAAATAAACATGGTAATTTGGGAGCAGTTAATAGACTCTTACAAAATTATGCCGTTAATGAGGTACCAGGGAAGCCACATGTGCAGAAGGAATTATTGCCAAACTTCCTTGTCTTCAACGTAGTCTTTAATCTTATAATATGCTTTTTTGATAAGGACACGTTTGATGTGGGTTTTGAACTTACCATCGCTAAGTTCTGTAACCGGCTTTGGCAACTTATTGTAAAAGCGGATACTGTTTATAAGAAACGACTTACTAGTTTTAGCTAATCTAAATTTGGGTATCACAATTTCATGTTTACGTACATGTACACGGTACGGGTATATCCGTTATAGATAGGACTGACGTACATGTATGTCTGCACTTCTGCAGCTCGGGTCCACGATCCTATAATGCCACCACACCCTTAGTGCGGTATTGCTCATGCTATTAGCCAATACACCTTCCACGGACCACGGTGCAAAGTCATGCCGCTTCTGCCCTTGTACCATCCCATATTATACGGTTATGTGGGACAGGCCTAACTACCAACTTCCCCAATAACCCCCGAGAGTATGACGGTGACTAAGAGACGTAATTATCACAGTTAGGCATACTAAGTGAACACTTACTCGCCTCACTGACTCCCTCAACTTTATCTACTGATAGTTTGGAAACTATTTCAAAAGTCCAAGTATTGGGGGAACATTTAACGATATTTTAAAAGTGCTGAGAGTATACTTTTATTTCACTCCGGAAAGTTTTAGTTTCACAGCGTGGTTGTCGCACTGGTTATTTTTTACATGAAATGTATTTTAAGTTTACGAATTTCCAAGCTGAAGTCAAATAAATCAGCTATCCATTAATTTCAAGCTTGATTTATCAGCACTTCTTGAAATTCTACATCAAATTCTAACAGGAAAACCCACGAGGGAAAACCTCAACGAAGAACACTTACATTAAATGGAAATTGATTAGTATCTACGTGTCACAAAGGCACGTTTCTAGTTAAAAAACTCAAGAGCTCAGAGACAGATGTTATAATGTTGCTCATTCCGGCAAATTGGAGGCGAGCGAGAGGTCGCCGGTCGGCCGGTCGGTACGGACAAATGAGGAGGGCTCGTAAAGAGGTTTAATTACCCTCTCTTTGCTCTCCGTCATTTTAGCGGCCTACTTTGTTTTTATCCAACGTGAACAAAGAAAAAAGCAAAGTTAAACATAATTTACTCGAGATTAATATATTTGAAAATCAAATATAATGAAAACTTTAAACGAAGCATAATAGCGTCTATCGTGAATATGGACGACGAAGAGACAAAGTTCTAGAACTTTTACAAACCACTTTTAAAAGAAAAAAAAACAACATGCGATGCGGAGCGAGTAAATTAAAATATTTAATTTTTACATTTTAATTTAAGTTAGTTTTATGTTGAACAATTTATAAGGCACTTCGAAAGTTGTTCTATATTAATGTTTGACTGGACAACACACTTTAAAAAACTGTAATAACTCGTACATCACACTCGCCACGTGGCACTGCAGACGTGAATTAATTACTTTGCCAATTATCGCAGGTACTGAGTTTACTCTGATAAAATATTTATTTGTTTAATACTTCAAGCACAGAAATATACAGAGGCGGATTTATGCCATGGGCATTTTCTACCAGTCAACCTTAGGGTGACGCAGAGACGCAAGGTGCAATTACGGAAAATTCAGGAATAATTATTATTGAAATATTAAGATACACAATAAACCTATTACAAATTATAAATATAAAATATATACCTAATTATATATAACTATAAGCACGAATATACTAAAACAATTAAGACAAGCTATGGGAAAACATTAACGTTGTGATGATACTGCCAGTTTCTTACGAATTAACTAAAAACTTTAACTTTAACGAATAGGTAGTCGGTTGTTAGCCATCCTGATTTCCAAGGGGAGCGCATTCCACAGAAAGAGCTAAACTGAACGAAGAAGAAAGAGTGAATAAAGTCTGTGGGGTGAGTGAGACATTGAAGAAGGCGATTTTTTTGAAAAACGTAGATTTTTATTGTGCTTGGCTCAAATGTTCTGAACGTGGGGGGGGGGGGGGGGTATAGCTAAGGGAAATGGGAGAGTCAATAAAGGAAAACAAGGTGGTCAGCACCTTTTGCTCTCTGCGCTGGCGTATGGGCAACCACTTTAGAAGCGACCGATGTGCAGGGAGACGTGATCATAGTTACGCAGATTGAAAACGAATCGAATGCGGTTATTAGATCTGCATTCAGGTCATAGTAGCACACATCACCAAGGTTGTACCATCCACCTTACTCATACTTCGAGACCCGATGATGATCGCCTGACACTTATTAGGGTTTACTGCTACACCAAATGTATCAGATCAAGGTTTTATGGCTATCAAGTCCCTATTTAATTTGTCGATAGCGTCTGGTATTTCAAAACCCTCACTTGACAGTACAACTCATCTGCAAGTCATCTGCATACAGGTGATATGCACACTGAAGCTCAGAAGTTATAAAATTAATAAAAATGGAAAACAGAAGAGGAGAAATAACACCGCCTTGAAGAACTCTCCAAATCACACCAGCATGATGAAAAATTCCCAACATGAACGGACTGCTGATATTCCTTTAGCTAAGAGGAGAACCATCCCAGTGCATCAGGAGAGACCATAACATAGGACAGAATGGCTAACAGGATGTCGTGACTGACGGTATTTAAGACATTCGAGAAATCGACCAACACTAGTGCAGTATTTTTGGTGTCTTCCTATCGCCACTCACTTTAAGGAGGGAAACAGTGCTGTGCCCGGGCCTGAACCCAGATCGAAGAGGGCTAATGAGTGAGTTACGATGAACAAAATTGGACAATTGTTTGTAGACGCAGGCCTCGTGCTCTTTGGATAGGACGGGAAGGCTAGAACTGTCGCGGAAGTGGGTAGGAAGAGAGGGATTAGAAACCTTAGATAGAGGACGAACATAGGCTTTGCGCTTCAGGGATGGGAATACTTTGTCATAAAGGGAAAACATTACAATGTTGGTAATCGTGGGTAGGAGACGATCCAGAATAGTTATGATCATACCACGGGTGATATTGTCACATACCACCGCTTTTGATTCAATGGATAGAATGATCTTTTTGATCTCTCCCGGTTCAACTGGGACAAAATATTTACACTTAACAAAATATTTTTTTAACTTATTTATACTCTTATTTTACTTTAATGTAAAAGGGAGCTCCTCCGATCTTGTATAAAGTAAAATAATTCATGGATTTTAAACAACGTCATGAAAGTCTCTCCGAGCAGAATAAAAACGTCAAAATAAAACATGCTTGTTGTTATTCAAGCTCAAGCAACCATTTTAAGTAAAACTAAGTAGCTAGGTCCATAATTTTATTTCACTTATAATTAAATACCCAAAACGCTTGTCGCATACAAAAATAATGATATTTGAAGTGCAAGAATGGCTCAGTTTAAATCAGCGTCGCAGTTTTACAAAGCGATGAATAATTTCGTGTTGCGACAAAAGATTTCTGCAATGTAAAAGCCCCGGAGTGACAGCCTTTTTCTTTAATGACATCTTTAACTGGAGCCTTGCCACTGTCGCATTGTGGACAAATTGTTATACCAGACGTTGAATTAGATCCAGAGGTTCAGGGGATTTTATTACTATTATCTAGCAACTTAGAACGAGCGAATGCCTACGATCATGAAGGCGAGAAAGTAAAATTCGTTTAAGTTCGGAACCAACTTTTTTCTTTCTTTAAAATATGAAGATTTTTCTTCTCTACTTAGAAGTTATTGCGATACCTTAAGTGGTATTTAAAAGTCTATGTTGGAGACTTGTCACATAGTGTGATTTAGTTACTTTTCGGTACGACACGAATAGAAACTTCAAAAGATTTGTAACACATTTCGCACCATTTAGTCCTCCTAATATGTATTAAATTTTTTACATTCTCCATTAAAAGTGGATAAAAAAAATAATTCTTATTTAAAAGCATTTTAGAGTAACGTACGAGTATTTTACTGTTATCATAATAAAATAATCACCCTACTAAGGATAAAATCAGAACTGTTTTTTTACTTAAATTGTACTAGGCGACTTTTTATAACATTCTTTTTTCATTTTAATTGCAGTTGTTAAGTAGGTTCTCTCTAATTAAGTATCTACACTTTTCATACGTTGCGATTTTATAAATCGGTTCTACATTACGGCTATCGTAGCTGTGCGGCTACGGCCGTAGCAGCGCGTAGCGGTCGTAGCCTTGTGCCACTCCATAAAGGATGTCTAAACCAAAAGTTAGTTTTGGTTTTTGCGGAATTTATAAAAAGCAAGTACGTAGTATATTAATCAATTCACAATAAGTGTAATCGATTCCACGGAGCGCGGAAACTCGTTATTGAATCTCATGTTTTCACTGCGAAAATTATTCGAACCGGAAATAAGCTTTATTTATTTAATTATCTGTAGAAAGGAA
Organism: Lithophane leautieri; assembly: GCA_949152455.1. Classification (NCBI taxonomy): domain Eukaryota; kingdom Metazoa; phylum Arthropoda; class Insecta; order Lepidoptera; family Noctuidae; genus Lithophane; species Lithophane leautieri. The sequence continues at coordinate 8,996,486 of OX424472.1, read as the reverse complement.
ATTAAATTGCTTTGATGTGGCGTCTGTAAGTAGGTGGTTAAATTCTCGTGTTCGGCTCGTGTTGCTGTTCGCTCGTGTGTTTCCGTCGTGTGTGTAAAGATAACCGAGGCTGTCGTCGGCACGACAGATTAGCAATTACTCGCAGCCGATTGCGCGCAATTAGCTTACTCGAGCTTTCATTTCCTTCACACATCTTGCCGCGTATTCATAGCTTTAAGTAACAACACTATTGTTGGGATTTATTTTAGTGTTTTATCATCAGATAATGACGATAGTTCGATATTGAAGTAATGATCTATAGTCGTTAAAACAGAATAATCTTGAATGTACCCTTTAAGTAGGCAGTTAATTTAAAATACAATTGACAGAAACACAGATAATACGCTTTTGTTTTACGTGACAATAATCAGCCAATAAAACTGGATCATTTTCACGCTGTTTTTATGAATATACCCTTCTGTTCCCGTATTACGCTCTATAGCCAACGTTACAGCGATTTTATTTTCTTGTTTTGTAGAAGGCTTTGTTAAGTGGAGTGTTCGAGAACGGTTTAAATTGGCTCGTGAACAAGCGCGTTGTGCGTAACACTCGCGCCGCGCGATAAACACTCAATTTGTGGGGGCGAGGCTACACGCCTTAAAGAGATGCTGATTATAAAGGGGGCGGGTACTTAATGAAGTCATTTATACCCATCCTTTCAACGTAGTTAGAAATCACCGCTGTGATTGAGTAATGTACGACTTTTTAGGAATTTAAAGTGACCCTTTGAGGATTTTAAAGCGAATTAAAAGTGAGCAAGTAAAACGTGACGAGGGCGCCACGTTGTTAAAGCCCTCTACAGTATTCATTTTACTTAGGCAAGCAAGGGTTTGTTTGTCTGCTATCCGAGGGATACAAAATGTCTTTATCGCGTTAATTGCGAGTCGTCTCTGGCTGCCGGCGGACCCTTTATGGTTTAAATTAAAACATTGTGCCTCAGTCACCTTAACTGTTCTAGAAATCTCTACGAACCTCGAGGAGTATTATAAATTTCACGGATAATTACTCTCTCTCTTTCCTTTAACATTTGTGAATAAAGTGTCATCAAGTACCTACAGCTACCATCAATTAATGTTCATGGAGTAGACTCAGCGCAGGTCGCTCCTTATCATCGCTGTACGGCGTTAAGTTCGTGTCAGAAGCAATTTTGTTAATAGTTATCTGTCCCGAATAATGTAAAGTGTGAGACGTGATAACAATCAAAGTGCGTCGTTCTACTTCGGTGCAATGTCGCACGAATTGTTACGCGTGACGTCACGATACGTAGCTCGACTATTTTTTTAAATAAAAACAAAACGATTCATAAACAAGAATTAAATGAAGTACGGTAAACTCTGTTTTAAAATAACGAAGAGCAGTATATGTGTTATTTTTAGTTCGTTTTCACACTTAAATGTTAATAAAGAGTGATGGTCACGGGTGGCTACGGCGGATGTTCATAAATGTTCAATGGACTGTGCCAAACAAGGGACGCTTGCTTTTCACATTAGTTTTCAGTGCGGTCGTCGACGATAAAATTGAAATTTATGTGGAACTCGTAAAGTTGGCCACTTGGCTATATATACATGTACAGGTCTCCGGCTTTGCCCACCTGTAGCACCTTACTAGCTAGTTAGGCGTTACGGCCTCTCACGATGCCTCCGAGGTATGCCCCAAGCGTCTGTACGTGAAAGGACTTAAATAGCTCCATTAGTAAGTTTATTCAGGACTGATACACACGGTACCTTCGCAAAGTTTCTCTCAAGTTGGCCGGGTGTGTTCCTGAAGTTAAAGGAAAAATAAAAAGAACAGTGAAATCTTAAACTGCACTAAGAGCTATCTATTTATTTGCAGCCTCAACTCAAGTACATAAAAGAATTCTCTCCTTTCTGGGAATCTTTTTATTTATACTTAATACTGTCAAATTACTTTACATCGAATGAATGGTTTTTATTTATTTGAATAGGTTTTCTTTTTAAGGACTCGTGGGCGACTGTTGCTGCGCTTTCGCATGCACTGTGAATCAATTGCTAGAACGTCTATACGTACCTTTTAATGATTATTGAATTGAGTTCTAATAGTTATTGAGTTGGAGTTTTTCCCGGTTCTCCTTTGCAGCTAAGTTCAACTTTTCTTAAATGCCTGTTATGATACCATAAACCTCTAAAATGTATGGTTTTTTGGTAAAGTTTTGGCATTATTGCTCACAATTTTTTTGTATATCGCAACGTAAAGAATGTAATGATGCTACGAACGATATTATTATTAAAATGAACCCTTTTCCTCATAAATCATAAACATATTCTGCTGTTATTAATGTGCCTGTAGATAGGGAAGATCCCCAGTAGAAGTGAGTTAGTTTATACACCTGACAGATCACGGGCGCGGCTGATGCAAACTTGAGAACTCTCGAGACTTAACTATAGGCCTAAAGCCGATCCAAAGATAAGTGAAGGTCGAGGTCGTAATTATTTATCCTTAGATGTAGATACCGTTTGTAGGTTAAGAGGGAAGGGATGACTCGCCGCGATGAGATCATTTCGCTAATTTTAATAAGCAATTAGTTACATAACTATAACGGTTTAGTTAATGTTTTGGGGATTGGGCTTCGGCATAATTACAGTGTGGTTTATATTTGCTAATGTACGTAGTTATTAACCGCCTCTCTGGAATAGAGGAATTCTCAATTTAACGCGTAGGTATGTTAGGTTTTTGATAGCAACCATTGCTGAATGTATTTCATGACGAAATATAGGTACAATTTACTGTAGTTCGTATTCCGAACTATTTCCAATTCATTTGTTGGTATGTCTGACTTTCGGGCATAGGTGGCGAAAATGGTGAAATACCTTGATAAGTTGTGTGGCGCAGCCGTGAGGCGCACAATACTATTTTTATGATCTTTGTATAAATATTGTGTGCCTTACCTGGGTCAAATAAATTTATTTTCTTTCTTTCTTTCTTCTTATATAAGTAGATACTTACTTTAAGTTTCAATGCGGCCAAATATAAGACAACACTTAAAAATTACCCGCCTCTATACCGCTTCCACTTTATCAGTCTTGCAGTTTATACATATAAATGTAGGCTGAAGTCCTAAGTAGTCTGTTACGAAACTCACAAAAATTGATAGACCATCGTATTTGCAGCCGCGGCCGCATGGCTACGCAATTTATCAAAAACTTTTGATTGTGAGCGAATATCAACAACACGCGTTAACACGTTTACGCACACATATGAAAAAACTTCGAGTACTAATAACGTAAAGGGTAAGTGAGCTAAAATAGACCCACCCGTAGGGACCTTTCTATAATTTCAGTTACCACAGGTTTCGTTTTTGTACAGGAGAGGGAAATGACGAAAATGGCTTATAAACCTAAACAATGATTTTAATTTTATTTTATTTATTGAACTAACAAACACTATCCTTACAGGATGACCCCATGAATCCTATAATTTATACTAGCATTTTGAAATTATTCATAATAGATGCTTCATAACATGTTCCTCTACATAATCCTAAAAGTTCTGAAAGTTATCAGACGGACCAGAAGCTTCAACTTCATATCGTAGTACTGTGTAACTTGCTGCCCCAACAACTAATTTGACATTTCGTGTTTGTAGTTGTGGGAATGTTAGTACAGTTCCAAGAATGGACAAAGAGAAGTGCTAGCAATTGTGAAAAACTACTCATTTATTTATTAAAACTTTATGCACAATAAAAAAAAACTGTACAACCGTATACTGAACAAAGGCAGACTTAATGCCTGAGGCATTTTCTACCAGCCAACCTTAGGGTGGTGCAGATAGAAAACATGGCAGGTGATAATGATACTTAATAAATAAGAGAAATGTGTACATAATATACATTTTATCCGGAACACAACCTTGAAGTACTTAGTACCTATAGAGGTACATGAAAAGCTGGAAATGGGGAAAGAATTTGTATGTCGATATAGGTAGAGTAACAAACAGTAACCCTTAAAGCAAGTGTGATAGAATCTGAAGCGAGGCGCAATATCCGTAAAGTACCTACGTGATACCATATTATTTGAATGGATTCAGTAACTGAAGTAAATTCCGCCCATGAGCATACAAATTGTATTCCGCGATCGGGAGGCTCACGATAACTGTCAGCTTTGCTTCAACTCAGCCGACGCATTATGATGTTGCCAGCGAACGAACGATTCTGCTATTCTGTAAAATCGTATGAATCGCAACGAAGCGAAAACGATTCCATGGAATCGGATAGAGCATTTATTACTTTTCTATAAATATTTAACAGCACAAACGGAGAATGAATTTATCTTTGACGGGGAACTGATTCGTGTACGAGTCCAATTTAAATGGCTTTTTCAGTCATTGTTCACGGGTCAAGTCTCTCACGGCCAGCGGATCATTCGCCGTAAATTCAATTTAGTGATAAAAATACAGGTGAATGCCTACCTTCGAAATTCAACAAATCGTTTATCATCATCGATGGCACACGCTTATATTAAGTACATAAATTCTCTTTAAATTGACAACGAAATCATAGTAGGGAAATTCTGACGCCTGTAATAAATTTTAATACGTGTAATTCTCCGATAACGAGGCAAGCGTCACCAGTCGCACTGAGCATAAAATATCGACACAACGTGGATACTTACAGGATTCAGCATTCATTCCGACTACATTATCGATACTCACCCCGAAGGGGATGGTTATCCCCTGACGGGGGCCTAAACCGGCCACATTAGCAATTCCTCTAAAAGCAGTTCATTTCCTGAATCTCAGCTGTCATTAGCAATTCTTGTAATTTGACACAAAAGCAATTCATAATTTGTAGAACATTTTACGAATCTCCATAGAAAACTGTCAAATAGATGAATTATTCGTATTAAGAATTACACGCAGATCATATTATGAATTGTCAGTTTGTGACATTTTACGATAATTCATAATATTTTCATATTATGATTCTGCTAAAGTAACCGTTTTAAGCCCCCTGATAATAGAGTTGATACAAATCTAGGAATAAGGTATCGAGGTATCGTTCATTTTACAACAAAAAAAAAACACGGATCCCGTTTGAATACCAATAAGCGGCGGGCGATCATCGATACCTATTCCTTTTTCTAGTCGTTTGTAATAAAATGTCTTTAAGTTGGCTTCATTTGAATATTTTCCAACGGTATTTAAATGCAAGAAAATTGAGCCTAAAGTATTCTTGGGATAGTAATTGAGTATTTATGAAAAGGGCTATTATCGATATGAGCGGGCACGGCGGCGGCTTCTTCTTTATTGCCTAATAGATGTTCCGCGTACAATGTGAATGCAATATTCACTATGAACATTTTCCGCTCTTCACTACCGACACAAGTTAAAGAGTCGACTGGATTGAATTTAATGAGCAATGTTCATATGCACCTGAATTTGAACAATGCTTGTTACGCTAGCATCCGACGAAAGCTAAACTAATTATATAAGAGTTTCATTTTCACTCATAATGAGCTATACGGGCTTAACAACTTTGCTATTTCCACGTGTTCATTATTTTTATTGATTTTCCACTTGATTATATAATGGGGGACGAATACGTCACCAGCTAATAAGCAAACAACCTGTCATTACTTAGAACACTTAGATAACCTTTTGTCCCACTATACCTTGTTAATACGTGGCTTTCCTTGCTTAGAACTGGAGAACGACCGAAAATGTTATATTTTTGGCTGAAAATGAAAACAAAATTCGGCCTTCTTTGTATTTTCGGCTGAAATCCTCATAACGAAAAACAATATTCCGGTAGATTTTTGTTTCATAAAAATAAAAGTTATGAAACTAAAACCCAACTACGACAAAAAAGGTATAAACAAGAGCCACAGACAGTCAAATTAAAAATCCGGAGTCACACGTGTTAGGGCTTAAATTAAACAAATACGTTTGACTCCGGATATTTAATTTGTCTGTCTGTGATTCTTATTTATACCTTTTTAGTTAGTTTAGTTTATTAACTTTTTTTTATTTAATGGGTTTAGTATATATAGATTTTTGAAATATGGTAATTTAACCCTTTCATTCGACACCCAACATTGACTCACAAAAATAAATTTTTAGTTCATCCATATTCAATTTAATTTGACATCACATAGCCTATAACCAGCAGACGATCAAGGATACCTCATTTGTCAAATTGTGATGAGTAGTTTAGAAGATATAGAAAGAAAGAAAAATGAAATAAAATAAATTTATTTGACCCAGGTAAGGCACACAATATTTATACAAAGAACATAAAAATAGTATTGTGCGCCTCACGGCTGTGCCAAACAGGCCCAGTTCAGCATGAATGCCAGACAACCAGTGCCTGACGCTGGTTTTCAACTGGACCTTATGTTAGGAGGACGTCTTACAGATGTAAATCAGTTTTATAGTGTGTGTAGATGTTTAAATTAAAAAAATAATAGAGGAACATGAACACAACATTATATGAGGGAACATATGATACATACATACATACATACCGGTCAAAATCATAACCCTTTTTACTTTGCCGAAGTCGGGTAAAAAGTAAAAGAAATCAGTGTGTTTATCCGTTTAAACTTAAGTCCAAAGAAAATTTTCTTAAAAACAATTATTCATATTATCAATCTGATATTTTGTGCGAGAATAATGTTTTTGTGCATTTTCTTAGTTATTATTAAGTACATAGTTGTAATCTACGAATTTTCTTTAAAGTACGAATTGTAGGTAAGCATTGATTAGCCGGATTAAACCTTTTCTCTGCAAAGGAAAGAAAGAATAACGTTTATTTGGACACAGATCGTGAAACACAAAATACAAATAACAAAAGTAATACTTTTATATTTCGGCCGAAAATCTGTATTTGGGCCGAAAATTAAAAACTAAATTCGATCGGACTCTACTTATAACCTTCCTATAATTCACCGTTTTGAGAGCAGTGGTAATGAAATAATGTAAACAAAGTATAGCGCCTGTCTGGGTTCGAACCTACGACTCGTAAGTCGCGGGCGCTAATACTGGGCCACCACTGATCCTGAATATATAACACTAAAGAAAAAATGCTTACATTGTAATTAATATATTTAGTAGCTACCTACTATGTACATGATCATCATCTGCCTAGCCTTTTCCCAACAATGTTGGGGTCGGCTTCCAGTCTAACCGACTGCAGCTGAATACCAGTATTTTACATGGAGCGACCGCCTATCTGACCTCCACAACCCAGTTACTGGGTAACACGATACCCCTTGGTAAGACTGGTTGTCAGACTTTCAGGCTGCAGACGACCCGTAACATCTGTCAAAAATCTACAAATGACAGCCGGGACCAACGGCTTAACGTGCTTTCTGAGGCACAGAGGAGTCTCGGTATGTGAAGATGGTCACCCATCTACGGACCAACCCCGGCAAGCGTAGCTTAACCTGATGGATCGACCTGTACTTATGTAGGTACATGATACTAACAAAAATATTAGGTCTATATATTATATCTTGGAAAAGCTACTCAATTTTTTCTTTTAATAAATAGGTGAGTGACGTATAAAGATGAGTGATAGGGTTGGTGTCGCCTCTTGCGGGAGGAAATATTGCAAATCGTGTCACATCTTGAATATGTCACGAAAACTGGAGTAACAGGTATCAGTTTTATTTGACGTAAAGTTACCCTAAAGAATTTACGTTTATTAACATCAACTGAAGTTTAATAAAGCTTCATTTACTTTAGTAAGCGGGTAAGATTCTTAATTAAATACAATATTGATGTAGGAAACATTTTCGAAGAAAATTTTAAGTTAAGCAAGTGAAATGGGGTGAGAGGTACGGTGCACTTTTCCAATTATTTAGTATTGATTTGCTATTTTTTTATTGTGTAAAAGTATCACCTTGCACAATAGGTATACTTACATCGAAATGCACCCAACGACATAATTATCTCGAAAATATAGGTTTATTTTTTATATAGAAATACCTACCCAAAATTTGAATAATAATGATTAAACTGAATGCTATTGAAAATACTACAGGGATTCACAGAGTGCTCATAAAAGCAGGAATTAACAAATTGCGCACATTTCATTGGGAGGCCTATCAATCGTACCGTGCAAACTAGATAAAACAATAAGTGGAACGTTTTAATGATGCACTCGATATCGACATGTGGATGTGGATGCCTACATACAATCGCTGGAAAGCCAGTAAAAAGTGAATAGAGAGAGTATGTACGGGGACGTAGCCAGTAGAATTTTCAATAGACTCTAACTATAGTTAAAAAGGAATTCAGACAACGCTCGGGAGCTTTTGATATCCACTCGAGTTTCAATACTGGAGATGAATACAATAGACTGATCGATTACGTGGATATGTGTCTCTTATTCTCAAATTAATTGTCCGTTAAAAGAAATTCTAAATACGACTTAGATATTAGAGTACCTACTTGGCATAGGTTCTACGACATTTAACAACAGCCAAAAATCAAATAACAATTTTTCCACCCAAATTTTTAATAAAGAGTATTGAATTCTATTTTTAATTAATTAGTTATATCACAGCTTTCCTAATGAAGTTGCTACTAATCACGAGGCAAATAATAAATAATAAATTCCAAGCACGAGTAGCCTGAGAATGGTGGTAGTAACCCCACCTGTTACGCCGAACATAAATTACCAGCAACATTCAACTACCCACCACGTACGCACGCAAACAGAACGAGTGCCAAGTATCAACGATACCACAGGAATTAACACTCCCTTGTGAATGGCGGGTTGAATTTTTGCCGAAACTATTTAACCGCCTTATGAAAATAAAATGCCATGCGACAAGTGTCCTGTTCTCTTTGCGGAAAAAATAAACAAGGTGATGGTTTTAAGAATTATAACGAGAAACATGACACAGCAGGCGGGGATGTATAAATCTGATGTTATCGTGTTGTAGAATACGGCGCAAGTATGTGAACCGAGCGCGTATGTACATAATGTAGCGCTCTACGAAGCAACAAATTTACTGGCGTAGGTTCTCCAAAGGGGCGCAAAGTGCCTCCGTTACTTGTTACCGTCGCGGGGAAAAGATTTATGAAAAGAATAACGAATTCACCGCTCCACCCATAAACCCACAAAGGACACAACGTCAGGAATATGATCGATCGAACAAAAATTGTTAAGACAGTAAATAAGTTTATATATCACGTATCCGCGTCACATATGTGCAGATTAGGCAATTGTTTTCCTATATTCACCAGGGAAAGCGGTATAATATGTTTCTGAATGGTTTGTTGATAAAGCGTTCCCTCTAAACCGTAAATTGTAAAACGATTTATCTACTTTGCTTGGAAGAGCCGGCATTGTCTGCGACTGTTGGCCGATTCAAAGTGTGGCCGTGAGCTGAGCTGGGGTTTATCTATGCCTAACATAATATGTTATGGTTTGCACGCATAATTGTCTGTTCAAGTGTTAATAATCGGCACACTTCAAACCTACTTTTTTGTTCATAAACTAGACATTGCAACGCCCTTTTAATAATGTATGCGCCTTGAGGATGATTGATGAAACCTTCTGCATTGAATAGCAACGTGTTATTAAGGTTTCATAAAAGGTTCGAGAATACTTGAATATAAAACTTGGCCTCTGAGCTTGACACACTAAAAGTTTTACTATTTAAAGTGATGTTAGCCACAGCAAAAAAATATGCCAAAGCATATTTTATTTTGCATCACCATTTTGCAACATTTCAGAAATACCTACATGAATCGTGTTCAATTTCCATCCATTTTGTTTTCTGATTTTCCATATTATGTTCCATTAACTGTAATCGAATTGGTTTAATGTAGCACGACGAATAAACTGTATGTAATGTGACATCCTACAGTCGTCGACCGGGAATGATTATTATTGAAGGAAAATATATCACAGTAAATATAACAAATAATCAGAATACAGATTGAGCGTTTTTCTGTCATAGGTAGGTTTAATATTCAGCGTTATTTTCAATATAATATTCTACCGTTCTGAATTCAATGAAAGTGTTAGAAGTATATCTTATGTTATCGCGATGGACGAAGTGTACCTACAGACGTGGGAAGAAGAATTCTCTCCGATATAGAAAACGATAAGTAATCAAGCACCTATTTTCTATTGGGTATTTTACTTTGCGATTTATTAAATTATTTCCTAAACAGTAGATATGTTAAGTTATAAATACCAGAAGGTATTTTATTCCTACACCAACACACAAGAATTATGTTTTCTTTAAAAAAATCGTATTCAAATATCTACAGAGTAGGTATTAAATACATATAAGATTGTTGCTTCGAACCAATATGATAATAGGAAATCGTAGATAAATTGTTTAGCCATTTCAAGCTCGAGTGTTCATGTTTTATAACGAATTGAACTATAGTTCAATTCAAATCCTTCTGAATGGTGCGTGGTGCCAATAAATATATATTTTCATTCACATTACAATAAACAAGATTTTCAATTTCACATCAAGTCGGTAACGGACGTTTTCTCATTGACTATTATTTATTCAGAATACTAAAATGGGAAATGTGGCAAGGTATGTACACATTCATCCATTTTCAATTTTCCAAAATCCATTTCTAAAGCTGTCGCCTGCATATCTATATTCTACGTACATTTTGAGTAGAATTAAAATCTTCCATGTAAGATATCACGATACTGGCATTTTGGAAATTTGGCAGTCACAGTAACGAGTTGGATCGTCAGAGGCTCAACTCGGCTCAGGTGAGCGGGTAATGACATTCTGGAGCGTATCGATCGCGCGGAAATAGCCGGCCGGCGAACAAACCTGATCTGCTGTCGCGCTCCGACCGACCGACGACCGACCAAACGCCCGACCGCACAACCTGCATTTGCCGTTCACTTCCTCATTATTCCGACGCTAAACGAAAATTGATTGTGAATAAACATGCGTTGTACCCTAACATTGAACTTCATATTGCTACTAGGTAGAGCTGATAAGCTTCGCGCCATTCCTGTAGCCAAAACCGTAGTGAGATGAATGTTTGGGTGATGTTATTCGATTAAGTATACTGATAGAACTTACTCTACTTCTAAGGAAGAACCATAAGTCGCTAACCTCACGAAAAGGAAAGAAAGGAAGAACCATCATCCTACTAAGTAAATTACCAGTATTCCCATAACCGCTACACATATCCCGAATAGTATAGCTATCAGACTATCATCTCCTACTGCCCACATCCCAGACTAGATACTAAATAGTGTCAGCGTATAGGTAAGTAGGTATAGTTAAGAATTCTCATTGTATGAAAAAAAAGACTGGGTTGTCTCGTATTTTAGGGGGTGAATTTATTTACGCACGCATGGGCATTTTTATATGCGCGGTGATGCCTGCGAATATTTTTTTAATGTTATTTACTCATATATTTGGTTGTATAGTAGCATTATACTTTTAATTTATTTTATGTTGTTAGGTACCTGTTTATGTGCAAATTCATTAACCTAACTTGGTTTCCATACGTCTTTTTCGGGTGACCACTGCAAATCAGCGATGTACTGTGGGTCCCCCATGGTACAGCCATGAGTGAGCGGAAGCCTTAAAAACACCGTAAATATTTTTCTTTGAAGGAGGTAGGTAAGAGTCAAAAATCAAAAAGCAACTGGAAACAGGCATCTCGTTAATGTCGCTAGATTACATAATGCTCCATTCAACGTTGAAACCCGATGATCCGTCCTAACATGGTACAATATTTAGGACTAAAAATAAATATTATGTGGATGCCGAAGATTCTCTGTTGAATACGGTACCACATGATCAAACCTCGGCCTTAGGTTCCTCCCTGCCTTAGGTAACTTTAATTAAAACGATGATAATCAATCGTATGTAATAGGAACCGAAATTGTAAAGTAACTATACACTGAACCTAATAATCAACTTCTAGATTCAAAAGTAGATTTATAATATATCTAGACTAGTAGATTTGTACCTAAATCGATTCGGTCCACCCTGCCTGCATATCACCCGGGCCTAAGGCCCAGAAATGTGTGCCATCTCTGGAGGGTCCAGAAATGTGGGCTCCAATGTTGAACTAACTAACACGCAGAACGGTCCACGTCATTGATGGCTATGTTTAATAATAACGAGAGAAAGAAAAACTTTTTCAAAAAAAAATATTCTTCATAAAAGAACATAAATTATTTTCGGAAGTCGAACTAAACCAAATTAAAAATTAAATTAAACCAAAGACATAGGCTTCCGAAATTAAATAAATTTTTCACCTTGTAGGGTTTTTTTTGGAAGTCGTCCATGATGCCTTGGCCTTATTATAGAACAAACCACGAGGCTTTATAGTCATTGCATGTTCATTCATGACGGGATTCCCCTACGGCAAAACAACTACGGCAACTTCTATGCTAAAAAACTTTCTCGCAGAACAGATGGCCGATTGGGCCGAAAGGTTCTGGAAGTGCATCCGCGTACCGGAAGACGTAGCAATAGCCTCCTACAAGGTGGACCGATGACCCTGTGAAAGCCGCAGGAATCTGCTGGATGCGGGAAGCACAGAACTAGTCGAAGGGGCGGTGGTTGGGGAAGTCTATGTCCAGCAGTGGAAGCCTTTTTGACTGGAATGACGATGATGATGATAAATACTTTTATACCCTTGCTTATCCACTTTAGGAGATGAAAAAAATCCTTTCTTAGTGCTCACTTTCATTATAATTATGGAACTCTTGTGCAAAATGACTTCTAGATCCAGCTGTAGATTATACACTTGAACCCAGCGGTTTAGGCTGTGCGTTGTCTGACAGTGAATTTAAGATTTTAATTACAGTCGGACTTTTAAAGCTGCAGTAAAATGAAACTTCTTGCCATGATTTTGTAAAAAAAAAAACTAAGTTATTGACGAAATGATAGTCAGAAATGTCATTTTACTGCAGCTAGTTAAAAATCCGAATATATTTTCTAAGCTATCTACCTACTTAGATTCTTCTACAATTAGTAAAAATAATACATGTACCTCAATATATATTTATTTATTAGAGAGTCTAGAGAGAGACTACAAGCCTTCGGCACGGGAGTTATTACTGTGCATAAGTGTGTGCGCAGACACAGGTTGTACACTCTCTCGTCCCTCATAGTCCGATGGGACGGCAATCCGACGGGAGTACACGACTGAAGAGAGATCAGGCGCAGGACCGCTAACAACGACGCTAATGTGCTTTCCGAGGCACGGGGGTATCACATCGCTAGCTTCCCAACTGCGGGCTACTACTAAGAAATTCTTTAAAGAAATTATCACCGGCCCTGCGTGCTGTTTCGCTGTTTTATCGATTTACCTGCTGCAGTAGTACATTGTTTTATTTTAATAAAGGAAACCTCGGAAAGTCTATCCAGCAGTTGTCTCAGTCCAAACAAAACAGAGTGCGTGAGAAGAACTTTTTTACTTGAATTTTGCCGCGCCACCACACCCCAACAAAATTCTTTTAATTTAGTCGATTATGTTGTATCTGCGATGTGTATCAATTTAAAATACAATAAAAATATTAACACATTTATAAATTATCTATAATAAATCTTATATTCTAACTAACTTACCACAAGCAAAATCAATTTAATTCTAGTTGCTCATAGCGCAAACTCAACATTATTTGCCATGTGAAACGGGGCGTCGGCAATGCTCCGCCATTTCCGCGCATGCGCCATTGCGCCAAGTGAACCTCCTTCGACCAACACCATAGACAATTTTTTGTTATCTGGCAAGCAAAATCTGCTTTTTGTTTGTAGGTTATGTTTTAGTGATTAATTGTCAAATTTTATGTTGAATATTTTCGTTCGTGGAATTTGTTCAGTTAATAATGGATTGGACATGAACTTGTTACTTGTGTCGCCTTGTGAATTATTCTATAGATCGTCAGTTCTAGTGAAGTATTTTACATCTATCGTCCATTAAATGACTGTTGATCTCGAAGTATTACTTGACATTGAGATAATGAATTGAGATGTGAACACGAAAGTGGATACGCACTCGTTACCTTACTATCAACAACGTGAAGTTTTCCAACAAAACTTAACACTTTGTAGATCTGTTAATTCAGTTTCGTTATTTGTATAGTTTAGACAAGCCGTCAAGATGACGATGAGTCAGTTAACAGTTATGAAACTTTACAATACAGTAGTGGACGACGTTATAGCCGGAGTGAGGGATTGCTTTCTGGACGATGGTGTCGACGAACAAGTGTTGCAAGAACTAAAGCAATTATGGAAAACGAAACTACAAGCCAGTGGGGCAATGGACCCACCACTACAGCCTGAGCCGGCTATACCACCGCCGCCTCCAGTGCTACAGAACTTTCAAAAAGCCAACGGCAATAATGTTGTACCTAAGAGAACTGATACACATTTGGGACAGCAAGGTTCTAGCCAAAACTCTGGTGTGGAGCATGGTGCTCCTGCCTCCAATCTTGCAGGCGCACATCCACATCACGTGCTGGACCCCAACAACAAGGTGCCCGTGCAACTCACTCTGCCTGCTCAGCCAGGTGTGCCAGGATCACAGCCACGATCATTTACCATACAAATCCCAGCATCTGCACTTAATGGTAACAAGTTACACCAAGTACTTACTGGCCCTATTATAAATGCAACTATAAGTTTACCTCAACCATTAGCTGCAACATTATTGCAACAACACATCAACTCAGCACTAGCTGGACAGCAAAATGAATTTGATGGCGGCGGAGGTGGTCGCAGCGGAGCTGCACCCTTCTCTTTAGATGGTGCACTGGACTCTTCTGATGATGAGGGATCGAATGCCGGAGATGGATCAGAAGATGGTGCGGGTGATGATGACGAGGATGAGGAGTCTGCCGAGGAGCGAGCAGAGGAAGAGGAGGAGGAGCGTGATGAGAGCGGGGGAGCTGAGGAGGAACCTCTCAACTCAGGGGATGACGTCTCTGATGAAGAGCCCGGTGACATGTTTGATACTGACAATGTGGTGGTTTGCCAATATGACAAAATTACTCGCAGTCGCAATAAGTGGAAGTTCTACCTTAAAGATGGTATCATGAACTTAGGTGGGAAGGATTATGTCTTTCAAAAAGCTAATGGTGATGCGGAATGGTGAATATTTCCTAATAATGAACAAATAAGCTGTGTGTATTTTTATAGAAGGTGTAACTTGTTGTATCTGACTGTTGGAATGTAACTACTCGAGGAAACAAAAGACAATGGTGAAATACTGTCACAGATATTATTATTTAATGAATATCATAATGGGCATTGGCTTCAACCATAGCTTGAGTATGGTTCATCACAACATTGTTCCATTTGTACAATCTTACTGTTTTGCAATAATTGTCACTTAATTAATTGCACAATCATTGTTATGACAGAATTTGAAAGGTGGTTTGCAATATTTACATTAACTTTTATCAGCAATATTTCATTTCCTTAGTGCTTAAAATGAACTGCCAAATGAATAGTCAGACTGAATTTTACTGGTTTTTAATAAGTTGAGCATCATCACAACACAATTAATTATCTATTGTTGTGAGACTGGGGGCCTGAATAACTTTGGCATTAGTATTGCTTCTACATACTATGTATTCCTTCTTTTCTCTATAAAATCCTTTTACTCTGCAGTAAAATAAAAACTGCAAAAAGTATTAAAAATGTTGCCACAGTGAGCATTTACTCAACTAGCTTGAAGTCAATGTAGGTGATTCTCGTGAAAACAGTACCAAATGGTGGTGATGGTTCAGATTATGAGCTTCTAAAATTAGTAATTTTCCAAATTGTTTAGGTGTACATTTTGTGTAATCTGCTATTTTAGCTTCACTAAAGTTGATACATAATCCAATCATTGTAAAAGTAGTAATAACCTACACTATGTTTATTATATAACTTGTGCCATAACAAAGCAATAACTGAAATCAAACCAACTATGTGTGGTAAAAAATCCATAAACGGTATTTATAAACTGCTTATCCAAACAAGGAATTTCATGATGTATTTACAATTGGTAATCAAAAGGCTTACAAGCCTAGCAGTAGATTCATATTGTTGTTCCATGTATTGTAGCTACATTTTGCTCAGAAAAGAAATACCTGTGCAGATATTTTACAATTGTGCTTATTGTAAAACCATATTAAGTATCAACCTCAACTTATCAATGTCATATAATTACGTATTTTATTTAAAAAACTATTTAGTGAAGCTGGTAGCATGTATGTTATAATAATTAGTGTGATGATTATATAAGTCCAAAATTATCTAGAAATGTGTACACAAATGTATCACATAGCTTTCATGCAACATTTCAATATAGATTAAGTTGAGTTATAAATCCAAACATTACTTGTAAGTTTCTTCACTGTAAAAATAGTTCAGTTGATTACTATAATGTATATATTTCCATAAATTGTTCATTAATAATAGAAATATTTTCATGTAATACATAATATTCATTCCCTCACACTTCGTAGAAGGTACTTGTAAATAACACCTGAGTACTGGCAAAACCTTTCTGCAAGGAATAGTAATAGTTAATAATGAACATCCACATTTTGAACTCACTTTTACTTTTAGGTTGTTTTTGTCTCAGTTCAGGCACTAAGTTATTATATTGTGATATCTATGTTAATAAATAAACTTATTGTTTTTTTTATTCATAAAGAGTGGAACATTTAAAATGTATGCTAAATTTCATTTGTAATTTAATCTTTGATAATAATGGTAGGTACATGCAGCGAGTTCCAACTGTCTAGTTAATTCTCAAATAGATGTAATATAAGTTTTCTTATGGTTTGTTTGAATCCCTTAATAAAACGTTTGATGAAAGTGGTAAATATAATAAAATATGTTGCAACACATGTTGTTTCTTTTTACTGCAGGTATGCTTAAGATCCTTGATAGACACTAGTTGAGGGTGGATAAGTCATTTACGTGTCAGTTTTTATTAAAAAAACTACCTGATGCCCGCTGTGGATGTCGGTTATTATATACTAAAACCTTACTCGGGAACCACTCTATCCATTGGTGAAAACAGCATGAAAATCGGTGCAGTAGTTTTTGAGTTTTATCGCGAACAGAACGATAGACAGACGCGGCGGAGGACTTTGTTTTATAATATGTAAGGATATCAGTTAGTGTGATTTCCGTGAATATCGCAGGTCCACCAACGCCAATCGCTTACGTATTTGGTAAATAATTGGTGCTAATTAGTGCTCGAACAAAAAAATTGGTACTCTAGTAGTTTTCGAGTAAATCAACTTTGAAGGTGGTCCTGTGGTAGTCACTGGCCAAGTGTTCCGCAGTTGGGATGAATTTATGCCAATAACAAACTTAACACTGTAGTTGAAAAACATGTTCTCCCATACGAAATGTATGGGAGAATACTATTTTGCAATTGCAAAAGTTGGTCGATTATTACTCGTTTTGTAGAGCCTACTTAGCTGTGATAGTTTTCCTTTTAATTTCGTTATACAACTTGCCGCCACAATGGCGACATTAATTTAACACACGGGTAGGGCTAGTGGCCAGTAAACATAAAAATTATAATAAAATAAAATAATTCGTAAATTGAAAAATTAAAATTTTCAAACTAACTAAATAATAAAAGCCTGACGAAAATTGAGATCACTCTGTGTAAAAGTTTCATTCATGAAGCTACCTACCAGCTGGCTTACGTTCTATCGGTAAGTTCCTTTGTCGGCATAATTTCTAAGAAATTGTGCGGCTTTCATTTTATTTGCCTATATATGATCCATGACCCCGGCAAATGACCTCTTCGCTACAGTTCTTTAAGTACAGGTTGCTCCAGGATGGTAATTTAGAAAATTGTAAATAAATCAATAAATAATAACGTTTAATGAAATTCAAATATTTTCATAAAACGAATACGCGAAATCCTATAAGTGTGTTAAATAAGTTAAATTAATGTCGCCATTGTAGCGGCACGTTGTATATTGGTTGGTACTACTGCCGTGAATTTTTCCACATACTTATTCAAAACCAACCATTTAGCTGGCAGGGGGGGAGAAATTTGACTCTTAAGAAAAATGAGAACGTTAAAGCTTAATATTTCGCAAACGGATCGCTGAATCCAAAAATGTTTTTCAAACCTCACAATATTTTTGAACAACCTTTCCAACGACACCCCACACCATGGAATAGACGAGAAAAAAACAACATCCCAACTATACGTGTAGGGGAGGTACATACCCCAAAAAAATATGTTTTTTCTTGATTTTGTTTTACCACTTTGTCGGCGTGATTAATATGTACACCCATGCCAAATTACAGCCTTGTAGCAGTAAGAGTTTCTGAGCTTAGCCGCGGACAGACAGACGGACATGGCGTAACTATAAGGGTTCCTTGTTGACTACGGCACCCTAAAAAATAGGACAACCATATTAGGTGTAGGAATTTCAGTCTAGTGTGGATCGTTTGCCGAGAGCCCCATGTTTATAGCTACCTATTTTACGTAGAGTTTTACGGGCTGCAATTTTGTAGAACATGGCCCTAGGAGAGATATTCTAATGCTGTCATAATATTCGAGTAGTCTCTTGTATAAATGAGAACTAGTGTGCAAGCAGTACACTAGTTCTAGGTACCCGCCTATGCTTTTAATGAAATTTAGTTCGTTGTCCGTACCAACTACATATATCACAGCTGGTTTTCTGAAGCTAGGTACTTATGGTGTCTGCCCCATAGGTAGGTATATGTTTGCAGCTCAACAAAGCAGTGCTGCTTCTTGCACTGACTCGCACATAGCAATACTATGACACATTAACGAACCACCGCGACGCATGATTATGTTACGCTACACAGCAGCATGTGTGTAGGTATACTTAGTGTTTACCTGCCTGCTACGTATTGCTGTAGACTCAAAATAAGGCATAGCCTCTGTTGGAACTTGGAATTTTGATTGTGAGATATCTACTTTAGGTATTAGGTCAGCGCACAACAAGAGTAGAGCAGAGCATTTTCTGAGACTATAGAAAAATGAATCTTATGACAATCCATACATTGCAAAATTAAATACACGAACACGCAAGCTCCAGCATGGACAAGCATCAAGTTGGACGCTCAACGTGTATTTAATTTTGTCCCATGTAGCTAGGTAGGTACGTGGGATGGGACTCAGTAAACAGAACCGACCTCTCAGATGAAGATTGGGTGCCGGTTAACCAACCAAGCCCTCCCTACTGTCAGTACTGAAATGACGATAGGTAGGTCCTAATAGCCTCTTGCTTTTAAATTATATAAATAACTAGGTTCCGCTCGCGGCTTCGCCCGCGCGGTATGTCGATAAAAAGTAGCCTGTCCTTTCCCAGGGTGTCTGTCTACTTGCCAAATTTTGTCGAAATCCGTTCAGTGGTTTAGGCGTGAAAAAGTTACATACAGACAGACAGAGTTACTTTCGAATTTATAATATTAGTATGGATGGATACTTCATAGTTCAATGCTATATGTATGTCATACTGTAAAGTTAGTCGACGTAGGTACTTGCTTATACCTATCAAAAGATTTATTATTATGAAAAAGAAAAGTACGCCAAAATGAACTTATTAGAAGGTATCTTATGCACCTAACTAAATGTTTGTATAGGTTATAGATAGGTACTTAGGTAGAAAGCTTTCCTTAGGAGAAATACTGCCGGCTGCCCCAACCTGGGGCTATTCCGGTCCGACGATCGGCGTAACACTTAGTTAAAGCGGTCCTGGCATCAATCAGGTAAGTATCCGGTCAGCTGAATAAACTGACTATCCGCAACTCATAGCTGCCTCTGTCTATAGCATGCATCATGTTCTATTTGTCTCGTGTACACGCAGCCAAGCGCACATTACACCCGCAACGGGCGGCAGCATAACGCAATTTCATACAAAAAAGTGCGATGCGGCCCGAATGTAGTGTGCGTTGGTTCATAGAAAATGTAGGAAAGTGATGAAGGAGGATTTTTGCAGTGTGTTGCGTTGCGAGGCGGCTCGCCCTGCTGCGTTAGCTTTTAGTTGACATCACAACAGAGTGCTTAGCTCAAGTCCGTCCCCAATGACTCAAGGTATACAGAGTCACAGGACGTATTTGAAGTGCTCTCGCCAGTTGTTATACATAATTAAGTTGTAGTAAACCCATTAGTTGGTTCAGATTAGGTAGATAGGTAACATAAAAGACAAAGTAAGTCGCTCCGCCGGGCTCTCACTGAGCCGGTTCCAATTATCTACGGTAATCCGACGCAGCGGGCCGCGCTAGATAGCCGCCTGTAATCGACTTACCCGCGCGATTTAATATCGCACTCAATGCCCCAGCAAAATATTTACGTAATTTTCCTCCGACCGGCTTTGTACGATGAAACAAGTTAAAATCAGCTGCTTAGCTACAGTGTCTAAGGTGAATATCAAATTTTATTCAGCATCGTTATTCCTTCCCAAAGTTTGGCACAGCTGCCGATGAGGTAATTACTTATGTGTTGTTTGATAAATGGAAAGATGCTCAGTAGGTAAAACTTGTTCACCTTCTATGAAAATATTTTTTTTTTACGGAGGCAGTGCTTTTAATTTGTTTAAGGTTTTGTACGAGCTTCCATTATTACTTTTTAAATTCTATTTCTTATAAAACAGGATGCTTTTGAAATATCGCTACAGAAATTGTGTTTGTTTCTTTTTTACCGTGGATGGAAAACTCTATTTAATTACTAAATATTGGCCAATTAAGAGTTGGAACTAGGATGGTTTCTGAAAGTTTGAATCATAAACAGCAGCACCTCGCAAATCGAAATGTAGGTAAATAAACGGATAATGTGCAAAACTTTCATGACCCCTAGTGCAACCACGCCTCTTATAAATTAGGAACCTGCAACCTGTTTTTTTTTTCAGGGTTTTAATTAAAAGAATTGCGAAGCTGCTATTTATGCAACCTTTATTTTTTTAAAGCCATTACTAATTGTATTTAAATGTGCACTTTTACGCAAGTTACCGAAGTACCTACTAGACCAACCTGACATTGAAAGTTTCAGTGACTGTATGATAGAATATTATTTACGTAGGGTGCATAATTGAGTTAAGCTAGCCGCTGATATTGTGAGCTACGTGCTTTCCCCTAGGCCTAATAGGTGAGGTAGAGTTTATACAACAGACTTTTTTATTTTATGGCCCCGCTTCGTAATTCTGCCTTCGATAAACATAGTCTGAAATCGGATCGTGTTCATGCTTGAAATAGTTACCTGCCTATTTACAATCACGTGTTTATTGCACCCGGACCTTCTCAGTTACGCTATTCTATCTCTCAGAAAAAACAAATTGTCACTGAAGCCGAAGGACTCATTTGAATACGGGAGATAAATATCGGTTTAGCCTTACAAACCTGTAAATCTCGGAATAAATCACTATTTTGGCACCACTGATACAGACCCGCCTACATTTTTCATGATTTGGGCAGCTAAAACGAGATACTGCCAAGCTGTGTGACTGTGTGCCGTCCTGGGGACTGAAAATAACGAGTATCGATTTAACTAGCATTCTCCCTCCGTACGTGCAAGTCGATTCGATTCGGGTGACACACTTTACCGGTGATAGGCACTCCGAGAAGCGTGCAATTCGTTACCCGCTTTAAGCTAACCCGCAGTTCCAACTTATCTGACTCTTATTCATACGTAACCTATTTGAGGTTATTTGTTGTTTCTGTAAATGTTAGTTTTGAATCCGATACTTCGAGTCAAGTTGAATTTACTTGGTCGGTATTGTAAGTTTATATTTGCCATGGTCTACCTATTTCATCGCAGTACTTAGCAGTTTGCTTAATTACTTTCACTATGCAACAAGACTTGAAATCCGAACCGTAGATTTATCAACAACTATTTGAACCATCAGACACACAATTACACTTCAGAGTCCATCAATATCCACCGCTAAACATCGGCAAACATGGCTTAATAAATTAATCAGATTGCCATTAACTTGAGCGCTAATAACAAGTTACGCTCGTTAATGATGTAATAAATATTATAGTTTCCGTGATTTTCTTTAAATTGTAGGCTTGTGTTTTATCTAATTAGGCTTTTGTGTTGTTTAAATATATATTATATATAATATATTTACCTACTTATTTGGACTTAGAAATTCAGTTAATATTTTTTTATACTCTGAGTTGGTCACAAGTAAATAAAACGCCAAAAACGCTAAAATAATGAATTTAGGTAGGCACAAGCAACTCTAAAGACAGGTAGGTATTTATTAGATATAAAAATGAGTGTACTAGAGAGAGAGTACCTAAAGAGTGTAGATCTTGTGCCTACTTAAATTCGTTATTTTAGCGTTTGCAATCATCTAAATGATTGTATTCTCAATAACTTTATTTAGTATGAACCAATGACAAAAAAAAAATGATTTAAATTTCAGATTAGATAGACGATTACATTACCGTGCCCTAATATTGTTGTGTAAGGTTCCTATACATTCTCATACATAGTAACGACAGGTAATTCACGTTCCTATACGAAATCCGTAGACGTAGGTACTCGTACGAGTAATTCCATTGGTAAATGGAATCGGTTTCATTTGACAATTGAGAAATAGAGAAAATGTCAAACCAAACCTATTCCAATTAAATTTGAAATTACGTGGTTAGGATACTGCTGGCGACATAATATATTCAGGTAGGTACCTACTTTATTCTACTGCCTTCAGAGAACCCTTTCTTGTATAAAACAAATTGTATAAAAGCTTCTATGAAAAGCAATGTGCTCAGACAAATAGATTTTGTGGAGACTAATATATTTTCATCCAAATTTAAGCCGTTATGTCAGTGTATCAATTTAAATAAGTACTTATATACTTAAGCATCAATCTGGAAAGAAAGGCGATAAGACCCCGCGAACAAAGTGCTAACCTGTTGAATGCTTGTGTGGCTGCGAGTATAGCTTCATTCTCTCTCAGCTTTCCCGTCGGTGCGGTCGTTATCGAGCGAACCCAACTCTACAACAATAAGTACCCATACCCAGTACCACTCAACACTTAAGTGTCTGCATTTATTTTCTCTTTGATCTAAAATATTTTTTTTCTTTGCAGGTATACGTTCTCAGAAGCCAGTGTTGTGTATTTTGTCTCGTGCGTTGAGATAGTTGGAAAATGTCGTGTTTCGGTGGCAGCGTGCTGATCCCCGACTAAGGAAACAGTGTTTTGTGGTGCTCAGTGTAGTGTGATGATGTGTGTGAAGTGAAGTGCTAAAGCAAAAGGAAAACCGACATCATGTTGCCGACAAATGTTATGTCCTTTATGAAAAAGGTGAGTGAATCTCTATATTAGCATGTACACGTCTGCCCATAGTTTATATGAGTTTGTATAAGGACTGTTTTGACTGAATTCCCCATTCCCTTGTCCAATGGATTGGTGATCACTGTATGATGTACCTATACTTACTTCTATGTCGAGAGTAGGTTTTACCGCCCATTATCCTTATATTAACTCTTAATCGTCTCTTACCTCTCTCACAGGAAGTAATTAAGATGTCCTATTCGTGGCCGAGACGGCACGGATTGATTAATAGTATTCCTACCGAACCATTTTCTATTGTGCCTCTATCTACCTGCCTCAGCGAGCGGGACTCAGGTTTCGTCTTATTATCAGCGCAAACGAGAAATTTAGGATGCTGAACTTCAGATTTTCAAATTATCTCTAATCGAAATTCACAGAGTTTCTTATCTTGGGAATAAAACGATAAACCAACGAAGCCTTTCTCTGCTAATCTATATAGGTTTTATTAAATCATTCTCTTTAGTCAGTACCAAATAAGTATCCTATTATGGATTACTAGCTGCGCCCCGCGGTTTCACCCGCGTAAGTCTCGATCCCGTGGGAATATCGGGATAAAAAGTATTCTATGTGCTAATCCAGGTCATAAACTATCTGTTTACCAAATTTCATCCAAATCCATTCAGCCGTTTTTGCGTGATTGAGTAACAAACATCCAAACACATAAACACACAAACTTTCACATTTATAATATTAGTAGGATTATGGATTATGCGTAAAATTATAAAATATTTTTTTCTAATGCCGGGGCTACGTTGTCGCTTTATCGCGAAATTTACTTCACGCGCTCTCTGTTGCTCAGTGAGACGTCGAGCGGTGTGCGAGAGAGAGCGCGCGAAATAAAGTTCGCGATAACGCGACAATGTAGCCTCGGCAAAACAAGGCATTTATTACAAGCATTTTTTATTTTATTTTTCTTTAATAATAATTTATTTTTCGCTGACTTTTTGATTACTCTTTTCTTGAAAGGCTTGATAGCGCCCGCACATAGTTTTCGTTGTTTTCTTAATAGAATAACGTAAATATTTGAATATCATATTGATGTACCTACATTTCCTCTTTTTCCTTAATATTAACTAACTGAATTTTCAACAAAATATTTCATTCACAAGCGGAAAACGCGCCGACCATTTTCAGACTGAATTATTCAGTTTGCTTCTGTCAGGATGAGTGAATGTCATACTAAATATGAGGCCACCTGGGTACAGTAGGTACTGCATTAATTACATAAGCACACACAATTAATGGCACAAAACCCCGAGTCACTTACCTCTACATGTCAAATTTATTTTCGTGTAATCATGAAACATACCATCTGTGTTAAATAGAAATATTTGTTTTGATTTTATTACCACCTCGCCTTAATTAAAATTCCCTGTGTAGTCGCTGCTCTAATATATTAAGTTATAATATGCTCGGCTAGCAAAAAATATTTTCTATCTAAATCTTTTTTAGCTTTTAACTGGGGCTAAACTACAAAAAAAAACATAGTTAGATACCTACTTGCGTTCCTGTTCTTTTGAGAATGAATGGAAGTGGGTCAACGACCATTGTTATCCAAACTAAGTTTAGTTATTTCAGTTGTAGGGCCCAAACCTATGTAGTACGTACAACAAGGTTGAAAGCACTCAAAATCATATTTTAATCTTTTCTAGAAAATAATAAAGTCACTGTGGCCGAAAGGGATAGTTTTTCGTCGGTTTGTACATTATAAGTACCGGACTGCGGACAGACGCCCTGACACAATAATGAATGAAAATACAGTTAATGGAAGACACGCATACTAAAATTATTACATTTAACTGTAAAGACCTTAAGCGGTCGATGGATTGTGTGAGGACTTTTTGTGGCAGGGCACAACAATAACATTACATTACAGGAGACGTGGTTACTTCCACATGATATCCCACTGCTGGGCACAATAAGTGATGATTATACGTATATTGGCAAATCTTCGGTTGATACGTCAACAGGATGTTTGAAAGGCAGACCAGGATGGGCTATTCTATGGAGAAAAAAATCCTTTGTGTCCGTCACTCCCGTGAATTGCAGTAGTGATCAGTTAGCAGCGTGTAAAGTAGTGGTAAATAGCGATTGTGCGGTATTAATTGTTTGTGTTTATATGCCTGTTGAGGCCAGAGATAATCTTATCGAGTTCATGGAATGCTTGAGCGTAATATGTGCAATAATAGACTGAAGTAGCGTAGAATCAGTGTTCGTACTCGGTGACTTTAATGCCCACACAGGCGGCTTCTTCTATAATGAACTCATGATTTTTTATGGGGAGCAAAGATGGGTATATGCGGACGTTGAACGCCTAAGCCTTAACGCAGGTGACTACACTCTTATTAGTGATGTTCATGGCTCTTGTCGGTGGTTGGAGCATTGTGTTCGTACTGAAATGGGTTATAAAATTTTATCTAACGTAAAAATTCATTATAATGTATTCTGGTCTGATCACTTTCCCGTTAAAATAGAGTGCAATTATAATAATATTGTAAGACAGGATAGTGACTTCAAAGTGTGTACCAAACAAAATTGTTTGGGGAAATAGGACCCCTAAACAAATCCAGCTGTTTCATGTTTGCAATAATAGTCTTAAATGTATCAACTTTCCGCAAGAATTTCGGTTATGCACTGATAAATATTGTAATGATTTAGGGCATCATAGATTTAATGTATAACAGTATAATAAAAACACTGAGTGAGGAGAGTATAGAGAAATACGATATTATTACTCATCGTTGTTATCAAAATAAAAAATCGGTACCAGGCAATGGAAGTGGAATAAGCACGTCAAGAAGGCACATGAGGAGGCTAAAAATGGTTTCAATAATTGGGTCTGGCAAGGGAAACCCGCATCTGGATGCATTTACGACGCTATGTGTTAAAGAAAAATTTTCAAATCACGACTTAGTGGTGCCAAGACCACGCAGAAAAAATTAAAATGGACACTTTGGCATCTCATTGTTCTAAAAATGTATTCAAAAAAATTCTGGCAATGTACTAATAAATTAAATATAAAGCAGAATCGGGCTGAATGCATTAACTCTGAAAGGGCTCCTCGTAACATTGCTAATATATTTAAATCTAATTTTAAGGTAAGTCTACTTGTGGCTTCAGTAGCGACGTAATGCTGTCTCCAACCAGATACTTCAACCATTATTATACAAATAAGACCTAAAGTTATTAAGAGTATTAATGCATGATTCGGGGTAAATCGCCTGGACATGACAGCTTGAGCGTTGAACATTTACGGCATGCCAGCAGTCATTTGCCCAGAGTATTGGCCATGCTGTGCTCCCTATGCATGAGTTATAGGTATCTCCCTCAGGTCCTCATGAGAACAATACTCATACCAATCGTTAAATGTAAAACAGCAGATATTTGTGATAAAAGTAACTACCGTTCCATCTCCCTGGCAACAATTCTGGCTAAGGTAATGGATAGTCTGCTTAATGGACATTTAAGAAGAAATCTGAACCTGCATCACGCGCAATTGGGCTTCCAACTTCCAATTTCCAGCTTTCCACTGAGAGTACTATTCTCTGTATGAAGCACACGGTTAGGTATTATTTGGATCGTAGGATTTATGCTTGTTATTTAGACTTATCCAAAGCCTTTGATCTAGTTTGTTATGAGGTCTTGTGGGATGAACTGCGTAAACAAAATGTATCTACGGAACTAGTGGCAATTCTGAAATTTTGGTATGACAATCAATTAAATGTCGTTAAGTGGGTGGATTGCTTGTCTGAGGAGTACAAGCTAGAGTGTGGCGTGAGGCAAGGGGGAATTTCCTCGCCCACTCTTTTTAATGTATTTATGGATAGCCAGATTGGCAAGCTCAGTAGCATGCATGTAGGTTGTCATATTGACGGAGTCACTGTCAATAATATAAGTTATGCCGGCGACATGGTGCTGCTGGGTCCGTCAATTAAGGCCCTTCGTCAACTGCTTGGAGTTTGTGAGCGGTATGCCGATACCATGACGGTCTTAAGTATAATGCTGCTAAGAGCGAGTGTATGTCTTTTGGTCTTGGTGATAAAACCCCTCATGAACCTCCACCTATTTTTCTGCACGGTTCTCCTCTCACTAGAGTGAAAAATTTTAAATATCTAGGGCACATTGTCACATCGATCTAAGGGACAACGAGGACATTGAATGAGAACGCGGAGCGCTGGCGATCCAAGGAAATATTTTGGCTCGCAGGATTGCTCGTTGCTCAGCCGAAGTCAAGTTAGCGCTATTCAAAGCATATTGCCAATCTTTCTACACGAGCAGCCTGTGGGTTAATTATACACAAAAGCCATAGGTACAGCACTCTGCGGGTACAATACAATAACGTCTTCAGGATGTTGTTGCGGTTGCCGCGGTTCTGCAGTGCGTCCGCGATGTTTGCCGAAGCGCGTACGGATTACTTTTACGCAATCAGACGCAAGCTGTTGGGCAGAGTACGCGGCAGCAGCAACAGCATTCTGAAGATAGTTTCGAGTAAATATCAGTGTCCGATACACTCGCTCTGGGTAAGCATAGTGGTTGGGACAGTAAAAATTTACTTATATTTAAATTCTTCACCTACTAACATAGTTTATAAGCTCCTGTTGCTACTAACCATGATGGATCATGTTATCTGATAAATAAATAAATTAAATTAAATTAAATTAAAAAATAAACAAAATAGGAAAAACTTCTACAAAGTAGCAATCTCGAACAAGTAAAAAAGGAAAATATCGTGGTTTTATTGTAAACTATCTTTTTCCCGCGGTTGCGTCCGTGGAATAAGATATGATCCCCGGGGAACTACGTGTGCCTTTTGTAAAGAAATGGGCTGTGTCCTTTTCCTTATATTTTATCAAACGAAATTCCATTACGAGCCGTTGTTTCGCTGAACTACGTGGTTGAAATAAACGGTCCGGTGGACGAAAGGAACAAGCTATAAATGAATGAAAGACACTTTGTTCTCGTAAGAAACGATAGTTGTACTTACTGTTGGTTATTGTTCTGAGGCCCTAGTGTGAATTTCTTTTAACCATCTCGACTTTACGCATCAAACGCATTCGGCGCTCCGATTGGCCCTTCACTGACCTTGACTGGTGAAAGGCCAATCGGAGCGCTGAACGCGGTCGATGCGTAAAGTCGAGATGGTTAAAAGAAACTCGCACTAGGGCCTCTGTTGACTGCAGCTGTGTAGGTAACCTATAGGTACCTAATAGTTAAAAAAAAACTCGAAACAGCTACAAAATCTGTCTAAGCGGTTATGCTGTTTTTAAAATTATTGATATTTTCACTACCAGATTTAATATTCTTGACTTGACAAGACCAAAATGTTAGGATTTTCTGTGTGACCTACATACACATCTGATCACAACTGAACAACCAATCCTAACAACAACCATGTTAATCAATGTCCCCAAATCCTAAACAACTATGTCATTGAATGTCCCCAATCCGAGAAGTGAGATGCAGCTAGCCCTGTGAATAGAATCAACGAAAATACCAACTCACCACGTTCATGCCTCACGTAGGAATCCCGATTTAGATGTCCAACTCCGTGCACAGAAATTCAATTTGTGATTTTAAAAAACCGCAACGAGTCTCGTCTGTTCCGGTATTAAAGTTCAAAGTCTTATAACGAAAGTATTCCAGCTTCGGCTCAGGTATCCGCTGCGCAATTTGTGCTTGTTACATCTTCAGCCGACATTCTAGAACGTTGAAAATGCAAGATACAAAGTATGCAATACATTTTGCAGGAAATAGCAACGTTTTAGCTATTCACTATTGAACCGAAAAGTAGACAAAAGATCTTTGTGTGTGCATTCATTGTTTTTCGTGTGTGAATGCGGTATCTAAGCTGGCTTCGCTATCAGCGGCAGGCGGCAGGTGCGCTCAGTGTGTGCCAGTGGCGGCTCACTAGCGCTTCCTGTGAGATGAATTAACGCTCCGCTGAGCGGAAACGTCTTTCTTTCTCATCAAAACAATATTGTAGAGTTCCGCGCTCACCCACAATACCGTTTGTGAAACAAAAATGTGGTGGGCAACATAAAAAAAACAAGTGCCTACTCGTAAACTGAACTTTGTATAAGTAGTGATATTTGTTCGTCTTTATTTTTAGATAAGAACCCGCAAGATAACTATTCCTTACACGAAGTGTCTTCTCAAGAACTTGTGGCTGTCGGTCCCAACTGACACACAAACCTGAAGTCCCTCATCGACACAAATGTGTCGAATTCCTGTTAAGTACAGTAACAAACCAAGTTTAATTTCTGATTTAACTTGAGAAATCGCAAGAGGTTTCCCTAAATATATACATTACAATGTTTCATCTAAATGTAAATGTCGTTGCACGGCAGTTTAACATGAATACCTCGTGTAAATATTGCTGCCAATAGGAATATCGTGGGATAAGCCTTCAGACAACAGGTAGATAAAGTGCAAACATTTCCGCCGTCCAAGCAGGATTTTCCAGACATTTTCTTATTTCTCTACTGCAAACGGTCAGCCCTCTTTGTCGTTCGCCACAACTTGGTCTATCTTTGACATGTGTGCCGGAAACGTGCACTAAATACTTAGGTATATCATACTACTACCTAGGTTAAAAACAGCCGCACGGGCCGATCCATCAAGTTAAGCTACGCTTGCCGGGGTTGGCCTTGGATGGGTGACCATCTTTACATACCGAGACTCCTCCGTGCCTTCCTCCGTTACGGTTCGTCAGAAGCTTGAAAGTCTGACAACCAGTCTTACCAAGGAGTATCGTATTACCCAGTTACTGGGTTGTGGAGGTCAGATAGGCAGTCGCTCCATGTATAGTACTGCTATTCAGCTGCACTCGGTTACACTGGAAGCCAACGCCAACATAGTTGGGAAAAGGCTAGGTAGATTGATTGACCACTAGGTACCTACGTTAAATCAATAACTGAATAATAAATTGTAAAATGTGTAGGAAGCAGTTTTACAGATCGGAACGTTTCGCACCAGACACGTTCAGCTGCAGTATGTCAGATAGTTGCATTGAAATAAAGGAGAAGAAAGAAAATACATTTATTTTTATAGCACAGACACTAAAGGGCACACAACACAACGTAACTACAAGTAAAAAATAAACAAACATAAAAAACCGGCCAAGTGCAAGTCGGACTCGCGAAGGGTTCCGTACCATTATCTATAAAAACGGCAAACAAATCATGTCTGTTGTATGGGAGCCCCTTTAAATATTGATTTTATTCTGCTTTTTAGTATTTGTTGTTAAAGCGGCAACAGAAATACATCATCTGTGACAAATTGCAGCTGTGTAACTGTCACGGTTCATGAGATACACCTTGGTGAGGGACGGACAGACAGAAAGACGGACGGACAGCGGAGTCTTAGTAATAGTGTCCCGTTTTACACTTTGGTTACGGAACCCTAAAAAGGAAACAAATAAAAAGTGTACTTAAGACATTAGCAGAGAAGTGTGCCTCGCGGCTGCGCCAAATAGGCCCAGTTCAGCAAGAATGCCAAACAACTAGTGCCTGACTGACGCTGGTTTTCAACTGGACCTGAAGTGTGAGGTAGAATGTAAATCAGTTTTATACTACAATGTGGCGTGTGTGTTAACATAATGTGAGTCATTGATGAACAGTCATAATATCTACTCGTGTTTCATAAATGTGAGGAAAGTCCTACATGATCTTGTTAGAAAACCTCTTTAGAAAACGAGGTAAAATTTAATAGATCACTAAAAATATTTTTATTTTATTTAATTTTTGGTCCAATAATAACAACATGGCATCGCATTACAAATTCATAAAAATAAAATTCTCGTTAATCCTTCATAATTGCTCGGTCAAACCGTGCAGAGGACTTTATCGGGAAAATCTGTGTAAAAGTACGATTCAATTTTTTTCAAACATCCTGCAATTGCTGACGTTTGGTTGGTATGAGAGGGGGGATCGAGAGGTCCGCTGAATGGAGCCGCACTCTATAATGGCGGCCCCAGACGACTCTATTAGCACACAGCGCGCTGCATAAAGGTGCACCTTATCAAAGCGCGCATATTAAAGCGAGTCTTTTACTGAACTACTAGCCCACATTTTTTGCTCAAAATAAATAGCATTCCGTGAATACGCTGTTTGCTAGGTTAAATTAGCAAAAATTTTCTTGATATTTGCTTTCATTTAGATTCTGAACTACTTTTAAATAGCTGAATGTAGTGTGTAACACCTCAGTGCAAAATATGAAAATAGAAACACACTAATGTTGTCTATTGGAATAAAGTACGTTTAGTAAAAATGTTTACCGAAAGCTTGAACTTTTAAAACCAATTTCACTCCGTTTCTCGGCATTAAGTGAAAACAAAACGAAATGAACGGGACGCTCGCTCAGTAGAATGTTTTATGGATATTTTTTGCTTTTTAAATGCTAATTTGCCGTAAGATGAACACTTCAGATAATTTACATATGAATATCTAACTACATGAACCTACGCTTAATAATGGGCAACATAAAATTGATATTTAATTTAATGAACTGTTTTCTATTATTTTATTTGCGCAAAAAAAACTAAATTACGTTGAAATCACTAGGGGTCGCTCGGGCACCTCCATCTTGCCGAAGGACGGACGAGCATTGACAGGGCAAACATGTATCCAACTGACGTTTAACATTAGGTAAATGCTCAATGTATATTAACTATTCAATGAGTAGGTATCTCAGTATTCGTGATTCATATTTCAACCCTTATCAAAGTTAACTAGTACTTCGCCAGACGTATCACTCAGCTGACACTTATCATTATTGCGTACTCAATTGACTTTAGCTGAACCGGTTCAAGATGAACATTTATTGCTTATCTATATTTAGAGGTGACAATTTTAGATATGAGAATAAGCAAGCAGGTAAGGAAAATGTGTTTGCAGAAAATGTTAGAGGATGAATAAGGGTGTGGAAAAACAAACTCTACATTCAGTGTAGAATGCCGATTTGAGATTCATACTTTAAGGCGATTAGCACACGGCACCGCGCACCACCGCGGTCTCTACCGGCTCGACCGCGCGGTCGGGCGGTATACGTGTGTTAGGCATCAGCGGATCTAATAGAGGCTAATGTGACATTAGAACGCCGACCGCGGCCGTGCGCGGTGCCGTGTGCCAATCGCCTAAGTCCTGGCTTTAAGTCGTGGCTAAGTAATGACAGCCGTGTGGGTCGATCCAACAAATTAAGCTACGCTTGCCGGGGTTGGTCCGTAGATGGGTGACCATCTTTACACACCGAGACTCCTCCGTGCTTCCGGAAAGCACGTTAAGCCAATGGTCCCAGCTGTCATTCGTGGATCTTTGACAGTCGTTACGGGTCGTCAGAAGCCTGAAAGTCTTACGAAGGGGTATCGTATTAGCCGGTTACTGGGTTGTGGAGGTCTGATAGGCAGTCGCTCCTTGTAAAATACTGGTATTCAGCTGCATTCCGTTAAACTGGAAGGCGACCCCACCATAGTTGGGAAAAGGCTAGGCAGAAGAAGATGACTTAAGTCCTGGTTTCAACAAGCTGTTTTCTTTCTCCGGTACTTGCCAAACATCTACTCGTATAACATCGTGCCGCCGGAACAGGGTGATCATGATTGTTTAAGATACTAGAATAGTTCTCCTGTCCTTTATGCAATGGCGGTCAATCTCAGCGGATACTATAGCCATCGACGCGGAAGATATTATACACAAGTGGCGCACACACTTGTGTATAATATCTTCCGCATCGACACAAACACAAATGCACTCTCTCTTCCCTTACTCTCGTAGTCCGATGGGACGGCAAACCGACACGACCGGAGAAAGATCAGGCGCAGGACCAACAGCTTATGGTTTATTATGTATGAAATATGTATTATCACCATCCACTCGCTACAATATCGGCTCGAAATCATCCACAGCTGAACATGACACGTTCACCAACTGAAATAATATTATAATACAATTAAAACTTGTTATATTGGTATCAAAATTAGGTAAACTCGACATTAAAAATAACGTGTTTCCACATCAGTTACTCCTGTAAGTTAAAACACTTCTCATAATAAAACTCCAAGCTCAAGTATTGATTTTATCCCACTTTCTGTTATTTCCAAGTAAATTAATATTGCTCCGAGCTATTTTTAATTCTCTTTATCGTTGGCTTACTCTCGACCGATATTGAAATCGTATAAAGACGAGTGACGAAGTCGGCACGAGACGTTAAGAGGTACCTACCCTCCATATTGGTAATATATTGTGCTCGAGTATGTAGGTTGGGGCCGTGAACAGTATAATAGCTGCCTTCTGTAGTGGCTACGGTCAGCATATCACAATGTATTGAGCCGAATCCCAGTGACGTATGTAGACACAGTGCCATTGTTACTGTTTCAATATGTTTGGAAAACTTTGATGTACGCACACAAACAGATACGATGCGTCGCACGAAATATATAACGATAAATAGCACCCTCGCCGGAGCATACAAAACGTTCACCGCCAATCAAAAGGCAATTCCATCAGCGTCCAGGTCGCACTTAGAAAGCCGTCAATAGTTCCATAAGTAATTAAACTACTTCGATGATTGCCTAATTCCGCCGTTGTGTGCCTGTGTATAGTTGACTTATGCATTATGTATTTGAATTTTAAACAGTTCCGTGAACTCGTTGAAAGGTGAGCGAGCTTCTAGTGTGTAATTAATTCTGTTTATTTTCAACTTAGAGGAACTTTTTCAATTTGCATCATAGCACTGTGCACTACACACTCAGCACACACACTGTGTTGTTTATTTATGCAACCCTCAACACAAAACTCTAATTTACGTTTAAACTCCAAATTATTTTAAAAGGGTAAAGTTGTGATTAATTATGAAACGTTTGCATTTTTAATTAAATGCAGGTGTCCATGAGCGAGCGCTGCTTTGTCGCACGAGGAACATGGGAGGAAGGAGGCAAATTAGCGACGACTACACGGTTTGTTTGTTGTAAAGAAGAATTTATGTCACTTACTATGTCTTAATATGTCGTGTGTCATACGTGTCGTCTTATGTAAACCAAGTAAAGCGTTACATAAACACGGCGAGTGATTTTCGGGGAATGTTTGGGACAAGCTAAGCTGCTCACAATGCTCACTCAGTACATATATTTAGCTCAAACTCGAGCCTGTAGACGCAGTTCGCGAGATAATGGGTGCGAGCCACAACACGTAGCCGGTCAAATTATGCGATTTGGCCCTCCGCCCCGCGTAGATGAAAGCTCACTGAGCTTATACGCCGCCCGACCCTCCCATAAAGGCTTATAGCAAAATACTTGTGGATTCTTGCTTGATGTAGCAAAAACTTAATGTATATTTTACATAATAATGATGCGTATACAGTACACATTCAGACCAAAAACAAAATCACATTTAATTCAAATTCTCCTTTTCGGTTTTTATAATGTTTCTAACTTAAATAAATTATTGTTCTACAAGCCCAACTTATGTCACTATAATAACTTCATAGGTTTGTAAAACATAATAAAACTACGTACTTCCAGTTCCATAAAATAAATAACCTTGAGGTAGTTTGTGTACACGTCAACTAAAAGTTGTAGCGAGCGCCCGACGCCCGTGTGCTACGCCGTAGCTCGTAGCTCGTAGCGACCTGCTACGAAAAGTTAGTGGCACCGCCGATTGTTTACCGTCTTGATACAACATGTTTATAACTACGTTTAAATTTTAAGCACATTAGTGGTTCACTGCCAACTTCCTAAAATGGACAGCTGTTGAGTTCAACAAGCGCAGCGTGTAACGGAACATGTAAAACAACAACTTATACAACTACTGAAGTTTAAGAGTGTTCATCGTTTAGCGTGTTCGCCAGTCTCAATTAATCTTCTTCAGCAATAAACGCCACAGAATTTGTAACACTCCTTGGATCGTACTTGCGTAAACTTTTCTTGAGTAATGATGGCTGTTAAGAGCTCGGTCGCTCTAAAAATGTGCGCCTCAGCGAGTAATTGGCGCTGTCTCGATGAGACCGTCGGAACCTAATTCTAACTATAATAAGTGTTACATGTTGAGCGGCGCCGCTACTTCAACACTTATGATAACGATATTCCTCACTGAAAACTGCCTTAATATTTAGTGCAAAACTTGCCTGGAAACTTTACCTAATGAAGTTAACTAGTTACAGTATCGCTCGTTCCTAAGTTACAAATAGGTATGAAACGTTGGTAATATTATCTTAGCTGAAACATTTGTGAGAGATATTCCGAAAATAATGATATAGGTGTAATTTATTATTTTCGGTTCCTTGAGTAAAATAGAACGCACCGAAAGCCAGAATAATATTTATTTTTAAACGAAAATGTTCAGATTTACGAGTATATGCTTTTCTACTGCATTGATCTAACTAGTTCGAAGCGAAATCGATTAAAGCGGTTGTCGAGAGTCGGCTCGTTCTAGAATTGTGTTCCGTCATCATTTTCATAAAAAATACACGATATTCTGGCACATTTTTCTTCGCGCTGTACAATTATCTATTCCGACACAGCTCAGGCTTGTGTCAAGATATAAGAAATGTGTTTGCATACTCATGTGAAGCTGTTTCTCAAGCAGAATGCAAATACAGCCCTGAAAAAGACAACACAAGGCGTTGTTGGCTTTAACACAAACAAATGTAGAATTCAGTGGCTGCATGATGCTGTAGTTTCGTGACTCGTGGTTACATGAGCGTAATGTGTGCGCCCGGGTGTGAAGAGCATTAAAGTGGATTTAGGCGAGATTTAGCCGTCGGTGATTTAGATTTATTCGCGTGTAGTTCCGACCGGCCGCGCTCAAACTACCTTAATGTGATTTCTGAACGGGATTCACATAAGTCTCGCGGGCAACATGGCGGCGGGAGCGCGGGAAGTCTACGAAATTACTTTAGTACTACTTTCTGCACATTGTTTAACTGTTGTTTGTATGTGTGTTTGGCTAACGTTTTGGGGTCTTTTTTTAGTTTGGAAAGCTGTTTAGATAAAGTAAAAATATACATTGTTAGTTCTACCTTCTGATCCGTCTGATCTGAACGAAATCCGTACCTGTTACGGCCTCAAGAGGCGTATGACCGCCGCAGCGATCGGTCAAGATGGACCTGATCGCGTATGACTAATGTAAGATTAGCGAGTGCGTTAAAAAAATACGAGTATTGAAGGCATATTAAATATAACAAGAAAACAAAATCAAGCTCCCTTTGAGAATGTATATTCTCTTTTCGTTCGTGAAACTGTTAATAAGTACTGCGCCACCTTATAAAAAGCCGTTGTTAAGCTCTCATCTGTAGTATTTTGCATATCTATCTCAAACTTGCGTGTAAACTTATATATTTAGCAAGAGGTCTCTTCTCTTTTTTTTATTTTAGACTCTTTGGAATGTAATTTTCATTTTCTACATATAAAGCAAGGTTGAAGACTGGATGGATATTGCCAAAGCAATGTCGGCGGTACTTTGACCGCGGCTTCGCTTTTCAAATATACGTTGTAATGGTAACCAGCAACCACTGAAAGAACCTAATTTCGCCCTCGTCCGTCCGTTCAACCCCGGGGCAATATTCCATAGTTGTAGTTTGCTATATTTTGAGATGAAAATTCTTGGCATTACGTTTTTAGGGTAGGGATTTAAGACCAAATAACTACTAGTTCTAAATTGTTTGCTATATAGGGCGTCCCACGGATATGCCACATGGAAGGAAAGTACCTTGAATATTGTAGATGGAACATTTTATTGAAAGAAGACATTATTTGAATTTAAAAAACAATTTAAACTGCATTCATAGATATTTAAATAATTACATAGTTGAACCGGGAATCGAACCCGTTACATGAGAAAAATAATCACCCTGTAGCTTTATCATACCGATCGAAAGGCTTCATCATAAGGATTATTTTTGTTAAATAACATAGTGTCACAAATAAAAGGAAGACCATGAATTTTAACACAGACCACACAGACGATAAACCTGTAGGTAGGTATACAAAATATTAATTGAATAAGTAAACGAATGGAAATATAAATACATACAATTTATAATGGATAAATTCAGTTAAATAATAATAACACATAATTATGACTACCTGATATATTTTAATAAGTAAAATAATAAAAATAAATTATACCATAATACTTAATAATTATACTGCATTAATAATAATTAAAAAAAATAAGCGAGTAAAGAAGTAAGCAATATTAAATAGAATTAAATAAATGATAAATGAATGGATTGACTTATTTAGAAAATATTAATAGAATAAGTGAATTAATGGAAATATAAATACATAGGTAATAGGATTTAAATAATTCTTAACTTAATAACAAGAAAAATTTGTAAAGCAATCTTCCTCCCTCTACCTATTTAAAAATTTGCTGTGCTCGAAAGGGTCCATAATTGTTTCTATTATTTTTTATTTACCACCTATAATTTGTACATTATGGATTGCAATAAATGATTTGATTTGAATTGTTTTTTAAATTCAAATAATGTCTTCTTTCAATAAAATGTTCCATCTATAATATTCAAGGTACTTTCCCTCCATGTGGCATATCCGTGGAACGCCTGTATATCTTTAAAACCCCACTCAAATATGTTTTTAAATAATTGCAAAATACCTAAGTATCTCTAAATTCTTTAAATTCATTTTTGCAAGTTTCGCATCACCGTGCACTTTGTATATGAGATATATTTCAACATGTTTACACTTTGTTGCTTTAAACAAATATATATC
Source organism: Lithophane leautieri (assembly GCA_949152455.1). Classification (NCBI taxonomy): domain Eukaryota; kingdom Metazoa; phylum Arthropoda; class Insecta; order Lepidoptera; family Noctuidae; genus Lithophane; species Lithophane leautieri. The sequence goes on along the minus strand of OX424472.1, from coordinate 8,958,462 downwards.
CCGGTCCAAAAATAAGAACAATCGCATTGTGTGCCAGTGACGCGTAATTACATTTCTTTGTGCCGTCCGTGGGTGTATCGCTGCGCAATCTCCGCTCCGCTCGCTCCGCTTTGCGCTCTCCGCTCCGCTCACCGCGCCCGTGAGACTTCGACGCGGCCATTGTTGCTGCCACCATTGTGCTCATATGTTGATTCCAAATAAATATATCAAAGATTAAGAATTCTACGTCCATTGAACGCTTAATTAACAGCGCTATACAAAATGGGAACGGCCCTTTCGCCCGCACCCGAATGAAAGAAATCGCTCTTTGTTTTAGGCAATGAAATAACATTAATTTCGTACAGTAACGGATTACATTTGCACAAGTCGAATAACGAATTAGATAGAAAAGGTTGGTCCCAAGGTGATGATAAAGTGAAGGCTTACACCTGCCGTTTGCCGACAGCAATTAGAGTAGTAATGTAAATAGCGGGTTGAGGCAACAAGTGGGTCAACCAGGGCCGCGTGAGCCTCCCCTGCCGCCCGCTCCGCGCCGCACGTCCCTTGCACCTCTCAGTAGGTCATGAACGCTCTGTTCATGACCCACTTTATCTCAAAAATCTCCGCCGGTAACGCTAATCGAAGCGGACGTTCGTGTGCTCAACCTGATACTAGTTGCGCTGTTGCGAACGCGCTTTATTATCTTACTGCTTCGCTGAGCTGAAAGAAATAGACAGATAATAAAACAAAGTGTATTTTCGCAACCCCTTTTACGACTGAATTTTACTATTACGAGTCTTTCAAATATAAACAAATTCTACGAATTAGATTCTTTTAAAAATAAACTAACTCCCAAAAGTTGAGAGTTTTGAGCTAATATTACGCTTTAATTTAGATTCACTTTTCCAGTAGTAAAAGCTTCAAAAACAGCTACATATAAGCAATAATAAAGCGCTTTAATAGCTACCACTACCTGCAAACAAAATCGCCATAATCACCTCGCTTGGAAGAAGGGTAGGAACAATTGTCTTTCCTAGAATTACATGACGAACATGTACTTCTAAACTTCTTGATTTTGATGATCAAATACCTACGACAGCAGCTAATGCAAAAGTAACAGGTAAATTTTGGTAATAAATACCATATTATCAGTGAACCTATTCATTGAACGTGAAAACAGTTCCCAAAGACGTTTGGGATCTACGGATCCCAACTTAAAAGTAAGGTATAATCCACCCTTCGCTTCAGCCTTAAAAATAAACAGTAAAGGAAATTGTGTAAATATTTGAAGAGTTATTTTGAGCTTTATATTTTTTGTATTCGTTTATGTTTCACTTATCTTCTGTTAAAATATAAGTTGGTCTATTTGTCCCTTTTATGTAAATAATTTTTAATTTTGTAAAAGAAATAAAATGCGAGCTTAATTTTCCATTTAATACTCCCCGCAGGGCTCAACATACATAGGTAAACAACTACGAAATATCGTTTACCCGTGGAACCGTCGATTACCGAGGATAATATTTGATCCCATGTGATATGATCGAATATATTCTCCAATAAAAAGTTGTATTACTTTCTTTCGAATATTACTTGTAGTGCTTACTGTTTTTTAAAAGACAGAAAAAATATTAAAACACAGGTTGCGTTGGCATTTTAAACTATCTCAAATTACATCAAAGCATTTCGCGTTACACTAAAGTCGTACTCGTAAATTAACAATCAGCAGTCAAGTGGCTCTCATTGGAAGCTCTCGACAAAAGCGTGTGTAATTGCTGGCAGCGGCTTCATTTATAATGTATTTAAATGGAAAGTGTTCGGTCACGAACAAGCCTCGGCTGGTGAATCCAATAACGCGAGAATGGAAGCAGTGAATTCAGCCGCGGCCAACACTCTCCCCGAGGAATGGGCTGCGCCAGATGCCTCACAACTGCTCTAATATTCATGAATATTGTATAACAACTGTCTTTGAATGCGTATGTGTTTTCTAAGATAACAAAGACTTAAGCGATATTGATGGAAGAAAGTTTATATCTTTCTCTGCGTGCTCGTAAAAAGTCACCATCTCTACCCATAGTAGATGCTTCAGCCAACAATAGATTGAACTGTTCGATTGTGTCAGAGACTTAATTGCACTTTTCGGAGAGGGAACTGCAGTTTGATTAAGTCAGTCCAAGTGTACTCTATTGATGCCAGTGCCAGGTCCCACTGTTTAACTACCAAATCCCATTTTAATTCTACACAAAATTGTCTGAATGCCTTAACTGTAACGTAACCCTTTTGTGGGTGAAATATTACGACTTATGCGGGCGTGAAGCAGATGTTGAACATTCTGTTTTATTTAATTCTCAGAACTGCGTAAAACGAATAACTCGTTTCAAACTATTTTATTTTTTATTGAATCAAATATCCACTTTAGGTACATAACAATATTGATAAACCGCAATGCCCCGGGAGGTTATCTATGGGTCCAGAACCTTTGCGGTTATAAAACTTAACATGTTGTTATTGTTCTTTATTGCTATATTCCATACTTGCGATACTTTTTTTAAAGATGTTTAGTTTTGGATGTTTCTCTGTGTATGTCGTTCATGTACCGTATTCATACACATTAAATGTTACGAGCTAACTGTTCTCCTACCAGGTATATCCATTTAGCGTTAAATCTCGATGTGTGCCTCAAACGTGTCTCTTAAACACGATCACGAGTGCCTATAGCAGTAGGTCTCCTTCCTCCGTCAGTTCCTGTGCTTCGTGTTCGTGCACCCACTTTAGTAGGTACGTTCCACAAGAGTTCACTTTGTTGACGCTTTACTCAGTTCCTTCCACCTGCGGCACTTCTGCTCCGCTTTGAAAACAATTTCTAAAGCATTAAGAATATATCCCTATTTATAGTCTTCAGTATATTTTACGAGCAAGTTCCAATTAGCCAGAAGCCTATTAACGTAACTCGGGTGCTTTATCAAGTTATTTTATGTGAGGTACCTTAACATCGTGTGCTACCACATTTCGTAGTGACCTCATTCATTCAGATCTATTTCGGTCATAACTTGTAGATAGCTATTGAAGAGAAAGTTTGAGATGACTTGCTAGCGAGGCAATAAAACGCTCCGCTGTCTAGTTCGGGAGACGACAATATTGATTTTTCCCTCTCTGATGTATTTCATTCTCCATCTGTTGCTCTCCATAAAATTTACGACAGTATTACTGAGCCGTTATTTTTGTATGAAGAGGTTTATCGCCGCGCGGCGTCGCTTTCCACGACATGAGTTCTTTTTCAACACCAAGTGTTTTTATCGAGATTACTAATTTACGACATTTTATTCTCATTATTTTCGTTATTTGCAGAGTAAGAAACGTAACTTAGAATAATTTTATTCCCACAAAGTTTATGAAAGAATCCATATTCTCAAGTTGACATGAATTTATAACTGAATGTACTTTGTTGCCCTCAGATGGTGGCGACAGACGACTCATCGAACACAGTGCCTGGACACATTGAATCACCGGGGACCTTCGGCAAACTACGACAGACCCTCTCCTCCTCACTGCTCACAGCCCAGGACAAAGGTAAACAAACAACTGGAAAAGACCAAAAAGAAAGGTAGCACTTTACACATTTAGGGACAACCCAAGAGGCCATCACAAATTGGATTTAATTAAGTAAACATTTGCTTTTGAAACTAACGCTTTGTATGGCATACTAACATCGTAATCATAGCTCGTAACAACACTAATAATGCCAGAATTAAATAAATTGTTAGACTTGACGCGAAGTTACATATCTGTGTGGGTCCAACTTGTGTACGTACACACATGCTGGATGAAGAAACTGTTGAGAACTGGCTGTTAAGATTCAAGCATGAACACTCATTGAACTTAGTATTCTGATTCAATAAAGACAATTTTATTATAAAGGTAAGCGAAGTTGGCGCAGGCCGCGCCACACAACACTTTTTTTTTTTTTTGTAAGAATATTCGATGCGCTGCGGCCTCTTGCGGCTCTAATGTGCGCTTGGCCAATTTTCCTCAGGCGTCTCACTTCCTGCCAGGGTTGCGGGAAAGTCCGAAAGGGATACCGGGACCTTGGCAACAGGCAACTGAAGGTACACGGGTGGGTTTTAGTCAGTAAAAGTCAGACATGCCCTTCCGCTGCGCCCAGAGCGGGAGAAGTCATTGGATGATGAACCACGCTCAAAAAAAAAAAAGGCGTTCACTTATCCACAGATTTTTTATCTGTGAAAAAGTGAGATGCGATGCTTCATTTCAATAATCCTTTACCAATTTAATAGCTTTATATTTTGAACCTATTACGCTATTCCGTTACCCTTAAGAGGGCGCAGTCTGACAGCAAAAAATCATATTTCACCCGCGCAACTCTTACCTAACCCTCTCATCAAACACGACGAAAACAAATGCCTTCCCGCCAGCAGAAACTTTTCGCCTGGCGTTTATAGAATTCGAATTTGAATCTTCTGTAGTTTATTTTGCTTAAACTATACGGTAAGCTTAAATTCAGAATTAAAGATCACATTCATGTTTTGGAACTAGAAACTCAATGTTGACGTGAAAAAGTTCAAATTTAAATGTAACCAAATTTTATTTAGGACCTTGTACAATTTGTACTTCACGACGTCTTTGTGGAAAACTGTGTTACCAAGTAAAATATATAATGCTATATTGTGGATTTTGCTTTGGAGGATCGTGCAAAGTGATACCCAAGTAAAAAATAATATTGGTATAATGCATTTTACACTGTATTGTGCAACGACAAATGGCATGTGTTATGAAAACCTTTCCTATGCGAAACGCCAGTAGAAACAATTCCCTTCAAAATCATTTTTGTGAAAAAGAGGTCGAGTTCTGTACAAAAGAAATAAATGTAGGATTTTCGGCAACACCACTAAAAGAATTGACATCTATTCATCTATATACATGGGTGACAAAGTTCCTAAGAGACTAGTTATAACAAGCGCCCGAGGTTCGCGATCAGTACTTACGCTGCGTTGTGGGCGCGCGCCCGGCGCGTGTTGGACATGTTTGTTTTAAGTTTATTAATAATGCGGAGGAAACGACAAGGAAAAATAGTGAAAAATTAACTCGCGTCCAATCGTCAAGGGCACGCTAAGGGCACCCGGGATGGGCGCTCACTTGGACGGCAGCGCTTGATAAAATTCGTTACACAGAAATTCATACAATTTTATAGAGCGCTGGAAACGCAGTATATAATACGCGCGCCCCGGGCGCTTGTTGTAACTAGTCCCTTAGCAGAAAGTTTATTGGGGTCCCTGTTTGTAACTGTTGTAATTGTTGCTTTAAAAACATGCCAAGTTACATTAAATCTTTAGGCTTTTTTTCAAATCTATAGAACTTTGCACTTCTTTAGATTTCAATTCTTTTATTACCCGACTACGGCAACCAAAATGGAGGGTGATGATTTTGACTGGTATGTATGTTCATCTGTTCCCTCATATCCTCTAAACTCCTCATCAAAGTTTGAAAAACGAGATATCGTAGGAAACGTCTTGATTATCCACTGGTTTTTTTATTTTTATTTGCTATCTATATTTTGACAAAAAGTCAACTAAAGAGATATAAACAAGACATCACAAACAGATAAATAAAAAAACCGGAGTCATACGTAATCTGTTTGATTTATGGCCCTAACACGTGTGACTCCGGATTTTTAATTTGTAACGTTACCGTAAAAGTTTTATAACTTTTATTCTTTCAGCGAAGCCGACATTCCCTTACAATCATTGTGAATTTTAAATACGTCACAACCGTTAGTCATCCCCATCATAAAAAGGAGGCTAGTCATGAGAACAATTTCCAAAAAGAGTCCCTATGAAAAATTTCATGTCCCGTGCACAAACAGTGTGCGTACGTACATTTATCCACATAAACCCATTACTTATTTTAATTTTCAGATTTATTTCTTTTACTCCATTCATAATAATATACCAATAACCTACCTTTATTCTAAACAAGTTTCAAGTTTTATTTAGGGGACGGTCAAAAGTCGCTCAAAATGTTCGTCTAAAGGTCACCTTACAAGAAGTTTGTCAAAAAAGTGGGAGTAAACGAATTTGGATCCTGAGTAAATTGCAATAAGATTTAAAATCTCCAGTGCGAACTTTCAAATGAACGTGGAATGGGCTAATTGGCTATGTTATAAATTTTCTCCGCAAGAAAATTCACCGCAATACAAAGCAATGGCGCTAGTTGTACCTACTATACCAGTCAAAAAACTGTCAAATAAAATGTATGTCATCTTGAGTTTTCAAATATCAACATTCCATAACCTTGATATTTATTTATTTATCAATTCATAACACTTTTAATATTCGTTTTGGAAGTGGTTTTAGTGTTTTTTAATGTTTTCTATGCCTCAGTTTCTTTTGTGGAATGTAATAAATTACGAAAATATTATTTACGAAAATGAATTATATCTCAGCGCAGCAAAAAATTTGAGCGCAGTCCTCTCGTCTCAACAGAGCGACGCCGACTGATTTGTGAAACAAAAATATGCTTGAAGTTCCCGTAATGTGCGACGGAAGATGGCTTCTTCCACGAACTAAGAACGTCATAAGTCCTGCAAGCTTGGATTCGTAATAAAACCAAAAATAAAACCAATAAAGAAAAGCCTACAAATTTTTTTTCGCCTTGTTATACAAACAATCATCCAATTTCTATCCAATTAGACATTAGCATATTACGTACAAATAGAAAATACGTGAAAACTTCATGATATTTTTTTATCGAGTAATATTTTGTGTTTCTGTTCCACAAAAAGTTTGGAATGTAGTTACTCATACTATTTTTATTTTATACCTAAGTCTTATCAATTTCATGAAAAATCTAATTGAAGACAGACAATTTTGGGTCCTACCCGCTATTAAGATTGATCCGAAAACAACAAATACGACTAAGGGCTTATACAAAAAACTGCGTTGCGACGTCGCATCGCAAAAATCAGCGACAGTACCCTAAGATATTCTTAAGAAAGCTTCTGCGTTGCGAATTCACATCGCACCGCTTCGCAATTTTGTGTACTAGCCTTTAATAGGATCGGCCATGGAATACCAATACCAAATTACCCTTTTTACAGCGCCCGAGTCGGACAAAAAGAGAGCAAATTCCTAAACTTAGTAACGCGTTAAATTGATCCGACGTAACAGAAAAGTATCTCTTCTGTGCTTGAATCTTCCTGAATTTAAGGTAGTTTTCAATTATTTGTTTGCAAATACAAAGGGCCGCTATAAAAATAGAGAACTACCAATTTTTTGCACTTGATATTTCAGCAGTCTTACATTCTGAGTCTACGTGGTTACAGTCAAATTTTAACGAATAGATACCATCATATCGAAGTAAGTCAATCTGCCTAGCCATTTCCCAACTATGTTTGGGTCGGCTTCCAGTCTAACCGGATGCAGATGAGTACCGGTATTTTACATGGAGCGACTGCCTATCTGACCTCCACAACCTTGTAACTGGGTAATACGATACCCCTTGGTAAGACTAGTTGTCAGACTTTCGGGCTTCTGACGACCCGTAACGACTGTCAAAGATCCACGAACGACAGCCGAGACCAACGGCTTAACGTGCTTTCCGAGGCACGGAGGAGTCTCGGTATGTTAAGATGGTCACTCATCCACGGACCAAGAATCCCGGCAAGCGTAGCTTAACCTGATGGATCGACCCGTGCGGCTGTTATTACTTATCCACGACCTCCCCCACATAACGAAGTAAGTAATAGATAATTATGTAATCTATAGAAAGTTTATCTTAAAGATAAATGCGCATAGGTACTTACTTAAATTAAGTAAAGAATATCTGAATCCAATTTAAAAGTATAGTAGGTGTTGCTTGATATTTGCAAAAGCTATCCATTACTCCTGTAACACTATGCACCGGCCATTGCCATGTAAAGATCTTTCTAAAAACAGATAGTGCATAGCTAAAATACCCTCCCAACGCCTACGCGATCCACCGGGTTGAAATACTCCTTATTACTTGCGTAATAGGTTGGAAAAATGATAGGGCTCCATTTTTAGTATGAAACCACAGTAAAATAAAACAAATAATTACTGCTATTAAATATATTATGAATATTAATGACGACTATGCTGACTATGAATACCTCAAAATATACAAATCATTTAAAGGTTTTCACCGTTTTCAAGCATTCGCTCTGAATAATGTTTGAAGTACATTGGTGTACCTTAAACAGGTTTTGAGATTGATGTACATAAAGTTAACCCAAGAGAATTCCAAGTAGGAAGGTGCTGGAAAATCAACATTCTGGTCCCGTTCTCTTTTGGGCCCGAAACGTACCCATCCGGCCGTTATCTCTCATCCCGAAACAATATCCATTCATCATGTCGACGGAAATCTGTTTATCGGAGCCAACAAGGGAAAGTATTGCAAACTAGCTACAGTTTTTACAAACACCTTTTTATTATTGTACATAATGGAAATTAAATGTCTTTATTCTGATGGATACTTGTTTTTTTTTCTTTGATGTTGTAATACCGATGACATATTTTAACTAGCTACCAATCCTAATCCATGGGAAGAAGACGTTATACTTCCAATGAAAATAAAATACCACCGTATTAGAGTGGAACTGGCAGGTGTAAAATAACAAGTACTTTTTTAACAGTAGGTACATTATTGCAAGTATGCTCAAAATTGGAGGGTGTTATATGCTTGTTCCCTCCCTAAGGCTTATTTATTTTGCTATATGCTTGTTACCGTTATTTATCTTTACTTCACACCCCTTATGAACGGTTAACTCAAACCTCACCATAAATATACTATTTTCGTATAATTTACCTTATTTCTTGTTATTAAAAAAGGTGTTGGAATTGAAGCTACATGTTTTTCTGTTTTTTAATGAACTTTTTCTATAAAGGAGATCACACACAGCGAAGATAAGTATATTATAGCGTTTAATGTACAGATATATTATCTTAACCGACCTCACACAGCTAAGATACGATAATATATCGCGAGAGCGTCATTCTACCGGACACCGTATTAAGAAAGAAAATAAATTTATTTGACCCAGGTAAGGCACAAAATATTCACATAAAAACAAATAAAAAGAATCGCTCGTTTTGCCCAGTTTTTGCAATGAAGCGCGTACAAAACTTACTTTTGCTAGACCTACTTGACAGTAGCTTCCAGAAGAATTGGGCTACCATATGCAAGAATTTTTCAAATCTGTCTTTTTTTCCAGACATTAGTGCATTCAAACAAACAAACTCTTCAGCTTTATTATATTAGTATAGAAAGAATGGATTTCAAAGAATAATTAGGTTCTATGGTTTAATCAACCAAAATTCCGTAATGGCATCGACTTTTGTCGCTCACTAAACATCAACTTTAAGTAAATCCTAAAGATGATGATCAGTCATGGATTTTCATACTAAGATTGCCGGCCGCCTACTCGCATATATTTCCGCATGATTTAGAAAATGAAATTGACTGCACAGCTTATTTTATCATTTTCAGCAGAGAAGGAGGTTTCGTTTTTATTCCATGTAAATCCGTTCAGTGTGAAAGCGTAACAAACAAACAAATAAACTCACTTACGCATTTATAATATTAGTTAGGATTACACTTGGATTTTATAAACTTGCGGGCCGTGTGAGTTTTTTATGCAACCCTTAAAATGAACGCACACGAACTACCTAAGTATTCAATTTTCATCGAATATTTATAGTGACAAACTTCTTTTAAAAGGTAGAGGTTGTTCTACGTTTTATAGGTAATTGAATTTCGGACAAGTTCATTACGCTCGGGTAGACTTTGTGAGTGTATCGTTGTGAAATAATACATGCATAAAACATTTCATTTATCCGTGGAGGTAAGCAAGAGGTAGGGAGCTTGATGCAGGATGCATCTTTCCTTGCATAAGCACGTGATGATTTCAATTTAATACAATTTTGCAGTTAGATAGGTAAATTCTGCCTAAAATATAGGCAAAACGTATTAAGAATTTGGCAGCGTTGAGAGAAGTTTGCTATGGAATTCATGATCATTTCTTAATATTCATAGCGAAGTACCGCGAGGTTCGCATCTCGCAGGCCAGGAGAGACGGGGGGCAGGGGGCAGGAACGCATTGTTAGTACATTCCTGCTCAGAAGGTAGACACAAGCTGCGGACTTATTTGAATTCCCATCGTTTCATTCCAATTCAATATTTCATAACAATGATCTGAATAAAATTTGAGTTTGAATGACTTTCGGTTTTGGGACTGTCAATTTTAATCTAGCTTGGAAGTTTGATCCGCTGTAGTTTTGAACTTTAGGAAGGATTTCTTGTTTCAGTAACAAAGTTGGGGCCGAGGCAAGTCGCGCCGGAGCCGGCACCAGAGCCCACGCCAGCACCACCGCCTGCACAACCACCACCCACAGCTGCACAACAAGCTAAGACTGACCGGTAAACTTTACTTCTACCACAAACTGAATATCTTCCCAACTTTAGACCAACTTCACACCTTTGTAACGATTCGTATCGTAACTTACGAAACTCATTCAAGTTTCTTTTATTAAAAAAAGTTTTAGAATTAATTTCGTTCTTCTTTATAATTTCATTGCTTTTCATTAGATACGGTTTTTAATTTATTTTTCAGTGCAAAAAAAACCGTGGGTAAGCTGAATAGTATTTTTATTTTAATTTCCTCTCTTGAGACTGCAAACCGATTCTTTAAACTTAGTCTAGTAATAATCTAGTCTATTAATACCTACAGGATTACTAATAATTGTGATAGACAAGCTATACGGAGACGAGAGCAATTCGCGAGTCAGTTCAATAAATCGCGAAAAGTTCTCGTTGAGTTACTCACTGAACCATCCTAAAATGTATTCATACATAAGCTCAATAAGAGGCTAGTGTCTGAACTCGCATCAGAACTGACCCACAAACTAGCCTCGTGTCCAACGAGTAATACCATGTCAATATAAAACTGCGTGTACATATAGCGAGGCCGGAAAAGCGCCGTCCCGAGCTGGTGCATGCCGCGTCTGTCTGAAGGCTCTGAAGCCTGGAGAGGTGTACCACACATGCAACGGCTGCCAGCACCGCGTCTGCGAGGATTGCTCATCATACTCTAAACCGGCGAGCGATGAAGATGCTGTGAGTACCCCAGCACGCTTGAAACCCTTGTTCTTTAGAGCTAAGGTTATGAGTCGTGTATCGCCGTTACGTAAACGTCAGTTTCAACAATACCGTGTTTTTTTTTAAATAATAGTTATAAACACAACATCTCGCATATATTTCCCGAACAGTTGGTAGAGGTTATTTCCTCACCATAAATGCGATTTGACAGGAATGTATATCTTATAGATCTAATCAAAATACAGGAGACACTGCAAATGTTGATACCAACTGTTTCTATACCTCACTGAAAATTGAACGCTCTGAAATTGTCCCAAGAGCTTAAAGACACAATTAGATCTTCCTTCGAACAAGCCAATCTGGCAACCTTCCAGGTATCTTCAGCAAATTATTACGTCAAACGATATTACGGAGATGATGGAGAAAAGATAAACAAAGGCAATGTTAGCAAACTTCCATCCCTTCATCTTTCCCACAGATTAGCTACACAGTGTGATTCTTTATGATGTGCTCATAACAAAATGAGGGAATCTATGCTTAATTTTACCGATGGCAAAAAATAAAATAAAAAATCGTTTTTTTTTAAATTTAAATAATTTCGCTTCTGTGACCCCAGTGTAAACAAAACGGTGTAACTTTTAAACTAAATTATCTATCACGATGAAAGAAACTCTATGATGATGAGTCAATAAAATTAAGCATAGATTCCCTCATTTCGATATGTGCACATTATAAAGAATCTCACTGTATATGTATAGATCCTGTAACGTCCTGACGGTTCGCCAGCTTTTCATTATGCATTTAGTATGAAAACAGCACACCATGCTTACCTATACTGCTGACAATACTAATAAGAGACGGAATTATATAATATGCACATCTAATGCAACCTCAAAACATGTCTTTGTAGAAAGATTTTTTACATTTTTAGGACCATTTTTGTATAATAGATTAAATAGAATACTTAGTATCTATAAATTAAATTAGTTAAGCTGTAAAAAAATATACTTAATTTTTTACTAACCCTAGAATATGCACAGACAGAAGATCTACTTGTTGTCTGCAAATAAATCCGCTAACATGCCTTTTGGGTTTTAAGGATCTTAGTTTTAATTTAGTTTAAATTTTATACTAATTGTTAATTTATTAAAATAAGTATCTATGCACAGGTTAAACCTAGTTCAAGCAATTATGCATCTGTGCTCTATTTTTTATTTTAATGGTTCTATTGTAAATGTGTCCCTTTTTACGAATAAATAAATAATTAAATTAAATTATAAAAATGTGCAGAGCTCATGGCGATGCTCAGTATGCCGCCGCAAGGCTCAGCCGCGGCTGCCACCGGCCGCTCAAGACAGCACAGACTCGTTGCTAGACGTACCAGTGCTGGAGGCCCTTCAGCGCCGCCACTCGGAGGCGCGGCTTGGCAGCGGCGGTAGCAGTGCCGGCCTGGCCCCGCCGCGCTCGCCCGAACTAAGGCGGCACTCCGACGTGTCGCCAGCTTCGCTCAAAGAACTGGAGAAGGTAATGTTTATGAATGCTTTTGGAAATAATAAAATCTTAAACGAGCTCAGAAGGGCCATCCATAAATTACGTTACACGTTAAGGGGGACGACGGGGTCAACAAAGTATGACATCGTGTGACAAGAGGGGTGTGAGTTCACTTGTATAAATCTAAAGTAATAAAACTCGAGACTTCCACTTTAACGATGGTAATATTTTAATTTGCAAAATATGTGACGTAACACCAAAGGGTGCAGCTTTAAAAATCAGAGCCCCTAATAGAAACACATAAAATAAATTTTAAATAATTTAATATCACTTATTGACTGACTTGAATCGTATCTTCGCCCAAACCCCTTCACTAACGTTTTTGCCCTTTGCCAGACGGGGCATCGTGGGAGTTTGGGTGAGGTAAACTACAGTATCTACTTGCCCTGCCCTTTTATTTATACAACCGAATTAATCTTTATTTTGTTTCCTACGAAATTCTTTCTTTACACCCGCACTCCTACGCTGTCAAGTAATGCACGGGTAGGTCCACACAATAAGTAGATAGTACAGTTATGTATGCGTTAAGGGCAAACATATGAATGCACTTAATGAAATTCAACGATTTTGTCCTCAATTATGAGGACTTGTGCATTTAGCACTCATAACTTTTATGAGTTGTATCACATACGAGAAACTCTGTTTTGAATTTTGCAAAGTGTAGATACATAATTTTGCCCTTACTGTTTTTACAATTTGCATTAAACTTATTTAAAAACCGTAGTAAGATCGTAATGGTGGAGCCACCAAAAAGAAATGGATAAACAAAAGCTGCGCAGCACCATTTTCTGTTGCAATATCTTTCACACAGTTTTATTTACGACATGTTTTTGAAACAATGTAGTGTAACTTTTGTTTCCCCTAAAAACGTACCTTTATACACTATTCGGAATGTGAGTTCGTAACCACGCTGCCCGCGGCGGCAGTTAAAGGGCGGCGGCAGCACGACACCGACGGTGGAGTCTCGTCGCCCCAGCACGGTGACGCCGGCGCGTCGTCGGTCGGTGCGGGCGCCGCGCCAGCGCTCCTGTGATGAGGACCCGCCGCACTCGCCTGCACATCAGCAAGCGCCGCTTGCACCGCCTGCCATCTCTAGGAGGTATTTGATGACGGCCATTTTCATCAACAACCCTCTTACTTAAGCCACATAGCTGTCCTCTCTGTTATATTTTTCTGATTTACTGTTATTTATATGTATGTAACCTTTCAAACAGCTACGGGTATGAAAATCAAATACAATAATTTTGAATAACGTTATAAAAATTAAAAAATCTGTTTCATAGCAGGGCTAGTTGCTGGCGTAGCGCTGAGCTGTAGCATACTGCTACGGCGTAGGCACTGGGTCTTTTTTTCTTTCTGATTCCAATTGTATAAATCTCAATTTATACAATAAAACTGCTTTATTCATAGATCATCAGCGGTGGACGTGGTAGCCGGTGCAACGTCACGGCGTGGTTCGTATCGTGTAGATGAGCCCAGCTCCACGCCGACGATAGCGCCCGGCCTCAGCGTGGACGAAGATCGACCCATCAGGCGTCGGGGAAGCCAGCTGTGAGTTACTAAACCCAACAGACAACGCAGATTTTAAACCACTAGGTCTAGAAGCATGTTTTGCACAAGAGTTTTTATATACCGAAAGTGAGCACTAACGAAGGATTTTTGAAAATTCATTCCCTTAATGGGGATGAAAGTTTGTGTGAAAGTTCGTAATTTTTATCTATGCGAAACCCCATTGGGCACACGGCTTGTATTTTATGATCCTTATGTGTATTTCCTTCGACTAAAGCATTCCACACATTGATCTTCGTCAGATGAATTTACCGTAATGTCACCTAGAAATATTTGTCTTCCCTAGGCCGGACATAGCAGCACTACAGCAAAAAACGGGTGCTCTTAACGCGCTAGCGGCGCTGGCATCTCGCTCCGACTCGTCATCAGAGACATCGGTGTCGGTGTCCGCAGCCACGTCAGCGGCCTTAGCAGCGGCCGCGCGGCAGATGTCTGTGGATGCGGAAGCCATTAAGATCGTCATACATGATGTTGATGACAACACGCCGCGTCGCGTGTCACTTCGCCGCGATCCTAATGATAAGGGACACCGATGTAAGTCATGATTTGAAATTAATATTGCTAAATTAATAGACAACAAAAGTTGAATATGCCACCAGTACACCGAGCGAAATACATTTTGATGCAAGTGATCAAAGGCCTCGGCAATGCCTGCAAAATTCGAAAAAACGGCGCATTTTTCACAAATATTTATTAAAAAACACTGTTTATGATTTCTTTTTATTTTGTCCTTGCAAGTTTGTTGGAAAACGTCGTTTGATTCGCGTGAACATTTTTATCATTGCAGTCTTGCATCAAAATGTACTACGTCATCGTCATGTTTCGCAACAAAATGCAATTATTTGGGACATATCTGCATACCCTCTAGCTTGTACGCCAAGTTAGAGGGTATGCGAGGCGGCTTAAAATGCTCAAACAAACCCGTCGGGTCTATCCATGTTTTGCAATTTACCTTCAAACTTTACCGGTACCGTGACGGGTTTTCGTTGTGGTTTTTAAACAATAATGGTTATGATTGTTCATGATTAATTGGCGTATGAATTCAACAAGCAATGTTTTCATCACCACTTTCTGTTATGACGCGTGTCACATCCAGTAAAAAATTGTGGTCACGCGTTATCGCAAAAATATAAGCTCGACAAAGGTTGGTTGTGGAAATGATTCATTACAGCTCGCGGTTTCGGAATGCGCGTTGTGGGCGGAAAGCCGGACGCGAGCGGGCGGCGCGAGGCCGTCATCGTGTGGACCGTGCCGGGCGGACCCGCCGACCTCGCCGGCCTCACGCAGGGAGACAAGGTGACAATAACAATACAACGCAGTTATGTGTAGTGATTGATGAGAGCTTAGGTTTCTCTCCAGTTTTATTAGAAAGATTATTCACAGAGTTGAAATTACGGTAAATAAATTTAGGACACATTTTGTTGTGAACGAGCAAACACATGGCAATAACGCCCAGCAAATGAATAAAATATACGTAATTTGAGTTAGCGAGCAGTAGTCGCATAGGTCCGGGCTAATCATAGTCTTGCATCATTCATTATCCCTGTATGCTTGAAGGTGGTTTGGTGGTTTTCAATACTGATCGCTTCCGAGCTTACGCACAGAGAAACAATGTATACTTGGTGCACGTATACATTGTTTCTCTCATGAGTTAAAACATTTGTAACATTGTATGTGGAGGTGTTGGAGTGGGGCGGGGTTCCGCTGACAGAGCGCAGCTTCGAAGAGGTGTGTGCTGTGCTGGAGCGCGGCGGAGACAGCGTGGAGCTGCTGGTGGAGCCGGCGCCGCAGATGGACGAGCCGCCCTCGCAGTCCAACCAGCCCTCCATGCACCACCACGCGCTATACGGTACATACATACTCCCTTCATACACCACCACGCGGTACACGAAACATTCACATCTCTTGTACAAACACATTTCGTACCCGGAAACAAACGACCGAGTATAAGACCGCGTGCGGATCAGTGTCTTGAAAATCAAAGAATACCGGTACTGGCGCGGACAGTCCGTCAAAGAAGTTGTAGGAAGTCGCGTCTGCGCTGAGATGCCGTCGCGGATGTCCGCTTAAAGCAGCGGACTGCCTTACTTATGTAGGTCGTGTACGCTAATATTACGTTTGCGTTGCTACATGTATTTAAAAGAAGCTCAAACGTAGTAGTAACGTTAAAAGACAAAACCTTGTCTTAATGCGCCGAGATGGGAAAAGTTTTTGTAAACCACCCTTTTGCGGGTTGAACTATTCAACTGCGCAGTTACAATCGTAGGTAAACGAATATTGGTATCGTTTATAAACTAGCATATTCTCCTCCTAAATTTTAACCAATAATTCGTGCAATTTAGAATATTCTCCAATCGATAACGCCTAGAATCATCAATATAGGATCTACAAGTACACCGTGAATTTCGAACAGTTTAGGTTCGTTGTTTGCCTACGTAGCGGCAATTTGGAAAGCGCAGTTAAATTGTTCAGAAGATATAATAAATGATGCTTAATTACTATAAAAGCTTTCATAACAACACACTACCAAAGAATAACGTAGTCTTTATTTCTAATTCAATACGTAATATCTGAATGTTTAATTCGGAAGTCATCATGAATTTCTAATCCTCACATTTAACACTGCACTGCACCTACACACGATACTAACAGTTATGTAATATTACATTTATGTAAGATATTTTCTCATCCTTACTTATTTTCTGTTTTTCTTTCCTAACATAATCTGTACATATGATTGCTATGTTAACAGCACTTTGTTCTCTACCTGTCTTGTTCCGCACCAACATTTCTCGAGCCTTCTTCTTGAGCTGTATTACGGTACATTTCACACTTTTTGCATTTTCCTTCTTTTCAGCTTATTTTATTTTCTATTTAATTCAGTTAATCACAACTCGGTGATAGTACATGAGTCTGTGTTTTGATTCACAGAACCGGATACCGACAAATCACCATCGTCGCCGACCCGACGGAAATTGCCGAAAACCCCGGTATAATACCCATACATAGGCTTTAATTGTAACAATATGTGTTGTGAACCCATAAGACATTGAGCCCCGCGCTCGCTCCTTCATAAACTCTAGTAGAGACTGTCACTCGGTGCCTACTCCTCTGCGCTTCTCGGATCATTCATTAGGTACTACACGACCACGTGTGGTCTTCAAGCATTGTGTTAGAAACGTTAATAGATCATCTTCTTTTATATCTACTAGTGAGGACTTTAGGCTAAATATTTTAAATAATTTTTATAAGAATTTCAGAGGCTATCGTGCCAAGAAGGTAAATGAGTATAGATAAAGATGATCCACTAACTAGAATCACGATTGACTTCATTACTCGTTAGTTGGTAACATAATTATTTAAGAATGAGCTTTAAAGAGACGAGCCCTAGAACGACTCATAATGGAACATTTGGTAACCAACCGTCGTTCTACAGATTTACATGTGATGTAATTGAGAGTTAGTTTAATGTTCATCTCTTTAACATTTGACGGGGAGTTGATGGTGCTTCCTGGCGTAATTTGTTCCATCGCTCGTTTCATGTAAATGAGGCCACGCGAAGCGCGATCACAGCTCTACCGTCGGTCCAGTTCTGTCCAAACATAATCCAAAGGCATGTTGAATGTAATTTGTAAAGGAAAGCTTTGCCTTTCGATTCTGGCTGGGTGGAGATGGAGTGCAGGGGCTGGTCTCCACTGATCTGCTGTGATACTGTAGCACTAATCAGTCAGACATCTTCCACGTTAGTCTAGTTGTAAGAGATTAGTGTTTCTATATACGACCGTAGATGTACTTTAACTTTGTTAACCTTTACTATTTAGAGAAAGGGATGCTCTGTTTGTTTACTTGAAATATTTATACACCTACATATATTTTAAACTTCATTTGTTATATATATTCGTTATACGTTACCGTTTATATAATGATTATCCTAAGTGAAGTGTGTGAAAAAATGCTACCTACTTATTTTCAGATTTTTATTTTTTCTATCACCCGACCAATTTCATAATGTCGCCATCGGCGCCAGGCGGAATTAGGGAATGATCGGCAAAAACACAATTATCGATGAAACATACGAATAAGTAAGTGTAGTCAGAGGCTAACTACAGTTTTAGTGTTCGATGGTAGATTAGGGGACTCGTCCCGGCATCGAATATCATCTATAGGATACCGTGGATGAGTAGCGCTCATTGTCTACCGACAGTACGAATAAAGACGTAGTGAAGCTAGATTCGCCGCAGCTTTCAGCTTGGCCAATGACAACAAAATTTTACATTTGTACTTATAATCACAATGGCAACGGCACAAACAGTTCACTTGATACACCGACGTAAGAGAAGAAAACACCAGTGACCCAGTAAGGTAGTGCAAAGAGAAGGTAGAGAGGCGGCGCGGACGACGAGGACGACGGCGACGAGCGCCAGCGGCGGCGCGGCTCCATCCCGTTTGTACCGTCTCATATCTAGCGCATCGAGTGTCTGTTACCGAGTCTTGCTGTTGACTTAGTTTAGTGTGATGCCGCACTTGCATCGAAGGCGCTCGCAGCGACTAGAGTCTCGTTAGGAGCTTGGAGTGGTGCAGCACGGTACACCGCACGGAACACCTTGTACGACAGGCGCGCACCGACGCTTCTGTCATGTGGCGACGACACCTTACAGCGACACGATGTACATAACCGCTCTTACCATGTAGTTGATTGTTACGACCCAGTACTTACAGATTCAAGTATGCATGAAGTTGCACAATGTCTATATGTGCATATTGATCTAGTAAAAAGCACCGATTATGACATGAAGCCTTTGTGTGTGATATAAGTATTGATTCGAATAATGTGTTTACGTTCAAGCTAAAAAATATGTCTGTACAAATACAGTATTGCGTTTTGTCATTGTTATGGTGAAAATACACGTGTGTATCGTTAACGCTTAAAGTTTTAATATGTTCTTTCATTATAATATTGTTATTGTCAATGTGAATGAATGCGCCGATGCAATTCATACCATCATGCTCTGCAATATACACATTTCGCAACTCCAAGATACCGATGTTCACTACAGTATTGTATTAACTCACTAAAGTAAGTCAGATTTGATTACGTGGCTGGCAGCAAGTTTTTATTAAAACTACTTAAACAAGGCTTAAAAGCCATAGAATAAAATAATAGTGTAGCGGAAAATAAAAAGCTTTCCTAACGCTTTAGTAAAACTATCAGGATTTGATAGAAATTTTTGAAAAAATTTATATTTCTGTACATTTTAAATTATATTCAATATCTATATAGATTTTAAACAGTAGAAAACAATTATATTCCTTCGCTGAACTGTGCAATTTTTAATGTAGTCTTTGGTATAGACTTCCCCAATCCTATAGGAAGCTTGAGCAAAAAACACTATAGATTATACCTAGGCATAGCTAGGCCACATAACAAACGAGTATCCTTAGAGAATGTCCGGGTGAACGTTTTATTTCGGCTACAGACGTAGGTACATGCAGCTTGTGAGACCGGTATCAGCATGATACAGCTTCCTGCATGGCGGATGAGAACATCCGATTTTATTCATTACTTTGTGTTTCATAGAAATGCCTCGGCCCGACGCATGTTACTATAACGTAATATTTTTAAATGGATATTACAAGTTCTGAATATTGATGGTGATATAAATGCATTGCTATAAATCGCACAGAATGGATAACAGTCTAATGTATTTCTCTCTGGCTGATGAAGGATTTATTAATAGCTGATGGTTGCTGCATGTTACTTGATCAAGTACATTGCATTCCCCAAAGGTTTATTACTGATTTAGAGTTTGCATATCAGATCTTGGGAAATTATTAAATTTTGTTATTTTTTTCGTTATTGCCGACGTCACCCTTGTTTGTTTAGTAGACATGTGCGACTAAGTTGTATATACCATGTGACTTTGTCATAAATAAATTGTATCTAAAACACATCTCGGGGTTATTAGTGCATGTTTTCATATCGATATGAAAAGTTGTTTGTATTTAAAAAATATTGTTTTCTGCGTCCAAAAGTATATGAAAATATTTCTAAGCTAATAACCCTAAGTCGCATTGTTGTACAACTTAAACTATATAGCTTGAGATTACATGTTTTCGCTTTGCGTGTAGGAGCAGGACCGTGCGGAGCGGGCACGAGAGCGCCCGCCTGCGCGTGCGCAGCTGCAAGTATGGTTTGAGTGCGACCTGCGCAAGCTCATAGTTGTGCTCATAGCAGCCGACGACCTGCCGCCTCGGGACCACACTCTGGGATACGGTGACGAACCAGAAGCTTTCGCTAGAATACGGCTCTTACCATCACTGTGAGTATGATGTCAGATCACTTTGTTTTTACCCGTTTTGTATTGGAATTCTTTATACCCTCCAAGCACCCTAACGGCTGGATGGATACATGAGATGGATTTTTTTTTGTTGATAGATGGATAGGTTTTGTAAAATAAAAATTGTGGATTTTAGCTGTTAATAAGTAGTCTTAAAAAAAACTTTTATGTACCAAGACCATGTGGGATACCTAAAATAAAGGGCCCCAAAAATATAGCACACTCATCATCTGCCTAGCCTTTTTCCAACTATGTTGGGGTCGGCTTCCAGTCTAACCGGATTCATCTGAATACAAGTATTTTACACGGAGCGACTGCCTATCTGACCTACACAACCCAGTAACTGGGTAATACGATACCCCTTGGTAAGACTGGTTGTCAGACTTTCGGGCTTCTGATGACCCGTAACGACTGTCAAAGATCCACAAATGACAGCCGGGACCAATGGCTTAACGTGCTTTCCGAACCACGGAGGAGCGATATAGCTCACTAAAGGGTGAAAAATAAAAAGTAGTTCAATCTCAGATTTGATGCCAATTGCTCGGAAAGTGAACTTGTTTTGAACTTTTTAGTTGCAGTTGGTTTTTTTTAAAGATGTTATTTTATATAATGTATCTACTTTTATGTACTTTTCCCCAGAGAGAGCTGCCCGCCAGTGGAGACGGACCCAGCCTCTGCTTCGTGCAGCCCAGTATGGAACGCCACGCTCAGTTTCGGTGGCCTCACAGCTGATACGCTGGCAGGCCGAGCTTTGGAGCTCACTCTTTGGGACGCCTGCCCAGGCATTGACCCTGTTCTGATCGGAGAATGCACCGTAAGTTATTCTTACTAAATTGATATGCCTACTTACAGTCAAATTAAACAGACCTAATTGTACCTACTGTTGTATTTATATTATATTCATTTTATTGCGGATCACACATAAAAGTACATACAATCCATATAGTATTAGTAACAAAGACTTAAAACCTATGTTAGTAAAACATACAAACTAACCTAACCGAAATCTAATAACTACCGCTATCCACAGGCTGCACGCGTGTAACTTTTGACTTGATTTACCATAGTGTTTGTTTGTTAATGTAGTTAGTCAAATATTCTTATGCACTTGCAGATGGAAATCGAGAAAGCATTCGCGGAGGAGCGTGCGGTGTGGTGGACACTGGAGGAGCGTGGCCCTCGCTCGGCGAACGCGTCGCCGCGCGGCTCGCTCACTGGTGCGCGCGCATTACGCCGCGGAGACTTCGCCTCCCAGCGTTCAGTGTCAGGTACCGAACGCGGATCCAACCCCAACTCGTCCAAATATGGTCGCTGCTCACTTGTCAACTTCAATGCTATCCCTTTTAAAGCCTGCTCCACATTCATCAGTATTATGCCTAACAAAAAGTCGCACAAACTAATAATTCAAATAGCTTATAGTTTCAGTCTCTGACACATTGATTTACGTCGCGTATATGTCGTGACAGCGATCTCTTGTCGGTTCACTAATTTTATAAACAGTAGCTTGACAGGATACTAAACAAAGATTCATAAAATACCTAATTATAAAATATTTTCTGCTCGAACGTTCGCGCCCCTTGTACAAATCTTCTCACTGACTGTGGAGTAGACTTGTGGTCCCAGCTTTTCATGTAAAACTATGTAATCTATGTGTCATGGTGTAATGACTTACCGTTTCATTTCCACATTTAATCTGCTTGACTAACCCTGCTTTCCCGGAGTCTGTTTGATCTTTGTAAGGACGACATGAAATGTCTCAGGGGACCACGATTTGATGCACTGCAATATCGTCGGTAACAAGATAAGTATCCCAATTCTTAATTAAAATACCCAGGTGATTAGTGAGTGACAACCATCGCAAATATTTGATGTTTCAATTTACTGAATCGATGTTAACGTAAAAAACATTGATGCATGTTAAAATGTTCGTAAAAATGAACTTTCCTTATTATAATGTCTTGGATCCGCGCTTAACGTATACCTTGACTTAGGATCCGTAGTTACCTTGACAAACGTCCATGATAAAAATATGATTGTTATTGTTTTCAGATGACGTGGATTCCATCGGCGAATGTGCATCTTTACTCCACCCGGACCACGCATGGGTGGGGGGCTCACGACGCGGCTCCTCACAATCGGAAACTCTCGAAGTGGAAGTTTATCAGCTTGGCAAAGATTTCTCCCGATCTTTACCAGGCTCTCGCCGTTCCTCATTCCAACAACAAGAGAAGGGTAATGATATCTTTTACGGGAGGAACTGAAGTAAAAATTTATGTAGCTTAAGTTCATTAGCATTCTTTATGCTGATAATTAGGTTCATTCTAAGAGAACGAATGAAAAAAATCTAAGAGCTATAAACTGTGTAAATGCCAATTGTAAACCGCAGAAATGCAATAGAGGTGAGGTGTATGCAACTGTGAGGTAAGCCATGTCTGTAGTATATTAGTGGCGGTTGTATAGAAGGCGGTGGCGATGTGTCGCCGGCCGTGAGCGCGCGGCGCACGGAGCGGCGGCGCTCGTCGTGCGTGCGGCGCGACCCGGACGATATCCTGCGCTCTCTGCGCGCCGTCAAGGGCGAGCTGGGCCGCACGCTCTCGCTCTCCGGCTCCACGGCCAGGCGTAAGTCACCAGCTTTTACTATATCACCTCCACCTCACACGACATACTCATCTATCTCATATGACATCCATAAATGAAAGCCTCTTCGTTAACACCGAAGCGTTCATTGAAATCCTTTAATTTCATAGATACTCGTATTTAATACAAATTTGTTCTAAATTATAATCTTTGACTTTCAGATTAATACATTCAGTTCGAACAATACATTATTCATTAATATTGTGTCACTCTATTACTGATTAGCAACTATGTACCTCCACTGTAGAATCGACCCGATTAATTAAGTTTTTTTCTTAGATGTTTATCTACACAATTATTCAACTATAAATACCTCCCCTTCGGCTTCTTGCCTTTAAAAATCATGTGCGATAATAAGGTGAATCCGAAATTTGTAAACTTGTCCAGTTCGACTCCCCCAATTAACTACACCACAGAAATCATTAGACAATGCGAACATTGAGGGTAGTACTGATTTGTACTGTGTTGTGCTTGTTTGGTCAGCAGCGACGGACCGTTAGCACCTCGGTAAGCGACTGTTCGTTGTGCCCGCGCCCGCGCGTACTCCCCGGCAGGGTTTGTTCGCGCGTGTCGGTGTACGCGATCCCTTGTGACGTCCGACGGCCGCCTGTTCCCGCATGCGGACCCTGCCGCCGCGGCCCGCACACCGCGCCCGTGCGTCTCGCTCCGCTTGCATCTGACCAGTCAAGCGCCGCGGGGCGCGCGGGCGCGGTGCCGGGCCGGGCGCCAGGGTGCGCACGGGGCACGTAGTAGCATGGGTCATACATCGCTTGCGCGGCGGCCGCGCGCACGCACCGTTGAATGTGGCTGCGCCCGAAGCTTCTCATCACTTCACTGTGTCTGTACTGTACTGTCCTGACGCATGCCCGGCCGCGGGCGATCACGCTCACTTCATCTGTCTCTGTGTTCCGTCTGTTCGGCTGCCCGTCTACGTTCATCTCGACGGCATTGTGTCGCCTAGGATGTATGGTTTCATTACCTCTACGAATGTCACTCATTGTTACAAAGCGCATCTATTAGATTTCTTGTAAATATAATTTATTATCCTATTATACTTAGGCCGTAGTTAAGTTTAACGTTTTATTCAATACGTTTTATTTAAATCTAATCTAGTAGGGAAGTAGCACATACTTGTGAAGCATAGGTCGCGGTCGCGCATGCCGTAGCGGACGCTCGCGGCTCGCCGAAGCCAGCGGTGGCATGAGTTATGTTTCGGTAATCCTCCACAAATCGCAAGTTTTCCTAAAAATCAAATAAATGGCTGTTCATGACACGGAATGCTTACCATAATAAGTTGAGGAACGCTTCAGACAACTATTAGAAACTCGACTCCACTCTTGGCTGCACACGATAAAATGCTTTCTCTTTCATTTATGTGTTTAGGAAAGGAAAGATTCGATTCTATGTAAACGAAAACTGTATACATTTGGCACGAAGCTGTTTGACGTGCTTATTTTATGTAAATGTTTATTTTCCATCATTTTAAGTGTTCGATTGAATGGTTTACTATCATTTTGTACTTTGGTTTTTGTTACATTTAAATGTTTAACGAATTAGAGTAAAATCTGATAAATTGCCCGCTATCCGTATTAAATGAACCAAAATGTATCGATGTATACGGGCGGTGCACATCGGGTGTGGTGGTACGTTGTATGTGAGTGTGCAGGCACGGCCACGGGGCGCAAGGGCAGCATGTGGGCCGCGGTGCCGGCGGCGGCCGCGTGTGACGCGCTGGGCGGCGACGACGGCGACGTGCCGCTGGGGCCTGGCCAGCTGCCGCCGCGCAATGCGCACCTGCCACCGCTGCACGCCGAGATCAATATCAGCATCATCATGATCAAGGGACAACTGGAACTCGAGGTTAGTGCAATTATTGTAGGTTGATCGGACGATAATAAGCAGAATGGGAAGTAGAAAGTACAAAGAAATCCATTGTCATGGTTCAGTAAAGTCTGAGAATATTAGAGATCAAGATTTTTTTTCTAATGAAAGGATAGATTTATAGAACCTTTATTCACAGATTTTCTATCGATAAACAGTTCTGGAAGTTTATAAAATAAACGATAATGACAGATTTTTCCATGTCCATTAATTACCTTCTGTTATTTATATCCACAATCAGCCTAATGATTTCCAAATTATTTCAATACGTGATCGACGTCATATCAGTGTTCTAAATAAATCAGGTATCGCACGCTCGCCGCGTGTACGGCGTGAACGGTGAAGTGCCGGACTCGTATGTGAAGTGCTACCTGCGGGATGGGGACAAGTGGCTGCATAAGCGCAAAACGCGCGTCATCAGGCGAACCACTGAGCCGCACTTCAAACAGACGCTCAAGTATCAGGTACAAGTAAGAACTCGTACGGATTTTTGCCGCACTCTTTTAATCAGGTTTTGTATGTTAGATAATGGTAGTATAAGGCATGTATCATCACATTATGCAGCACAAATTATTTATTGAATGCAGTCATCATTCAGCCTTTCATTCCTATACTTTTTGACTAAATTAGAAGTAGTTGCCCAATCTGTTTTACCGTCTCCACAAAAAGAGTCGGCCACCCATAGACCACATTCATTGGACAGCTGGATACACCAGTCCTGTGAATGTGGCGTAAAGGCCTTAGGTAGGCATACATTATACCTAGAGACTATCTACACAAAGTGTCATAGAGATGTCTCAAAAAGTATTGAGATGGACTTCTACTACAATGACTTTCATTGTAGTAGAAGTACATTTCTTTTTAAGAGCGTGCATTCTGAAATTGTGCATCGTCGCAAATAGCTGTCAAATATTTCGTTGTTTTGATTAATTTTGCAATATTACTATAAGGAAATATGAAATATCGCTAACTAGTTAACTAATAATGAATATGAAAGGCAATAATTAATATCGTAACACCGAATATTTAGTTTTAGATCTAAAAAATATATTTATAAACTTTCCAAATGCCCTTTTTATATCCAAAACGGTTACAACATCAAATTCAGTGCTATAATTGCAATTCATTATTAATATAATATTAGGGTCACTTGATAGCGATTTTTCATATTTCCATACAATAATATTAACAAATTAATAATAACCGGTATATATTTGACAACTATTTGCGACGTTGGCACTTTTAAGAATACGCGCTATTATATATTTTGATATACAAACACCGTAAATGTTTAGACGAGCGAGGCGCTGGGTCGCACGCTGGTGGTGATGCTGTGGCAGCGTTGCGGCGGTTTCGAGCACAACCTGGCGCTAGGCGGGGCAGAGATCTGCCTCGACAAGCTCACACTGCCGCAGCGCACTTACGGCTGGTACCCGCTGTTCCCCGCTACGTCGTTCGCCAACGACGAGTCCCCCGACTGATCCAGGGAGCCGTCGCCGGAGCGCCACGATGACAACTAGCGCCCCACGACGGCTCTACACATCCCACATGATTGTATTTACGTGATTGTATCTCCGCCGTGCAAATTTAACATACGCCCACAATGCTGCAAGTATCGGACTGATAAATGTGTTGTGTAACTCTCCCGTCATTGTAAATACTGCGGTGTAGACAGATCTCAACGTTACCTGAACATATTATTTGCTTATTTAGTTCACAGTGAACATAATAAAGGGGCATAATTATATGAATTGCCTTCGGGATAAAACGGGATTCCAATGCTTTCAACTTACATTGTCAGGGCAAGCCCGACAGGACTAATCAACACCATTGTAGACTGTAGTTTAATGAAAAGGAGCTTATTGTAGACAAGTGCTTCAATTTTTTAAGTGTGTATGTTATGTCCAAACGTGGATGTGCCTAATTACCGATTAGGCCTTTGATATAGTAATTTATTATTAGCTCAAGGGATATTCTATTTTATTTAAAAGATGACTTGATGATTGCGCTAAAAATCTATAAAACCGCATCCGCATTCTATTTGTAGCAGTTTTGTGTTGTTTAATAAATCTTATAAATGTGTGTCACCATATAATTCAATAAATTCAAAATATTTAGTATAGTACAACAAACTGTAGGTCATTCCATGTGAAGTACAATAGACTATGATAGTTATAAGTTACTTACACTGTGCAATGTGCATGTATATCACTTCGTACCTATCACTCTCAACTCTTCACAAAACTTTCTTAGAAAGTTTAATTTTGTACAAGTTACAAAAGATGTTTCTTTCTTGACTATCATCATTCTTATTGAAATTAACTTATCATAGTGTCTGTGTAACATGTATCTATTTCTAAGTACTTAGATATTCGAACCAACGCTATCTTATAGCATACGTCATCAAAATAAACCCCAACTTCGACACTTTGCCTTATATGATTAATACATTTCTAAAGTTATTCTAGTGAGTAAGCGCGTCTAGGTACTATTCTTCCAAGGTTGTGCTTTAGTGAATTTTCCAATGTATACCTACTTGATTTACAAATCATCTCTATACCAAAGTGGTAAAAAACATTAGTTCTTCGTGTCAAAAATGTTACTCTACGAACTGTAAATAGTTATTGAGAAATTGTTTTTCAAAATTTTCTACGCACAACGTTTTCGTGATAGAATTTATAGTAAATCTTTTTATAATACCTAGATTGAAAACAAATGTAGGTACCTACAAATTTCTGACAAATACCTTTAATATTTCCATTTCCGAAATATTCCTACATTACGTGTTTAGAAATCATGTTATAGATGTAGACCCATAATTACTGCGTTTTAATATTCATGTGATTTGTTTAAAATAAGTAACGAGTGTAGTGCGAGGGCATGCTAGCAGCTCGTAGAGCGCCGCGACGCCTGCGCGCCCGCTCCTGTAGTTACACACAAACTCATTAAGTAGATATTTAAATATTCGTGAGATGAATGATATTTCGATCATCGGTGTTAGTAACAAACTACATATCCTGTAAGAGGTATTTATTGTAATATATATTGTCGAAATCTATGTTCTTCCAGTGCTATCATAGCTTAGTAGCTCACCTGACAATATTTCACTTGCTTACTTACGGACACCGTAACGTGAACAGTTCGTGCACTGACTGGACAGAGACGCTGAGATGCAACACGTCACACGTACAGCGGCAGCGCGCAGCGCCACTGTCGGCTAGACGCATGCGGGAAGCAGTCGCGCCAGTCGCGTATGTTGCTCCAACGAGATTACGGTGCGCCGGTTTATTTTATTTTATCGTGGTTGTACATTTCCCAAGAGAGAGAAGTATTTATTAGAGATCTAAATATTCACTTATTAGATTAACTAAATATTAAAATACTCTAATAATAATTCAAACGCCTATATACATATATATATCAGGTGTTAAGTATATTTTTACACTATAATTTTTGTATTCGATTACGTTGAACAAAATATACATAATAAATTATTTATAAATGTATCAATGAAAATCTAGATATTTAATAATATATCTATCATCAATTCTGACAGAATGTTAGGATCGAACAACTTACGCTTATTATCTTGATATGTTAGAGTTAACAAATAATATTCTTACGATATGTAAAGACATAATCTACTATGATGTGCCTCGATGCCCCGATACCGCCGATCACACGCACTGACACATATCCGCATCGCGCACACTGACCACACACCGCAACATGTGATATGGTATCGGATATCATTATATGTACCTTCCCTACTTTAGATCTAGTTATACCTTCATATATATCGTTCTTTCCTAGAACCTGATCATTTCCACATTCCGTGCCTTGATGAATGCTGAAAATGTCTGCTTACAAACATTACGTAACTCACTAGAAAAACATTTAAAAAATAACTTTTTGGGCCTAAATATCAAACTTTTGCTTAAATTAACAAATATAAAATGGACATGGTTTTAATGACTATAGTTTTCAGCTTTGATCACAGGAACGGAATGAAACTCTACAAATCCTAGTACGTAACAAATATTATGTGTCAAAGTATATTATTAAATAAATGTGATAACAAAAGAGTTTATTATAGCGATATAAACAACCAAGAGGTATTTTATTGTGTTGAAATTCATAATCCCATAGGCTGCTATAGCGTGGAACTCGGAACTAAACTGTGATATTGGTTACCAGACAAATGTAACTTTGTCCCGTACTCAACCTTTGCAGGCGTATTAAAAATATTGCTAATACAAATAAACAACGGTAACAGATAAGCTGAACACAGTGTAAAGAAAAAGCAAATATGAAGACGCAATATTTTATTTCGTTAAATAGCTTTATTTATTACAAGGTACAGAATATGAAGAAGATACAATTATCTATACCTACATAACTATTTACTTATGTATACTCGTATTTATTCCACTTCTTTTTGAATGCTTGCGGTTTAATCTCTCCACAATACTGGTAAAGTCAACAAAAGAGTTAGATATGTAGGCTAAAATATGAATAATAACTACTTCATTACTTTTTAAACTTAAGAAACAGTTAAAAGACTGATGGTGTTAGGAAAAAGACTTAATTACTCAGCACACTTAAGATGTTTGTTGTGGTACAAAGTGTTTTTATCAATTATCAGACCCTAAGAAAGTGCTACGAATATAGAATCATGTAAAAGTGCAAATTATTTTGATAAATTACAGTTTTTTTTTTATTAGTCTATTAGGCTAGGTTGTACCGGGAAAAAATTAAATAAAAAATCTTTTAACGTTGTATACTAGCCACCTGTACACTTATTGGTTTGTTCGAGTGTACCTGGTAGCCCTCGGGCCGGCCCTGCCGGTACCGCACGTCACACGTGCTGCCAGTCGGCCGGGCCGCACCACAGCTCCACCACGTACAGCAGCGCGGCGGGCGCGCCGCCGCCGCGCGACGCGCTCACCGCGCGCGACCACCACTCGCGGTTCGCGCAACGACCTTATGGGGCGAGACGGTACCTTACAATGGGCTTTTATACAAACAAACGTAAAACGCAACGAAAAGTAACATGTGACGAAATCATTCTATGGAACATATACGAGATATCGCATTAAGTCCGCCTCTGTACATTTTTGTGCTTGGAGTATTAAATTATAAAAATAAAAATCAACACAACACACACACACAACAGTCATATGAGATTTGACATTAAGGCAGCTACCTTAATCGCTTTAGCTTCAGGAAAGCATCGATCTTTGAGGAATTTCCGTAACTTTTAGAATAATAAATTTCCAACTGCATTCACAGATTTTGAAAAATTGTACAGTCATCTAGAAAATCGAGAAAAAGAAATGTTCTTATGATAGCAATAAATGCAGTTCCGCGTAAAAGATTAGAGAATAGATACTAAACCACAGAGTCATCTGTTTGCTAAGTTCCAATTCACTCTAGCATAATAGATTTGTTTTCTACTATCCGATAAGAAATCACACAATATATCCCAAAGTATTTAAGGATCGACGCACCGTTATCATAATAAATGTATTACATCATAACCCATGTTTAATTAATGTATCATGTCGGGCGGGTTCCGTCGAGCCGCCACTTAATAAGGCTATATGTCATCAGGCCACACCCGACGGCCGACTTGACGACGGCGACGGCGATTAATTAATCATAACTTAGGAGTGGAAGGAGACAATGTATGAAAAATTACTAAATCGTAAGGACAATGTGAGTAGGGGTTTGTGTTAACAGATGACTTTGGCACAAGTGTTTAAATTCTTACCTGTTATCTGATAAATCTATGTGTAAGTTAGTATCCATTTCACACTGACATTCAAACGCGAAGTGGTTTGGTCATTTGGTGTTCGCTAAGTCAGTATCAGTTTCGGATTGTAAGGCAAAGGATTTTTACCTATCTGTCAACAGCAAAAGCTTCATGAGTCAGCGCAAAACTAGAAGGAAGTGAAATTGTTCATGAATTTAAAAAAAAAACTTACCGTTTGTGAAAGTGACGAGTCTGGATCCTAGCGGATAGCCGGTTACTACGCAGCAAGCTTCAGTATCGACCACCATCGACGCATACAAGCCGCGTCCGTCCACCGGCAATGTCTATAAAAAAAATAGTAGCTGTACAAAAAAGGACATAACATCACGCTCGTATTCTCAGAAGGGTTAGGCCGGAGGGTTCTGTACAGCTGTAATTATTAGCTTATTATTTTTAAAGAAGCAGTAATCCTACAATCTAGCTTGCTTGATCGACAAATTAACATTTGAGACGTACAGGATACGAGTCAACTCAAAAATATAGGTAAAGTCTAAACTAAGACGGTAAACTCCCAAAAACAGAATATTCTTAAATAAAATATCTCACCTTAAAACACGAAATTGATTGCCTGCAATTAGTAACTCTGTCTACCAAAACGATGGGGCGTAGTCTGTTCACAATTAAGTTAACAAAAGACCAATTAGATTTACATCTTAAATCGATTTAATACTCCTAAAGTCAAGAGACATAAAACTTTCGTTCTTGGGAAACTCATTATTAAAAGCTTAAAGTTTTAGTAATCCCGCGATCCTCACGAGATCCTTGATCCGGAAACTCTCATTATGATCTAAATAATTTATGTGAAGTCTCAAGTTCGCAAAGTTATTTTGTAAATGAAGATGACTGTGAGGTAAATGGAGCAGGAATATGAGAAACATTTTGTCAGAATGTTAAGAAAAGTTAGCTGAACTTAAAATTACGAGGACTGTTTAAAAATGTCTCACAAATCAAATGTTTTATTGCATGTGAATTGCGCGAATATCCTTTATGAAAGATAAAAATAAGTAAAAATCATCAGAAATGACTGCATAATCAATTGAATCACCAATGTGTGTGAGTGCGTTGTCACTTATCGTGAAATGTCATAACTATTTACCTTTATTGTTATTGAAATACACCTATTAATCTACCAAGCTATATATTCAATAGAAACAGAATACTGGCCTGCTCGACAGCTTGGTCCATAGACACAGCGAGCACCCAGTCCCGCGCGAGGCCCAGCGCGGCGCCGCGCACGCAGCCGCTCGCCAGCAGCAGGGGCGTGCGACTCCAGTCCGTGCACTCTGAGTTATAGAACTTGCCATTATTTCTAATCAATTATTATTTTACTCATTTATTAATTAACAGTCATTTTTATATAAATTTACACAAAATAAATTAAAAATTACATTACACACAAAACAAAAACAAACAATACTGATTTTACGAAATTAATTAAGTAATATCAATCATCATTTAGGGCCAAAATCCTCTGTATTGAACCAACTAATGTGAAAAACATATTTTGCGATTCGTTAGTGAGTCGTGCTTTCATGAGAACCTTAGAATTCCAATATGCATTGATTATTTTGATTTAACCTTAAAAGGACATTGACCATCCATATATGGGAGTTGGACCAAGTGCTGCCCAGAATGGACACATAGTGCATTATGTTCCTTGGACATATACTAGTCTGTAAACCTAAGCTCAATAAAATCTATCCCAGGAGTTTTGAGAAAAACTCTTTTCTATTGAGTATTTCTTGTTGATGAACACCAACCAACCGATGGCGAATTTTTATTAAATAATGACTGTAATTATGTTAAACAACACATTACTATTTCATTTGTGTACATATAATTTTCATATTCAATATTTTTTACTGACCATCCATCCATATTCGGTAGTTGGGCCAAGTGCTGCCCAGAATGGACACATAGTGCATTATGTTCCTTGGACATATACCAGTCTGTAAACCTAAGCTCAATAAAATCTATCCCAGGAGTTTTGAGAAAAACTCTTTTCTATTGAGTATTTCTTGTTGATGAACACCAACCAACCGATGGCGCATTTTTATTAAATAATGACTGTAATTATGTTTAACAACACATTACTATTTCATTTGTGTACATATCATTTTCATTTTCAATATTTTTTACTGACCATCCATATTCGGCAGTTGGGCCAAGTGCTGCCCAGAATGGACACATAGTGCATTATGTTCCTTGGACATATACCAGTCTGTAAACCTAAGCTCAATAAAATCTATCCCAGGAGTTTTGAGAAAAACTCTTTTCTATTGAGTATTTCTTGTTGATGAACACCAACCAACCGATGGCGCATTTTTATTAAATAATGACTGTAATTATGTTAAACAACACATTACTATTTCATTTGTGTACATATCATTTTCATTTTCAATATTTTTTACTGACCATCCATATTCGGCAGTTGGACCAAGTGCTGCCTAGAATGGACACATAGTGCATTATGTTCCTTGGACATATACCAGTCTGTAAACCTAAGCTCAATAAAATCTATCCCAGGAGTTTTGAGAAAAACTCTTTTCTATTGAGTATTTCTTGTTGATGAACACCAACCAACCGATGGCGCATTTTTATTAAATAATGACTGTAATTATGTTTAACAACACATTACTATTTCATTTGTGTACATATCATTTTCATTTTCAATATTTTTTACTGACCATCCATATTCGGCAGTTGGGCCAAGTGCTGCCCAGAATGGACACATAGTGCATTATGTTCCTTGGACATATACCAGTCTGTAAACCTAAGCTCAATAAAATCTATCCCAGGAGTTTTGAGAAAAACTCTTTTCTATTGAGTATTTCTTGTTGATGAACACCAACCAACCGATGGCGCATTTTTATTAAATAATGACTGTAATTATGTTAAACAACACATTACTATTTCATTTGTGTACATATCATTTTCATTTTCAATATTTTTTACTGACCATCCATATTCGGCAGTTGGACCAAGTGCTGCCTAGAATGGACACATAGTGCATTATGTTCCTTGGACATATACTAGTCTGTAAACCTAAGCTCAATAAAATCTATCCCAGGAGGTTTGAGAAAAACTATTTTTTGTTGAGTATTTTTTATTGATTAATAACAACCAACTGATGGCTCATTCTATTAAATAATGACTGTAATTATGTTAAATAACACATTACTATTTCATTGGTATGCATATCATTTAAATTTTAAATATTTTTTGGAACATTAAAGAAAACATTGAAAAATATAAATATCTGGTATCGGTAACATGGTCCAAGCTACCGGTAGTCAGGGCTCCTGAGGGAGGAACATCCTAACGCTAAGCGCAGTGTCCAGAAGTACCGCTTTCTGGATCAAGCCCTTGATCCATAGCCACCACTATGTTACGTGTGTCAGGAACATTTAAAAGACATAACCTGGGATGATTTTTACTGCACCAAATCGCTGTTTTGATTTTAATCCCCAGGATTTATTCAAAATGTTGGAATTGTTAAACAACCCAGAAGCCAGACCAGCAACCCAGATTTTGAAAATCTGAATCAACAACATGATTCGGAATTATTTTATTGGACTGGTCGCACTCGTGACGAATTCGAAAGATTCTTTAATGAAACTAAAGTATTAGCTCCAAAATGCCTCTGATGCCGATGTCCATGGACAACACTAGATAACTCCTATCAAAACTGGAATCGAACTGAACTCGCTACATTTTTTAACGTACGCGGACAAGACTTGAACGGAACTTAGTTAGGGCAGTGATGAATTGATGATAGGTCGAACCCAATACAACGTGATGTTGCCTTTTTCGAGAACTGGGTAGAGCACATATCTTTTTAAAAACAAGCTTTTTATTAACTAAAAAGTACTACTTAAATAAAACTTACAAAAAAATACTCCTCCTATTTCTACTATTTTAAATTACTTCGTAAGATAAATATGGATACAACCCTGGGCTATACTAGGTACTTTTCAAGAAAAATCCAACGAGTCCAAACACGATGGTGCTATCTTGTTTGGTTGAGGAGTTCCCATGGCCACCTTCCGGCTCCATCAACAGACCCTTGACACTGCCTAGTGTAAAGCACTTGTCAATATATATTCAAAGAGTCCAAACACGATGGTGATGTCTTGTTTGGTTGAGGAGTTCCTATGGTTACCTTCCGGCTCCATCATCAGACCCTGGATACAACCTTGGGCTATACAAGGTACTTGTCCAGACAAAGCCAACGAGTCCAAAGACGATGGTACTATCTCGTTTGGTTGAGGAGTTCCTATGGCCACCTTCCGGCTCCATCATCAGACCCTGGATACAACTTTGGGCTGAACAAGGTACTTGTCAAGACAAGGCCAACGGGTCCAAATACGATGGTACTATTTTGTTTAGTTGAGGAGTTCCTATGGCCACCTTCCGGCTCCATCATCAGACCCTGGATATAACCTTGGACTATACTAGGTACTTGTCAAGACAAATACAACGAGTCCAAACACGATGGTGATGTCTTGTTTGGTTGAGGAGTTCCTATGGTTACCTTCCGGCTCCATCATCAGACCCTGGATACAACCTTGGGCTATACAAGGTACTTGTCCAGACAAAGCCAACGAGTCCAAAGACGATGGTACTATCTCGTTTGGTTGAGGAGTTCCTATGGCCACCTTCCGGCTCCATCATCAGACCCTGGATACAACTTTGGGCTGAACAAGGTACTTGTCAAGACAAAGCCAACGGGTCCAAATACGATGGTACTATTTTGTTTAGTTGAGGAGTTCCTATGGCCACCTTCCGGCTCCATCATCAGACCCTGGATATAATCTTGGACTATACTAGGTACTTGTCAAGACAAATACAACGAGTCCAAACACGATGGTGCTGTCTTGTTTGGTTGAGGAGTTTCTATGGTTACCTTCCGGCTCCATCACCAGACCCTGGATACAACCTTGTACTATACTAGGTACTTGTCAAGACAAATCCAACGAATCCAAACACGATGGCTCTATCTTGTTTGGTTGAGGAGTTCCCTTGGCCACCTTCCGGCTCCATCATCAGACCCTGGACACTGTCTAGTGTAAAGCACTTGTCGATATACATTCAACGAGTCCAAATACGATGGTGCTGTCTTCTTTAGTTAAGGAGTTCCTTTGGATACCTTCCGGCTCCATCATCAGACCCTGGACACCACCTAGTGTAATAGGACTTTTCAATACTTATCCAATGAAACCACATACGACGTGGCTATCTGGTTTACTTGAGGAGTGCCCGTGACCACCCTCCAGCTGCATCATAAGACCCTGGACACCATGTGAGGCTATAGCACTTGTCATGATAAAATCAACGAGTTCAAACTCAACGACGCTCTCATTTTTCCAATAATAAAATGAAATAATTAAATAAAACTAGGTAGGGACCTACCTGAAAAACATTAACCTCTTTCAGGCATTATCTTATTAACCCTGGGACCGTTTTTATTTTTTTTTATTTTTTTATGTATGAATTGATGCAAGGAACCATTTGGAAGCACTCCCATGTCTGGGCAGCATTTGGTCCAAATCGGTCAATATCCTTTATTTCAAATACCTATATTACACTTTGATTTGAAAACGTTCTGAATAAAATGAAGCTATTAACTTTAACATAAAATCAAATAGTAATACCGAAATCAGTGTAATCTAATAGATGCGCAGAGTCATCATCGGCGGCTTCAGCGAGGTCCAGACAGCGATTGAGTAATACGAAAGCTTCGCGAGCACCACTCGCTCCCTCCGCGCGCACTGCCATACCGCATGCATAATACGCTGGAAATAGTTAAAATAATAAATGCTACTTTACATAGAAATAGATACCGAAAAAACAACCAAAATTGTAACAATATGAGCAGGAGACAGACTCCCGACCTATTACAATATTTGCAAGTCAAGGGGCACTCTCACCAAAAATCAATGGAACAATAAAAAATAAAGACAGGTTGGTTCGGAAAGATTCCGCATAAATAATAGAATAGTCCGCGCGCAACTGCTAGTCACCGCCTGACGTATGTGAGCGGTGAGGCCGGGGAGGTAGACAAACGCCATGGTAACTCACTCTGCCAATCAGTATACCATGACTGTGCTACGACGCGTAGCCCAAGCGCTACGATGCGTAGTCCATGTGCTACAACGCATAGCCCAACCGCTGCAACGCGTGGTCCATTTGCTACGCCTCGTAGCCTAAGCGCTACGACATGCGTAGCCCTTATGCTACGACGCGTAACCCAAGCGCTACGATGCGTAGTCTATGTGCTATGACGTTCAGTCGTTGTGGTAGGATGCATAGCAATGGTAAGATTGTTTTAATGCACTAACCAACATCTGCTACAATGATGTCTGTGTAGCGAGGCAACGCTCTCGCTGCTTTTGCGGCTATTTGAGGCACATGAAGTGCCATCAATAACGTTATTGCCTGCAACAAACAAAAGCACTCTTTTTTTAAGGAAAATAACGCCAGATCTATCTTGTTCTTATAAATATTGGAAAAAATTAAAAAACACAACTTATTTACCACAAGGTTCTTTCTCTTGCATAATAGGGATTATGCATGTATTTTTTTAATAAAAATCGACGGAAAAAAAGCAATTTAAAGTTCTTAATTTTTATTTTTTAAATATCCAACCGATCCGGGCTATTCAAACGCCCTCCATTTGGCGCGCTTGGTGTGGTGACGTCACATTCTATGAAAACAAACAAGCAACTGTCAAACACTCCTTTTTGTAGGAGTGTTTGACATTGACTTGACACTTGTTTATTGACTTGACATTGACATTTTGATTGTTGTGCTAGATTGTTACGTCACATCCGCTCTTAGCGTTTTAAGTATTTGAATTACCTGCAATTTTTTGGCATTTTTTTTAAATTAATTTCTCGCTCTAAAAGAAATTTTATTCAAAAATATTGATGGAGGCATAATTCTGAAGTAACATAGTTTATAAAAAAAAAAATTGAACCTTATTTGAATCACATGCATATTCCCTATTCTAAAGCTTCATCACTTTTATAGGTCAATGATAGTTCAATCAAACCGACCCCAACATAGTTGGGAAAAGGCTAGGCAGATTGATTGATAGTTCAATCAAAATTCAAACCTGTAAGGCTCTATCCTCAGCGTTCGCAGTCACCATGACAGATGCAGCATCCTTTAACGCCGATACAGATTTAGGGGCAGTGGACACTCTTACTAGGAGCTCACTGCACACTGCCTTAGCGAGAGGCGCGTCACTGCCCGCCAGAGAATCGATGCCCGGTTCTCCACTGCCAAGGTATTGACGTAACACGTCTAGGACTTGGGTTAATACTTCTGGTGGTTCTTCACTTTCGATGTCTACGCCTTCCATGCGCTGTTGGATAATGTTTTCGGTTTATTGTTAGATCCATGAAGTGGATTTTGAGCTTTGAATAGGAAATCAAAGATATTTTTAATGGACATGGCTTTAAAAGTTTCTCGAGTAAGCCGCTAATATTTGGAAAACTGTTTTCGAAGTTGTGAGTACCGGGTGTGCCTTGAACAGATGCGCGACGTATCTGAGCGCGTAGTGCGGCGCGCGCGCGCCCGCGTGCGCGAGGCAGCGCTGCCAGTGCCCGGCGCGCGCCAGGCGCTCCAACCCTTCAGTCTCCGCCTCCGCTTCCGCTTCCGCTTCATGTGGTGCTTCCACTTCTTCTTCTTCTTCTTCTTCATATTCTGCTGATGTGCCTGTTTCATAAAAGGTTTAATTGAGATTAAAATGTTAAAGCAGATTTCGGTTCTTTAAATTATGAACGTATTTTTTCTAACCTGGTGCTTCGTCATCAGCCGCGTAGCCTTCAGTGAGCGCTGCTCGAAGTTGTTCACCGATGTCATTTTGACCGATTGCAGCGAATCTAAATAGTTTTTAAAATATTTAAATATATTTTGACCATAGTTTTACTACATTTTAGTAGTACTTAGCGCATTGTTATTTTGGGCAATGGCCTTTCTACTTCTTTCCGTGCAGAATTGCCAAGGACTACATACATAAACGTACGCCTTCTTCCCATGGGGGTAGGCAGAAACTACAGAACACCATCTGCTACGATCCTTACAAACTGCTTTTGCCTCGTTTACGTCAGCCGAGGACTCGTTTTTATTAAAAGAGTCTACGACACATAATAGACAGTGTTCCCTTAGTATTGCAAGTACCTTTCAGCAAGCATATCGGCCGCAGCCTTCCGTCGGGCGGCCCGCAGATGGTCCCGCGCCAGCCGGGCGGCCCGCAGCGCGGCGCGCTCGGCCAGGCGCGGCGCGCGCGCGGCGGCGGCCCGCGCGCTGGCCGCGCCCAGCAGGCGCACGGCGTCCCACCACTGCGCCGCGTCGGCGTGCGCGGCGGCGCGCTGCAGCAGCGCGGGCACGTCGTCCGGCACGCCCTCTTCGCCGCTGTCGGGCAAGTACTCGCGGGACACGCGGGACGCTTCGTCCCAAAGTTCTGTGTAGTCATGGAGATGTTTGCAAAAATATATTCCTAACTTATTATAAAAGCCAACGTCTCTCTCACCCTAAAAGCATTTTATAAAATAACACAGTTGGTGATACTTTACCTATTTACATTACAATCTAGCCTAAATAGCTAATAAGAAATTTGATTTACACCCATGCTATAAATCCTCTATAAATGTTTCTGAAATAGTTAGCTTATTACCAACACAAAAAAACCAGTGTCATAGTAACCATAATATCATCCAAACGGATGTTATAATGTTGTACTAAATATCATAAAGCAACTCATTTTTTTTTTGTATATTATGCAATTAGTGAATAAAGGGCGGATTTAAAGCGAGAGCCATAAATGAATCACGAGCAAGTGCAATTCTAACGACTGAATCACGACCGTAGGTATTCATCCCAGACAAAATCCTGAGCAACGCGAGTGCTCATGGCCCTCGATATAAATCTATTTTATTCAAAAGTTGCATACTATACTTTATACCATGACTACGAGAAAAAGAACTTGCGACTTCGAGTATATTGTTATATCAATGTTATGCCTTGTTTTTATAGTACACTACGGTGTATATATATAGGATACATCCTACTTCCTACTAATATCCTACTATCCTACTTCCTACTAATATCATAAATGTGAAAGTTTGTGAGTATGGATGTGTGGATGTTTGTTACTCTTTCACGCTAAAACTACTGGATGGATTTGGATGAAATTTGGCATACAGATAGTTTATAACCTGGATTAACACATAGGATACTTTTTATCTCAATATTCCCACGGGATCAAGACTTACGCGGGTGAAACCGCGGGGTGCAGCTAGTACTCCATAATGTCGATGACTTCTTTTTCTTCGACAAGACATTAAAATAAGTTAGGAAAACAGACTCTGAAATTGTGCTAGAAGCTTGATTTCCATTTTTCCATTTGCAAAACTCATCGTAGGCTTTGATGAAAACCAGCCGTGATTTGTTGGGTAGCAAGTTTTCTACTATATCGGCCGCTTTCTCTTTCATAAACTCAGGTGTTAACACATCTTGGGCGGAGCACCGCCGTGTCCTCGCGGAGGCGATTGGCGGCGGTAACCTCTCGCGTCCGGCCCTGGTTCAGGCCATGGTACGGAGCGAGAGGGCATGGGAAGCCGTCACCTCCTTCTGCGAAGCAGTAATGCTCGCGAAGGAGGAGGCGGAACGCGTGAGGGAAAGGCAAAGTTTGCGCCCTCACGCCCCTAACCGCCGCCGTTGGAGACGCCCTGGGCGTCGGGAATCCCAGGCGGATTTCCGGCCACCATAGGCGCGGGCTTGCGGACGGCGAGCAACGGGTAGCTCGCCGTCCGATAAGGACCAGGCCCGGGTCGATGGCGCGTCGTGTTCCACGCGCGCCTCAAAGAGATGTCAGCAAAAATGACGGGGTCCAATAGGACCGATGCCTGCCAGGGTTGCGGGAAAGTCCGAAAGGGATACCGGGACCTTGGCAACAGGCAAATGAAGGAACACGGGTGGGTTTTAGTCAGTAAAAGTCTGACACGCCCTTCCGCTCCGCCCAGAGCGGGAGAAGTCATTGGATGATTTCCCAACCTCAAAAAAAAAAAAAAAAAAAAAAAAATGTGTTAACACATCTTCTTCATCACTTGAATGCATTTTTAATCGATTTATTATAAAGTAACACTAAACTTTGTGTTCGTACAACTTACATTGTTTAAAATAGCGCCAATTTACTAATGACCGCAAAGAACACAAAACAGTTTTTATTCTAATGCTTACTCCTTGTCGAAAATGACGACCAATCAAATGTATCGAGTATTTTTTCGCAAGAAGGTTGTATAGCATTGAGATGGAAGTCGAATATATTGGTGTGTTCTAAATTCAAACACCAAAACAGTGATAATGAAAACAAGAAAAAAAAAAAATTTAGAAACCCCCGACAAAAACAAAGCATCTAATAAACGATATTATTATAAGAACACTCTCGATCAAGTCACCTTTCATACAAAACCAAAATAATCAAAATCGGTTCAGCCGTTTTGCAGCTACGATGACGCAGACAGACACAGATACATACGTTAAACTCATAACATCTTTTCATCTTTTCCGTCGGGGATTAAAAATAAGCTTTTTAGAGGGAATGGTATAAATAACCTTTTAAAGAGGATTCATATCATGGGTGTAGATATAGTAGATTGTTGCATCGAGCGCAACAAGCTGCGTAATTTACTATTCTTTCAACTACCAATCTACCTACCGTGATAAAATATATCTACTCAAAATAAAAACAAAGTTATCCCGCGTCTTATGCGGCAAAAGGTTATTAACAATTTCATTTGTAGCTGTTTTTATACTTACTGGAGTTGCATTCACTTTATACTTACTGAAGTTGCATTCACTTACTGGAGTTGCATTCACACTATCGAAAACTTTGATACTTCATAATATTTAGCAAGAAAAGTTAAAAAATCAATTTTTTTAATCTTGCTGAATATGAAGCATCAAAGTTTTATAATGGTACAAAATGCGCGCCATTTGTTTTTTGTTTTTTTCACCAAGTCGGTTTTATTCAGCCAATTTTTATTATCAGCCAGTATCTTTTTGATCTACTGCATACCTACATTTTATAATAAACTAGACATTAAACCGCTGTGGCAAATTTATATCTAAATAAAAAACAGTGCATTAATAAAAAACTGTGCAACAATGAGATTTC
Source organism: Lithophane leautieri (assembly GCA_949152455.1). Taxonomy (NCBI): domain Eukaryota; kingdom Metazoa; phylum Arthropoda; class Insecta; order Lepidoptera; family Noctuidae; genus Lithophane; species Lithophane leautieri. The sequence continues at coordinate 8,916,383 of OX424472.1, read as the reverse complement.
ATATAACATTTCTGCACTGTTTTGGTTCTAAGCAAAAAATACGTCCTTTATGATCGGTTTTATAGTGATTAATTATATATTTCATTACTACGTAGTTGAAAGAAAAAGACTTGTATGCAACTGTAAATAAATAGGTATTAAAACACTCATGTGATACTATATAATATATTATATATAATACTCCTTATTATATAACAGTTGCATAAATAACTATAAATATAACTTAAGCTGTTCTAACTGTAACTATAAAATTAAGAAATAATCCAATAACGCCTCTCTTATTCATCATGTTAAGGGAAAGATTCACGCGTTGGACCTTGTATGGTGCGTACTTATAAATGTTTCTTTCTTTCCTTTTCGTGTGGTTAGTGACTAACTGGCGACAGAGCTTTTATGCCACCCGTGGTCTCTGCTTTGGCTTCACATGCCGTCGAGAAATATCTCTCAGGCCTACCGGTTTTTTTGCCAAGAATACCGCCCCAGGAACCGACGGCCTACCTGGGAAGGCCTGGGTCCTGGCCATGGAGGCTCTCGGGCCTCGACTTAGAGGTCTCCTATGCGCATGCATGGAGAGGGGCCAGTTCCCACTTCGTTGGAAGACGGGGAAACTGGTCCTCATTAAGAAGTTGGGGCGCCCTGCGGACTCTCCGTCCGCTTATCGGCCCATCGTGCTGCTCGACGAGGTGGACAAGCTCTTTGAAAGAGTCATTGCAAACCGCCTCGTCGGGCGGCTGGTGCGGGTGGGGCCGGATTTGGCGGAGAGCCAGTTTAGTTTCCGCAGAGGGCGCTCTACGGTGGACGCCATCATGCGTGTACGGGCCCTCACGACGGGGGATGCTGTGGCCCGGGGCGGGGTCGTCTTGGCGGTGTCACTAGACATCGCCAACGCCTTCAACACCCTGCCCTGGAGTTGCATAAGGGAGGCACTCCGGTACCACCGGATGCCGACCTACCTCTGTCGTGTGGTCGAGGCCTATTTGACGGACAGGGCCGTCATCTACCCCGGTCACCAGGGAATGTGGAACCGGCGAGAGATGTCGTGCGGTGTCCCACAGGGATCGGTCCTGGGGCCGCATCTGTGGGACATCGGGTACGACTGGGTGCTGCGCGCCGACCTCCCTAGCGACGTCAGCGTAATTTGCTACGCTGACGACACGCTGGTCCTGGCGCAGGGGAGGTCGCACCAGGCGGCGGCCGATCTAGCGACACGCTGGGTTGCGACAATCGTCGATAGAATCCGGCAGTTGGGACTCGAGGTGGCCTTGCACAAGTCCGAGGTCATGTGTTTTCATGGCCCTCGGAACGCGCCACCGTCGGGTTCCCAAATTACGGTAGGAGGGGTTCACATCGGCGTCGAGTCGACGATGAAGTACCTAGGACTCGTCCTCGACAGCCGGTGGAACTTCGTGGAGCATTTCCGACGTTTGGCTCCAAGGCTGGACCGGGCTGGGGCCGCCTTGAGGCGGCTCCTGCCCAATCTAGGGGGTCCAAACGCCTCCTGCCGGAGGCTCTACGCGGGGGTCGTGCGGTCCATGGCCCTTTACGGGGCACCGGTGTGGGCGCGTTCCCTTAGGCTGCGGCCAGCCCGCCGGTTGAACGCGTCCCAAAGGGTCATGGCCATTCGGCTGGCCCGGGGATACCGCACGGTCTCCCGTGACGCGGCGAGCCTCCTTGCCGGATTACCGCCATGGGATCTGGAGGCGAAGGTCCTCGCGCACATCTGGGAGTGGCGCGAGGAGGTGAAGCGCCGGGGTGTAACTCCACTGCCGCGAGAAATCGCGGCACAGCGGACAGAGCTCCGGCAAGATATCATGGCGGCATGGAGAGTGCGATTGTCGCAACCCAGTGCTGGGCACGCCACAATAGCGGCGATAAGTCCCCTCTTTGAGGAGTGGCTAGAGAGGCGCCACGGCGTCCTCACCTTCCGCCTGACACAGGTCCTCACCGGACATGGCAGCTTCGGGAGGTTCCTGTTTAGCATTAGGCGGGAGGAAACGCCCGGGTGTCACCACTGTGCGGATCGCCCGGAGGACACGGTGGAGCATACGGTTGAGGTATGCCCTGGTTGGGCGGAGCACCGCCGTGTCCTCGCGGAGGCGATTGGCGGCAATGACCTCTCGCGGCCGGCCCTGGTCCAGGCCATGGTACGGAGTGAGAGGGCATGGGAAGCCGTCACCTCCTTCTGCGAAGCAGTAATGCTCGCGAAGGAGGAGGCGGAACGCGTGAGGGAAAGGCAAAGTTTGCGCCCTCACGCCCCTAACCGCCGCCGTTAGAGACGCCCTGGGCGTCGGGAATCCCAGGCGGATTCCCGGCCACCATAGGCGCGGGCTTGCGGACGGCGAGCAACGGGCAGCTCGCCATTCGATAAGGACCAGGCCCGGGTCGATGGCGCGTCGTGTTCCACGCGCGCCTCAAAGAGATGTCAGCACAATTGGCGGGGTCCGCTAGGACCGATGCCTGCCAGGGTTGCGGGAAAGTCCGAAAGGGATACCGGGACCTTGGCAACAGGCAAATGAAGGAACACGGGTGGGTTTTAGTCAGTAAAAGTCTGACACGCCCTTCCGCTCCGCCCAGAGCGGGAGAAGTAATTGGATGATTTCACAACCTCAAAAAAAAAAAAAAAAAAGGCCTACCGGTTTCCTCACTTATAAATAACTTGTGAAGCATATAATAACGTTAGATTTACGAGATTTTTGTTTTAATTCATAGATTATGGTCTCAAATATTTATGAAAGCATTAGGACTCACCCAAATCTTTGTAATGCTGCACAACCTCACGAGGCCTGTTAGCTCTAATCATGAGCGTTTCAAACTGCGGCAAGTCTCCGCGCTCAGCAGCCGCCTTCGCACCTTCCACTAAAACCTCCTCAACCTAAGAGAAAGTGAACCATTATTAAATAACTAGGTTCCGCCCGCGGCTTCGCCCGCGTGGTATGTCGATAAAATGTAGCCTATGTCGTTTCCGATCGGTTTAAAATAGACAAAGTTTCATGCAAACTTTCATCCCCTATTTTATCCCCTTGGGGGTAGAATTAATCAAAATCCTTTCTTAGCGGATGCCTACGTCATAATATCTACCTGCATGCCAAATTTCAGCTCGATCCGTCCAGTGGTTTGCGCTGTGCGTTGATAGATCACTATGTCAGTCAGTCAGTCAGTCACCTTTGAGTTATATATATTTAGATGGTTCACTTTCTCTTCTTTTTTTTGTGACATAACATTAAAATTATTTTTATGTAATGCACAAATAAAAGATGAATAACCAACAAAGGTACTGCATAGGTTTATGTCAATCGTAGGAACTTTGGTCACCAGCTCACAGTACTGAGTCGTCTAAGATTTAGAAGTATCGTCTTTCTGGTGACCACTGTATCAACGGGTACCACAAAAAGCTATCGGGTACTTTATCTAACAAGGAACACTTGTATAATTGGAGTCTTTATTCTATAACGTGTATATTATAAATCTTCTGATATAGACCAATAAATTAAACTTTTGTATCTCACCATAAGCGGTGCATGTTGCTCAGACAAGGCGAGTGTCCTCTGATGCTTTCAATGTTGCAGGTTTTAGGAACGCAACTTCTGCCTCGACCGGCTTTTCTTGGACTAAGAAAGCTGCTTCCACCAAAATTACTAAAGAAATAGAGCAATAATATTGTACGTCTCACCATGAGCGGTGCGTGTTGCTCAGCCAAGACGAGCGCCCTCTGATGCTTGCCGTGCTGCAGCCACATGCGAACTGCGTGGTCGGGCGCGCCGGCTCTTAAGAACGCAGCTTCGGCTTCCTCGGGCCTTTCGTCTGCTAAAGACGCTGCTTCGGCCTGCGCCACTTCGCTGCGGGATACTCCGCCTCCTAGCGAGCTCAGCTCCATTGCTATGTCCCATCTGGTATAAAAATGATAACTTAGCTATTTTAAAAGCAGAACAAGTTGTATAAAAAGTAGAAGTTAGATTTGTGTCTGATTGTTAAATTGGCAATAGGTTCTCCTTGTATTCATTAAAAAAAAACAACCATCCATATTAATAAAAAACAAATGCTGTTCGTCTGAAAACACATCGCTTGAGAACTGTTGGACGGATTTGTTTTTACTTTTATGATGGTTTTAGTCCGAATAAGGTTTCTAGGGAAATAAAAATTACAAAAGTGCCGGAAAATTTGATAATTCTAAAGTGCTTTTTTTCTATGGGACTTTTTTATGAATTTAAGACCTTACCTCATGGTTTTTTGAAATTTGTACAGGTGAACGTCAGTCGGGTCAGCGAATGGGTCATAAGCATAACTGGCGCAATATGGGGGTTCAGAACCCCACTGCCAACCCCTTCGGGGAATCCAGCCGTGATATTATACTAGATTAAAACCCAACCGACCTCTGAGCTTGTAGAGCCCACCGCGCCCCCAAGGCCGCGAGTCCCCTCGCCGCCAACAGGCGCGCGGCCGGCGCTCCGCCAAGCGCGCCCGCCCATTGAAGGGCCACCTGAACATTGGTTTGTAAGCACTTCGATACCTAACGCCACACCCACGCGACTGCATCTTATTAACACGCTAAGCGATGTTTTCCGTGTGTTTTTTTATTGCTTTATCAGTGGCTAGAAAGAATCTTTTAAAATTGACGGTGATGGTAAAATAATAATAACAATGCTGAGGCATTGTCTGATCGGGAACATTATGGTTGGTTGCACACGTATGCGATGAAAGTGTAAACAAACGGTGTTCAGGTTAAATTCTTATGCAATCACACACATTCATCCATCTGTATTAAGAAGGTTTCAACTTTATGTCTCACCACTTTTTCCAACAATTATTGTTTAATAACATAATTAAATTGTAATCGAAAAATCATCTACACAAATTGGTTATAAAATTATTACGTCTATTGTCTAGAAAAACATCTTTAAAATTAGAGTTTCGGGTTTAAGTATTCAAATAATCAAATCAAAGCCCTCAATTTGTATAAGTGGCACTACAAATTGGCATCCACAGGTACGATTTCTAATCCATTTGTTTACATTTTCATCAAATACTTTTAGAACAGACTATACCCATAAGATGACCTGAATAATACTGACAGTAGGGTGCAAGGAGGGGGAAGGAGCAAAAACATAACAGTCCTACACTGTTATATTTTTGCTGCTAAGCATTCACCCATTCATTATGTAAGTTGTTACTGCGTTAATATTGTCAATACATAAAATTACTCTCGTTCATACTGTACCTGCTGTTGAACTCCGCTGGGAGCATGCGCACGAGCAACTCGCTCTGCTCCCTCCCACTGACCCGCTGAACGGTACATCTGAATCGCACTTTTCCAATCTCCTGGAATTATAGTTCATTTAGGACCGATTTTGCAAACGTCATAATAACTTTTATCTGAAGATTAAATACGGCGGTATGAACATTTTCTACACAAAAACTGTCAAACCGCTATTTTTATTTATCCGATAATAGTTATCTGAAGATTGAAAAATTTACTCTTAATGTCACGAAAATCTTCAAAAATTACACACAACAAAAATAGCAAGTCTAAAAATAGGAGCAAGAGTAGCTCCTACAACATTCCTCCTAAAAATATCAAGTACACAGAATCCCTGGGACACTTGCCTGCTTATTAATTAAGGAGGATTAAAGCTACAAACAGATTTAGCTTAAGATTTACCATACATTTTTCGAGGTTTAAGTTTGGCATAACTTAACTCCGTGTTTATTAATATGGGAATTGAAAAATTTATCACAGGACCAGTACGAAAGATAACCAAGTTTTTTTTTCAATAACCTTTTATCATGATCATACAGGACATCGACGCGCAAACTGATACCTTATTCTAAACCAACCAGAGATTAAAAAAAATCTTCAGTTCAAAAAAATCTACTTTGTAGGATTTACAATCATGTGCTTCGTCGTGTCGCTGGCACGACAGTTATTTATATTTTGTTGGCCCAAAACTTCGGCGTAACCTTCCGTGGTCCACTGTGAAGTCCCTGAACCGTCTCCAAACCCAAGCGGGAAGGTGTAGATTGAACCTCGTAAAGAAGCCTACCCTGCAGCCGATTCGTCGAGGGAGTCCCAACCTCGACGGCGCGGCTGCAGGGTGTGGGTGTGGAGCTGTGTCACAAACTATGCTCCACCTCCTATCCTGCCTTCTGTGCCCCAAAACCTGCAGCCAAAGTGACCTCTGCGCTGCCACCGATAACAGCGTGGAAGTGACGAAGCTTTGGGCCAATCATGTGCTGAATTCATTGTAACAATTTGCGTTTGTTTTGTTGATGTCCCTTACAACATGTACTCGTATAATGAGCATAGGTACTAACCAGCTTGTATGTAATGGTTCTCTGCGGCGCGAAGATCTCCCGAAGCGTGTAGCGCCTGTGCTACGTGGCGCCGCGTAGCTTCCAGCAGCGAGCTACGGTGAGCTGCTACGAGGCGTAGCATTGAGTCGTATTGAGATGCTTCCTAATACAATAGAAAACCATTCGATTATGAAGAATAAGCCAGGGAAGGCATTAGAAGAATAGCACCATTGTCGCATTTATTTGTTTGATGTTTTGTTTTGACTTTCCACGTTGAAAGACAAGTGCGCGTGTACAGAGTGTTTCTTTTCTCTTCGTTTTTTTTTTGTATGGTTATAGATATGTTTTGCACGTATTGATACTATACTAATGCGGGTTTGAGAACGCCTTTCGTTAATTAACATACTGTATATCGTGAAAAAACTTGCCTTATACATAGAACCTCACCTGGTTTTGGAGAACCAGATGAGGTTCTATGTATAAGGTAAGTTAAGGCGAATGTAAATCTGTTCAACTTTGTTTCTCAGTTGTTGCGCAAGCGGCATATAGATGTCTTTAATCTATTCCTGAGTGAGATGTGGCAAATTAAAGCCACTATAAACTCACCTTATACATAGAAATGGCCTCATCTGGTTCTCCAAGGCCGATATAAATCTGTTCTGCTTTTCTTAACTGTCCGTCTAGCCTCAGTTGTTGTGCGAGCGGCATGTAGATGTCTCTAGTCTGTTCCTCCGTGAGATGTGCGGCGGCAAGTTGAAGACCGTCGGCGACGCGACCGGCTGAGTTGTAGGCTCTGACGCATCGTTCCGCCATGCCGCATGATGTTAGTACGCGTTCTGCTGTCTCCCATTCCTATAATACGAACAAAATTGTTTTAAATCACAAACTATTATCCCCTAACTACTCACAGCAAAGTTATAAGGTTAAATATCTTGCAAGATATGGGTGTATTTTAAAGCTATCGGAAATATAAAGTTGTTGGAATACTTACACGAGTGGAAATAAAATGATCACCAAGTCTCTCACACTGCTCCTTGATGGAGTCTTTGTCTTCAATAGCCTGAAAAATAAATAAATCATAATGCTAAAAAGCTAACTTGCGTAAGCAATAACCGCGGTGTAGGTTCAGAATATTACTTTTGTGCGGTTATGCTTATTTACTTTTTATTGCATTAGAATCTGACTGGCGTAAACAGAGCCGATTACATTTCGTATGGTGTCAGCATGTTACATTCAGAGTATTCAGACGGCTGAACATTAGCGCAATTATACAAGACTGGCGTAGCAGATTGCTACGCCGCGCCGTAGCCGATCGCTACGCGCCATAGAACATTGTGACAGATCATTAGCATTGTTTGTGAAATTGCTATTACACCAACCTGACTTGCAATTTTTTTCAAATCTTTCTAACGCCTCCTCCTACCTGCAGTATCTGCAGCGCCTTCCTGTAGTGATGCGCGGCGAGCGCGGCGCCCAGCGCGTCGCGCGCGCGGCCCGCCTCGATGAGGTGCGGCACGGCCGCGCCCGCCTGCCGCGCGCGCACCAGCCGCGCGACCTCCTACCTGCAGTATCTGCAGCGCCTTCCTGTAGTGATGCGCGGCGAGCGCGGCGCCCAGCGCGTCGCGCGCGCGGCCCGCCTCGATGAGGTGCGGCACGGCCGCGCCCGCCTGCCGCGCGCGCACCAGCCGCGCGACCTCCTACCTGCAGTATCTGCAGCGCCTTCCTGTAGTGATGCGCGGCGAGCGCGGCGCCCAGCGCGTCGCGCGCGCGGCCCGCCTCGATGAGGTGCGGCACGGCCGCGCCCGCCTGCCGCGCGCGCACCAGCCGCGCGACCTCCTACCTGCAGTATCTGCAGCGCCTTCCTGTAGTGATGCGCGGCGAGCGCGGCGCCCAGCGCGTCGCGCGCGCGGCCCGCCTCGATGAGGTGCGGCACGGCCGCGCCCGCCTGCCGCGCGCGCACCAGCCGCGCGACCTCCTACCTGCAGTATCTGCAGCGCCTTCCTGTAGTGATGCGCGGCGAGCGCGGCGCCCAGCGCGTCGCGCGCGCGGCCCGCCTCGATGAGGTGCGGCACGGCCGCGCCCGCCTGCCGCGCGCGCACCAGCCGCGCGACCTCCTACCTGCAGTATCTGCAGCGCCTTCCTGTAGTGATGCGCGGCGAGCGCGGCGCCCAGCGCGTCGCGCGCGCGGCCCGCCTCGATGAGGTGCGGCACGGCCGCGCCCGCCTGCCGCGCGCGCACCAGCCGCGCGACCTCCTACCTGCAGTATCTGCAGCGCCTTCCTGTAGTGATGCGCGGCGAGCGCGGCGCCCAGCGCGTCGCGCGCGCGGCCCGCCTCGATGAGGTGCGGCACGGCCGCGCCCGCCTGCCGCGCGCGCACCAGCCGCGCGACCTCCTACCTGCAGTATCTGCAGCGCCTTCCTGTAGTGATGCGCGGCGAGCGCGGCGCCCAGCGCGTCGCGCGCGCGGCCCGCCTCGATGAGGTGCGGCACGGCCGCGCCCGCCTGCCGCGCGCGCACCAGCCGCGCGACCTCCTACCTGCAGTATCTGCAGCGCCTTCCTGTAGTGATGCGCGGCGAGCGCGGCGCCCAGCGCGTCGCGCGCGCGGCCCGCCTCGATGAGGTGCGGCACGGCCGCGCCCGCCTGCCGCGCGCGCACCAGCCACGCGCCCCACTCGCCCTCCAGCCGCGTCACCGCGCCCGGGCACGCCTGCGGGACCACCACTATACGGTAACTCGAATGTGGATACTGTGCTGTGGTACAGTCGACACCGTCATCGCGACCCTCCCACAGAAGTATTTTACTTCACCCGAGAACCAGTGGATGGGATATGGACATTAAATGAGTCCAAAGCAGGTGGTAAAAGCCTAATGGCGAAAGCATGGATTATGATTTGTCTGTACAAATCTTAAAACTGACTATGGACAGCTAGGTCAATTTTTTTTGCAAAATAATCGGCGCCGATTGCCATATAGAAGAAAACTCAAAACATTATACTGTCAGGTTTACCAAAGTTGTGATCAGATGTGTACCTGATCACAACCATGTATCGCATTCTTCTGAACTGAACTCAGTAAGCAGATAGACGTTTATAACGCAAGACATGTCTGATATTTTTGCATTCTGAGAGGTGACACATCTCCTTGAAGCCGATGCGGTATATCCTATATTCTGGCGTTGCTTGTCTCGTCAAATAGTTTTGGCAATCTTTTGATGTCACTTATTTGCTACTTGTAATATGCCTTTCACAAATTATCACATATATTTGCTGTTTTCTTGACGACAGATATCAATGTATTAATCATGAAACCAGATATTATTTCCAAACTGTTCACAGTAATATATTAATTATGCTCGTGACTGTACCTACCTACATATTTCAAATCGGACAAAAAGTTGTAACTCGTTACAAACAGGCCCAAGTACCTCTCTAGCTAACTGAACAGCTCTCGCATAGTTATTTCCTTTGGCGTAGTACTCCACTGCCGTACGAGCATCACCTTTGCGCTCTGATATTTCGCCAGCCGTCTCCCACCATTCTTCCTGAAAACCAGAAACCGAAAAACGTAACAGTTATTAATTAAATCTATAAAAAATGCCAAAATGTTTTTACCTGTTAAAGATTCTACATTTATTATATATTTCAGATGATATATGATTTGGTAGACTGTAAATTTAGACACCGAGTAAATAAAAATCAAGATTAGAGTGGACAATGCATTAATGCATTGATGATTGGAGGAAGCAGGTCTACGCGTGCAACACTATTATTGCAATACAGGTCTCGTCCAGAGGGAACGCATTCACAGTGTATAATTGTGTACAGAGGTAGTATTATGAAGTATTAATGCCATCATTATTCCACTGCGAAAACGGGATGGTGCTAGCAGTTTTGTCTAGCTCCGTCTCTCTCATGAGAGAGAGACGGAGCTAGCCAGTATGAACTGGAAAAATGGTGGTACTTCATAATACGGCACCTGAACTCGCAAATTAAACGTGCTTTATAACAAACCAGAAACTGTGGACGCAACGTATTCCAAAATACCTGAATAAGTTGAGTATGAACCGAATCGACCAAGTCCGTATCTCTAAGCAGCTGCGGGTGTTGCAGCAACAGCGCCGCGGCCCGGCGCGCGCGCGCCCCGCGCAGCCACACGCGCACGGCGCCCGCCGCGTCGCCCGCCGCCGCCAGCACCGCGCCCGCCTCGCCCAGGCGACCTGCGAGTGCAAGCACGATCTGGTCGCCTAATACGTCAACGAATACTCAATATTGCCACCTCTTACAAACTAACATAGCTTGTCTTTATTAGGTCTGCAATATGGGTCGCAGGTTGATTTCCCGAACGAACCATATAAACAATTTTATCTACACCCATACTATAAATCCTCTATAAAAGTTTCTGAAACAGTTAGCTTATTGCCAACATTAAAACAACCAGTGTCATAGTAACCATTATATCATCCAAAAGGGTGTTATAGTGTTGTACTAAATTACATATTACAACTCATTTCAAAAAAAGAACGCTGTCATGCAGACGCGTTTCACTAAATAAGATCCTTCATTATTCATTCATTCGAAAATATATTAATATTAATATATTAATAAAATATATTAATATTGATATATTTTATTTAATTCATTTCATTAGATTCATTTTTAAAAAAAAATGTAGTTTATTCGAATTCTAAAAATTCGAATTCGCGTGCGTTCGATGTATCCCGCCATTTTTGTTCGATTTTAGTATTACAAAGAACCTTTTATAGAAGATTCATAACATGGGTGTAGATAAAGTCTTGTATGCAACTGTAAATAATTAGATATTAAAACACTCATGTGATAAACCCACATTCGTGTTTTAATACCCCTTATTATATAACAGTTGCATAATAGTACATTGTGATACGAGTGTGCTCTATTGGATATTACAGTCGAGGCGGTATTATTCGCGCGAGCCAGAGGCAAGCGCGATAAGGTAGCCGAGAGTGTAATAATCAATTCACACGCGTTTCATACGTTTTTCAACACACTTGCGAGGAAAAAAACAGACTTGTTGTAAGAACTTATGCTACAATAACGTAACTATAGAGATGATAGATTTATAAAGTTTAACTGACCTTTGTTGCCAGGTACTGACTATCCGGAGTTTCTTTTAAAAACTTCTATATAGGTTGGTGAGAATACTTCAAATTTTGTAATTTTGTTATTAATTAACCACACAACGAAAGCGATAATAAATATTTATGGAAAATGGCGCACTGACTGGTTTTGTTTTTCCATAGGTGTAAATAAAGGCACTCGCAAAACCGTGAGACAGCCTTATTTTATATTATATATTATTTACGCTCGTCTCCCCTACGTGAAATCGACATTTTTAATAATGATTTTAACCACACAACAAAAAAATTAACAAATATTTATGGAAAATGGCGGCTAGTTATGGTTTTTTCCGCTAGCGATGAGCGCGTGGTGTAAATAAAGGCACTGGTAATACCCCTGAACAGCCTATATAAAAATATAATAATACATAATACGCAAATGGGGTTAGGGTAGTGAACAATATAGACTGAAATAGCCACAGACGGTATAAACCCTTATTTTATAGTACAGAATGACAGAGGTTCATTCCACGCGAACGCGGTGGCACACGGGCAGGCCAGCGTGCGTGGGCACGCCACAATAGCGGCGATAAGTCCCCTCTTTGAGGAGTGGATAGAGAGGCGCCACGGCGTCCTCACCTTCCGCCTGACACAGGTCCTCACCGGACATGGCAGCTTCGGGAGGTACCTGTGTAGGATTAGGCGGGAGGAAACGCCCGGGTGTCGCCACTGTGTGGATCGCCCGGAGGACACGGTGGAGCATACGGTTGAGGTGTGCCCTGCTTGGGCGGAGCACCGCCGTGTCCTCGCGGAGGCGATTGGCGGCGGTGACCTCTCGCGTCCGGCCCTGGTTCAGGCCATGGTACGGAGCGAGAGGGCATGGGAAGCCGTCACCTCCTTCTGCGAAGCAGTAATGCTCGCGAAGGAGGAGGCGGAACGCGTGAGGGAAAGGCAAAGTTTGCGCCCTCACGCCCCTAACCGCCGCCGTTGGAGACGCCCTGGGCGTCGGGAATCCCAGGCGGATTCCCGGCCACCATAGGCGCGGGCTTGCGGACGGCGAGCAACGGGCAGCTCGCCGTCCGATAAGGACCAGGCCCGGGTCGATGGCGCGTCGTGTTCCACGCGCGCCTCAAAGAGATGTCAGCAAAAATGACGGGGTCCGCTAGGACCGATGCCTGCCAGGGTTGCGGGAAAGTCCGAAAGGGATACCGGGACCTTGGCAACAGGCAAATGAAGGAACACGGGTGGGTTTTAGTCAGTAAAAGTCTGACACGCCCTTCCGCTCCGCCCAGAGCGGGAGAAGTCATTGGATGATTTCCCACCCTCAAAAAAAAAAAAAAAAAAAAAAGGCCAGCGTGCGTGGTTCGTCGGGGCGGGTCAAGTGGCCTGCGCGCGTGCCAACCGCGGTCTTACCGGAAAAGAGCGCAAGTCTCTGCTCGGGTGTAAATAGAGAATGCTCATGTTTTAGTAGGCTAGTTCATAACAATTCAATATATGTATAGTATCCCACTGACGTTTAATTATAGTAATAAAAATCCCATGGGCATGCATCGGATTTTTTTTGCTTATGGTTCTTTTTTTTTTAATAAAAACTTGATTTTGAGCTCTTGTTTTTGGTAAAAAGCTTCACCAAAAACAATTTCTATTGGATACAAATTCCATGCTGCCATGATAGTACTTACTAATTCCATACTGCCATGTCAATACGCAGACTAGTAAAAAGTAATCTGTGGCGCATATTACCGCACTAGTGCGGTAATATAAAGTAAAAAGCACGCTTCCATAATACACTGCATTATGAACCTAAAAGCGGTTCAATAAGAGCCACTTTATGAGCAAGTGTGTTAAAAATAACTATTATCTGCAACTTTTGAATAATGACTTGTCTTGATAAGCTCTGCGCTGCAGTTCGATTCCGCCACGGAAGAATTATTCATAAGGCCTACAAAAGTCTACGTAAATGTGAGAGTCTTTTATACAAAACACGAGAAATTCTTAATTTGTTGCTCAGCCGATATAAAAACCCTCGACACTATATAGAACTCTTTAAGGTCAAGTATAATATTTTTCTACATTATTTATGAAGATTTCTTAACTGAATGATGTAACCAACCAGTAGAAGTCAAATAGTCCATGTGCTGCTGTTTCAACGTGGTCACAGAGGCGCGGTCAGTTCTCTCAGCCAGTACAATGGCGTCTGTCCACTTGTTGAACTGCTTGTACATATCCACTGCGAGGTCGGGCCGCGCCGCGCGACGCACGTAACACTCTTCAGCCGCGGATAAATCACCGTTGAAGATTGCTAGACGAGCTCGCACTATGGCATTGTTTAATCCTGAAAAAACCTTTAGATTTCACCGTAGTCATCTGCCTAGCCTTTTCCCAACTATGTTAGGGTCGGCTTCCAGTCTAACCGGATGCAGCTGAATACCAGTATTTTACATGGAGCGACTGCCTATCTGACCTCCACAACCCAGTAACTGGATAATACGATACCCCTTGGTAAGACTGGTTGTCAGACTTTCGGGCTTCTGACGACCCGTAACGACTGTCAAAGATCCACAAATGACAGCCGGGACCAACGGCTTAACGTGCTTTCCGAGCCACAGAGGAGTCTCGGTATGTAAAGATGGTCACCCATCCACGGACTAACCCTGGCAAGCGTAGCTTAACCTGATGGATCGACCCGTGCGGCTGTTATTACGTAGCCACCAGCTCCTCCGAGATTTCACCGTAGTAATAAAAATAAAAGTGAGTATTTTATTTTTCCCCTGTGTGGTCCCACTACAATTCAAAGGAATTTTATTTTTACACCCCTCTCGACGCTGAGCTATTGTGTATCAAAGATCTCATCCCGTCGTTTTTGCCTGGGTGTGCCACGATACAATGTTATCGCGGCACGGCCTTTTGCCGGAACCCAAATATTTCGTTAAAACCTCATTAGTTCACTTACCGACTGTGACGTCACCGTCACCTTCAGCCGCAGCAATTTCGACAGTCTTCTCTAAATAGAAAGTACGAGCTACGTCATCAACCTCCCGGTAGCATTTGGCAGCCAACTAACAAGTAAAGGACACATGCTTTAATTAAAGTTTACATGAACGTGTCAAGCAAGTGCTACAACTTAGCTCTTACCTATAGAATATTAACATTTTAAAATGTTTGCTTTATAATCAAAAGAAACCGAGAGTATTTAAACGTTACAGAATTCGGGTAAGATGAAAAATTACTATAGTTATCCTTGCATATTATAAAACAAAGTTCTCCGCAGCGTCTGTCTGTCGTCCTGTACGCGATAAACTCAAAAACTACTGCACCGATTTTCATGCTGTTTTCACCAATGGATAGAGTGGTTCTCGAGTAAGGTTTTAGTATATAATAACCGACATCCACGCGGGCGAAGTCGCAGGCATCGACTAGTTCTTAAATAAATAACAATAGGGAATATGCATGTGATTCAAATAAGGGTCAAATATTTTTTTTATAAACTATTTTTCAAAAGTCTCTATCAATATTTTGGAATAATATTTCTTTTTGAGCGCGAAATTTATTTTTTTAAAGTGCCAAAAAACTGTGGGAAATTCAAATGTTTGAAAACCGACGCTATTGGTCAGAGCGGATGTGACGTAACAGTATAGTAAAACAATCAAAATGTCAATGAGTTTTGTAGGAGTGTTTGACATTGACTGACACATCGCACGCTGAGAACTAAAGTGACTCAAGTCAACATTTACGATTTTTGGGAATAGAATAAAATGTGTTCGACGGATTGAACATTTCCTATTCATTCTAGAATAACTTTTTAATATGAAAGACAAAGAGATCGAAAAGCCCTCTAACCCTGTCTGAACATTAATGGTCTGTTTTTTTTAATAAGTGTGATAAAGTTTACTTTTTGAGTCATTTTGTTTATTTAACTCATTTTACTAAAATTTTGAGATAGGTCACTTTCGTTCTCAGCGTGCAACTTTGTTTTCATAGAATGTGACGTCACCACACCAAGCGCGCCAAATGGAGGACGCTTGGTAGGTTGGATATAAAAAAAAAAATTAAGTACTTTAAATTGCTTTTTTTGCGTCGAATTTTTTTATCCTGTTATTTGGCGAGGTAAACTATCAAATTTTTTTTTTAAAAATACATGCATTTTCCCTATTGGCATTATTAAAAGATACAGGTTCCATCATTTTACCTGCACATCATCATCGGCGAGTGCTCGTTCAGCTAGCTGCCTCCACAGCGGAGCCACGTCCGCATTGTTGCCAACACCGTCCAAATAACGCGCACAACCGGCTAAGTCACCGCTTCGGAGCGCGTTATCTAAATAATAACATACATTACGTTAAACTGCGCTAATTACTTCGAAATTAAGTAATACTTCAATTTAAAATAGGACAAAAAAATTAGTAATCAATTTTAATAGATGATTTTAAAGAAAAAATCAATGATAAATTAAGTACTGAAATGAGAATGGGCTCAAAAGAAATTGACTACGAATTGGCTACGGCGTAGCGATTTAGCTACGCGGTCGTAGCAGATAATAGGTCAGCTACGCGACGGGTCGCGATTGAGAACAGTGATTAAGTTTATCTTTTGCTACGTAATGGTCTATTAGTATTGCGTTTATTTGATTAAATACCAATAAATCATGACCATCTGCTATTAACCTTTATGCATACAACAAGGAATCATAAACGACGTGTTTTAGGATTTAAAAAAAACTCTTACTTAGAGTGGCTCCAAACGGAAGATTTTACTGCCTAACTTGATCAATAAGAAAATAAAAGAGATCAATATATTAATTAAATAGATAATATTATAGTAAAGACAGTCCACCACTGCCTTTTTGAAAGCGCTGTTCTTATAAAGGACTAAGTGTCATCATCATCTGCCTAGCCTTTTCCCAACCATGTAGAGGTCGGCTTCCAGTCTAACCGGATGCAGCTGAATACCAGTATTTTACATGGAGTGACTGCCTATCTGACCTCCACAACCCAGTAACTGGGTAATACGATACCCCTTGGCAAGACTGGTTGTCAGACTTTCGGGCTTCTGACGACCCGTAACGACTGTCAAAGATACACAAATGACAGCCGGGACCAACGGCTTAACGTGCTTTCCGAAGCACGGAGGAGTCTCGGTATGTAAAGATGGTCACCCATCCACGGACCAACCCCGGCAAGCGTTGCTTAACCTGATGAATCGATCCGTGCGGCTGTTATTACTTAGCCACGAGCCCCTCAGATAAAGGACTAAGTGTGAATAGAACTAAAGTTTTATACTTAAAAAGTAGTATGCATATTTGTAAAAGTCTTATCTGCATTTTGTATTTTTTATGAATAACATCTGTCATCTCGCTCTCCTGCAATCTGTGGAAGTGTTATTATGAAAAGGGACGGAAGTGCTAGAGTTGGCTGTCTGATGGTACCAACCCATTTTCCGAGAAGCCTGTACTGTCAGCAAAGATGTCAGATGTTACACATCATAAGCGACTACTGTAAGAGTCGCTCGTTTTTTTTTAACTCTCAAATTTAATTCCGCAGGTAAAAGATATCTTTTGGTGTTATATGAGATTGGTCAGCTCAGCGTACTGAAAGCGAGTCGATGCTCGTCGAGCTGCAGGTAGGGCAGCAGGCCGCCCCCCCGCACGTGGCGGCGCGCCCGCAGCTCCCCGCCGCACTCGGCCATCTCCACACTGCCGGGGTCCCACGCGCTGTACCTACGTATGTACACGCGCTCATACATTAGTACTAAAGTTTCTGGTTAATGGCACTTCTTTAACTATACATTATAAATTAAATTCACTTTTCTTGTTTATCTATATGTCCTCGTTGTTCTTCTAAACCACGCAACAGATTTTGATGAGGTTTTCACCATCGTTAAGAGAATTTATTCCGGAAGGTTTATGTGTATACAACAACAACAACATTACCAGCCTATAATGTTCGAATTTTTCCAGGACATGCCGGTTTCCTCACGATGTTTTCCTTCACCGTTTTGAGAGCAGTGGTTATGAAAATATTTACACAAAGTAAAGCGCATGGCTAGGTTCGAACTCACGACCTAGGTCGGTCGGTTTATAGTAAAAAAATTAAAATTACATATAACTAAAAAATCGCAATGTTTTGTCGAGTCGTAAAAACCGTGGGAAACAGGAACAGGTCGCTAGTTCAGTATAACGTATTATATTTAAAAAAATATATAGTCGCCTTGCTAGTATAAGTTGGAGTTTCACACTGTGAGAGGATCACTTGTTAGCACATACCTAACTTTTTACAAGATTAGTAAAGGATCTCGATTCATTACGCGGGAAACACGAACAACCAAAATCGTTTATTGACAATTTCTTAACTCTTGCGTAACTTTCGTGCGTAAGTTGAGATTAGAATAATTAAGATTTCACTAACCATACAAGTAGATGAGTTGGTGTTTGGGCAACGACTGCGTCGCTGTTCTCAATCCACTGCACGAATGAAACTCCACTTGCTATGATTTCCTAAAGCAATAATATTGTTGATAACCCTTAATAATTATAGCTAAAATGATTAAAGAATCTTCATAAATGAATAGAATTGATATTTTCTTAGTAAAAGCCTTACCTTGTCGCCATTATTTAGCCGTAGTAAAGCTAGTCTCCGTCTCGTATCTCTCAACAGTAGTAATTGTCCGCTCTCGTTCAGCTCGAGCCAATCGACTCGAGCCTCATGCCACCACTGACCCAATTGTATACCTGTATACATAATCAATTGAGGGTGGTATCGTGTAACTTCCATCATTATAACGGTAATATTACAGAAATGGGAAAACGAAAGAGTAGCAGTGCCAAAGTTAACAAAAGAAGACAACAATAACACAAATTGATAAATGAAAGTTCAGCAAACAGTGTTATTTGTGCACTTTCCAAATACTTTTGTTTATACAGTATGTTATCTAACGAAGGTCGTTCCCGTTCACCTGCAAAAGTATAGAGGCAATACATGCAAAAAAAAAAAAATACAACGAAACAACAAAAATAAAAATAAATAAAAAATATTCGCAAAAAATATTTAATTTATACGTAAAAGAAACACTCTGTACACGCACACTTGTCACACTTGTCTTTCTACTTTGAAATACAAGTGTGCGTGTACAGAGTGTTTCTTTTACGTATTAATTTAATAGTTTTGTGAATATTTCACTACTTATATTTTTATTTTTTTTGGAGTGGTTGTATTTTTTTTTGCATTGTTGCGGGTTAACGGAAACGCCTTTTGTTAGTTAACATACTGTATAAGGAGGCCAATATTATAAATTAAAGTTCGTTTTTCGTGTATATCTGACGTATTCCTTGCAGGACGTCATAGTAGGGTTAAAATGCAACAAATTAAGCCACCAAATGTTCTACCGAAATTCAGTTTTTTTTTTTTGCACTAGACTACATTTTTTATGAAGTAATAGCAAAAATTACAAAAAAATTAAATGTTTGGTTAGTGATATTTGCCAAAGTTTTAGGCATTATTGAACTTTTAATTATTAACAAAGGTCTGCTACGGCGTCAACTATGATAATAACTTAAATTTCAGTACAGTCGCGCCGTAAATCATTTTTAAATTGGTTTCAAATGATTTAATCTGGGATTTTTCATAAAAAAACTAAAACTCTTAACTAATTCAAAAACTACTGAATTTCGGTAGAACATTTGGTGGCTTAATTTGTTGCATTTTAACCCTACTATGACGTCCTGCAAGGAATACGTCGAGTTACCAGTAACCCTGTATATCCGCGTTGTTCTTCTAAACGACGCAACAGATTTTGATGAGGTTTTCTTTTCACCATCGTTTAGAGAATTTCTTCCGGAAGGTTTATGCGTATAATACGTTACTATTAAAGTTAAATATATAGAAAATAAATCTTGATGTTTTGTCAAGTGGTAAAAACCGTGCGAAGCAGGAGCGAGTCGCTAGTATTGTAGCTAAATGCGGGAGAGACCTTGTAATTTTATACCTGAAGGCGACTCCAAAATAGTTCTTCAGTTGCAGCTAGGACGCTGATACTTACCAGTAGTGAGGTCTACAACGGCGATGGTCTGCCTGTCCAGCAAGTAGGCGAGGTGCTTGCGGTCGGCGAGCTGCGCGCCGCCCGCCGCGCCCTCGTTGATGCGCACGCTCAGCACGTGCGGGTTCACGCGCTCGGTTCGCACCTGATATAATCCTTACTTAATATTATAAATGCGAAAGTAACTCTGTTTGTCTGTCGCGCTTTCATGTCAAAACTATGGTACACAGATAAGACCATCTGTGTAACAAATTTCATTTAAATCGGTGAAATTTCATTTGGTCGGTTAATTTTACTCTGTTTAGACTCTAGGCAGTCTCAGAAAGGACATAGGCTACTTTTTATTGACATACCACGTGGGCGAAGCCGCGGGCGGAAGCTAGTAATGTATATGATCATGTTATAAGCATCAGTGCCACACGCAGAATGGTCCACCTTAGGGACTAAGTGCGGAAACCAAACCCCCTAATATAGATCATAGAAGCATCGATGCCTTTTGTAATGTATCACTTTATGCTTCAGTAAATATAACATAACATAACATCCCTCCTGTAATCCTTGAATGGTTAGGCAGAGGTGTACAAAGTGCGAGTCGGTCTCGCGCACGAAGGGTTCCGTACCATTATCTATAAAAACGGCAAAAACATCACGTTTGTTGTATGCGAGCCCCCTTAAATATTTATTTTATTCTGTTTTTTAGTACTTTTTGTTATAGCGGCAACAGAAATACATCATCTGTGAAAATTTCAACTGTCTAACTATCACGGTTCATGAGATACAGCCCGCGATGACAGACGGACAGACATCCAGACAGCGGAGTCTTAATAATAGGGTCCCGTTTTACCCTTTGGGTACGGAACCCTAAAAAAGCACAACATAAAGAGGGTTTTTTCCTAGGCTAGTTTATAACAACGTACTTAACAGGGTTTTTTTTTAGGAACGTTCTTCGCTGAATAGAGTTTGTACCACCCATCTGTTTCCACTTAATAAATAATGAATTGTATTATATCATTAAACTCACAGTATGCAGCACTTTATCGAGTCCATACTCCACAACACTCAGCTCGCCGGCCCGATGCAACAAACATGCACCTCCCACAGCCGCATACACTCGCTCCCCACCACCCGACCATGCGATCTGAGAACCAGTCAACAGTCATCTTGGAATCAGGATTAAGATCTAAACGTACAACAAATCGAGCCAAATATAATTAAATTCATCGACAGATTACCTCACTGGTCAAACCTCGTGCGATGTCACATAATATTAACGTGCTACTAGTACGACATACTGCATACCAGTCGTTACCTGAAATAACCAAATTCAATATTATTCGTGACACGAAAAGACTGTCCTATACTGACGCGTAACAATTTGAAAGCCGGAAGAGAAAATCTGAACTAAATAATCATAATTTGCTGAAACCCTGCACGAGAAGATGACTTAGCTCTGCAATCAATCTGCCTAGCCTTTTCCCAACTATGTTGGGGTCGGCTTCCAGTCTAACCGGACGCAGCTGAATACCAGTATTTTACATGGAGCGACTACCTATCTGACCTCCACAACCCAGTAACTGGGCAATACGATACCCCTTGGTAAGACTGGTTGTCAGACTTTCGGGCTTCTGACAACTGCCAAATAACTGTCAAAGATCCACAAATAACAGCCGGGGCAAACAGCTTACCGTGCTTTCCGAGGCACGGAGGAGTCTCGGTGTGTAAAGATGGTCACCTATCCACAGACCAACCCGGCAAGCGTAGCTTAACCTTATGGATCGACCCGTGCGGCTGTTATTACTTAGCTCTGCAATATTTGGACCGAAGTGCCGTCTCAAAGTTTGTGTGTTTGGATGTTTCTTACTCAATCACGCAAAAACGGCTGAATAGATTTGGATGAGGCAAACAGATAGTTTATAACCTGGATTAACACATAGGATACTTTTTATCCCGATATTCCAACGGGATCGAAACTTACGCGGGTGAAACCGCGGCACGTAGCTAGTATTTAAATATGGGTAAACAACTTTTCTTTGTGCTTTCTATCTAAATAGCTACTGACCAATGAACCGCACGCTGAATATATCGGGAGCCTGCTTGGTGGTGACGGTGAGAGGCAGCGCGTCGTTGGCCAGTCGCGCCAGCACCAGCTGCCGCGCGCTCACGTGCTGCACCTCCACGGAGTCGCGCCACACCCAACGTCTTGCAAAAATACTGACTATTACTACATAAAGAAGCGACATTCATCTCCTTTCTGCTTTAAGGTCAGACAGTCGACAGAAAAAGATCGATTTAAACGCTGCATTTTGAAAAAGCTTTTCGAGGATCGAGATGATGATGGAAAGCTTTTAAATTTTAGGAGTCAAACCTGAACTCTTCTACAATAACATACCACCGATTAAATTCTACCCCTACTCTAAAACTTTCATCAAATTCTTCAATCTGTAATTAATTTCCATACCTCAATACAGCTTCTAGTTGTATAACAGCGCCTGTTTGTGAAGCGAGTGCTAGCTTCGTGCCATCACCGCTCCAAGCGAGAGCGCGCGTCGCGTAGAAGTTGGGGATGTTCAGCATGGAGAGCTCCACCCCGCCTGATTCCTTCACCTCGCCTACCAGGCACCCGTCGAACACGCCGAATGCCACCGTCTGTAATGTTACACAGAAAGTTGTAGCTTCAGCACTGGTGCCGTATTAATAACACCATTTTTCCAGTGTGAGAGAGAGACGGAGCTAGACAAGGCCGCTAGCACCATCCCATTTTCGCAGTGGAATAATGATGGCATTAATACTTCATAATACTACCCCTGTTGCAAACTAGTAAATGCTGTAGGTATGAAAATAGCTGACGCCATATCAATATTAGCCAGTCTTCCATTGTAATATCTCCTGCGTATTTGGCTAGTCAATCACCGGCAGGCACCGCACCGTAAAGAATGGCAGCCGTGACCAAAATTCGGTCGGGAGGAGAATAATTAGCCAGTCAGATAGGTGGTAGCGGGTTTCGCCCTTGAGGAGGCTATTTTCCAAAAGAACGATGGCTGAAATGTCAATAATAACTTCTAGCAAGAAATTACAACACTATGTTGATAAATAATATTTATTTCAATAAGTTTTTACAAAAACTTTCACACGCTAATAATCTTTTAATACAAACTGGATGATTTCGGTGTTTCCTATACTACTACTAAGAAAAAACACCGAAACAAAATCAGACAATTAGTTAGGGAATCACACTATTTGACATACCTGTCCAGAAGGGCTGGGAGCTGCTGATATCAGATCTCGTCGATCAGGTGGTAGCTGAGGTTCCAGGCTTCGCAGGAGAGCCCCGCGCTGTGCTTCATACACCGACACGCGGCCGTCACACGACCCCACTATTAACTGGACAAAATATTGAGGAACTGTTCATCACCTTCGGATAACTTCCGGTAAAAATTATAGAAGATAATTTACTTTATTCGACCTTATTATTGCTGCATGTACATACCATGGATAGTGTCCATCCGGAGCCTAATCGCATTTTCAGATACCTAATGCATATTAATGTCCTCTGCCTAAGTACTGAACTAATGGACCATTAAGTATACCATTACGTTTTTGTCTATAAATTTTATTTAACGTGTGATATTACGATCCTTGGTAAGTCCGACGAAGCCGACCCTAAAGTGAGTGCATACTTGCTTTAGCCTCTATGACACTAAGAAATTTAATATAACCCAGAGAAATCAATAAACTAAAAAAAAATAGTTACATAAGGAGGCAACAAGACGAGTGCAGTCGGTGGCAGCGCATATCTTAGTAGCAGCCGCCCGTTCAAGTAAAGGGTACCGTCGACATGGCCAGACGCGAGCGTGCCCTCTCCGCCGCGCGCTAAAGACACACAACATGAGCCCCCCGTCCACATGCTGCTGCTCTTGTTGCTCTTACAGTCCAGGGACCTGACAATAGAATAGTAAGCCCAGTACCTATGAGTTCATTTGAAAGAAATTGTTGAGATCTCGTAACTGCCATCGTAAACTACTTAGGTATCATCAGAACGATGATGGCCAAAAGTGGTACTTCATCTCTGATTGTAAAAAGGAGATCTTCTCCAAATCATAGTCATTAAATATCACCCAATCTTCTTCATCGTTAGTGCACGAGGCACAAAAATCAGTTATATACCAGTATCAGTCGTCGGCGGTCACATACGTTATTACTGAAGCTAAACGTTGCAGATCTCTGTTTAATCCGTTCGAACTGATCATTGAGTACAAATAACATAAGGTAGGAACGCCCACAGGCTAGGAGTGACGATCTTCGAAGGGTGGTTGAGAGTAGCCGACAACCAGGTCAAAAGGCGTGGAGAGACGTTGCCCAGCTGTGGACTGCTACAGGCTGATGACGATCCAGTTTTATTCTGTATTATGGCATGAAAAATTCCTCACCTTATTTTCCCATCGGTGGTTCCAGTATAAAACCCGTTGTCTGCTGGTAACAACGACATTGGGGCCCCAGTCAGCGGGAACTTGTTGCATATGACTTTCTTACCACTCCAGTCGGCCCCCACACGGTACACAAACACCATGTTGTCGCTCTGGGCAACTCCGAGCAGTTCAGAGTTGTCGCTGAATGATATGCCTAGGATAATTCGGTTGTTAAATGGTAATTAAAGAAACGATAAAACCTAATGAACGTAAAATTCTTAAAACAAAAACTGATTTTAGAACTGAGTCTTAGATGTAAACTCTGGAGCGGAATTTAGATTCTATTGGTTAACATTGCCACAGCTCCGTTCCTCTCTTCTCTTCTCCGCTGCAGTGGAGAAGCAGTCTTATTCCCAGAGGCGTATAAACCGTAAGGCAAAACGGTGCGCGCGCGGAAGATTTTTAACAAAAAAAAAAGAACATTATTATAAAATTAATTGTGTAAGTGAGTAGCTACACAACATACAAGATTCTTTAATTCTATAGAGATGTAGAGCTTCCGAAGCGTGCTCCGCCTTCTTGATTAGGTAATCCTACATCGCCTGATTTGATAATAGAAGTGGGTAAGATACAAAATTAATGATAACAAACGATCATCTGTCAACACACATTCAGATCTGTTTCCCAGAGAGGCATAATGGATTTCCATGTTCGTTTGGTCCCTCTTGCTTTCTTCACTTTCATCACATATTCCCTGGCCTACCTAATTATCCCTACTAATACTATAACTGCTAAATTGTGTGTGTTTTGTGTATAGGTATATCTTAACAAACGCACTTTTTCTCGCTAAAATACAGCATGTGTAATGTGTAAGTATACGATCTATTACAGTAGTCGCCGTTCCGATGGTTTGCTCTTCAACTAGGTACAACTGCGTCCAATAAACCTTTGAACTCCTCAGGACAAGATTTTCTAAAAACTGATGTTTTTTTTACCATAATAATATTCAAATGTATTCGTCTAACAAGAAGTTTCTAAGTTATGCCTGTAAATACAATGCACAATGGTGGATATTTGGTCATGGTGGTCGATATTTGCTTACTTGTAATGACATAGGACTTCTTCCCTGCAGCAGAGTCGGCAGGCTTGGTTGCGAATTTATCTCGCCTAGTGCCCTCGCGGTCGAACAACAGCACCAAACGGTCACATGTCGCGACTGCTAGCTTAACGTTGTTGGGCGACCAACAAATATCGGCTATAGGACTCTCCGTGTCCTGAAATAAAGTGCCGTGATATTTCTTTGAGCTAAGTATACATATTGAAAAAGGAAATATTAGGGTAAGTAATAGCAAAACCCAATTTGGATACGCAAATATTTTTGATGTTTCGCTTAGGTACCTGTGCTTCCAGAAGAGTTTTAGAATATTTCAGCCGCATAGTTAATGACTATTATTATAATGTTTGTTATCAAAATACGCAGTTTTTCCACACAATCTTTTGTCGTGTATTGTGTTGCCTAGCAATATTTATATTTCGCGCCCTCTTCGTCCGTGGAAACCATAAACAAGAAAATAACCATTTATGCTAGATACGCACGTAAGTGACTTTAGTCGCCGGCGGCTTACTGTCAATTTCAAAATCTCATGTCCACACAACAGATGAGTATTGTCATTCGTGACGTGACTTCAAAATCAGTTTATGTCGTAGACAGAGAATACTCTGTCTACGGTTTGTGTGAATGTGAGATAAATCGCCAGCGCGTCGTTACGTGTGTACCTAGCGTAACAATCTAAGAAACTAATTTTGATTATTCCAAATAAGAGATTCTTTTCGTATACCACTTTCAATGGCACCATGATTTCAACGTTCCAATGGTCAGTATTAGTAAAATAAGTTAGTATTCCGATTGACGACCATTCCGAACATGCCTGAACAAGTGAACCACTATAAAGTGGTTGGTAGACGTGCGTACTTAAAGTACGCGGTCTTTAAGTTCGCGACCTTACTCGGCTCGCCGTCAGTGACACGCGAAACTTAGGCAAAATTTCAGTGTCAAATTTGCTCGCGACTTGCAGCTCGCGGCTCGCGGCGATGACAGACGGGCGAGTAAGCTCGCCGAGCCATATATAAGTACGCGTACTTGCTTCGCTCGACTATCACCCCTTTACGCCAAACCATTGACAAAAGTTTTAGATTTTAATATGGCAACACTGGCTGCTTTTTATGTCAACTTGACATGACATACGGAAACTCTTTTCGTGAAAACAGTGTTTATAGTACAGACGTTGTAAGGTTAGAATAATTTTATCCGTTTTGATCCAAGCATATTCTAAGTTTATATCAATTCTAAACAATGCCGGTTCTTCGTTACTACATGTTTATTCAGTTTTACAATATATTTTCGCCCACTTTCGCTTTATTACCTACAGTGATATTCGGCAAGTGACGGCATTGTCGTGTAGTTGAGTGAAATTAACTTGCAATCGTCTGTTTCCAGGACGTCATGCCTTTCGCACGATTTGTAGAGCCAGGGCGTGTTGCCCTGGTAGCCAACGGTCCCTTGAAGGGAAAGTTAGTGAGCGTGGTCGATATTATTGACCAGACCCGCGCTCTCGTCGACGGGCCTTGCAGCGGCGTCTCACGTCAACAGCTCCGCCTCAACCAGTTGCATCTCACCAAGTTCCGCCTGAACTACCCCTTCACAGCGCCCACACGCATGGTGAGGAAAGCATGGACGGAAGCTAAGCTGACCGAAAAGTGGACCGAGAGCCAGTGGGCCACAAAGCTGGCCAACAAAGAGAAACGTGCACAGATGACAGACTACGACCGTTTCAAGCTGACGTCAGCGCGTGTGAAGAGGAACCGCGCTCGAACGGCTGTGTTCAAGAGCTTGAAGGTGAAGGCGGCGCGCTCCGGTACCTTCGGCAAGAAGTCTGTGCCCAAGGCGGCCGTCAAGAAGGTGCGCACCAAGAAGCCCAGCGGCAAGAAACCGGCGAAGAAGTAATTCTTTAGTGCCTCAAGCAGGTTATTGTGTGACTATCAAGGGACAGAAATAAATAAAGAATTACTCTTAAGCCAATTTTTTGTGTTGTTCTTACTCTTAAACAGTCCTATGACTGACAATAGGTGAGTGAAGTTGATTTTATAGAACATGTGGTGTTTTTTCTTTACTCAAAATGTTTTACATTTCAGTTGCGGTTAGTGGCAAGGTGCAATCAACTAAGTTGAGGTGAGTTAATCACTTTTATTTATTCTATGATAGAAAATGCATTAATCAACATGATGAATTCTTTTTTATAGTCTCGTTCGTATGAAAATCAATGATTTCAAACTCACCACTTTGCTGATCCAAGAAATTTACCTTCATGATTGTTGAAACATTGGGAAATGATAAATTAAACATGTTTTTATTGTTCTCAGGGTGAAAATCAACCACATGTGATCTACAGTACTCAATGTAAGTTACTTTTACCAGATTTGTGAAGCCAAATTATCTAAATAAGTTACTTTCAAAATCAAAATATTTTATTTTACATAGAGCTACATGGGCACTTCAAAACGTCAGAAGCTAGGTGCACGTTTTCAATTGGTTGTTTCCTATGGAGTAGAGCCAGCAAAAAACTCCACGGTTACTCCTTTAAAAATAATTTGCTATTACAACTTTCATGATGAATTTAATTTTATAGTCTCGTTCGTATGAAACTCATGATTTCAAACTTACCACCTTACTGATTAAACCTCAAATTATTCATTATTCTTAATTGATAGATTATAAAATTCTAATATCTTATTTCACCTTTCCCAGGCACCAATATGTTGAAACTTGAAAGCAGCAAGATTTGGCAGCTAACAATTTAAAAAGGTGAGCTACCTTTGTTTTCTCTAGTAAAATTAATTACATGGTGAATCAGCATCAAGGTGATAATATCTCAGAGACCCTACCAAAGCCGATGTGTGCACTGTCAAGTTGTGCATGCGTGACTCTGGATAGGAACATTAGCACACTCTGTGTAAGACATCCAGTTACCATAGTTGTATGTCCAAGGGTTGAGTGTGACAAACACACTAATTATGACTACGAACACCATACTGTTTGATCAATTTAGTAATCTTACATTCTGTTGTTCTCAGGACGGGAGGAAGAAATAGTAACTGTAATCATGTCCTATCTGTGGAACTGGGCTTCAGTTATGGTGGTGGTATTTTCGCCAGACAGAGAAACAAAAATAAAGACAAGAGCACCAAATTAAGAGGTTATCATAAGACATGTAATCACCTTGTCACTTGTCTATGGTAAATATTATGTTAACAGAACTGTACTTATCAAAAATAATAAAAATGCATTCCAAATATCTTGAATCTCAAATTACTAATGCTGACCTTGATCAATGTCTATGTGTGGGTCGAATGTGACAAACACACAAACTATGACCACAAATACAACTATGTTTGATCAATTTAGTCATTTTATTATTTTTGTTGTTCACAGATCTAGAAAATGGCAAGAACTTAACCATCGACATTCATGTATCATTGAGGGATCCAGAATTTAGGCCCTATATTTCATGTTCTAGACATTTTACCAAATATCAGAACGGAAATAAGGCATGGGAAACAAAGGACACCAAATTGATAGGTTATCTTGCCACATGTAACTGCCCCTGCCACTTATCTCAGGTAAATAAATTAGATTAGTAACTGGTTAACAAAACATCTTTATTTTTATCTCAATACTGCTCTTGAGACCCAGAAACTCCCGAGAGAGCCACAATCTATAGAATGATGTCTCATTAGCAGTGATCGGAGTAGGTAGATTGATTTTTGGTACTTGTATCCTCAGACCAACAAAAAAAGAAAGACGGAGCATTACGTACATCAAAAGTGAAGCCACCTTTTTACCTATGTGTATGTAAAAAGGGTTGTCATTTGTTAAAGTTTTTCCCTATAATTTGGGGAATAATATTTTGGGTAGGATAATATTGTACGAGTAAGATATTGTTGAGTATGGTATTGTACCTCAATTGTTAGGAAGGATTCCGAAACAAAACCATTTTTTTTTACATCGCAAAATAAAATAAAATAACAATTAAGTACAAAGTGCATTTACATACAGCCCTATCGTCAATGGCTACATGAGGCAAGTCTGGTAACTCCTACAAAAAAAAATACACGAGTAATGGCAGCTTTTGATTAAAACCTTAGGAAGATAAATGAAGAATTAGGACATACTTGAACAAACGTACAGCCAGAACTTTGTGAAACTGAGTTTTCAGCAATTACGTAGGACGATGGAAATAACATCTAAAAAATAAAATTTGGTACAGTAGTATTTAAATTTGCTAGACTAAGCTGAGAAACTAACTAAAATAAAATAAAAAATACAGTCTCGTGTTTAATTACTGTTTTGATAAAATCTCATTTTTGTTTTTCAAATTTTATATCCGCTTTTGATCACACGGCGAAGTCCACGATTAGTTGAATAAAGGTCATTATTATCAAAATGATCGGAACAAACCACGCTGGTTTTCGATGGCAGCCATTCTGGATCATTCCGACTATTTCTTATAGCTACTATCCATTTACTTTTATTTTCAATATTACTTGGAAATCTAAAATATTAAATACATAAAAAAAACGCATATAATTACTCGAAATAAAAAATATCGAACGGGAAAATTTCAAATCATATTATGGCAATCCTCGCACTTTAAATGTCACTGTTTTCGTTCGTTCATTCGTTCAGGTTTTTGTTCCAAGTAACCTAAAATTCATAGTTAACTAAATTAAGAAACGATGTTATTTGAAGTACTTCCATGTGAAAAGTGATTCCGTGAGACTTTTTATGTGATTTGCTATTGTTTTTACAAGTTTTCACTACACAAGAAGGCATAATTCTATTTTTTTTATTGAAGTTTACTAGACGACGTCTCGTGACGTACTAGGAGCGATGAGCATAGTTTTTGTGTAGGTGTGTGCGTGAGCCTGTGTGTTTACTTGCAGGAGCATAGTTTTGTGGCTACACGTTTGATATAGGTAATGATCCGTCTTTCTTTTTTTGTTGGTCTGAGCTTGTATCATAAATGCACACAGAAAGAATAACATGGATAAGCCATTTTTCGGGAAAGTAATTCCGGTATTTCCGGATTCAATTAAATATTGTTAATGTTGGTAGTGATATTATTACTACTCAATTCAAAATTTAAAGGAAGGTATCAAAACTGAATTAATTCATTATTTATTTGCTCATTTTATTAAAATTCCTACCTTTTTTTTTTGAGGATGGCAAATCATCAAATGACTCCTTCCACTCTGGCAGAATACAATTCCTACATAAGTTCCGTTATTTTTTTAATAATCCACCAATTCCGGTGGAATGTCCATATTAATATATACGTTTCGGATCAATGGCCCCAGTTCAATCTACCTACTCCGATCACTGCTCATTAGTTAAAGGTTAATAATCTGTGACCATCATTAGGACCCTACCAAAGCCGATGTTTGCACTGTCAAGTTGTGCATGCGTGACTCTGGATAGGAACATTAGCACACTCTGTGTAAGACATCCAGTTACCATAGTTGTATGTCCAAGGGTTGAGTGTGACAAACACACTAATTAAAACTTACATATAACAAGGCATTTAATAATTCGATTGATTAATCTCACAATGTATGTTGTTGGCAGATTGCTGGAACATAACCTGGATGTGAATGAACCAATTCGGGGCTATCTAGTTCTAGAAGGTAAATTAATTTTATTTGTAACTGCATTTTTTAATTCATCCAAAAACTATAATCTCTTAACCCTTACTACGTCGGGCCTAGGTTTACCTAGAATCTAAAAAACTGTCAAACTAGTCTCAAGTTTTTTTAATTTTTGGGTAGGCCTTCCTAAAAATGGTGATTTCATCACCAATCAGTAATTTGCACAGCATGTATTATAGCTTCCAAGCTTTATTATGAATTAACGAAGCCAGGAATATACTTAAATAACCTAAATATACTGACCTTTTCTCGCAGTGATGAATTTTCTTTTTATTTTTATTATTTTCAGTCGAAACACTTACAAAACTTTACACAAAAACACGAAGTCACACATTCATTCACTCCACAAACACTTGACACCGTTAGCACAATGTATAGGCCTAATTATAAACACGATAACAGCACCTCATTCCACTTGTAACACGATCTTTGCGATAAGAAACTTTTTGTTTACACAACGAAAAAAACTCGGCGGCCATTACGCAGCGACGCGCGCCGAGCCGGCCCGAAAACTGGTTTATACTGGTTCGGGGTACCGTCAGCGCATCAGAGTAAAAAACTGCGAATATTTGTATGTTATAATTTCCAAGTACGATTTTTGTTGTTATTTTATTATAAATTGTTAATGTCCTTTATTCTGTTTATTATGTTACTTTAGTTTAGATAGCATAATTCTCACTATTAGTGTTCTATTACAATAGTAATGACCTGTTCAAAAAAATATACGAAATTAAATTTATGGTTTGAGATATCCCAATTATTATTTCGATTTTTTTGAAAATAATGATTCATCATTATTTGTACCTAGGTACACTTATTTACTAACAGCTGTGTAACAATTATTATGGACAAAACATCATAAATGATTATTCTATCTTTCCTTATATGTAGGTAGGTACCCAAATCCATCTACCAACCCACCCACTCTCTCTCACGGAGAGGAGGACCTGTGTCCCAGCAGTGGGAACATTACAGTCCGATTATGCCTAACCGTGCGTTTGCACTGGCGAAACATTCAAGATAAAACATGTTGAAATCTCAACTTTCTGTCAATGTTCCATACAATTTTTGACTGGAACTAGAGATTTCAACATGTTTTGTATTAAATGTTTCGCCAGTGCAAACGCACGGTAAGCAATAAAAACCGGCCGAGTGCATGTCAGACCACCCACAATGAAGGGTTCCGTTGTATGGATGAAATAACCCAAAACAAACTTAACTTTGTAGTTAAAAAATATGTTCTCCCATATATCGATATACGTCACGGTGAATTCTCCAACTGCAAATGTAAGTTTGTAATCACAAAAAATACTTTTTTTTTGCGATAGCGAAATATGTGGAGGTAATTACTGTGTTTATTCATCATGTTAAAGTTTGCCTGTTAGAATTTTTAATTCTTCATGTATCAATAGTAGTCGGATTTTAGAATCCCTAATGCACCGCAGTTATGCACCTATGCGGTGCATTAGACATTCCCTCTAGTCGTATGCACCTATGCGGTATCATGTGACATTCTCGTGACAGTAATGCAAATAAAAAAGCAATACATGCGCTGCGAACAATACCACTAGTGATACGGGTTGCAGACCAAGAGCTAAGCTAAGTTAGTTTAGCTTCGTTCGCATAGCTGACGCAGTTTTCCATACTTGTGTGCAGACCGCAAACTATGCGAACTAAACTATGTGAGCTAACTAAAATATGCGAAGCTAAGTTAGTTGTGTATGCCGATGCGCGCTACACGAGCTAAGCTAAGCCCCTCCCGCTTTCCCCGCACACCCTTTGCACATCTTTCGCCAGTGCTGTCCAGTGTTCTTTGTCGTACGCACGGTCGTTTAGTAGCGATTATGGAGCAATTTATTGAAACTGACAAAACAATTTCCTATACTATGGAACACACAATCAAAGGACTATCATAACTTAATTATAAAGGATGTTGTATGGAAAAGAATAGTGGAGGAAATAAGTAATCCAGACTTCTTCGTCGTAATAATCGACGTAGACGTCAGTATTAATCTTCTTTTTTTGTGTAACGTATTCATCATCGATTATATTCATGGCGAGCGACGTCTGTCTAATTGAACTACGCAACACTGACTGAGCTTTGGCTTAGCTGTTGGTGTGCACGCTATTTATTTCTAGCTTAGCTTAGCCTAGCTTGCTTGGCATAGCTTAGTTTAGCCTTGGCATAGCTTAGTTTTCGGTCTGCAACCGGCATGAAACATGCCAAAACTATACCTTCGCTCTGTGCATACACGCTCACTCGGTTTTTAGTACAACAACTTTTCCTAGCTCTTCGTAAGTATATGGGATACTTACGGAAAGCTAGGAAATTTTTTAAATAAAACACATGTTGCTTTCAAAAAATATATTACAATAAAATAAAACACAAAACTCGTACTCAAAGCATTTATTTCAAATAAACCAGTTACAGGCACTTTGAATTGTCAAGGAGGCGGTCACTTAGAAAGATGAAGCTAGTTGCAGTTGCCCATTCCAATGCGTAATAGGTACACACGTATCGACGGGTCGCTAGAACCGGGACAGCATGGCTGAAAAGACAAGAAATACAAATTACTCCACTGAAACTAATTAAATATATATAGTAATGTGCTGTACTGAAAATACTTACCGCGGTGCGCGGTGGGGATGGGGACAGATCAAGGCGCGGGGCAGCGTCAAGGAACCCCATGATGATAGCGCGACGGGCGGCGCTCTGTCTAGGGCCCCTTTTGCACGGAGCGGGCGCGACCGAGGTCGAGGACAGCCTCGCCATGCTGAAAATACCATAAAATAATCATTTACTAAATTAATGGCCTAGGAAAATACCATGATCCTAAAAAACATTCATACTTTTTGAGGAAATCCACCTTTTTTGAAGTCGGTAAAAAAAAAAAACAATAACCTCGACATTTATTTTTCGTTCACATGTCAGTTATGTAAACTGCAAGAAATAATAAAATGTAATCTTTATTTTTTTCTTTCTTTCTTTCTTTCTTATTGGAACAAAAAAATCTAGTTGGATTTTATTTGCAGATAGTACTTTTGTACTGGTCTCGCCTACTATGAGCGCTGTGTCATGGTACGGGGGAATCGCCGAATTGGAAATACGATTACGATAACAATTCGCAATAATATCGTTAGCTATTAGCAAAATTATGTTCGTAGATTATTATGCTAGCTACTTATGTGTATTTCAAACAGTATACAAGAATATTTATCATAAAAACATTACTAAACACGGCAGCGACAGCGTCAAAATTGTTTACTACCAAACTTTCGTTACTTTTTCACTGATATATTTATCACTTTTCGATAAACTAACACTCAATACAAAATCTACACTTATTTCTCAGTAATTCTGTATAAAATTCTTATAAGATTACTCACCGTTTTCTTCTTTTATTCTGTTGCGAACACACGTAAACAACACTTGACACTTGACGAATTTTGCCAATATGGCGTCCTCGCGTCTCACTACCACAGATACATTTTTTTTTGTTAAGTTTTTGTCCGTTCTTAGTGGTGTTACCAAGAAATTGTTACTAAAATCGGTAGATTATTAATCGATTATTCGAATGATACAGCCAGATCGTGTTGCAAGTGCAAATAAACGTTAAAAATCATCAACCAATGGCAACAATTGTTGCGTGATACCCCATAGGTGCCATCGACATTTCGGGCGCTTTTTTTTATGATACCTATGGGGTATCACGCGACACTTAAGAAGTTTATTGTTATTATACAGATATTTTTAAATTATTATGATGACTATAAGTATCGCCCCTGGCAGACGTTTGATGATTGATCTTTACTGACAAAATAAAAATATCCAAGGCATCACATTTGAAAGTATATTTTTATTTGCTTAACAAAGAATTTACTTTTCAGTGTCTACTACAGCTTGGCAAGATATTTATGCTGCTCAACCTTTCCAGTGCAAGGTATGTGAACATTTTGGCACAAATGAACTTTAAAGTAATTTGATGATGACTTTTAGTATCGCCCCTATCTGAATTCTGATGATTGATAGTTTCTGAAAAAAATACATTCACACATCAGTATGCAAAGATTCAACTGTTTATGTTAATTTAATTTCTGCTTGTTACAGTTGAATTAACTACATATTTGTAATCATAGCAGTTCTGAAGTCTTAAACTAGAAGCATCTATCTGGTAAGTGATTAATTATTTTGTATTATTATTATCATCTCATTCTGAACTGAAAATATCTCTTAAAACTTTTTGTGATGATTTTTATCTCCCCAGTCGGCAGTCTGAACAAATGTGTTGATCGATTTACTCATAAATTAATATGCTACAACAACAATGATACATACAGAAAATGCTGTGTAACTAATGTACCTTATATTGTTTCAGAAATTTTCAAAGAAAATAATAAAATACTGCAGAATAACAGATATAATTCCCTTCAATATGCAAAGGTAAGGTCCTCAAATTTTCCTGTATTGTATTTATTTCTGTGTAAGTTTACTATGATGATTTTATTATCGCCCCAGTCTGAACAAATGTGTTGATCGATCTACTGATAATTTTATGTAGCCAAACAATTTGTTTATAGAAAAAGCGATGGAATTAATGTAGCATTTTCGTGCTTCAGGTATCCAATAGAAAATAAATTGCTGTAGGAAACCCGATATGAGACCACATACATGACGCCCATCTTTATTCAATGGTAAGACATTAAAACAATTCTGTGTCCATTTTTCATTTTATTTCTTTCATGATGATTTTTATATCGCCCCAGTCTGAACAAATGTGTTGATTGATTTACTGACAAAATAACTAAACTATATATCAATTAATATTCTACAAACAAGAAGATTAATACTGCTTTGCATTTTTTCAGATAATTAAGGTATTTTCAAGCGAAAGTGGCTAATATGATGAAAGGGATGCCCTACAAAAGGTCAGTAAATTACATTTTTGAACAACAAAAATTCTAATTTGACATGATGGTAACAAGCATATATCTTATAATTTTGATGAAAATTTAAAAAAAAACTGATCATTTTTTAAAGTACATACAACTGATCATTCAAAATATTTTCAGATCTGTATGTTAAATTCTTTCTTATTATTTTAGATAACAAATTGACTATCGAGGGACGAGATTGGTGACACGAAATTAAATTTACGGAAGAATTTAGAAAGAGGTGAGTTGTTTTATAAAATTACTAGCTTCCGCCCGCGTGTTTATGTCGATAAAAAGTAGCCTATGTCCTTTCTCAGGCCCTAGACTATCTGTGTACCAAATTTCAATTAAATTGGTTCTGTAGTTTTGGCGTGAAAGCACGACAGACAGACAGAGTTACTTTCGCATTTATATTATTAGTAAGAATTTTAACTATGTTTAGGGCAAAACTAAATGATGAATATCTGTTATCCCTGTCTCACAAAGCCATGGGGAAAAATAATGGTATGGTAACAACTGAATTTATGTCGTATCAAATCCTAAAATAACATAAAAGACTGCACCATTAATAAGTTTAAAACAATTTCAGGTTAAATGATTGAATTTGTATCTACTAACTACTACATCTGAAGGAAGTTAACACAAAATATCCTAATGTGGTAAGTTATTAAAATGTATATCTGTTCATTGATGTAGTTTAAGTACCCCAAATATAAAATGATGAATATCTTAGTTATCCCTGTCTCACTTAATCGTGGGGAATAATATGGTATGGTAACATCTGAACTTCTTTGTAAAGTTGCCAAAACTATCATTTACATGTTATAAAATTTATATTGTTAACCTTGGTGATATTATTCCTTTCAGATCAACCTCAACAGTGAATCTGATTGAATAAATATGCAAATGATACTAAGATCACAGTAGTAAGTGTAAAACAGATCTTTTATACTCGTTTTGTTTAACATTAAGTAAAAACTTGCCATGAATTAGTTTATCACTTTGTTCGTTTTTTAAATGATGAATATCTGTTATCCCTGTCTCACTAAATCGTGGGGAAAAATAATGGTATGGTAACAACTGAAACTATCCTAATTACATAAATTACATTAGGTTACAAATGGTAACAAACTTTTTTGTTAATTAGTGACTATTTTTTTTCAGGATGAACCTATAATCCAGCAAAGAATGGACCTGCAAATAAGAACAAGGTAATTTTATAGTTTAATTTTTTTATTAGATTTGCTACAAAATGATGATTTGCTTAGTTATCCCTGGCTCACAAAATCGTGGGGAAACTATGGTCATGGTAACAACTGAGTATAAAGAAGTTGAACTGTACAAAAATTATTTTCCAATATATACTAACAAATGGTATTTTCTTACCTAATAGATCTAACGTAACTGCGACGCCATTTCGTGATAGCATTTTCGATGACAAAATAATAATGAAGCACCTCTTAATGTAAGTATTTCATGTTTTAGAACACGAAAATTACAAAACTTAACTTTCTGATAGAAGAAGCTGCTTAATGATGAATATTTTTAGACAAGCATATATCTCGAAAACTTTGAAGATACTTATAATCTGATAACCATAAAAACTACATTTTCGTCGATCTTCTAAAGCTACTATTGACTAATGTTATTTGCATTTTTCTTTACAGATGTACCTGTCTGAGGCGGTTCGTGTGGCTCTAACCGTGCGTTTGCACTGGCGAAACATTCGAGACAAAACATGTTTAAATCTCTAGTTCCTGTCAATGTTCCATACAATTTTTGACAGGAACTAGAGATTTAGACATGTTTTGTTGTAATGTTTCGCCAGTGCAAACGCACGGTAAGAACCTTTATTTTATAAGTTGTTCTGCTGCATCGATGCATGTTAAAACAACATTTTTATCGAATAAATGACAATAATTTTATGAAAATCGTCGTATCATTTTAAAACCACATCCTCAGGAAAACCTGATAATTGGCAGATAACTTGTTCATATAAATTGCAGAAAATGAAAACAATAGGACACAGTTGATCACAGCTATTTCAAAGCCATGTATTACATTCTTGTTACTGAATTGGAAACTACCAGCTTCACGTCCTGCAAATTACAGGTATGGCTCTTCATTCGCCAACAGTCCTAATAATCTGAATCGGAACAAAATTCCTTTCGCTTTTGCACAGACTCTGCGCCGACTCTGAAACTGAAGTCCTTTTGACGCGGCGCTAGTGTCTGTCATTGCATTTAAAAAGTGTAATTCTATAATTTTACGCCGGCTTTTCGTGGCGCGCTCTCTACCTACCTTAGCGGATCCACAAAAATATGCTAAGTGGGGGTATTGTTCACAGACTAACAGATTATTGTTGGATCCCAATCAAAAATAAGATGTTTCTTTTCTAGGTGGGATAATAAATGTATATGTGTAATGTGTACCTATACATTTCTTACCTGTATGTACCTTCTGGTACATAATTATTTGCTACGGCCAACATTACGCCATACGAACTGATGAAACTGTAGAAACGCACTTCATTTTCCATTAGAATTTATCCTGATAATATAGGGACCATAGACTGATCTGCTGGTCAATCTGATTGAACTTATTCGTCATTTAGTTTATGACAATAACTTCCATCAATACTTTTCCATGTTTTGTTATGGCAATAACAGACTGCTAACACACAAAACTAATACGTTTCGTAGGGAGGTTTTGCTTAGATAATGGCCACATGGGCTTTCAAATAACAAGCATTATGTTCGCTATTATTATTGAATAGGCAGCCGACTATTATATCTTATGACTTTGTGAAACCATATTACAGGGACTGAAGACAGATGAGCTAGCGAGCCTGGAGCAAAAGTTCACAAACTTAAACTTCTTAAGCAGCAAACAAGAACACTTCTTTGAAGTCGACACCCAAGGAATTCATGTTCTGAATATCTTATGTGGTGATGATTATAAGTGAGTAAAAGTTTTTATGTCTGCGTCATGTAGGTAATGAACATGTCCCTAGCTTTGTGAGTAATGCAAAGCCTATTTCAGTTACAGGATTACAAGTCAATCCATGGCGATGGAGAAAACGAATATAGGTGGCAGAACTATCCAAGTACAAAAAATTATATGGACATTAGGAAAACGAGAAATGTAACGAAAAAATTTATTTAATAAAGCATTCAAAATCGTCTTATTTTGCCTGTTCAGCAGATAATTCACTTTGACAGTCACTAGGCACTCTGTCGGTGAAGAGCTCTGGTATCTGAAAAATTATAATAATTATTTAGTTACAATTTTATTTTAAAACTAGCTGTGTCCCGCGTAAGTCTCGATCCCGTGGGTATATCGGTATAAAAAGTATCCTATATCCTATTCGGTCAAGGTATATCCTATCCTTCTGCCATAAACATACAAATCCGTTCAGCCGTTTTAGCTTGAAAGCGTAAGAAACAAACAAACTCACTTTCGTATTTATTATATTAGGTTAGGATTTCTATGTTTATTGTTGTATTTGTTCCAGTACCGACAAAATCTTCGTTATACACTACTCTATTTATTACCTGAGGTGTATAAGCCTCCACTCTGTCTAGTAATGAGTCCGAATAACCCGGAGTATAATATCTGTAATGAAAAAATAATTAAATGTAGACTTCGTAATAAACGCGCAAAAGAGAACAGAAAACACAAAGTCTAGCGAGCAAGAAAATTTAACTAATTAAGTACCTCACAATTTCTTCCGGGAAACAACTATTTATAATATTGATATATTCTTTAAGTGATGATCCGGGAACTGAATCAATTTCTTGAACTCGTTTCAATGCCCCTGTGGTTACAAATAATCTTCGAGCTCGTGCGTCGTTGGGTAAAATCTAAAAATGTGAAACTCCATTAGAAATATGATTACCAATCGACAATCCCAAAATCCTGCAAACCTAAGACGCTTTTTAAGCCTTAGCTAGGGTTTTCATGGATTCGGTTTACTTAAACAACCTGTAATAAATAGGTAATTATTTATTCGCCCCATATTTGGTTAGGGTTGGGTTTCTTTTAAAACAGACTTTTAACACGTCTGTGCTACCTGAGTTACAATGTGTGAAGATATCCCATCACTAATTATAAAACAAACGTCAAAAACACGTGTTTCTGACACGTTATGTCAAACAACCGGCAGGCGTACTGAACCAAATAATCAATTTATTTCTAATTTTCTGAATAAACTTGTGATGGCGGGAAGAGGTAGAGGCCGTGGTGGCAGTGGCCTTTCCTTAACACATGATCAACTGCAAGCACTCGGTATAGCTAGAGGAGACAATACTCCACAAACTTTAGCACCACCGCCGCTGTTCCCGAAACTTGAAGCGAAGCCACTACCATTAGTTAGCGACGCCGCTACAGATTACATGCTGATTGTAAAAGATCAGTTTATTGAGTATTTACACGATTCGCCGGCTTTTGTGAAGTTAAAGACACATACTGATGGCGTCGAGCGGTACTCTGACAAATATAAAATGCTCGCTCTTGATGCCAAGAAAGGGAAAGTGCTGGATTGTGTGTGGGCAAACATGCCAGCCGAGTTGAGGCCACAAGCGAACAGAGTCCGTACTACAGCTCGCAAACGGAAGCTTGATGACCCGGCAGCAATTGCGAAGAGGCTTCAGACATTAGAGAAGAAAGAAAATCAAGAAGACGACGAAACTGTGGAAACAAATGAAAATGAAGAACCTGTGAAGAATCAAGAAGTAAATGACGACGAGGAGATTGAAGACGAGCATGAAGAAGAATTCGAAATTGATGACGGTACAGACTACGCAAACAACTACTTTGACAACGGTGAAGATTATGATGAAGAAGATGACAACCTTGATGATGGACCAGTTTACTGAACAATGTATAACTAGAGAGTCTACTTGTTCAGTAAGTAGGTCAAATACTTTACTTTATGTAGGTACTACAAAATATAATGTATATCAATATTTATACATAACTTCTCATCTAGGCTATGGATGGTCTGTGATATTACTAACATAATTACATCTTAATAAAAACTTGACATAAGTTAAATCAAATATATTATTTTTCTTTGAATGTCAAGCAAAACAGACAACAAGTTATGGCACACACAACACTGACCTTAGCATACTGTGCTAATACATATTTGAGTATGCAAGCAGGAGCAGAATGCAACAATGGTTCTAGTGCTGGCCGATGCAAGCAGCACTGCAGGGCTTGCTTCAAGGCACATGATGCTCTTGCACGAACCTCTGCTGAAGACTTGGGGTGGGTGTATAACTGTGTTAAATAATTTTCAAAACATGATAATAATAACTCTTTGTCTATTACACAGTCTCGCAGTTCTATGTTAGGGGTTAGGTTTTTGCACTTAGTCCCTAAGGTGGCCCATTGTGCGTGGGCTATGGCGGCTGTTGTTAGTTATTCCAACCAGCCCACCTCCAGAAGCTGACTAAGTCTCAGTCCGGCAGTATTCTGTTGAAAATTAAATAATCCTGATAATAGCTACAGTCACGGACTTTAATTGATGAGCCACTTGGCACTGTTCGTATTTTAGCCGTGTAATGCAAATCGGGCTTAGTCGGTTATACTCGTACATCCAGACTCGGAAAGTCATGTCTTCGAGGACTTTCTAATTAAACTACAATAGTTTTTGGTCCGCGCCCGGCAGAAGAAGAAAATTATATTTAATATCGTTACCGGTTGGCTAACCTGAACTACAAACTTGACAGCATAGTTACTACCCAAAGTCAACCAATTGCAGGTCTAGCAGCCGTAACCTAGCGACGATTGTTTTAGAGTAGCCATAGAACGTTGAAAATAACGTCTCTGATATCGACATTTCAACTGTCACTGTCTTCAGATAGGTTTTCAGAATTATCGAGATAATGAGCTATGATTCAAAGGAGGTCAGTATTCAATAGATTGGATAAACATTGTATTAATTTATCATTGAAAACTTATTAGTCAACCTCTATGGACAAGACTATTTCCGATTACTAGTAATTTGTCATCTTGTTTACGAGCATGCGATTTAAATTCGTAATAATCGTGTAATTTCGTGAATGTATGAAACTGCAAAATTGAAAAGTTTGAAAGTGGCTCATCAATTAAAGTCCGTGACTGTACATTAGGTACACTCAAGTGTGCCATGATGTTTGTCGATGTCAATAGATAAAAGTTCTTCCTGCTGAAAGAAATTACTCGTTACTTCTTATTGATATGGACGTTTTACTTTTTATGCTGCATAGGCATAATTATTGACATGTCTGAATCGCTGATTGTAGTTAGCTATCAGCAAACATTACATTGTCCAGGAGACGCAAACTACGACAGTAGAATGAGTAAGTGTTTTTTTATTTAATACTTCAAGCACACAAAATATACAGAGGCAAACTTAGTGGTTAGTGAACCTTTGGGTGATGCTGAACACGAGGAGTGGTGGTACATAGGTGCAATTTCGAAGATATCTTATCTCTTATATCTTTATATTTAAATTAATATTTAAACATAAATATATATACCTCAGAAATAATACCTATCAAAACTAGGTAGGTATTTAAAACTCCTAGACTTATATTTTTAATAATGACTAGCAGGAGACTACCTGCAGCAATCGAGGGAGTGCATTGGCAACGGCAATAGCCAGGCTGTGCTGAGGGGAGTGCTTCGCGATGTGACCGAGGGTCCAGGCAGCGGCGCAAATTTCGGCGTCTTCTGCTTCGGGGTTTTGAAGTATTTCGACAAGCCGTGGAATGGCCTAAAAATTAGTATCAAACATAAGTTAACATAGTTTATATTTTAAAACGCCAATCATAATTACACCAACCGAATGATTAAAGAAGCAGGCGGATACAACATAAGAGTACCTCCAACAGCAGAGCCAGTCCCGAATGAGAAGAATCCAAAGTTTTAATTTTAATCACAGGTTCCCATAAAGTTCACTAAATCATGCGATTCCGATTTATTTCGTCACTACATACCTAATCAACATACCTATTGATCTTTATCCGATCATTAAGACTTTAAGACCTACCTTAGATTCAATAACAGCCATAGCAAGCTGGTCCGACTGCCCGGCAATGAACCCAAGCGCCATACAAGCAGGCACGCGCGCGCCCCCTGTCGGCTCTCCCAAAAGCTCCACTAAAGGACCACATCCACCTGTGTTCACGACTAATTGCGCCAACTGGAAATAAATTCCGAATGGTTTAAGACGTCTATCCTGTTCTGTTACTTATAGACTTGCACCTAATCCTTTCTGGAGTTATCGCCGCAGCGCTGAGTTACACCAATCCGGCTGGCCGCGCTCTTCGGTGTCGGCAGGCTGATTCCGTGACCGCTTGTTCTCGCTCTAGTGAAGGATCTTTCTGAGCGACAACGACGCAATTTTACGACCATGATCCCAGTAGGTGGCGACAAATTTTATTTTCTCTAAAGGCGCCTTCAAATAATTTGATAGTTTGCTGCTAATTTTAA
This sequence comes from Lithophane leautieri, assembly GCA_949152455.1. Taxonomy (NCBI): domain Eukaryota; kingdom Metazoa; phylum Arthropoda; class Insecta; order Lepidoptera; family Noctuidae; genus Lithophane; species Lithophane leautieri. The sequence continues at coordinate 8,873,388 of OX424472.1, read as the reverse complement.
GTTAAAAAGTATCCTAAGTCATACTCATAACCCAGATCTTGCTCTATCTGTGTGTCAAATAGAGTTACCAGGTGTCCCGATTTGCGCGGGACGTCCCGATTTTCAGGGGTCGTGGACGCGTCCCGATTTGCAAATGATCGGGACACTGAATGTCCCGATAAACAATACATGTCCAGCACCCTAATTATTTTACTTGTAATATTAGTTGCGAAACACATTAAATTATACCTTAATTTAAAAAAAAAACCGGCCACCCTTTATCGAACCACGCACAATGAAGGGTTCCGTAGTTGGGATGAATTTATCCTTAGAACAAACTTAACATTCTAGTTGAAAAACATATTCGAACATATACGATCCAACTGCAAATGTAAGTTTGTACACATAATATTAGGAGATTTACAATGTTTTTTTGACTTCTTATAGTTTTTCTTGTAATCTATAAGTATAGAACTATATAAGGTACTTTTTTTGAAATTTTTTGGCTCAGTTGTTTCCGAGATAAGGCTCATTTTCTTAAATATCTTTAAAAGTATTTATATTAAAAATATAAAAAAAAATGTATTTGAGGTCCTAGCAACAAGCTCTTTCATTTGATATGTAACACGGTACAGTTTGCAAAACTTTTTTTTAAATTTTATAATTTGCTCCCCAAAAGTGACCCCCATATTCAAAATTAATTCATTTTCGTTACACGTCTGTGTTTCCGACACAGAAATATATATGTGTACCAAATTTCAACTTAATCGGTCCATTAGATTTGGAGTAAATTGGCTGTGACAGATGGAGAGACAGACAGACTCACGAGTAGTCACGAGTCGAGTGATCTTAAGAGGGTTCCGTTTTTTTCCTTTTGAGGTACGGAACCCTGAAAAAACTTGTTTATTTTATTGTCCCGATCTTCAACTCTAAATCCCGATTTGTTTTACCTTCGGACCCGATTTAAAACAAATCGGACCTGGCAACACTAGCTGTCAAATTTCATCAATATCCGTTCAGCCGTGGAGGCGTAAAAAGTTAACAGATAGACAGAGTTACTTTCTAATATTAGTAGGTACCTAACCTATGGATACAACGGCATTTTCCGGAATTATTGACTAGGTAAGTTGGTAAACCAATAGGTACTCACATCAACGGAGTGCTTGACGATATCCCTGAGCAGACAGGCGGCTGCCTTGCGCACGGGCGCCGCATCGTGGCCGGCGTGCAGCAGCGCGGGCGGTAGGGCTCCGCCCGCCACCACCGCCTCCGCCAGCTCCGTGCGCGCGCCAGCCACCGCGCCCAGAGCGCACAGTGTGCTACGCTGAACGGGAAGACAAGGGTGTGGGTGTGTAGTAGGTAGATACAGTCAGCCTCAAAAAGATGTATAAGAACATCGACAAGATTTCACTCAAAAACAACAGGTGTAGTAAATGGTATAGGTACCTACCATTCAAAAGTGTCGTGATCCCAGGAGGATGATAATCACCATACTAAGAACGTGATATACACAGCATGTATCAGAAAAGTGTGTTCCAACTAATCAACATCGTAATAGCGAAAAAGTAATCAATTACAAAACTTACATACTCAACCAAATACCAATATTATATGGGGCCACTTGTACTTTTTTCGCGATTAATACGAGTATGTTGATCCCATGGAGAAAGTTGTTCAGTTAGGTGGTCTGTAGTCCGTAGGTACCACACCTTTCTGAATTTCTGATACATGCTCTAGGTATGACGATAATATTAGTCTTCTCTTAGTTAGTGTCAACTATTCTCCCAAGTCTGTTTTCACTGACTCACAAGACCGAGTTGAACTAGAATAGTTGGGATGACCATCCCGCCATGGTGGACACTCGAAACCATCAGAGTTTATCTACCCTCTTGATAGATGACGTAATTTTTTTCGCAGCTTTCTTGTTATTATTTAATAAACTTCTATAGTGACGAATACTAGTTCCTATACGATAGCTGAGAAACTGGTAAGGAGTTACTTGGAGATAATAAATAACCTTCAGTTTAGGATCTTGGTTTTCCAAAGCGTGTACTAAATGGCAAATAGCACCAGCATCTACGACCGCTTCAGGCTTGTGCTGGGCCAAGTCGACTAGAGCGCCAGCTGCAATCTAGAAAATATCATCAGCGAAAATTTATTTATTTACTAGCTTTTGCTTGCGTCGAGGTCGGACATTGACACACGGGGTCATACTACCGGGATTAAACATAACCTATGCACTAATGATGATTATGGTCTATCCATTTCATCCAAATCCGTTCGCCGTTGCGGTGCGAAATGGTACGTCAGACAAGAGTTCAGAAGACAAATTCAATTCATGAGTCGTCGATCCATCTCTTAGGGCCAAACCACGCTGCACCTTCTTGTACCTAAAATTACTTATTATTTTAAACTTACTTGCTTTAGACTCATTTCCGGTTCCTGGAAAGCTAATACCAGCAGTGGTAGAGTACCAGCGTCTACCACTAACCCTGATAATTGTTCGCTGTGCTTCCCGATGTATCCTAAGGCCCACGCGGCATTCTCTTTCACCTAAAACATGTAAAACAGATATCATTATTTTAGTTAGAAACTCAAAACTTTTACGTATTTACTTATGTATGTAAGTCGACCAAAACAATCAGAAAATTGGGTAGAAGGAACCTCTCTTTTGTTATTGTAATCAAACATTTACGTTGAGAATGATGATCATCACATGACTGTCAGTTGTGTAATCATAATCAAGTTGGTTGGCTAATAAGGAAACAAAAAATGTATAGTGTGTCTCTATTCACTTGTGTATCAAAATCTTCAAGACAGGATACAATATGCTCTAAAGCACCCAGTCTTATAATAGCACTAGCCAGTTCTTCATTATGTCTGCAAATAATAAATCAGATTAATAATAAATTCATTTTTACTGAGTTATATGGCCCTGTATGAACGTTGACTTACTTAGCAACAGCTCTCATTAGATACAGCGCGGACCTTTTATAATAAACCTGTGGAAATATTATAATCCATAGAAAACTGTCAAACAGATGAATTATTTCGTATTATGAATCGCACGCAGATCATTATTATGAATTGTCAGTTTGTGACATTTTATTTTACGATGATTCATAATATTTTCCTATTATGATTCTGCCAAAGTGACTGTTTTAAGCCCCCAGTAAAAGTCTGACACGCCCTTCCGCTCCGCCCAGAGCGGGAGAAGTCATTGGATGATTTCCCACACTCAAAAAAAAAAAAAATTATGCAGTAGCGATTTAGTCACCTGCATTCGTCAAGGGGTACTGGGGTAATTCTAGTATTCTACCCGTCGTATGCAGTGATTAAAAACAACTTTTTCTATGAAACTTATAAAGGATTCGTGACAAAAAAAAACAAATTCCCATACAAACTGTTTTATGGGAATTAGTTTTTTTTTTGTCTACTAAAACACACTATTTTAAATCTAGTTTCATAGCGAAAATTGTTTAGTAAGTAGGTACCTACTTATGATGCGGAGAATGACCTCCTTGATGGATCAATCTTCCTAGCATTTTCCCAAATATGTTGGAATCGGCTTTCGTTCTAACCGGATGCAGCTGAATACCAGTATTTTACATGGAGCGGCTGCATATCTGACCTCCACAACCCAGTAACTGGGTAATGGGTAAAACGATACTCGTTGGTAAGACCGGTTGTCAGACTTTCGGGCTGTTGACGACCCTCGAATGTCGAAGATCCACGAATGACAGCCGGGACCAACGGCTTAAAGTGCTTTCCGAAGCACGGAGGAGCCTCGGTATGTTAAGATGGTTACCCATCCACGGACCAACTCTGGCAATCGTAGCTTAACCTAATGGATCGACCCGTAGGGCTGTTATTACTTAGCCACGACATCCTTGACGGATGCAGGTGACTAAATCGCCCCCAACACCTCCACACTGTTAGCAAGAATACTAACATTATATTTATTAAGATTCTCGAGAGTTATGGTAACCACTCCTCCATTGAGTAGTTGTCTGGCCACCCCCTCGTCGTGTTCGGCAAGTCGGGCGGCCGCTACCACCGCGCACTGGCGGACAGTGCTGCACGTATCGGACAGCAGTGGTCTCAATAAACCTGTGAGGGTTTATAAACATCACGTCTTTAATATTTTGAAATTGGGCAGAAGTATATATTTCGTAAACTGATAAGTAATATCGGGATTGAACTTAGGTACGGCTAAGTTTTAAATACTTTAACACTTTGCCTGACCGGTAATCAAACCTAACCTACCAGTTGAAAGAAACAAAACGATACTTACCCAAAAAAAAAAAACATAATTCGAACATAGAACCTCCTCCTTTTTGGAAGTTGGCTAAAAAGGTACCTACCTCCATAAAAATGTACCTACTTACCTATGTATAAACGTATAACTACCTGCTGTAAGTAGGTAATGTACATGGTCATGTGCTACACATTACATAAGTAAGTTATAAATAAACTATAGCTAGGTAAGGAATAAATCATATTTACCAAGAGCACCCGCGCTCTCCAAGCATTTAACATTAGTCGATCTAGTCGCCAGTTCAGCCATAGTCTGGACGAATACCAGTCGAGCTTTCTGGTACGTCTCAAATACTGGGAAAGTTATAAATATTTGAATAAGAAAAGCACACTCACTAATCATTTCAACGAACCCAAAAACAACTTAAGTTTTTTGTTAACCCTACAAAGAACCTGATATGGTATTTTAAACATGAACTGCTGCGCACTGAACGTATTACTTTGTGGTACTTAGATAGATAATGGTAATAGTTTATATGGTAAAATCGAGGTAGGTAAATAATACAACATCATCCCAATACCTATATACCTTCTGAAGAAACAATGACTATTAGATATAGGTACATTATAGTTAGGTAGGTAGGTCTCAGGTAAATAATAGGCGGAAGTCTGCACTCCTTCTAAACCTTGTTTACCATCACTTCCTTCAATGAGCCTTTGGTATCTATACCTGCAACTAACCCTATTTACATAGGTAAACATTGCATAACTATCTATCAATATGTACCTAATTGAATATTCCTTGGACTGCTCATAGAATGGCTCATGTTTATATAATTTGTAAATAACTCTCGAATATTTATACACAAACTTTTGATAATGAAAAGATGTCAGTAGCATGACATTCAGATTTACTTTTGTTTTATTTCCAGAGACATAGGTAATAAAAATATGTCACCAGACACATCAACAGATGACAAAATATGTGTGCGTAACCGTGAGTTTGCACTGGCGAAACATTAAAGACAAAACATGTTGAAATCTCTACTTTCTGTCAATGTTCCATACAATTTTTGACAGGAACTAGAGATTTCAACATGTTTTGTATTAAATGTTTCGCCAGTGCAAACGCACGGTTACGATTGCTCCGCCAAGTTACCCAAACAAAAAAAAACTTAGCCCAAAATATTGTCGAAATATTGTCAAAATCGAAGGGAACAAACCAAAAATTTGTCAAAGTAGAAATAAAGAAGTTATAAGGGTTTTAAGTTGGCCGCGCGAACGTAACGTGGAGGATTGCGCGGCCGTGGAGATCTCAGCAACTACTTGGGTTAGCGATGTAATTCTTTTTGTCAACTGAAGACTGAATTTGTCAACAATTGTCGAAAAAATAATTATAAGCTCCAGACCAATATTTTACGAAATATTTACCTTGGAAGTTATGGCCGCGCAATCGTGCACTTGTTGTTTCTTTATAGTTGATTATTTCTTTAAAACTAAGACTTCATACAGTAAAACTGTTACAAGAAGAAAGGTCTTAATTTGTCAAAACTAACGAAAGCAATAATTACTAGAGACGAAATCAGTCCAAAACAAAAAGTACGTGGCCGCGCAGTCGAAACGTTACTTTATACGCTGATATCTCATTATCGATAATAGCTAGGATTTCGGTGTGAACATCCATTTATTCGACATATTAACCTCATTAGAATGGCATATCGTTTTACCCTCAGAACAGTTTTCAACGCGTGTAATCTCAAAAATGATGTTATCTCATACAATGTTCGAGCAGGGTAACCATAATTTCGATTTCATTTGGGAATACCTCTACCTGATTAATGATTCGTGTTTTTGTTAATTACATTGTACCTAAACAATATATTTTTTTTTTTTGAGAGCGTACAAATTATAACGGTATTCTGTGTAAAAAAAACTGATTAATGAATTATGTAGGTACTATATTGTCCTTTTTTGTTAATTACATTGTACCTAATCATTATTTTTTTTAAATTTACTTTAAGAGCTTAGAAATCAAAACTAAAAATAAGGGGGAAAAGTGGAATAATCCAAAATGATAAGGGGAATTTCTGGATTTTTTTTACATTAGGGTCCAGTTTTCCCCCCTGAGGGGATTCTTTCAGGGGGAAATAGTGGAATAAGCCGGGAATAAGATATTTTTTATCCCGATATTCCCACGGGATCGAAACTTCCGCGGGTGAAACCGCGAGGCGCAGCTAATAACGAATTAAAGAAGTTTACTGTTCGACGAAAACAAGATTCAATAAAAAAACAATTTAAAAAATACAAAGTTACCCCAAATCGAACAATAAACCGCTTGTATTAAAAAATTACTTCAAATCAGATCATGAAATTTTGCATAATAACTGAACTAGGTACTTACTTAACTTTATAGCAGAGGCTATGTCGTCCCCGTAGAGCGAAAAGTCACTAAGTCGAAAAATGGCCAAAATGACTTATCAATGTCACTAAAATCTACATTTTCTTCTCTAAATATCTGTCTAACCGTCATTTTTGTAGCTGCCCCCGCTTTTGTTTTACGAAATGTGAAAAGTAAGTAAGTCTACCCTTTGATCCCCACAGCGTAATGGAAGAAATAACTAATTTAGTAATTTTTTTTTTTTTTTTTACATAATTATAAATTATTATTATTTTTTAGTAAATTATTATTAATTTGTCCTAATAAGAATAATTCCTTCAATAAAACTGAAAAAAAAATGAATTAGTTTCATTACTTATTCATGCCATATTTAAAACAAAACTTACCACACAAGCTTCGAATATTCAGTTAAGTAGTATTTACAATACACATTTCGTAGATCTAACAGTTAGTTCCACTTTACTTAAGTCTAGTTATTTTTCTTCAAAATAATTTAGAACTGAGAGAAAAATCACTAACTACGTTCGACAATTAACTAATTCACAATTAAGTCAGAGATTGTATAGAGAACAATTAATTAGTTTGGTGTTTTTAACTTTTCTCAATAGAGGCTTTTCACGTGTTTTAGCTCTTATAATATAAAATTTATTTTATTTCCTTCAAATTAAAGCTAAAAACATAAAGTTATGTAAAGGTAAGCCAAAGTTATAACGATTTTTATTTTCAAAAACTTTAACTCTCATTATCTCAGAACACAATTTTTCGAGTTAATGACTTTTCGCTCTACGGGGACTAATTGTCTTTTACTTTACATTATTTTCGCCGTAAAAAGCTATTACCTAAACTATTGTCGCCTTGGAGAACCAGCACCCCACTTAGAAAGCGAGCAGTATGGTCCGAGCGAGATAAAAAGTGAATTTGAGCTGAGGCTTCGATTCAACCTCATTATCAAAAATAAAAATAAACTAATACAATAATAAAAAGGTAATATAATATAATAAAAAGGTATAAACAAGACACCACAGACAGACAAATTAAAAATCCGGAGTCACACGTGTTAGAGCATAAATCGAACAGATTACGTGTGACTCCGGATTTTAATTTTTATTAAATTCTTTTGGGGTTATAATATATTTTTGAAATGTGCTCATTAAGCCTTTTCATTTGATACCCAACATGGTACGATTAAACAATATTTTTTTTTAGTTTCCGACTTGATGTCCTCTAAAGGGCGCCATTTTTAATTTAATGTGACGTCACGCCTGTAACCAGCTGACGATCAAGACGCTTCCAACGATACCTCATTTGTCAAATTGTGATGAGTGGTTTAGATGATATGAGGAAACAGATGAACATACATACATACCGGTCAAAATCATAACCCTCCGTTTTTCTTCGCTGTAGTCGGGTTAAAACTAGAACAAAGCTTATAAAATCAAGTTTCCTATGGTAATTTGAACGTAAAGTAAAATAAAATTCTTCATACCTATTAGGTGCCTACCATAATATCGTTTGATCATGTGCGCGCGAGTGCGCGACAGTCGCACGCGGCTCGCAGAGCGACCAACCGTCCGCGCAGGCCAAGCACCCGTGAAGGTCACTAAGTTCGACGTCACGTCTCGAACTACAAGCGCGTCATTAGCAATCCGTACAGCAAACTACATAGAAATGCCATTGTATACCACACATGCAGGTAGTGCTTATCTGGCGGAGTGAACCCACACGAGTACATGAGCGGTCGCGGTTAAAACAGGCCGCGTGGTTACTTACTAACAAGTTTACATGATATGATTTGTGTTTCTGTTTGATTCTGTTAAATTAAAATGATAAACGTAACCTGCCGGTGCTTCTTTTGTTAAATAAAATCATAGATTTGGACTTTTTGTGAGGTTTAAATTGTAAACAAGCTAAGATGCCGTATGTGATGGTTATGGGTAGCCTGAGTGCTCCTCATCTATCTAAAGATGAAGGTGTCACTGTGTACGGACTCAAGAGTGAGGAGCGAGCTTCGTTAGTGAGGGTAAAAGACATAATTTTAAAAGTTCCTAACCAGTAAGTTTTAATCAGTGGATCGTCTTAGGGTTTCTTGAAAAAAAAAATCTAATTACCTACCAAAGTTCGTATATTTTGAAACTGTTTAGATTTCTGTAATCGTACCGGACAAAATAATAATTATTATGGTAACGGTAGCAACTATCTTTACCTACTCCATTAAAAGTTTTATAGGGTTAATAAAACAAATGCAGGCAGTTTTTAACTTCGTAAATCCATTTTTAAATAGTACCTAATGTTTTCAACTGCATCGGCAACAAAATTGCTGAGCGCATGACTTATCTTCATGCATTTCATGACTCATTTTTTTTTTCCTTATTTATCTACCTCTCTCTAGGTAGAAGCTAGGTGGACGTGTCACGACTACTATGTATTATGAATTATGATTCTAAATTCTGCATTCATTCATATAGGTTATCTTTTACAGGAGTTGAACACGTCCTTCGGCATGCAGGTCGCAGCAGCATTGGAACCGGAAAGAACTGTACGAATAACTCAGAAAGGACTTACTCTAGTTGTGGTGAACCGTCTTCACGCGTTATTTGGATATGATGTCGTCTCACACGCCATGGCAATGACAAACGCCAACAGAGAGCTGATATCCTTTTCCATGTACAAGAAAACTAGTTCTGGCCCACAAGGTCACAGTCAAGGACACGGTCACAGTCAAGGGCATAGCCATAGTCAAGGTCATGGTCACACCCAAGGTCACACTCACGGTCATTCGCACAGAAGCTCGCCCAAGGGGCACAGCAGTGTGGTCACACTTTGATCGAACTTGAATGTTGAATAAGATTGTTATTCAATGAACATGCACTGAAGATGTGTGTGGACTCATATTGTACGCTTGTAAAATCGAAACTGAATCTCATGGAAAAAATCCGTCCTTAATTGTATTTTAAGGTACTTTATATTTATTTTGAATAAAATTGGTACAATTTCATTGTGTAGGTATGTGTTAAATTCCTTTGATGTCAGGGTATAAAAATAAACATATTTGTAATATAACGTGTTATTTATTTTAAATAAATTTGTATTACCTTTACAAATACAGTGCATTAGAAATACAATTCGAATAATATAAAACCTATATTCAGTCTTAAAGTCTATACCTGAGGGTTCTTTTTCAGTGGAACTGGAATGAATATAAAAGTAGAAAATTAACTACTTATAACTTGAGGACTAGAAAAACTATGCATGTGATGTAGAGTCCAGACAAAATAGACATAAAAGTGTAAGTATTCGGATAGAGCTGAAAATTTGCACAAAACTTTAATACTTTATTAAAGTCTTTTTTGCTTACCCGTATTTAAACCGACACAAATGCGATCCATCGAATGAACATCCTGTATTTTTATGACACCATTCTCAAGCATGAACTTCAAGGATAAAATATCTCCAATAAAAATAAAATCTTGAATTTAGGAACATCATGCAATTTTACAAATACTTATAAAATCAATTCAATAAGACAAGGGCTTATTTTCATTATTTAGTTATCATGATCTTCCTTGAAGATCTAAAATGAAATGTGTAGTAGAGATATTTATCTTTATGATTGACCCATATCGATTGATGCTATAAAAATACAGGTGTTGTTTTCGCATTATCGAACCAACCCGCACCCTAATTGCGTATCACACGATCAATCAGAATTGGAATCGGTTTGCACCAAATGTATAATCATCCATTGCATCATAAGTTCGAAAAAAAAATCTGTGCAACAACGTAAATAACGCAACGAATGTTGTTGAACTGTCAAAATGAATCAAATTATGCTTAATCGGTTACGCAAATAAGTAACGCAATTAAATAGCCGGTTCGAATCTTGGATCAGGACCGACTTTTCAAAAATGTTTGAATGCAGAAACATTCGATTTTAAAATTGGTTGCATCAATAAGTACTGACACGGACTGTACAGTACTTCCTTCCAGAGCCCGCTTTAACTTTCCACCACGTATGAAGCTTGGTTAGGGAATATCCTCTGCAAAGGAGGTTAGGTAAGAACTGTGACTTTCTCACCAGGGACCGAAACTGGTATGATCAATACGGTTATTTTTTCGGTTACAACATTCTTTTTACAGGTATTTTTAAAGATTACCATACAACCAGTACTAATGTCGCAGGAAAATTGTATTATTCACCATTTTACAAACGGCTCCGTCCGTTTACAAACTTTCGCGGTTATGCAAAATGGCTAAGGCAAAATGTAAATTGCCTAGTCACTATATAACATGCCGCAACATTTGATGGACAATTCAAACGCTGTTTACAAAATGCCGCGGCGAATGAAGAATTAATTCTATTTCTTACCACGCGTGTCGCTGCTAATCAAAACAAGAAACATGGCGTCGCGTCGAGTAGAAGTTTTGTGACCAAGAAAAATATTGAAAACAGTGCAAATTCGACGTGTACAAAGGACTTTCGTATTATAATTTACCCTTATTTTAAATCTTACTAGGTACCCGATTGCTGGAATAAAATCTGATTTGTCTAACCTGTGTTTTATGATGGGTCACTCTACAATACAATAACAATCAATGTCGAAATTTAATTCATAGGTATTCTCTTAAGGGGTCATTGTACTGATCATTATGAATTTCACTTCACTATGGGACCACTCACAACTACATTTTGGCGAGCTATGTGAACATAAATGTAGGGAACAGCTGATAATTTTTTCGCGATTTTGTGTTGATCCCATAGTGAAAGTTGTTCATAATGATGAGTACAATGACCCCTTAAGAGGATGCCCATGAATTCAATGTCACCCTGTATACCAAGTATATCTCTGCGAATTATTCTGAGATCACATTTTGTTATGTCTATTTTGACTGGACTATTATAGCAAAATGGTGAGACAAATGCCTTCGTAAGTATTAAGAGATATGATTGACCGGTCAACTATGGCTCTCTGCACCTATCCTTTGTCTCTGTTCTCCTAATTTCTTCAGAGCTGCAGCATACTGCCTTTGAACATCCATCAACCTTGAGTATTCGTTGTAGAGATCATTTTTCTGTTCCTTCTCACTTTTGAATTTCTCCTCGACCTTTTTGACAGTGTGGTTGACCCAGTCCACAATAGATTCGAACTGCGTCATAAACTCCTCCCTCTTTCGGACTGAAGACATAGCCCTGCAACATTAAAGATTTGGTTAATTTTGTAGTACAACAACTTGAGGACTAAAGGTCGATAAATAATCGTATTCAGTACCTTGACAGTTGGAGGGATACCATTTTCTGACAAAAAAAAGGTAGTGAGGTGAAAAAAAGAATGAGCGAAATTGAATAAACCTTGCCATGTAAAATATATTAGTTTATAACATAACTTAAAAAAAGTAATGAGTAAACGATTTCACGTTTTTGCGAAGTTAACAAAACTAAAATATTTTGACGTTTTTTTTTTATTGAAAATTAAAGCGGCATTTTGTCGCATTATAAGGTTAAAAACGATAAAATTATGATTAGCAATTTTTCAATAGAGAAGAACACACGTTTTTGAGATTTATTCAAATTCAACTATTTTGACCATTCATTCCTTTTTAGGGTTCCATAGTCAACAAGGAACCCTTATAGTTTCGCCATGTCCGTCTGTCTGTCCGCGGCTTAGCTCAGAGACTCTTAGTGCTAGAAAGCTGTAATTTGGTAGTGTACTCCCCTGCACGTAAAGTGGGGATGTTTTTGTTTTTCTCGTCAATCCCATGGTGTGGGGTATCGTTGGAAAGGTCGTTTAAAAATAATGTGAGTTAGTGAAAACCATTTTTTAATTCAGGGATCCGTTTACGAAATATTAAGCTTTAAAGTGCTCATTTTTGTTAGAGTCAAGTAGTATATAATTATATACTACTGCCGTGAATTCCGGACATGGACTAGCGATATTCTAAATACTTTTTTACTTTTGCGTGGATGTGACGCATGTTTCCCCCAACCTTTTCTTATTTTTTCCTGTGTTTATTTTCTTTTTTGCCTCATGTTTACCGCAGATAAACGTATTTTCTTTCTTTCTATGTGGCAGCATTTTGTTTTTTTGTAGAAATATTGTCTATGCGAGTACAAAAAAAATCATATCTCTCAAAGTTTTAGTCATACTTACTGAGATAAAAATAGGCTTATTCGAAAGGTAATAATATTGTCTACCGTCTGCAATACAAAGCAATGTGTTCACAATTCCATAACTTTTGAAACACCACATGAAAGTCGAAAAAAAATGAAAAATTATGCAATTCAACCAATAATTGTTAATTAGTACAAAAACACCCCCAACCACTTTTTTATTTTTACTTTTTTCTAGATCGACACGTTTTGAGCTAAGTTACAATACAACATAAAATTCACAACTCTACGTCTAATACTTTAAGAGTTATTGTTTTTTTAACATAGCCAATGCGCAAGCTTTGTGCTTTTTGCAAGGCAATTGTCGGAACCATAAACAGGAAATCATTACAAAAAATTAATCATTAAAATTGTACTTAAAAATAGCTTATATTTGAGTATTTAGAATATCGCTAGTCCATGTCCGGACACACTGTATAACGAAATTAAAAGGAAAACTATCACAGTTAAGTAGGCTCCACAAGTTAACGAGTAATATTCGACCAACTTAAATTTGCAATTTTTCAACTACAATGTGAAATTTGTTGGATAAATTCGTCCCAACTACGGAACCCTTCATTGTGCGTGATCCGACACGTACTTGGCCAGTTTTTGTGTAGAAATCAGATTTGGGTGCAATAAAACCTCTAAAGAGTGACGAAGACGATACTAAAGTCGCTCTACCAACTTGCTAACTAGATAATTTTATCCATAATTTATATCTATCATCCTTACTAATATTATAAATGCGAAAGTAACTTTGTCTGTCTGTCGCGCTTTCACGCCAAAACTACTAGAACCGATTTAAATGAAATTTGGTACACAGATAGTCTAGACCCTGAGAAAAGACCGGCTACTTTTTATCGACATACCACGCGGGCGAAGCCGCGGGCGGAAGCTAGTAATTTATATATATTGAAAATTTCGTACCAACACTAAAGAAGTCTGAATTAATGTTTTGTGATAATCAGGGCTACACACTTGTTCGGATGGGCACATTCGATTCGGCAGTATTCGTTGTACAACGAAGCCGACCCGAAGTAATAACTACACATATTCGGTTTTCATTCGGCACCGTTCGGCATCTATGTTTGCTGAATCATATTCGGGTCGGCTCGGGACAAGTCAAGCTAAGCCAAAGGGCTTATTCCCGAACATCTAAATACATATAATATATTCGATTTTGCCGCCCGCCTGTGCTGATTTGCCGAATCATGCCGAACCGAACAATTGTGTAGCACATTACAAAGAAAAAAAAAACTTACTCATCATAGTTATCCAGAATCGAGTTGAGCAGACTCAACTCTTTTGAGGTATATAGTTTTACTTCTAGTAGTGTATTGTAGAATATGTAATACTGTTTTGTTTCCTTATGCTTGGATGCGACTGTATGAAAAAAGTAGGTATTGTTAAGTGTGGAAAAGGCAGTTAAGTAAGTATTCAATATTAATATATTATTGGGTGCAATACACGTGAATGGGTGAAGCGTCTTTTTACACCCGTTATGCCCCAAGCCGAGATTAACTTGTACTACCCGTCATTGTGACATTATTTTGTACTGGACCATACCTGGACCATTAAAGGCCTTCTGGTTTCGGAGACATTGAAAATCAATGACCCAACTTTATTTCATGAAACAATGTTAATGTTGTACCCATATATTTGTTTTTTTTTGTTATTTACAGTCATATAATATCAAAAAGATATCAACAACGTGCGTAGTTTACTCTTGTTGCAAAATTGTGTTTGCAACATGAGCGTTTTTGACATCGTGAGTCTAGTCATATACCTCGTGCACATTGCTAGATAAATATCTTTCGAAAATACATGTAATATTACGAAATTCTCGAATTGCGTGACGAAATTGGTCAGGTAACTAAAAAAAGACCAAATAGTGGATAAAATACCTTGATTGTAAAGTTCAATGAACCTCTTCTCATATTGCAGTAACTCAGCAGTACCGGGCACCTCGTCAATGGCAGTAGAATATCGTAACACCTCCCGGTTTAATTTGGCAAGTTCCAATCTCATACTTGTAATAAAAGCTTTCAGTTTTTCTTGTCTTTCATTGAATTCTTTTAACTCTGCAGGCGTCAATGGCTGTTCTTCGACTTTAGCGTCGGGATCTTTGGCAATCCTATATGAATTCAAAATTGATTTAATCTTTTTAAAGGGTAATTTTGAATAATAACAAAACTATGGTATATCAGATTTAACGTAAAAATCTGGGACATGAAAAATATATAATTAATTATAGTAAACAAGTTAAAAAGCAATCAGATAGTCACCTCAGCTTATCTTCCAATTTACTGTGTTCTTTGTTTCTATGTTGAATTACTTGCAACAATTCATTTCTCTCTCGTGCTAACTCCTTGAGTGACTTATAAAACTGTTTGACATCTTTATCACTGCAACATAATAGAGCTGTAAGTTATACTAACACACACAAATGTTAACAGACTGAAATTGCTCAAGCCAGTTTTATGAATGGCGCATTGTTCCATTTAACCACATGAAAATCACCAATAAGCATTGTATGTGTTGTAGATGTCCTTTTACTAATTTGGATATACTGTATTTTGTATTTTAATTAACATTTGCCTTAAACTTGGCATTTCATTAGAATAGTCACACCTGTTTAGAAGTGATCTCTAGTAGAATAAAAAACAGAATATCAATTTATTATCAGACCTTTTAGGTATACCATCAGATTTCATCAATTTATTAGTAATCTTTTTCATCTTGCCAACCATATCCTGGTGCTGTGTCTTAGCACTTTCCATTCTCTCCTGATGAGTTACTTTGAACTTTTGTATGTCTTTCGTCAGTATATCTATACTCTTCATGAGTCTGTCAGCTTCTTCACAATACTTTTGCTTTTCTCTCTCCTCCAACTCTTTGGAAACTTCCCCAGTAAGCTCTGATTGTAGAACTGCATAATGAATTTTGGTATCAGCATGGCTTTCTTTTGATTCCTCATCTTTTACATATCTATTCGCCTGTAAAAGGAATTTTAGTTAAAAAAAAGTTGTTTTTAAACTAAAAGAAGATGTTCTCTATCCAAGTTTTTTATAGTAATATACTTACTTCTGTTGTAATTTCTGTGGGGTCTGCCAAAGTCTTCTCATAATCATACTACAAAAAAAAAAAAAGGATTCAGAAAGTTTGTACTATGAAATGAAATAAACACTTTTAGAGCCCAGCACCCGACTCACGAATGCAACGATAATTCGTTCGCGTGCACACAAGTCGCCTCGCGGGTCGTACATATATATAGCTATAGGCGATGCCGATGCGGTGCCGATGGACTCGACTGACCAATTATTATAGATATATGAGACACATTTTATAGCATGCTAATTTGTATTTATTCTATGTACTTGGCAGTTGCTTTATAACACAATTTTATAGATATTTGTACCAAGAATTCTAAGCCATCATCACTCTTTGCATCCCCTTTGTTAGTGGACACATGCATCAGCATGCGTTGATCATACTCGGAGAGGGTTGCATTCACTTGTTCCAGTTCATTTGCAGGGAAACCACCTTTCCTCTTGCGAACTCTGCATGGTTTGTACAAATTCTGTAAAAATATTTCAAACATCATTTAGGCCTGATTTTACTGCTATATAGGTATACAGATGATAAGATTAACTAGTTTCATTCATATTGAATTACTATATTAATATAAAATCATTATCTTTTAACTTCTGACTTTCAACTGTCATGCAGAAAGAAACAATATTTTTATCAGAAGTGGGAGATAATACATTTCAGTAATTTTCGTTTCTTTATACAAGAAAGGTTATGGACATTTCATACATACCTGTACACCAGCTAAGTTTTTCATCAGTTTCTCTTTCTGCACATAGGCAGCTCTGTCAGATTCAAATATATGACTCTTATCATATTGCATGACTGCAAACTTCCGCAACTCATCCTCTTTTGCCTCTCTAAACTCACTTGAGTATTTAATTAACCACAAGATCAGTGGGTGAATGTTGATGAAATCTAACCCTTGAATTTGATGTGGTTCAATTGTGTATGGACATTGCATTGTAGCCAGTATTTTTACTATTTTTTCAGTCAGAGCTCTGTAAAGATTGAAATTAACATATCAATTTAATTCATTCAAGAAATGAGCTATCATCAAAGGAGGTTTTTTTCATTATAGTTATTATATATAATTATTATAATTACATTTTTTTGCCAATGGTGAGATTTTCTTCAAACAGGAGGCTGACATCAACATCAATGTCACACAGTTCAATGCACCATGTGAGCCCTCCCACAATCTTGTCGAAGGCGGAAAGTCCTTGCAGCTGTGCTCGGTAGTAGCCGGCTGCCACCAGCGCATCTGATATCTCATGCCACTTCACCAACTGCTCCGCATCCTCTCGCACCTCCACCTGATTATACATAAAACATTAGTTTCTAGATGCAATGTTACCATGAAATGGATAACTTAAAAACATCATTCAAATATTATAGTAAAATGAGCGAGCAAACTTCTGAAAAAACAATGTTTTTGTTGTCTGATGGATGTTCTTACCTCTTTTCCTTCATGGTCTACTCCACTATATATGTTCATCAAGGGTTTACTGCGCGTGAATATATTCTTCTGTTTTGTTGCCATATTTACAGACTATTTAGTCCTATGCTTAATCTATAATCAGAAGTGAATGCACTGCAAAACTTTAGCAAAACCGGTTATGATAACTATTAGAGAAATCCATTTTGTGACATCGCTACATTGTAAAAGCAGATTTGAAAAAGTGTATAAATGATGAATGGTCTTTAAACTCCGGTAAAATCCAATTATTAAATTCACAAAGAATTATGTATTACGGAGCTATTGAGGTTCCAACCAACTAATTTAGTTTAAAAGTATTAACGACAGGAGACGTGATTCGTTGTTCATTATAAATTATCACAATTTAATATTCATCACCGAGTGCTACAGCTATGGATTTACAATTTTGCAGGAATTGGAATTTGTATTTGCCAAATGAATGCTAAGCTAAGATTGACATTGACACTTTATACTTATGACATAGGACAAATAAAAAGGCAGGGACAGTATTTAGAAAAAAAATCAAACACTATTTCTGTGTATTTTATTTACTGGACGGGCCGCGCGCGGACCAAATACTATTGTAGTTAATTAGAAAGTCCTTGAAGAATTAATAGCATACGTTTATTATTTATTTCATAATTATACATTACCCAAATAAGTAACAGTAAGTCCTTTTGATTTTGAAGTCAAGTCAATCAAGTCCATGGCGTACTGCATCGCAGATGTTAGATATATTAGGTGGCCTTATATTAGCTTTGCCCAGTGGACTGCGCTGAGCCCACATAGCCAATACTTGATAATAAAGAGAGAGAGATAAATGAATCAACCAAATGAAACGATTGAGTCTTGTAGCAATGGCAACCACCGCACATACGTAGTATCTCTAAGTAGTCTGTGCACCGCACCAATTAGCTGTTGAGTTTAGACTTCATTCCATAACGTGTCTGAAAAATATTTCGTTAAAATAAGTTGGCTATAAAATGACGTCCACGTAAGAGACCACAGATTACTATTTTACTTCACGGCGATCTGAAATATAATTAAGTTTAACACAGTAGTATTTCTTACACACACGTGGTAACATCGCGATTTTTAGAGATAAAGATATTAAAAATATATTTTTAAATAGAATTGTTTCACCTCATCGTTGGCAACACAGGAATGTCACTTTTCTTTTCGCGCGCTCTGTGACATCGCATCGAAATAGGCTCTCGCTAATCAAATTATTATTTTAAATAAGTTTTTCGGTATTATTTACTAAAATAACAAAGACTAACCCTATGCTTATGAAGAACATATACATATTTCAGACTCAAACAAAATAGAAAATTCAACCTCATTCTGGACCTATAACTGATTATAAATGATTTCTCTAAGTTGATCTCAGACCAACAAAAAAAGAAAGACGGAGCATTTCGAACATCAAAATGAAGCCACCTTTTTATCTATGTGTCTGTAAAAAGGGTTGTCATTTGCTAAAGTTTTTCCCTATAATTTGGGGAATAATATTTTGGGTAGGATAATTTGTACGAGTAAGATATTGTTGAGTATGGTATTGTACCTCAATCGTTAGGAAGGATTCCGAAACAAAACCATTTTTTTTTACATCGCAAAATAAAATAACAATTAAGTACAAAGTGCATTTACATACATGATTTGGAGATTACCTTTTAATCAAGAATTGCTTGTGATAGGAAGCTCCGCTCTTTCACTTAGAACTATCCATTAATTATCAATTGAATGTAAAAAAAATTGGTTTGTAAATTATAGAAATATTAAGTTATAAGGTTGTTGAAGCGTAAATCATAACATCGTCGTGGGTAGTAAATTGTTTTGAAATAAAATAGGTACTTAATTATATTTACAATCAACTTTATTAAATTCAAGAAGACCACGATAACAAAATCACTGACTATAGAAAGCATGTAAAAAGCGTCCGCAATTTGGGAAAAAATAAAATTTGGGACAGTAGTATTTAAATTAGCTAGTCTAAGTTGAGAAACTAACTAAAATAAAATAAAAAATACAGTCTCGTGTTTAATTACTGTTTTGATAAAATCTCATTTTTGTTTTTTAAATTGTATGTACGTTTTTAGGATATCCGGTTTTGATCACACGGTGAAGTCCACGATTAGTTGAATAAAGGTCATTATTATCAAAATGATCGGAACAAACCACGCTGGTTTTCGATGGAAGCCATTCTGGATCATTCCGACTATTTCTTATAGCTACTATCCATTTACTTTTATTTTCAATATTACTTGGAAATCTAAAATATTAAATACATAAAAAAACAGGCATATAATTACTCGAACTAAAAAATATCGAACGGGGAAATTTCAAATCATATTATGGCAACCCCCGCACGTTAAATGTCACTGTTTTCGTTCGTTCATTCGTTCAGGTTGTTGTTCCAAGTAACCTAAAATTCATAGTTTACTAAATTAAGAAACGATGTTATTTGAAGTACTTACATGTGAAAAGTGATTCCGTGAGACTTTTTATGTGATTTGCTATTGTTTTTACAAGTTTTCACTACACAAGAAGGCATAATTCAATTTTTTTTATTGAAGTTTACTAGACGACGACTCGTGACGTACTAGGAGCGATGAGCATAGTTTTTCTGTAGGTGTGTGCGTGAGCCTGTGTGTTTACTTGCAGGAGCATAGTTTTGTGGCTACACGTTTGATGTACGTAGTGATCCGTCTTTCTATTTTGGTTGGTCTGAGAAGTTGATTTGTACAAACTGATTGATTGACTGAAAATGACAAAGAAAGTTCCCAGTAATAACTCTAATAGATAGGCTGTAATATGATTACATCTTACAGGTACTGCAAGATTCTTCCCATTATCAGATAACCAATAAAGAGTTCATCATATAGTTACATTGCTCAGACCAACAAAATAAGAAAGACGGAGCAGTACGTACATCAAAAGTGAAGCCACCTTTTTATCTATGTGTATGTAAAAAGGGTTGTCATTTGTTAAAGTTTTTCCCTATAATTTGGGGAATAATATTTTGGGTAGGATAATATTGTACGAGTAAGATATTGTTGAGTATGGTATTGTACCTCAATTGTTAGGAAGGATTCCGGAACAAAACCATTTTTTTTTACATCGCAAAATAAAATAAAATAACAATTAAGTACAAAGTGCATTTACAATACAGCCCTATCGTCAATGACTACATGAGGCAAGTCTGGTAACTCCTACAAAAAAAAATACACGAGTAATGGCAGCTTTTGATTAAAACCTTAAGAAGATACTTGAACAAACGTACAGCCAGAACTTTGTGAAACTGAGTTTTCAGCAATTACGTAAGACGATGGAAATAACATCTAAAAAATAAAATTTGGTACAGTAGTATTTAAATTTGCTAGAAAGCTGAGAAACTAACTAAAATAAAATAAAAAAGACAGTCTCATGTTTAATTACTGTTTTGATAAAATCTCATTTTTGTTTTTCAAATTTTATATCCGCTTTTGATCACACGGCGAAGTCCACGATTAGTTGAATAAAGGTCATTATTATCAAAATGATCGGAACAAACCACCCTGGTTTTCGATGGCAGCCATTCTGGATGATTCCCACTATTTCTTATAGCTACTATCCATTTACTTTTATTTTCAATATTAATTGGAAATCTAAAATATTAAATACATAAAAAAACAGGCATATAAAATTACTCGAACTAAAAAATATCGAACGGGAAAATTTCAAATCATATTATGGCAACCCTCGCACTTTAAATGTCACTGTTTTCGTTCGTTCATTCGTTCAGGTTTTTGTTCCAAGTAACCTAAAATTCATAGTTAACTAAATTAAGAAACGATGTTATTTGAAGTACTTCCATGTGAAAAGTGATTCCGTGAGACTTTTTATGTGATTTGCTATTGTTTTTACAAGTTTTCACTACACAAGAAGGCATAATTCTATTTTTTTTATTGAAGTTTACTAGACGACGACTCGTGACGTACTAGGAGCCATGAGCATAGTTTTTGTGTAGGTGTGTGCGTGAGCCTGTGTGTTTACTTGCAGGAGCATAGTTTTGGGGCTACACGTTTGATATAGGTAGTGATCCGTCTTTCTTTTTTTGTTGGTCTGAGTTACATTGTCTGATAAATTCCACATTAGAACTTTTATACTTTAACTGTACCATATAGCTCTGCTATATTTAAGTACCAAATTACTTCCCAGTAGTGACCTATCTACCCTGATTATTTATTTGTCAATATATCAAGACTGCTGTAAAACATTTACTTTTAATACCACTATAAACATATCAATAAGTGTAAAGTCATTTTTATACAAAAACATGTGCCTTGAAATACTTACTTACATTATAACAAAGGTTATTAGTGATCTTAGTCGCATTACATAACATCAGACCTGTAAGATGATCTTATTCACATGTGGTGTGTCACGTACGTCACGTTTAGATCTTAGTTTAAGTTAAGGTAGATAAGCTATGTCCATAGTTATATTATGATATATGTCACGCACGGACTAGGTATATATTACACTAATAAAGGGAGTCTGGGGTCTTCAGTCTCCAGTTGACTCATGGACAAGTACACGACATGGTATTTACTTAACCCCTCCTTCCCTCCACATCGCATGGCGACCCTGCCAGTCGACTGGACGGCGTTATAGTTGCCCGACCGGGATCTCATCGGAGTCACTTCAGTCGGCTTCAGTCAGGTTCTCGACAGTTGGTTAGTCACAGGCCATGGGGACCACGTCATCCAAGGAAGAGGTTATTATAGCCCAGACAGCAGCGGGTGGTTCAAATACCGCGACAGTAACACAAGAGCAGATATCCACCATCAACGCGATGCTGTTGTTTAT
The DNA here is from genome assembly GCA_949152455.1 of Lithophane leautieri. Classification (NCBI taxonomy): domain Eukaryota; kingdom Metazoa; phylum Arthropoda; class Insecta; order Lepidoptera; family Noctuidae; genus Lithophane; species Lithophane leautieri. The sequence continues at coordinate 8,851,185 of OX424472.1, read as the reverse complement.
CGCCGTGTGTTTGGCGATTGTCATCATTGGCGTGGCAGTCCGGCTGTACAGGAGGTGTCATCAGAATTGGGTCGAAGAGAAGATCAATCAGCGTGAGGTGCAGCGAGCTGTGCAGATGGCCTGACCGGGAGCTGGCGGAGCGACAAGAGGAGTAAGTGATGTGATTTGAACTTAAGTGTAGTGACGAGTATTTTCGGTCATCTATCAGTTAGAGACATTAATCTTAAATGGAAGTGGAGTTAACGTCACTGTTTGTACAGCTTAAGTTATTGAGGGAATCAATTGTCAAGTTAGGTCCCAGTAGGCGGAAAGGCAAAAATTTTGATGGGAAGATAAGCGAGGTAAAAGCCCTGTATTGTAAATTTAAGTGTGTAGTTTCTAAGTGTAGCAAATTTTCGGAGGAATTAGCACAGCTAGTGAGTAAAATAGAAAATTTGTATGTAGACACTATTAAGTTTGAAAACGGTACCGGAACCGATACAGAGATGGCGTTGGAAAGGTTTTCATTGAAAACGGCGGTTAGCTTACTCCCGAAAATGAATGGGGATGAGCAGGTAACCCAAGATTTGATTGATGCCATAGATTTATACAGCTCTATGTTAGAAGCGGCTGATAGTGCTCATTTAATTAGATTCGTGCTAACTACACGACTTACCCAGGGGGCTAAGATGCGATTGTCCTCTACTTATACGACTGTAGACAGTCTTTTAACGGACATGAAGAAGCATTTGTTATGTACGTTTGCCCAGCACGGCCCCTCAGAATTTGCATTTATGGTGTACACCATTGCAATGTACTCGCCTCTAGCAGTATATGTACCGATTTCTTTTTCAATGTACCTCTATACTTTTGAAGAAATATGCAAAAAAAGGTGGCCGTGCCAGCCAAACGCTTTCAGCACGGCCCCCCATGTAACTTGAATAATACATACCGTATTAACAAATGTCTATAACTCAAGAAATGTACTCTATTAATACGTTATATGTGCCGCAACAGTTATTGTGAATTCATAATAACAAATAATATATAGATGTGGATAAGGGGCCGTGCTGGAAAAAATCATTTTAAGAAATATCTAAAAAAGACAAAACATACTTAGCCAAAAACTATTAAAAAATAATTGAAGTTTAGCAAGTAACATATGTACCGCATTGATTTCTCATACAACTTGTTATATTGTGAAAAATAAATCTATTTTAGTTCATTCAGCACGGCCCTCTATAGTTGCCTATATCTTTTTAAATAAGCCGTGTATGTTTACAAAATTCGACTTCCTGAATAATATATAGGAGTACATTCCTTTCAACTAAATTGCAATTCTGCTGTATCAATACTTTAGAAGATAAATTCAATCTAAAATATACATACATTAAAACTGATGGGGTGACCATGATTCTACATGAAAATAGGATAAAAAATACTGCTTAAATTGAGTAAATCTTTATTAAAATAAACAAATCAACAATATGGTAAACTATATAAACGATAACTAGGTACTTATACATAATAGGTCGATAATCGTACAAGTGTCAAGTTAGTGTCGCTAAGACTACATAGCTCAAAGTCTTAAAAATCATACATTACAATAAAATCACAGATTCATTACATTTCACAAATTAGTTCGTTTACATGGAATAACAACCTATGTCTCAATAACACTACAGAGCTTAAAAATCTTAAAAAATCACAGATACGCGTTCAATAAATCAGATTGATTGAACCTTACATTACACTAATATTAATTTGCATGAATCGCTTTAATTATTTGGTATAATCACAGGCAATTAATTAAATCCACGTAATCACAGATGTTTTTCAACGACTATAACAATTAGAATATTGTTCGTTTATGTTACTAATATTATGTTACCTATGGAATAATCATAGAAAAACTAGTACATAAATTAACTTATTAAAAGTATCCACATCTATATATTATTTGTTATTATGAATTCACAATAACTGTTGCGGCACATATAACGTATTAATAGAGTACATTTCTTGAGTTATAGACATTTGTTAATACGGTATGTATTATTCAAGTTACATGGGGGGCCGTGCTGAAAGCGTTTGGCTGGCACGGCCACCTTTTTTTGCATATTTCTTCAAAAGTATAGAGGTACATTGAAAAAGAAATCGGTACATATACTGCTAGAGGCGAGTACATTGCAATGGTGTACACCATAAATGCAAATTCTGAGGGGCCGTGCTGGGCAAACGTACATCATTTGTTGACGGTTAAGTCAGACGTTGCAGTGCAAGCCAAATTTGCTCGCGCTAGGCAAAATGATAGGTCGGTCACGGATTACGGGGCAGAGATAGAGAAGTTAATGGTAGATTTGACTATTTCTCAAGCCGGGGAAAATTCGGGAGCCTATGAAATTTTGCGGCCTTTAAATGAGAAGTATGCGGTTAAAAAGTTTGCTGACGGACTTCGTAATCAGCGTCTTGGTACAATTATTACGGCACGGAACTTGACTTGTTTGAAAGATGCTATCAGGGTAGCGGAAGACGAAAATTGTGCTTCGTCGGGTCAAGTCATGACGTTCCAGCGGTGGTCCGCGGGTGGTAGTTTTTCTACGGGAAATAGGGGTCGTGGAAATAACTATAGGCGGCACGCTGTTGGTAATGGATACGCGCAGCAAAAAACAGCTGTTGGGCGTACGTACCAAAATGGAAACGTAAGGTATAGTAGTGGAATGCGCGGTCGTAGCAATAGTACTCATCGTGGACGGCAGACTCAGCGAGGTCGACAGCGCGTAGCGTGTCTAGAGCACGTGCGGGGCGATGCTGACTCAAGTGCAGTGTCAATGTCACGAAGTAGTGAAGGCAGACAATTGAATGAAACGCAGTTTTTTCGAGGCTAAGCATATTTTAGCTTGCAATAGTGTTAACTGGGTGAATTTTCTAGCAAATAATGTGGATTCGGAATGGTTAGTCGATACGGGTGCGTCGATATCGGCAATAAAAAGTAATTTCTTGAGGAATAATGCTTTGTGCTGTAAAGTAGTTAAGGAAGAATTAGTGATTAATGGTGTAGGGGGTAGTTTACGGGCTATAGGTTATGTATATTTGACGTTGGAGTACGAACAATGTTCGTTCGTGCATAAGTTTTATATATTCAATGATTTGCCATGTAGGTCAGTTGGCATATTAGGCCAGGATTTCTTGCAGGCGTATAGTGGTATTATAGACTTTTCGGGGAACAGGTTATCTCTAAAGAACCGTGAGCAGCAGACGGTTTCGATGCCACTTAAATCCTATAATTATTCTTTAACTATTTCTCCGCGTTGTGAAATGGTTAAGTATTTGCCCGTTAATAGAGCAGAAGATTGTGTAGTGTTTAGGAAAGAGTTGCGCGAAGGGGTTTTCTTAGCAAATGTAGTAGCTAGACCTAAGAATGGGATGATGCCCATTAGGATTTTAAACACAACCACGGAGGAAGTTGTGTGTAGTATGTCCGATGTGGAAGTCTATCCGTTAAGTGATTTTAATTGTTGTAGTTTTGCGGAAACAGAAGTAAGTGTTGAACGTGTTAAGAAAATATTTTCTTTGCTTAATCTTGATTATTTGAATGCCGAGGAACGGTTGTCAGTTGAGCAAATATGTGCAAAATATCCAGATATTTTTTTATATTCCGGGAGATAAATTGGATGTCACGAATGTATATGCGCAGTCAATACGTTTGAAAGATAATGTTACTCCAGTATACAGGAAACAGTATAGAATACCTTATGTACAGAAGAAGGAGGTTGATAGGCAAGTGCAGGAGATGCTGGATAGTAATATTATTGAGGAGGCGGTTAGTGAGTGGTCTAGTCCTGTTTTGGTTGTACCCAAGAAGGCAGGTCGTGATGGGGAGAAAAAATGGCGTGTAGTAATAGACTACAGGCAGTTAAATGAAAAGATACAGGATGATAAATTCCCTTTGCCAAATATTAATGAAATCTTGGATTCATTGTCGGGTGCAGTTTACTTTAGCCACTGTGATCTATCACAATCATATTATCAGTGTGCTTTAGATGACAGTAGTAGGAAATACACAGCTTTCACGACAGATAAAGGGCAATATCAGATGTGTAGATTACCAATGGGGTTAAAGATAAGTCCAAGTTCTTTTAGCAGGTTAATGACTGTAGCCATGTCAGGATTAAATTATGACAAATGTTTGATATATTTGGATGATTTAATTATTTTCGGGCGGAATTTGGATGAGCACAACCGAAACCTTATGTCAGTGTTTTCTCGCCTGAGAAAGGTCAATCTTAAACTGAATCCATCCAAATGTGAATTTATGAAAAAACAAATACTTTATTTAGGACACGTAATTTCAGCGGAAGGTATTTCACCAGATCCTGAAAAGGTAGAAGCCATAAAGAAATATCCGCGTCCATCGGCAGTTGATGAAGTAAAGCGGTTTGTGGCGTTTGCAAATTATTATAGGAAATTCATACCAAATTTTGCTAGTATAGTGATACCTATGAATAAGCTATGTAAGAGGGATGTGGTGTTTGGTTGGACCGATGAATGTGAGAGGTCGTTTTTTTGCTTAAGGAAGCGTTAATGAATCCACCAGTGTTGGATTATCCAAATTTTTCTGAAGACAACACGTTTATATTACAAACCGATAGTTCGGGTTATGCGGTAGGAAGTGTTTTGTGTAATGGGAACGGTAAACCCGTTGCATACGCTAGTAGGTCTTTGGGGAAGAGTGAGTTAAATTATCCAATTATAGAGAAGGAGTTATTGGCTATAGTATGGTCAGTTAAATATTTTAGACCGTACTTGTATGGACGGAGGTTCGTTGTGAAAACGGATCACCGGCCACTATTATACTTGTTTAACATGACAGATCCATCAAGTAGGTTAACTAAGTTTCGTTTATGTTTAGAAGAGTATGACTTTGAGGTCGAGTATATTAAGGGGAAAGAAAATGTATTAGCTGATGCACTTTCTAGGATAGTAATTTCAAGTGAAGATTTGAAAACCATGCGTGAAAAAACTATATCCGTAATGACGAGAGCGCAGTACAAACAGTTGGAAGAACGAAATGTTTGTGATACGGACCCTGTGGTATCTAGGACTGATCACCCTAGGATCGTGGAAGTTCTTAAAAAACAAGGAAATGATATTGAGATATGTTTGAATGAGTGGGAGAAGATGTTACGTAACACTAATGGTGAAAAAATATTTTCAAAGTCGCGCAATTTAATGTATGTGCCAGAAAACTCGAGTATTTACGTAAACTATGAATCTTTATCGGCATCATCGCGAGACGAGTTGTCGAGAGACATAGTCACTTTTTGTATTGAAAAGGGCATAAAAGAAGTTATTATTTTGAAAAATCGTTATAACATTAATTTTATTACAAAAATGGCCAAATATTTGAAGGAAAATAGTAATTCGATATGTGGAGATTTTAGAATATGTGTAGTGAAGGGTGTACGGAAGATAGAAGGGGCAGATGAGAAGAGAATTGTTTTAAATGATTTTCATATTTTACCTACGAGTGGTCATTCAGGAATACGCAAGATGGTGAATAATATAATCAATAAAAATAATATAAGTCAATTGAGAAAGATGTAGCGGAGTACGTTGGTAAATGTGATAAGTGTAAAAAACAAAAGTTTTCCAGACATACTAAAGAACCAATGACAGTTACTACCACTGCATCTTCATCTTTTGAAAAGGTTTATTTAGATATAGTGGGGCCACTTGATAGGGACGAAAATGGTAATGTTTACATATTAACTCTTCAATGTGAACTTACGAAGTTTGTGGAGGCTTATCCACTAAAAAATAAATCCGCAAATGAGGTAGCAAAAGCGTTGGCAGAAAATTTTGTGTTGAGATATGGGATACCGGGAACAATTGCTACGGATAGGGGATCTGAGTTCATTTCGAAAGTAATGGTAGAGCTATGTAATGTCTTGGGCATCAATAAAATCTTATCCACGTCATATCATCATGAAAGTATAGGGTCTTTGGAAAACGTTCATAAAACTTTAGGTGCTTATTTAAGGATACAAACAGATAATAATCCATCATCGTGGAGTTCTTGGATTCCATATTGGTGTTTTTCTTATAACACAACAGTTAATACTGTGACTAAGTATACGCCTTATGAATTAGTTTATGGTAAAATTTGTAGGTTACCAAGTAGTCTTCAAGGTGAAAGTGTTGAACCTTTGTATAATTTTGATGATTATCCTTTAGAATTTAAATACAGGTTACAAAGGGCTCAAAATGATGCAAAAGAAAATTTGGTATCAAGTAAGTTATCAAGGAAACATTGTTATGATAAGAATCTTAATTCTATAACTTATAAGGAAGGTGACTTGATTTTGGTAAAAAACGAAGTAGGCAATAAGTTGGAGTGTATTTATAATGGACCATTTATAGTTGTAAAGGACGAGTCACCAAATGTAATAGTTAAATATAAAAATAAGATAGATGTAATACATAAAAATAGGACAAAGTTATACTGTAAGACTTAGAATGTAAGTTTAAAAATGTAAAGAGATGAAAAAAAAAAACAATGTAACTAAGTTTTTTTTTTACTTTAGGAAGGGTGATGTGGTGTGTCACGTACGTCACGTTTAGATCTTAGTTTAAGTTAAGGTAGATAAGCTATGTCCATAGTTATATTATGATATATGTCACGCACGGACTAGGTATATATTACACTAATAAAGGGAGTCTGGGGTCTTCAGTCTCCAGTTGACTCATGGACAAGTACACGACATGGTATTTACTTAACCCCTCCTTCCCTCCACATCGCACACAGTTTATAAAATTGAAATGTCTAATTAAACATTCAACCATTCCAACTGTTAATCTAAATAATTAGTGGTAGATTCCAATGATAATTACAACATTAAAGTGAAATTGTCGGAAAAAAGGGGGGGGAGGCAGTATGATGTGAGGACAAGGTATCAATGGCCTGTGGTTAGAACATGAACAAGGTCAGGTACCACAATAATCGGTGTAGCCAACATAAATGAATTAACTTCAAATTATTTTAAACTAGAACCATCGACTCACCAAGTGCACACCTTAGTTAATTAATATACAACTCCCCCACTTAAATATAATATAACTCATTCCAGTATTTCGTTTTTGGATAATATGAGTTCAGGGGAAAAGATTCATACCCATTGACTAGTTCTTAGCTTGTCAATTATACATGAAATAGACACTTTCACCATATGTAAATTAGAAAGGAAAATACCTGATTTTGGATATGCCAAAAAAAAAAAAAAAAAAAAAAAAATTGCTACCTGACTAACTAATGGGTTAATGTAAACTAAATTTAACTATTCAGTTTACTAATGGTAACATTTTTATTGCCCAACTGGGCAGTAATAAACTAATAGATTCCGTGATAGCTACTTCTGCATGGGAGGGTCTACCATGCACAACTATGAGGCCTGTGCTCATTATTTTCAAAGATACCATGCACAAATATGAGGCCTGTGCTCATTATTTTCAAAGATACCATATTTTAACAATAACAATAGCAAATTATAGGAATCGGCCATAAATACACAACATAATTATAGAGCTTAGGAGCTGCAAACTCATGCATTAAGCTTCACACCGCATCTCAAATAAGTGAACGTTTACGTTCACAGAGATTGTTAGACATAAGCAAACAAATATTGAAATATTATAAAATATTTATTTTGGTCTAGTGCATACATTAGATGACACATAGAAGAAGAAAAACAAAAGAAGATATAAAATACTTAAAATTAAAAAGAATAAAAATGAAATATAAAAGAGGTTTTATACCCATCTTGTTGACTCTAACAGAGATATAGACTACGACTGCTATTTCCAGTCCTAGAAACTTTCAAAAGTATTCAATTTAACAAATATCTTCCTGATCTGATTTTAAGAAAACAACCACATTACAAACTTATGGGAAGCCTACAAAGAAGTTGAGATCTAAAAAATTAAACACTGATTCACATATACTACCATTGCTGACGTAGAAAAATTAAATAAGCTAAGTGCATGCAAATCATAGACATTACAACAAAAATTACATTAAATTAATAAAATTGATCTGAACTTATATTTTTAATTTGCTACAATAATATTGATTCAGATTATTTGAATAGTATTATTCGTAATGCCAAAATATCAATTATTATGTCAGAAATCATCGAATATTAATTAAAATGTCAAAAAGTATGATTTAAAAATTCTTTAACAGAGTAGAAACATGTCTAAGAGCCAAGTAAACATTTTACATTTGAATTTATTAATTGGTAACGTTCTCAAGCCAGGTGGTAATTTATTATACATTTTTACTGTCATACAACTGGCATTTTTACTGTATAGTTGCAATCTCTGAGGAGGTACTAGCAATTCCCCGGCATTATTTTCTTCCGGCTTTGGGAGACTTGCTCATTTAATAGGAATAAATGTGGGTATTTTTTAACAAATAAACAAGCCTTAAAAATATAAAGGCACGGGAGTGGAAGAATTTTTAATTCTTTAAATAATAGCCTGCAATGGCATAAGTATTCTGCTCCGTTGCCTGTCCTTTCGACTCTAATGTCGACTCTGTGGACCAATGAATCAAATACTGAGACTGTTTTAAAGTTTTATAACTAGGTAAGTACCAATAAGTGAGAAGAACATTAATTCTTCCTCTCACAGTACAACCCATACAGCAGCCCAACAAAGAGATGACATCAATTGAGTCAGTTACAATGTGGGGTTACTGGTTGTCAATCATGTTTATTTTTGTTGATATACAATAATTTATTATTCCTTAACAAGCAATGCTAATGAAGGAGAATAGTAGAGCACCTAATTATAAACCAGAACATTTATAACCAGATAATTTATTATATAACTGAATTATTGCAGTTAGCTCTAAACATCTACTGTGTTAAACTTAATTATATTTCAGATCGCCGTGAAGTAAAATTGGGAATCAAACGAGCTTACCTGTTAAGCGAAGTCTTGATTCTAATTTTACGAACGGCGATCTGAAATATAATTACCCGCCCGCCACTGGCTTACAGCCCCAAAGCTGCAATAATTAGCCTACTTAACTCACCTATACTTTCAGGAAAATCTAGTGAATTTAAGTATGTGGAACCACTCTGTACAGAAAACAGAGATTGTTCCATACCTTAAGGATCTCTAAAATAAGTGACATTCCTGTGTTGCCAACGATGAGGTGAAACAATTCTATTTAAAAATATATTTTTAATATCTTTATCTCTAAAAATCGCGATGTTACCACGTGTGTGTAAGAAATACTACTGTGTTAAACTTAATTATATTTCAGATCGCCGTTCGTAAAATTAGAATCAAGACTTCGCTTAACAGGTAAGCTCGTTTGATTCCCAATTATATTATAATATGTTAGAGACTAAATGGAATCCCACGAGGAATATAATAATAGCACACTTCCAGCACTGCTGCAGAGGTGCAGACGAAGGGGACTGCAGTGCAAGGATAGTCTAGATACACCACCGAAAAATATCATAATTACGAAATATAGTATTACGTGTTAGAAACGTTTTTGTGAAATACTTATTTTACATATTTGGGGATGCCAAATATGTAAAATAAGGGATGATTTCTAAATCGATCTACTTGGTCAAAGTGGGTTTGGATAAAAGGATAAAAGTATCCTATGTCCTAACCCAAATTATGGCCTATCCGCATGATAGGCCATGATACTGTATTCCGGTAGGTAATACATTCCCGTGGGATGACATCCGAAGTGAGACCTGTGGTAAAAAAACGAGCGAGCTTTACTGTGATCGCCTAACCGTGCGTTTGCACTGGCGAAACATTTAAGACAAAACATGTTAAAATCTGTACTTCCTGTCAAAAATTGTATGGAACATTGACAGAAAATAGAGATTTCAACATGTTTTGTCTTGATTGTTTCGCCAGTGCAAACGCACGGTAAGATGTGTAACATCCAGTAACATTCTAACATCTGACATCTTGTCTGACAGTATCAACCTGTCGGAAATTGGGTCACCACGCGCGCTTATTGCTCACATCAAATAGCGCGCGCTTCCCCGGTCCGTTTCACACTTCCGTCTTTTTTCAAAAAAACACTCCCACAGATTGCAGGAAAGCGAGAGGAAAGATGTTACACATCAAAAACCGGTCAAGTGCCTTCGGACCACGCACAATGAAGGGTTCCATAGTTGGGATGAATTTATCCCAAGAACAAACAACATTGTAGTTGAAAAACATGTTCTCTCATATGAAATGTATGGGAGAACATGTTTATGTAACTACAAATGTAACTTGGTCGATTATTACTCGTTAACTTGTAGAACTTGGACCCTTAGCTGTGATAGTTTTTGCACTTTATGCCGTGAATTTTTTCTCATATACAAAAATAGACGAGTAAAAAAATTTTTGTTTCAAGATTTTATGTTACCACTTTGTCATGTCATGTCGGCGTGACACATGCCTAATGAGGATAAAAACTGCCACTACTTGCTCACTTCACCATGCGTTTGCACTGGCGAAACATTCGAGACAAAACATGTCTAGTTCCTGTCAAAAATTGTATGGAACATTGACAGAAAATAGAGATTTCAACATGTTTTGTCTTGAATGTTTCGCCAGTGCAAACGCACGGTCAGATGTCTTAGAATTTGACTGCTAAGCTAGCTGTCAAAATCCATACATTTTTAGTAAACAAGCGACTTCTTTTACGCATAATTAATTAATATGTGATACATTTAAACGAAAAGACCATTAGAAATCTTGGCTTTATACTGCTAAAATACAAGGTAATAATTAAAAGTAACAGACAGAGAAATAAGCATGACAAGACGTCAAAGTGATGACGGATTATACCATAAATAATTACATAGACACACTACATTCACCCCACCAGTTTTTCTGTCGTTGCTAATTTAGTTAGTGAGGCAGTAATCTCGAAGATTAGCTGGCGGCCTCCTTTCGCGCGAGGATCGACGCAGAGGTTGTACTACAATTTCGTACCCCGGAGGCTCTTTCGTTGGCTGTTCGGCTAGTTCTGATTCTGGAATTTTATGTTCCGAATCCTCTTCATCAGATTCTAGAGATCCTCGGTAGGTAGTGGTGCTAGTTGTCTATTAGAAACAGTGGTCTCTCGACCATAAGGCAAGCGGACATACGAGTAAGATGGATTTCCATGTAACAGCTCCACTTCGTCTATGATTGGATCATATTTTGAAGTTCTTACATTTCTTTTCATGATCTGGTGACAATAACCATGAAGGGATTGATTCACCTGTCGGAGATCATCTGGTGTGGAAGAAAAATCGCTCATGGGGTGTCTCATTCGTCGCTGTACATAATAGAGATCGAATCGAATGCAACGCAGTAGGTAACGCTCGTTCTCAGTCCGCAGTTTGCATCTGTCTTGATTTCAGAAATAGCTGGATTGTTTTCCAAAGCGTTCCATTTAGCCGCTCTACTTGGCCATTTCCTTCAGGGGTATAGGGAGTTGTCCTGCTAGAAGCAACATTATAAGAATACAGAAATTGTTTTAGCTCTTGAGACATAAATGCTGTACCCCTATCTGAATGAATATAGGCAGGAGAACGAAAGGTAAGGAATAAGTCTTTGAGACACTTGATAACAGTTTGTGCCGAAAGATCGCTACATGGATATGCGAATGGGAATCTTGAGTATTCGTCAATGATAGTGAGAATGTACTTGTTATGAGTGTTAGACGGCAGAGGTCCTTTAAAGTCAATGTTCAGACGCTGGAAAGGTTCGATAGCTTTAATTAAGTGACTCTTGGTTTTCATGAAACGTGGTTTCAATTCCGCGGAGACACGGCAAGATGCTGTCATAGACTTTACATCGTTAATTGTAAAGGGAAGATTCTTTGTACGAACAACCCAATACGCCATTCTGACTACACCCGGATGGCAAAAGGAATTGTGTAATTCATATAATTTATTCGTGTTAATTACAGCACAAACTCTCGATAGAACATCTGCAGAGACGTTTTCTTTGCCAGGACGATATATCACATCGTATTTAAAACACGAGAGTTCTAAGCGCCACCTTTCGATTTTTTCATTTTTGATTTTGCTGGCGTGCTTTTGATTCAGCATAAAAGCTACAGATTTTTGGTCTGTGATTAATAAAAAGTGTCTGCCAAGTAAATAATGACGCCATTTCCGTAAGGATTCAACGGTCGCGTAAGCTTCTTTTTCAATGGATGGGTGCTTTCTCTCTGAATCGTTAAGAGAACGAGAAAAGAAAGCGACAGGCCTGCCACAATGAGATAGGCTGCCAGCGATAGCGTACTCAGAAGCGTTAGTTTCTACAGTAAGTAAATCAGAATCATTCATGGCTACTAACGCGGCTTTGGCGATTTCAGATTTCAATTGTTGAAAGCATTCAGTTGATTCTTTGTTTAGCGGAATGTTTGCACGAATCAGCGATAGTATTTTTGAAGAGAAGTTCGGTAACCACTTCGAGTAGTGTGCAAACATACCAAGAGTTCGTTTAAGACTGCCGCTGTCGTTTGGCAATGGTAGATCCAAAAGAGGTTTAAGTCGATTCTCATCAGGTTTTATAATATTATTGTGAATTGTATACCCGAGTAAGTTTATTTCTTCAGAACTAAATTTACATTTTTGTTCATTTAAAGTCAAATTGTATTTAGTAATAAGTTGCATTGGTAAGGTTTAGTGTAGGTAGATAGGTAGGTGGGGGAGGGGGGGCCTTATATGGCTGTAGAAGAAATGCCATAACATTGTAACTATAAAATGACGTGCTTAATTTTTTATTTTATTTGTCGTTAAAAATGTCAATGTTCAGAAGGTTTCCGAGATTCAGGCTTTAGTAGTAATATGGCTTATATGATGCATTCTATGATATGGAAAGTTATATTTGAAGAAAGCTTAAGGGGGATGGGCCAGGGTAGCCCGTGAAATTCAAATTTTCTTACGTTTTTTGCAATTTGCAGGTCGGTATTAGATTGTATGTTGATCTACATAGTGCGATAACATTTATGTTGATACTTGAAATTTTATTTTATTTCAATGAAATTAAATTTCAATAATCAATACGAATTATCGCACTATGTTTAGGGACTAAGAGACAGAGAGTTTTTTTAAATTTCGCGCGTGTTTTCAGGACCGACCTTCATTAGCCAGACTCTACTACTGATTGTCACAGGTAAAATAGTAATAATCCATGGTTGATTTTTATGGGTGGGATTTGATAGCTGTCATCTTTTTAAAATGTACTCTGTGGCTGTCATGTCAATCAAGTCACTGACTGTCATCAGTTCGATAAAAAGAACATTTTGTAAAAATCACATCAAGCAAGCAAGAAAATAGAACAAAGGCGGAAAGTATTTATTACAAAAACATTTGAAATAATTATATCGAATATGAGCGCATTACACAAGATTTTTCGCTGTAAGTATCGGTACCTAGCTTTTTGCAATATAATAATTATGGTATAGGTTTTGTCGAACATAATTTTCTCGAAACAAAATGTGGAAGAGTTACTAACCTCGCAATAGTAAAAATAATACATAAGGGGCACTTGAATTTCAGAATTTGTTGGAATTAAAGTACCTACCTACATTTTATAAAGCTTTCCCACAAATCTCAAAATGAGTCAAATAGATGTTGTTGATTTAATTTCTACGTTATTGGATAATGAAAAATATAAAGAAGCACTGAGTGTTTCGAACGAGGAGAGATTAGCTGAAAGTTTTAAAAATAATTGCTGGGATTTGATACCTGTGATCCTTTGCAAAGTTCAAGATGATACCATTGTTATAAAACCATCACTATATGGTGCCTGTGAGCAATTATTATCAATTATCATTGAGAAATCTGCACCAGAGGAAGCTCTATTAGAATTTATTGAACAGATTGAACTTGCTAAAAATGATGCCCAATTTGGTCTCATTCTGCCACCTCTTCAAGAACTTTTGAAAAGGTTGTCTATAAAGAGAGGAAGATCATTAGAATGGTGTTTGAACTCTATTAGCACATACATTGAAAATATTCCTATACCTGATCATCACTTGGAAGGCAAGGAAAGATTGTTGGTGGATTCTGATCCTAACATCAGAAGAATTACTAGAGTCTACAGCCTCTTAACTCCATTCTATAAGTATTTTATTAATGAAATGAATGAAGCGGATTCCAATGTCAAAACGAAACAAATTATAACAGCATTTCTGATAAGTCTTCTGGGGAAACCTTTGATTTACATTGATATGGATCCAGACAGTAATGCAAATAGTGAGGTGAGATTAAGCTGCTCAACCATTGTTCAAGACATTTGCATAATTGAGAAGAATATTTTGAAATTCCTAGTATTCTTGGAAGTTTGTCATAGAGAAAGTAAGAAGAAAACCATAAAAGTTGAAAGTGACGATGAGAAAACACCATATGAGCACAGGGAAAAGATTAATATGACTACTCTTTCTGGATTGTTCTATACTGTATTATCAGGCCATTTTGAAGTACCAGAATCTGCAATCCCACAAGTGTACAGTTTAGATTATGTTCTTCATACAGCAATGCTTTCTGTAATTCATTTGTTAAATTTTGCTGAATATAGCCCTTTAGCCAAGGCAATTGCTTTATGTGAAGCAATTTTAAGCCGCTTTCCCAACCAATCAACACAAGAACTTCTTTCAATATCACTGCATTTTGACATGTGTAAGGGATTAGCTAATGTAGCTATATATTCTAGTTATGAATCTCTACGTAAGCGTTCTCTGGCATTGATTGGATGCCATGTAAATAAATTTGATTTTAAGGGAAGATGTGCACTTGTCAAATATTTGATTGAAGTATCTAATCATTCTGGCATGATTGGATATGCAATAACTTTGTACAAAAGCTCAATAAATGAAGCATTCAAGAATCCTAGCATGGACGACTGTTTCACTGGTCCTCAATTTTCAAATATGTTAAAGAAAATATGCTTTCTTCCACATGGTGCCGAGTCAGATCTAGTTGAACTTGCTGATCAGATTATAACTTCCTTAAATTTCCTAAGATATTTGACAATTAAAGATACAGTAAACATTACTGGCATTCGTGATTGTTTCTCATTTATTGAGAATAATTATCTGGAACAGCTAAGAGTAGGGTTGAACATGTCTAAAGCACATTATGAGGTTAAACTCAAAGATATTGAAGAAGGAAAACATCTGCCTGATGAGAAAATCAATATCTCACTCAATGTAGGAGGAAATGTATTAGATAATATACCTAAGGAAAATATGAATGAGATAATATGTTCTGCATTGAATGCTTTTCATCTGATTGAAGGTCTTATTGCACGAGTAACTGAATGTATTAATATAAATAAAATACAGGCATTAAAAATGACTTGTGAATAATATTTACACCTATCTGTTTTTATAATAAATCATTTTTTGTCACTATTAAATACCTGATTTGTTT
Source organism: Lithophane leautieri (assembly GCA_949152455.1). Lineage (NCBI taxonomy): Eukaryota > Metazoa > Arthropoda > Insecta > Lepidoptera > Noctuidae > Lithophane > Lithophane leautieri. The sequence goes on along the minus strand of OX424472.1, from coordinate 8,835,745 downwards.
ACTTTGATCTAAAGACCCATTTCAAACACCCTAAACTCATTCTAGATAATTCTTCCTTATGATTATGAGTACTTTCTTTATTTTGTTAACAGCCTTGAAGAATGGCCATAGAACCATTAGGCCATTTTCCTGTATTTCTGTAAATAATTCACATGGAATGAGTTCTCAAGTTGATACTATTCCTGAAAAGGATCAAAAACGTTCTATTCCGTCTACATACACAACCACAAATGATTATGAACAAGAAGATCAACAATATGAGGAAAATATTAAAAAAACTATTTTGGAAAATGCATTAAAATTTGTAGCAAAGAGTGGATGGTCTGTAGAGTCATTAAGTTCTGGTACCAAAGCGGCGGGGTACCCGACTATAACACATGGCCTATTCCCAAATGGAGGTGGTGATTTGGTACATTACTTTAATGTTAAATGTAATGAACAATTAGTGGATGCTATGAAAACTGTAAGTGAATGTGAAACAGGTATTCTTTTTGCCAATTTTTTAAATATTTTGTAATAATAATGAATTATTCATTTTCTGACATGCAGTGGCCCAAAACAGATTCGCAGAAGAAAGTACCAGCCCAATTTGTTGAGAATGCTATATTCCAAAGATTAATAATGATTGACCCATACAAGTGAGTGAGGCCTTTATTTTTAAAACTTACATGGCGAATTACGCATACCTAATGAATGTACTGAAGACCTAATGAACATACGTTTTTCTAGGAACACATGGCCCAAAGCGATGGCTATTCAAACAATGCCTAACAATGTCCCCAATTGCTTGGCTACCTTACTATCACTTGTTGATGATATATGCTATCATTCTGGTGACAGAAGTGTGGATGTAAGTATACAACATCTCTTTTGAAGAACAGAATAGCTATACGTTCCATTTAAAACAGTTCCTCGCACAAATATCTATGCCGGATTCCAAGCCGTCCTGTCTTAGTATCTCCGGGAAGGGAAAGACTGTGACATGTTACACATATCTGGTTACCGGGCCGTCGGTCTTTAGAATACTCCGACGTACTGGAAACCTACTAAGGGATGATTATGCTAGACCGTCGGGGCCGCGTCTGTGTCTACGAATTTGTAGAGACCAAGACTCTGACGGGACACGGATGCTGCACGGTGCAGCAAGAATTGCTTTATATTAAATGTCCCGTGAAATTTAGGATCCATATTGCACGGATCGCGCCCGACACGGTCAAGGATACGGCCTAGCAGTGGTAGCCCAGTGGTATCGGCTCCGACTTACGAGTTGTAGGTCGTGAGTTCGAACCCAGGCAGGCACTTCAATACTTAATTTCATCACCACCGCTCTCAAAACGCTGAAGGAAAACATCGTGAGGAAAAAGGGATGTCCTATAGAACCAAAAAATTCTAGGACTACGGTCTAAGACACGTGACATCTACCAACCCGCACTAGGCCCGCGTGGTGGATTATGGCATATAGGGCCCATTCCTTCTCACAGGGAAGAGGCCTGGGCTCAGCAGTGGGAACATGATAGGCTGATTATGCTATGCTTTTGCTAAGCCGTTACGGCTCTGAGCCGGAACCGTGTGATTCGGAAATCATGGAGTTAGCCTGCACTAAATAAAGTTAAAAATTAATTTTCAGTTCAACTGGTATGTCCGCCGGGTGGGTGTGGCAGGAATATACAAAGCAGCAGAGTTATTTTATCTAACAGATAGCAGCCAAGACAGTACTGCCACGAAGAATTTTATTGCGGCACGTATTCGTGATGCGCAGTTGGTTCAATCAGCATTGAATATAAGTCCGGTGGGTGCAGCCCCACAAACATTGACTGCTGCATTTACAACGGTAAGGAATTAATTTAGTTTAGTGGGTTTAATTTCTATGATGAATCTATGAAATAGGAATTTACATTGAAATGAAAAAATGATGACACCATTTTCTAATTTTCATCTTCAACCATTTGCCATTTATAAAATTATTTTAGATGGAGCTTGTTCTGTTGATTTAGTAGAGGTAAGGTTCTAATAGGTAACCAGTAATCACCTGTTTGAAACTACGCTGGTAATACAATTTTGTTAATATTCCATGTGTTTTATGAGTTACACATTGTCTATTCATAGCCATAAATTACATTTAACGATACTACTGCCGTGCCGTAGTCGCGGAGACGTATAATCGTGTTTATAGACACATCGTTCCTGTATAAAGAGAGACTAAGGGCGAGGCCACAACACTGCGTTGCGGCGTCGCAACGTAAAAATCTACGCTATTTATATATTGCTGTGCGATGTCGTTTTTGCGATACGACGCCGCAACGCAGTGTTGTGGCCTCGCCCTAAGAAGTTACGTCTTTTCATTTCTACCCAAAACTGCGTTGCGACGTCGCATCGCCAAAAACAACGATGGTACCCTAAGATTTTCTTAGGAAAGCTTCTGCGTTGCGAATTCGCATCGCGCCGATTCGCAGTTTTGTGTAACTTAAGAAAATCTTAGGGTACCGTACCGTCGCTGATTTTTGGATGCGACTTGCAACAGTTGCAACGCAGTTTTGTGTACACACGGCTACACATCAAGCTATACATTTCCAGTATAAGCTGACCTCGCATTGTACGGAAATCCTATACAATGCGATATCAGCATAAATTGGAAATGTATAGCTTGATGTGTAGCCGTGTGTACAAGCCCTAAAGCCGGCATCGCACGGTATGACGGTACCCGATTCGCAAGCGAAATTACGCCTAATTGACTTGATCTTAAAGATTACAAAAGTTTTACAGTTGCAGACGCGGAAATTACGGTGTTAATTAAGTTGGTTCTGTTCATGCTCGTTCGTGAAATCAAAGATAATGTGCCTACTGTTATAAGATACTCATATGACCATCTCGAAAAGGTTTAAAATTTAATTGCAAAAAAAATCAAAGACCTGCATTATTTATGCCATGCACTCACGCACGGCTTAGATACCTAATTAAATCGCCCATCTGCCCCATGAAAATAATTTATTAGTTCCAACATAACTACAGGATATTATGCCAATAGTATTTACTACAATGCATATACTCAGTGTTTGTGTAAATAAGTTTATTGATTTGTTTCTTACTAAACATTTTGGTCATAATGATGAGTAGTTTAAAATAAGTTGTTAATTTCTCACTAAGTAATTATTGCTGTCATGACATCCTATATTTGATATTCGATTATACTTAATTTATGGCTTGGCTGATTAATTATAATTATTATTGTGCTAAACATTACTTTTTATATTTCAGGCCAAGAATATGCTCGGAATGAATACACTGAAGTAATAATAATATGAAGATTATATTAGGCAAATAAGTGATGGTTATATAAAACATTTCCACACAATGAAAACTATGAATTCTATATAGACATTCAAAGTATTATTCATATTTAGTTGTTTGTAATAAATAGTTTAATTGCTACATTGTTGTTTTTTTATTTTATCTTCATAGTTTTCTAATAAAATATTGACTTCAGTATAAAATTTACAATTAATATATTCATATAGTTTATAATGTGGCAGTCTCTTATAAAAGGTTGTATGTAAATATGCTTACAATAAACATAGGTCTATGAGTACTGAAGGCACATAAGTATTAGCTATGATGGTACAATGTAATCACTGCCAATAGATACAAAAGATATTAAGTTTGGAGGTAGTGGCAACTTGCTCCACACTTTTGCTGACACAGTTTGTCTAATGACAAATCTGCAAATCATTTGTAAAGAGTCCAGTTTCGCAAATCTGGAAATAATAATTTAATGTTATAAAAACAATAATCATTTCACTTTAGTAGCTTGTCTTTGTAAATATGAAAATAAAATAAGTACCTGTTCAGTGGTCTTGCTAATTTGACTGGCATCTCAAAAAGGTTTGATTTGACATCAACAGCTGCACAATGTTCTGATATTCTGTTTGCTGGTACAAATGTCTCATTGTTTAGTGAAAATAGTCCATTGGCATGTCGCAGACGAGCGTGAAGTGTGCGGCCCACGCATCGGAATGACACGCAGAGAATATGACGGGAGTCGCACGAATCTCTTACTAAGAATACATTGTCGTGCTGCCCAGCAAGCAACTCTTCAGCCTCACTTGAAGTGATGCCACCCCAGTACCAGCCATGCCTGTGGAAATTATAATAATAATATTATAAATGTGAAAGTTTGTGTGTTTGTGTGTTTGAATGTTTGTTACTCAATCACTCAAAAACGGCTGAATGGATTTGGATGAAATTTGGCAAACAGATAGTTTATGACCTGGATTAACACATAGGATACTTTTTATCCCAACATTCCCACGGGACCGAGACTTACGCGGATGAAACAGCGGGGCACAGCGGGGCGCAGCTAGTAATAAAATAATAAAAGGTTTATCTTCAAAACTTATAAATTAAAAGCTTTATCCCAGTGAGGCTAATTCCCATGTGATATGAATGATATGATACTATAATTTATAACATTAAACACCTTTCCCTTTGGATGTTTTGATATAGTTGGTGAACTGCGCTACCAAGCTTACTGTTTGACTGTTTTGTCACAGAGAGAGTGAGGTGCTAGACTATATTTTAAGCTGATACTACAGAAGAAGAATATGATGCAGTGATGGAGTGTCACCAGTTCACCATGAGAAGGAGATGAATGCAAGTTCCATTATCTATTGAAGAATACATGGCATAATCTACAGATTCTAATTTCATACATCATATTTATCATGAACTAAATCCAGAAAAAGAAAACTCCAAAGGATTAATTATTCTTAAAAGTATGATTTTATACTAAAGGACTTATTCTTGGAAGTATAATTATTATGTCTAATGGGCATATTCTTGAAAAGTATGATTTCTCAAACAGAACTAATTCACAAAATAATCATTTCTCAAAGGTCCTTTTGTTTTTATATTTATTGGTATAGTTAGTTAGTCCTTTTAGTTAATTTAGTATAATAAGTTACCCAATGTATATATTTTACCTAATAAAAATGTACGGATATGATGATATGAATAGGATGAGACAGGTCATTTCTCATAAGGATTAATTCACCAAATAATTATTTCTCAAAAGTATAAAGAAAAGTCTGTGAAGTAGGTATTCTGCAACAATGGGCTTGTGAGCTTATAAGCTGACACTAACGCTATCTGTAACTTTACTATTGGGCTTTCAACTTAGTCTCAAATGGTGCATCATTACCTAGTTATAATATTTCTACTATATGCATAAATTAATCTGGACTGGTTTGTATTCTTAAAATGTTGACATAACATTTATTTGCATTGTAATGTTTGCATCTGATCCACCTGACCTTAGGTGGATCAGATACAAACTTTAAACAGAACAAGTAATGACAGTACTTACTTTGATAACTGGCAATAAATAGCGCAAGTTTCAAGTGAGGCATGTTGGTGGTGTCCCCGCAACACTGAATGACCTTCTGAATGTTGGCATATAATTGATTGTTTGTTCAATTGAAAATCCTTTTTGGCATCATATCCAGAAGCAGCAATTACTCTCTTGTCTGAAGATGTCGATGCATCGCCGCTACATTTGTTTAGACTGCATAAATGTTCGCCACCATTATTTTTATTGCCAAAGTATCTCTGCAAAGATCTGACATTGCCAGTTATGAACAATTTATTTTTCCAAAACTTTACAAATTTGCTTGTGTTTACAGAAGGCTTGCGATCGGGTAAAAATACGCCGTTAACAATATCTGTGTTGCTGAAATCTCTTTTGTTATCCACATTTCGCTGTAAATGTTTACATTCCAGTGGCTTCAACCACTTACGTAGGCAACCTGTTGCAAGCCATTTGCGACGATTACAATGAGTGCATCTCTCGTAGTTTTTATTCATTGCTGATACAAAGATTTACTTCCTTTCAAGATTACTGTTAAATTAGGTATTATTGTTGTAAAAATAGGATGCTTCGATTGCTTTGAGCAAACATGACATTGACATGACAAGAATGACAATGACAAATTGATTGTCAGATTGACCATTTTTTTTTAACTTTTCAGAGACAAGACCCAGAGACGTGATCACGAGGCGATAAATAAAAATTAAGCCAAGGACATGTTTTCGACAAAATTTTTGGCTGAGCTCGGGCTTTTAGAAGATTACCATTTCCAGGTCATCATTATTATCTGCCTAGCCTTTTTCCAGCTATGTTGATGTCGGTTTCTAATCTAATCTGATACAGCTGAATACCAGTATTTTACATGGAGCGACTGCCTATCTGATCTCCACAGCCAAGTAACTGAGTAAACTGGTAGCCCTTGGTACATTATCTGGATTTTCACTGCCAAAGATTTCGGAATAACAGCCGGCTTAACGTGCTTTCCGAGCCACGGAGGGGTATCGATTAACAGTGTGGTTAATACATTAGCCTGTGGCCACGAGTCCCTTAAAGGGGTGATAGACGTGCGAGCAAGTACGCGTACTTATGGCTCGGCGAGCTTACTCACCCGTGTGTCATGCTAAATACGCGGACTTAAAAACCGCTGAGTAAGTTCGTCGGCGATCGAAGAGGTTTGAAATTTTGCTCGTAGCCCGCCTTGGCTCGTCGTCTGTCATCGCCACGAGCCGCGAGCCGCCAATTTGACGATAGCATTTTGAGCAAGCTTCACGTGTGTCACCGACGGCGAGCCGAGTAAGGTCGCGAACTTAAAAACCGCGTACTTTAAGTACGCACGTCTATCACCCACTTAATATTGTACTCAAATGTGCGTGTTGGACCTGGATCCAAAACTAATGAACTCAGGGTATCGAAGTCCACGGTCTACCCTCGAAATAGATGCATAAGTTAACTAATTGATTGGATGACACAATGTAATCTATTTTATATCGACTTGAGCGCTTAGTATGATTTAGTGTTATTTAGCGCTTAGCAACACTATCGTAGTAAGTTTTTATCTGTGGTAAGTTACCCTACCTTCCCATTCCCAATTTCCCATTGAAATGGTGTTGTGGTGGTTTTTAGGTCAATAATCCTAACTATTTATTTTATTGAAATGCACTGTTTGTGTGTCTTAATGTTTAACTAATTATATTTCATTTATGTGTTGTGCCTAGTATGGATGTATTGTGCATTGAAAATATTTACATTTTGTGGGAGTAATGACACTAAAGAAAATCGCGAAAATGTCAACAAAATCTCATATTTCTACGGAATTGAGTGGTACGTAAATGTTTATTTATTAAAATACTTCTAAACCTATGTAGTAATACAGTAATGTTGAATAAAATCCTAACATACCTTTCACATGTGTATCTCTGTAAGTACAGAATTGTCAGTTTTTCTTTTATTTATTTTTTACAGACAGTATCAGCAATGTGTTGGGGAAAAATGTTAAAATTCTTTACAAGTCCCTCATACGAATGGAATCAAGAGGTGATAAAGTAGACAACAAGGTTTTGGTAAGCACTACAAACTTTTTTTTATCCTGTTTGTTATTAAATCAATGTTCAATAATTGTGTTCAATCAAAGAATGTAAATGTTTCAGTGTAAATATTATTTTTAATTGCACTCAAATATACATAGAACCACTAATTTCAAAATTATGTTTTCATGTATGCTTATTAACTAATTTTCTATAGAAGTTGCTTATCTGAATTTTATTATCATAATTATCTGATGTTTTTGTCAGCTTTAGATTATTATCAATTAATTTTTATGCCTACCAATGTCATTGCGAAAAATTTATCTTTTCTATGGAATAATAGCTTTGCCAAATATGTAAAATTTTTGTTCCAGACATTTAATAAATAAGCAATCTATTAAAAACATTGAGCTCTTAACATGTTTATCATCTCTATAGCAGTGCAGTTTTTTGTTGACATTGATAAGGCACTGACAATGGGATGAGTCATATAGGTGTGCCTGTCTCTATCTGAGCTAGCCGTGTATGTGTGTTCCCTGTGGACACATGCATACAATCACAATAAACCATATGGTCAACTTTAGACACAATGACTAAACCAATTTATTCATTCATTGGCTTTATTATTTTCATTGACACAAATTCTAACACAAAGCTAAATATAATCCTATTGACTTCTTTGTGCTCTCAGAAGTATGATACATTCACTTTTATATAAATTGAGACTATGAATGATAATAAAATTAAAATTCTGTATATTTTAAGTATATGATAAAAATTTATTAGTTTATCATTCAGGTAGATAATTTTGAACTGATTCTGTTCTATTTTTACCTTGTAAATATTTATTCAGACACTGCAAAAAAAGACCTTATTCTCTTGCTTGTTACATGTTCCAAACACAATATTTTCCATTGTCAAGCCTATTTTATTTCAGATTGTAACAGCATACAGAATTTTCATAACCACAGCAAAAGTTCCAACAAGGGTAAGTTCTTTCTTGAATCAACTATTATACTATGAGTAGCTTAAGGACAATTCTTGATATTCTCAATACTTACTAAGTTATATCTGATACAAAGTTACTTGTTTCTCAAGGAGTTCATATAAAAAGATTTCAAGGATTTAAAAAAAAATTGGTAACATTCAGCTAACAGTATTGATCAGTACAAGTCAATCAACTGTCTATTGTTATCACATTGTGGAGTCCAGTTTTGTATGTAATTTAAAAGTTAAACAACAAGCCGACCCCAACATAGTTGGAAAAAGGCTAGGCAGATGAGGAACAAGCAGATTGTGGTTGGGACACATTTGTATACACTTAAATTTTGTTCCCATAATGCCAAGCATGCACATATCCAGAAGTTTAGTAACACTTGCAAGTTTCAAAAGTGCCTCCTTAAGCAAACTGATGGTCTAGAAGATACACAGGGTCAGTAAGATACACAGGCGGAAGTGCATGTACTTGTTAATGTCAAAAGCTGCAGTAGGTACTGCATGAAGAAGATAGTAATGTCAATATCAATATTCAAGTGTTGTGTATGTAGGCCAAGGCTTACAGGAAACATTCATTTATTTTGTCAATGAAATAACTTTTGTAAATGATGTCAGGTTGACAATGGATTTCACTTGATGGAAATAGAGGCACTGGACAGTAAAAAGGCGAATCATCTGTCAATAACACTCATCCATGAACACAAGCCTGTATCTATACTTATAGGTAAGTGATAACATCTTTATTGATAATGGGCAGTAGTTTATAGGCGTTTATAGATGGGCGGCACGTCGGCTATGAAGGCTGATTGACAACAGCTCTCGCTGACTGGTCGTTAACAACCAATGGTCTAGTCATTTAATGACGCACTCAATGTCTGCTATCGTCAGCTAAGTGCCGACAAACTATGCTAGTCTATATGTGGATAGGCATCCCAAAACCGTATTTTCTTGCAGATGTTCTTAGCATGCAATATCTATAAGTACTATACTACTACAGTACTCTGTTACATACATACTTATTAGATGAAAGCGAGACGAAAGCTGTATAGTCGTGATTCGTAATTTTAATAGAAATTACTACTTAGGAGTCAAGGCAGATGAATAGAATTGGATCTATGAGCAGTTTTCACGGACTAATTCAAAGTTCGCTCAGGTACGTACGTAGTACACATTAGGGATAATCAGTCAAAAAGCTGCTATAGAAAACTCCGAAAAGATAGTTGAAATCATTATAAAATTACATTGAATAGCAACTTATAAGATTGTACCGATATTCAGATGATTAAACGTCTTAAACGTTCCTAGAAGAGTTACAACTACCATTGTATGCTAATGAAATAGCTCTTAGGCAACACTCAACAAAACAGCTATCATTAAAATAATAATTATTACGACCGATTTTCCGTTAATTAATTGTTAATTAATTTAACCTTGGATGTATAAATATTATTCGCTGTTTTTTCCCCAACTGCCAAGGAAGGGTTATGTTTTTTTGCTGTTAGTATGTCTTAGTTCATAGCAACATGAGATTAATTCGAAAATCCATAAATACACATTCGGTTTCTCCAATCATGATTGCCTAGCCTAGGTATCTACCTACAACTACATAGCTGTAAACATTTCCATTAACTTACTCATTGTTATTCTTCATACGTTTGTTTGTAAATCACAGTAGAGAAATCAGAAAAATAACGTTAGGAATTTAATATGTGATCATAAAGACCTCTATGCGTCATACATACATACATACTTGAATATTGAGGTACCTAGGTACCTCAATATTTAACAGTATCTTCCAACCTGGGTTTAAAAATGAAGTATGTAAGAAATGACTACCATGAGTCCATGATGAAAGTCTGTTACTCACTATACGATCACTTTCAGGAGAGGAAGGTACCGCGGAAGGGGTCATAAATGTACTACATGCAATCGTTGCCGCATTTGACGATTTATTCCCAAATGTAGCCGTGGTCGACATAATATCAAAGGTTTGTATGAATATGACAATTTTATGTATTTTAAAATTTTCGTCGCTTATTCATACGCACTAAATTAGCGGGACAATCAACATTAATTTCTCTAATTGTCGCGCCGGTTAACGTAATAAAAGGATAAAAGTAATCGACCTGTGTGAATCATCAAAGGAACGCGTGCCAAGTGAAAAATTATCTGACCACGAAAGTAACCTATTAAGGAAACATGACGATTGTTTCCCGTGACATCGGTTAATAATAATAGCCCCTTTTTCCCTTGTGGTGGTACTTGTTGTATGTACGAGGTGATAAGGGGTTCTAGTGCGATAACAACCGTTAATTATTATGAGTCAGAAACTCAGAAATCAGCAGATGCCTAATTTAGTTAAAACACGAATTTATTGTACCTACTTATCGTAAATGCACGATGTTTGACTAGCGAAGTTTCATTGTGCAAGTTTATGTCACCAACCGACTTTACACATTTACTGCGTGACGTCTTGCTGCAAGTAGTGCGAGTGTATCAAACTTTAACAGATTTTTCAGCTTTTTAGTTCTAAAGTACCTTTTCTCCACAGGTAAATCTACCGTACCCAGTGCCTCAAGTAAGCGGCACTCGGAAACATTCGACATGCGGAGATTTCTCCAATCAGTACGCAGCGATGTGCGATCTCTGCCAAACGCCCTTCAGGTAACTCAATATGCTACAGTATAAAGGTTGACTATCACTTCATAAACTACCATTTTATGAGTTAATGATAAGTTGGTTTAACAATATGGAAAACCGACGGAAAACAATACGTATAAACTCGGACTCGCACACTATGGGTTGTTGTTCCGAAGCAGGAGTAGGAATGAACTTGATATAAAATGTGTATTTTGTCAAGGTTTATTGTAAGGGGAATAACTGAGTTCTGATTTTATTTAAAAAAAAAAATTCCTGGATAAAGAGAAAGACCAAGTAAAAGGTATCCATACTAATATTTTAAATTCGAAAGTAACTCTGTCTGTCTGTCTGTATGTTACCTTTTCACGCCTAAACAACTGAACGGATTTCGATAAAACTTGGCAAGGAGATAGATGGCATCCCGGGGAAGGACATAGGCTACTTTTTATCGACATACCAAGCGAGCGAAGCCGCGGGCGGAAGCTAGTTCTATATAAATTCAACTGGGGTATCATCGGCGCCATTTGGATATGGAATCCTAAAAATTGTCCGAGCATGCGTTGTGTATGTTAAACTATCTAGGTCAGGAATAGAATGGATTGGAACCGGATATAATATAAATGAAGGAGGAAGAATGCATTCTGCATACATAGAGGTCATTTTAATCGAGTTCAATTGTAGGTCTATCCGAGACATTGCAGTCTCATTTCTTATTGTAAGTAATTTGTATTTTGTTGTGACGCCAGACTATATAATTACTAGCTGCGCCCCGCGGTTTCACCCGCGTAAGTCTTGATCCCGTGGGAATATCGGGATAAAAAGTATCCTATGTGTTAATCCAGGTTATAAACTATCTGTTTGCCAAATTTCATCCAAATCCATCCAGTAGTTTTAGCGTGAAAGAGTAACAAACATCCACACATCCATACTCACAAACTTTGACATTTATAATATTAGTAGGATTATGTTCCAGAATAAAGCTCGTAAGCTATATGTCTAACTAGCTTTCGCCCGCGGCTTCGCCCGCGTGGTATGTCGATAAAAAGTAGCTTATGTCCTTTCCGATCGGTTTAAAATTGACAAAGTTTCATACAAACTTTCATCCCCTATTTTATCCCCTTGGGGGTAGAATTAATCAAAATCCTTTCTTAGCGGATGCCTACGTCATAACATCTACCTGCATGCCAAATTTCAGCCCGATCCGTCCAGTGGTTTGGGCTGTGCGTTGATAGATCACTATGTCAGTCAGTCAGTCACCTTTGAGTTATATATATTTAGATAGAAGATAGACTAGCGACTCGCTCCTGCTTCGCACGGTTTTTACGACTTGACAAAACATCGAGGTTTCTTAGTGATATTTAACTTTAATATCGAAATAAATTCTTTAAACAATGGTGAAAACCTCATCAAAATCTGTTGCGTGATTTAGAACAACAACGCGGACATACAGACAAACACGAAAAGCGACTTTAGTTTATAGCTAGCTTCAGCCCGCGGTTTCGCCTGCGTGTTATGTCGATAAAAAAAAGCCTATGTCTTTCCCCAGGATGCCATCTAGCTCCTTGCCAAATTTTGTCGAAATCCGTTCAGTGGTTTAGACGTGAAAGGGTAACATACAGACAGACAGAGTTACTTTCGAATAAATAATATTAGTATGGATATGTACAGATTACAAACAAAACTAACAGGAATTACTCATTTCATTCTGACACCATTGCATTCACGACATATTGCATTTAAAAAAAAAAAAACTTCTTCAATTTAAATGTATTTCAGAAAACTATGACTAATTATTACTATACACAAATAATTCTGCAGTATTATTTATTGTTCTAATTGTTTCCGCTGCGTCCATTCATATTGTTTGCCGGTGTTAGTAACCTGTAATGATCTGTTCTTGTGTTTGTTCCAGAGCTGAAGTGGCGTGGGATATTGATACAATATATCTGGCACATGATATACGAATGTTACATTTGAAGGATTTCGATCATTTAGATCAGAGGTATGGTTTAGTAATACTTATTTATTGATATCTTTTATTGGATATGCATTGATTTCCGGGTTCTTTAGATTCTTCGATCTTATTATAAACGATTTGATTCGCTGCGAACAGCTAACTTGATATTTTCCTTTAGATTTAACTTTAAGAGACTTGATCAGACTTTCAAAAGCCGTTTGCGCAATCGTGAAACTCACTTTTGGCAACTACACAGCAAGACGTGTCTTTCAGACTTGTAAGGTATCTAGTCAATGAATTCATAATTTTAGGAAGAGTTGTTTCCACCACATGGTGAGCTTATGAGTAAGATGTCTGTTCTATATCTAACACGTTGAATTAAAAATATACCCTCTTATTTATAAACGTTGCTTATAGTTAATCAAAGATTAACGTCTGCTTAACTATAAAAAAAATCTCGTATCTTAACTTTAACCAACTTTTTAAATAAAGAGGTGTAAGTAGTAAGTCTGATAAACATTTAATTTGTGTGTTTAGAGACCTAATTCCATTAGTAATGGCATTGCAACACAATACGTGGTTCAACGGCGTGTGCGGCGACGGCGTGCGCGCTCATGGCGAGGCGTGGGAGAGCGTGTGTCGCGTGGTGCGCTCCGCGCGCCCGCCGCCCGCGCGCCTGTCGTGGCGCGCGGCCGCGCTGCGACACGACCATGCGGCCAGGTTGGGCCATGCGCTGACCAGGGCCCGCCACGCCCCCGCCATGCATACTGTTGACTTCTCGCAAAACCATATTGAGGATAAAGGTGAGATTTTGGGAATTTATTTAGCATAGTGCAATTCAGTACAAATACCGGGGCTGGATCCGCGTGGTGAATTTGGGCCCACTCCCTCACAGGGGATACCCGAGTTCATTGAGATTCATGCACGTGAAGCCAAGTCAGAGGCCCTTGGGCGGCTTTAAATCTCTGACACCAGGTTAGTCACTAACCGCACGAAAATTCATTGAGAGAACTTCCAGTCATGCCAGTATGAATGGATTGTCGTTTTCAAGCGGAGACCTCCAAGCTATTGAGAAAATCTCTTTTGGCGTCTTTGTACAAGGCCACGGAAAAACCAAAAGCCACTGAGCAACTGTCCATATTACATTGTGGGATAGACAATGTATGCATGTATCACTTTCATCAACCGTGAATCACTTTTAGTTTTATTCATTGAATATTTATGACGTCACGCCATTGTTTGTGTTTATAGGTGCTATTAGTATACTGAGCGGGCTCGCGAACAATCCGGACGGGCTGCGACATATTGCGTTGTCGCAATGTGGCCTTACTGGCAAAACTGTGATGCATCTCGCGACCATGTTGAATGACAACCCCTGCCATCTCTCTACATTGTCACATCTGGACCTCTCCTATAATAACCTGAAAGATGACGTACATGTAAGTTCATAAAGATTTTTTTTTTAAATGTTTACATCCTTTTTTTACGTTTCGTACGCGAAACTGCTGAGCAAACGATCGTGATTGATCGATGTGATTAGGTTTATACACTAGGAATTTCTTAAATGCAGCCCAGAATCAGAATTTGTGCTCAGTTAATAGCTACTGCCTAGCCCCTTATTACGAAGGACATAAACATTTCTGGCCAAAGGAAACCATTCATATTGGGCCAAAAACACAAAGAGCAGGCCAGCGAAAAAAAAAGTTTTACCCCGGGAAGTTCAACTAGTCATTTTTAGGGTTCCTTAGTCAACAAGGAACCTTATAGTTTCGCCATGTCCGTCTGTCCGCGGCTTAGCTCAAAGACCGTTGGTACTAGAAAGCTGTGATTTGGTTTGGATATACATATACGTAAATTTTTTTAGGGTACCTCCCCTTCATTTATAGTGGGGATTGTTTTTTTTTCTCGTCAATCTCATGGTGTGGGGTATCGTTAGAAAGGTCGTTTAAAAATAATGGGAGTTTGTGAAAACCATTTTTGGATTCAAGGATCTGTTTGCGGAATATTAAGCTTTAAAGTGAAAATTTTTGATAGAGTCAAGTGTCCCCCCCCCTCTGCCAGCTAAATGGTTGGGTTTGGAAATGTGAAAAAATTCACGGCAGTAGTATATATAATGAAATTAAAAGGAAAACTATCACCGCTACGAAGGCTCCACCAGTTACCGAGTAATAATCGCCCAACTTTAATTTGCAGTTGCAAAAACATGTTCTATGTGTTATCATGTTGTATGGGAGAACAAGTTTTTCAACTACAATGTTAAGTTTGTTGGATAAATTCATCGCAACTACGGAACCCTTCATTATGCGTGGTTCGACATGCATTCGGCCGGTTTTTAATTATGGCGCCGAATCTCAACGACCTTTCCTTCAGCTGCTTTTCAAAGTTGAATAATGAATAATCTAGTTACCTTGATAATATTTCGTGATTGTGTGTCTGGGAGGAACATTTTAGGCAAAAGAACTCTTTTTTTTATTTTTCCTAGCCTGCGCTGTCCCACTCCTGGGAAAAGGCCTCCCAATACTGCGCTCCAAAACAAAGATAGCTGACGTGGTTCAAAGGGCTGCCCAACTTAAATGGGACTGGGTAACACGTCTGCTGCATGCACAAACATGCACAAACTGTGGGCCCAAATATTCCTTATACAAAAAAAAAAAACAACTATAAAGTTAAAAACCAATGACTAAAGACTTACTACTTACGCTGCGGTGGGTGAGGCGAGGTGATGGGATGGTGCGGGTATAAAGAGAATCTAATCCTCTGGAATTTAGTTCTGGACCCTCTATTAAGGGGGCTGCAAGAGCGGGGAGGTTACTGCCAGGCTTTTGCCGACGATATGGTCATGATCTTCGACGGCGACCCAGCATTGGAGGTTCAAAGACAGGCCGCCAATGCCGCCCTCGAGTATGATCGGAAACGGGGCATCCAAAATAACCAGAAGTTTGCATCACATAAAACCTGTGCAGTGGTAGTCACCGGGAAGCTAAAGTACGATGTCCCACTCCTGAGCGGCAGGGAGGTTGAGCATGTGGTGGCGTTGCGAAAACTATATCCAGCAACACAAGATTCTCTCCACGTTCTGGCGGTGGAGGCGAGTGCTAACGTGGGCGTGGCCTTATCCCAGAGCAAAGATGTTTCGTTGTGTAAAAGCTCACGCAGGGCTGAAGGACACCTGCCAGAGTTGTGGGAAAGTCAGAAAGTGATACCGAAACCCTTGGCAACTGAAGGAACACGGGTGGGTTTTAGTCAGTAAAAGTCTGCCACGCCCTCCCAATCCGCCCGAGCGGGAGAAGCCATTTGAGGATTTCCCAACCCACAAAAAAAATAAAAAGGCCTGAAGCACCCCGAACGCGCAGACATCCTTGCGAAAGAGGCTGCATTCAAGTTGAAAGAGAAGCCGGATTATGACCGCTGCCTGGTTTCATTCGTCAAGTGGCAGATCCGTATGGGGTCGCTCGACAAGTGGAACCGAATACAAGAACGGCGAAACACTCCGTCTCCAAAATGTTCCTCTCATTCGCGATAGATGCCGCGTCAAGGTAGGTCTTAGAGATTCGGCGCCATAGTGAAAAATGATTAGAAGGACTTCCCCGACCGGGGTAGCACATTTTTTTACGCTGGCACTTTGGATTTTGGGCCCAACGTTGTATGAAACGTGAATGGTCTCCTTTAGTTGTACAGGCATGATAAATAATAATCGTTTATTTATAAATGGAACCAATAAATACCGTACCAGAAAAGCATGGAAGCGTATAAAGCATGGATGCTTACTTGCCTTTGGGCAACAATGTTATGTTTACTAATTTCTTTAATGTTATATTGTTCCAGAATTTATACAATTTCCTCGCACAACCGAACGTTTTAACGTATTTAAACTTGACAAACACAGAAACGACGTTAGAAAACGTAAGTAATAAAGTAAGTTGTGCCGTCAGCACATGGATACGTATCCTGTGCTCAGTTTATTTTGCTAATTTAACCTTCTTCTTTCTACTTCTAACTATTCTTTGCGTAATGACGAAGGACCAATTTTTCTTTAACTAAATCTCCATCTATTATCGGTTTCATAAGTTATCTTTACCCTAACGTTGAAAGCAGCTTACTACTGGGTATAGCCCTCCTTTTTGCGGAGTAATGTTCAGTAACATAACTGAACAATGGTCAATGTTCATCGATACTAATGAATGTACATTGAGCTTATCGATAGCTGGATCACAATGAAAGGCTCATACAATGAGCATACTATAGCTAACAGCAATTGAGTTGATTTGTCACAATGTGTCGTCAGTCTGATCCTTACTAATTCGTATCTAGAAAATAATGTTGTTATACTCTCAGACCTAATTCGTTTTACTTTTACAAAATTTTTGAAATCAATGGTCCCATAATAAATCTCTGCATATCATTAGGCTTCGATATTTAACCTTTTCAACTTTTCTGTTTAACACCCTTTCAAAAAAACAATACAATACAATAATGATAACCTCCCAGATGTGGGGAGCCCTGCTGCGCGGCTGCGCGGCCCGGCTGGCCAGCCTGTCCGTGGCGCGCAACCCGTGGTCGGCGGCCCGGCGCGCGCGCGACCCGCCTCCTTCATTCCGCCAGTTCTTCACCGCTTGCCTCGCCTTGACTGAACTAGACTTCTCCTATTGTAAGATGCCGCCGGATGCACTCAAGTAAGTTGACGACACCATCATTTGTTTTTAATGGTAAATAGTTTACGGCACACCAGAGGGGCAATTCCCGTTATTTTTAAGAACGTTCGCATTCGCATGTCGTCCGCAATCTGTCAAAAATACAATCAATTTACCAACATTTTTGACAAGTTTGACAGATTGCGACTTGAATGTGAACGTTTTTTTTGTACGAGAATTGGCCTTCTGATGGTGGAAAGATGGAGCAGTGGTGGCCCAGACGCTTTACTTTGTGTTAATTATTTAATCACCACTGCTTTCAAAATGGTGAAGCAAACATAGCAAGGAAATCGGGATGTCCTAGAACCAAAAAATCTAAGACATGTGACATAATATACCAACCCGTACTGGGCCCGCGTGGTGGATTACGGCCCACTCCCTCGCACCAAGAGGAGGCCTGTGTCCCAGCACTGGGAACATTATATGTTGATTATGCTATACCTGATGGTTGTGTAATAGTAATATGTGAATGGAGGCAGGGCCTTCCCAGAGAAAGCTGATTTATCTCAAGTGCCTAAAGGTATATTCTTCTTAACTTATTAAAGAGACAGAACAGACGTAAGGGAGCGGCAGGAAATTTCTAATAGACATAATTATCAGTTTATGTTTATGTAGTTATGTAATCGATTGTAATGTTAATGAACGATTCCAACCATTCTATTGTGATTTAAAACAAACAATGTTACTTTCACTATGCCACACAACGAAAAATAATTGTTGACAAAGAGTTATTTATAAACACTCACGGGAAATGATGCATTGTTTGCCGGATAATTATTTAAAGAAGTCGGGTGTTATATATCTATTAGTTTCTGTAGTTTGTTCGTATCGGTAGTTTCAGGTAGAAGGTAATCGTGTGACATAATTTTAATATTAATAGTGGATTTAAGCTTTGTGAAAATAAACTCGCGTTTGGAAATCATTTCTATAGTATCGACCGTGCCGTCGCATCTGTTTAACGATGGCTATTTATCGGGCCATTCATTTATTTACATCAAATAGTTGCCAATTATCGAATTAAAGAGTCGCCACCGCGCCGCGTAGGCATACATGATTTTACGTTGATAATAATTGATTCTAAAGGTGGTAATAGCAGTCGTTTTTACCCGACTGTGGCGAAGCAAAAAGGAGGGTTATAATTTTGGCCGGAATGTATGTATGTATATATATTTGTATGTATGTAATGTTTGTATGTATGTTCATGTGTTCCCTCATATCTTCTAAACTACTTAACACAATTTGACGAATGAGATATCGTTGAAAGTATCTTGATCGTCCGCTGGTTATAGGCTACATGACGTCACATTAAATTGAATATGGCGTCCTCTAGAGGACATAAAGAAATGAACTTAGAAAAAAATAGACCATGTTGAGTATCAAAAGAAAGTGCTTAATAATTAGCACATTTCAAAAATATGTATATTGTAACCCCAAAAAATTTCAAATAAAAATAAAAGTTACATAACTAAAACCCAACTATGACAAAAAACTCAACTAAAAAGGTGTAAATAAGAATCACAGACAGACAAATAAAAAATCCGGGGGCACACGTATCTGTCTGATTTAAGCCCTAACACGTGTGACTCCGGATTTTTAATTTCCGGTCATTACTTCTAAACCAATTATTATTTTTCAATTTTGGGCTAGATAATGACAAGAAAAATTTATATAGTTTTTAGTTTTGAACGTACATTAAACAAACGAGCAATCACCATACTAGGTTTGTATGGAAGAATGACCGACTAGCGAAACCTTAACTTGATTTTATCTTGTTTGTAGGAGTTTACTTCTCGGGTTGGCCTGTAACGAGAGCGCGACAGGCGTACGGTTGAATCTGTCAGGTGTGCTGTCCTCATCGCAGGCGGCACATGTCCTCGAATCGTGTATACATGGTGTTAGATGCTTGCAGTCGCTCGATTTGTCTGATAATAGTGAGTATTGCAAATTACTTATCATTTTTGCTTTTTTTACTGACCATATGCCTGACGAAGGTTCTTGAAGGCTTTCATGTATTTATTTTGTCGTCCTTGTGATGGATGGACATTATTAAATACGTCTTGTTTTTTGTTTGCTAAAGAATACACAACGTCTAATTAACCTCTTATTTCTTTCTTCCTAGGTATGGAATTCGAATTATCTGGTATTGTGAGAGCGATTGGAAAAAATCATTCCATTACACATTTATCTCTAAGTAAACTGACGGGAAAAAGATCGTATGCTCCGCCTTTAATACAGGTATGTACAAATTTATGTATGAAGTTTATCTTAATTTAGAATGTTTTGTAATCTTTCGTGTTTCTTTTTGTAGGCTCTAGTCCATGTTCTACAAGAACCTGATACTGCATTGACGTCTTTGGATCTCAGCGATTGTAAACTAAAGGTACGCTTTCTTATCTATTCTTTTGTATTTTCAAAGATCAGAAAACGTTAAATTTGAAGTCGTTTTACAGATCAGAAAAAAGTAAACTGAAGTGCATATTGTTTAGTATTGTTGAAAGAACTGGATGTTGTTCTTGACACAGTTTATTCCTCAAATAACTCTTTCTCAAAATATCTTTCCCAGGGTGATCTATACGGGCTACTGAACGCACTAGGAGGTGCGAGACGACTACGTACGCTCGACGTGGGCGGTAACCTCGCGGGCGACGCGGGCGCCAGACTGCTCGCCAAAGCGTTGCAGTGTAACTGCACGTTGCAGACTTTGTATATAGACAGGAACGCGTTTAGTTTGCAAGGTGTATATTATAATTAATATTCTTTTTTCTTTTTAAATTATGTTATGATAGAAAAGCCAGATTTGTAAATGTTGAAGGCAGAAAGAATGACTTGTAATATGACTTGAAAGCCAGGGTTGCGTTCGTGCATTGCTCGGTAGACCGACGTCGTTGCTTGATGCACGACATATATTTGTAGAGTTGACAAGTATTGTAATGACTTGTTGTTTACCCAGGACTAACAGACATAGCGACGGCCCTGCGTCGCTCAGTGAGCGTGCGGCGCGTGGAGTTCCCGGGATGTGACGCGGCCGCGGGCGGGCGCGGCGCCAGCGAGCGCGTGGCCGCGCTGTGGCGCGAGCTGCACGAGCGGTGGGTTGGGCGCAGATGTTCAGTCTTTCGTTTGCAATAACGGCTAGACGCGTTGAACTAATTAGAATATATTTTAATTACATTGTATTCAGTGCATTTTTGCCAACCGCACTAACCGGTATTCAAACATTTCATTAACTTTCCTTTAAAATTCTTTTATCATTTTAACATATAGGAGCATTTATGTGTGAATTAATAGTGTTGAACATAAACATTTGGTTCACCCCGACATATTGTGGTCCTTCGAGCCGGATAGTTAGTTGTAGAACAATTATGTTGTTACTAATAGGCACCTACTTTTTTTTTAAATTAACGTACTGCTTTTATTATTATTCCGTAGCTTGGCAAGCAACTGCAGCCCCGCACAGACACACACTCTGCGCGCGATGGCCCTGGAGCGTGCGTGGGCGGGCGGCGAGGCCGCAGCCGCGCTGGCAGCGCACGCAGCCGCTGCACTACCGCCGCCGCCGCTGCCTGCAGCGCTGGAGAGAGCTGCGGCCGCCGCGCATCATCTGCTGCATCAGTACCTACAGGTATAGCAATACTACCGCGCTGGCAGCGCACGCAGCCGCTGCACTACCGCCGCCGCCGCTGCCTGCAGCGCTGGAGAGAGCTGCGGCCGCCGCGCATCATCTGCTGCATCAGTACCTACAGGTATAGCAATACTACCGCGCTGGCAGCGCACGCAGCCGCTGCACTACCGCCGCCGCCGCTGCCTGCAGCGCTGGAGAGAGCTGCGGCCGCCGCGCATCATCTGCTGCATCAGTACCTACAGGTATAGCAATACTACCGCGCTGGCAGCGCACGCAGCCGCTGCACTACCGCCGCCGCCGCTGCCTGCAGCGCTGGAGAGAGCTGCGGCCGCCGCGCATCATCTGCTGCATCAGTACCTACAGGTATAGCAATACTACCGCGCTGGCAGCGCACGCAGCCGCTGCACTACCGCCGCCGCCGCTGCCTGCAGCGCTGGAGAGAGCTGCGGCCGCCGCGCATCATCTGCTGCATCAGTACCTACAGGTATAGCAATACTACCGCGCTGGCAGCGCACGCAGCCGCTGCACTACCGCCGCCGCCGCTGCCTGCAGCGCTGGAGAGAGCTGCGGCCGCCGCGCATCATCTGCTGCATCAGTACCTACAGGTATAGCAATACTACCGCGCTGGCAGCGCACGCAGCCGCTGCACTATCGCCGCCGCCGCTGCCTGCAGCGCTGGAGAGAGCTGCGGCCGCCGCGCATCATCTGCTGCATCAGTACCTACAGGTATAGCAATACTACCGCGCTGGCAGCGCACGCAGCCGCTGCACTACCGCCGCCGCCGCTGCCTGCAGCGCTGGAGAGAGCTGCGGCCGCCGCGCATCATCTGCTGCATCAGTACCTACAGGTATAGCAATACTACCGCGCTGGCAGCGCACGCAGCCGCTGCACTACCGCCGCCGCCGCTGCCTGCAGCGCTGGAGAGAGCTGCGGCCGCCGCGCATCATCTGCTGCATCAGTACCTACAGGTATAGCAATACTACCGCGCTGGCAGCGCACGCAGCCGCTGCACTACCGCCGCCGCCGCTGCCTGCAGCGCTGGAGAGAGCTGCGGCCGCCGCGCATCATCTGCTGCATCAGTACCTACAGGTATAGCAATACTACCGCGCTGGCAGCGCACGCAGCCGCTGCACTACCGCCGCCGCCGCTGCCTGCAGCGCTGGAGAGAGCTGCGGCCGCCGCGCATCATCTGCTGCATCAGTACCTACAGGTATAGCAATACTACCGCGCTGGCAGCGCACGCAGCCGCTGCACTACCGCCGCCGCCGCTGCCTGCAGCGCTGGAGAGAGCTGCGGCCGCCGCGCATCATCTGCTGCATCAGTACCTACAGGTATAGCAATACTACCGCGCTGGCAGCGCACGCAGCCGCTGCACTACCGCCGCCGCCGCTGCCTGCAGCGCTGGAGAGAGCTGCGGCCGCCGCGCATCATCTGCTGCATCAGTACCTACAGGTATAGCAATACTACCGCGCTGGCAGCGCACGCAGCCGCTGCACTACCGCCGCCGCCGCTGCCTGCAGCGCTGGAGAGAGCTGCGGCCGCCGCGCATCATCTGCTGCATCAGTACCTACAGGTATAGCAATACTACCGCGCTGGCAGCGCACGCAGCCGCTGCACTACCGCCGCCGCCGCTGCCTGCAGCGCTGGAGAGAGCTGCGGCCGCCGCGCATCATCTGCTGCATCAGTACCTACAGGTATAGCAATACTACCGCGCTGGCAGCGCACGCAGCCGCTGCACTACCGCCGCCGCCGCTGCCTGCAGCGCTGGAGAGAGCTGCGGCCGCCGCGCATCATCTGCTGCATCAGTACCTACAGGTATAGCAATACTACCGCGCTGGCAGCGCACGCAGCCGCTGCACTACCGCCGCCGCCGCTGCCTGCAGCGCTGGAGAGAGCTGCGGCCGCCGCGCATCATCTGCTGCATCAGTACCTACAGGTATAGCAATACTACCGCGCTGGCAGCGCACGCAGCCGCTGCACTACCGCCGCCGCCGCTGCCTGCAGCGCTGGAGAGAGCTGCGGCCGCCGCGCATCATCTGCTGCATCAGTACCTACAGGTATAGCAATACTACCGCGCTGGCAGCGCACGCAGCCGCTGCACTACCGCCGCCGCCGCTGCCTGCAGCGCTGGAGAGAGCTGCGGCCGCCGCGCATCATCTGCTGCATCAGTACCTACAGGTATAGCAATACTACCGCGCTGGCAGCGCACGCAGCCGCTGCACTACCGCCGCCGCCGCTGCCTGCAGCGCTGGAGAGAGCTGCGGCCGCCGCGCATCATCTGCTGCATCAGTACCTACACTATTCCGCGACTTTTTATATGTTATGGAGTGATGATTCAATCGATTTATGCGTAGGTTTTTTTCTGTAGATTTAATTGACTGGACCACTTTGTCGTATAAAACAAAATCTAAAACCTTCAAAACTGTGTGTTTATGCAGAGGTGCGGCGAGGTGTTCGCGGCAATGGGCGGCAGTGGGCCCAGCGGCGAGCTGGTGACGCTACAAGCGGTGCGCGACGCCATGGCGCCCTGCACCACTACGCTGCAGGATCTGCTCAAGTTAGTGCAGACTATACAATTATGATTAACTATAAGCGAAAAGGCCGCCCCTTGCCCGTTACTTCTCGTAACTCCGTACTATGTTTTTCTTTTAGTGCGCAATAAATAGTATACTAGCTGCGCCCGAATCCATTTTCGGTCTGGTCGCCCAGAAAGAACGTACATCGCCAATACATCCGAAGATGGATTACAGGATACGCAAATCCCGTCACATCCTTATCAGCTAAAATTGCCACATTCTGACTTGCACAATCTGACAGAAAAATAACACGACACGACATAATTACTATCAACAAAATATCGTCAATGAGTAACGAACGCTAATGCTTCCGCGAATTAATCCTTATCTAATTCGCTGATTCAACGGAAAGCCATGAACGTTGTTTCAGTTTCAGTCGTTACGTTTACCTGGCCAAACAGTGCGAAGCGACCATGATACGAATATCATTAATCTGTAGGTCTTTAGACGCGTACTTCCCGCTCTGTATTTGATGCGTTCCCGCGTCGTCTGCGCATATCGTCACTGTGCATGATGTCCACAGTGAGCACCAAGTGCAAAGAGCCCATGGCATGTGTGTTAGAAAATTCGCAGCGCAAACCTTGTGCTGTTTGTACGAATCTTAAAAATAGAGGCATCTGCCACGCTTCTGATGCTCCCACTTCGCAGTCGCTTTGGTCGCGTCCTTTTGGCCAAACCTTTAAAATGTGTGTACTAAACTGTTTCTGTATAAACAGTCAAGCAGTCGAGAGTCTGGCCCTGCTAGCGTGCGAAAATGTGGATCACATAGACAGCGAGCCGATGCCCAGTGCGGATGGAGACATACCCGACTTGCTGACTCCTATATCACATTCTGGGGTAAGTTTATTTATATTATTCAGTACTTCGAATCATTTTAGCATTTTGATGCAAAGATCTGGGCAAAAGTTTTTCCTATAGATTTCCAACGTCTCTATTTTTGGTGCCTTTTCTGGCCTACTTTTATGGCTTGCCTTTAAGCACCCAATGCGTGACGACTCTGACCCATCTGTCATGATGCGTCCGACAAATATGACCTGGTCTGTAGGATTACGAAACTCATAAAGCCCTTAACTTTTATTAGGCCTTTCTAGATAACTTCTTAAATAAATTCGTTAAAGGTTAAGGCAGTTCCCCACCGCCGGCCATTAACGAGTAGCGAGTAGAGCTAGCACCTAAAAACGAGTTGGCGAGTAGCGAGTGTGTAGTTCCGATAGTTTTGTCGCTGGGCTATCAGCGAGTGTCTGAGTGTGACGGGTGATTACTCGCACCACTCGCTCAGATCCGCACTCTTCTTTGATAGCTATTGTCGCTCAGCGACAAACTAGCGGAGCGAGTCTTCGCTGGCAGTGTTAACAGTCAGCGATCAACTATCAATATATCTCTTTTGTTTACTCGGAATAACTATATATATTGTACGTTTCTTGAGCGAGAAAATAGCCGATAGTTTGTCGCTTCCTCGCGGCGGTAGGACAACTGCCTAAAAGTGACCAGTGTAAAGTTCGAAATACAAACCAGACAGGGCTTCTTTAAAATATTCCCTTTCTACTCAATGTTCAACAAATGAATCATTAATTCGTCCAAAATTATAAATATCCTATGCAATAATTGATTTCACGCTTCCCAGAAGTTGGATTACTTGAATTTGGTAAGAACAACATTTCTTCATAATTAGAAATAATCATGATAATTTACTTACATTACGCCATGATAATCTTTCGTTTTATACACGGTCAGATAACAGTGTTTACGAAATTCATTGATTGCTATACAGTGGTGGAGTGTAACCGTGCATTTGATTGATTTCCATCTAGTTCCAGCGTTGTGTTTACTTGAAAGTTAGAAAAAAAAGTATAACGTTTATAATGTTGAACATAGTGTCAATAAGTGTGCTATTCAAATGTTTTCGGATCTCGGCTAAGAAAACTGTGTTCCCTGAAAAAAATGAGA
The DNA here is from genome assembly GCA_949152455.1 of Lithophane leautieri. Classification (NCBI taxonomy): domain Eukaryota; kingdom Metazoa; phylum Arthropoda; class Insecta; order Lepidoptera; family Noctuidae; genus Lithophane; species Lithophane leautieri. Next base: position 8,809,936 of record OX424472.1, on the reverse strand, counting down.
ATGTAAGAAAATGCGCGTCTGTTTTTTAATATTCGAATTAATTAGAAATGTTAACATTGTTCAGTACGTGTAAATAATGCAGTTATTTTCCACGTTTTCCTGAAGGGAATGCTACGTCGTTTCTTAGCTTGCAACTTTAATTTTATTAACATTATTATTTTTCCAGTTTTTCTTAACGGAGTACTATGACGTCCTTACAGAAAGCCAAATATCCATTTGACATAGCGCTAAGTAAAAAATACCGTTCATAAAAAGCGTTATTTGTTCATAAAGCTGTAACCAGGAACACTATGATCGTCGTCAATTATTGCGTTGTTACATTTACCGCGGCATTGAAAAGATTACCTTCTAAAATATATACTTTTGTAATAACGCGACTTCATCTAGGCTACACCTTTGGGATGTCGTCGTCGCGAGCGCGGCTGCCGACGCGTCCGTCCCAAGTCCGTGGCAGAACAACAATGCAGTAGCAACGAGATGCTATCTCTGCCTCCCTTACACGCAGAAGCTGCGGATGCACTGGCTGAATTACCAGCACACACACTGCGACACCTCGTCAAAGGTAAGAAACTCTTTGCTACAAACTTTTTGCAATTTGGACTGACTTTACGTGCAATTATGTTCCATATTTGACTTGACCACGTCTTATACGAAGACTGTCACCAAATGCAAGCTTCTTTTATTTATTTTTTTCTTTCGAAGCAAGCAACAACCTTATCCTTATACATACACGATTGCGTACTTGTACACATATTATTCTTGTGTAGTTTTTCACGTTGCGGCGGCGTATTGTAGTCGTTCTAGGAGAATCATCGCATGTTTGATTTCTTACAGGTCGACCTAGACGGGCTAAGACAAGGGCGCCGACGCGACCAATAACAGATCAGTCGCAAGATATCGATGAAGGTATAAGAAGTGTTGTAAATTAATACTTAAAAACCCGTCAAGAGAATGTTTTACCAAAGAAGTGTTATGTATGTGTTCCTGCATGAAAATGCGTGTAGCGCGAAACGACATTATGACGATGCTTGTATAGATTCACGGAAGAAAGGAAATGTTTATTCTGACTTGCACAATATAAAAGAACAGAAGATAAGATAAAATATAAACAAAAGAAAGAATTAGGAAGCTAAACAGTATATGCCTAGCAATATGTGTTTTCTGTACATTTTTATTAGAAAATGAATCCTTGAATCGTGAACGCACCTATTTAGTTTTGTTTTTTGTTAAAGTACGGTACGATCTAAAGTAGCACACTACACTGGTGTTGTGACGCGCCGTACGAGGACTTAGAACGTCCATTGACGCAAGAACATCTGCCAGAGTAACACAAACTATCTCAGATCACAACTGACATCAAACTAATTCACTTGTCTCATTTTCTACGGAGAATATGACAAAATAAATATGTCCGTCAGGTCTGGAAGAGTTCTGGCGTACCTGTCGCACTCCGCCGGGCAGCGAGGAGGCTTCCCTGTCAGCTCGTACGCCGCTGACGTCCCGCTCGCTGCACTCGCTGTCCTCGCTCGCCTCGCCCTCGCCGCTCAGACACTCGCCCACGCTGCAGCGAGACGATACCATGTATGTAACGAACACGTAATGTGACACACGTATCTGCCGCACTCCGCCGGGCAGCGAGGAGGCGTCAGACTACGTCTTTGTAGGCGTTAACGTGACGTCAGAGACGTGCTCATTCGCGACTTCAATTATAGGTCGTAATTTTTTAATGTCGTTGTGACCTGAGACTAGAAAAATACATACAGACGAACATAGAACCTCGTTCTTTTGAAAAAGTCGGTTAAAAAGCCACAGCGCTGGTATTAAAAGAACACAAATCATGCTACTTCCATATAAAAAAGGCGGTCAAAACGATAAAATGACACAAATTAATTAAAAACAGTGGATAAGCCTGTCTGTCAATAATACTTTACAGTCTATCGGTCATTTTGTTATCTTTATGCTAATCACTATTCACTTTGATTTGTTTACACTGATAAATTATAATTAATCAAACTAAACAAATGTGTTACAGGTACAGTGTGACATCCGGTGAAAGCACGCCGGTTTTATTAGAATGTGGTAAGTGACGTTTCATCCTAACATATTATAAAACAAAGTCCTCAGCCGCGTCTTTCTGTCGTCCTGTACGCGATAAACTCAAAAACTACTGCACTGATTTTCATGCCGTTTTCACAAATGGATCGAGTGGTTCTCGAGTAAGGTTTTAGTATATAATAACCGACATCCACGCGGGCGAAGTCGCAGGCATCAGCTAGTTATTTATAACCATTACCTAAAATGGCTTCATATTTTATCAGAGCTTCTCAATTCTTACCATTTACAGAAGTATCACGTTGCAAGTCTTCCGACAATGTAGGCATCAAGACCTCGGCGTCTACGCCCCCACCATCGCGATCCTCCGACAACGTCAACACTATGGGTAAGTACCTTTTAAACAAATCTAAGGGTAAAAAGTAATTTCTTGTCACAAATAAACGAGGGTAGGAAGGTTTTAATTCACAAAATTCTGGCTATCACACTTTTTATGGGTTAACTTTAAAACACTGTTACACAATTTTGGTTCAAAGCTCTGGCTTCTTTTTAATATTATCTATTTGGGTTCTGGGTTTTTTGTATCTGAGGAGCGCATACCTACTTCAGTTCCGTTATTTGTTTATAAAACTCGCGTACAATAGCTGATTTTGATTGGCTCATAAAGCGCTGATAACTGCAGAGCTGCTGTTATCAGCGCTTTATGAGCCAATCAAAATCGATTTCAATCAAATGCGAGCTTAAACTCAGTTCCAAAAGGTCCATAGCACTTCCATCGGATAGTATTTGCATAAAGTGGTTGTCCCCTCACCGCCTTTTCTGAATGTGCTAACACAGCTTATGTGCGAATTGTACGCTGGTGTGAGTGTACGCTTCACAGGACAATCATATCCTATAACAGGACTATGGCCATTTACCTAAATATAGCGTTACCAATAAAATTAAGGTTTTTGTGCAAAATATTTACACTTTTTGCTCTTCTGTTATATTAGAAACAAGGTTTTGTTTGGGGACCTAGTAGGTGCCTGAGAAATTGCAGACAATTTAACTTGATTCACTCGATTAGCAAGTATCCTTGTAGATCGTTACCACTTTCCATCAGGTGGAGGTAGGCCTGTTTGACAATGCATAATTTATGCTCAAACAAATAAAATAAATATACTCGAGTTTTGCACCTAACTCGCATCATTCATGAAAGTTTAAATATTTTTCACAAAACAAATATGACTTCTCTGTGTGCGTGTGTAACGAGTGCGTGTGAATAGGGAACGGGTGCGCGCGCACGCCCGGCAAGGCGCGGCCGTGGTCCGTGGCCGGCGTGAACCCAGACAATAACGCCGCTTGTACTACCGGTGAGATATCGCATGATGACAAATTGTTTTTTTTTTTTGCATGATCTTTCTTCCTCTTTTTAACCGACGAAAAAAAAAGGAGAAGTCGACACGTATATTTTGTTTTTTTTTTTATGTATGACCACGCATAACTTTTTTGAGTAATCCGATTTGAAAAATTCTTTTTTTATTGGGAAGAGTATACCTCGAAGTTGGTCCCATTCAAAATTGGAAACTATAATCCACTCCTAAAGGTAGAAAAAATGGGGTTGATTGATTTTTCACCAACTGAATTTTCGACTGTGAACCGATTCTGTTGAAATTTCGCACACATACATACTCGTAGTTCTGATGACACAACCACTCATCATCAACTCCAGGTCTTTAACATGGAGTAACCCCCTGGAGTACCCTGGAGTGGATGGTAACTCAAAAGCGAAAAATATAACACTTTTTTTCAAAAATTAAACCTTCGAAAAAAGAACTGAAAAGCGAAAAATAAATAACTTTAATTTCGGAAGTCGGTGGCAAAAAACGAAAATTGAAAAGCGAAGACACCGACTTCCGAAATTAAAGTTATTTATTTTTCGCTTTTCAGTTCTTTTTTCGTCGGTTTAATTTTTTTAACCAGCCAGTCATTCTTTCCCGCTCCTGTCCCTTCTAATTCTTGAATAATGTTCGCAATTTAAAACATCGTAGTATATGTCCCAACTGCTAGTGCTATCGAGTCCAGTCACCTAAGCAAACAATGTCCCTAAAATTCCCTGAATCGCTGTAATTCCATAATAATCACAACCAGGCCCAAACCACATACCTATTCGGCAATCCTGTAAAGTCCAAAGCTGTTCCGTTACGGTGCAAATTATCAAGTCCAGCTAAGGATCATCCCCTTACGCTCATGCCGGCTAAACTATAGGCCATTTCATATAGCCTTCACAAGTAACAGTTTAATGTTATTTTCATCTTCCCTTTTATGATATGTACTGCCTCATTGCAATCCCTCCTGGCCCCTATATCCATAGGTATAGGAACTTTTTAATACCCCATTCTCCTCAGTTTAATATTGATTTATATAGGAAAAAGCTCGAGCATTGTTATACCATACAAAACACAACCTTGCTTTCATTTTTGTCTACACTGAAGCTATGACGCTGCCATGGCATACTTTAATAAATAAAATTAGTATTTTATTACTACGCATTCGTGGTTTTCTCGATGGGTTATCCCATTATGAGTTTCTGTTACTAACGAGACACAATATAATTTTTATTGTTATCGACTTCTAAAGGCAAATCGACAGTTGAGCAGAGAGAATTATCATAATTTAGTTCAGTTTCATTGATACTGATAATATGAACTTTTATATGATTCATATTTTTTATAGTTGCTAATTGCTTACTTTTCTTTTAATTTACAGAGGAAAGAAGATATTCCTCATTACCTTTACCAAAACCAACATATTTTAATGACGAACTCCAACCAATTTTTGATTTTAACGTTTAACAAACTGCATGTTTTACTAATTCAACTTTAAATTAATTTTGTGACCATTTACTAAAATTCCTAATGTGTGTTTATTGGTACTTACTATGTAAGATTATGAAAAAGTTTATGTAGCTAAATGATAGTTGCCATAAGGTAGGAAATTGTTTGACTTACCACACTGGGACATAAATTTGCCAGTGGTGATTATGTGGTGGTACCGTGGTAGCATAGAATTGAAAATAATTTCACATGTGTGGACATGATTGATTCGTATTTTATGTTTATCAGAGTTATATAGCAAGAAATATCAATGACAATATCTGGTGTAGAACACCATTTGTCATCAACACAAGATATTGTCATTTTTTATTTCTTCAGTGTCTATAAAATTATCGCATTGAGCGATAAGACTGCCCATTTTGGAATAGCTCTTTTTAGAACTTTTTCCTCGTTACCTAATAAAGAAATTCTATCTATATGCCTACCAAATCATTCCTCTAACATGATGTGCACACGACAGTGCGAGGCGAATATCACGTTGTGATACTCTGCGGTTAGTATTTGATGTTCTGGTGGTGGTCTACAGAAGGCGTGGAGGGGTGCGTTGGCGGCAGCATCGTGGGCATCACGCCGGGCGCCGCACTAACCAGTAACCAACTTTCAGACGCTATTCTATACTGAACGATTGTGCCCTGTGCCGTCTCGCTGTATAGGTAAACGCTTGACGCAGCTTTATGTGTGCTACTGTTTTAACGGCATGCTTTGTAACTGATAACACGATCATTTAAAACCAATTCATTTTAAAAATAAAACAATTTTCATTTCAAATTCACATTTTATCAATAACATTGTGTGTTACTTATTGTAGAAGGATCCTGTGAGCCTTTCCCGATATCTTTTATCTCAATGTGTTAAAAATACCTACGCTATGTCGACACATTCAAGAATATAGGTATTTGATTAAATAAATACTGCTACTGAGTACTAATAAACAAACACTGTGATAGTTTTTAAAGGTGAACGCACACTTATCCGAGCCGAACGCGACGACGAAGAAACTAATTTTAGAATTCTATTATTCCTCGCACACCGTGACCATCTGGAAGATCGTCCTCGTTCGATTCGTTCGGCTCGGATAAGTGTGCGTTCACCTTTATCACATGTCGATCGTGCTATGTTCCTTTCAGAAAATGCCCTTCATTTGTTTTCTGCTCTTCTATTGGCATCCTAGGCTCTCTGTAGCTGCATTTAGGAACGCAGTATCGCGCGTCATTTAATTTGCATGCTATTCATTTGCACTTGTTAAATAACCGACACGTTCAAGTTGCATGCCTTCCGAGTAATGGAATGTTATCACTTTTTAACATATTCATATATATACTATTGTAATTAACGCCTATAGAAAACAGGTAAGCTGGTTTGATAAATGTTCAGAAGAAGCCTTCCATGAAATGGCTCTAGAGATAAAGTAGAATAGGATGTTCTAGAATCTTTTAAGAATTTGTATGCTGTAAGGCGATTGGCACACGGCCCCGCGCACCGCGCACCGCCGCGGTAGGCGCTCTCATGTCGCATTGGCCTCTATTAAATCCGCTGATGCCTAACACACGTACACCGCCCGACCGCGCGGTCGAGCCGGTAGAGACCGCGGTGGTGCGCGGTGCCATGTGTTAATCGCCTCAGAAAGTATTTAATCTGTTTATAATTAATAACATATTCATTCAATATATGCAGTTATTTAAAGGTACTACTAGTTAAAACAAAGCTCTGAAAAGGCGCAAGTAAATAAGTTACGATAATATCAGAACCATAGAAATAGTTTTAAAAAAAAACCTAGTTTTTAAAAGTAGTACTTTGTGTAGCGTAACAAATAACTATCTAGTATTTATTACGTAGTTCTCTATAATCTGCTTGAATATATTTTACCGCATACATTTTGTAATTGTTGTTCTTAGTGTTAACTATATTAATTCCACTGTATTTGTTTTCCAGGTTCAATGTTACGAGATCATCCTTTAACTCCAGGTACGATTCAAACATTTCCTTATTTCTGCTTAGCATCTTTGTTCTTGTTTGTTATATGAAATGGAATTGTGTAATATCTTGATTTAAAACAGTGTCCATGGAGTTTCTTGCTCGTAACTCGGACTTTGAAACTAAAACCTTTTTCTTGTTTCGCAGAGGGCACTGAAACCTAAGCCAAGCTCGGGTGCAGTCAGCGTGACGGAGACAGTTCGTGATAAGTTGAGCAGGGTTCAATGTCCAGATGTTACACAAAAACGGATTTTATTCTCGGATGCTCACAATTGTGCCAGTTAGAATGTTAACGTTTTAGACAGTAAAATAGTTACTGATTAGGATTCTCATATTGTATTTGAATAAAACTGGTCGCCATTTTAGTTACTGTGGGGAAACGATACATTTTAAACTTCTAACATTAAGGACATGATGAATTGATGATAACACGGTCATAATAATTCCAAGTAAAGCTTGTCCACTCTGAAATGTAGCGTGCCACTTGCGCATTTACGTACACACGGCTACACTTCAAGCTATACATTTCCAGTTTCAACTGATCTCGCATTGTATAACATTTCCGTACAATGCGAGGTCAGCTTATACTGGAAATGTATAGCTTGATGTGTAGCCGTGTGTATACACGATAATACGGATTTCTATGGGTAGTGCGGTAGTGGGGCGCGTCATTTCAGAGCGGACAAGCAACTTATGGTAGGATTAAAATATTATTATAATCATTTTCTATTTACTGTGATTCAGTTAGTATTATGTTACTGATTCGTGTAGTCATTAATATATTTTAATCGCTTATAATTTATAGATATTGGTCATCTATCCCACTAACGGATATATTATTTTGAGTGGGATGTATATTATTTGATGTAATGAATTATTATTTCTTGTATACAACAATATTTGTAATATAATTCATGAGATTGATATTTATTTCAATTGAGACAGGTTTTTGCTTCGCCATTGAGCTTGCCGTGGTTTCTTGACAGACAATATTTCTCCCATGTTCATTAATTCAAACATTGTCACATTGATCAAATTGTCTACATAGTTTAACTATATATACATATGAATTTAAATCTAACTATTAATTAGATTTAAATGCATCTGGCAATAGAAAATGGAGTGATTGACTCTTCAGCTGCATAAAAGCTTTTGATCATAGATTCATGGTTACCTACTAACGCACAAGTCTTCAGATTATGGTAGGTACGCGTTTAGCGTATGTAGGGTAATTTCAATTTTATGATAATACGATTACTTAACGGAGAACATTCAACATTGACGTAATGCTTTGTTGACAAAAGTGAAACAACAGAGGTTATAACACACCTCTACTCTTATACATGCCATAAATATTTAAGTATGTTATTATTTGTAATTCCGCTTGGGGAACCGGAAGAGCATAAAGCCGTGCATGAGAAACTATCTCCGGTATGGTAACCGCATGATTTACTAATACATGACTAGCATCGTGTAATGTGTTGGAAGCTTGGACACGCACGGTTGATCAAATTGTGCACTCATCATCGCAAGGTGGGTCTAGATCAAACGAACATAGAACCAGAGCAAGAGCATTCTGTTGATATTCTTGACATTTTAATAGGGATAGACCCAAATAAGGAATGTTCTGTCCATGATTACACAAAAAGAACTAGGTTAGAGTGGGGATAGAATGTGCATTCGCTCGTTTGGTCTCAAAAGGTCTTTATTTGCTCTCGGAACAAACTTTCGCACACAACCACAGATGAATACACATGTTTCACTCCGCATTTTAGGTAAGAAGCTACAAGTACGCGGCGGGCTCGTCTTATTGGCCCAATTCAGTGAGCGTAACGTAGTCAAAAGATCTAAGAGTTATGCGATAGTAAGAGAGTCAACTTCTCGGTGAATATAACTAAGTAATTAGCGCTGTGCGACCTGAATTGCACTTTATTGTGTCGTAGCAAGAGTCGCTTTTTATTTAAATGATTTTGCGGAGTGAACCATCTGTGACACAACAGCAATAGTATGGAGTCACGTGAATGGCCACCATTTTAAACAAGGTTCAAAACACAATCAAGTTTAGTGGTGACGAAAATATGATGAAGATAATCTTTGTGAATTCGTTCAGCATTGGTAAGTTAGGAACTCGGTTCAGAAACTAAATTGGTCTTAACTAGTCATATTTTAAAAGGCCTATATATATGTATAATTATTAATTAATTACGCACAATTTATTTATGTCCGATTATATTGTGAATTGTGGGAATAATTCATTTGTAATATAATTTACCATGACAGATATCTTCCAGTTTATACATTCCTTTGTAAATTTTAAAGTAGACATGGAGTATTTTGAAATATTGAACAAGTGTGATTTTAAAATGAAGTTCAAAACGTGAAGTGAATTAGATTAGTGCACTTGCAGAGACGTATGTAAGGTTCAATTTTGAGATAATTTAAAACGACTCGCCCCATACAGTTAAGTGTTCATTAGAGTAAATATTTGTAAAACGATTACATTCATTTGTCTCTTGAATTCATAAAGGCTGTCTCGTACTGGAGTTTCCTGTATGTAAATTTACTGATTGAGGTAGATGTATATTGCTAAATTATTTCATAGTATTTTTATATTCATTCCAATTTAGTTGGTTTTATCTAGCTCTTTGGTACCAGACTGATTTTAAGGTACTTTTATTTTATGGTGCAATTTATGTCTAGAGCGTTGTGATAATCGTTTAAAATTACATACAATATACAATTTCTGTGTTTTATTTTACTTGATCTTTATTATCTTGCGTAATCACTGATGCACTCAAGGATAATGAAGTAGTACTAAATTCCGAGTTGGTCAGATATTGTACCTAACTATGATACTTTATATAAGTATCGTGAATTGTTATTTCAATCAGCTGTGGGTAAGTGTGTGAGGTGGTAATAAAACATGGGAATGGACACATTTTGATATATTGAACAATAAAAAAATTATTTACAGTCTTATTCTATGTAATGCGAATAATCAAAAATATTCGTCACGATCATCGCCTGCAACACAAATAAAATAATGTTTTCTGATAAAATTTTGCAAATTAGAAAGTGACTTTTCTTGTACCTACTGATGGTGCAAAAAGCGCAAAATGTAAGCCCTACACGAACTTCATAGCTTGCTCCTCTATCATCTGCCTAGTCCAACTATGTTGGGGACCGATCCCAGTCTAACCAGATGCAGCTGAATACCAGTATTTTACCTGGCCGTGATATTGAGAGTACAGACATAGCTTGTTTCTAACTCATTATGACCTGCAAGTACTTGTGTCTGTTGAAGAGAATTTATTACTGAACTTAATCACGACTAAAATAAGAGTCGAAAATAGCTTGTTAGAAATAATTCATTGTGGTGTGTTTTCGCGTGAGCATTTTGCTGCTCATTATGTGCTGATCATTAAGAGGTAATCAATCATCACTTCAAAACTCCTAAACTCGTTCATTCAGCCTTTAATCTTTAAACTACTCGATTATGTTTGATTAAGTTTGCTCCAATTCAATTTGTTTGCTAAAAGCAGAACATACTCATTTCACAATCCCCCATTTTCTTTTACATGGATTTTAATTCAAAGCCGTTAAGTCTTATTATGTACAGAATTTTAATACTTCTATGGTTAATGCATTACAAAATCTAGTATTAAATTTGCATACTGCAAGAGACGTGTAATAATCGGATAAGAACATCAATTTTGACGATAAACTGAAATGCCCTAACATTTAAGGGTGATGGTTCAAATTTAAGGTGGCATCCGTATCGTAGGGAATGTTATGAATGTTTGTTTGATAAAAAGTATCATTCATACAGCCCCTACAAAAAAGAAACATGCCGCGCCTGACACATAGTTAAATAATTAAATCGAACTTAGTCTACTGAACTTTAATTAATAATTCTTAAATACAATTTTTTTTTCCTAGGAAACCCAACTTGAACATAACGCTTCTAGGTGTCTTGTGTGAAATTCAAATACATAATTATGTTTAAAAATAATAAAACTTGGTATACATTTGAAAAAAAAAATGCAATATTTTTGACGTCACTTCTACAAAAATAGTTTACAACTAGCGAGATAATTACTCCTATATTTATTTATAAAAAAACAACCGTCGGTGTTTGACAATTTAGCCAAATGTTTTTGATTTTGCAATTCGTTTGAATGTAAAGCTATCTATCTCCTTATTACAAGAAATCAGTAATATGTGCGTATACACCAAACACATTAATTATTTACTTAATTAGACACGTAGAATCGTGTAAAATGTCAAACTCCACCTTTAGGGCGCTTGTCCATCGCAACAGTCAATATTTGGGCCTTTATGATCTCGGCAGAGTAAAGCGGTAGCAAACTGGCCCCTAAGTAGTCTCACAGGGCCAGTTCCTCAAACGAAAATAATCGTGACGGATCCGGTGGACAAACAGCGTATGACAGATCCATCTATTACAATACAATACAATAAATTACAACTATTGCATTCAAATTCGAACACTATTTTATTTATTCAGCGTTTTAACTAGCTAGAAAATCGTAACTCGAAAATCGAAAAAGGAAGTTATCATTTAGCCCGCTTGTTAACGACATCGGACAACGGTCCGGGTTTTTATAACGGACGACGGGCCGCACAGTGGGCTGGGATTACAAGGTTGGGTCTTAAGAGTTTTTATTCTTTGACTTTTTTTAATTTAACGAATACTTTCGGAGATATAGCCATATCAAATTTGTATGAAGAGTCATGTTATTTTAGTTAAGCAATTTATTCCAATTAAATTGAAATTGAAAATAATGTATACTAAACGGCCTGAAAACCTCAATACCTACTTAGTTCTTTAAAAAAAAACAATGTTCGACATTTTCCACCACCATAGGTAGGCACGGCTCCACGAATGACGGAAATACTGCTAGAAGATTTTTTGCAAATCCAAACATGACTGCTGAGATAACTGGTGTTAGTGAAGAATTAATAAGGCGATTTGCAATCATTTTAGAGGCAATTTCATCAGGTTACCACATTGACACAGCGAAATTTCACGAATATGCTCAAGTGACCATGCAACTGTATTTGGAATTATATAGCTGGTATTATATGCCTTCAAGTGTTCATAAAGTTCTTATGCATGGTGCAGCTATTATTGAAAGTTTTGGTCTAATACCAATTGGACAGCTATCTGAAGAAGCTGCTGAAGCTAGAAATAAAGACTTTCGTAGGTACCGCCAACACCATTCCAGGAAATGCAGTAGAAAAACTACAAATGAAGACATTTTAAATAATTTATTGACCAGCTCTGATCCACTCATCTCAGCGAAACGTCACAAACTTCGCAGAAAACATAAAACTTTGTCAGTAGAAGCACAAAGTTTATTAGTAATTGAACAAGAGGCAACATTTGATGATGACGAATACGAAAATTTTGCATTCGTTAATGTGGATACCCTTGACAGTGATTAAATTAAAACAGTGCAGTGGCCAGTAGTGATTGTGATTTTTACTTATTTATTTTATTAGTCCTTAGTGGAGTAGGCCTAAAGGGGAGACCACTACATAAAAAAAAACGCGCCTAGTTCTTAACCTCTATGGTGGTGTGGAATAGAGAACAAAATTTGAAATTGCGACCAAATCGCAGAAAATCGCAACCCGAGAATAGGCGCTAAAATAGGACAAATATACGTACTATGCATACGTAGAGTCAATTCTTTGAGAAAATTTGAGAATTTCGAGATTTTCACATTTTTTTCTTTTGCTTCATACAAAAATTACTTTGGATATTTATAACTCCGAAAATACTAAGTTATCTGAACGACCCTTATAGAAATAATTACTTATAATCAATAGATAAATCCAACACAATATTTAAAATTTCAGAAAAAATAACTTTTTTTTTTAAATGCTAAGTCCTTTACCGGCCCGTTTCAGCCCACTGTGGGCCGTCGCGCAGTGTTCAATAGGTTAGTGTGGGTGTTTGTTAATGCGACGGGCACATACCCGTTGCGTGCCGGCGGTCGGTCCGATGCAGTGAACCAAGTCATTTAATAGAAGTGTGTTGACGACGACGGACGCGTCGGCCCATTACGTTGACAAAAACGATCGTTAACAAGAGGCCTTATGCTTCAAAATATAATTGTCAATGTCATTCATAAAAAATATGGACTTTATACTACAATATTATTATAAACTGATTGACTCGTTGGTCTAGTGGTCTCAAGCGCTACTGCTGAGCATGAGTTCCTAAGTTCGATTCCCGGGTCGTGCAAGTGTTATTGGGTTTTTCTATCTGGAATTTCTCATTAGCAACCTGAGGTCTGGATTTGTGCCTGGTTGGTGGCAATAGGCTCGCCCCCTATTATATGGGACTTAAACATAACTGGCGAACGTATACCGTAGGTACACCTCTAACCTTTCAGGGAAGACGATGTTATGTTTATGTATTGTTATATAACAAATAAAAAATTCTTAATGCTAGATGAAGCTAATACTTCTGTCGAAGAGAAATTCACACACCAACTAGCCTGATGTAGAATTATCAGAATGTTACTTATCCATTAACAAGGGCATCATATAGTGAGTAAAAGAATGTATGTCTCAAATATTGACTATGTGACTGTACCCTGCCTCATGGATCGCTAGGAGAAAAACGTCAAGACGATAGAGAGGAACTAATGGTTACAAAACTTGAGATCTTGAGATATTAACTCACAATCTTTAGCATTCTGTGTCATGTATCAAATATATATTTTTTTGTTGGGGTTACTTCGAGAATTATAAAACCATCATTTCGTGATGTCACGTTTTCCACGCGCTCATTGTTATAAACACCAGTGTTAGACACGTCGCACCTATCGCGAATATTGCATGACAGGGAACTGTACAACTACGGTGTTTACCGCGAACATCAGGGATTTGGTGGCATGTCTTTCTTTGGTTCTTCTACACTACTGATGTTTTTGACGTCATCCTTTGAGTCTTCCGCTAAAAATAAACATTAACAAATTAGCAACTTACCAACAAATTCATATGAATGTGGAATAATAAGTCAATATAAATACAATTGTGGCATATTTGTTCCTAGTAACTGAATTTGAGAGGGGCAAGGTGAATAGCAATTTTATCTAACAAGTTTGATTGAAAGGGGAGATTTCCGTCGCTAGACGATATCTGCTTGTATTGTATTGTAAGCCATTATTCTAAATTGACTGATGGTGGTGGTCACTTCCTTATCTAACTACTAAATAAGACTTTTGTGTTGCTAAAATACGCCTTTTCGATAGCATGAAACTGAACAGTGACTATTGTTTTGTTAAAGAATTCGACCATAACACTAAGGTCTACTATTATAAATGCAAATATGTAACTCACATTTAATTTCATCTTTGATCGTGGATCCATCCTTGTCTAGCCGTGGACGCTTGCGCGGCTGCGGCGTCCGGTACGACCTGTTGTCGCGACGACCGCCTTCACCTTCGTCTTCAGAGTCCGACAGTTCACCGTCGCCGGTGATGCGCTTGTCCTGATAACAACCAATTTATAATTCGGGAGATGAAATTAATAGTATAATCATCTAGGAAACAGAAAATAGGTGTCAGTTATTTTATTACCGACTTCAAAAAAGGAGGAGGTACTATGTTCGGGATGATTGTTTTTTTTTTTTTTTTTTTTTTAGCAATATAAAGTTATCTTTTGGCAGTCAAGAATATTTTAAACTTCTATGAAATAAAATAAATTATTACCTACAAAAAAAGAAATTGAATTAGGACATATGAAAGTTTCTAATTGAATTGAACATACTTTTTCGCTTTGTGGCATTCTTTCGTCTTTGTCAACTTTGTCTTCGTCTTCAGATTCGTCGTTCACCGCGTCTTCCGGAATAGCTTGAACCTGTAATCAAATATTAACTTGAAAAGCTGTCGAACCACAGAAATTGACCTCTAAAACTGTGAAATTGTATAAAACTGCAATTCGAATAACTAAACTTTCTTTATCTAATATTTATCTATCTTTAACTATCTAAATCCTTCTTACCTGAACACCGGGAGCATGCGGTAACATCCTCAGATTCTCAAAGAGCCTGTTCTTGATTTTCTCCAAATACTCTGGTGTGTTTTGATTGGACATGTTACTTGGTGATATGTGCAGTTTGAAGTCTGGGCCGAAATATTCAAAGTAGTCATTGTATGGTAGCTCATTTGCTATTTCCACACCAAGAGCTACTGACGTCTCGTACGTCCAACAGCGTGAAACATTGCGAATTGTGTAGCTAGAAAAAGAATGGGAAGTTTAGAAAACTCATAGGGCGATAGTAATATGTTGCAGGACACGAACGCGCATCAATTTTTGTAATTTATTGCAATGTCCATAAGAGTCACATTACGCGCGCTTCTGATTTGTAACGACTACACAAAGAATAAAAATTAGATTATCGTCTTTGATAACTTACCCTCCTCCTCCAACAAGTAAGAATGGTAGGCCGAATCTCTTTACAAGCTCTACGCACCGACCGTGCCCTCGCACCGTCAGATTGAAACAACCCAATCTGTCACCTGTTAAAAAATTAAAAACATTATACACTTGAGACATGGTCGTTTTATTTTATTAGCATTCCCATTTAGATATCACTATACATATAGATGACTATTGTATTTTAATTTTATTCTAGCAACACAAGGGATTTTGATTAAAGGTGACTACAGATTCGCTCGATATTTGACGGTCGTTATTGTCTCTCGACTGGAAGCCGACCCCAACATAGTTTGGAAAAGGCTAGGCAGATTGATTGTTATCGTCCCTCGATATGCTGTGTTTTGACGATCAGTAAGATCTGTCAGCTTCTTACAAATTTGCTTGATTGTTGTCTGTTATAGATCGATAAATATCAAAGTTTAAAACGAATAAATCAGGCACCTAAACATTAATAAAACATTTAAAAAATGGGAAACCAATAAATAAAAAAACACCTTAACAAAAAATCATTCTATAGATACCTGTTAGCGAGTCAGCGCCACACTGCAGCACCACTGCGCTGGGCTGGAATGTCTCCATAACCTTCGAGATGATCGGTACGAAGATCGACTCGTACGACTCGTCGTCCATGCCATCGCGCAGGGGAATGTTGACTGCGTAGTACTTGCCTTTGCCGGCACCGATGTCACGTAAGTCACCTGTTTTACAGAAATTATTTTTAAGACTAAAGGACTATGAATTTCCTCAGAAGCACTTAGAAGCGTTTAGAAGACGATTTATCTCTGGACAGAAGAATAGACCTTCCTCACAAAATAAAATGTTGCTGTAGGTAAATCACACCAATAAAATATTGAGATTATTGTTACTGCAATTTTGAAGAGCAAAATTTTTTTTTTTAAATGTTAGAATGGTAAAATAGTAAGCAAGGTAAAATGAGTAACATAGGCAATATAGGTAAGTCACATTACAGAAGATAACTTGTCTTTACTGACCTGTTCCAGGGAAATATTCTCCATATTTGTGGAATGACACGGTCATGACTCTGTCAGTTGTGTAGAAAGCCTCTTCCACTCCATCACCATGGTGAACATCAATGTCTATGTAGAGTACCCTCTGGTGATACTTGAGCAGTTCTAAGATTCCCAGCACAATGTCATTGACGTAACAGAAACCTGACGCTTCCGATTTCTTGGCGTGGTGAAGACCTCCACCCCAGTTGATGCAGATTTCCGATGCCTGTTGAAATTATATTTGTTTAGGTTCATGTTCTACATAAAATATATGTAAAATTTTACCAGAAAGCATCTCCTCAACTTGCACTTCAGATACTAATTTCAGTAAATTATTAATAGATCAACTAATTGCCTTGTATAGTATGGCAGTAATGGTTTTTTTTTTAACCTCATTTGGGAAGCCCCACCCCAAGTACAGGCCAATGTAAGTGTATTAACTACACTAATTCTGAGGTTTGTGTTCAGCACAGCAATTAAACACAATAATTTAATTCAAGTTATAAGAAAGTTACCCAACATTTATTTATTTATTAAAGTTTTCTGGCACAACATTACAGAATATAATTCTAAGGCGTTGTACAGAACAAAATACAAACTAAAAACCGGCCAAGTGCGAGTTGGACTCGCGCACGAAGGGTTCCGTACCATTATCTATAAAAACGGCAAAAAAATATCCTTTCTCAGGCTCTAGACTATCTGTGTACCAAATTTCATTTAAATCGGTTCAGTAGTTTTGGCGTGAAAGCGCGACAGACAGACAGAGTTACTTTCGCATTTATAATATTATAGTACGGATTATTATACTCCGAAGAGTTTTTTACATAGAAATCTAAGGAAGGTCTTTTGGACTTTTCAAGAAGTAACGCATAAGTGCATTCGTAAGGGTTCCAAATCACTGCAGCTGATTCGAGCTTACTCTTGACTAAGGCCATGTAAACTAGTTTAATGGCTAGTGGATTGTGAAACTCATGCATACTCCGATTAACAAATCCTAGTTTCCGGAATGATTCAGCAGCGAGCGTGCTCATATATTATGATCATGAAAAGTCAGTCTTGGGTCGAATAGTACTCCGAGATGTTTCATAGAAATAACACGTGCTATTGATTCCTCGCCCAGGACGTATTTTACATGCTTAGGATTATGTGCACGACTAAATGACATAAACGCTGCATTTGTTAATGTTGAAAAGTAACTTGTTGTCAATGCTCCACTGAAAGACAGCGTTAACGTGCTCCTGTAAAGTTTGTAAATCAGAATGGTCCCAGATTAGTGCCCTGACTTACTCGAGATCGGGTATGGTAAGGCACGGACACAAAGCAACCATGTCGAACGTAGTGCTGACGATCCAGTAAGTAACTTGCAATTTTTTTTTAGTAATTTCGCGATAAATATTGTGTTATTAAGTTTACCGAGCAATAAGTCGTTCTCAACGCGATCAAACGCTTTTTTAAAGTCGAAGTAAAGAACATCAACCTGTATGCCTTTGTCTAAGTGCTCCGACATAAGATCCACCAGCATTAGAAGGTTCATATTAACAGAACGGATAGATCAAAAGCCATGTTGAGAATTGCAGAGAAATGGTTGTATGTGGAAACTAACAAGCCTGTGTAGTATCGATTCAAACAGTTTAGGAAGTGTAGAGAGTATACCTATTGGCCAATAATTTTTCTATGTCAGAAGTAACATTTGATTTAGGAATAGGTTGGAGTCTCGATACCTTCCAACACTGTGGGTAATTTCCAGTGGATAGCGCCAGGTTAAAAATGTGGAGAACCGGGGATTTTATATGATCATTACATCCTTTAATGATGTATGCGGGAATATTGTCTGGTCCTACAGCAGAGTTTGGTTTGAGTTTATTAATAGTCGTTTCTACATCATTTATTTTAATTTTATCAATATGTACAAAGTTACCACAGTTACTTTGATAGTTACTGTTTTGACTTTTATAATCAAGAAGAGGGGCATCCGGTAAGAAAACACTTGAGAAGAATTCTGAAAAAGCATGTGCAGCCTCACTTTCTACATGATTTTTCCCATTATAATTCACCTTGGTCTCAAAGTTGCTTCTGTAGTACAGCAATAATTTAAAAAACACAGCTATGTGAACGAAAAATTGTATTACCATGTATAAGTACACAAAAACTGTGTCATACCTGTTTATTTAGTTTAACAGCTGCAGCAACAGAACCACCGGCAGACAGCTGGCAGAACTCATACAGACCATCAAACACTGGACAATCTTCACCCACATTGACTGTAAATAAACAACAATATGAATTTCACAAGCATTTATTTTATTGGTATTATTTCAAGCCTATATTTTGTTTTGCCAAATTATGAGGTACCAATGTACATCTCTTGTCCTTGTCTAGTTTTAAGCTTGGTCTTAGGATAAAGAATTCCAGTCACTCATAATGGCAATAAAATTGCATGTGAGCAATAGATCAGTATAACAAATTCGTCATGTTCTACAGTCTACTTTAGAAAAACCAAAAACATATCACTGCAGATAGAAGGAACTTGCTTATGATACATAATATAAAATGAATAAACCTTACATCTTTGCATCTGTTTGTTGTACTCAGACATATTATCAGGCCTTATTGATCGCAAGAAGCGAATATAATCATCTGAGTGGAACTTTGTCATCTCATCAGCAGTAGCTTTGTGTGGTCTCTGAAATAAAATGAATGGTTTATAGTCTACTGAAATAATTATAAATTGATTTGTAGTGTATTCTAGACTCAATAATTAGTTTTACAACTATATAGATTTTATCTTTTTGTATTCTTTGCTTAATTTTCCTCAAATTTTAAATTTTGCCAGCACATTGATCAAGTGGTATATTTATAAGCATTGCTTAAAGTTAAGTGACATTCAAATGTTAAAAAGTTATATACTGAAACACCAAATAAAAAATTAAAAAATCAGCAAATTTATTGATAAATCATAGTAAACGAAAGTTGCACAACATTGTTGCAGCAACATGTGTTTGTGTTGTAGATAACATGCTCTGGTATTATTACCCTCTTGCTCTCGTGCATCTCGTGAATCTCGTGCAACTTTTGTTAATAATTATGAAGGGGTTTTAATTATTTCAATTTTTTTAAATAAAGAGTTGAAGCTAGTGAGGAAAATTTGTGAATTAGGAAAACTTACATATATCTCCATTTTTCTATATAACCCATAATTTAGTAGCAAGTTGTGAGTCATACGTATACGGTGAGGTTTCATGGGATGTCCTTGTCCATAATAATAGTTTCCAATATCACCTAAAATTTTAATAAATATATCATGAAATACCAATTTTAACTTCTTACAGACATGTTACTCAATTCATTTCATGGCTTGACACATAACAGCCTGTACCGCACATTTCAAGAAGCGAACGACAGCCATACAGCCAATGAGAGCGCAGAACGCAGTACAGACGCCACAAAGTGGTTCAGAACACATGAACATAAAATCGTCAAGACGATTATAATGTCTCCACCTAGGATAATATTCGACTTTTTTGTAAACATACAGTGACCTTTGTTTCTTACAACGACTATGCCATGTTTTCAGTGAATAAATAATTGAAATAAGTATGGATGTAACAAGCGATCATTGTGGCGGGTAACTAACTTTAGTATACTTACTATCATAGTAATAGCACACTCTTTTCTTGCTATGTGGTTGCATCGCCATTTTTGTATATTAAATTACGATTTTAGCACAAAATAATCACAAATTAACTGTTATTTTCACTGATAAATATAACTGGGAAACATGAACATCACCGCACAAACTTCCCAAATTTAGCGAATGAATGAGTATAAGAATGAATGAAATGAAACGTCATGATGAATGAATAATTTATTTTTAAACGAAGGGTTGTTGTATTGTTTTTATTTTTCGTTTTTACAACTAGTAACATTATTATAATAACCATGACACAAAGGCTGGCGTTCACCTTCGCACCACCTAAGCAGTAGTAAGCAAGCGTTTCCATTCGACGTGACAAAAATAAATGTAAGCAGATTTTAAAATACTTCTTAAATACTTCCTCGTAATTAGTTTCTTTAAAATGTTTCCGACATAACATCGAACTCTTTGTAATTAAAAAAACTACGAATAGGAACATTTTTTTTATTTTAAATGGGTGTTAGACGTGCGGCAAGTACGCGTACTTATGGCTCAGCGAGCTTAATTGTATGTCATGCTAAGTACCTGGACTTTAAAACCGCTGAGTAAGTTCGTCGGCTATCCAAAAGGTTTGAAATTTTGCTCGTATCTCGCCTTGGCTCGCCGTCTGTCATCGCCGCGAGCCGCGAGCCGCCAATTTGACAATGACATTTTGAGTAAGCTTCACGTGTGTCACCGACGGCGAACCGAGTAAGGTCGTGAACTTAAAAACCACGTACTATAAATACGCACGTCTGTCACCGATGGGCGGGCAGAGTAAGGTCGCGAACTTAAAAATCGCGTACTTTAAGTACGCACGTCTATCATCCACTTAACTACTTATCGTGGCAACTTCCCTATAGCTATGCAGGTAATGGGCCTGCCACACATTCGACGAGTGGCATGGGAAGTAGCGAGGAAAAGAAGCAGAGACGTAGTGTGGCAACATTACTCGTCATGCCGCACGTCATGCCCCTCGTCGTGCCCCACGCTCCCTATTTTGTCAGTTTTTTGCACGCTAGTCAAAGGACCGGCAATACGAGCGCGAGTGGCCAACATATCCCGCGGTCGCAGTCCGCATCTCCGTTGGCGAGGACGACGACGATGATGTATATTTCTTTTTAGGACATTGATATAATTAGCTATACTATAAATGCATAGCGCGCACGCTGCCACGGTTTCATCGTCCATTGTCCAACAAAGGCAAATGACAAGTGAGGAGCGTCGCGATTAATTGCGCGAGTAGAGCAGTGTGTGGGCAGAGAGGGAAACATCGCGGCAAATCGCGGCAGCGCGAGGAGCATAGCGATGAGCAGCGCAAGGAGCATAGTGTGGAAGCCTTTCGATCGGTATGATAAAGCTACAGGTGATTATTTTTCTCATGTAACGGGTTCGATTCCCGGTTCAACCATCTAATTATTTAAATATCTATGAATGCAGTTTAATTTTTTTTTTAAACTCAAATAATTTCTTCGTTCAGTAAAATGTTCTATCTACAATATTCAAGGTACTTTCCCTCTATGTGGCATATCCGTGGTACGCCCTGTATAATACTGATGTAGATAGACTCCTTTTTGTCGAATTATCAGTAGCTCAAAGAATACACTCTGAAGTACCCACACAAGTTAAGCCAAGCAAAAACAATATCCGTTTTAATTTGGGATATTTGGTGGATTGTAAAGGTTTGGCATGCGTGTAATATCATCCGTACTCGGTTTGTCCTCAGATAAATCAATTAATCGACTAATATGGTGAACAAATCGAATGAACATCACTACGAGGTGATTAAATTCGTTCGTTGAGCGAACCATTCTCTCCTTTCGGCGTTAGCAGTGGTCAAGGTGGGACGTGTTCATTTTGTCCTTGTGAATAATTTTAGAATTTTTCTTTTCTTTTCTTATCAAAGCCAAAATAATGTACAAATAATCTCTGTAATTCATGTGAAAAGTATTTTTTATAATCCCAAGTGATTTCGATTCGATTCGATGTGTTGTGTGGTGAATTTAACCATCGTCCATTTTACTTACAGGTTCGACCCTGCTACATAAAATAATCTTAAATTACTTTAGACATCGTGGATTAAATTACATCGCACAAAATGTAAGTATTCATAATGTATACTATTTATATTAAATTCACTTTTATTTCCATTATGTTCATGATATTTATGTATTTCATAGCTTGTTCGTATCGATCGATAGCTTGTAGGTATAATCTGCTAAATCTTTCACTTTCCTATCTTGCCATGGATAAATCAGAACACCATGTAGTTTTCTTGAATTGATAAATGTAACGCATGGCATCGTTATTGTTATTTTCACTGAGAAATCATAGTCTAGCTCAACGCTGACTCGCCATTTTGTGAACTCGTTATTTATTGATCCATGGTGGCTTTCGTATCACGCATGCGTGGCAAGTCCTGCATAGTGACGCAGTCCCCTACTTGGATCAATACCTACCGATGGGTTTAAATGTTATGAATAGCTTACCTTACGTACAGAGATGATTCACGTTTCACATTGTATCAACGTGATGAGCGATAAAACCTGTTTCATACACGTGCATACTTGACGTAGATAATATTACGACACGTGTTTGCCACAGTTGTTACAACTGTTATCTTTTTAGATAAGGTACCTACTTATTTAATACTTTGTTCGTCAGGTCAAGTAGTTGGAACAATAGCCGTGGTGGAAGCGGCGGTTCCAAATTCGGCGGAGAGAGGAAGTTTGGAAGCAGCAATGGTTCATCCCGATTCAGCAATGGGGGATCGAAGTTTGGTGGTAGTGGAGGAGGCGGTGGCGGTGGCGGCAGCAGATTCGGCGGATCTGGTGGTGGATTTGGCGGCGGCGGCAAAAAAGACTTCACTGGCGGCCAAAACATGCGCCGACCAAATTGGGATTCTGTGTCTCTGCAACCATTCAACAAAGATTTCTATAACCCACACCCAACAGTTTTAAGTCGATCACCATATGAAGTCGAAGAATATAGAAGCAAATTTGAGATCACTGTCAGTGGAGTAGAAGTCCCTAATTCTATCCAAAATTTTGATGAAGCCAACTTCCCTGACTATGTCAATCAGAGCATCACCAACATGGGGTACAAAGACCCTACACCCATCCAAGCACAGGGTTGGCCAATTGCCATGTCTGGAAAGAACTTAGTTGGTATTGCTCAGACAGGTTCAGGAAAAACACTTGCTTACATCTTACCTGCAATTGTGCATATCAATAACCAGCCTCCTATTAGGCGTGGAGATGGCCCTATTGCTTTGGTACTTGCACCAACTAGAGAATTAGCACAACAGATTCAGCAAGTTGCTACTGACTTTGGTAACTCTGCTTATGTCCGCAACACATGTGTATTTGGTGGTGCACCCAAGAGGGAACAGGGCCGGGACCTTGAACGTGGAGTAGAAATTGTAATTGCAACACCTGGAAGATTGATTGATTTCTTAGAAAAGGGCACCACCAATTTACAAAGATGCACATATTTGGTGTTGGATGAAGCTGACCGAATGTTGGACATGGGTTTTGAACCTCAAATTAGAAAAATCATTGAACAGATTCGCCCGGATAGACAGACTTTGATGTGGTCAGCAACATGGCCGAAAGAAGTAAGAAAACTGGCAGAGGACTACCTGGGGGACTACCTTCAAATTAACGTTGGATCACTACAGTTATCAGCTAATCACAATATATTGCAAATTGTTGATGTGTGCCAGGAACATGAGAAAGAAAACAAGTACGTATTAGCTAGCCTCTACTTTACTATTTATTTTCCCAAATACATTGACAATGATGAATTAATGTAAGAATGATAGTATTTTGATTAAAATAAAATATTTTCCTCTAAGAAGATCTGATCAGAACATATTTCATAGTTATTATATCAAGAATAATCAACTTTCTACATTTTCTAATGTTTATTTTTTATTGCAGATTAAATGTACTTTTACAAGAAATAGGACAGAGCCAAGAGCCTGGTGCCAAAACAATTATCTTTGTAGAAACTAAGAGGAAAGTAGAAAATATCACTAGGAATATAAGACGATATGGATGGCCTGCTGTATGCATGCATGGTGATAAAACACAGCAAGAGAGAGATGAAACACTATATCAGTTTAAGCAAGGCCGTGCCAGTATACTTGTTGCAACTGATGTTGCAGCCAGAGGACTTGGTAAATATTTTAGTTATAAGTTTTTCTACAGGGTTTGTAGAAACTTTATATTTAAAATACAACATGGATGCTTATTTGTTACTGATTGTACCTATATATTTAATATAACTTACATTTGTTTATACTTTCAGAGGCACTGGCGGAAAGTTATTGTGTTCTATCCGATTACTGCCTGAATTTAATGGGCAAGTCATTACTGCACTGGATTTGTAGATGATGCTTTACTCAGAAGCAGTAGAATGCAATAACTCGTCATTATAACGGTGCCTCATAAGTGCCTTTCACTATGATGGGACCCGAGGCCGGAAAGCTTGATGGTATGTCCGTCTATCTATACGGACGGATACACTTGAGAGTGTGGAAAACCTGGTGATGCACAAGTATATAACAAACAGATTACCGAGATGTAAGATTCTCCGATGTGCATTGTTGAAAAACTTGACCACAGTTGAGATGTTATCGGCAGAAGGTCAAGGGTTTTCTATTTCGGCCGAATGGAGTTTTGGATGGGGCAATATCAATATTACAATGATTTTCAAAACTGAAATAAATTAACATCTACGCCCTTAATAATACTCCAGGGTTCTGAGTGAGAGGCAAATATTGAATTGTATTTGGTACATATCTGTGTAACTCATTCATGTAAGTAATACACAGCTATGAGTTACCATAACATTACACAGATTTTTTGGAGGTTAACTTGCTCAACTAGTGGATTTCTTTGTTTTGTTATCAAATTACTGTTCTTAGCTTTTTCCTTTCGGCTCACTAATTTTGGAAACAATATAATAATATTTGACTTTTTTACAGATGTTGATGGAATAAAATATGTTATTAACTTTGATTATCCAAACTCATCTGAGGATTACATTCACCGAATTGGAAGGACAGGGCGTTCTAAATCAAAAGGCACATCATATGCCTTCTTTACGCCATCAAACTCTCGTCAAGCCAAAGACCTTGTGTCTGTATTAAATGAAGCCAATCAGGTCAGTAGTGTTACAAGATTTTTTAATATCCTCATACCTTTGGCATGGGTACGCTTCTACATAGTGTAACATGAATGCGAGTATGAGGTACATTAATGACAGCTATATGCCTTCGGTGTCCACACAATGTTGTCTGGATCCCATCCTCAGATGTTGTGACAATAACTAATCTAAACTGATGAAATGTGGGTTATTACTGTTATTATGGCAATATTTAACAATAATGTTATTTCAGGTGGTGAACCCTCAACTCCAGACCATGGCCGACCGCTGCGGCGGTGGCGGCGGAGGCTGGAACAGAAACAGATATGGCGGCGGCCGCGGAGGTGGCGGCGGCTCTTTCAAACGCGGAAGCAACTTCGGAAGGGGAAGTGGTGGCGGTAGCAACGGTGGTCCCGGCCACAAGAGATTCAATGACTATTAATCTTATAAGTACAAATTAATTAATTAGTAGCAAATCCTCATACGAGTACTTGTGTGGAATTTAGTATTAAGGTGTGTAGAATGGTTGATATTGCAGTTTGTGGTTACATGACAGGCTAGATTAATTTAAATTAAATTTTGTCTACATACTAGCATCTTAACATCTCTGAATGTACTAAGTATATTTTGTTAACACTGTGATATTTTTTTAACTGTGATTCTGCAGAGGATTAGCTAATTTATAGTGCTACTGAGACAGTACCTACAGTATTTGTCTTGTGGAGGACTTGCTCTCAACTATTTATTTAATTTAAATAATAATTTCATGAAAATCTCGGTGTGAGATAATTTCATCACTTGTGCCCGTCATTCCATGCCCCCTTTCCGATAACATTTAATAATAATCAATAAATATAATAATTAAACTTTCGTTGTTTTAATATATCAAAGCAAACATCCGTTATACACGTATTCAGAAAAAACAAAATGATGCGAACGCAAACAAGCTCGTCCGCCACTGCTTCGCCCGCGTGAAAAAATAACTTTAATTTCGGAAGTCTGGTGTCTGCTTTTCAATTTTCGTTATTTGCCACAGACTTATTACAAGCTACTTTTTACCCGACTACGGCGAAGAAAAAAAGGGCTATGATTTTGGCCGGGTATGTTCATCTGTTCCCTCGCTATCTTCTAAACCACACTTCCCAATTTGACAAATGAAGTAGGTACCTATCCTTGGAAGCGTCTTGATCGTCCGCTGGATATAGGCTATGTGACATTAAAAATGGCGCCCTCTAGAGGACAGTCAGGAAAAAAAAAGTATTGCTTAATCGTATCATGTTGGGTATCAAATGAAAGGGTTATAATTCAGCAGGAAATGCGTTAATGAGCACATTTCAAAAATATATAAACCCAAACCAATTAATAAAAAATGTTAGAGTAATAAAAACTAAAACCCAGCTACGACTAAAAAGGTATAAACAAGATACCCACAGACAAAAAAAAAACCGGAGCCATAGGTACGTAATCTGTTCGATTTCTGCCCTAACACGTGTGACTCCGGATTTTTAATTTGTCTGTCTGTGGTGTCTTGTTTATACCTTTTTAGTCGTAGTTGGGTTTTAGTTTTTATTACTTTAATAATTATGTATTTAACCGTGCGTTTGCACTGCCGAAACAATCAAGACAAAACATGTTGAAATCTCTATTTTCTGTCAATGTTCCATACAATTTTTGACAGGAACTAGAGATTTAAACATGTTTTGTCTCGAATGTTTCGCCAGTGCAAAACACGGTTATACATACAAGTTATTTTTTCACTTTTTAGGTGTGGTATCTAGGAATACCACTCTACCTGCTATGTAAATAACAGTGACTGAGTCAAATATGATATCGTCTACATGGACTAAGTGGGAAAAATACGTAATTATTGAAGTTACGCAGCCCACCTCTGAAACATGACCTACTAAACAAAAAAAGAATCATTAAAATCGATTCATAATTGGCGAAGTAATCACGTAACGTACAGTTACGAGCAAAAATATGTATACACAACAAAATTCAATACTTAACAATTTTCTCGTGGAATAACGTTTGTAACTTTGAGATGATACCTATTTCATAATAATGGGAGTTCAAAAATACTATGTTCGTTATATCATAAAATTAAAACCAATACAGTATATACTATAATCTGTATTTTGTTATTTTTATTTAGCAAACTCCTTTGATTAAACTAATTAATTACTACTACTAATACACTTCTACTATATATAAAAAAACATACAGTAGGAGAAAATCACTTTTAAAAGTTGCTAAGTGTATATGTTAGCACTTGTGTTCGTGACTGTACACACAAAAAAAAATTGAGAACCTCCTCCTTTTTGAAGAGGTCGGTTAAAAAGGTTTTAATCTGTTTATAATTCTCTATAAGACATAAGGTACGTAAATTATATGAACAGAAATGTAATATTATAATAGCTACCGGTTCACTTTTTTAGTGTTTTTTTTTAAAGTCGGCAGTTTTTTGGTTTTAATTTTCTTATAATATCGTTGATTACCGGGATAAAAATATATCCTACATCGTTTCACAATTATTACCCCCCAACTACGGCAAAGCCTGTGGGAAAAGCTCGGAGACCCCTCTTTTGGAATGTTTAATCATCTGTCTATTATCTACTCGTCGCATTTTGACAAACGAGGTGTTGTTGGAAAAGTCATTTTTATCCGCGGAATTAGGCTCTATGACGTCACAATCCACCGTGGCTTACAAATACGGCCGATATATCTTTTAACGGCAGTTCCGAACTTCGTGCAGAGGGCTACGCAGTAACATGGTTTAGAAATAGGATCCAAATGGTGACGCATGCGGCGAGCGTGTGTGAAAACATGCGATAAAGTTGTATGCGCCTATGTTCAGACCTGGCAAGTTATATCGGCCGTATTGATTTATTTTATTATTTATTATTTAGAAATTACGTGTGACCCCGGATAGACGATAACCTAATCTGATGTTATTTATTCCTTAGTTAACGTTTTTGTCGTAGAGTGCGCGCTACCACTCAAGTCGATAGACACGGCGCTAGTGTCTATGTCATTGCAATGTACTTCAGTAGATTTACTGTGTAAATCACAATGATCTTTATCCTGATTTAGGGCGTTTGACCACTCCGTATCCGGTTCGTATTCGATTCGTGTTTGATTCGGTTTGGCCATAAACGAATACGAACTGGATACGGATAAGGCGATTATCACACTGCCACGCATCACGCTGCATGTTGCGTGTCAACGCACCAACGATGAACGCGCGTGGATGCATTGTCTGTGTGTTGGACTGTGCATGTTTTCTATACAAACGGAGATACTTACAAGCAACGTTAGAACACGCATTCATGCGCTACGCTGCGTGGTGCGTGGCAGTGTGTTAATCGCCTAAGTGGGCAAACGCCCTTAAAGGTTGCTGTTGGGTTCCTGCTGTCAGACTGAGAATATCTTACGGTCGAGATTTAATCGAAATCTGTGCTGCGTTGCAGCGTTGATTGATTGATTAAGGATTGAGTCATGTGACATCATTGGATTGGATTGGATGGGACCAAAATGGTAAAATGACATCATTGATGTCACAACCTTATGCCATTTTGGTTCCAATCCCAACTATGATTTTTATCATTGATCCCAACCCAACACTGTCAGTCAGTACTGTCAATTTTTGTCAACTAACGTCATTGTCAATGTCAAAGTTATTCATAGATTAAAAAAAATGTCTTTCGCATGCTTGTGATTCTTCAGTTATTTTATCAATTATTTCACTATTGTTACAAAGTTCCAATAATCTAGTGAAATTCAAACAGTTCATAGTGCTAAGGGTTAAAATTCTGCTGAAACAGCACTCGACGGTGTGGTTTTTAGTGTTTTGAGATTGACTTAACCTTAAAATTTCTCGGTAAACGTCGAGGAAAGAATATTCTGCATTAGTTCAATTATCAATAGTTTGAGAGTATTCTTAGAGGGATATTGAAACGCAAGCAGAAATTTAAGCATGGCTTTGAATATATTAACGAGACTTCTGAATCGCAGAAGTTTACGTAAATTGTAAGTCCAAACTATCATACTTCAGTGCCAATATATATTTATGTATCACTATGCTATGCTCGTGTGATAAGTATTAATTCATTTTTCATAATCCGAACTATAAAATTATTGTATGCATTTTCCAGATTGTTGCATGGATCCAAACAGTATACTGCAGAGGTATCATCAGCAAATTTAATAAAAAGTGTCTGTATACCTTATTCAACTGTCAATCATGAACATATTTTACGACAATTCAAGTATAAAACACAAAATGCTTATCGTTATTATGCAACAAAAACTGCACAGCAGAATGATATAGATGATTATCGCACTGAACATAATATCACAGTCATTGGAGAAGACATACCCAATCCTTACATAGAAATAGAAAAAAGTGAATTTCCTGACTATATAAAATCGTTTTTAAAAAACCAGGGTTTTGAGAAACCTACAATTATACAGTCACAAGGATGGCCTATTGCTATGAGTGGACAAAATTTTGTAGGAATTGCACAAACTGGTACTGGAAAAACTTTGGCATATTTGTTACCTGCTGTAGTTCACATCAAGGAGAAGAAGGCAAAGAGAGGTCTGGGTCCCATTGTACTTGTACTAGCACCAACTAGAGAACTAGCTCGACAAATAGAGCATGTGGCAAAAGATTTTGAAAAATCACTGGGCCTCCGTTGTGTCTGTGTATATGGAGGAGCAAATCGTGCAGTTCAGGCTGAAAAACTAAGAAAAGGAGTTGATATTCTTATTGGCACTCCAGGCAGATTGAATGACTTTATTGTCAGCAAAACTGTATCACTGAGCCGATCCACCTATGTTGTGTTAGATGAAGCAGATAGAATGTTAGACATGGGTTTTGAACCTCAAATACGGCAAGCGCTAGAAGGGGTCCCCCTTGAGAGGCAAATCTTAATGTTTTCTGCTACATGGCCTAAAGAAGTTAGACATTTAGCTAAGGACTACCTGGGAGAGTTTGTGCAAGTTAATGTGGGATCAACAGAACTGTCTGCAAACCATAACATAAAGCAACATATCCATACTTGTGACATGGACCAGAAAATGGATTTGTAAGCATTCATTTTCATTTTCTGATTATTTCCTTTGTGATCTGACATTACTCATTACATTACTTCTTGACTTTACAGGTTTAAATCTTTAATGCATCAGATATCAGGTGAAGGATTTGGCAAAATGTTAATATTCTCGAATACCAAGAGATTTGTGGATACTCTAGCACTAACACTCAGGAGAAATGGCTGGCCAGCAGATGGAATCCATGGAGACAAAACACAATTCCAGAGAGACAAAATTATTCATAAGTTCAAAACTGGTGTGACAAATATTTTGGTTGCTACGGATGTAGCTGCTCGAGGTCTTGGTGAGTATTCAAATTCACATGAATGAAAACTACTATGTATTTTTCCTTATTCATTTTTCCCCAAGTAAACCAATGTTTTTTGGTACTGCTACAGATGTGGATGGTGTGACACATGTGATCAACTATGATTTCCCGAATACTTCCGAAGACTACATCCACAGAATAGGGCGAACCGGTCGCCAAACGAACAAAGGCGTCTCCCACACCATACTCACTGAGGATGACGGTAGACAAGCAAGGAGTTTAATTGATGTTCTCAAAGAAGCTAATCAGGTACCATGCCTCATATTTTTTCTTCTAATCTTACAATGCTTAAAACTTCTTTCGCCCTGGGAAGGACCAAGGATAATAATGGTATACTTTCTAAGTGCAAATTTCACCAATGAAACTGAATGCGACCAGCACATCTAAACCGAGTTCAATAGCTGTCAGTGCCAATATTCCAAAGAAAATAATGACACTGACAGCTCTTAAACGTGGTTTACGTGCTGATCGCGTTCAGCTTTATTGGTGAAATTACGGCTACGTAAGTGTTTAGACTGAATAGTGATACTTTACTATGTACTTGATATTGGGCCCTAGTTTTTCCATGAAGCTAGAGAGAAAAAAAAGACAAGAACCTAAAAACCGTGACTCCTGCCCCTACTTCTGCAAATCATGGTACTATTATCATCATTTATTACGTCATTACAGGAAATACCAGCTGAATTAGAAGATCTCGCTCGATCCCACAACATGTCAAAAGCAAAAGAAAGGCAGACAAAATGGAAACCAAGACAGACTAACTACCAGTACAGTCAAAACAACTACCAATCCAACACAAACAGGAGGTTCAATCGATTCGATAGATCGAAAAGTTTTAAGAGTAACCGATACGACGATGATTATTAGTACAAATTGATTATGTAGTTTCTAGTTTAAGTACTGTATATTATTGTAACCTGTGTTATAGCATGTAGTGCAATATAATTTTATGTTATTGCGATTTTTGACTTTTATTATAATTATCTTGGGTATCCACAAATTGTTATGAATGCCAAAGTTACTCTGACTGTGTGTTACCTTGTCACGTCTTACGGCTGAACGGATTTGGATGAAATTTAGCACACGGATAGACCATGACCTGGGTTATATAGGACATAGGGTACTTTTTTATGCCGGTAGGTAGTACGTTCCTGTTTTATCTTAGTACATACTTTACATTGAATCATATTAGGTACCTAAATACGATGAACTATCAATATTAGCACACGATAAAAATAATTTTCCAATGTTAACGCTGCCTACGACATGACTCTGCTATAAGCACGATAATAAAAGTATGATCTGAATCTTGAACCGTGGACGTCGCCGCTTTATTTGAAGTACATACATAGTTAAACTAAAATTGCCGTCCGCATTATGCGTAACATGTTGGTCCCGTGTGTTGGTCAGTTGGTTAGTTTTTTGGAGTGTTTGTTACAAGTGTGGACGCAGCTTTTGATGAAACCGACAGCCGGCAGATCGGCTCAAACATGGTGAGGTTCATTCGAACATGAAACAAAGTTGCAAAGTGTAGGTAAAGGCATCGAAGACGTTGTAAATAGAGATGTATGTTCGGCAAAACGTGATTTTCTATGAGAGTTTGTCACAAAGTTTTGTTGGCGAAAGTGTTTCAAGTGGGTACGAAGAGGAGCTTTTAGCGAACCCTGGACATTGACTCAAACAAGGTGCTACTGCAGACAATAGGCGGTGAGTCTTCATTAAGCCCATAACAGAAAGGTTTTTGTAGTAGTTCAATATACTGCGAGCTAGTAATTGGGATAATGCTCAATGTAAAGCCTGCTCCACATTCTCGGCGGGACGTCTCGACGATTGCCGAGTTAGGGCGAGACGAGAGCGGTTGCTCTACATTCTTGCCGAGCACAGTAGTATTTGAAAATATCTACCGCTGTAGCATTATGCGCTGCTGCAGGCCTGCAGTCTATTACAATTATTTATTGTCCAAAAAAGCTACGAAAAGACGATGGAATAAGCGACGGTGGTGGACTGCCATACACCATAACAGATGATCATGAGATGCGCTCGTTACGGTGACTGGCGGGCGACCCTTTAAGGCTCCGACAAACAGGCGCGATATCGCGGGTGCAACAACGGTTGCGCTGCCTATCGCGCCCGCGATATCACGCCAGTTTGCACGAGGCTTTAGGACTTTTATGTTCTGTGCGGCCGAGTGACCGCACATAAATTAAATATTAGGTACCTGCCTAACTCCACCTAGATTCTGACGTTTGTTTATGTAAGTATAGATTTATGTGAAATCAAATAATTTGATTTGACATAGATAGCGAGAGCGAGCGAGAATGTATAGGATTTCACCACATAAACGCCAAACTACTCGAGAGTCCTTTGATGTACCTACCGACACGGAATGGAGATAATACGAATATACAAGACAACAAGAATATAGACCAATATTCCCTCTACACTCTCGTATTCGGCAAGTCTCGTGTAATTTTGCAGAGAATGTGGAGCAGGCTTTATGTCGCTCAACAGTCATTATTGCGGTCTACGGACCATGAGGTGTTTATATTGTTTTATGTTCCAACTTCTTTTGCCCATAGAGTCCGAATAGGTACCTACTACCTACCTACCTCGCTAGGTGAGACACCACCGTTCCCATGGATACAGGTTGACATTAAACAGCAAGGAACATAATACTCACCTACTCACCTTAAAGATAGTAAAAGTACCTACTCTGTGATACTCACCTTTAAACAGCGTCTTGGATACGGCACGGAACCAAGGAATCGAAAAAGAAACGAGAATTTTTATAATAAATAATTAATTAAATCAATATAATCATGGTGTATCAAGTTCCAAAAAAACGTCCCAAATCTGCTGTCAAGATGTTGGCCTTGCCTGATCTTAATACAAGGACCGTTTTGGATGTAGTGGAGGAGAATTTTCAAAAACTTGGCTTGGTGAGGCGTGATGCGCGTCATTTCTCTTATAGTCCTCTTGTAGTGTGAAACGTATGACAAGTACTTACCTACCTGATTAACTTTTAATGATTCTCATTGCTTATATGAAGGAAGCAATTATTTTCAGAAAGCCTATGCCATCCGTATGATATACATCGGCGAACACACGTTGCCGAAAGAAGAAATTATAAAGCACTTCTCTAAAGCCATCTCGATTGTGAATTCTTCTTATTGTGAGATTAATGTGCATGGTCTACTGCTTGTATATGACAGTTATTTTGTTCATATAGTTGAGGTTAGTACCTACTTACTTACCTTCTTCGGCTTTTGTTATCGTTACTGACCGTAGTACCTACCTGCTTCTCAGACCAACAAAAAAAGTTAGACGGAGCGCTCCGAACATCAAAAGTGATGCCACAAAACTATGCTCCTGCAAGTAAACCAGGGGTAGGACAGTTCCATACATTGGCAGATTTGGGGTTTTTTTTTTAAAATGCGACATCTGTTATCGCCATCCTAAACAATTAGTTACTATATGTCGCTGCAGATGGCGACCCCATCGATACAAATATAATTTGTGACAAAAAAAATAATTAAATAAATATTAATTTCAACTACTAATCATTTTATTAACACGTATTATAATCATTTGCAAATATTGGTGTAGATTACAAGCCGCGTAATAATTACGATAGCAACACAGCGAATTATTGACTTTTTATTGATTGTCAAATTGTCAGGTCACAACAAATATGACGACTGCTCCTTGTGTTTGCGCTTGTTTGTAGTTTTCGTCCCATATTTTTGTGCTTTTCTTCGTGAAATTAATCCGCCGATCCGCGTTGAGTTGAGTCCTCTCTTCCGTAGTAAAGTGAAAGAATTTTCCGAAGTTATTGTGTGAGTTGAGCTTTTAGTTCCTCCGCCATTCTAGTGCAATCGTTTTTTAGCGACCCGGACGCTTCTTTTGTGCTGTTTCTTTGCGATAATAGACGCTTGTGATTTGTTTGTATCATGCCTAAACGGTGTGCATAGGGATGTTCAAACAGTAAGTATAATAATCATCATATCTCTGCCATCTTGCCTCCTCCACAGATTTCCCTAATACCCGGTGAACCTACATACTTGTCCTAGATAGTATATAAACAGTATAATAATATGATTTACATTACGGATGGACCACTGCAGTTATCCATGTTTATTTTTGTACTTATTCAAATTAATTGTTCAAACATTTTAACAGAGCTTCAGAGTTTTTTAGATATACTTAAACGATGTCACACTCAAGTGTGACTAGACATCTTTTACAATAATTACTAAGGCTCCGCTGTCCGTCTGTCTGTCACAGGGCTGTAAGTTCCTTTTCAACCGTAATAGGTAGACTTGCAATTTTCAAAGAATGGGAACTTCTATGGCCGGTCAACAAATAATAAATCAAATAAAGTTAAAAATTAAAGGAGGCCCCCATATCTGGTTAAGAAAGTATTAAAAAAAGTAGTGTTCATATTGTAGTTCGGAACCCTTTGTGTGCGAGTCTGACTCGCACTTGTCTGCTTTATAATATTAGTGGGCTCCTTGGCTAAGATGTCAATATTGTAACGCATCATTATTCAAGAAAAATGATTTAAGGTCTTTAAACATTTCAAGAGAAAAATTAAAAGTGATCTTTCTTTTTGTTTCAGAGAACTCCTACCATCAATTTCCACATCCAGAAAAGAATCCTGACCGTTTCAAGGCTTCATATAGCTGGTGGGAAGTTAGATACTCCAGCTGATTAAGAACTGTATTGGAAGAAGCGCAAGCTTATAAAAATAAACACAAGACGAATAAATAAGTAGTTAAAAAAAGACAAGTTGTTTTTCTATGTATCCACTGTGTACCTTTTGAAATTGATGCTTCCTTACTAATTTGCTTGTTTTTAATTTGATAAAGTTTTACAATGATTTTTTAATAAAGAGAAAATATAAATTAAGTAAAACTTTGTCATATTAAAAACAAGCAAATTAGTAAGGAAGCTAAAGTATAGGCACTATTGCATAGTAGCACCTATAGCTAGCTATAGCTATATATATCACAAGTTTGTGGATGGCGATAAGAGATGGCGCTATTTATCCGATCAATTGACATTAGCGGTCTTCAATAAATTCTGCGAGGGGGCTCTCTATACCATATAATTACTTTACTCTATGAAGTAAACACAGGCTCACGCACACACATGCACTAAAACTATGCTCATCGCTCCTAGTAAGTCACGAGTCGACGTCAAGTTAACATCAATAAAAAAAATTGAATTATGCGTTCCTGTGTAGTGAAAACTTGTAAAAACAATAGAAAATCACATAAAAAGTCTCACGGAATCACTTTTCACTTGTACGTACTTGAAATAACATCGTTTTTTAATTTAAATAACTTCGAATTTTAGGTTACTTCGAACAAAAAACCTCAACGAATGAATGAATGAAAGCGATGACATAAGGTGGGAGAGTTGCCATAGTGTGATTTCAAATTTTCCCATTCGATTAAACCAATTTAAATTATGATTTCTTATTTCGAGTAAGTAATACTGAATCTAAAAGTAAATGGATAGTAGCTATAAGAAATAGCGATGATTTTTTTTTGTATTTGTTTCGGAACATAAGTACTTCTTAAACATTGAGGTATAATACCATACTCAACAATATCTTACTCGTAAAATATTATTCTACCCATACAATATTATTCCTCAAATTATAGGGAAAAACTTTAGCAAATAGTAACCCTTTTTACACACACAGATAAAAAGGTGGCTTCGCTTTTGATGTTCGGAGTGCTCCGTCTACCTTTTTTTGTTGGTCTGAGACCTGCTTATGTAATCTTCGTACAGGTAGTAATTTTTCTCATTTCATAAATTTTAGGGCTCCGAGGACACTGTCCACAGGCACATAAGGTTTTTATTCAGACGTGAAGAAGAATGGATTGCTAAAATGAATAGATTAGACGAAGAAGCAATGGAGGAGGCGGCCGAAGGGCTGACCGTCATAATGACCGAGAGTACGGAACCAAAACCAGTGAGGAAAATGTTTAGGCGCTTGAAATTAGTGATGACCTATCATTCCATTCGCACGGTAAGAATTCCTGTTGCCTATAGGTATAGTCGCATTACCTTTTTACACCTATTTACTTAGTGATTTTATGGCTATTTTTGCCGATGATTCGCAGGAGAACTAGGAGCGAAATAAGCCAACGAATTTTCAAGTAGCCAAGAGAGCCAAAAAATAATGGACGAGGGAGGGCGATCGCGTACCTACGGGATGGTGTAACGAGAGTAGGCTCCCACAAAGTGCACCAACAAATTGGTGAAGCCGCGTGAATCCGCTGGCTCAGGAATTCAGGAAAGGTCGTTGTGGCGATACTTTTGCCTCTATATCTATCGAGGTTGACAGCCAGGGATGTAAAGGACGTTCTTATAAATTGAGACACGTTGAGCTCTGAATGCATTGAGTGCCTAAAGCACTAATAAAACGTAGTAATCATTTGATTGTCTCACCATAAGGTATGGTCAGTTCTACCTGCAGATTCGTATGACTTCACCAAAATCCGTAACGGGTTACAGTCCCAAGATCTATGCGATTTACATCGTAATATCAGATCGAACTGGCGCAGTCATATTTATAAACACCCGAGGTTGACCTGAATGTGTGTTTGAAAGAAAATCTATGAATCCGAACCATTGCAAATGTTTGTAATTCGGATGGCAATACAAAAATATGTGGTCCCATCGAGTCGAGTTGGTCTGATGATAGAGCTGGAAGTTTGGTTACGGAGCCCTTAAGTAAAACTATCGACCTTGGGTTTTTAGGGGTATGAGGAACAGGGTGTAAAGTTCACTCATCCACCATAGAAAAGTGAGGATCCTCCTACCAGACGGGTGTTGTGTCTGGCGGGCAACTGCCTAATGATTGATATTGGATTTTTGTATTATGTTCACTGCACGGTAAACTCTAATTGCGCGATGCAGGATTTTTGTGACGTCAGGATTTTTGTGTGACGTCAGGTCTTTGATGCGTAATTCGAATGTGGCGATGTAGGTACCGCCACATCACTCCCCTCCGGAGACCGAAGGTCGATAGTGGGCTGAGTCTTGTATCTTGCGATGCTTGCCAGTGCCAGTTGTGGATCCAGTGAGTCGGAACCGGGTGCCGCATTGTTCGCAGTGGGTCGGAACTGTTTGCGGCGATTGTGGTGATTGAGTTGATTGATGTGATTCCCCAGTGGGTCGGGGTGATGAGGCTGCGGGTGATGACCAGGAATGCGCGTTCGCTGCATGCTGGTGGTCAGGATACCTGTTGATGCCTCGGGTGTTGGCTTGGCTGTGTGACTCGCCTCACTGAAAGCTTGCGGGAGTGATGATGATGACGTCACGCTGGAGTAGTTGCACGAAGGCGGCGTTGACGTTCATATTTGGGGTCACCAATTTAGGGGTATGAGGAACAGGGTGTAAAGTTCACTCATACTGCATAGAAAAGGGAGGATCCTCCGACCAGACGGGTGTTGTGTCTGGCGGGCAACTGCCCAATGATTGATATTGGATTTTTGTATATATGTTCACTGCACGGTAAACTCTAATTGCGCGATGCAGGATTTTTGTGACGTCAGGATTTTTGTGTGACGTCAGGTCTTTGATGCGTAGCTCGAATGTGGCGATGTAGGTGCCGCCACAGGTTCATTAAGATTTGTCTTAAAGAGTATTAGATAATCGGGTTCGCTCCTTGAAATCGAATGACATGAGATCGTATAATATTTGCGGACAGTGGGTCATCTTAGGGACGGAGTTTTAGGAGTTGGAGTATACGTTTCAAGATACCTGGGCCTTCACGTTGCCGATGATTGGAGATTTTGATGCATCGGGGTAGAGTGAACTGTCGCGCTTATAACTGATCGATTTCAAGTACTATCGAATTAACGTTTTCGAGCAAGTATTATTCGATCTCCCGTCATTCGATTTCAAGTAAGGATTAAAAAAAACTGAAGTGTGTTGTAATAGTTTTTCAAACTAGGTAATTTTTTATTGCCATCTCCGTGTTAGGTACCTATTCGTATTTTATTTTATGATTTCTTGTTCAGCTTCAGTTCAAAAATTGGCGTGCAATAACAGCCAGGCCCCCGTCGCTTGTCGGCAAGTTGGACGTGTACGGACCACTGGAAGAACACCTTGAGCAACTTCGAATCTTCCTTAATAAGATGATGAAAGTTGTTGAACTGGCGCTAGGAGATGAAAATGTAAGTTTCTGATGCGAGAGTAAGAACACTACCTATATAATTATAGATCTTTAAGAAAGCAAACCGAGAAGTATTCAATAAGCATCCATAAAAATAAAAATAAACATTTTCAGCCTTCGTATCTTTGATTTTTGGGTGTACTTAACCTACCTATAGATCTGAGTTGAATATCAAACCCATTAATTACCTATTGTCGCCGTGCAATGAAAACCTCGTAAAGAAAATAATGTTTTTTATTTTTATTAGAAATTAAATTAATTTGAAATTAAATTTATTTATTGAGTAGAAACCTCGTAATGCATATTTAGAACCAATGGGCACAGCTCGAAGATGTTTCTAGTGCCTACTATTGATGTTATTAAACCTCAGCACGCGTAGCATGACCACCATAGAAACGGGTTTTGTCGACGGAAGCACGGAAGAATAGACAAATGGTAGATTGTTATGGTGAATCTGTCATTTTGTCTATTCTTCCGTTGACAAAACCCGTTTCTATTGTGGTCATGCTACGCGTGCTGCTAACGTCAATGACGTCCATTTTTCAGACAGTTTCTGTCTTCCGCAGTAAAATAAACGTTAATTGCAATCACAAGGTTTTCACTGCCCGGCGACGTTATGTTGGTAGGTATCTACCTACAACAGGTTAATTATCTTAATTCTTCATTTTGTATCGTTTGCAGCTTGCTTTCGATCGGTTGATTGTGACGGATCCCAAGATGGAAGCGTTGCCAGAGGTAGCCCTGATCGACTTCTTGCTGCAATCTAAGTACATTCTACCGTTTAAAGAAACCGTGGGGTTGCACCGACGTGTTGATGACTTTCAATTCTTTTTCGGTGAGCCATCTGTCACTAGTTAGCAATTTTTTACAAACATAGTAAGTGAAGATAACAAAAATGAGTAATAATTGATAATAGGTTGAGCTAAGAAAATTAATAAACAAATCATATTTATTATATTGTTTACCTCCTCCTTGTTTTGAAGTCGGTTAGTAAAATAAAACAACTTCTCATAACATCACGCCTTATTTCCTCGAAGGGTTAGTCAGAGGTGTACCTACCTATAGTACGCCCACATTTCGCTAGTTATGTATGTTTAAGTCCCATTTAGTTAATAGGGGACGAGCTTACTGCCAACAATCCGGCACAAATCCAGACTCCGGGCTGCTACTGAGAAATTCCAGAGGGAAAACCGAATAGGTAACACTTTGCCCGACCCTGGACCTCATGTTCAGCAGTACTTAGCACTTTCGACCAACGAGGCTAAATACTATCCATTTATTGCTAGAGAAATCTATGTTGTATTTACCGAAACCTTGTGCGTCATACAAACCAACATGCAGTTTTCTGTAATTATTACAATATTTTATCTAAACTTAATCGATTTCTGTTTCTAC
Organism: Lithophane leautieri; assembly: GCA_949152455.1. Lineage (NCBI taxonomy): Eukaryota > Metazoa > Arthropoda > Insecta > Lepidoptera > Noctuidae > Lithophane > Lithophane leautieri. Next base: position 8,769,714 of record OX424472.1, on the reverse strand, counting down.
TTGTAGAGCAAGTTTGGCCCGTTCCGACCCACTACACGCCTCGTTTCCTATACAAACTGAAGGCTGATGACTCATTCGTAGAGCCTCTCCCCATAATGCCTTGGGAGATTGTCAAGAAAGAGGCAGACGATGAAGAGAAGGAGGAACGAGAAGAAACTGATGGTTCATCTAGTGATTAAATTATAGCGTTTACACATAAAGTGCTACAATAGGCTACAAGGATCTTTTGGCGCCTGAATGACATTGACAGGGGGACGTTGTTGGTAAACATTTGTAAAATTATCTCAGAAATTGTATTGACTAAAAAAGATGGCGGCGTTAGTTCCGATTTTGGCCACGCGCCAAAAGAACGTTGTAGTGTTATGTTCTATCTCTTGTCTTCTTGATATCTAGTCATTATTTTTACTTTTTATGATTTTTAATTTTTGCGCTGCATTATCACTATCGGCTCATTATGGAACTTGCTTTCTTGCTCTTCTGCTTGCTATGTATTCATTTTCATAATTATGTTATAATTAAACTTTGCGATATTTCTGAACTTGTTTTATTGTAATTAAATAGTAGTGCCTAAACTCTTGTAGATTGCCTATGTGAATAATGAATCTCCGATCCATCAAGCAAGGGCTTAATTTGAGGGTCACAGTTCAAACTGTTGTCATTATTCATCATCTGCCTAGCCTTTTCCCAACCATTTTGGGGTCGGCTTCCAGTCCAACCAGATGCAGCTGAATACCAGCATTTTACATGGAGCGACTGCCTATCTGACCTCCACAACCCAGTAACTGGGTAATACGATACCCCTTGGCAAGACTGGTTGTCAGACTTTCGGGCTTCTGACGACCCGTAACGACTGTCAAAGATCCACAAATGACAGCCGGGACCAACCGTTTCCGTGCTTTCCGAGGCACTGAGAAGTCTCGATACGTAAAGATGGTCACCCATTCACGGACCAACCCCGGCAAGCGTAGCTTAACCTAATGAATCGACCCATGCGGCTGTTATTACTTAGCCACGAGCTCCTCCGTCTCTGTTGTCATTACTATAAGAATAAATGCTGTAAACGCTTGCGGCTCCAGCCGCGTGAGACGGTGATAAGAATCCTCTGTTCTTATCCAGGATATGCATTAACTTCGCATTAAAAAGTCAACCATAACAATTTCACATAAATAATACCTACTATGTGGAAAACTGAGATTTCATAACAAGTTAAGTTTCCATATCATATCGTGTTAACGATAACACTCAAATAGAAATTGTCGAACTCTGCTAGTTTCATGTTGCTATAGTAATATTGATTTATTCTTGTTGTTTAGTGTGATTAGATATTCGGGGCATTGAAGACCTGATTTAGTGAAAAATGGATAAACTGAAAAAGAAAAAGAAGATTAAAACGGAAACAAGGAAAACAATTGCCGGAATCAAACTGCCGCCTATTGAACCAGTAGAAGGTATCAAAACTATTGTAGATGTAGATCCTGCCTATTACTCTTTAGTCGAAGGACGGCCATTGCGACAGAACAAATCAATACATGAATACAAAAGGAATATAAAAAAAGTGGCTTTGAACAGAACTCTTCATGGATTCTTGACCGATGAAATTCTCAGGATTGAAGGAGAAATAGAAACGGAACGAAATATTTATGAAACAGCATTCAAACACTTTGAAGAATACCAGAATAGTTTCGACAAATTCCTCGCAGACGATAATAATAATACGATCGCCATAATGCAAAAGTCAGATGCTCTAGCTAAGGAACTAGCAAATCAAACTGAGAATCATAAGAAAGCCAATTATGACTTGGCTTCTATAAAGTCCAAGTTACAATACATTGATGAAACTTTAATGATTCTACTATCATTTCAAAATTTTCTTAATAAGGCTTCCCCTATTTTGTGGCAAGATAGTCAAAATATCAAGCTAGATATAAAATATCCCGATGTCTTTGTAGTAGATTCTGATATTTTTAAAACAATCAATAAAGATACTGTCGCGAAGAAACTCGGAGAGCTGCCTGAGCCGCAACTTTATTTCGAAACACCAGACCAGTTGTTGATAATTTTTGATTTATTAGAAAAACAGAATTTGAATTATTTATTGCTTACCACGGAGTTCAGTGTGGAGAAAAATAGATTTTTGAGGACACTTGATGTTTTAAAAAGGATGTTGCGTCAAGAGCTGGATTTTATAAAAGAAAAGGTAGCCATGTTTTTTTATTTCTTTTGAGACAGATATATTGCATTTTATAACATACTAGCTGTGCAACGCGGTTTCACCCGCGTAGGTCTCGATCCCGAGGGAATATAGGGATAAAACGTATCCTATGTCCAATTCCTGGTCATGGTCTACCCGTGTGCCCATCCTCTCCTCTCTAGAGTAGGGAACGTCGCGGCGAAGCGGCGCGGCGCCGCGCCGGCGTCTAACGGTTCGCGTATTGCATGTCGTGATAACTTCGAAATTAAATGTCCGATTCGAATGAATTAAAAAGTATTTTACTGCTACATAAATACCCTTGATGTTAAAACTATTTATTTGAATAAGAATTAATATTATGTTGATAAAACTCCTTCGCAAATAATGCATTAATTTCGAACAAATTTGATTACCATAAAAAAGGTTATAGTGAGTCACTCTTAAAAGATAGACATATGCTGCTGCGGACTTTTTTTTAGAACTTTTAAAGTGGAACAATTCCATGATACATGATATTTGCGTAACTTAAACCGTTTACGCAGCGCACGCAACGAAAGCTCTCAAAAGGAATAATTTTTCCCGTTTTTGCAACATTTTTCATTTATGCTCCGCTCCTTTTGGTCATTGCGTGATGTTGTATAGCCTATAACCTTCCTCGATAAAAGGACTATCCAACACAAAATTTTTCAATTCCAACCAGTGGTTCCTGAGATTAGTGTGTTCAAACAAACAAACAAACAAACTCTTCAGCTGTATAATATTAGTATAGATATTTGTTTGGAAACTGTCCCCTTGGGTAAAGCTAGTAATCAATAAAATACTTACTGTATTTTTTTTCTAATTCACCTAGGTACTGGTTTATGATAACCCTTATGTTCTGAGGCAGAAATACTATAGGTGAGGTTAATAAGCTGCCAGTCAATGGCTGACCATTGATAAGAGTTTGCAAAAGGGCCTCAGGTTATCGACAGATGAAACAGTGAAATCAAGGAGTGAACGTGTGGTTAACCTAGTTATAATCTACTGTAGATGTTTATTCGGTTTTATGATTATATAATCATATTTGTTTACAGATCACAGCAATTCAAGACACAATCAAATGGAACTATGATCGCGAAGCTGAACTAAAAGAAATATTCTTCAGGATTTTAGAAGTAAAAATTAAGGACGTTGTGTCCTCTGATTTGGCTTTACAAATTTTTAATTATGTGGAGTTTGCTTATGAGGTACTAATAGCCCCGAACGAAACTAAATTTAGTTCTTTAGATATGGCATTAGCCATAGAGCGAGAATATGATAATTTGTTGATAGATATATCGGCATATGATTTAGACATGATAAAACAAATCGAAAAAGAAACGTATGAGCGTGGAAATTTAGAGCTAAAGCAAGCCAAAGAAGCAGCGAACCTTCTGAAGGACGTTGAAAAACTTTCAAAGCGTTTGAAATCTTCATATGAACCAACGAGGCGAAAAGTCTACGAATAATTGTGAGCTGTTACTTTTCTGGATATTGAATATGAGGTAAAACTTGTATTGTAACAGACAGCTATAACTAGCTACTTACTATATAACTTGAAACAGACAGCTTCGTATTTTTAAGGTAAAGTATTTTTTGTATTCCTCGAAGGAAGACCTATGTGCTTTCTTATATTGTTATAAGAAAGCACATGCGTCTTTCACTCCACTACCATTTACTGTCAGTTTTACCTAAGGAATGTGGCGGTCAAGAGTTCTTTATCAACTACGAGCTCTTCGACTTTAATTATTAAGTTTATCTTTATAATGTTGATGAATATTTTATTGTAATGATTAGGTATGTACCTATGTTAAACGAAATCTCCAAACGGCTGGTTGACACTTCCCATGTTCCGTGACCCAAGGGCTGGCTTTTATTTTGGCCAGAGGCTAAACATTGCCATACAAAGTGACAATGCCGCCAGTCTCTTGGGTACATTACCAGTCGACAGCAATGCGGAGAAAATTTCGACGTCATATTTTAGTAAGTTAATATTTTTAGTTAGGTGAGGTTGTTATATTTTTATTTTAATAGTTTGTTAGTTCATTTATTATAAAAAAAAACCTGCTGTTAGTAATAAATGTTTCCTGTTGTCCTTTTTAAACTTATATTTTAGGCTTCTCGTGATTTCTTTTTATTAATTAAAATTTTTATTATAAGAATTAAGTACCTACCTACATAAAACTGTATAATTGAGATAAAGATTTAAAAAAGTAACATTCCAATATGCGACCCACAAGGAAAATAAACATCGAAAAAGGAAAACCTATTTTTTTATTCTTTCTTTTGCATCAAGCACTCCGGTGAGATGCTGGTTCCTGATAAGACTAGAGAAAAACTTATTACTGACATAGTATTTCTTGCACTACATTCTTCCTTTAAATAGTTACTATCATAAATACTCTTTGACTACATTATTTTGACATTAGACATATTCTTTCCATTGCGAGTTGCTTCAAATATAAGTTTATATTTTATATTTAGTATTGATATCCTATGATAAAAAACATAACAGTGTTTTACTAATAATTTGCATATTTGTAACAATGAGTTGTTTAGATGAAGTACGGAAACCTATGGTTCCGATAAAAACTTTAGATATAATATTCAGGCGTCGTTATGTTCCCAACACACAACATTACTTTTCGAATCGAAAACATGCCATGGGGAAAGATCTGAAGCATAAGAAACAAATAAGTCCGTTCCTGGTACCGAAGTCTGAAAAGTTACTGTCGTATATAAAGTATAGTGATCGAAAAGAAAAAGTTACTACAAGAGAAAGGTTAGCTCAACCATTACATTTAAAAGATAACTTAAGAATCGCAGCAACGAGGGATATTTCCAAAAGACTTTTCATTGAAGAACCTCCCGATGAAGTCAGAGCAGTTGTTGAAATTCACCCTGAGTTTTATACCGTAATTGAAGGGCGTCCTTTGCGATGTTTCGACGACATAAAAGTTTATACCAACAACATACGAGCCTACGCAATGAATCGTCAACAAATCGGATACCGCCGAGACTTAATTCTGAAAATAGAGAAAGGTGATCTTGAAGAAGCTGAAAATTATGAACGCATAGTTATTAAACTGAAACATCATATCAAAGATTTCCAAACGTTTCTCACTGAAGATTATACGAAAGCATGTCTAAAAGTAGCTAAAGCTGAAAAAGTATTTGAAGAATTGGTTGCTAAAGACTCAGAGTTTCTTGGTTATGTCTCCAGTTTGACGATTTTAAATAACGTTTTGTTCAATTATGACGCCATAAGAACTATTTTAAAGACGTACAGAAGCTATTTAATGTTTATAGCACCTTTGTCGTGGAGGCAACAAAATGATGAAACTTTAGTCGGTAGGGTTATGTCCATTCAGTTTGAAGCTGGAGAATTCGCAACTGATAACGACCTAGTTGAAACACTGGACATTGAAAAAATGATTGAGGTGGCCAAGATTGAATTGAAAAATCCGCCTCGTCCTTGTTTGTATTTTAATCAACCTGCCCAGATGATGTACTTATTCCGTTCGATGGAGTTACAAAGCAGAGAATATTTGATGGAACTTGCGAAAACTGACGGTCCAAATCGCTCGCTGCGGGACCGCATTAAACAATTAAAACAAGGGCAGATACAAGAGGCTGATTACTTTCAGTATTACATTGACCATATCAACTATGAAATAAATAGAGAAGAATGTAATGAAAAGCATTTACGAGACAAGTTTTTCCGAATATTGAATCAAACATTTTATGACAGTATTGCGAGTCCACAGACATTAAAATTAAAAATATGCATTGAGTACGTATATGAACAAATTTTCGGCAAGTGTGAAGAAGGTCACCTTACTTTGCAAGATCCTCTAAAAATTCTCGAAGTAATGTATGAAGACTTTAATTTACGGCTGGATGCTTTGGACTTCCATATAGTAGTTCAAGCACAAAAAGATTTTTTTTCTCAAGATTTGAAAACTATGACGAACGCTTACAATGCGGAAAGAGAGCTTAGAACTTTCAGAGAAATGACAAATGCTATGAACAAAGCATTCTTGCCACCTAAGAAGTCCGTACGAGCACAGAATACTAAATTTGTTAATAGAAAAGATCAACGTGCAAATGAGATTGCTGAAAGAAAGAGAACAGCACAGTCAAGTGGAGAACGAGCAAAACCTAAGAAGTATAAATTGTCAAATGAGGAGCGCGAGGAGTTATTATTTTTTACTGAATGGTGTGAGGGCCAGAATCCAGCCCCATTCTTAAAGGATTATAACGAACTTGTAAAGACTATATTTGAAATGGTGCCAGAAGAACCGGAAGAATTTTAAATATTCACATAGGTTTTATTTTGGTACTTAATTATTTATTATTAGAATTGGGTTTTATATTGCATTTGAAAACGTATTAAAAATTAACAGTTTAATGATTTGTGTCTCAATTTTTTATAGTTAATAGGTACTCCTATATTATATTTATGGAGCAGTGCTGGCCCAGCAGTAACGGCCGTGACTTACCAGTTGAAATGAAATTAAATTGTTTATTCTGTAAATAGGATAAGGGAATCACTTTTACAAGTCATATAAAAAAAAAAAAAAGCTAGATGAGGTCGGCGTTTCCTATCTGACTACTCTGAGAAGAAAGGCCGAGACAAACTCATAGGTCGCAGTCACTTTTAAAGTCCAGACATAATCTTAGTCAGGCCATATGAGGACCATGTAGATTAGTGTCTGAAATGGCCTTTTGAGGAAAGAATCACACAGATTTGAGTCAGTGCAAGCAATTGTCAGTAACCGAGGAGCTCAACTGAGAACTTAAGGAGCTCAATAATACCAAAGTAAGAACATTTGGGTAGGCTAGGCCGCATAAAGTATTCAAACTGCCAGACCAACATTAAAAATGAGAACAAAAAAATGATCCATAATATAGTCCTCACATTCACAATAATTAAAAAAATATCATCATCATCATTATCATTTCAGCCGAAAGACGTCCACTGCTGGACATAGGCCTCCCCCAGCACCGCCACTTCGACCGGTTCTGTGCTTCTCGCATCCAGCGCATTCCCGCGGCCTTCACCAGGTCATCGGTCCACCTTGTAGGGAGCCTTCCAACGCTGCGGCTCCCGGTACGCGGTCGCCACACCAGAACCATTCGGCCCCATCGCAAAAAAACAAAAATAAAACAATATAATACTTTACGAAGTAATTATGTTTCAGTTGTAGGTCGTGGGTTCGTCATACCCAAACAGGCACTTTATGTACCTATTTTATCACCAGTGCTCTCAAAACGGTGAATTCCATCGTAAGGAAACCGACCAGCATGAACTAGAACAAAAAAAAAACGAAAACATGGGACATCCACCAATCAGCACTGGGCTCATGTGGTGGATTATGGCCCACTCCTCACAGAGAAGAAGCCTGTGTCTCAGCACTGGGAACATTATAGGGAGATTAAGTATGCCTATTATAATACATAAAACTTCTTATTTTAGTGGGTTAATTTTATAAAAATAGTTAAAAGTACCTATTACGCAATAGTTATAATTATAAATGCTAAGAAAGTGTTAATCTAGTTGGTTCAGGCTTAAGTCCAAGCATATACATTTTAGAATACTTACTTATTATTATCAGTTTAAAAATGCACGATGAAGAAACTCATTCTGTTATTATTGACATACCAAAACCAAGAACTTATGCGAAAAAGACAACAAGCATTGTAAAGCAGAAGGTTGGTAAGGCGGTTGTCCAAAGTCGATATATGCCTTCTACGGATATAAAGGAGATATGTTCTCTGCCTGTTATTAAACCATTAGCGGTAGCTACTATCAGGAAGGATGACATTTTACTACCTTACATAATCTATTCGAAAAAGCAGGAGAAAGAAAAATTACGGCACCGTATGAAAACAGGTTTGCAAGGAAATTACAAGGCAATATATGCAGAAAAACAGCGACGGTTACACATTGATGATCCACCGAATGATATTCGTACTGTAACAGACTACGATCCCGGATTTTTTATGTGTGTCAATGGCACTTTCCTAACAAGTTATATCGCTCCATATAAGTCCCTCAAATATTTGTTTAACAGTCAGTTGAGATGGCGACAAGAAGTGGGTTATAGAAATGATTGTATGTTAAATATTGATACTATTTATCAGGAAGAACAGGAAGTATACGATATAAGCACTAAAAGATACATGGAACAAGTAAAATATTTTGAGGATTTTGTTTCGGCTGATTATCGAAAGTCTATGTTGTCCCTGAATAAATGGGATGAGGTGAAATTAGCAGTTTACAAGCAAACATCTGAATTACAATGTTTGGCGGCAAAAGCATTTACAATTACGTCGAGGATTGTTGGACTGGATTACAGGTATGGCCTGCAGCAAAAGTATGGAAGATTTTTATATTACCTGTCTCCTCCGAGCTGGCGCTTCAAGCACAGGAACTTCGCTCGATCTATCGAGATAGAAGCAAAAGGTTTTGATTTTGGAATTTCTAGCGAAGAAGATACATTTAGTGTTATGTTTGAGAAACTGAAAAGAGAGTGCTATAGCGGCCTTGTACAGCCAGTGTTATACTTCAATCATCCCGATGACTTGATGGAACTGTTTGACGGGATAGAGCAGCAGCATTTGCATCACTTCACTCATGTGGTTGCACTAGCACCTCACGCGACATTTTTAAAGAAGGGAATCAAACTTTTTAAGGACATCATTGCACAGGATAGTGCTAGAACTCTTAACACTATCAAAGAATTTGAAAAGTTATTGCAATTCAGTGAAGACCAATGCTCACAACTAGAAGCAAAATTCTTTAAAATAATAAATGGTTTTTTTTATGACTGCGTAGGCGCCCCAGAAGTTTTAAAATTTCAGACACATTTAGAATTTTGTTATGAAAAAATATATAATGAAAAACCAATAAACATGGACATGGTAGCAACTGCTAAAGCTCTAGAAGCAGTCTACATGGATTATTCAAAACGATTGGATGCAGTGACCGGAGACAAAATTAAGGCTGCTCTGGCGCAGTATGTAGAGTCAGAAAGACGAAAGTATAGAAGAGCTAAAGTAGCGGCGAGGGAACTGCGACTGTTCGAACGACTAGAGCGAGACTTGCTTCGAGCCCATGCACCAGCAGCTAACAGTCAGTTCGGATTCTCTTATAATATGCAACGGGGCTCGCGGAGAAAATTATATTTCAGATCGAAATATGATGAAAATCGAAATAGTCTTACTGAAGCGGAAGTCGAATATTTGACACTATTCACTGATTGGACTGATAAAGAAGATCCAGGAAAATATTTACATGTATCGCCTGAAGAGACAGGGCACCATCACAATTAGAAAACCTGGCCGTTATCGTTACGTTTAAAAATAAAATCCTGTTTGTTAATGAAAACAGTTTATTTACGGGGGTCAATATGTAAAACGTATATGTATCTCCATAAAACACAATACAATTATACTTACGCAATGTATATAGATATAATAAAACAAATACTTTAATAACAAAATGTACATGTTCTACTCATAAAAATGTTTGGTTTCATGGTATTGACAAGTAACTACTTGGAATTTACATATTTACAAAGTGGGTACCTAACACAAAATGGTAAAAGCTTTTTTCAAGATATATGTCTTAACATTAAGTTATACCTCTATGAGTAAATAAATAAATAGGTACTAATTAAAACTAAAAAATAAACACATGATGACAATACATTTTCTTCTGTAAGATTTTTAAAGCTTTAACTTGAAACTTTTCATCAACACTAAAATCGACGTACGATCAATGGCCTGGTATAGTCTTTCAATTACATCGATATCTTAGCCTTACAATTTTTTTCAGTTGCGTTATAAATTTTTCAATAATAATATTTAAACCTTTCTATATTTTAATACACTTTATGGTTAACTGATTCAAAACTGGTGTAGTTAACGCATTCGAGGACACTAAACAAGACAGAATAGATGCCTTACCACAAAAACTTAGACACTTGTTCAAAACGTGTTTAATGTCAGTTTTATGTCAAACTCCATACAGAAATGTCATGTTTAAAAGGTGTTTAGGCTAAACAGCTGATAAACACGGTTTTGTGGTACAAAGGTAGTAGTTTTATATTATGGTTGTTTAGTGTCGCTCAACGTGTTAAATAAGTTATTAGTTACTACATATTATAAAACAAAGCCGCGTCTGTCTGTCTGTTCGCGTCAAACTCAAAAACTACTACACCGATTGTCATGCAGTTTTCACCATTGGATAGAGTGGTTCTCGAGGAAGGTTTTAGTATATAATAACCGACTTAAAACGCGAGCGAAGCCGCGGGTATCAGCTAGTTAGTTAGAAAAATTCGTTGGCGGTTTAAAACAAGAAAATGAAATCTAAACAAGCGTGATTTACCGAAAGTAACAAATTAATTTCATAGTAATTCAGTAGCTTTAAATACGCACACTTAATAATATTATTGTATTCGAAAGACATACATATTTACGTTGTGTATTTCGTATGATATATTCCCCTACAGTATTTACATTTAGTAAGTATATGTACAAAAATTAGAAGCTCTCCCAACATAAACTTAGTACAAGCCTCTTCATAATTATGTTGTAAACAATGCCTATATGACATCACATTAAAATGTAAAAACCTTTTACAGACTATATTTTTAGCTACACATGAATAATAGAGCAAATGATTGACAGGACTAAGATAAAGGATGGGTGGTTGCATAACATAATTATACTCAGAGAAGCTTACAAAAAGATTTGAAGAATGACCATTTTGATAAAACTACATATTCAGTTTATTATAGAAAATATGTTTAAATTACAGAAGTAGGTAGGTAGATATTCCGATAAGAAGTACGAAGTTAGTCGTTTAGTATTGTAATAAATTACACCACAAAAGGTAAATTCACACATGATATAAAGTATGACATTCAGAAGTAAATCTAGTAAGTTTTCACAGACATTACTAATTCATTTACTTCACACTTTCATCTATTTACCTCCAAATCTCTGCACGCATTACCGTTACCTAAATACTGTAACACTAATGGTCCCACATTGTATTGTGTGTGAGCCACGTTTTTGCAACTATGAAAACCATCTAAAAATTATACGTCGTTGGATTTGCATATTTAGGCTGGCCACGGAATAAGTGGCCTTGTTCAAGCTATAATTTACATGTATGTAAGCCAGTAGTGGTCGTATTAAACGGACATATCTAAATGATTTAGTGTAGTACTACCTTTATCTCCCACCTAGCTATTTTCAAAAGAAAATGACTAGTAGTTAATTTAATTTATAATATTCGTTTCCTTCAAAATGTTCAATATAACTTGAGCAACATGATGATGGAATATTTCATAAGACGTTATACATCTATAGTAAAACAATATTTGGTGTTTCTATCTTGGACGTTATAAAATCATCCATGTAGTGAGCATTTTAAAATACTTAACGTTCACAAACTGTACCGTTACTAGCGCACGGTTGACTTGTCACAATCACTGACGCGACACTATATCGTTTATCTGACTCGTTTCTTCTGCAATTTGGCGAGTTTTCTTCTCTTGAGTATCATCTCGTAGAGCGCCTCCAGCCCCTCGTGCAACCCCTCGCCGGTGATGGCGCAGGCGGGCTGCACGTGCCACGCGTGCGCGTCACGCGACCCGTGTGGCGACGATACCAGCTCGTGTAGACCCAACAGCTTCTCCAGCTCGCGGGGTTCCTTCGCTCCGGGTAAGTCCTGTTTATTCGCTAACACGAGAATCGGTACACCCGTATTATCCGGAGACTTGGCCGTGCGTATTAACTCCATTTTAGCTTCCTCCATTCGTTCTACGTCGACAGAGTCCAGCACGAATATAATACCGTCCGTGCATCTGGTGTAGGATTTCCATAGGGGCCGTAGTTTTTCTTGTCCGCCGACGTCCCAGACGAGGAAGTTGACACCCTTCGACTTTCCAAGAGTGCCTTTGACTTTTTCACAGTTGAACCCTATGGTGGGGACGGTGTTGAGGTACTGGTCGAACTTGAGGCGGTAGAGCGCGGTGGTCTTTCCAGCGGAGTCGAGCCCCAGCATTACGACGTGCAGCGTGCCCTGCGCGGTGGGCAGCGCGTCGAGCAGGCTCGAGTTCTTGCCCATGTTAGCACCCATACTTCGTAACCGCGCGGCGGTTATCTGACACTGTCGTCCGAGCGCACCATGTTGAAATTTTCTTGTAATTCTGAAATATAAAAATAAACATATTAATATTAGGTACCCAACACAAAAGTGTATTTTTTTTTATAAATTGTCACTATGATAAGCATGAGGTAGTTTATAATACTAATCTCCATGAGATGATGACCTTAGGCCCGTCTTTGTTCTATTTTTGTTTGTGTTAAAACGTCATCGTTTGGCGAAATAATGATGCTTTCCTATTTACGTCCTACCAAGAGAATATGGTCTTGTTCTTTTTACTAGCCTGCCGAAGAAACGTTATGGTTCAGATTTTTTTTCAAATCATATAGGCATCGATGCAGTTTCCATCGCTATGTTCATCATTTGAGTATATTATTAAAGTTCTCGGTTTTATTTAAATAAAATTATGATATATGGGATAATCAGCACCAAGAGGAGCGAGTGGTCCAATACGAAGATACAAATCGACGTCATGCTCTTTACTCAACTCTTACTTAATGTAAATAATTTATCACAGTTTCGAAATCGATCAAATCAATTACGAATATTAATTTGAAGCAAGATTTTATTTGAACTGATGCGACGGGATCACATTCTGACTAATATTATAAATGCGAAAGTGAGTTAGTTTGTTAAGTTTTCACGCTAAAACGGATGAACGGATTTGGAAAATAAAAAATATAACAATAATATTTATGAAATTTGGCACATGGGTAGACCATGACCTGAATTAGAACATCCCAATATTCCCACGGGATCGAGACTTATGCAGGTGAAACCGCGGGGCGCAACTAGTTCTAAAATATATATACATATTATAAATTAAAGTCTTGTTGTTAAAGCGTTGTTCTTCATGCAACATTTTTTGATGAGGTTTTCGCCATCGTTTAGAGTATAACTAGATGTTTTGCCAAGTCGTAAAAACCGTGCGAAGCAGGAGCGGGTCGCTAGTATGTAATATCTGACTGCTAGTATCTGACTATAAGTTTAGTGTGTTATTGTATATTACTGTTGATTGGACATCATATCGGCTACTAAACATAATTTTTCTGAAATATATTGTGTTGTGTTTCGATAAGTTTGACTAATTTATGTTAATACAATAATGTTCATACTCAACAGCAAACCAACGTTGTGCTTTGCAGTGCCCTGACAGGGTTCATGTACAAAAACCGACAGTAATCTATTGTAAAATGTGTGATGTGCATGAGAGCAAATAAATAAATAATTTAAAGTATTTAACTTAGTGATGTTATTTTATCATAACCTGATATTTTAAGCTTTTGAATGATGATTTCATATTGTTTTATATACCTACGTTTCAATAAACTTTTTCATGACTTCAAGGAGAGATCAGTCACATTTGCCGATTAGTTGAGTTAGCTGAGAAATTTTCCAGCTTGATAAAAGTCTGTTCTTGTTCGTACTTCAGTTACCTAAGAAGAAAAGTAGATTCATAGGTTCAGTTGAAGTAACAGTAAAAGAGGGGGGGAGTGGGGCAAGCGGGAGGGGGTCACATCGAGACGAGACAAGATGTCGCCATCGCTCGCGCCCTTTTAATAATTATTCGCGGCAGACGAGTCGACGACTTTTTACACGGAGGCACGGGCCGGCCCGGTTATGGTGCGAACTTATAATTCAGCTACAACATCTCTGCGGTAACCGCAACCCGTAACTATCACGATACAAAGTTCACTTTTGCTTAGTTACACTGTCGCAAAGTCTGCAGATTTGATACGGTGTGCAGAGTACACCTTGCGTGGATAAATTTTGATCTTTTCAACGAGAGGGCAACGACCTAACACGGTCCAAAGTCGATTATTATTCAGGAGCACCAGAACTTTATTTAAATGGTCGTCTGCTGTTGTTTTTTTTTTAACCCAGAACCTTTAAAGTTTCAGTCTTTTGAAATATGTCAACCCTATCGTGCTCGCAATCTTGTGCAGACTACTGCAGACAGGAATGTATAAATTATGGATAGCAGAGCAATATCGTTGGATATAAATGGTTGAATCCGGTGTTGGTATACCACGTTTTGACTAGGGCTCCAGAATTTAAGGAAGAAGTGTGGTGGTGTTCCGAAAGTTTCTACAATTTCACTATGACTTTTAGAACTTTACATTGTTTACTTACTGTTTCTAATTTAGATTAAATGTTGAGATCTTTCTACCCGTTACATTCCATACAATATTATTCTCATCAACAGGTGTATAAGTTGTTGTAGGACATCGAAAGTTAACTTCTCTTAATTTCGAGGCCAAATTTATCGCAAGTGGGACTCCAACATTGGCTGTATCGACCTGTCTATCTTGAAAAACTAGTATTGCAACTTTTTGTTTTTATTCGGCCGACTTTAGAAGACTAACAAAGGTTAGGTCAGTATGTCTACTTCTACTTGAGGATCTAATTTGCAAGACGAAAATTATACTCTTAATGATTGTGTTTTAGCCGGAGCTTGGCAGACTATTCCGTGTTTGATACACCATAAATGTTAAATCAAATGAGGAACAGTTCCAGTCATTGACTTGTCAAGTTAATCCAAGTTTAGAAACACATTAATACTAGTCTGAAATTAGAGTTAGAATATTCATGATTATGTAATCTGTAAGCCTATTTGCGTGCTTATATAAGCGCAAAGACGTTGATTAACATAATCAATTTAAAATCTCAGCTGAATAGCGTTTCTGTGGAGACTTTATTATAAGTAAAAACGGTAGTTTTATTTCGGGACATGATTAGAACTCCAAGCTACTATGCAAGATAAGTGTGGTAGAGATAAGTTAAACAGCCAAGTCGTGATTAGCAGGGTCAACATAACTAAGAGAAAGCATGTGTTGCGATGATGGCGGCCCTTTACTTTCTCTGTTCAGATAACCACGCCTAGCTGGGAACACGCTTCACTACATCTGCACTACTTAATAATTTAAACACAGATATAAATACAGAAAATTAAGAATAAGAGAAAATACTTTTCTGTGTGACATGCTTTGACAATTTTTGTGTTTTGACAAGAAACAGGTGACAACTGTAACTGTACGCTAAGTAAGGAGGTTGAATACTCGGTGAATAGGGCGTATAAAATTGAAAAAGTTTTCTTTCTAAACAATTCTGAATTGTTGTTTGTCAAACTGCTGCCAACAACTGTTCCGTTACGTTAGATTCCGTATTTTCGAATGTTTTCGTGAATAATCTACATTACAAAACATTGGTAACACGGACACATTTTCTTTGACCTACAAACGGGGACTGCTTTGCTCTTGACCAGGTTTTAAACATTTTTGATGTAGAATATGAACTCTCATTATGGATTTGGGACACTGATACAGTTTGTATTTTGATAAGGCGGTCATGTGTAGATAAGTATGATAGTGCCCTGCCCCTTCTGTAAA
Source organism: Lithophane leautieri (assembly GCA_949152455.1). Classification (NCBI taxonomy): domain Eukaryota; kingdom Metazoa; phylum Arthropoda; class Insecta; order Lepidoptera; family Noctuidae; genus Lithophane; species Lithophane leautieri. Next base: position 8,753,933 of record OX424472.1, on the reverse strand, counting down.
GTTCGCAAATGAGTGAACTAAATTCGACGATAGCTAATCGATGTTCTGTTTGCGGTTTCTATCAGAATTGTTTTAATAAACGATCATAATAAAGGCGAATTAACTTGTCAAGAAAGGTTATATTAGCCAATGGGCTTAATGGAGTTCATTTCCTATATGATTTTAACGTATTTCGGTCCCATTTTGAAACTGTGTATTCATGATTAGGCAAATTTTTTGCTTCGTGCATGCTTGGAACATTTTGTAAATAATTAAACCAATTTCATATTCATTCCACATTAGGCTTAGGCAAGTGAATACCGATAACGAAATAGGTGTTGTGTTCTCTAATTATATTTTTATGTAGGTACCCTGTTCAATACTTATAAGTGCGTTTAATGATGCATTTGGTGCGTAATATAATCTGTTAGCATTATCACCTTGTATAGTCCAGTTACGCGGTGTTCCGCTAGTCAGCCTAGTATGTGAATGCAACAGGTCCAGGCAATAGGTATGCAGCTCATGTAGTTATGTCCCAGCACCGTATGAGGTCAGCGTGGTTTTTAATGAGCCATCCCTACTTTTTTCGGAAATAGTTTTACCGCTGCTCTAACATTTTGAGGGAAACTTCGGGTTATTTTTTTTGCCCCAATGCGTTTTCTGATTATTCTTTTTTATTGGCTCCGCTTATTGTGCAATGATGATCTTATGGCAGTTTTTGGTAATAGTTATGTACTAAGTTTTTGGATGAACAGGTGGATGACCGTCCATCTTTATTTGGACAAATATGACGTCAGAGAGTCCTAAGTAAACCCGCCTGTCAAAATTGTGGTCAGGGTCTTAAATATTGAAGGAAGCAGTTTATTCATAAGTGCGAATTGAATAATAATGAACGGCTCATGATTTATTTTTGAATAAATATCAAAGGCTGCTATTATAAATTTTAGCCAGCAATTAAACTGGCTTGTAAAACAGATCACGTACTCGTCCATCTGACAGGTGAAAGGAATCTTTTAATCAATCTCATCGAGCTGCATATTAAAGCCATGTATAACAGTAAACAGAGTAATCGATGTAGTGTCCAGTGTCCGTAACGAGGTTCCGTAGTGTGTAAGTAATGCGTATGGAGTTTTAATTGATTCACCGCAGAAGCCAAATGGACCGTTCATGTTTTCCGCACATATACAGTCATAAATTAAACACTTATTAGAGGACTGAAGTTCACATTTACTTATATATGGAAGTAGTATGTGTGAATAGTAATGCAATTATCTAAGTGGTTTGATTTTTCGAGACGCTTTACCTTTATACATTAAAATACGATTTATTTCAAACATTTTGTTCTTAGAAGTAGGTAGGGGCTTTTATTAGAATTCGTGTGAGTAACTTTTTCAAAATCACCTAACTTTGTCTAAAGTTGAAAATGTACCTAGTTGTTTTTTGTTTTGAAATCTCAGACTTAGTTTTTTATTAAAAGCTAAGTAATAAAAAGTCTGGAAAGTTGTTAACTGTTATGATTTTTTATTTAATCTTAAGTTGAAAAAGGGAAGTTGTACTGTTGAGTAAAATTTTTTAATTTACCAGTTTACTGTCTACAAGAATATTTTCTTCTCTTGATAGTGTTATGTGTATCCTCTGACGTATTCCTGAATGACGTCAATGTACACGACGCACTTTATAGGTAGTTATCAATAAGATGGTTTCCAAATATATCATAGTGAATTATTATAACGTGTACTCACGTTTTTAAATAAATTTAATTTGATGTCCTCTTAAGCCAAGTCTTCAGTCTTCAACACTCTTAGTATCTGTAACGAAAAAACAACCTTCAATATGATTTTATAACATTTGTAAATGTACGGAATAGCTAAAATAATTTTGCAACTTTTGTTTCGTTTGTGGGCAATTATTCTAATTATCCGGATTCTTTGAATACTATCGTAAGAATCAACAAGGTGATCTAAGTTTAACGTTTTATTATCTTTGTTTACGGAACTGTGGTAAAGCTTTAATCTTATGACATTCATAAGGTCACGGTTTGCCGAACTCTTCCAGAATATGTAATGCATATGGTGTCTCTGAAATCTATCGTAATGTTAAATGAATATAAATATTGCTGACCCTTAAAGTCCACTGGCCAACACTGCTCTATACAACTAAAATCACGGTTTTGAGAGTGGGTCTGATCTCAAATATTATTTCTCCAGTCATCTTTGATGAAATGCGAGGGCTGATAGATGTGGCCTTTTTTATTTACAAATAGTTTGCAATTGCTGTGTTTATTTCTAATGCTTTTCTCCAGCATGCAGATGACTCAAAACTTCATCTACATTTACTCCCAGATTGTGGAAGCAATCAAGTTAGCATAAAATCTGTTGTAGAACATAATAGTTTCATGAAGGCAACTGCTACAACGTCGGCGGATGGTAATTTCCTTCACTAATAATGAAGGACGGGGGAGCCGCCCAGCGGAACACAAGTGCGGAAGGATGCAATGAAAATCATTCACTATGCGGGTCATTCGCCCTTCATGCCAATAACGTTTTACTATTCAATGTAATGTTTGTTCTGTTTGTGGCAATTTTGTTTATTTATAGTTATATCTTCATTTGTTTTCCTTATGTATGAATTTTAAATAGTGCTGTTGGCATTTGACTCTCTACAATATGTTATCGCTCTGATACTTACGTGTGGTTTATTACCATCAGTATTAACTATACGTACATTTTCATTGCCTCTTTTATCCCTTTCTTATTATGTTGAATAATTACTTTTTGAGTGTTTTAGTAGCCTCATCTTTATCCGGATCTAATACGTAATCTTTGTTCAATAATAAGTAGGTGCTTTCTTTTTCCATTTCCCGATCTACGTTATACAGCACTGCAGTACCTATAATTCTTTGACTAGTTTTTCACGAAGGGTAAAAACGTGCGGCTAGTGGGCTGTGGATGGCAATTTCCGTTTCTTTCACCAGGCAGTGGCCACTTTAATGAAAGACGTGTATTCCGGTCGACGGCCACCAACCCACGCTGACGTGACGGCGACGGATGGGTGCAAATGAAGTTTACGTCGAGTTGGTACTGTTATTGAAAATTACTAAATTTTTCTTGGTATAAGTACATAATTATACTATATTATTATGGTGGGAAGATTCATTTTGAGAGTTAAGGAAGAATGTATGTATAGCATGTCTTCATCAAGACGCCAGAAGATGATACAATAGCCGTACTTGTTGGTAAAATCAAATACAAATACTTTCACAATGTACCATAAACAGCAATTTTTTTTTGTGGAACATGATGCGCAATATTTGCCACAAAATCGATTTTGCAGTTTCAAAACACCGTTTCAGCATATTCATGATTGCGATTGCAATTACTTACGCGTAATATGGAACGAAATATGCTAATTTACTCATATTTAATGTTTCTTACAAGCCTCAGCTGTTTCTTACAATAGTATTAATTACTAATTGGTTAATTCGTTTCGATTATTTAGTTGTGTATTGGTGTCATGGATATCGTAATGGATACTTGTTATAGTGTTGGATTACACGGTAATACTGTACAAGACATTGATATTATCGACACATGCACTAGAAACTTTATACCTTCGTATCGTGTATACCAGCTCCTATTGCAGATAGTACTTTTAGAATCACCGGAAGGCGAACTTCATATAAGTTCCGCTATTAACTCAAATTGCATACTGTTCCTACTTGAAATCTATTAAGGAAATGATGGCCTTGTCCGGCCGGCTTCCAGCACATACCTAGACTAAAAATAGCTGAAGGTTCTTTTGATCTAAGCATGAAAGATGGGTCTTTATTATGTACATATTTGCTTTAACGTTTTGGTCATTGTCTACCGTGAGATTGATTAAGCACGAGCCCACTTCTTGCTCTGTGTACGTACGTAGGTAGCACGCAACTGAATTAATGGTAACATTTACGGC